>CM057379.1:192743693-194067443 GCA_030015415.1 Cynopterus sphinx
AGAACTAACTAGAGGATAGGTGGGGATGGGTTGAACTGAAAATTCCAGGATGCATCCCTTTGGTGTAACTACTACATTTCTAGCCTTCGATTTTTATTGTCTGATGGCTCTTGAATGTTCTGTTCTGTTTTTGTATCATTTGATCATGTTTTTGCTGTCTTTTGCCTTTGTTCAGTTTAATTTCCATCGACCTGTGTTTAAGGTCACTGTTTCTTTTCTTGCCTGTGTCGGGTCCATGGATGAGTCAGCCACTGGCTTTCAGCAGCAAGAACCAACTCGTCAGAAATGGATGAGGTTGTAGCTGTGAGAGACTGGCCATTAGTGGAAACTTTCTGTGGTGGAGGACCTGGGAGAGAAGATTGAGGGAAACTGATCTCTGGGCACAGCTTCTCTGGAGTCCTTGGGGAGGGAGGCAAGGCCCCAGGTGGATTACATTCTTTCTAGCCCAACCATTTCATGTCCTGTGGGTTAGAAATGAAAAGATGGGTTTTCTTGCTGTTTTCCTGAGAGTGCCAAGGCAAATCCCACATAGAAACTGGGCAAGGCCTTGAGCCCAATAAGATGTAAATGGGAAATTAAAAAAATAAAAAACAGACATAAGAAAGGAGGTCAAGATGAGAAGGTTGCCATCCTTGGGAGAAGCCAGATACAAGGAATGGCCACATCTGTTGGCCTGAGGCCTCTAAGCACGTGGCTCCATCGTAGCCACAGCTCTGGGTTAGGGAGCCTTGCAATGTGAGAAGACACTAGGTAGGTCTGGAGAGAATTATTCATATCCTAAAGGCCACAAAACCTGGTGTGAAACTATGGTCTATGTGCTTTGGCCGTATTTATTGCGTGCCTGCATTTATGGAGGTAACACCACGTGGCAATAACTCTGGGCGTTTTAATGTTAAATTGGACTCAGGTTAGGCTTGATGAAAATTTTAGTCAAGGAGTACCTGAAATGCTTTTCCTAGATTTTGGGATTAAATAGTTCTTATTTTTTATTTTTGTCACTCAAGTTTCAGCTTAATGTCGACTGTTAATGACTGGCCTTATTGCACACAGACCTGTTGCAATCATCCAGACCTACTATTTTCTTGTTTATTTATTAGCTTATTTGCTCATGGGCCATCTTTCCCTTTAGAATGTAAGCCCCAGCAAGGATCTGTAGCAGGTTTCCACCTCCCATTCTCTGCTGTATTTCCAATCTGGCAAATAATAGGGATTCAATAAAGTTTATTTAATGAATAAAAAAAGAGAAAATTCATTCATTCATCGGTCATTGTTTCACTCTACCACACAGTGAACTAATATTCACCTAAAAGAGATTTCAGAACTCCTTTTAACATTCTGTTGTGTTTTTGTCTAACTTCTTATTTAACGATCACAAGTGTTACACAAAAACAGAAGGCGGAATAGTCTCAGGCTGAGAGGTTTTAGAGGACTGTGTAATCTTTTATTTTTATTTTTTTCTATTTTTTACAGTGACAGGACAGCAGAGCTTAACAAATGCTTTTCTGACTGATTGATTAATTAAGGTTTAAGCTCAGAGAAGCTTTGACACAGGGGGACATTCCTTTGTGAGCTGCTATTTCTCTCTCTCTCTCTCCTCCAGTTGTTCTGAACACCAGTTCTGTGTGATAGATGAGTATCTCGTTCCTGGAAACCTTAAAGAAAAAGGAATGTGAATTCACAAAAGAAATATACACAGGAATATATTTATTGGATTGAAAAATCTACAACTTCATATTTAAACTAATCAATTATGGCCATGCTTTGCGAAGCCTATCTCTTACAGGAAATAGCTATGGTTTTTAGACACCCAAACAAATAATAAAATCCAGCAGTGGTTGTCAGTTCTGTTAAGTCGCTCTCTACGTCCCTGGCTGAGCTGCCAGAGGAAGCAGAGTCCTTTGCAGCTTTCAGGTCAAAGGTCCTGTGTCTACAGGTGCTAGGGTCACAACAGAATTTGACCTCAGTTCTTTCTAAGCTAAACAGACCTGACCTTTTGTTCAAAAGTAACAGGATGAAGTGGTGTGGTGGGGGGGAGCAGGAGAGAGAGAGAGAGCTAAAAGTAATTGATTCATTCATTTAGTTATTTATTCTGCCACATTTATTAACATCTTACAAGGGCCAGACACGTTGCTAAGCCTTGTAGGGCCTGGCAAGATGAATCAGATAAAGCCTCTGACCCTGCATGGTGGTGTTTAACAGGGAAAAAACACAGGTGTTGGAACTGGTTTGGGGGAAGGCAATGGGCTTGGACTGAGATATATTGGTTTTGAAAGGCCAGCAGGAGATTGAATTGGAGGCATCCATCCATCAGTTTACCAACTATAAACAAAAATTTTCCTCTGGGCCCTAGACTCACAAATCCGACTGCCTAGCTAACGTTTCCCTTTGAGCATTTGAAAGTCAATGCGTCCAAAGCTGAATTTCACCCCATACATCCATTGTTCCCATTGTCTGTGAATGGCGCTGATGACACTGACTGGCCCAAGGTGAAAGCCCTGGAGCCTCCTTGACTCCTTCCTCTGCCTCATGCTCCATTTCCCACTCACCCAGCCTCACATCCTGCTCATTTCATCTCCAAAATGTCTCTTGAATCTTCATCTTCATTCTTTCTGTTTTAAGCCCTCGTCTAGACTTCCCATCTGGTCTCCTAAAACAGCCCCTCCTTTCAATGGTCTACCTTCCCCGATTCTGACCTCTGCCTCCATTCTCTCCAGGTCACATAGCAGCCAGAGTGGCCTTTCAAAATGCCACACTGGTCATACCCAATGTCCCCAATGCCCCCATTAGCATGTTTCAGTGTCTTCTCCTTGCTCTCAGGAAGACGACCAAATTTCTAACACAGTTTCTGAAGCACACCAGGTCTGACCCCTCTGGCCTCATCTCCTGCTTGCTTCTCCATTTTCTCTGTTGTGACTACAGGCACCTTGCTCAGCCCAATATTTGCCTTTCTTCTGCAGAGCTTTTGTACACACTGCCTGTAATAGGCAGAATAATGACCCCTCAAAGATGTTAGTATTTTAATCTCCAGAACCTATGAATATTTTACATTACAGGGTAAGGTGAAAGTTAGGTTGTAGATGGAATTAAGCTTGTTAATGGGCTGACCTTGACAGGGAAGATGATTCTATATTATCTGGGTGGGCCCAACAGTATTATAAGGATCCTTAAAGGTAGAAGAGAAATACAGACAAGAAGCTTAGAGTAAGAAGGAGTCAATCCATCATTGCAGGCTTTAAAGATGGAAGAAAGTCATGAGCCAGAGAATGCAGGCAGCTTCTAGAAGCTAGGAGAGGCAAGGAACTTTCAAAAAGGACTGTAGCTATTCCAATTCTTTGATTTGAGTTCAGTGAGACCCATGTCACTCTTGTATCCTGCAGAAAGATATAATAAATGTGTGTTGTTTTAAGCCCCTAAGTTTATGGTGATTTGTTATAGCAGCCACGGGAAACTAATACACACGCTGTCCCTTTGCCTGGAATGTGCTTCTTTCCTTTTGGGATTCTGGCCTAAGTGCTATCTCCTCAAGATCTCCCTGAATAGGTTACAGCCCCCTTTTCTAATAGACACTCATAGTTTTGTCTTTTTCTCCTTTTAAATAATTTGTTATAATTCCAGTTGTGTGTGTGTTTATGTGAGATGCAGCACAGTGTGCTGGTTAAAAGCACAAGGGAACCCTGGAGCCTGATGACCTGGGTTTGCATACTGCCTCCATACCTGTTATCTGTAAGACCATGTGCAAGTCACTTAACCTCTTGGTGTATGCCTTGGTTATCTCACCGATAAAACAGGAATAATAGTGTCAATCTCATAGGACTGTTGTCACAGAATTACATGAGTTCATAAAGTGGTTAGACGAGATGACTGCCCTATGGGAAGACGCCTCAGAGTTACCTATGTGTTGTCCCTCCCTACAACTGTATGCTCTTTGAAGACAGGGCTTATGGCTACTTCTACTAGGCATTTTATTGGCACTTACACATGGTATGGCATATTTCAGTAAGTACTCAATCTACTCGTAGAGAATGAATGAATCAATGGATGAATGAATTGATGCAAAATTGGAGCTTGGGAGAAGTTGGGTGTGAAAATACATATTAGAAATGACTCGTTTTTAAAATTGGTAATACGAAAGGCAGGATTTCTCAGTCTCTGTACAATCTTGGGCTGAATAATTCTTTAGTGTGGAGGCTGCTCCAAGCATTGTAGGATGTTTAACAGCTTCCTTAGTTTCAACCCACTAGATGCTAATAGCACCCCCTTCACACCACTTGTGATAACTAAAATAAATCTCGACATTGCCACATGTCCCTGGGTGCTGGGCAAAATCACCTCCAGTTAGGAACCCCTGCGATAAAGGCGCAACCATCACACTAAATAGCAAATGCAAGTGTGGACGAGCGTGTGAGCACATTGCTACCCTTCACTCTGTTGACCTGGCAGGTCCCGAGGTACCTGTTTCATGGAGCCCCAGCAGCTTATCTGCAACAGCTCAGCTGCTCCAGGTCTCTGACTGCAAGAGTGTGATTTAGTGTGAGAAGGAGGGTGGGGCCATCCTTCTTAAAGTCACAACATCATGGCTTTCTGAAAGCAGGAAGGGTTTATCTCAAAGCAGATAGTTCTTGAACTTTTCAGAAGACAGATGCCCATGCTAATCTAAATGCCAGAAAGATCTGAATAAATGGGATAAAAATTTGGATAAACAGCTGACCTTCACTTTTGGCTTTCTTCATATCAGCTTAGAAATAAAAGCAGCCAATATACAACCCCCAACCCCCCACCCCTACCAACCCCATAAAGTGGTTCTTTTTAAATTTTGTTTATTCTCAGAAAATGGTTACTTGAGTCAATCCTGGCAGATAAACATGGGAATTTTCTGTATTGAGGCCAGAAATGGGTAACTGAAGGGTGCGGTGAGAATATTTTTTCGAGTTTTATAAAAAGATTGGAGTGTTCTCTCAATGGACTGGACTTGATAGAGGTGGGGCACCCTTTAGTCTACAGATTTTCTGTTTGTATATGGCTATTTTTTTTTTTTTTTTTTTTTTTTAGCATCAGAGACCAGGGTTCCTATGAGAATCTAATACCTGATGATTTGAAATGGAGCTGAGGCAGTTAGCACTGGAGAATATTTGCAAATACAGATGAAGCTTCCAACTGCTTACATCCTGCTGAATGGCCTGGTTCCTAACAGACCATGGGCTGAAACCAGTCCACAGCCTCGGGGTTGGAGACTCCTGCGTTATAGACTGAAGGCTCACATTCCTCTCTGTTCCACTTCTTACACCATGACCTGAGGTCTTTACTTGATAGAAGGGAACCTGACAATAGAGTCTAAGTGAGATGCAAGAGAATTCTGACCTCTCCTCTAAGAGGGGCCTGATGGGGGAGTGAAGTCAAAGGTGCCCCAAAGAACCACAGGAAAAACCAGTTTCTCCACTTATCGAGGGAGATAAGCTGAAGTTGCCCAGGCAGCTTGAAAGAAAGGGAGCCTACAAGTAGGGCTGAGTGTATTTTTAAAGTGGAGGTGGAGCCAAGTTAACACTGCAGGTCTTATGCCCCCAAGAGAGGCCTAAGGACAGGTTACATTCTTATAGACTGATTTGATTATTGTTCCAAGGAATCCAATGGAAGTCTGCAATATAGAAATTAATCTCATCTTTAATTACAGATCTGTGTTTCCCGTGTACTTTCATGTTACAAACCTCAGTTAGGGTTTCTTGATGCAGTTCATTTGTCCTTGCAAATTGGTGCATTCTGGTGGTGGTGGGGTGTAGGGTGGCTGAGGAGGGCTTATGTGCAAGCCATAGGACTGGTACTAGAAATGGAAGAGTTGAATCCAGAGAGAAGGGGAACGTGATAGGAGGGTGAACATGATGTCAAAAGATGGGACTGAGCTGACAAAGGTGATTATAACGGACATTTTGGGCAAAGAAGCTGGAATGTGGCCAGGCTGACTGACCATCAGAGAGGGGAGAAAACACATGTAGACATGGGGAGAATGTGCAAATGCCACACAGATGGTGAACCTGGCTAGGAATCAATTTTTATTTTCTCATCAATGTTAAAATGAAATCATGTTGAAGAAAACAACTTTGTTCGAGGACCTGCTGTACTTGCCTCTGGTCCGACCTCATTTGGAATATATGATTTACCTTTGAGTTCAACATATCAAGAGAGGCACGTGTAGACTTTTAGAAAGTTGGCTGAAAGAGAAGTTGAAGGAGGAGTCTGACATGTTGTCAGTGATGAGGAAGGAGACTCAGAGTTTCTAGACCACTCTCTCCCCTTCAAAACCTATTTATTTTTATTACTTAATTGTTTTAGTGACACCAGAGTCAAATGCTGTCAAATAAATCTGTTTGAAGTACTGAGACTTGGTTTTGGGATTTTGAAATTAGGAGGTCACAGGTGAAATTAGAACTTTCAGTAGAAAGGAGATCCAGGGGTCGGGGAAAGCAGAAATCAGGCTGCAGCATGTTGACAAGTATTTGAGAAAAAGTGTGGAAGTAGTTCAAGTAAACTCTGAGTTTTTAAAAATCTATAACTCGATCTTCTGTCCTCACAATCATTTTCTTCTCCTTTAAATCCACCTCTTGAGGGTCTTCAGCTTTGTCAAGGGGATACCACAGCATCTAGACCTGTACCACTTTCTTTTCCTCTCTGGGGTTGGTCTTGAACTCCTGCCTGTGTAATCCGGCTTCAAGTTAGTAGACCATCAAGTTTTGTTCCCCAGAACACTGTCCCAATAATTATGGATATGGGATATGACTTATCCTCTACCATATCTTCTTTTATAGGTGCCATCACAAGATTTCCTTCAGTAGCCATAAAAGCTGAAAATGTCAAATTAAATACTGCTCTCTAGACCCATATTTCAAATTATTCCTCATAGTGTAATCATAAGTTTTAATATGGTCTGAATGAGTCATCAGAGTGAAACCTTGATCTTTTACCTTCATAAGTTTCTTCAGTTTCGGGCTAACTTTGTCTGATTCATGATCCCAAAGACAGAAATGTTTTGTACTCTGGCTCCTTTATCTTCCTCTCTCCATTCCTAATTCTATTCTCCTTCTCTTCCTTTCTTTCTCTTTCTCTTCTTCCTTTTTTTCTTCTTTACTTTATTCTTATCACGTAGACACATTCTTTCTTCCATTATCCCTAAAAAATCTTTTTAAAAAACATGTACATCAATAACGTATAAAAATATTGCCATCACAGGGGAGAAAAACCATCAGTCATACAGATCTTGGGTTCCTTTCTTAATGCAACCACAGTTACTGGGTTTTGGATACGTCCTCTATACTCTCGCTACTGTAAGTGAGGTATGAGGAATGCCAGTATCAATACCTTTGGGGGGCTCTTTTTAAAGAGACTCAGCCCCATTCACAACTCATGAATCTCAGAATCTGCACTGTAATAAATAAAGTCCCCAAGTTCCCAAGCGATTCCTCCCCACACTAAAGTTGTAGAGGTACTTCTGCTCTAGATTAGCAGCTTCTAAACATTTTGGGTTGCTCACTCCCACCTGTAAAGAAGATTTTGAGTACATATCATTAACATTTGTATATATGAATTATATACATGCTTTTTTATCAACATTAAATATCACTACAGCTTCTCATAGATAACATATAGTTAGGTCTTCTTTTTAATTTACTCCGATAGTCTCTGTCTTTTAAGTGGTATAGTTAGACTATTTACATTTAAAGTAATTTTTGATATAGTTAGACTAATGTCTACCTTATTTATAACTGTTTTCCATTCATTATTTTTGTTCTCTGTCTCTTTTTTATCTTCTACTCTTTTTAGTCTTCTTTGTTTTTAACTGAGGATTTTATATGATTTCATTTACTCTCTTGTCTTAGCATATCAGTTACACTTTTTAAAACTTTTCTTTAGGGGTTGCCCTAGAATTTTTGATATACATTTATAACTAATCTAAGTCTACTTTCACATGACACTATATTACTTCGTGGGTAGTATACAAGTACTTTATAATAACAGGATATTTGCAATTCTTCCTCTCGTCTCTTGTAACATTGCTGTCATTTATTTCATTTATTTATAAGCTATAATTACTAAGCAAATTGTTGGTATTATTATTTCGAACAGATTGCTATCAGACCAATTAAGAATAAAAAAATTAAAGACTTTATTTTGCCTTTCTTTATTATCTCATCCTCATTCTTTCTTTATGTAGATCTAAGTTCCTGACATATCTAGTTTTCTTTCTTTCTCAAGAATTTTTAACATTTTTCACAATACAGGTCTACAAGAAAATATTAAGAAAGTCTAGTCTTTGTTTGTCTAAAAACGTCTAGTCCTTATTTCTCCTTCCTTTTGAAGAATAATTTTGTTGAATACAGAATTCTAGGTCATTTTTTAATTTTAACATTTTCACTTCATTCTCTTTCTTGTATGGTTTCTGAAGAAAAAGCCAATGTAATTCTTATTCTTGTCCTTCTGTAAATAAGGTTTGTATGTATGTATGTATGTATGGTTGTATGGTTGTATGGTTGTATGTATTTAGCTTGTTTGTTTTTCTCTTTGGCTTCTTTCAAGATTTCCTCTTTGTCTTTGATTTTTCAGTTTGAATATGGTGTGTCTACATCTATGTTTTTTTGCTTTTTTTTTTTTTGCTTGATGGCTTCAGCTGCAAGCTTCTGTTCTTGGGGTTCAGTTTCCCTTAAGTTGTGATCTCTGGGTCTACATGTCTCTCCAGAGTTGGGGCTGAGGTTTGCCTTGTGACCACAAGTTTCTGATGGATCTAAGAAGAGCTGTGGAATTGCATTTCTGATTTTTTTTGTTTTTGTTTTTAAGGATGAAAACAGCTATATCCAGGCTCTTGGCATGTCAGACTATAAAACAGAAGTCTAAAGCTTCTCTTCTCTTTTATGTTTAAAATTAAAAATACATTGTTATAGAACTTTGAAGGTTTTCTTTTAACATTGAAATAGATTGTCTTTTATACAGCCTTGAGGTGAACACAGCACACCTTGTAGATCACTGCTCCTGACGTTCTCAACTTCAGTGTACATTATAGAATTCTGAAAGTTAAAAGCAAAGAAAAAGACAAAAACAAAAACAGGTGCCCAGATCCCACCTCAGATCAATTAAATCAGGATCTCTGGAAGAACATTTTATGTTTCAAAATCTCCCTATGTGATTCTAATATACACTCGGGGATGAGAATTTCTGTTCTTCTAGAACTAGAGTCCAGACTACCCACCAGGGTCAAATTTCTGCTTTCTGGCATCCTACCATTGGACTGACTATGATGCTACAGGAAACTGTCAGGGCAGAGCAGAACCAGCTATTTCCTCTCTGCTTCAGCTTGTGTTCTTTGTGACTGCATCTCCTACAGCCACAACACAAGAGAGGCAGCATGGTAGGCAGACTTCTCAGGTGGCCCCCATGAGCTCTGCCTGCAGTGTTTATGCCCTATGTAATCTACCCTAGAGTGTTGGTGGGACCTGAGAATTGTTTCTAGCCAATAGAATATAGCAGGTGTAATTAAGATCTTATTCAGTGATTTTGAGTTAATCCAAAAGAAGATTATACTAGGTAGGCATGATTTTATCAGGGACTGGAAGCTACCTAGAGTGAGAGGTACTCCCTGCTGGTATGATGAAGTTTTGTAGCCAAGCTTCCAGATGAGAACACAATCTTGAAAATACTTTACTCGTAGCTTGATTAGACCCTGAATAGAGGAGCCAGCTGAGCTGTGCCAAGGCTCTTGACCCACAGAAACTAGGAGATAATGATTATGTGCTGTCTTAAGGGGCCCAGTTTGTGGTAATTGGTTATGTAGCAATAGAAAACTAATAAAGGGAGTTTGGCATAATGGAGAACAGACTTTGTATTTAGATACACTTGGCCCCAATTCCGACATCTGCTACTAGCTATGTCCCCTCTGTTGAATTCTATGGGATCACTGAGCTTCGGTTTCCTCACGTGTAGAGTGGAAAACCATAATTCCTGCCTTGCATGAGTGGCAAAGGGATTGTGAGGAATTCAGATATATGTAGAAAAGCTTGATATTGATATGCTCAGTATCTTAAGTTCCTATAGTTGGAAGCTGTCATTCTTATGACTAGCATACTTATTAATGTAAAACAAATAAGACCAGTGGTGCCTTGACCTGGAGTTTCCACTTTGCCTATCTTCTTTCGAAAGAGAAGAGACAGCTCTTCTTTACCCTCCTAGAAGTGGGATGAGCTTATGCAAAGAAAGCTTTCCTGAGAAGGCATTTCGATAACATTCCACCGACAAGTGTGCTAGTTGTCAGCAAGCCTTATCGGGGTGGGGGTTGGGGAGAAGCCTTTCTGATGTTCATTTTTGCTTACGGTGAAAACTCATTAATTCATATTTGTTTTCCAATATAAAGAGAAAGTTGTTATCACTTTTCAGACTCCAAATTCAGACATTTGGAGTTCTAACCATTAGAATAACTGCAAAGCAATTCTTTGCACACAAGCTGTTTTCCATGCATTATTTCTTTTAAGCCTCGCCATAGTGCTGTGAAGTGGGTATTAATTTCTTACCTTCATAAGTGAAGGAGTGATTGGTCAGAGAGTGTATGTAACTCTCCCAAGTTTGCAAAGCTAAGGAGGGGTGAAAGGAAAATGGCTTTTGAGTCTGTAACTCCAAGTGCTATACTCCTGGCTTTCTAGCTTTATGAACTAATTTCCTTCCTTTTCTTCCTGGGATAACCAGCCCATTTGGTTCTGTGCCTCTGAGGGGCTCAACGCTGGCATTACTCCCATGTCATTTCAACTGAAGAGCTAATTAAAAACTATTACCAGCCCATGAAACTAGCCACCTGGTCACCATGTTGCCTGGATTACATCTCACTGCAGATCTGGGGCATATGTGAGCCATCAGCATAAATAAAGTCTTTGCCATTCCTCAATTATCTAGGTTTGTTATTAATCAATCATATTCCTGATTTTTTCTTAGGGGGATGTGTGTGTGTGAGTGACTTTGTATAGATTCCCTTATTTCCCTTAAGAGGAAGGCAAATTAGAAAAATAAACACACCATAAAAGATTAAGAAAAGTTACCAATTTACTATTAAGAAACTTAAGTACTAAAATGAGAAGAAATAGAATGTGGAGGTCTGAGGTCACATGAAAACCCACAAAGGACTGAGTAATGAATAAATATGTTCACAGAAATAAAACATGGCACTTTTTTTTTAGTGCTGTCTTTGTTAAAGACATTTTACACATCTGCATGGTACAGTATATCCATTTAATTTCCATTTCTTTCCTTCGTTTGCAAGAACTTTTCAGGATTTTGCTCCCCTGCAGTTTTAATGTCAGGCTTGACAATCATTTTGCTTTGCTGCCTGTAATGAGCATGCTAAAAGCACGGTTTTTGCATCTGCTCTCCACAGAAATGGCCAATGTGATTTTAAACCAAGGGGTGCTAACTGCAGCCTCTGGAAGCACAGGCAGGCCTGGTAAGTCGGAATGTTTGAGAGCTTCAGTTAACTTGTACTGAACTTGCTTAAAAGAGTTAAGTGGGTCTTTTGCAAGTCTTCTAACATATGGGGTTTCAAAGGCTTAGCTATGTTGAAGTCTTACCCTCCATTATCAGCTTCCTTTCTCCTAATGCTCACTCTAGGAGGCCTCTAAGAAGAGATTTTAAACTATGTTCAATGGGTATGATGTTTATGATTAGCAAGATAAACTAGTTCTAAAGAAATGCCCTACAACGTTATACCTATAGGTAATCATACTGTACTGTACCCTTAACAATTTGTTAAGAGGGTAGATCTCATGTTGTGTTTTTGCCACGATAGAATAAAAATTAAAGGGCAAAACAGAACAAAAAATACTTTGTCCTCAGCCTGTCTTCTCTTTTGTGATTTTATTGCACAATCATAACTTTTCTCTAACAATTTTATCTCCTTTGTCTATTTCTCACAAAAAACTAAGCACTTTTTCTGATTTTCCCTGACAGAGGAACTCACAGTTCATAACCACTGGAGCTCAAGAACTCACGAAGAAGGAAAGCATAAATCACAAAAAGAGCCATGTACCATGTACACAAATGCTGCATTAATGGAAACGGGAGGTTTAGAAATATTAAATATTTAATAGTTCTGGTCATTTTTTTTTAAATCAGCATATAGTAAAGTATTATAACTCCCTTATCCTTTAAACTTTTTAGAAATAAACTTTTACACCGCTATAACTATTTTAAGTAGAATTGTTGTTGGAATACATCACATTACAAAAATAAGTTATTATTTGGAAAGATCTAAAGATTCAAAACAACAAAAAAGGCCATGGTTTGAACAGAGATTAAATGAATAAGTCCACAATTGACTTTATTATGTTGTTTATATATGTTATTGGTAAGAAGTAAGGAAGAGAACTTAGTGCAAAGCAAAAGGCTGAGCTAGGTGATCCAGGGGTCACCAGCTGAACTGCGTGAGACTGGACCAAATCAGGTTACTCATTCGTAGAATGAGAGTCAAGTCGGGTGCTGCGATCCCTGAAATCCATGACCCTGAGATCTGGAGTTTTCGGGAAAAGTTGAACAACGCTTACAAATGGGTTCCATATCCTCTGGGCTTCTTCCACTCACCGCATCTGAGAGGAGGCATCACTGAACACCAGGATCTGGACTGGCTAAAGGAGAGGTTGATTTTGTATTCAGAGTCCCTTTACCTTGATAGTTTTCATGCTGTGGGTCCTGGGCTCTTTCCTCTGTCCAGCCTCTGAGTTGGGCCTACTCTCCAGAGCACACCCCCTCATGTCAGCACCATTTTGGCTGAGGGCCGCAGGAGCAGCTGCTGCCCAGGAGGGCTCTGCTCATGCCCTAAGCTGACACATGACAACTTGTATTAGGCTGAGGACTTCCATGGGAAGCCAATGGGCCCTACCAGCCATCTCCCTTCTGTTTCCCCATCTGCTGGCTCCCAGGGAGGTGGAGGCAGGGCTTAGGTTAAGAGTGCATCTGAAGCAAGGATATGGCCAAGAGCTGGAGTGCTTGCACTCTCTCTCTTTATCATATGCTGCCTGGTGGGGGTGGAACTTGTTCCCCAGGAGAAGATGGGGGGCGGCACTCAGGCTAGCCTGGCCCCTGCTGAGGGTGTCCAGTCTGCTTCCTACCATCCCTGCCAGGAGTCTCGCATGGAATCATATTTTCAGCTTGGGTTAAACATGACCAGGTGTTTTCACCGAAGGCAGTGCCAGAGGATTCTTGGCATGTCCCTTGCACTTGTTTGAATGTTGTGGCTTTTAATATTTGTTTTGACTGTGATATGTGTGTGTGTGCATACGTGTGTCTATGTGTGTGTTGCAGGTCCCTTCCCAGGATCTCATTTGTATGTTTCTATATATCAGACAGGAGAACACCAATGCATGTTGGGTGGGACTATGGCAGGGCAGGGTTGGGGTGCCTGAGAGGGTTCAGGCCATGTGTTCTGCTGCTTAGTGCATTGGGCTGGCAAGGTGGGAGGCTGCTGTGCTGGGACCCCACTTTCTCAGCTAGAGGTCCCACAGACTCCTAGATGCTACAGCTTGAAGGGAGGGGTCTGAAAGGTGGCATGGTTCAACTTTTTTTATTCTCTGAGGATGAAAATGAGGCTCCGAGAGAGGCAGTGGCCTGTGAAAGGCACATCTAAGTGGCGATGGGAGTTGAACCAGAAACATCTAGGCTGTGTGTGTATAGATCCTTGCATGTTGGTCACAGTGTTGGTGTCCAGAAAGTGTCTGTTGAGTGAATGAATAAGCCAGCTTGGTCTTCTGTATCCCAGATCTGTGCTTACATGATGCTTCCTTTTCCACCAAGAAAGACCCAAATATCTCTTTAAGGTTAGGGTGACCACATGTCTGTTTCTCCTGTTTGCCTTTATCTTTATCCCTCAAAAGTGTACCAATTTAGACAATAAATCATATGGTCTCTTTCCCTAGGATCTTCTCATCTTTCTAAAATATTTCTTTTTCAACCATATATATTCCTGGAACAAAGAGTTGCTATTGGGACTCCCAGCTCAAAGCTTCAAGAAAGGCTCTGATGAGTTTCTGGTTGCAGGTAGCAGGAGACCGAGTGGACACAGGCATAAACTAGGTTATCAGGGACTGGAGTCAGTCTAACAGCAGGTTTCTAGAATTTGTCTTCTTCCTCTGTAAAATGAAGGAACTGTACTGAGGGATCCCTAAAGCTCCTGACAGCTCAAAAATCTGCATCCATGTTAATTTCAGTGGGGATTCTACTTGTTTCTATCTCTGCCCGACCCCCCTTTACTAGCTCCTGCACTGACATGATTAGGGGCACATCTGATGGCACCTTAGCACGTGTACAGTCCACCAGCCCCTTCTGAGAGACAGGAGCTTTATGGCCAAGAGTGCAGGTGCCTGCTATCCCCCTCCAATTCTCAAATTGCACTGGGTTTGAGGAGAGCCCAAGGACACATAGAGAGGCTGGACTCCCATTTCTAAATGAGGAACTCCTTAGCCTTTGTCCATCTTGTCATCTTGCCTGGCCAGAAAAATTTGGGTCTCCCTGGAAGGAAGGAGATGGGCTGTGAGGGAGAGTTGCTGACTTCCCAGGAGAAGGCTGCTTTCTAAATTGTGCTGCCTCAGAAAGAGCGGGGCAAAAGGGTCCTCATCTTACGGGCTCTTGGTCTGATTTGAAGCCTGATCTAGGGAGAACACAGTCTCCCTAGGGGAGCTTATTCTTAAAGAATATGACATGTAGGATGTGGCTTTGTCTTTCCACACAGGGAGAAGCTGCCTCCAGATGTACTTATTGACACCTGTGGAATGTCATGGGCCTCACCAAGTAGCAGTTAAGAGAGTCAGCCTGCTGGGTCCAAATCCTAGCCTTGTCATTTTTAGCAAGTGTTTTTCTTAAGCTCCCTGATTCTCTATTTTCCTATTTACACACAGTGGAGGGGATAAAAGAAGCCATCCTCAGAGGGCTATTTTGAGGATTAAATGAGCTAATACCCACCACAAATGGAACACATTCCTACAGTGACAGATGCTTTGCAATCATAGTAAACACATTGGACTTTGGTACTTATAATTCTTTGACCCACTGAAAGGAGCCCGTGACTTAATGGATGAGGCATACACCCATTCTAAGCACCTGAGCAGGCAGGGATTGGGCATCGAGTCAGTGTGGCAGGAGGAGAATTCTGCAGTCAGCCTTAGGGAGGCTGCTCTCATCAATGAGCCATCGTTAGTGGGTGGGCTTCAGGAGGTCCTGTGCTAAGAAGAGCAGCATGTGCCTGCATCTCAAGCAAACTTGGCCCTTGTAGATGGTTCACAGGCTTCCTGCTCAATGCTGAAGGAGAGAGATTGGGGGAAGCTGTGAGGGACTTATCAAGTTCTTACTATTCTGACATGTTTATGGCAGTAAGTAAAATTCATTGGTCATCTGAAAACTTTGCTTTTTTTTTCTTTTTTTTCTTTTGGACAGCTGGTCCTCTCTAGCCAGGCTATGTATGGTTTAGAAGAAATTTAGCAAAGAGGCCCCTTCTCCTCTTCTTGACCTAGGAGGCTCTAAGAAAAAGGCCAGGAGAGAAGCAGTAGGTGAAGCTGATGGTCTACTGACTTTGCACTTGGGCCAACCCTGGGGCCTTGACTGCATTCTTCTCGAGGTCATGGTCCCAGGGTTGGAGAACTAAGGTCAGAATTGATTCAGCCATCTCAATGTTGTTTTGAGTCTCAGTGACCTCTGGAGTCTAACCGTTCTCACCTCTGATCTTTCCCTAATGTAGCCGTAGTCCTAACAAAGTCTGGGTTCCTAAAGAGAACCTTTAGTCCACAGTGAACATTGGGGGGAGAACCATCCATTGTGTGGAGTATAAAGCAAGTCACCTCTGGTGGCCCTTGTCCATTCAACCGTTATAGGATTCTGACAATGTAACTTATGTTGGTTAAAGAATGAATTTGTTTTACCCCCAAATAACCCCAGGTACTGGGAGACAAAGCTTAAGAGTCGTTCAAGGCTTAATGTGAAACAGACCTGGGCCTGATCTGGACTCTGACACATACCAGCTGTGGATAGTGAGCCTGAGTTCTGTCTTCTGCACAATGAGGCCAGTGATTTTCACAAAGATCTGCTGGGAAAAGCCAATGACATAATGTGTCAGGTGCTAAGCACAGTGTCAAGTTGAATTTCAGATAAACTTTTCCTCCTCCTTCTCTCTCTTTTTAATCCTTATAGTTTTCTGTCTCCTTCCGGATCTTTCCAAACTGATAGTCCATGGTCAAAAAAACCCCACAAGGTAAGTCAATGAGAGAATGAGCTGTGTGGGAGTGGCAGTTGAGCATGACCTTCTCGTGTCTGAAGTAGACACTGGTGATCTGCCTGAATCAAGGGAAATCATCTCACCCAGGCACCTCAGGGACCAGGTTTTTCACATGTAAGTTATATAAAGGTTATTAGAGAGAAAAGCCTGGAAAAGCTGTTCTCTGGTACCAATGAAACCAGGCACAGATAAAAGGGGAAAGCCTTCAGTGGAACAGATGAAGGATAGATTCCAGAAAGCTTTCTCAGCAGGGGAGGAACTGAAGTAGTGGCACGGATGTAATCACAAGAAGTGGTGTCCTTCCCAGGAGGACCATTGCAGTTGGGATTTTATGTATTTGGCTGAGAAGAGGGTTTTCCATAGGAAGTAGGGATGGGTGACTTTTCAAGTCATTTAGCCATTTGAGGATTCTGTCACCCACTCTTCAAAGGCACCAGGTCATGGCTCTTAGAGATTGTGAAACCATCTTAGCTCATCGATTATGCAGATAGAACAGAAGTCCCAGAGGCCTCGTGCCCAAGAAGAAGTGGAAGAGACTGAACAAGGCAGAAGGCACCTTCCGCAACTAGTGGTTTCTGGAAAGTAGCATACGAGGTGGCCTCTGATAGTCCCTGACTCCTTGTATCACGACCTCTATAATCTCCTTGCCTTGGGCATGGACTCAATGATTTGTTTCTAGTGAACACAGTACAGCAGAAGCAGCAGGATGCCACTTTTAAAATTAGATTGGAAAATGTCTGAGGCTTCTGCTTTGGGCACCTTCTCTCTTGCTCTCTCTTTTTACTTCTCTCTCTTGGCATTCAATAAAGATGTTAGGATGGACACAGAAATGGTTTCTTCCATAAACTGGAACTTTGCAGGACTAGATACCATCTCTGTAGTGGGGGTTGGTTAGACTTAAATGTTCAATAAGCAATGACATTCTCTGGATCTGGGATTCTATGGACATCAACATTCATTTGTACAGAGATGACTTCAGTTTCCCCATTCCCACTCAAGTGCATAAAGTCATCAAGCATCTAAGCGGCTGTCCTCATATATGGTACCTCAATTGTTGGCTAAGTAGCCAGAATAATCAAAGCAGCACAGTCTCTGCCATGACTGAATGAGGGAGAAAGGATGGGGGCTGGGTTCATCAGCTAGGAGAGCCACGGTTAGTCTTTTGGCTTTGTGCTCGCCCTGAATGACGAAGCACCCGCAACTGTGGGCTGCGCCCAGGCATCTGACCTTTTCATCCCTGGGAGTCCATGGTCTTAAAGAAAGATTGACATAATGGCTCTCTGTTCATAGTGGACTCTGCTGAGCTAAGCTGGCCTAGTGGAGAAATCTAGAAGCCCTGGGGTGAGCAAGGGTCCTCTAAAGGTCAACTAGTCCATTCGCTTGCCTCCAGAAAGGCAGCCAATTATCAGCTTAGTAGGTCAGAGATACAATGAGGAAAAGGTGAGTCTGACTTTTATTTAGATGTGCAAGATGGAAGATTTTAGTTTCGTTAGTTAATAATCTGGTATTTCATGTTCCTGATGGTTAGTTCTTCTTGTCTTTATTTTCATCCAATGGTTCCCTCGTTTCAGTCCCTGTCTCTTATTCTGTCTGAGGTTTGGTTAATTGTGGAGACTGAAGCCGTACTACTTATTAAATTATTGCTTTGGGCTTCTAACATACCCATACTCCCTCAGATTTCTCTTCATCTTAAAGTTTTTTATTCAGAACAGAATTTATTTTACTGAAGTCTGAGCAAGGCATAGATGGTGGGAGGTGATGACAAATAAAGGAGTTAGAGCTGGCAGGAACTTCAGTGCTGTGAGGGTCCTTTGGTTTAAAGCATCTTTTGGATGATTAAAGAAGCTCTGAGAAGGTGAGCCATCTAGAGAAGATCACTCAGGTCAGGTCAGATTAGATCTCACTACCTTGTCTCAGTATCTTTCCAATGATTTGAGTTTCATTGGCTTAAATCTCTATACAGGATATGACCACTTTCTGACCACTTGCCTTTATGGAGAGAAGAGAAAAAAAAATTCCATCTCCTTCCTAAAAACTAAAAGAGTGAGAAAAAAAAAAACTCTTTGGGCTCATTAAACGGGCTGTTACAGGCTTCTTGGACTTCAAACAGCTCTTGCCAAATAACATTTTGATGAGTTATGAGTAAATGAATCAGAAACATATGGATAAAATTTCCTTGAAAATACACAAGGGTTTCAGAATCAAATAGAGTCACCCTCACCCTCAGCTCAGTTCACTCCTCTTCAGCTGTGGGTCTGGGTGTTGGGAACTCCCCTCTCCTCCATGCACTCACTGATGGGATTGCTTGCTCTCTGGCCACCCAGGATGCTCCCAGCTTCTCCCCTGAAATTCCTTCTCATGTCCTGTGGTTTAGTGGCCAAGTGGCTGGGATGAGCTGAGAAAGGAGAGGTCAACTGGTGAAAGAGATGAATGAGAAAAAGAAGGGAGGTACGGGGAGCAGGCAACCTAAGTGCTTAGAAGGTGGGCCATGTGCTGTGTGCAGGGGAGGGCAGCGTGTGTGGCTATGGTCTGGCTTCAGATTTGGGGCTCTTTGCAAAGCAGTCCACGATGTTTCTTTTCTTTCTAAGCAACACAAAAATCTCTTGACCCATGCTCACTGTTTTGTGTTTTCCAGGTTGCCAGGGTTTTCTAGAGCTTGCTCCTAAGACTTTGCAGGGTCTAGGACAGGCAACGCTGAAGTCACTAAGATGAGGCGCTTATGAACAGAAGGCATGCCTTAAGGTTGACTCACCTTCTCAGAGCACCTTTTGCTTGCCTTACACAAAACCACTCTCTGTCTTCCTGCGCCAGGTATAAGTTGCCCAGAGGAGATGAAAAACCTCTCTGTGTACCTGAGAATTCTGCAGACTGATGCAGCTTCCTGGTGAATAGTCCTAGAGCTGAGCAATGTCTATGCCATGGTCCAGTTTCCCCTCCTTCCTTGCTCTCCAGGCTCTGATGGTTGGCTGCTTTCCTGGCAATAGCCAATAGCGGTGTACAGTAATAGACTCCATTCAGACGGTGTGAAAAATTCTCATTTTTTTTCTTTAGGTTCATACTATCTTAGTTTATATTTTCTCCCAAAATATACCTTGAATCAAGATTTGAATGCAAGAGTTGATTTATGAGATGGTTCCAGGAAGCATGGTAAGGAAGAGACAAATTGGAACAGGAAAGGGGAGAGAGTAAAACAGGTTGTGTGCTAATGACCAGGTTGCCTGTGGGGACAACTGGGCTCAGTCTTGATGGGGACCCTCTGAGAGGCACTGGCCTCATGAGGAAGCAGAGTGTTTATCCACCAACTGCTAGGCCTCAGTGGTTGCTTCTGGGGCAATGACTCCCCATTATTCTCAGCCTGCTCCAGGTGTAGGCAAATCATGTTCCTGAAGCCAGAGTAAAGCCTTGGGGCAAAGAGATGATAGTGGCTGAGACAGAAATCTGTTGGAGTACAGGTGGTCTCCTACAAATACTGTGGATGTAGGAGCGGGGAGGAGAGGAAAAGAAGCAGGTTCCCACCTTGCATTTGCTTGTGGGTACCAGAGAATTGAAGATGTGAATGTGTGTGTGTGCATTGTCTGCCAGGTTGTTGCTCAGAGAGTCTGTCTAAGGCTGACCATGCTCACAGGCCCCAAGAGTCCACTGCAAAACAGAGCAGAGACACAGCTCTCCCGCCTGTCTTGTCTTTCAGAATGTCAGGTCTGGCACAGTCATCCAAAACCCTTGTTGAGGTCTTTTTCTTCTTCCTCCCACCCTTCCTGGGAACTCCAGTCAGTCCTGGAGCCAGACTGTTGCTCTGAGAGGTCCAGGGGAGAGAGAGAGTATAATCAAGTTGTGACCCTCCTCCCTCTGATGGAGTAAATAGTACTGAGCCAAGGCCTGTAATGAAGCATTCTTTGTGTTCAGAGAAGACAAGTAAGAGGAGAGGTGGGACAGCCAGCATGGAAGCTGAGACATTGAAACAATTATATTTTTGAAGAAGATCCTGTCCAGATTTGATGGTTTCTGAGGGGCCTTCTTGTCCCCCAAGTATAAATTTTCTCAATCCTGCAACATTGAAGTCTTGCTTCAAGGCTGTCACGTTGACCCTCATTTTTTATTTCCTCAATATTGAATCATGCTCCTTAGTCTTATGAAAAAACAATAGCCTTCAAAGGCCAAAGGCATTCTCACCCCTCTCTTTGAAGATGATTGACCTGGGTGGGTTGATTGGCAGTGGGTCTTAAAGATTTTGTCAGGTGAGGGTGAGGAGCAGCCTTTGGGCTCTGGGCCATTGGGACAGAGTAGAAAAAGGAATAAGAAAGAAGATAACCAGGAGTGGGGTAGGAGAAGAAAGAATCATGCCTTGGGCATCTCTCTTCTTCCCAGATGATTCATGCCATCATCACTTCCCATCTCTGATCTTTGGGCTCACAGCCATCCCAAAGCCTTTCCTGTCCAGCTTGGCTAGTAATAGATGCCAAATGACAGATGTCTCCTTCAGGAAATGCGACCTTTTCACACCCATCCCAGGGCGGCCACTTCCTTCCAGGCTCCTGGAAAGAACAGCACTTCCCTGAGACTGCCAGGCCCAAGACCGTGCAGCCACTGCAGTACTGGGAATCTTCCCTTTTACATCTTTCCCCTCCTGCCTCTTACCTGTCCTCATCCACTCCCACAGTGGCTGCCCCCCTTTTCCCCAGGGAAGCCCCCTCCCCTCCTGCAGTTCCTTCAGTCCCGCTGGCTCCCATTGTGTGACTGTCCTGCTACCTCTCAATGGGTCCCTTTCAACTTCCTGTAAGGGGATCTGCCAGATCTTGTTGTTTCTTCCTTTCACTGTGTTGAATTGTGTCTTCTTAAGGGGCTTCTTCAACCATTCAGCTCCCACAACCTCTGCTCGCCCCTCCATGCCCCACCCTTCCCAGACCCTTTTCTTGGCCTGGCCTGCCTCTCTCATAGTGATATAATAATCTCTTTCACATCTTAGGGTGGAACCAAACAAGACTGTATGGATGAAAGTGCATCGTCAACCTCAAAATCCCCAACAATGAGAGGAACTATGCAATCTGCATCTACAGAAGACGGAACGAAGTTTCTGAGAAACTCACTCATGCTGTGGGGGACACAGGAGTAGTCTCTGTCTGGTCAGAGGTGCTTGCACCTTGTGCATAGAACGACCCAAGGAGCTGGGTAAACTGCAGATTCCTGAGACTTACTCATAAACTCTGATCTGTGGGTCTGAAGAGTCTTGATTTAAATCAGACATCCCAGGGGGTTCTGATGCAGGAGACCATGTTAAAAAAGAGAAAAAAAGAAAAGAAAAAGAAAAAGAAAGGAAGAAAAGAAAAGAGAAAAAAAAAGAGAAGAGAAGAGAAGAGAAGGAAAATAAAAGAAAAGGAAAGGAAAGGAAAGGAAAAAAACACTCACCAGGGTGTCTGACTCCCGGCCCATGTCTGTCTGCCATCCACCATACCTAATCATCCTCTTTCGTATCCCACCAAGGAGCACTGAACTCCCTGCTTTTACATTTGTGAGTTCATTTCCTGCTTTCCAAAAGGTTCAGTTTGCGGCTCAGGCCCATGGGCTGATAGCAAAGAAGAAATGTGTAGCTGGCTCCTCAAACAGCAGCCTCCGAAGCTTTCTGAAGGATGAAGTCAGAGTCCTCACTGTGTGTGAGGGTGGGGCATGGAGGAGAGCAGGCCTTACCACTCCACACCTCAGGGGAAGTCCCCTCTGGGCACAGAATACCTTCCTCCAGGACAACCAGAGAGGGTCTAGTGACCCTGGCAGCTGCTCCCTCCCTATTCAACCCCATCCTCTCAGGCTATACCCTTACCTCCTGCCTGTCCAGCGGCAGGGGTGTACAGTCAGCAGATGGTTTCCAGATGTTAGCTCCTTTAGGGTCAGCCTCAGCTGCGGAGAACCACTTCACTCAGGGGCACACACCCTTGTTAGGCAACCCACCTCCAGTGACCATGCAAGATGGGCCACACAGGCCTGGCCAGTCCCGCTTGACCCAGGATAGGGCTGAGCAGCAGTTCTCACTCAAAGCTGCCCACGGCTCGGCCTAGGCCTTGCTGGGCTACACCATGCATAGTTCAGCTTCTTTGTCTGCTGAATCCTGCTTCTACCCCTTTCGATTTCATAAGTATTGGTCCCTAATAAACAAGTATGCACCCAAACTCCATCTCAGCATCTGCCTTCAGAGAAGCACTTCCCGTCACTTTCCCTCAGAGTTCTCTCTGGGGGTGGTTCAGAGTCACGCTTCAGGCCTACTCCTGGCTCTCATGCAATTTACTGCCCCAAAAGTCAATAAAGTGGGTGTGCAGCCCTTCCAAATTCGTCCTGCCAAATCAAGTCAGTAGCTACCGGTATGTGTGTGCTGACTGGTGGGATGATATCAGAGACAGGTGTCTATTAGCATCCAGTTGTCCAGAACAAACACATCAACCCCATTTCTGCCTCTGAGTCTTTGCATTTTCTATTTTTCTGCCAGGAATTCTGGACTTTGTGCCCAAATGCCACCTTCTCAGAGAGATCTTCCTTGGCCCCCAGTCATTTCATCGTGTATTGTGCTGTTTGTTATTTACTGTTACCTTGGAAATCAAAGATAACTTGGATATCTTATTTTTTGTATAACTTTGGACACTTATTTTTCAGTGTGTGTCACATCCCCTCTAGAACATAAACCCTATGAAATCAGAGCCTGTTCTATCTTCGTTGCCTCTGTGTCCCCAACACCTTGCAGGGTGTTTAGGACGCATACTCAATAGATAACGAATGAATGAGTGGAATGAACAAATATTCGTTCAGTGGAAATAACAGAATCTAGCTGGAAGTTGATAATATTTTATTCCAACATATTAGTTTTTGCTTTTTCCCTTCTAGTTACTTAAAGAAGAGGTAGATAAACTTTTTCTGCAAAGAGCCACTTGGTAAGTATTTTTACCTTTGCAGGCCATAAGGTCTGTGTTGCAATTGCTTAACTCTGCAGCTGGAGTGCAAAAGCAGCCATAGACAGGACGTAAACACCTGGGCGTGGCTGCATGACACTAAAACTATGTGAACACACAGGTGGCTGGCCACTTTTGGCTGACAGCCCATTGTTCCATTGTTTGCTGTCCCTGACTTAGGGTAGTAATATAAAATTTCCTATAAAATAAATTTATTGAAGTCAAAAAGGAAGTCTATTGAAATAAAAATATTAACTGAAGACCCCTACAGGAACCATATGCAAATTCCTTAAGTTGGAGAGAGCCCAGTTCTAATTTTTTTTTTTTGCATCATCTGTGGCCACAGCTGGGGGAGGCAGGGGTTGAGAGAGACTGGAAGGAAGAAACCCCTTTAATCAAATGTGCCTAAACATTGCGGGAGGCGTAGCAGGGCCAGAGTTCTGCTTTTTCTTCTGCTGTTACTTTTCCTATGTCCTTCCCTCCCTTTCCCCCAACTCTGGTCCCAGAACTAAGCGCTATCATAAAACACTCTTGCCTGGGTAAGCTATCCTTCCATGGGGTTTACATTCCCCCAGGGTCAGGGGAGGTCATGGCCACACTTACCTAGCTCATAAATATACCCTGAGCTTAATCATAAACATGGCAGAGCACTGAAGAGGAAGAGGTGGTAGTAGGTGACAAGGTCAGTCAGTCTGAAATTCCTAAACCCTTGGAAACAAGAAAAGCTCAGATCCACTGAGCAGTGACCATAAATCAGGCCTTCTCTAAGCCCCTCACATGTATTAACTAATTAGATCTGTAGTCATTGTATAATAATAACGTTATCTCCATTTTACAGAGAAGAAGACTGAGGCACAAGAGCCTAAGTAACTTGGTTATTCAGCTAGCAAGAGGCCAAATCAGGATTCTAACCCAGCCTGTCTTCACGAGAGTCTATGTTGCTGGTATATAGGGCTATGACACTACGTGTCACTCTGGGATAGCACTGTTGGCTTTCCCAGTAGCACACATACGCATTCACTATTCTTTCTCCACAGCCTAAGAAAAAGATCATTTATTAATATTTTTTTAGAGGTGAAATCTATAAGGCATACAATTAACTTTAAGTACACGATTCAGTGGCGTGTAGTGCGTTCACAACGTCGTGTGCCACCACCTCTCTAGCTGTTTCCATCACTCCAGGAGAACATCCGGTGCGCATTTAATAATCGCTCCTCATAACCACACTCCCGGATCCACTGGAAACTACTAATTTGCTATACATCTCTCTGGATTTGCCTATTCTGGATATTTCTCATAAAAGTACGTGATCTTTTGTGTCTGGCTTCTTTTACTTAGCGTGTTTTTGAGGCTCTTCCTTACCCACTATAGCACGTATTGGTACTTTATTTCTTTTCGTGGCTGAATAATATTTTCTTGTGTGTATTACACTACCCTTTGTTCGTCTGCTCATCTGTCGATGAGCATTGGGGTTGTGTTTTATCTTTAGACTGTTGTGAGTAATCCTCCCATGAACATTTGTGAGCAAGGTTTATTTGAATACCTGGTTTTGATCCTTTTGGTTACACACCAGTGAGTAGAATTGCGGGGTCATGGTACACCTAGTGTAACTTTTTCAGGAACAGTCCAACCGTTCTCCACAGTAGCTGCACCAGTTTAGATTCTCATCAGCAATGGATGAAGGTTCCTATTTCTCTACATTCTCTCCAGCACTTGTCATCTCTTCCCCCGCTCCTTTCTTCATCATTGTAGCCATCCTAGTGCGTGTGAAGTGGAATCTCATTTTGACTTTGATTTGCGCTTCCTTAGCGACCAATGATGCTGAACATCTTTTCATGTATTAATTAGCCATTGATATATCTTTGGAAAAATGTCTATTCAAGTCCTTTGCCTATTTTTTTTAAAAATTGGGTTCTTCTTGTAGTTGCATTATAAGTGCTCTTTATGTATTCTGGATATTCCATCCTCATCGGATACGTAATTTGCTCATATTTCTCTCATTCTGTAGGTTGTCTTTTTACTTTCTTGATAATATCCTTTGATGCTCAAATATTTTAGTTTTTATGAAGCCTAATTTATCTATTTTTTTCTTTTGTTGCTTATGCTTTGGGGATTAAATCTAAGACTCCATTGCTAAATCAGAGGTCCTGAATGTTTATGCCTCTGGTTACTTCTAATGATTTTAGTTCTTATGTTTAGGTTGTTGATACACCTTCATAGTTTTAGCATATTTCAGCACCTCAGCAGTTTCCTGGTGTCAGGGCCAGCTTCGTGAGTGTGTGACCTCAGCTGCTTCACAGGGCCCCACACCCACACTTAGAAAGTCTCCATGCTTGCTTGAATGCTGAGCTACTGCTGTCTTGCAGTTCTTAATTGTTGAGTACAAGCCTTGCATTTTCATTTTGTGCTGGACCCAGGTAATTCTCACCCTCTTCTTTCCATGGGTATAAGTTCTTTCTAATATCAACTCAAGTTCTACCTCTTCCAGGAAGCTCTTTTTGACCTCTTCCTACTCTCCTCAACTCAATTTCCATAGAAGTTATGGCCTATGCACACCATTCAGTCCATAGTCACATTAATGACGCTCTGGCCTGGTTTCTCATTTTTCTGTGTGTGAAATTTTCATCTCTCCTATCTGGTTATAAACTCCCTGTAACTTTGGGATAGACACTTTCAGCTAGGTATTATGATGTGGGACAGTGAGTACTGTTCATATGCATGATTCTTCTCCTTCCCAACTGCAAGTTTCTTTATTTATCTTGGTGTCCCACAGCACACCCAGGGGCTCTGTTAGGTGGCAGTCCAATCAGCTATGGCTGGGCTTTCTGCCCTTCATCCCTTTGACCAAGTGGCTTTGCTTTACCCCAGGATTCGAGAATGTTAAAGTGAGAAGGGATTTGAGAACTCACCTGGTCAAATCCATCTTTGGGTAGAGAGGTCCCAGAGAGGCCTTGCATCTTATTCAAAGGCACACAGCTCCTGGGGGCCCAGCAGAGAATGCAGGATACTTTCCTGTGCAGTCACCTCCGCCCCTTCATCCCTTCCTCTTTGGACAGATGTGGACCCTTCCTGTGAGTGCAGATGGGAAGTATTCCTTTCCCTGTCTGGAGCAGCTTACGGGATTCTCTCTGAGACCAGCAGTCCATCAAGCCAATTGGAATGGCTCCCTAGAGCCCCTCTGAGAAGCTTCAGGAACCAGTTGCCTGTCAGCCACCTTGTTAAACTGGTTTCCAGATGTCTCCACTTCAACATCAGGAAGCAGGAGGTGGATGAGGCGCTGGGAGCCTGTCAAATGCAGTCTGCTGGGTCTGTAATAAGTAATGTGTACCAATGGATCAGGTTGTTTTTCAGAGACAGGGTGATGCAGAGGATGTCCTCAGTGAGGCCTTGTGTGAGTATGAGAGAGGCCAACATACAGAGAGACCAGAACATTTGGAGTCAAGAACAAGAGAGAAGAGATAGATGGACAGACAGTTGGAGACTGAATAAGGGTGGGGGAAGACCATGCAATGGTGAATGCATCAGAGAGAGTTAGGAGAGAGAAAGAAAAGGGAGCAGAAAAAAGAGAGATGGAAACTGAGGGCCAAATTTGCCATTGTGTTTACCTGGCAGGGTCTGTCTCCTCTAGAAATGTGAATAAAGCTCACAGCTAGCCCTTGAGGACTTCCCCTGTACCAAGCCCTGTATGGCATTCTTTGAAGATATTGTCAGCCCTTTTTCTCTGCAATAACCTCAGGAAGTAGCTGCTGATTATGCCCATTTCACAGACAGGGAAAGAGACGCTTGGAGAGCTTAAGGAACTTGCTCAGAGTCATAGAGTGGTAGAGAAATCTGGTTCCCACATTGCACCCTTAATCACCCCACTCTCCTTGGTGATAGCATTGGGGGAACAATCTTTTCAGGCTTAGCTCATTCCGCTTATGCGCACAGAAACTGTAACTGGTTGATACAACCTAATCCTAATAATATCCTTACAGAGTAGTTCTGACTCTGTCTGAAGGTGGGCACAGGTAGAGAGGACACAGAGCAAGAAATAGGAACATACTGGTGACTTAAAACAACAGAAATTTCTTCTCTTACGATTCTGAAGGCCAGAAATCTGCAATCAAAGTTTTGGTAGGACCGTACTACCTCTGAAGCCTCAAGGGAATAATTCCTCTTTGACTCTTCCTAGCTTTGGTGGGCTCCCTGCAATCCTTGGTGTTCTTTGACTTACAGCTGCATCACTCCAATCTCTGCCCTCATTATCACCTGACCTTCTTCCTGTGTCGCTTCTGTGTTTCTGTATTCAAATCCCCTCTCCTTTCTCTTATATAGACACCAGTCACTGAATTTAGCACTCACCATAATTCAGAATGACTTTATTTACCTTGATTAAATCTGTAAAAACCTCATTTCCAAATCATAGGTACTAGAAATGAGGACTTGAACATACATTTTGGGGGCACACAATTCAACCCATTATAAGGGGGATATATGAAAGGTATAGGTGATAAAAAAAAAGATGAGAACAAAAGCAAATTGTGAAGGACAAGTATGTGAAATGTTAATTCTCAGGACTTTCCCTCAAAAATGGATTTTTAGTTTAAGGTGTATACCTCTTGCCTAATCCTTGATTGTCCCTCCTCACCAATCATGTATTGCTACCTGCCCTCCTCCTCCTCCCAGACACCGTCCTTATGCTTTTAGAATACCCCTGGGCTTTGGAGTTGAAATAATTTTAATTTTATTTGAAATTTTCAAAGGGACACCACATTTGGGGCAAATATTCTGTTTACCCAGAGAAGCAGAGCTGACTCTTATTCATAGACTGGGTTCATTTCCTAGATCAGAGCTACCTGCCTAGCAGGTGTGTAAGGAATGCGATAAAACAGCCTTAAAATAAAACTTGAGATCCCATTTAATTATCAGCAAGGCGGTGCGTAATGGGATGCCCTGCCTTCCAAGGACACTCTTAAATCTGAGATAATTCTCCAATGTTAGAACTCTTGATGGCATGGAGTATAAATATATCTCCAACAACTTTTTCCCAAAGGTGATCTGCTAGCTCGAGTTACTGGATATTTCAAGGAGTGGTTTAGCTCGACCCAGGAAGTCATCAATGCCATCAAAACTCTGTCTTTCTCTCTTTTGTTCTCTCTCTCTCTCTCTCTCCCTCTCTCTCTAGATCTCAGCAAAATGCCCCATGAGTTCCAGAGAAAGAGAGTGCCCACCACATTTCAGGAAATGATTCTTTTAGTCCCGTCGGAATTCTCCATACAGCACTAGCACAGTCTCATTGCTGGAGAAAAGGGATTCTCTGATTGGCCAAGCTGGAGTCATGAGCCACCGTGGAAGAGTAAGGAAACTCTAGCTATTATGACTACACACCCTGGAAATCTCAGTGGCCTGATACGTAGCAATTTATCTTTTAGTCATATCAAGTCCAGTGCAGAGAACATGTCAAGCACGCATGCGGTGGAATGTTGTGCCATCTTCAGCACATGGCTTCCAAGGTCATTAAGAGCATCAACATTGAACCAACTGACAGGAGAAGAGAAACTGGACCAGCAAGCAGGAGGTTCTTTTAAAGGCCAGACCTACATTTCATTGGCCAGAACTCGTCCACGTGCATAGACTGTAAGATTGTTCGGGAATGCAGGCTGTCTCTGAGCGAAACAGAAAAGGACACAGGTCTGTTGAACGGCCAGCCATTTCTATCCCCATTTGTGCTACAGGACGGCATTGTCAGGGAATGAGGCAGGGTTGGCTTTCCAAAGGAAGGGATTCAGAGCAGGTTTTAAAAACGTCCTCTGAACCAATTCCCGGAATACTTCACATGTCTGATTTTGCCATTCTTGGACATACCTGTAACTGGTACAGATACTATTGTGGGGGAAACTATCCTAAAACTTAAGAGTTTACAGTAAGGATATATATTTTTCTTATTTTGTGGGTCAGAAATTTGAGCACGTCTCACCTGGGTGGTTTTTTTGTTTTGTTTTGTTTTGTTTGTTTGTTTGTTTGTTTGTTTGTTTTTGCTCCACATGGTGGCACGTAGGGTCACTCAGTGGCATTCAGCTGGAAGGTGCACTGGTCTGGAGGGCCCAGGACAGCTCCATGTTTGTGCCCAGTGCCTTGGTGGGGATGGCTGAGAGGCTAGGCTCAGCTGGGGCCCTCTTCCTCACAGGCTCCTCCCCATGTAGGCCCTGCCACAGAGTCTCCATGCTCCTTCTGTGATGGCTCAAGGCTCTAAAGGGAATGTTCCAAGAAACCTAGGAATGAAGTATAAATCTTCTCGAGACCTACCCCCTGAAGCTGCAGGCTGTCACTTCTGCCACCTTCTGTTGTCAAGTAAGCAATCGGGCCAGGCCAGATTCAAATGAGGAGAGTGAGACCTTCCTTCTCAGCTGTGTCCAGTATCAATCAGTCGTACATTCTTTTCAGCTGCATGACTTTTTCACGTGGGGTCTTGACTTTGGGAGGCTTTCCTTCTCCTTGAGGATACAGGATGTGGGCCTTTACCGCCCTACGTCCTGCCGGCTGTCCTGGCCATTTAGCTCCTGGTGTTGCAGGTCCTGTCTGGAGCTGGGCCTCTAAAAGCAGGAATCTAGACTCTGGAGAGTGAAACAGATGCCCTAAGCTTCGATACACAGGGCAGAACAAGAGAATTTCTCAAGAGGTAAGAGGGAGGGACCCACTCCTGGAAGTGGTGCTTAGCTAAAGTCTGCAACCAACATGATAACGGATATCTATATACTAGGCCTCATTCTGGAAGATTTGTATTATCTTGCTAAATATTTTTAACAACCTATGATATAAGTACTGTAATTATGCTCATTTCATAAAACAAAAAATAGAGGTACAGAGAGGGTAAGTAACTTGCCCGGGCTCTTACTGCTGGAAAATGAGGAACTTGGACTCAGGCTCAGGCAGCCTGGCTCCAGAGGCCGTGGGACCTTAGCAAGATGCTAAAGCTGGTAATTGCCTTTGTAACACCCGAGCCTTGTGGTTTGCCATCCCCTACGAAGATGCACAAGTCTAGCGTCAGCATTACCAAGTTGACTCATCTGCTGTAGAAAACCAAAGGTACTGTTTGTGAGTTTGTAAGTCTGGTCTAACAAACAGTTCTTATCTTCAGCTACCTTTTTAAATTAAGATGACACCATTCACCTCCCATGGTGTCTTAGGGCTCATATGCAAATTAAGTCAAATAAATCTGAGAGACATTGTAACTCTGTAATTGCAAACCTCAGGTGTTGATGTCAAGGCAAATGAATAGTGTTACCGAGGATCCAGTGGGTGTGTGAGGCGGCGCTAAACACCTTAACGTGGAAATCTGAGGTCTGAGTTTTCTTCTCTGAGTCATCAGGGACTTGAAACCCTGTAAAATCCAGACTTTCCCAAGGAAAAGCTGCCGTGGGATTCCTGTCAAGGCTTCCCGTCTCTCCTAATCCCACATCCTGACCCCGTGCTCCTGTCTGCGTGCACTTTGCAGCTGCCCTTCTAAACCAATTTTCTTCTAAGCAGAAACAGAAAGCCCCTAGGGAAGAAATAACTGAAACCTTCCGAGCATTTTCTCGGATTGGATGGTCAAGGCTGCCTGGCAAAGGTGAGCGCTGTGGTCCTGCCTTCTCACAGGATCTGTTTATCACCCTCAAGCCGTCTCCTTCCCCCTATGAGGATGGCAGATGGCCTGTATTTTTAATAATTAAAAAAAAAGTCAGAGGGAAATTGAGCTCAGCAGGAGGAATTTGGAACCATCCAGGCCGTGCAATTGAGCTGTGAATTTGTTTGTTTGGAAATTGTAAATGGTGTCTTCCCATTAAGCATGCCCAGAGTCTCCACCCTTCCAGAGATCTGTGAGGGCCTTCGTGATGATTTTCACCAGTAGGTCTTGGCTGGATGGTGGATGAATGGGAGTCATTGGCTGCCCCAGGCTGCCTTGTACTCACAGGACTGACTGTATGTCTCAGGGCCGAAAATTTATGAAAGTGTCACCCCTACCCTCACTTCTGTCTTCTTACTTAGCTTCGCAGTAGCCCTGGGAGGCAGAGATTCCCAAATGGTTATGCGAATCATTCTCGTGTCCATTTCTAACCAGAGGAATAGTCCAGCTCTAACCAGAAAGATAAAGACCTCTAGGAAGTGATGGCAGAGGTCCTACACTGTGTTGGATTATGCTGTGGGGTATGGAACTGAGTATTTGCTCCATTTATTCGTTGTTTGGTAGAGGCCAGGAGGAGCAGAGAGGAAGGGCTGGCTCCAGAGCCCCAGGTTCCAATCTTGGCCTGATACCTCCAGCCAAGCGGCCTTCACCCAGTCATCTTCCTTTTCTGGGTCTCTGTTTCTTTATTTGTCAAAGGGCAGAACAGAATTCTATTCCTAGAAGAGTTTGGAGAAATTATAATTTTCGTATGTGACCTGATTCCCTGTGGAGGTATGGAAGGAACTCGTAGGCCAAGAGGGCTGTAGACCATGGGGAAGTGGCTAGAGAAGATGAAACAGCTTGCTCTGGAAAGACTGTTAACATATACATAACCTTGGGCAGCATGGAATGGGTTGAGTAGGCTCAGATATGGGAGCTCCAAGGCCACCCTTTCATCCTAAAAGGATCACTAAAAAGTTGTGGCCTTAGAAAAGATATAGTGGACTCCCCAAGCCCCTACAGTGTCTCCTTCCCCTCACTCGATGCTGAGTCAGTGGAAGTGGCCTTGACCAGTGAGGAGCTGGCTGACCAGCCCTGGCTCTGCCTGGCTAGAGACCACCGCATCTCAGAGCCTCTGGTTCTAACAGGAAGGGCTGGGAATGGGCATGTCAGAAAGCTATCCTCCTCCACCCCTCCCCTTTGTTTCTCCTCCAGTGTTCTTGTCTGGTCAACATTGGGTCCCACTGACCAGCTGCCACAGGGGGCGAGTCAGCCCAGCAGATGGTGTGAGGCCTGCAGAGGATCATGTCAGCCAGCAGCACAGACTTAGCCATGACTTTGAATTTGGGACATTCTGTTCCCAAAGTCTTTTCCTCTCTCTTCCTCTCCTCCCTCCATCTCTTTATCATTTAGCCACTTAATTTTTTTCCTTCCACTTCCCAGCTCCTTTCTTTTCTACCCTCCCCATTTCTCTCCCTTTTTAACTACCATTTCCTTTTCTTTATTTCTTTTCTGTCTTTGCAGCATTTGGCAAAGAAAGAAGAAAGGACCCAAGTGAGAGGTAGGACATTTAATGCAGTCACAGTGTTAACAGGAGGAGGACCAGGGGATCAGCTTTTTGGCATTGTGTCTCCCTGGCCAGAGAGTCATGGGTCGAAGGAGTCCCTCCTGCTCCTGGTGAAAATCACAGCTGAACATCCCTTGGCATGCTGAGAGCAATGCCATCAGCCCGCAACAGTCAGTTCAAGGCCAGCAAGGCCTCAGATAGGTTGTCAGCCTGAGAACATGAAAGCTCCAGCGCTCTAAGGCTTTATTTCAGATCCCTGAGGGCCCCTCGCCCTGCATACTTCATTCCTCCTACCATTTGGAAAGACAGGACCATGCCTGTGTCCTCTCCTCCCGTACCCTCTTTTTTCTCTGTAAACTCTTCCTGTCAGGACCCTGTCTGGGCTGAGCCTGAGGCCCAGAGTGTTTCTCTGTCTTCCCCTCTGGAGCCCTGCCTCTTTGCAAGACTGGCCGGTACAATGACAATGCTAAGGATGGTCTTCGGTTTTTCCGTTAACTGTGAATTCAGCCTCTTCTGGCTGTGCCTGCCCCGTCCCTCTCAGAACCCACAAGAGCAGGCAACAGTCTCTGTAACCTTGGGCAAGTCATTTGTTCTTCTTTGGCTTCAGTTGGCTCTGGTGGTTCTATTCAGCTCTGAGCGTCTTTGGTTCTATTTGGTTCATCCAGAACGAGCCCCAGGGCTGTTTCTAAACACACTTTGAGAAAGACATTCCATTGCTTGGAACAAAGTGAACTTCTGAGAAGACAGTGAATGGAAAAAGGGGTTGCTTTCGAAACTTTTCTATGTGGACTTTACATTTACCATAGTCAAACCCAGAGGTTTGACAAGAAGCAAATTTAGAACTCTCAATCAATGAAATATTTCTATTTCGTAAATTTGATCTTTCATTTTTTAAAAGGATGGAAAATTGCAAAGTTCATAAGAAGGAGCAAATAGTATATGAAACTCTGGACCTCTTTGAAAGTCTCCCCAGGAGTGGGGCAGGACCAGTCAGAGATACCATCCTAGTGTGATGTTCATAAGATAAAGAATGCTAGCACAACAAGTCATAGTAATTATAGGGAGAGGTAAATATATATATTTTTTAAATTTTGTAGACTGTGTCTGCACACAGCTTGCACTTTTTAAGGCAAGAGCTCTGTTACACTGAATGCATATTAATTAGAGATTTCTTTAGAATTTTGCCCTTCGCTAATAGGTCAGGGAAGAGCCACAATAGGACCGAATCACTGTCAATTGTGTAAGATATTAGAAGATGCTTGACCTTTAACCTCCTAATTCTTTTATTCTGCCTTTGACGTTTTCAAATACCTATGAGTGCCAATTGGTTACCAGCAACAGCATGTAGATTAAAGGGGTTAATAAACTAACTGGACCATTTTATGTGCATCTGGAAGTAGAATAAGGATTTGGAAATAGACCATAGCCATAGAATCCTATAGAATTTATTTAGCTCTTCTTTGATTCTCTTCTGCAGGACAATTCATATCAGAAAAGAGATGGAGATGAGCCAAGTGTGAAATTCCCTGTGTAGTCATTATAATTAGTCACAATAATCATGAATGTTTAGCTTAATATGGTTTCCTGAATATGGAACTGAAAAGGAGGGAAGGGGAAGAAAGAGGTGTTCCTTTCAGCTGGGAGCACCGAGGAAGGCTTCAGGGATAAGGGGCCTTTGAAAGGCATCTTGAGGAGGGAGTAGGTTATGGGAAGTCAGAGACAGGGCATAGCAGAGAGGGCAGAGGCAAGATCACAGGCAAAAGTAGAAGGAGGGCCCATTTGAGGAAGGGGACCCTGTGTTAAGGCGAGTCTTCCGAGATCTCTTCTGAAACCCACTTAAAAATGTACCTCCAAGAGCAGAGGGATAGCAGGAAACCCTAAAATAAAAGGCTAGGTTGGGAGACGTCTAATATTTGTTTTGCTTCTGCCAAGTATTCACGGCCTCCTCTCTTCTGAGCTGGCTTTAATATTTCCAGCTCCCCTCTTTCCACCAGCTGGGGGGGTAAGCCCCAGGGGCTGACAGCACATTGCGCATTTTCTGCTTAGCCCGGGTGTCTTTAAACGTGTCCTGGGCACGGAACATCCACCCTGCTCTGTCTCCAGGCGTGTCCAAGCTGTCATCTAAAATTGCCCAGGCAGCATTCTTGGCTCTGACACCCCCCACCCCAGGCTGTGTTATTCCCTTAGAGCTGCCTCCACCCCCTTCTTCCTGGCAGATGCTGACACTGCCTGCAACTATAGAAGTTAAATTGTGACTTCAGCTGGATGCTGTGATTTGGAGCCGGTGCGTTACCCAGGCAGAGTAAGAGACTCACGAGAGCTTCCTGTGAGCCAGGCAGCCCTATGGGGCCACACTCAGGTGAATAAGTAAGGTCTCCCTTTCAGAAGCCTACGGCTCAGGGTAGTGTAGTTGAGATGCCCCATCTCAAATGCCTAAATATACAGTAGGTGCCCCAAGTAGCACAATTGGAGATAATGGGGAACAGTGAGGATGAGCCGAATTAGAGTCTTGCCCCGTTTATTTAGCTTCAACTTGTTACCACCATATGAAAACGCGAGCTGACCTTGCTTGATGCTCCTTTCTGCAAAGACAAGCTGAAATCTGAATTTTAATTGGAAATTTCTCAATTCTTAAAAACGGCATGCTGACCAAATAAAATTCATCTGTGGGTGAAAAACATTCTCATTTTCTTAATGCACTGACAAATTCCTGAAGACATGTTTGTTGAGTGGTTGAAGAAAGGAAGAAATGAGATGAGCTGGTCACTGGAAGTTGCTGTCCCTTATTTGTGCACACACTGGTTATTACACTGTTTTCCATCTTCAATTCAGGCCCAGACCTTGTTTGTACTTGAGCAATTAATCAAATAATTATCTTCTTGGAACATTAGTCATGCAGACCAAGTCAACACATAAGTGATGGACACGTGCGTGCTGCTCTGGGGTTTTCAATGGGGTGGATTCCTGTTTCTCCTTTGCACCCGGGGGTAGAAAAGGACACTGTAAATATTTTCCTTAGATCTTGAAGCCTGAAGTTTCTGGGCCAAAGTGATGTTGAGAACAGGGCTTAGGAATCCCCCAGATGCTCCACCTCACAAATACAAACGCATCTACATTTACTTCATGTGAAATGTACACCTTTATACAATTGGTTATGCATTCAGTGCCCTTTGTGAGATTGCAGGCACATGTATTATGTTTTCAGCAGGTGCATTAGTCAGTGTTCTCCAGAAAAACAGAAACAATTGGATAAGAACACACGCATTCTCTCTGTATATAATTTCAGAGAAAGAGAGAGAGAGAGAGAGAGAGAGAGAGAGAGAGAGAGAGAGAGAGAGAGAGAGAGAGAGAATGTTTTAAGAAACTGGCTTATGCAATCATTAGGGCTGGCAAGTCTGAAATTTGCAGGACAGGCCAGAAATCTGGAGACACAGGGAAGAGTTACTGTTTCAATCTTGAATCTGAAGGCAGCCGGGAGGCAGAATTCCTTTCTCTTGGAAGATCTCAGTCTTTTCACTTAAAATCTTCAACTGGTTAGACAAGGCCCACCCGCATGCAGAAGGTAATGCAAAGTCTACTGATTTACATGTTAATCACATAACATCTTCACTGGAACATCTAGACTTGTGTTCGATCAAACAGTTGGGCACAAAGTCTAGACAAACTGATGATACATAAAATTAGCCATCACAGCAGAGTTACCATCTCAGACTGAATTGGGTAAAGGTGTTCTGAACAACCTGACAAGCAACTTGATGCTGAAGAAAATCTGTTGGATAGCTGTGACCAATGGTCATCAAGACAATTGTCCAGATAAGGGTCTCTTCAGTGTTATTTCATTCTCTTGATTTTTGTTGTTGTTGTCATCCTCAGTCACAAATTGATTTAGTGAGTAGCCCGACTGAAGTATCAAGGAGGTTTTGTTCTCTGTGACGATTCTGACTAATTGTTGGCAGCCGCTTGGTGGGATAAATTGTAAAGAAGCCCAAGTCTGACCTCAGCTCAGTGGGAAAAAACTGTGTGTTTAATGACCTATGTCTACAATGGAAACAGGCACGGGTGGAGCGGTGGGGGTGGAGGGTGGTGTATGTGCTTCTTTTTTGTCATCCATGATCAAGACCAATTCATTAGAGAAGAGGGGGAAGATCAGAGTGGGGAACTTTCCTGTGTGAACTCACACAACAAGTAAGTGTTAGGCTGAGGATGAGCAACTAGGAGTTTGGTCACCTAACTCATGGCACAGAGCTTCCCTATCCTGCAAGAAATGTCTAATGTACACCTATCCGAATCATTTCTCATTTCCTCTACAGATTATTTTTTTAATTAGAAACATTTTATCTCTCCTAAAGAAAACCCATGATTCATAGAACTATCGAACTATATCCTAAAGTTGGACCTTCAAGTTTTCTGTGTATTTTAATTGTATTAAGCCTCAACAAAATTTTATAATATAGATCCATAATGTCCAATATGGTAGCTGAGTACATGAAATGTAAATAGTGTAACTGAGGAATTAAATTTCAAATGTTATTTAAATAAAAAATTTAAATTTATGTAGCCACATGTGACTAGTAGCTATTATAATGGATAGCACAGATATAGAATATTTTGATCATGTTAGAAAGTTCTACTTAACAATACTATCGTAAATAAATGTCTGATTTATTTTTTTTCTTTTTTTGCCTTTTCTGTTCCTACCAGACTAACTTTTCAAAGTCTTGAGATAAAGAATAATTTTTTTCACTCTAATTCTCAATGTCTTTGGACCAACTCTTGTTTTAGGTTTTTTATTTTATTTTATTTTATTATTTTATTTTGTTTTGTTTTATTATTTTATTTCATTTCATTTTAATTTCATTTTATTTTATTATTTATTTTATTTTATTTTATTTTATTTATTTTATTTTATTTTTTATTATATTTATTTTATTTTATTTTATTTATTTTATTTTATTAATTTAATTTAATTTTATTTTATTAATTTTATTTTATTTTATTATTTTATTTTATTTTATTTTATTTTTATTTTTAAGCCCCCTCTCTGCTTGTGTCCACACCAGGGCTGGGATTGAGGTAGGATCTGAAGAGATACATAACAGGCAGCCTTTTCTGTTTGGGTCAGGGGCTGCAAATGCAGGGCAGCTGATGGTGGGAAGAGAGCCTTTGGGAAGATGGGCAAGGCTGATGTACGTTGTCCCTCAAGCTGAAATTTTGTATCTTCCTGGTTTTAAAGCATTGGATCTTAACTCCTGTTTTATTTCTATACTTCTGAGTTTAAATTACTTGATTTTTTTTTACCCTAAGTCAGCTCAAGCTTTAACAGTCTTCTCTTATTATTTGCCCACTGTCCATCAGAACTCAGCTTTGATTGAGAAAAGGGCTTCTGAGCCTCCTCCTCTGCAATCTTATCATCCTGTCCTTACTTTTCTTTGTGACCTTGACCATGCAGCAATACCACCTCTCAGTACAGTATTGCAAGAACACAGGCTTTCATCTCCCGCTCTGCCACTCATACCTGGATGACATAAAGGATGTTACTTAACATGCCTGTGCCTCAGTCTCCTTGTCTGTAAAATGTCGGTGACACTAATAATAGGATCTACCCCTTAGGTTGTTGGGAGAATTAAATGCATAGTGTCTAGAAACTTTCCTGGCATAAGCAGGAACATTCAATAGAATCACTGCTGTAGCTGTCTACTACTTGTTTCTGTCCCCAAACAGACCATAGACTCCTTGAGGACAGAAATTCAGCATAATGTCTAGTAGGCAGTGGGATTTTTATCAATATTTGCTTAATGAACAAGTGAGTAAATCACTGGGGTCAGACATCACTTCTCACTTCTTTCAACTGTCTCTGCATGAACTTTCAGGTCACCTCTAAACTCCACTCCTAGCTTCTGCCACTCACTGCCTCCTGTATCTTTTGTTTCTTTGGTCTTTGCTTATTCTCCTTTTCTGAGTCCCTCTGCTGATGGGATCCTTTAGTGGTCATTGTATCAAGTCCCTTAGTTTCAGCAAGTTCTGAGACTTATTCAACCTCTGCTCCAACTTGGAAGCTGGGCCTGGAGAAGGCATCCAACACAAAGACTTTAAAAATTCCCCCAAACAGGGATTTTCTCTCTCTTTAGGAAAGTCCCAGGGCTGCAGACATGAGGGCATTGGTCTGTCTTCCATGACGCATTCCTTGGGCACTAGGACAAGGAAGTGGGTGGGTAAGAGGAGACAGTGTCACTGGCCCCCTCCTGGGGGGCCTTCCTTCCTGTTCTCTTGGCTGTGCTTATGGGAACCTGAAAACAGCCTTACCTTCTAGGTTTATCATGCCCCTTTCTCTCACCTCCTCTCCTAGAACAGAGACGGTTTTGTTTTGACTTTGGCCCTTTTTGAAATATCAAACCCCATTGCATCACGGTGCGTAAACCAAAAGCTTGTTCACGCCAGGAACTTAGAGACCGTGGCAGTTTCTTAAATTCTCCAGTGGTTCCTATTCCAGAGACAGACTCATGACTGTCTAGAGCCAACATAGCTTTTAAGGTGCAATGTGAATGAGAAATTCTATCAAACCACAGACCTCTGGACTCAGTGTCCAAACTGTCCCCTGGCCTGCCTGGTCCCTCCACAGAGCACGACTAATGAATGGCAAGTTCCCTTCAGACCCCTCCCAAAGATGCTCCCTAGCTGTCTCACTTTCCCCCGCTGTCTACTGTCCCCATTTCCTCTTGGAAGCCACAATTCAGACATCAGGTCATCTCTGCAGAGGGAGTAACCAGAGTGAAGTCTGATAAGATGGCAAGTCAGTGTGGACTTGACTTTGCTCTGGATACTGCTTCCTTCACCAGAATGGGGTTGTCTGGCTCAGGTTGCCCACTCTAAGGGTCCCCTTCTCTTCTAAGAATTAAAACCCAAAACATTAGATATTAGAGAGATTTTTGTCTGTGGAAAAATCTAGTTCTATCTTCTTCCTCCTTTCTCTTTCTTCTCCTTCCTTCCTCCCTCCCTTCCTCTCTTCCTTTCATCCCTCCTTCCACAGTTATTTATTGCCTGGCTCTCATGTGCCAGATAGGTGCTAAAGAGAGAAAAAAAATCATTTTTTCTAGACCTTACACTAGTGTGGAAGAAACATACTCATAAGCAGGTAACTATAAATGAATATGTAGAGCGCAATCATTGAAATAGTCCCAGGGTACTATGGGAGTCCAGAGGGGGACCTAAGCCAGGCTGTGAAGGCCATTTGGCTTAAAGGAAAAATGGTTTCCGAACCCCAACCTGCACATCGGTGCCATCCCAGGCTAATTTTTTTCATAGGCAGGAAGAGAAATGAGTGTATAAATTCACATTTCTTGGAAAAAACTTTTTTTTTAATTCTGAGATTGTGCACCCTTTTGGTGACATAGAAAATGATGGTGATATTAGTTGTTTTTGCACCTATATCTTTATTTGATAAAATAAAATGGGGCAATCACATATCAGTTTTCTAAATAATTTTTGGACATGATCCATGAAGCCTCAGAGTTTAGGAATCTCTGGCTTAAAGCATTAGTGGGAGATAGGCTGGCAATGGATAAAGAATTTATGTCTGAGGGCGCTAAAACTGGGTTACTGGTGTGGTATTCCCTGGCTTAATGCACACACTGTTCTACAAGCAGGAAATGCACGGAGTGGCTCTTTTTGTACAAAGGTGGTACCACAAATAGGTAGGATGTGTTTTACATAATTTCCCTGGTCGTCGTGATGGAATCGTCACTAATACTTTCATATTTCTACATGTGTTCTTTCTATCAACCAAGGGAATGCATTTGTGAGATGGCTTACCGGGGTAGGGGTATGGTTTGTGGTCATGATGGAAAAGAAAGTGGTTCCAACTGAGGGTCAAATTTATGACCTTAGTCTGTTAGTTACCTTCACTAACACAACGATCTAACCAGTCACCTACAAGCTGGTTGTTCTAGGAACATGGCGGAAGGTGACAATGTGTTGGCATGGAACAGTAGATAGAAGGTCTACCTAGGAGTCACACGACTGTGCTCAACTTCTAAAACCCACCGTTTCCTGGCGGTGTGTCTTTGACAGTGCTGTCTTCAGTTTTCCCATCTATAAGAACAGGGGGATGGATAGCTTTAGATCAGTGGTTTTCTAACTTTAACGCGTCTTAGGACCACTTGGAGGGCTTGTGAAAACCGTGATTACTGGGTTCTACCCAAAGAGTTTCTGATTCAGTAAATCTGGGTGGGGCCAAGATTCTGCATTTCTAAACGTTTCCACATGATGCTGTTGCCGCTGGTCCAAACACTACACTTTGATAACCACTGGATTAGACGTTGTTTCAAATCCTTCACCCCTAACGTGCTATTAGTCATTCTTGCCTTGAAAGAGTTTGTAATCTAATTAGAGTTTTCTTGTGAGAAGTAAAGTGGTTGGTGACTTCATTTTTTTCAGTTTCTAATCAAATATTTATTTGACACCATCTGTGTACATATGACTGCAAGCCAGGGAGAGGAAGGCTACCACAATCTTCCTTTCGGTGCTTCCCTGAGAACCTCTGCATTGTGCCAAAGTTCTGACTCCTATAAAGCACTTTGTATAGCCAAATGTGCTCTATTTGTCATCCTGGGGACAGGGAGAGTCTGGAAAACTGAGATCAACAGATGGTGGTAAGTCTCTCCTCCTTCCAAACACTTTTCCAGGCTGACTGGTAGACATGATGATGCGGAGAGAGGCCTGTTTGTATCTACGCGTCAGCATGGGTGAAGCAGTGTCAAAGAAGAGGGCCTTCAGGTTAGCACACCCCAGTCCGGGTCACCATCACCTCCTCCACCTTCCCGACGTAAACCTTCAGTTGAATAATCTCAGCCCACAGAGTCGAGGAGAGTGCCAGACGAGAGAGCAAAGGCAGACATGGCTCCGGCCACCTATGCTGCAGCCTCTGATGTAGGTGGCACTGGAGATTGGGTGTTTGTAAGAACGAGGCTTAACTGGCACAGGAAGAATAGGAACGTATTTAGAGTTTCTGGATTTGGGGCATATAGAAGAAAGTGGAATTGTGGTGTGTATTTGGAGGGTAAGCCATAGGTGGTTTGGAGTATACATGCATATGTTTATCTTGCCATACGTGTTGGTCTTCTTTTAGTCTCCAGCTCACGTCCTCTGAGCCTATGTTCCTGTTGTGGCCATTGCTCCAGCAAACAGCTGTGTGCAGGTGGGACTGGACCATGCTTCACCCCCGCTGCACCATTTACCTCCTGCCCCAGGCTTCGCCTTCATAGTGCAGGAAGCCAGTCTGAAGTGCTAGGGAGCTAATATTCTCTGGGGCAACCTTGACCAACGGAGGACCTGAGCTAGGGAATAAATCTCCATCTCTTGTGGTTTCAGAATATTCTGAGGCACATCGTTCTTCAGAGGAATCTCAGCAGGACTGAGTTCTTATTTCCCACAGAACCACAAACAGCTCCATAAGACATCCTTGATTTGGCTTTTCTTCTCTTGTTTCATTGTTTTAGGCCCTATGTTTTTGAAATCTGGGGGTCATTTTTCTCAAATAAAGCACTTGCATGTAAACCCTTCTTTCTCTCAGGTCTTGCATTTTGAGGTGAACCAAAGCTAAAAGATAAACACATTTTAGATTTATGGCAGCATTTTAAGAAGAATAGACAGCTTATACTTTTGAACACTATCCTTTTTAAAAACAAAAATTAATTTTAATTTTTATTAAAGTAACACATATATACAGTTTAAAAGTTAAATAGCACAGCATGACATAATGAAAAAATAATTTCCTATCATCTCCCTGACCACTATCATCCCACTTCCCAGAGGCAAGAAATTTTAATACTTAGCAGTGTCTCTCCATTGCTCTAAATATAACCCATCTGTCATTTTCAGTCATTATTTGTTAAATGCCTGTTACTCTGAATGATGTTTTACTTCTTTTATACTTCCCACACCACTATTCCACCACTTTAATTATATTTTTATTAAACTATGATCTGTTCTTACATTATTATGACTATTATGACTGGTGTACTATGGCCTTTTTTCTTGTGTATCTGTATCTTTTTGTTTCCTAGAGCACATAATCATTTTTTGTATGTTTTTTCCCCAAATTTTTTGGTTTTTATATAGTTATTTTATATCACTTCCATCTCTTTATATTGTCTTCCATGTGATCAAATGCTTTCGATTACTGTCAATTGCATTTTTCTCCTGGAGTCCTAAGCCCTGTCCCAGGCTCAGCAGGGCCTGCTGTAGAGCTGTCACTCTGCCATTTCCTTCCCCCATATTCTTGGGGCTGTTTCTCTTTACTACTCTCCTGTGATGTGTTCCCCATTTCCTAGGTTAAGTGTCTTTCTCTTTCCTAGTTTTAAAATCATATTCAGTGACATCAAAAAGAATAATGAATGCAAAGCAAAATTACTAAGACCCTGTTTAGCAGAAAATGTCTAGCTATGCATATGATTCTAGGCAGGAAATAATTTTTACTCAGAAATTTGAAGTATCATATGGTCCATTGTCTTCTAGCTTCTAACATCATTGAGAATGGTGAGGCCATTCTTATTCTCAGCCTAGATATGTGAGCTTTATTTACACAAAATGATTAATATCTTGTTCTTGATATTCTGCAACTTTACCTCAATGGGCTTAGAAGTAGGTCTTTTTTTTTTTTTTTTTTTTTTACTGTGCTGAATACTTGATGGGTCCTTTTATTCTGAAAGCTAATTTCCACCAAGTCTGGAAAACTTTGTTGTATTAATTCTTTGGTGAGTTTTTCCTCTCTTTCTTTTCTCTGTTATTTATTTGTAATGGATTAGCTCTATTAGCTAATGATGATAGAGCCCCCAGATTGTTATCTAATAAGCTCATCCCTTTTCTCCCTGTTCTTTTCTTTTCCTCTCTCTTCACTTACTTATTTTTGGGGTGTAGTGTTTAGATGATTTCCTTATCTTCCTTTATCTTTCAACCTTTCCACTAAATGTTATATTTAGCTATATTACATTGTCAATTTCCAAGAACTTTTCTGTTTGTGGATTTTTAATAATAGGAACTTATTCTTATTCATGAGTATAACAGAAAAAAACTCTTTTCATTCCTTTCTGAAAATATATTTTTACATTTGTTTTCTTCTGTTTCTTTTTTACATCTTGTGTCTTCTAATTTTGTTTTGAATTGTTTGAATTAGTCTCTATCTTTCATTTTCCAGACTTACTTTAAATATTTGGTGATTCTTGGCTTTCTATTTGCATTTAGGAATGAGGCTGACAAGAACTTCTTTCCTTGAAATTAGAATACTGACACACCATGGGTAGACTGACCAGTGAGCAGAAAACTCCAAGAATCTTCAGGCAGATTGTTAGAACTTATAAAAGAATTCAGCAAGATTGCTGAATATAATATCAATATATCAAGTGAAATGTATTTTTAGAAAACAGCAATAGATAGGAAATATAATTAAGACTGATATGTAATTTATGATAATAACACACAAAGTCTTTATGGAAAGAATATACTTTTTTTGAAAGCTGTTAAGATCAAAGTAAATGAAATGGCATACCAAATTCATGGATAAAGAGATTTCATATTGTAATATCAATTCCCCCAAATTGATCTTTTTACTTAACATAACCCCTCTTTCCCCCCCAAAATTAAAAAATGTTTTCAATGGAACTGAACAAGCTGATTCAGAAACTTATAGGGAATAAATAGTAAAGGTCCAGGAAGAGCTAAGACACTTTTGATTAAGAATCAGGTGATAAAAGTTCCTTTTCCATGTATGACCACAAATCTTTGCCATTGATTTGCTTTTCTAACTCCCTATCAACAACATACCATCTTAATACTTAAATAGATTAATGAAGCCCCCAAATAAACTCACACATGTAAAAGCCCAGAGAAGCGATAGTATAGAGCAATGTTGTCCATTTAGAAATGTAATATAAGACACATATATAATTTTAAATTTTCTAATAGTCACATTAAAAAATTAAAAAGATAAAATTAATTTTAATGTTTTATTTAATGCACTATAAAAATTATTTCAACATACAGTGAATATAAAAATCATTAACGAGATATTTAACTTTGTTTGGACTGTTTTTGAAATCCAGTATATATTTTATACTCATAGCACATCTCATCTCAGCTATTGTGTCATACTAGTCTTATTTCAAGTGCTCAATGACCATATGTCGCTAGTCGGGATCACTGCTTACTACATGTGTAACCTTGAGCAAATCACTTAACCTCACTGTGCCTCAGTTTCTTCATCTGTAAAATGAGAGCAACAATAATACTTAACCTGAAAGTGTTGTTATATGGATTAAATGAATTAATAAACATCTTTTATGGTATGCTCCACATATATCAGCCTTCCTCCAAATGCCTTACATACAATTATTAGCCAATGTATAACAGAAGCAGGTCATTAGGAAAAAATAAACTTTTCAAAGAGAGAATCTGAATATCATATTTCATGTGGCAGTTATTAAAAGTAGACTATGAACTCATAATTTGCCTTAAAACTAATTCTAGTTAAATCTAGAACTAAAACATAAAATGCAAAGCTTTAAAACTTTAAAAAATTATTCTCTATTCTGAGTTCACAATGATATTCTCCTGTATTTTTCTAAAAGTTAGAAACACCATCCATTAAAAAAAGTGATAAGATTGACCATTGTATTTCTCAAAATATAACAAACAGATAAGCCAATAAATAGAAGATGCTTGCAGCTTATATAACCAATAAGAGATTAGTATTTAAAATAAACAAAGAACCAGAAGAAAATGACTAACAATCTACTTTCCAAAATGTGTAAATAAAATGAATAAACATTTTATTTATGAATGTATGTATTGTCTATAAATATTTGAAATAATGTGCAACCTCATAAGTAATCAGAGATATGCAAATTAAAACCAGAATAACATATTTCACATCCTTGAGACTGGCAACAATTAAATCGACAATACGAAGTATTGGTGAGAATATAAAGGTTAGGAGGTTCTCATACAGCTGGTGGAATACGAGTTGGTCAAATGCACAATGAGAATTATTTGAAATTATCTGGTAAAGTTGAGCATGAACAAAGATTATACCCCAGCCAGTCTATTCTACATATATACTCTGAAGCATTTATGGCACCGAAGCAGTAGGCAACTTGCATGATATTGGCCCAGGTGTCCACAATAACAAAACCCTAGAAACGACCAAAAAACCACTCAAAAAAGAATGGATACATAAATTACAAGATTTTTTTTTATAATGTAACTCCATACTCCAGTGAAAAAATAAATTTTCATACACATTTCAATGTGGATGAACCTCAAAAGCATAATGCTGGGCAAACAAAGCAAATAGTAAAATAAACGCAGAATGACACCATTTATGTCAAGTTCAAAAGCAGGCAAAACTAAACAAGAGATTGTTTAGAGATATGTACATATGTGGTAAAGTTACAAAGAAATGCCAAGAAAATGATTAAAACAAAATTCAGCATAGTGGTTACTTTGAGATGGAGAAGGACACAATAGGGCAGGAACACATACGGGGTTCAAAGTTCCTGGTGAGGTTCTATTCCCTAATAGGTGTTTTCAATAGGATTATTTTAACCATATGTAGATATTATATATGCTCTTTTTATGTACATTATACTTTACAATGAAAAAAAAAACTAGTTGAAATTTGTGTTTTGCTCAGGGCTTTTTGATTGTTTAAATTTATGTCACTGGATCCTGGAATCTGGGGTGATTAGGCTATGAGCTGGAGTTTTAATTGGGAGACCCCCAAATGTCAACATCTGTAGGTCTTTTCTCTGGGTCCATTTAGTTTTCCAGGGAATTCTCCAACCTTTTGCCTGGGAGGTGAATGCCTGGCTTCCAACAATACTGAGCTCTAGGGGAAAAGGGAGTGGTGTTGGTGGAAGCTGAGCCTCAGCCTCATCCTTTTTGGAGAGGTAGTCGCCTTGCTGTGTGGCCTGGAGGAAGGAACTTGGGGTTTGTTCACTTCTTGGGAGCATCCAAGCAATTGCTGTTTTCAGCTCTATATTTCCCCTTTACCTTCCACAGCTTCTAGAACTTCTGTTTCTGAGCTATTCTGATTTCCCTGGGGCTCATGTGAAATTCCCTCATTGTCCTACCCACACCTAACATGTGCCCCTTTTGCGAGTTAGTTTTTCTTCATTCATTGATTTTCTATCTAAGAACATGTTCTTGATGCCTTTCACCTTTTGTGGTTGCTTCTTTCATTCTTTTCCTCATTTGCTCTCTTTTTAGTGGAGTTTTGAGGATAAAAAGATGCATTGAATTTGCTGTATTTAACCAGAATTACTGCTATCAACAATCTTCTCTATGTTGTATATTTATTTCCAGTTTACAGTTAAAGAAACTGAGAACATAGAGGGAGCATGCCACATGGTTCAATCACAAATGCAAATGATGCCAAGGTGTATACCTGCCCTCCTACAGCGAGAAGGCTCCAGGGTCCTGTAACCCTTCTGGCTTGAGCTGTATCCTCTTGTCTAACCCACAATCCTTCTGCTGTAGGTTCCCATGTCCGCTCTCCACTGGATGTAATGAACAACCTACGGCAGGACACTCAGGCCCACAGTGGCTCAGCCTGCAAAGCTGTGCTCGCAAGCCAGGTATGCGAAAAGCCCCAAAGCCTCCCTTGGGTGCAAGCAGAGTGACCTTAATTCACCATGTTAATGGCTTCACGCAGGCAGACAGTTTCCTTTGGAAGCAGCAGATATTCATCGGGGTCATCAGCCTGGTTCATACTGAGAAGCAGCACTTGGAATGAAATTTTATCCAGCAGTGGTGAGGGAAAGAGAGAGAGAGAGGAGAGAGAGGGATGGGAAAGTTTTTTCTCTCTTTTTTTCTTTGACAAGTACAGGTTTCCTGCACTCCCTTGAAATCATATTTCTGTTTTAACAAAATAGAAAGTCTCCAAAGTACAACGGCTTAATGCGGGGGGGGGGGCATTTCTCTCAAAAGCACCCTCCACTGTCTTCCATCAATTTCTTCTTTCCCCTCCTACCCTCGCCTACTGGAACTCCTTTCTTTCTGCCCTCTCTGACCCCATCTCCGTTATCTCCATCAGCTGCCTACAGAACAGGCACTCTGCACCTTATTCTAACATCTCTTGCTGGGTCATGGGCAGGCCAGACTCCTGAGGGATGGGCCCATGAAGTCAGATGCTGACAGTGTAGGACCTCGATATTTCATGTTTGCTGAATAAATGGAAACAAGAATGAATCAATGTTACTATAATACTTAGATGGGTTAATACAAAGGTATAAGAGTGAGGTCTCCCCCAGGAACCAGATTTGCCTCCATTAGCTTACATATTAATTGCTTAGGAGAAAAATATTGGGAGTTGCTAGTTAAAAAGGAAGCTTGGACAAAACCAGAGATAACCAGAGGGGATAGGTAAATTTAGAACTTCTTTCCAGTGACCCCTTTCAAGGTTCTTTTTGTTCAGGGCACATGGCAGTCATGTGACTTTCTTGGGTGTGGTTGTCAGGAAGCCTGGTTGTGGGCTGACCCACTAGATCAAAAATAGAGTGATTCTGTGTAAGAGCACTTGGGGGAGGAGAAAAGACTGAGTGACAGTAGGAGGGACGGTAGGTTGGTGGTAGCTAAAAGGAAGACGATTTGATGGCAAAGAGGAGGGTGTCACTTTCTGTGATAGCTGGAAGCCAGAGTTGCTCCAGGGGTGTCCCTGTCTCAGGGACTTAGGCCTGGAGTTCTATTGTTTTTCAGGATGAACTGGATCCTAGGGGTTTGAAAGAAAGGAAGTGACTGAAAGGACTCTGCAAAATTGAAATGGTCAGGGAAATGGAGAATCATTTGCTTTGGACGAAAATTAAGAGCAGAAGGAAGCAAGGAAATGATAACAAATTTCTTGACTGGCCAGATACAAACTCAGTAAGGTTTACAGTGTGGATGTGAGGTGGAGATTAGGATACAGAGTTGTTTCTGGAGATACTCCTCTCTTATGTTGGAACATTCTGTATTTCAACCTATACTTCTTGGGGGTAATTTATTGTCCTTGGTGTTTACTCAGTACCATTGACACATGCTTATACTGCTATGCTAGTAAGATATTTAAAAATAATATAATGAAGTGTTAATGCAAGTTATTACAATTTTCCTTTCCATTTTTTAATTCTTATATTTTTATATCATTTTTTTTTATAAAATTCAATAACATTACAATTTTCTTTTGCCATTTTTACCACTGTATTAATTTTTTTGCTGCTGTTATAACAAATTAACACAAATGTAATGGCTTAAAACAACACAAATTACCCCTCTCACAGTTCTGGAGGTTACAAGTCCTAAAATCAAGGTGTTGGCAGGGTTATCTTTCTTCAGGCTCCAGGGAAGAATCTATTTCTCTTATTTTATGCTTCTAATGGCTTTGGTTCATGGCATCATCCTCCATCCTTGAAGCCAACAGCATAGCATCTTTCGTTCTCTCTCTGTTTCTCTACTTCTATCATCACATAACTGATTCTGATCATTCTGTACCCCTCTTATAAAGACCTCTGATCATGTTAGGCTCATCGAGATAATCTAGGATAAACTCTCAATCTTAAATCCTTAACTGAATCACTTAATCACACCTACAAATTCCCTTTTTCCTACAAGAAAACATATTCACTGGTTCTGGGGGATTAATAGGTGAACGAACACCTTTGAGGAACTATTTTTCAGTATACTGCAGCACTACAATTGTGAAAATTGTGCTGTGATGACCAGTAAACAGTTGTCCACAACAAAGGATTTTCTGCAATATTTACCACTTAGTGCTGAGCAACAAGGTCTAGTGAATTCTAGCTTACCTTTCTTTGGAGTCTCTAATACTTGATGAAAAGCAAGCAAAGGAGTGTAATGATGCTCATGTATATTTTCCCACTGCTCCAACATAATGCTGGATCACAGCAGGTGATATGTTTTTATTATCTATTGAAATATTTATTAAAAAATAAGTCCATGGTTAGTTGAAATTTTGACTTTGTGTGTGTGTGTGTGTGTGTGAAGAATTAATATTACTCCTGCTTAAGAATGACTGGTCCTGGGTAGATTCATTTTTACCTCTAGGGACAATTAGAAAAAGAATCCAACCAAAAAGTTACTGTTAGTAAATGCCAATGAATGCCAGAGCCTCTTTCCTAGTGCCCTGAGCTATGCTAACGCTTCACAATTCTAATTTAATCTTCACCACAACCTTAGGAGCTTTGTACAGTCTTTATTCCCATTTTGCAGGTAAAGAGAGTGAAGGTCAAAAAAGTTTTGAGGTCAAATTATTGTGGGTGTTAACCTAGGGCCACACTGAGTTCTGGTGTGATGACAGCCTGGGTCTACACCAACTCCTCTCTCTATTGTTAGCTTCAGTGGATATTTCTGGCTTCAGCCTAGTGGTTCTGTTGATGTGAGAGCAAAGGAGAGGGGACCCTCATCTATCATCCATGTTTCCCAACTTTTCTCTTAGCCTTGGGGTCACGAGTAAGAAAGACCCAAAACCGCCTTAGCATGGCTGCTCCCTCTGAAAGGTAGGATGGAGAGGACTGCCAAAGGGATTTTGCTTGTCATTTATCTTCCAGATTTCACTCCTTCAAGGAGCCCCTATATCTAGGTTGTAAAAGGTCCAAAGTGAGTGAGAATAGGGGTAGGGAGCAAGGTTTTCTTTTGCCAACAACTGCTGTCAGCTTTGAAGATGATCTTTCTCTACAGATAAAAGTCTTCTTGACTTACACCCCAATTAGCAGAGGAAGAAATGGGGTGGAGAGGACTGAGGCAGGATTTGATGGGCCAGAAGGGTAGGGAAGAGGACTTGGGTTCACCAGGGACTTTCAGGAGCTGAGGTTACCATTAGAGGTCAAGAGTGTGGACTTCTGGGATGCCTACCCTGACTCCACCACTCACGAGTTCCCCTCATTTTTCCCATCAGTAAAATGTGGATAAAGACAAAAGCTCTCTTATAGGGTTGTTATGAGTACAGGTGAGTCAAAACATACAAAGCTCATAGTGTCTAGTAAGTGCTCAATCGGAGTGAGCCATTGTTAGTAGACTATTTTTAAGATCTTTTGGAAAGGAATTGGGGTAAAAGAGCATGTCTTCCTCCATGGTATGAACCAGAGAAGTAAAATGTATAAAGTAGAAGATCTGGCAAATAAAAATATGAGGCTCAGTTTAAGTTGAATTTCATATAAACCGTGTGTGTGTGTGTGTGTGTGTGTGTGTGTGTATAATCTATGTAAATCTATGAATCTAAACACAATCAGCTCTCTGTATCCATGGGGGATTGCTTCCAGGACACCTCACAAATACCAAAATTTGTGGATGCCAAGTCCCTTAGATAAATTGTGTAGAACAGTGCAAGCAGTCAGCTCTCCCCATTCACGGATTCCAAGAGCTGTGGATTGAGAGCAGTATTTTCTCTCTGTGGTTGGGATTCCACAGATTCAAAACCTGCGTACCCGAAGGGCAGACTATATTTACTGAAAAAACAATATTTGGTATGAGTATGTTCCATGAATTACTGCTTATCTGCAATACAAACTTAACTTCGAACGCTGTATTTTCTCTTGTCACGCTGTGTGAGGTGGGGAAAGGAAGGGAAACAAAAATTAAATCTCTGTTTATATCTAGAGAAAAATCAAGTCGTTGCTTTAACAGCAGTATATTCCACCCAAGCCCCTTCTCATGTTATGTTTCAGAGGCCACATCTTTCTGGCTTCAGCCTTGACCTGGCTTCAGCAGCAGTGACCAGGCCCCCATTTCACTGGTGCCATCCACCTGATGAAACTGGAGCTCATGTCTTCTGGTTATTGAGCTACTCTGTCCTCTATGTCATCCCCCTCCCTCAAACACAGAAGCATACAAAGGCCTTGGCTAGAGGTGGGGAGGTTAAGGGGTAGAAGGGGCAGAGAGAGGATTAGAGTTTTATCAGAATAGCATCTGCAGAGATGCTTCCTCCAAGACAGGCATCACTCTGAGCATGTCTGTGGCCAGGGGCCAGGCCTGGGGCAGAGGGGAAAACACCAGCTGGCCAAGGAAGGGTGGTCCCTTGAGAGCAGAAGCTTGACCAGGGGTGTGTGGGGGGTGGGGGATGGGAAGACTCTCCCCACTCCTTCACAGGGCCTCTGCCCCACCTAAGTTTTCTCCTGGACTTTTTTTTTTTCCTTTTTGGTCAAAGTGTTACTTTTCAAACATCAGGTAGCAAGCGCTCTGTTAGCCAAAATATTATAAAGCTGGGCCTCTTGCCTTTCACATGGGGTTCACCAATATGTGGGGGAGTGCAGGTCCTCCTGGGGCCGGACCCCTGATCCTTGGGGAGATATACTCCTTGGAAGCCATCTTACACTGTCCCCTTTCTTCACCCCAACCTTGCTCTAAATCAATTCAGATGGGAAAATAGGAAGAGCATATTTTGTTCCTTAAGATCACAAGTTCTCGCTCTCAACACTGATAGCAAAGTTCTGTCTAAAGTTCACCCATGTCTTTTGGCTGTTCTGAGAATTCTCTCTCCCACCCCTTTTGCTGATCCTTTTTTTTGACATATATATATATTTTATTCCCTTTCTGCTTCTCAAGTCTACTTTTCAGTAAAGGAGAAAAATCAAAGCAGCTCATTTAAGAATAACCTATCTTGAGGTATAGAAGGACTTTCTAAGCATGACATCAAGGGAAAAAACCCACAAGGAAGATGCCAATAGATATGATTTCATACACCCCGAAGACAATTGTATGTCTCAAAATATCACAAAAAGATACCCACAAGAAAGTTGTTACATATAGCCTTTATTTAAAGAACTATTTAAAAAAATCAATAACAAAAACATAGCTAATGAAGAAATTTAAGTGGCCAATAAAAATATATAGGAAAAAAGTTAACCTGAGTGGTACCAAAAGAAATTTAAATTGAAATAACAATGAGATATATTTTCTGTGTGAGATTATTTTTGTGTCAAAAAAGTGACAAAAATATATTTTAAAAAGACCATACTAGTGTTGACAGGAATGTAGAGAAGCTGGGACTCAAAAGCACTCTAAATTATAGTGTTAAAAGGTACTTTATTTTAGAAGGGTAATGAGGCAGCACAAATCAGAAACAAAAATGTTCCTACCCTTCGAGTTGGTCATTCTACTTCTAGTAATCTTTCTAAGAAAATAGTTAATGTTTCATTCTCAGATTTAGCTGTGAAAACGTTGACAATACTGCATACAATAAGAAAAACTTGAAACTTGAAATTTATGTCCAACCATTGTTTTAATGAATTATTTTGACACATTAATCATTGGACTATGTAGACATTTAAACTCAAACTGTAGTTTTCTCAGTGAAATGCATAAATATTGCAGACAAATATTTTCTTAGGTAATATCTTTTAACCCCTATTCAGATTTCCTGTTTTCAACAAATGTTTTTGTAAGAAAAAAATTGTTAAATCAGTGCTCTTTAACCTTTCTTTTAAATGTTTAACTAAACGTAGGTTCTATAGAATCATAGTTCTTCTCAATGCTGTTCCATTCTTACGTACATTCATCTAATTTAAATTCAGTCAAATAAAAATAGAAACTCCATCTAAACTTTCCTTCTACAAATTAAGGTATTCCAAAACCCAAGTACAAATTTTCAAAATTAAACCTTGACCCAAAATTAAAACTAATTTGCTCAGCTTCCCCTTGCTTTTATTTGACTAATGACTTCCTGTTTTCAAACTTTGTTTTCTATAATTAAAATTTGTTAAAAGCTTCAAAAGTTAAATTTTTTGGCACTTTATTTGTAGAATAAAGGTTTCAACTGATTTTGAACAAAATACAATTGAAATTTAAGTTTTATTTGTAAAAATGTCCACTATTTTAATTTGCAATGCAGTTCTTCATAGTTTCAAACATTTCTAAAATCCAATCGATGACAGTAAAATAAGAGAAAGTGCTTACTGCCGTGCTTAAGTGTTTTTTAAAAACATTTTGTATTTAACATCAGCTCTCGCATAAAAAATGGATAGTTGTTATCAGGTAGAATTTTTGGAAAAATTAAGAAATAGTGTATACTCTATTGTTTTTACCATAATGATTTTTTTTTTTTACCAAAATTTGTGTTCATGCTACCACTACCAAAAAACAAATAATTTTATATTCAACTTTGGACTTTCAATTGCAATTTAAAGTATTCACAATCATGTCAGAATAAACTTTCAAAAGCTTTAGTTTGATTCTATTAAATAAATTAGAAAATTGGCTCTTTTTTTTTTGGAATTTAAATACTTAATTTCCTATTTGAATCACCTAAAATAGTGATATAAAAATTGCAGGTATTCAACTATCTACCATGTTCATTTTCAGCTAATAGAACCAACAGATGAACAGATATCATTTCACTTCTCGTTCATAAACAAAAAAGTTGGAATTAAAAATGGGCAAAATTATGTTAGAACACTGTTTTGACCTTAATGCAAAGTCATGGTTCACAGATATGTAAATATACTTTGGTGGCTGATTTTGTAAAACTCTTATTTGGCATCATGGCCTTTAAAAATACTTCTTAATGAAATAGATGCTGATGCTTCTTCACTATATTGGTGTCTTTAGTATTTTACATGATTAGTGATATGACTTTCTCTTATGGTGGATAATTAATGTCAACAAGCATTTTGGGCAAATTACATGCTCATCATCAACTTCCTTGACAAAAGGAAATTTGATATTTAATTTTTTATTAAACATGCACTTATGTTTTCTAGAAGCCATGGCTGGTGGAAAAATTTATTGAAAAATAAAAGGTATATCAATCAATCAAAATAAATAGATGCAACTTATTTTACACCAAAAAAGAAATGACAAAGCTACTATAGCATGTTTTGATGCTCGGGATATATTTTTTGTATGCCTTATATATATATTTAATCTATAATTTCCCACTTTTTCCAAAGATCTCACTGATTGTTCTCCAGGTAGCTAAGAGCATTTCCCAACTTTGGCATATTCCACTGCCAAGTGGCTTTAAGTTTAAGTGACTAGTAGGTACAATAGCACTGAATACTTCTAACACTACAACCTGAGACTAGAAGATACTGTTCCTAACTGTTTGTGCCCAGATATGCTTTTTAAAAAGTATTATTAGTGGGTGTCTGCAATATTGCTAAAGGGGGCATTAATTACATTGGGCCTGGAAATGCTAGTGGAAACAGATATCATTTTCACAGGTAGTCTTCCCGATCCAAGCACGTGTTCAATGCACACACATCTCACAGACTACTAGATGACATTATGGCAGATGCTGAAAGTAAAAAAGAGTTTTTCCAACCTATCTCACCTGATTTTCATGCAAAAATTAATAACAAGACTTTATTAAAAAGTGAAGAACCTGGGAAATATACTAGAGATGATACCAAGACAACACATATACCCCAGGATTATTATCTCAGGCAAACCTGGATGCATGGTTACCTTATCTATATCCCACCCATGCTTTTGTAAACAGGCCTTTGTGAATAAATGCTCTGGACTCATCCTATTTCAAGTGTGCCATCTGTTTCCTGTTGGGTTCCCAGTGGGATAAAAGGCCATTCACTATATACTTTTACATGATAAAAGAAGATTACAAAGTAGAGTGACAGTATGCTCCAAATTAAGTGTATAATCACACAGAAAAATATCCTGGAGACATATACAGGACTGACTACTGTGGTATGAGAAGTAGATAAGAGAAAAAAAGAGGCAAAATTGTACATGCAAACACACACACACACATTATAACACATACATATTTATGTGTATATCTATATCTATATCTATCTACATCTATATCTATTCCAATCTGTATCTATATTTGCAGTTGTACATGCGGGCTAACCATTTTCAAAGATGAAGGGAAAGACAACAAAAGTCAATTTTGCATTTTTATAAGACAAAAATGTTTGGGGTTCCATAAAGGGATTCTGAGAAATGATGATTTGTATGATTTTTAGAAGTGGGACTTTGGGAGATTAAAGGTCCAGGGTGGTCAGAATGAAGCATAGCCTTCTAAGAAAGAATATGGTAGGACAACACTTGCCAACTGAGTACAGAGGGCTCAGGATAGAAGACCTGGCATTCCCAGGTTTGAAAAGAGAGGACTCTGCACCCAGCTATAAAAACACCTAGACAGAAACAGGTCAGTTGCCAGCAGAGGCTAATACCTGTGAGAAGCTTTAATACCAAATAGTATGGATGAATATTAACTGTAATAAAAGTAAAGTGTCTGCATTCCTATCTATGTTTGAGCCAAGGAGGTAGATGGAAATGGAGAATTGGTCAAGGAGTAGATTAGAAGTCTGTGAAAGCAAGGTTCTGTTTAGCCAAGAGAGGAATTATCCCCTCTTCATCCTAATGATGATGGCATCACAGAGAGGACCCGGGGACCTCTCCTTGGCACATGAGGTAGTAACAAAGCCCTTATTCTATGTTACTATGGCAGGGAACAAGAAGGAGAGAAAGAAGGATTCTTTGGGAAAAGAAAACCAGTTGCAGACTGTAGCTCGACACCTGCCATTGGAGGATTTTAGAGATGCTGATTAGAGGCCAGAGAGATACAAGGCGGGTTGCAGAAACAGGCTGCCTCATCAGAGGGAGGGCAGTGGAAAGAATCCAGAAATAGAGCTGGAAGATCCAGTTCCAGCAGGAGGGGCATGAAGGAGACAGATGAAGTGGGGAGTGAAAGCCCCTTGGGGAGGTGGATTGGACATAGGCCAGGCAGGGTGGTGGAAAATAGCTGTTGGTGCCAGGAGAAGAATGAATTGAGTGAGAGGCCATGGGAGGGTGGGAGGGAGAGGGCACAGGGCAGGCCCCACAGGAATAGAAGACAGCAAGTGAAACATGATGATTATTCCAGCTGTCCAAAACCCGTTCTGTTGATTTTGTGTTGGCAGAATGAGGGTCTGGATGGGAGCTGAGAGTGGCAGTTGGGGGAAGAAGGGGGTGCTGGGTGCTGGGGAGGGACCGAGGGTCAGGGTATTGGCTGTCATGAGCCAATGTAAACGATAACTCTGCCCCATGGTGCTCCACAAGACTGCAATTCGTTTTTATTTTTATAGTTTGTGCAGTGCTGATCCTGGCCCAGAATGCAGTCTGAGGAGGGCTGAGACTCCCTAAAAGAACATTTAGCATGGGTCTTGTGGATGTGGGGTCCTTCTGAAGAACACCCTTGAAGGGCACTCCATCTTTGTCATGGCCTTAAAAAGCGCTAGGGGAAGGGCAGCTTTTGGGCCAGAGTTTGTTAGTGACCTAAGGGGTCCCTCGATTCCCAAAGGCCTCACTCTCCTTTCAGCTTTCTCCCTCTCACCCCTTTCTTATGGCGGCCTCAGAGAAGGTTCTCTATAAAACAAGATAAACCTATGGAAACTGGCAAGGGAAATCGAGATAAGCTGTGAGCTGTGTCCTCAAACCTCTTTCTTTTTCTCCAGCATTGCCCAGGGATGAAAAAGGGGCAAGGTGAGGAGGAGTGAGGGAAAGTATCTCTAAAGTAAAGACAAAAATAAATTTATTGTCTCTCTTTGCCTTTATTGTCTCTCTTTGCCAAGGCCTACAGCCCTGTTGTAGGATTGGCAAGCTTTCATCAGTTAAATATCTTTTTAGGTTCTATTTGGGCAGCATTCTAGAGACCATAATCCATTTCATTAATGTCATATGTCAGATCCTAACCACCTTATTCTGTCTTGTCTATGATTTTTGTTCACTTGTCAGTAGTCTATTTCATCTCATGCTTCTTCCTTTTGGTAGATAATGAGCTTCCTTTATAAAGAGAACCCAATACTAAAATGGTTCAATGTTGAAGATGGTTAACAAGGCGTATATACAGCTGATGAAACTCAGGGAATGATAAATGACAGAAGTCCCCGAGAAAAAAGACCATGTACATGCAGAAAAGAGATGATGTCTTTGAAATTTCTTTCTTTCTAAATGATCTTATTAAGAAAGACTTCGTACAGCATACAATTCTCCCATTTTTGAATGCATAGGTCAGTGGCTTTGAGTATATTCATAGAATTGTATATAATCTCGATTTTAGGACATTTTCATTACCTCAAGAAAAAAACTCTGCACCACATAGCCATCACCCACCCCTCCAACCCTGCCCCCTCCCCCAATCTCTGGTCCTTCCAGACCCAAGCAGCAACTAATTTTTTTTCACCATGAGATTTCTTAATCCAACAGTCATTCTGCCCAGGATGCCATGAATTTATAGCATGTTTTAAAGCCTGTGAAATGCTGCCCCATTATCTCTCTCATTTCGATTTTTTTCCATCAACTCATTCAAGTAAGCAAAGCAGATAGTTTTATCTTGCATTTTTTAGATCAGAAAACTGGGGTGTCTCTGAACTACAACATTCCAGCTTCCATAGAACAAAGTGATACATCCCTTCACATCTATGAAAGAAAAACAAAGAGGAGTTTGTGAGTCCTGTTTCCTTCAGTGATCCTCAAAACGTAGGAGAATAAAAGCAAAAGACAAGATGAAGAAATAAGAAGAAAGGGCTGGAACAGTACTCGGATGAATCAAGGTGGAACATCTGTTAGAATGCTCTAATTAAGATTTATGAGTTGCTGGAATACATTGCCCAAGGTAGCTGCAAGAGTGCCTTTTCTTGTGATTAAAAAAAGAAGGAAAAAAGCAAAGCAAAGTTCTCTGATGGATTTATTTTAAGGAGCAGTTGTATTGAGGGCAGGGGGATGGATTAGGTGGCTGTCCACAGTCTCTCCCAGGGCTGGAATACCATGAAGGCAGGTGGCAGACTCATGCCATCCATGCTGACAGGAAGTTATTCATAGCCCCTCGAAAGACAAGGTCCTCTTTATTTTTGGTCCCTCTGTCTGTAAAGTGAACCACTCTATACCTCCTCAGCTGAAGGCAAAGCCCTCTATGAGGCATTATAGAAAATTGAGAGAAGCCAATGCACAATTCTTTCTCTAAAATTTAACTTTTATTTGCAAAGCAGTGTGTTCTGGTTTTCTACTGCTGTACAACAAGCTACTGCAAAACTTAGAAGCTTGAAACAATCATTTATCATGGTAGATCACAGTTCTGTGTGTGGACTGGGCTCACAGCCGGGCAGTCCTTCCTCAGGCTCTCTCATAAAGTTGGTCATGAAGTTGCAGTTAGATACTGGCTGAGGCTGCGGTTTCACAATGGTGCCCTCACATGTGGGCAGTCGGTGCTGTCCGTTGGCTGGGAACTCAGCCAGGGTTGTCTAAGGACTGTCTCATATGGCTCAAGTTGTGAAGGTTTTTTACAGCGTAGCAGTGTGTCATCGAGAATGTTCAGGTGGCTTCACTCATATTCGTAGGACCTTAGTGGGGACAGTTATAAGGTGGGGCTCATCTGTGCTTCTGCTCTTTCCAGAATGGTAGTCAGAATGTCCATGCAGGACTTCCAGAGACCCAAAACGAAGCTGTTAGTCCTTTTAAAGGTCAGGTCTGAACCAGTATAATGTCATTTCTTCTATAGTCTGTGAGTTAAAACAGTCACTGTCCATCCCAGATTCAAGGGGAGAGAAAATAGATCTCACCTTTCAATGGGAAGAGTGATGAGAAAAAATTAGTGAGCATCCTTAATCTGCTCTAAAGCTGAGGGGAGTCAGGGAGATACCAAGGAGTCATGTGAAAAGAATGGATAGAGCTTCAAAATGAACAATACAAAGGATACACATGATAAAGCTATCAACCTAAGAATGGACCTGGAGTGGTATAGATTAAAAATTGGAAAGGCCTGAAATAGTTAAAATAAATTGAATTAAGTGAGCTACCTCTTGGATTAATTCGTTAGTCAATCCATTTACATAATAGACACTTATTGAGACCATAGTTAATGTTGAGCCCTTATACAACCAAGATAAATATGACATGGACCCTCATGGACCCTGCCTTCTAGACACTCAAAGTCTGGTAGTCAATACATGGACCTCCCAAATTCAAAACGTAGTTTCTTGTGTATATATCACTCTCAGCATAAAGTGTTCTATTTGGTATCCAAACAGTACATAGAAAAAATTAATGCTGCAAAGAGATAATGGTGGTGTTGGCACCGGTCTCCTGAGTTAGCATGATATCAGACAAAAAGGAAAAAAAATATTTATCATTATTAATAGAAATAGATGAAAGATATGGGACAGAGTGGCCAAGTTAAATAGTTTTTTCTGGAGAGATTTTTTTCTGGTGGGTATATGTGCCTTCATAGAACATTATTTGGAAGAAATGGGGTATGTTCGAGACCCTTGGGTTCAGTTGAAGCTACCCAGAGGCCTTGAGAAAACAGTGGCTATAATTCATATTTCTGGACCAGTATTTTTTGGACAGATCCAAAAGGACTCCCAGCGGGGATATGAGACTGCTGGTTTAAGGAATGTTGCCTTGCTATTGCTCAATGTGCACGTTACAGCTCTATTCTAAAGAGAAGACACATTGCTGAGTAAAAGAGAAGAAACAGGGAGATAGGCAGTAGTGGTAGAGAGAAGCAATCTAAGATGGAAACAGAGCTGGACAATGACATTGGAGGTGGAGGAAATGAAGACGAGGTCAGGATATCTATCTTGGCTTGAATTAGTCAAGATCAAGAGCTGATTTGATTAGAAGTCAAGCTCACTGAAAAAAAGTAGCATTTTTTGGTTAATTTGATTGTTTTCAATATTGAATTGACTGCTTTTAGAAGGAAGATCTACTTATTATATTATACTTGACCACACAGATAACCTATAAGAAAGAGGACGATGACCCTTGGACAGGTGGTGGAGAAATGAGAACATCATTATAGGCACTGCTCTTCCTATCTTGCCTTGGATCTTAGAGGTGACATAACCTCAGGGCTGAAGATCAAGAAGAAATGCACTAATGAAGGGAGAGAACTGATAAGGAAGGAATTAATCCTTTCTTTCCCCTTCTCTAATCCACCTTTCACTTCACCCTTGACTCACCTCTCTAAAACATTGCTTTCATTACATCTTTCTCTTGCTTAAGGACCTCTGCTAATTTATGTTTGTAGGAGCAAAGGTACTCCTTAGTTCTGCATTTCAGCCTATTATACTGGCCCTACTATTTGGCTTTCAAATCTACTAGCACCCAACACGAGCAGAGTAGTTCTCCAGTTCCATCCTCACCTGCCTCAGTACCTTCACCTTCTTTTCTTCTGATTCTAGAAATTCCTGTCTTTCTGCACAATAAAATTTCCTGGATTACTAAAAGACGAGCCCCCTCTCTTCTCATTTATATGTTTTTTTTATTCATTTGTTCATTCATTTGCTGAATTAGTATTCATTTGATCAACATATTTATTAAGCATTTATTATTTGCCAACTACCAAGTGTATAGAATTACAACACATTTCCTACCCTCAAGGAGTTTGAATGTGGAAAAAAAATTTCTAATTTCTATAATACCCACTTAGTAACAGTATCACATTGGTCTGCATTGATAGTTTTATCCTTTGTGTCCTCTTTCTGTTTTTTTTTTTTAATCTGTAAAGTATTTTCCATAAAGACAAACTGTCTTGCAATTCTTTTTAAACCATCAAGAGCCTTGCCCATTTTAAACTCCCTAAAAATTGAAGGGGATTGGGATCACCTGTGAGCAGTAGGCTGCAGGTGACTAGTGACTGAGTCTAGGGAATGGGAAAAGAGATTAACACGTGAGATTTAATGATCTGAAAAGAAAACAAATCATTTTGTGTGACTAGTGGGGCCAAAAATTAGAGAAAGATTGATGCTTTTTCTATTTAAAATCAACATAACAATGAGGAAAGTTTCTGAGGACTTCCCAATTTGTATATCCTTGCACCTGCCAGAGTGCCAGGAACATGAGAACTTTCTTCTCAGAAGCAATGGAGAACGTCATTGGGACAGAGCAGTCAAGTGAGATAGTCCGTTAGTTGACTGCCCCACCAAGAGAGAGGATGCCCAGGTTACCTCACCTCTCAAGAGGCCAGCTAGTGAAGTTAAGTTTACAGAGTCGTAGTGGCCAAAGCTCCATTCCGAAATTTTAGATCGTTACTAGAGAGAAGACCCCATTTTTCCTGCCCCCTTTCCATCTGGCTTGGTTTCATTATGGTCTGGAAAATTCATGGCTCAGTCAGAGACCATAGTGAACAAAGAGTCAAGAAAGGGATTTGCAGCCTTAACCTTGGTCTTAATGACTTGAGTGACTTGGGGCAATCGCCTTTCCTGGGGCCTTAGTTTTCCCTTCTGAAAAATAAAGAAACTAAATGCTGTTTGCCTTTTCTTTTCTTTTCTTTTCTTTTTCTTTTTTCTTTTCTTTTCTTTTCTTTTCTCTTCTCTTCTTTTCTTTTCTTTTCTTCTTTTCTTCTTTTCTTTTCTTTTCTTTTCTTTTCTTTTCTTTCTTTTCTTTTCTTTTTTTTAGAACACTTTCATCAAGCAAATCACAGTGCAGAAGTTCAGAGCACAGAGCATATAGAAGCAGAACTGAATCGCTTAATGAGGCCTAGCGGGGATTAAGTAGACTCCTCACTTAAGACATTTTCTCCCTCCCCACCCCTCTAAGAACATTTTTGAAAATCTCTGGACTAGAATGGTAAATTCTATATCTTTTACTAATCAGGGTATATAACCAAAATTAATTTTAAGAGACTCACACCTAATATGTGCATATGAATAAATTCTGTACCTTCACTACTGTCAATCTTTATGTTAACTATTAATAAAGTTCTTTTTAATTTTTAGAACAAAATACTTATAGCTGGAAGATTTGCTATTTTTTTCCAAGACCATAGTGGATTGACTTGCTCATTTCCTAAAGTACACATACCCCAGGTTGGGGACCACTGACCAACAGGGATCCCCAGGTTTTTCCAGCTCTGCTGTTCTAGGAGTTAGTCCCTGGAGCACAGGGCAGTACTAGCCTTTCCCAGCCCTGTTTATTTCTCATAGAACAAGCAATGTTCTGGGTCCTTGGGAGAGTGAAAGCATAATAGCTGTTGTGGGGGTGGAAACACAACCACTAAAAACTCAAGGCCATGTCCCATGTCTCAGTCGGCAGACCCACTCTGCTGGCTTGATCGGCTGCCTAGGATCTTCCCTGCTCTCACCTGTAGAGTTTCCACAGCCTCTGGGTAAAATTTCCCTGCGTGTGTCTGTCATATGCCTCTTCTCAAGCCATGAACCAGTAGCCCTAAACCAGGCTGTACCAGGAGATTTTCTCAGTCTGCTCATGAACGAAACCCAGCAGATTTAAACCCCTCCATCAGCATTTAAGAAATGTTTTACGAGCAGTAGGGGGCATAAGGGGTGTGCATGATACCCTATTCTTTCCTCCCATGCTCTGTTCCTGGAAAAGAAAGGCAATTTGGGGGAAGCACTGGGTCACTTTCTTGAGAGGACCACAGGGCTCAGGGGAGTGGTGGCTGAGGCCCAGTCCCCAGTCCCCATCTGCTCATAACTCACTGGAGAGATATGCTAAGCTGGCAGAACTGCTTAAGGCCTCCTTGCCAAGGCAGGCTTCTCTCCAAGTGGGCTTCTATATTTATGTGAAACAGAAATAAAACACAGCAGTAAAAGGCAACAGATACACAATCAGCCAACCCCCCATGAGTGCATGTTTAATAAAAGGCAAGATAAAAAGAGTCTTTCAAGGGATCATCCAGAGCACCATGGTGGCTAAGTGGCCCTCAGGGTCCTGACCTAGGGGCAGCTGGAAAGTTGTACACAAAGGCCAGGCAAGTCTTAGCACCCCTCTGTGAAACTTTGTGTGGCTAAAATTATGACATTGGACCCTGTATTAGTTTTCTAGGGTTGCCATAACAAAAATACCACAAACTAGGTGGCTTAAAACAACAGATAATCATTCTTTCCCAGTTCTGGAGGCTTTACATCTGCAATCTAGGCGTTGACAGGGCCATGTTCTCTCTGAAGGAGCTAGCAGAGGATTCTTCTCTGTCTTCTAGTTTCTGGTGGTTGCCAGAATCCTTGGTGTTTCTTGGCTTGTAGATGCATCACTCCAATCTCTGCCTCTGTCTTCACATGGCCTCCTCCCTCATGTGTCTGTATCCTTTTGCCCAAATTTTCCTCTTCTTATAAGGACACCAATCATATTGGAGTTAGGGCCCAGTCACATGCACTATGAGCTGATCTTAATGATTGCATTTACAAAGTTTTATTTCCAAATAAAGCCACACTTACTGGTTCTGGGTGGACATAAATTTAAAGGAGAAGGTGGCTACCATCTGGAAGCTAAATTCACCTTTTGTCAGGGAAGAATGGGAGCCAAAGAGAAACAGTTTGCTTTGCTCTCTCAAGCTCAGAATATTGCACCTATTTTCCAGTTTAGCAAAGTCCTTAGGCAAGTGGGAAGGTTGATGGTCTTGAAATATCTCTTTAAGCTTTTCATGTGGGTGAGTCTTCAAGAAGTCCCAATGCTTAAGACCCAGGCAAATAGAGTTATCATCGCTTTTTAAAGTCTTGAAATGTTCTCCAAGAAAGGGCGTACTCAAATTGCACCCTTGGACAGAAGAAATTCCAAATTTCAAATGTAATTGATCAAATAAAAACCCTGTCTGAGCTGTGCCAACCCAGTGGGGTAGCAGAATATCTACTCTGAATTTTAGCTTTGCCAATAAACGCTCAAGCTCAAATGACTCCTTTTTTTTTTTTTTAAAGAGAATTTTGACTTGCTTGGTTTATACATTCTTAAATCCTCTGTTTCCCCCTTTTCTCATCCTCACCCTCTCTGTCTCATCTGAATTCTCCCCACTCCGTCTTCTGTTATTCTCTAATATTTAGTTTTTAAAAATAAAAAAGAAATACTTAATTGCTTCTTTCTAGTCCTTCTCTTGGCTAGTCTGCTGAATTGCCAGCTGAGAACAGCTCAGCTTCTCTCATGAGTGCTGACTCATGAGTGCTCACTCACTCGTTTGTAGCCTAAATGGCTCAGGCAGTTGATGTAGATGCAGTTACAAAGGAGAAAAGGGAGATTCGAAAAGGGTAGAGGGCATACAGGGGAAAATGACACCTCAGAGGAAACTGGAAAATGCCAGGAAATTACAGAAACTCAAGCATTGAGCGCAGCCAAGACCAACAGCAGAAAAAAATAAGAGAGAACCATGGAAAGAACCATGAAAACCCAAACAGGCAATCTTGGGCTGCACATAGTAAAAGGGAAGAGAAGATAATTCAGAAATATGTAGGGAAAAATAGGAAAGAAAGACAATCAAGGCACAGAATAGGCCAGAGAGGTAGGAGCAGAAGATTGATGTAAAGTGAAGAGTGAGCTAAATGTTGTAATCATTGGTTAAGTCTGAAGCTTATGGTGTATTCCTTAAACTATCTTACTGTAAATTCTTGAAATGTTCTCATAATCTGGCCTACTAAACCCTTGGCTTTCAACTTCATGTTGCTGGGATGAGGATATTAATTGATCACACCTTTTAAGTTTCTTAGAGAACAACACTAAGGCCTCCAGGACTAACTGAGTTCTAACACTGAGTTCTCTTATTTTTCTTAAGCCTCCAGGAGATAGAAGACACCTTTATTCTGGCAGAGTTCCCTCAGAAAATGGTACACTTCCCCACACTATCTAGGCTACAGCCCATGAGATTCTTCAGAAAATAGACTTTGCCTACTGTCTAGATTAGAGATGATGGGGTACCACCGGAAGCATATCTATCTGGTGTCAGCAGTTACAAGAGCAAAACTTTGCAGGCCATGTTTCTCTGATGGAATGAACCTCTCCTTTCGTCAGCATCTCATCTCCTTTTTCACAGGGATCCACAGACCCACCCTCTTTCTTAACTCTAAAACTCTGGACCCTCTTCTCCCGTTTTCACTGTGATCAAGTATATCTCTATTAACACCCAGCAGAAACCACCTGCTGGATACTATACACTCTCCATGTGCCAGATGTAGTTGTTTCCACTGCACATGGCTTACAGGTAATGGTAATTCACCGGTAGCTACTCCTGGATATCCTGAGCTTAAATCGCCTAAGTAGAGCCAAGCAAATCTAGCCAAGGGGCAGCTGGTGAGGGAGAAGTATACAGGCCAAGGCACTTAGGCTTGATGGTATGCTATCGAAATTATTCTTGAATTTTTTTTTAGAAAGATAGCATTTAATAGTCCAGTTCCTTCAAGTGTTTCAACTGAAGCAACAGTGGTCTGCTCCAATATTTTAAAAAACCTGATCTTCTGAGCTTATCGAACATGTTATGTTGGTCTGAGTTTTGAACCACATTAACAGAAAAATATCTTGGCCACATACAGACTGAACAAACAGCTCTGAGCTGGAATGAAGGAGATTCTCACTTCATACTTCCGAGATACATCTTACTGAGTCAAATGATGGGCAGCTATTTCTGTTTTTCTCTTTGTTGAGGACATGTGCTAACATTTATGTAAGTTAAAAGTGAGCTTCAAGGACACCTCTCTGTCAACGGGAGCTCCCTGGAGCATGTGCAATTGGGAGAAAGGGTTATGATGACAGTTTTCTAAATGCCAGGGGGAAAACGTGGCTGGCTTAGATTTAGGTGCATCAGAGTTTTCCCTAAACCATCTCCTTCTTCCAATAAGCACACAAGATGGTGAGAGTGATCCTGGAGTTCAAAAAAACTCCCTCTGTGTGTGTGTGTGTGTGTGTGTGTGTGTGTGTGTGTGTGTGTGTGTGTGTGTGTTGAATTTTTAACCATCAAACTGAATTTTACTCAAACTAGAGCTTCCAAAACGAGTCAATGCTTTCTGATACAAACGCAGCCCCCAGCTCAGGCTCCCTGGGGAGAGAAATTGGGTGGGGTTGAGAATGGCACAGCAGAGGGGAAGGTGAGAGCTGCAGCTGGGCAAACAGAACCTGCATTGTTCCCCCCACAGCATCGGGCTGCAGCCTGGGACGGGCACCTCCCCTAGAACTCAGCCAACAAGCACATGGCGCCTGCTGCTCTGTTTACACAGGTGCCTTCCCTCCCCAGGGAAGCTGGGGCTTTGCAAACATGCGTGACCACTCACTTCCATAAGATGGATGCTCACATCTGCACATGGCCAAGGGGAGAAACTGAGGCCCAGAGTGGGAAAGGAAGGCTTTCAGGCTGAGCAAACCAATGATGGAAGCCGGAAGGGCAGGCAGGTGTTCAGCCTCCCCACTGGCCTCTCGGGTTACCAGGCTGCCTTTGTCTTGTCAGACCTACTTTTGACAGGAATAAAGCCTTTGTGCTTGTCACTTCGGGAGATTGCAGCCGCTTTCCCTTCTACCACACCAAGCTGACCCTGGAGCTCCCAGACTGTCTGCGGTGGGGGTTGGGCCAATGACATCCCCCTCCACCCCGCCCCCACAGCCGCACCTGTTAGTGAAGCCCTCTTAGCAAAGTGGCAGGGGAGGGGGCTCCAGAGTTTGGAAAACATTGTCACACCCTTAAAAGATGTCCCCTTGGCCCTACTAAGACCCGCTCCACCTTTTTCTTATAATTCTCCTCTCCCTCTCCCCAATATCCTTTGAAAAACAAACTCTGCTGGAAACTAGAGAAACGTGGTTTATTCATTTATTTGTTTATCTTTTTTTTAAAAAAACTGCCCAATTCCAAACCCTCGGCTCGAATGCTCCAGATTTTCAGCAGATAAAGTAGAACAGAATGAAAGGGTCAAGGAAAGCAAGGAAAGCATAGATGAAAAGAGATTGAAGAGGCACGCTACATTTTTAAAAAATGGTTAAAATTCAACTGTGGTATCTGAGGATGCTCACCTGGTGCTGAAACTATAAAAAGATGCAAAGAAGTGATTACTGTAAAAGCCAGGAGATGGTCACTTTCCGAGGTGAGAGGAGGGTTAAGATGGAGATGGGACACATCGAGGGGGGTCTACTTCTCTGCCCTGGTGTTAACTACAACACAATGTGCCTTCTATTAATCTATCAAGTCATATATTTATTCTGTGTGGTTTTCTGTCCTTGTGTTTTATTTTATAATAAAAGGGCAAAAACAATTGATCGCTTTCCCAGATCCTTCAGGCTGTGGATCCATGTCATGCGCCTCTTCCCAGTGGACATACCCATATCATGTAACAGCTTTTATGGGGGCAGCATGGCAGAACAGAGCATGAAGCAAGAGCCTTCAAACATTCTCCCTTGGAGAGCTGACATGTGCCTGATCCAGAAGACCTATCTGCTTGAGGAAGCTCAGGCTACTCTCCACCACATCGATGCTGGTGCCCACCTTCCCTTTGGGGCTGTCTCTACCAGCCAAGCAGCAGGAAGAGATGTGCTCTTCCTCTGTCTCTTGAAGGACTGAGATAGTCACAGTGACTGCCTGAGATGCAACCCTAACACACATTTTAAGAACTAACTCCTCTAAGTAAATGATCTGTCGATCCTAGCAAAGCCATCAGAGACACTCAAATATTATCCCAGGGTCTCCAAGTGCGTGTGTATGATTGTGTGCAAAGGCTGTTTAGCATAAGACCGTAGGTTGCTAGGCGATGGATTTCCAAAAAGGAGAGTGTGAAGAAAAAAATTATAAATAAACAGATGACAAGGATGAGATCCAAGGCCTGTTAGAACAAGAGCATGTAGGCCCAGTTCACTTGGTTTGATGGGAGTGTCATGGGGATGTCAGAGCTCACTCAGCTCCGGCGTGAGTTTCCAATCTTGCCTTCCAGCTCCTCACCCTCATCTTATGTGGTGGGGAAAGCTGAGATGAAATATGGCTCTCTGGAGGGCCATGCCTTTGTAAAAGGCTATTACAGCTGTAACAAAACTTTTGTAATCTGCACCATATCCCATTACATCTCCAGGCTCCTTGGGTTCCTTCCCAGCCTCAAAGAAAACACACACACCCTTTCTCATTTCTTTCTTTCTTTCTTTCTTTCTTTCTTTCTTTCTTTCTTTCTTTCTTTCTTTCTTTCTTTCTTTCTTTCTTTCTTTCTTTCTCTCTCTCTCTCTCTCTCTCTCTCTCTCTCTCTCTCTCTCTCTCTCTCTTTCTTTCTTTCTTTCTTTCTTTCTTTCTTTCTTTCTTTCTTTCTTTCTTTCTTTCTTTCTTTCTTTCTTTCTTTCTCTCTCTCTCTCTCTCTCTCTCTCTCTCTCTCTCTCTCTCTCTCTTTCTTTCTTTCTTTCTTTCTTTCTTTCTTATCCTTCCTTCCTTCCTTTCTTCCTTCCTTCTTCCCTCCCTTCCTTCATTCCTCCTTTCTTCTCTTTCTTTTATTCTCTCCCTAGTTTTCATTCTCTGAAAAATCATCACAGTTGTTCTTTTCATATAAGGTTTTTATTTAACATTTGATAAAAATTGACCTGAGATAGGTAGAAAGGGTAGATGATATCTGTTTTAGAACTTGTCATGTTATTGAAGAAGATGCACAGGCCACAGATGCAAAGCAGAGGTCACTGCAGTTTGTCATAATGAATACTTCAAAAAGCTTTTCTCTCTCTCTCTTTTTTTTTGAATTTGCAGTGAAATTTCTTTTTCTACAGCCCACAACTTTACTTTACTCATCATATTTAATTACAGCTTAAATAAAAGTTTATCTTTCTGAGGGTGGAGGAATTTTTAAAGTGATTGGATGTGTCATGGCCATAGATAGAGGGCTGAGAGAGAGCCCTGTGAGGTGATTTCTCCAGGTTCTTATTTTCAGTAATTTTTGTACAAATATGAGGCCTAGTGTACCTATTGTTATGATTTGCTATGATGCTCAGAAAAGACAATGATTGGTCTTCAAACCAAATTTTGATTCCTCTAAAAGACTATCAAAGCAGGGACTGCATAATCTGTAACAAAACAGAGCTATCACCCAGCCCAGCAGATGGTTCTCCTTTTTATCCCAAGTTCAGGCCTAAATGGTTCAGGCATAACCATGGGAAAAACAGGGAAGTGATCTTTCCCTCCCCTGTACCCCAGCTTGTCTACACACACACACACACACACACACACACACACACACACACACACACACACAATGCCCATTGATTACTGAGGTTTGGGAATTTGAGTGGGTAGAATATATATAGTTGCAAAATAACGTCCAAGATCTTGAGCTTTTATGGCTCCTCTGGTAAAAGTGAAACCCCTAAACCACCCTGCTGAGGCTTAGGAGCATAAAGCACTGCCCAAACCTCTTGACTTCCCTATATGCCCTTCTTTCTTTGTCAGTCCTAAGTCGATCTGTTTCTCTAAAACCCTCCACCTTCACCAGTTTTGGGTTTTGGATAAATTTTTGTTTTAATTTGTCTCAGAATTCTTTCTGGCCTTTGATTGAGCTGGTACTATTTTGGGGAGGCATCTACTATGCACCTAGTATATTTTGGGGTTCAGTTCTAGGAAATCTTGGATCTATTATTCACTCTCTTTTCTGGTTCTCAACAGCCAAGATGTGTTGCGATGGGATGGCACTGGGCTTGGTATTCCCTCTGTTTTTGGCCTGCATTTGGCTCTGCCATCCCGTTTCTGCGCAGTCCTCATATTCTGGACCAAGCACAGTGGAAACTCAGAGCCCAGGATCTCCTCTTCTTGAGCTTTCCATCAGTTTTCACTTCAAGGGCTTCCCACGATCTCACACCCTATTTCCTTCTCTCTCATGGTCCCCCAGACACCACGTCTCTGTACCCTCTCACACCTTTGCCCAGCTGTAAATTTGCACCTCCTGGTATTAAGTATTCTGGATATTGTCACATATCTTTACTTTAGGTCTTTTGTGATTGTGCAAGGCAGAGCTCTCTTTTCAGGTCAGCTCCCTCCTGGGCTTCATTATATATAAAAGTTTTTTGATGCCTCACATGTTGCTCTGGATTCAGAGCAGTCTGGCCCCTCCCAGGATACCAGGAGCCTCTCCCTGGTATCTCTTTTATGCCAACAACACTTTGAGGAGGAGGCTATTTTTATCATCCTATAAGCCCATATCATCATCACAATGATAATGACAACAATGATGATAATAATATTAATAATGATACCAGACAGTACTTGAGTATTAATCATGTGTCAAACACTGCGCTGAAGGCTTTATCTTACTATTTCACAAGAACCCTATAAGGCAGGTACTATTTCAGAGGAGGAAACTGAGGCCAGTAGACATTAACTGTGCTATTTAGGGGTTCCCAGCAAGTGAGAGAACCTGGGTGTGGGCTGAGTAGTTATTCTCACCCATGTTCTTTACCATGGTGCAAAGAGCCCCCGGGGTGCAACAGCCCTCTCGCACCTGGACAGAGGGCAGCCAGCCAGGCACATAATGAAAAAGAGGCAGCTAGTGTTGGAAATGTTCATGAATTATTTATTAGTTATTAAAGGAAAAGCTACGGGGAACCAGGATATGGAGAGTGAGGCAGCAAAGGACACCAACCATAAGTAACTTAGACTCACAGAATCATTTTTTCTCCTAGGTCAATTCACTCTACTTCACCTTGGTTCTTGATGGGGCTTCTGTCACCACCACAGCCCTGTCTTTGCTCTGAAGCACATTACTATAAGCAGTCCATCAGGCTGTGGTTAACTTGGCTGCCCTCTTTGAGCAAGGGGCTGTGCAAGAAGCAAAGAATTCTTTCCAAGGCAGCAACTTGGGAATAAATGGTGGGAACTTTCCTTTGGAGCATATTGGACATGGAAAGGCAGAAAGGAGGCTTGCATTTAGCTGGACTGGTTTGCAGGCAGAACTAAGGGGCCCTGGTCAGAGACTCAGACCTTATGTGTGGTCATTCAGCTGTGCTCTGTTCTGTGGCCACAGCCCATGCTCTAAATCCTGGCCAGACACCTCATCATGCATGTGGTATGATGTGGTATGGATAAATCAATTCAGCTCTGAATCCCTGATCAGAGGAGCAGCTCAGAACACACATCCAGAGGGCAGTGGAATCATGTGTAGACACAAACACAGCAGCATCACTGCGCTGTACAGTGTTTCAGTTCAAGAGCAGGTTCCCTTGAAGAAATGCATCATCTCAAGGCCTCAGGAGACACTAAACATAGTTGACTCTCTTCTTTGCGAAGAAAGTGAAATTGAGGCCCATGTAGGTTAAATGACTGAACTGTGCAGTGAGTATGATGAGAACTTTAAGTTTTTTATGTTTAGGCAGAACGTCATGTATTCCATAGCAAGTTCATAGAAAGATGTCTTTCCTATGATGAATTTAAATATTTGTCAACAATCAACTACCCATAAATGTGGAGTCAGTTTCTGGACTCAATATTCCATTCCATTGATCAATTTGTCTATTTTCACCAATACTTTACTCTCTTAATTATTTATTATAGCTTTATAATAAACCTTGAAATCAGGTAGCCCCCCAACTTTGCTTTTCTTTTGCTAAATTGTTTTGGCTATTCTAGGCCCTTTGCATTTTACATAGGAAATTTAGAATTAATTTCTACAAAAACAGACAAACAAACAAAAACTCTGCTTAGGTTTTGATTGAGATGACACTAAATTCACAGATCAGTTAGGGGTTGACTTACTTCTCTGAGTTTTTGACTGTTTGTATACCATGGAATGGTCTTGGGATGGAGCTTTAGCATCCATAGCACAAACATGGAGATATCCAGGACAATTAATTTTCATGTTGATTTAAAGCTAATAAACATAGCTACTTTCATTGACTACAGGCCACCTGGTGGCAGAGCTATTGGGGTTTCACTGATAATAATAACAACCATGTGAAGGGGAACTTTAACTCTTGTGAACTACTGTGAGACACATTTGTAAATTATAAGCCGTAGTTGTAAAAATATTTAATTCCCACAAGATGCCTATGAGGTAGGCATTCCCTGCTCTACTTTACAAATGGGGAAACTAAGGTATGAAGAGGTTTGGCAATTAAGCTGAGGTCATATAAGAAATTAAGTGATAAACTTGACATCTAAATCTAGGTGTGTCTCATTCTGCTTGGTGTTACTTCCTCTACTTCAAAAGTCTTCAGACTGTGTCCAGAATGCCCCCAGGGGACTACTGGTGCCTCAGGGTCCCTGTGTGTGTATAACTGGGAGATGGGAGGAGGGTCAAGGAGGAGGAAAATGGGCTGGTTCTCTAGACTCTGCTTCAACCAGTTTCCTTTTTATCTGTTTTAGACTGAGATTTTGCTTAAAAAATAAAAACAAAACAAAATAGTCACGTTGTTCCAGTAAGTTTGCAAACAACTTCATGCTGCCTTTCAAAACAAAGATTTCTCTCATTTCTTCATGGATAAAATTCCTGCAAGGTTTGGGGTAACAGTGAAATGGGCAAGGCCCATCATGGTCCAGGGCAGTACAGTGGGGTTTCTTGACCATCAGGATTCCAATCCGTGCTTCATCCACCTGCAATGTCTGTTGTCTGGCCACTCATGGGCTTACTGGTGAAGCAGCTGGTCCCCAGTCCAGTGTTCATCTTGACAACTGGATCTCAGCCCAGGTCGACTACAGAGCTGTGGATAAGGCCACATCCACTGAAGCTCCTGATTGTTCTAGGCCTCATGCCTCCTGAGCTTTGGCGACCTCTTGCTTTTCACAGGCTGCTTCTCCTAGGCCTCCTCCTGTCTCTGTTCTTCATCAGCCTCACCCTTGGCAGCCACCCCAAGAAATTTAGCCTTCTTCATCTTCTCTCTCTCAGAAACTGGAAAGGTTTTCTTCCCCCCCTGAATTCCTGATGCTCTCATCTTTGCCAAAACCCAAAAGCCCAGATCTGCCATGTGCCAACAAGCGCCGGGAGAGGTTGTTTGGATGAATTCAGAAATGACCTTGAACCTTTGCTCAACACTCAGATGACAGGTTCTCTCCTTCCCCACCACACCCCAACACACATGCTTCTTGTTGGATCAGGAAATATTTTATTGCTTTTTTTCCTTTTCACTTTCTCAACCACCCTTCTTCATGGACACTTCATACTTATCCCTTTCCTATCACTTTTTTTTTTTCTGGAAAATTAATCAGAGCTAAAATCCCAAGAGAGGAAGCGGCCTTGGGAGGGCACTTAATTTAGACTCTTGCTTATAAGTAGCAGCTACACTTGCCAGTGTAAAGGATTCTCTTCTCCCTGTAGACTTTCATTAGTTTTCATACCTTCTCATTTAAGCATCTCTGAGTTTTGCTCTTTCAGGTCTTAAAATGTTTCCTTTCTTCCATTCAGGGTTGTTTTGTAGGAAATTACACAATATAGTTTACACACACACACACACACACACACACACACACACACACACACACAATATAGCCATGAATGATGCTGTCGTGACTTGGACAAAAATGTTGTGTTTTTTTTTCAAGCAAATGTACAGATACAAAGACTTTTCTTGAGTCAAACAGAATTTCTTGGAAGTCAGATATGATCATGGGCCTCCATGGGTAAGAACTGGACACTGTCAGTTGTGGTCCAGCTGTGTAGTTGACTGGCTTGGGGGAATCTTTGGCTATACTCAGAGGCCAAGATTAGATATAATTTGAGAGGTGGTACAAATTTATGATAATGTCTACCAGATGCAAAAAGATTTAGAGGCCTATAACCAATACTCTGATGATTCAGTTTTAAATCCAGCTATTATGGGACGCAGTGATTTATATTGATTGTCAAATTGACTAATTTTGGCTTAAAAACTATAGGTTGGCTCTATGTATTAGGCAGTTGCCTAACTCTTTGCTGTGCTGAGGATAGATTTCCAAGAGCATAAACATGTGGAATTTCACATTCTCTTTTTTTCAGAGACTTAAATGCACAGAAGGGTCAACCCCTCTGTTTTCCTTGACTTGGGTATATTTTTTAAAATGCCTCTTCTTTTCTTTCATTTGTCTTTTTTTATATCCTGGTCACCTACATTTTTCTCTCACTGCAATGTCCTAGACCTGTCCTATGACTGTCCTTAGTCCACTTTTGAGGAAGGATTTCTAAGCCTTGGTCCTCAAAAGGACAGGGGACCTCTCCAGGTCTCCCCCAAAAGTTATGCAAAAACATGGCCTCCTACTTATGGTCCACCTCTTCTGTCATTTGTTGAAAGACTGGGACTCTTTCACAAAGTAGACCACATTGCAGATTCCTCAGAAGTTAGCCTTTTGAGGTGGGAAGGGGAAAGTGTGTGTTCTGAGCATCCAGCGCTTTGTCATTGTTTCTGGAAGAGGGGCTGGGAAGTCTATGGTCTAAGCAGAATTACCCTCACCACACATGGGGAAAGAAGAGGGGCCACAAAATCACCTCACAGATTGAATTCCTAGCCCTGTGTATGAGAGGAGAGTGAGTAAGTAGGTGGGGGCATTTAAAGAGGTAGGAGAAGAATCAGGAGAAGTTCAGAGTCTCCTCAATTCCAAACAATGCTTTTTATTTCAATTGTTACCCTCAAGGAAAAGGTCTAGCGTATAAGAGCTCAAAGTTTCACAACATAAATATTTGGCAACTATATATCTTTGGTCCATATCTCAACCTGCCCATGGAGAAATATCTCAAAAAGGCGAGAGCTGAAGTAATTGCCCAAAGACAGCATCACATGGCATGATGATCCAAAGCAGGCCTTCCTCTCCCTCTGTCCTTAAGCCCCAATGCATTGGACATTCTGGTAGGTGAGACCTGTGGGTAGGTGAGCAGACCTAGAAGAGGACAGTCCTGCCTCTCGTGGTGGGATAGCATCATCTCTCTCTTTCCCTGATATTCTTGAGTAGAGGGGTCTTTCTTTCTTGGATTGGCATTTTCCCATTTGAAAAGTATGTTGCTTTTCTTCATTTGCACAGCGTATTTCTCCTTAGCCACTGCTGCGTGTGGATAGGAAGCTCAGTATAGACTAAAAGGTTTGAGATTCCACAGAGTTTTGCCTGACCCAACATGCCACAGCTCCCGAAGCCTTTCCTACTGCTTTGGAAACAGTCATGGGGTCCTTGACCTGTTCTCTGTAGGTGCTGTGTGTGGAGGGGAGAATCCCAGAGCACTTCTCTCTTGGAGTTACAGTGCCTGTGACTCTGCAGTGCCTGACTTCACTTCTATCCCAAGAAGAATGAAAGTTTTGCCATTAACACCTCCCCTTCCAGGAGGTAATTACCCTGAAATATAGAAGGAAAGGGAACACCTGAAAGTCTTGTGCCACTTTCTTGGCCCACATCTCTGAAACTCTCAAGATCTAGTATAGGTACTGCTTTGCCATAGTGGGAACACAGGGAACACCTGTGAATGGAATTCTCCCTGTGTTAGGAAGCTGTTTCATTCCTGCTGGAAGTTCCTCCCAACTTAGACCCACATGATACTATAGGTGAAGGACTCTTAGAACTGACTCTAGCACTCTGATTTTACATTTTGGGAACAGTATCCTAGAAGAGTGAAGTGATTTTCTGAGATCCTACAATCATTGTCAGAACTGAAATTAGCATCAGGGGCTCTCATCTATCATTAAAATGCAAAGCTTTATTCACTGCCCCATGGTGGGAAGGGAGCCCCACATCCTTGCAGCAGAAGATGGAGAGTCAGGATTTTGAGATAAGACCCCAAACAGTTCAGACTTCAATCAAACTCTTCCTGATGCTGCTTTTTAAAGGGTCAACCAATAACTCCTGTGAAGAATAAGGAATCTAGGAAAGGAGGAGATGTGTTTTCTTTAGGAGATGGGACCCCTTTGATTTGGAGTCTGCTTGCTTTCATTTTGGGGGTGGGTTTAGTATCTAACACACACCCCAGCCAGCTGCTGTAAAATTCACAATGATGTTTATCATTCTAGTCCCCTTCTCTATGCAGTAGATGTCAGTTATATGTATGACCCTCCAGTAGTAAGTGGTTTAATTCATGCTACAGCACCTGACTAAATAGTCTCCTCTGGCTTTCAATGCCCAGCAGGACTGCAGGTTTCTCTGGGGGCACCAACCTTGTTGTACACCGTCCTTCCTGTTCACTTGACCCAGTTGCTGCAGCCATGTTTAAGGCTCAACTGTTTTCTCAGAGTGCTTTTTTTTTTTTTTTTTGAGAAACAAAGCTTCAGACGGCAACTGCTCTCCTCTTAGCCACCAGATTGGTGGTTCTCACACTCAAGTCCACAACAGAGCTCCTGGGTTACCTGCCTGTGTGAAGGGTGCTAAGCCTCTTGGTGCTCAGACAGTGTGATTCAGTAGGTATCAGCTATACCCAGAAATCTGCATTTTTAAGCAACTCTGGAAATTGTTCTGGTAGAGGTGTCTCCTAGAGAACATTTTAAGAAACTTTATACCCTGTCCTTTAAACTGTCTCCAAAAACATCCTAAGACCACTCTCTGTGCTTTGAGTATGTGGCATTTAGCAGTGGTCTCTAACCTGGGTTTTCATTAAAACCTCAATGGAGTTACATCCCCTGAGCGACCTGTCCTTTCTCTTGAGAAGCAGGTAGAGTGGTGCTTTGGCAAGAACATGGGCCCTAGGGCCACAGTGGGTGTGAATTTTGGTTCTGCTACTTGCTAGATGAGTGACCTGGTGCAAGTTTCCAAACCTCTCTGTGCTTCAGCTTCTTCATCTGTAAAAAAAAAAAAAAAAGGATAATCATACTAGCTACCTCATAGGGCTATTATGAGGATTAATTAAGTCAAATTTGTAGAATGTCTAGAACAATGCCTTTCGATTTTAAGTGCTATATTAGAGTTGGATAAGTTAAATTACTACCGCTAAAATTCCATGATTCTAAAAAGTAGAAAATATGTAGTATAGCTAAATACTATATTAGGCTATTGAAGTCAAGAAAGGAAATGACTTGCTGAAGTCTACAAAGCTGATCAGTAGCATGGACAGGACTAAGTATGTCTCTTTATACTCCTAGATAAGTGATCTTTCTTTTTCCCCAAACTGCCTGTCTAGCCCAATTTCTTCTTGTTATAATGAATACCATTTTTGTTGTATAGCTGCCAACATTAATAGACAAAAACACAATATTCCCCTTATGGAAACTACTTAGATTGGAAGACAACTAAGAAGCCACTTTTCATTCTTCCTCCACCTCTACCCTAATTAGCAACCATCTCAAGTTATTGCCACTGCGTTCCAGGTCTGATCATTTTGCTCTTCCTCTAGCATCTATGCAGGGAGGTCTGACAAAGCTTAATGGGGTGGGTGGGACATGGTTCTTCAGTGGTATTTGGAGCTATGGGTCTCTGGCTCTTGGCATCTGCTCCATTTTATCCCTACCTGCTGTACCATTAACTCACAACCTTGTATGAATTTAGCAGAAAGGGTCCCCTGTCTCCTATTAGAAGCATGTATAGTTAGCTATTCTATTGTGGAGATTTTGAATATACACAATATCCATGTCTGTAAGTCATTTTACAGTTCATTTCCTGGATCACTTGCTGTTTTTAACTTACTTTATTAACATATATCAGAATGATCTGATGCGTTGGGCTAGAGAACTGAATATTCTTTCTAGGGATGGAGTGGGGGAGGGTGAATTTTCTCTCATATTGTTTTCTCTCTGACTTTCTATTTTGTTCACCATTCTTGGCTCTGACTTGGGCTGATCTGAGACTAAAAGTCTTGACCTGAAGACAACTGAAGATATCAAGGTACATTAAGCAGTTTCTGTCCATCTTGCTTTCCAAACATTGTCCTCTATATTTATCCACTTTTTCCTCTGGTTTCTTTCTTCGACTTTTTTTATCAAACAAATGATGTTCTGCTCTGCCAACCTCTCTTTTTTGACACTTTCCTTCTCCCTCTCCCGTTCCATAAAGAAGCCTTTCTTAAAGTACCATTGGCGTGGAGTAGAACGCCAAATGAGCCAAAGTAATCTGATCCTTGAACTTCTGAGGTTTATCTCAATAGAGAGTCTAAATGTGAATGAATGTAAAGAAAATGTGTAAACAATAGACCATTAAAATTCAAATGCAAAATTCTATAAGGTTGGAAAGTTTCAGTGTACTTAGAAGATCTGAGTCAAATTGACATAATGTCAACATTTGGTAAATAAAATTATTTCTCTGGCAGAATATACACTTGCTACTATTGAAATGGCCTACAGAGTAGAAAATTAAGGTAATTGTCTGGACACTGAGGCCCAAGGCAAGATGCTTTTAACCAATCTGCCACATTTATAAAGTCTTATGCCCAAGAGCATTGGGTGGAACCATTCTGTAAGCAAAGCCTTAGCTATGAAAACAACTTTTGAAACTAAGATTCAAAAGATAAAATCAACAACAGGTGTTCTTTGCTTTCTGCAGTAGGTGTGTTCTTGAAAAGTTGGGTGTCAGTATTTTTTTTCCTGTTAATCACAGTCTAAATATATCAGGCAGGCTGAATATTTAAAGAAACCATGTAGTTGATCTCATTGTAAGTTCTTTCGGAGTTTTAAAAGTCGTTTTTCTTTTCAAAGATCAGGTTTTCTTAGACTAATTTATTAGAAGTAGAGACTTATTATGTTCATGGTTATTGCCTACAGTTAAAGAATGTAAGCATTTATGGGTTTGTCACAGAGAGCTGGGGCTTTAGGAATTTTATATTTATCAAATATTTTATACCTATTTTTTATTCTGTTGGAATAATAACTTTCCTGGGGTCAGAGAGATGGTTGATCTTCATTTCTCTCTAATCCTTCCCAGTCTTGCAACCCTCACTCTTTCTTTTAGTCCCCATCTCTCTCCCACCACTAAAAAACTGATCAGACTTTCTTAATCTTATGACCTTTCCCTAAGCACTAGTTCTCTATGATAGATAATCTGGTGCTTTGGGTTGAAGACTAAATATTCTCATAAAGATGAAGTTAGGTTGTCAATGACTCAGAGGTCATCAGAGATGTCTAAGGCTATTTAGCACTAGTCATATGTAACCATTAGCACTTGAAATGTGGCGAACAAAACAGAGAATTGAATTTTTAATTTAATTTAAAATTTTAATGAAAAAAACTGATGTGTTTCAGTTATTGAAGAGATTTAAGTATGTCTGAAACAACTCGCTCATGTTTCAGCTGTAAGTTTTATAGATTCTAAATATAGATCAAAAATTTCTAAAAAGATTTTAGCATTTGAATTGAGATGTACTCTAAGTATATAATAAATACCAGATTTTGAAGATTAGCAAAAAATGTAAAATATTTTATTAATAATTTTATATTGGCTACATGCTGAAATGATAATATTTTGAATCTATTAGGTAAAATAAAATATTATTAAAATTAACTTTACCTCTTTCTTTTTATGTGGCTATTAGAATATTGAAAACTATAAACGTAGCTCATATTATGTTTCTGTTGCACAAAACCAATTTGAAGTATTTCATTGCCTTATTTTATGACCAATCCTCAGGTCTGGCCAAATGCAGCTAGCTAGTCCTACAACAGGGTTCAAGGGTTTTAATTTGAACTTCCTTCAGTTGAAGAAAATGCATTAATCCCCAGTTTTATTTTTTGAGTTAGCTTTTGAATTCACACTTAGGTGATAGTTTCTCTGGGATCTTTGAATTTTCTTGATGACCTCTTGTTTTATAAAGCTCACATACATACATACATACATACATACATACATACATACATATATATATGTATATATATATATATATATTTTAATTGCAAGACTTTCAGAAACACTTAATAGAAAGACAGATTTGGAACGAATATTTGAAATTGTTACTTTGAACTTCGGATTTCATATGGGGAGAAAATTTACACAAGCACATTCTGCTCTGTAGCGGCACCTCCGGACCACCTCTGGTCAGGACCCTCCCTGTTAATTTCCCACCAGAAGTGACTAGAGCCAAAAAACACAGCTGTGGACACTATGACAGGTAATTACAAAGCACCAATGTTTATTAATGAAACCAGGTGATGGACCATGAACCACACCATTCAGAACCTTGGCTAGTTGGAATGGAATATGTTGGGCTGAAGATTGGCAAGAGCCTGGGTTTGGGGTTAGGGGTTGGACATGAATCCAAACTCTGCTATAAATCTACTGTGAGTCACTGGGCAGGTTGTTCTTCACACCTACTTGGTCAACTGTCAACTGTGAGGGTCAAGGCAGAAGGTATCTAGGGCTCCTCTCTTCCCCCAAAGGCCAGGTCTCAGTCAGTCTAATCCCTGCCACTTCCAGTTTCAAGAACACCAAAGGCACAGCCACCTGGGTTTGAGAATTCCAAAGTTCCAGGCCAGCAATCTTGTCCTTCAGGGGTCGAGGGTGAGGTGCAGTGCTAGGACAGTCAGCAGGCTCTGTGATGCTGCTGTAACCTCACCCTTGGTCATTGACCTACTTTGTAAAGTGTTCCATCACATACAACTTTGCAGGGTCAAGTGCATTCACATTTTAAAGCCACTCGTAAAGCATTTATCAAATCAACATCCAGAAAACATACTAATTTTTACTCTCACCATCCTGTATGAAAGGGCCTAATTTAGGGAATTGTAATTTAATTTGCTGCTTTGTGATTATAAATGACACTGACCTCCCCACCCCCATATGTTAGTTAGTTAGCAACTTTCATTTTATCTCTTATGAATTGACTACTGCGTCCTTTGCTCTGTTTTCTAAAGTCTTCATCTTAATGGTTTGAAAGAACTCTTTACACTTATAAATGTCTTTCTCGTTACATATTTGCAACATTTTCTTGCAAATATTTTTTTCTAGTTTGTGATTTATCTTTTAGTTTTTTGGATAAGTTACTTTTAATTTACAGATATTAACATTTTTGGATAATCATATTTATCAGTCTTTTAAAAAGAAGACTGCTTGTTCTTATACATTTGAAACACTGCCTCCACTCCCAATCAGATAATTGCACATACAAGAGTGATCTATTTCAGTTATTCCATTTCTTCCAGTTTTCAAACCTATTCAATCTCACCCTTGTTGACATCATTAGAGAAAACTTTTCATCTGAAATTTTAAATATCTCAACTACACTGTATCAATCCAGCTGGAATTATGTGTGGTTGTTAGAATGGGTGGTAAATATAAAATGGGGTGGAAATAAAATAAATTATCATCGATATATGTAATGCCCAAAACTTGGGTATCAACTGAAGAATTTTATTAAATTATGGAACTTTTTATATATTTAATCAGTTTAGTTGAGAGTCACCAACCAGTTGACTGGGCTTTTTATACAAACATTTACCTTAAATTTCTAAAATCGAGAGCAGGGTATGCATCATCTCTGGAATCAAGAGGATCTTCCCCATTGGCCAGATGTTTGCCACTGCATGGACAAAAGGCCCAGGGTCTGCTTTTGCTTTGGGTTATTTCTTCCTGATGCAGACACAGTTGCTTTTTTGGGGGGTGGATGGTGTGGGGATCAAGTAGCTTCAGTGGGCATGCAACATCCTGAAAATGAAGGAAAACCATTCTGTTGGCTCTCTGGGTCAGCCATCCTCTTTACAAAGCAAAATGCCAGCTACTGAAGTAAAAGTCCTCTGTAGGGCCACATGCTCACCATGGGGTGCTATAGAGCTTCCCGAGCTCTTCCTCATCAGTGAGGTAGGGCTCAGAATATCATTTGGTCATGAAAAGAATTTTTCAAGTCATCAAGGTTTATCATGTCTGAGCCAATGAGGGTGTACCTTGTGTTCTTTTGAGGTTTAAATAAAGAAGATAAAATGAAATCAAACACATTGTACTCACCCCATAAATAGGGCTCCAGGAAAACCCTAACACAGTTAGAACAAAGAGTCAGTGGAGACTTCCAGGGTGACTTGGTTAGGGTAAATTGGCCACTCTGCTGGTTCCTCCCCGAGAACGTCTTTTCCTTTTCAGGGGCTGTTAATTTTATACTCAATATACTTAAGTGTGCTAATACCAATCTTGAGTCTAGTTTGCATTATGTTTCTTTCCTGTGGAGGGGAGTAGGAAACTGGGGATTATGGGAGTCAGGACTGGTGGTGAAATGACCCCTAAATCGCAAGCCTTTAGTTTGGAAAATACGCATGACTTAGCCTGCTCTCGGCATATGTCCTCGCTCTTGCCTCCACCCTCCCATTTGTCACAGTGTCCCTCCCTTCCCTTAAGACACAGTTTTAAATGCTTCCCATGTTAACACCAAATTAGAGAATGTTCCATTGCTCTTTCTCATGCTAACACCCTGCCTAACCCAACATCATATATGAAAATTCAGAGAAATTGTGTCTATTTTGCATAAGGTCTTAAACTTTTATTATTTTCCTCTGCATAACATCCTTGGTAACAGGGTTGACATATTCAAACACACTTCATAGAGTCCAGTTCAATATTCCTTTTGGAAAAGCCTTAATTAAAAAAAGAGTCAAAGACTCTCATGTGTTTAAGTTTGTTACACACTTACATAAACTCATACAGATGATGTAGAAGACTTTCTGGAGTCCCAATATTATTGGGATATTGGAGGCTCTGAAAGGCTCAGTGGTGAGGATTGGGAATGTTGGCTATTTAGGGAGGCCTCAGTTCACAGACACATCTCCTACTCCTGGATTTAACAGTGGAAAATTGAAATTGTCAGGATTCATTGGGTTGCAGTGATAGATACCCAACGTCAACTAGTTTAAGTAAAACAGGATATTTAATGGCTCTGAGAAGTCCAGGAGTACAACTGGTTTTGGGTACAGACGACTAGTTTCTCAATTTTCTTTCACTGTGTTTTTCTGCGTTGGCCCCATTCTCAGGCAAGGGTGTCTTCTAGCAGCATCACCCTATAGCTTAAAAAACTCTAAGCAGAAAGAGAAAGCCTCTTTTGCAAGAGGTCTAGACCAAGTCCTGGGGAAGGTTCTCACTGACCCACCTTGGCTCATGGAGCCTCTTCTGAGGTGCTCATAGTGGCCAGTGGAATAAGGTCTTTTTATTAGTCCAGCCTCATTAAGGCACTCAACTCTAGAGCCAGGGGTTAGAGGCAGCCTCTCTCCAAACTGCATGATGGCTTGCCTCAGAGACACGAGGCTGCTTTTCCCAGGGGAAGGGATGCTGGGCAGGCAGAACAGTTGATGTCCACTTCAGCCTATGGTAGGTGGATGGCATGGGGGAACTTTTAATTCTGTGCTGGAGGAGTCTGGGATCACCCTTTACCCTGGACAAACAAATTAAATCTGGAACATACACATGATGTCAGGGTGGTGCCAGAAACATGTCAGGCTTTGGAAGTGAATTGTCACAAGGGGATGTAGTTCCATCGCAATTCAATCCTCCTTCTCTCCATGGCTCTGTCCTCCTTCTGTCTATTTCTAGGTCACATCAGCCACACTTATTGTACCTTGACACCCTTGTGCAGCACATACTCAAACCCCATGAGATGCAAACAAAGCCTTTAGGGTTCATTTCCTGCCAAGTGGTCTGTCTCTTCCCCCTGGGCAACAGCATGTGTTATATTCCATGAAGTCACCATGTTTTCTAATATACTGGCCTGCTCTGGATGTCCCTGCAGGATGGGCATAGTTAGCCCATTGGCTGATCCTCTTTGTTTGACAGGGATACTCTGCATCATGTTCTTCACCCTGAGAATCAATATGAAGCTGTGAAAGAGCACTGCACTGAGAATTTAAAATTGCGGTTCCAATCTCAGCTCAAAAACTAACTAGCTGAGTGATTTTAAGAAAAACTTTTAGTCGATTTCCTCCTCTATATTTGACTCTATCTTCTTCAAACTAACCTGTTTATAAGGTCCCTTCAGGCTCTCGTGCTCCTCTAGTCTGAGAATCCAGTACACTTTAGTTTCAAGTTTTTCCTCTAAAAATTAGAGAGAATAATGTTTATCTCCTAAAATAATCCTCAGAGACTGGATACGTGGAGATAGGAGGAAGGGTTGAAACCCATCTCATTCATTGAGTAGGCATGGACTAAGGTCTAATTAATAACTTCTCTGTGACTCACCTTCCTCATCTTTAAGATGGAACTACAAGGTGTCATGAGGATTAAATGGTTTACTACTTTAAGGGTGCCTGGGACATAGTTAACATCAGTTATTGGCATTGCTGTTGTTGTTTTGTGATGAATAAAAGAAAGGAAATGTGTTATGTTTTAGGACCGCATATCTGTTAAAGACTTACCAGTGACAAGAATTTATGTCTAATGAGGAAGAAAGTCTCATTTTTAGTAGATCTAATTAGTAATAGTAATAATAATAATGATTATTATTTATACCTAATTATTGTTACCTTTGAAATATTTGAAGACACCATCAGGCCTCCTCTTAAGCATTCCTGTATTCAGTTTCTTTCCATTGCTATCCCAATGAGACTGGCCACCCTCTATAGATATGTCTAGGTTTGTTAATGCCCCTCTAAAGGAGGCACCTCAAACTTAACTTAGATGGAATCTAGGCAGTGCTAAATCTATCCCCTCCCTTCAACATGTAATCACACTTTTGTTAGTGCTGCCTGGGACTGGATTTCCTTTCTAGTAGCCAAGCCATGTTTGGGGCTCAAATTTAGCTTGTGGCTAAGAAAGCTTGAAGTGTTTTCATAGAAACCATTGGAAACTATTTTTAGAACTCACGTCCTCTGTCTTACCTGTCCAATGTTACCTTCTGGGATAAATATTGAAAATCCTCCAAATGAAGATTGAGGGAATTCTGACTCTAGGTAGTTGATGTCAGTTACCTACACCAGATTTTGTTTGTTTGTATTTCAAAAAGGAAGTGAGATATTCAGTGAGACACTGAGCATCGAGCTGGACAGAGTTGTGATGGTCTGATCTGAGGGAGTCATTAACCAGCATCAACCAGGCTTTAGTGTGTGAAGCTGGAGGCAATCACTTCAACACAATCATTTTGAAAACTATGCTTAGGCTCATTCATAGGGTTTCTTGGGGTGTGTTTGTTTGCTGTGGTGCTGTTTATGGGAAATGAAAACTACCATTGAACAATCTTGGTAATCCTCTTCCAACCCCTAAAATATGCCTGGAATAAATCACTGAGTTTTTATTTGAAGATACCACTTTCTCATAAATGAATCTTTGCTTCTTATCCGAAACATAATATTGATGTTTGGTAAGAATGTATCAAACACTGTGTCCTTGTAGCCAATTACATTAGTTGTCAAAATTGAGTTTCTGTTTTTCAATTAAAAGGAAGATATTTCTAACTTCAGATATCCCTCTATTCCTAAGGGAACCAAAGTATAGAGTCAAATAGTAACTGTTTTTTACGTACACATGAAAACCATACCTAAGTGTTTTTATTATTCAGTCTACTTATCCCTATTGTATCTAGTATAATATAATTATAACACACACCCAGATATACAAAGCTTCTATAAATTTATACATAGTCTGCGTGTATACATATGTATATGTATCAATGCACCTATATTAAATTGTGATAAAATCTTATTACCCCATGTTGATGGTATTCTTATAATCTACCTTTCATTTTTTAAAATACACATACTTTTCTTCCTTAAGTTTTTTTTTCAGTGAGTTTATCTGGCTCCCAGTGATCATCAATTACTTTTAAAAGGCTCATCAATCACTTGTTTGGTGTCTGGAAGGTAAATTCAAAGTATACATTGTTAATGTCAAGCTTATACATTTTGATTTCTGGAATCAACTCATTTTTATTTTCAAAATTGAGAAAAATATCTATTTTGATTCTTTGAGTGTTTTTCCCATTCTCCACAACTATTCAAAGATCCTTGACCATGCATCTTAAGGTGTTTCTCTCAGCTGTCATTCCCCCTTTTTTTTTTTTACCTAATGTTGTTAGTCCTCAGTCCTTCTGGTCTCCTCTTGTGCTAGTTCTGTTCCCATTTCTAAGTCACTGAGCACTTATGTTGCCAGGTTCATTGTGCCCTTTGTGCATTTCACTGCCCAACCCTAGCAGGAGAGCCCTGTGCTCCTGGACTATCCTTCATTGAGTTCTTGTACACATTTCATCACACATATTTCCTGTCTCAAGCTGCTAACCCTAGCCTCTTCAGGGGTCGGCCTGGGCAGATCACATCACCTGAGACTTGACTGTGCCAGTGGAGGTGCACTGCCCTGTACTGCTTTGCCTTTCCTTCCCTCCATGGCATTCTAATTATTGTGGAAAGAAAGAGGTGACATAGAGGGAATGTCGTGGGTCCCATTGCTCTGAACTTGGACCATGAAATTATCCTTAATTACACCCATACTCAACATCACCATCCCCACTACTACCACTACCTGAATGCACATGGACCAGAAACCAGGAACCACATTCACCATTTATGGCCAAGGCACAGACCCTTCTATTCTGGCCTAGAGAAGACATGTGTTTATCTCTAGTCATCTGGCACTTATTCAATGAAACCTTACACTAATAATTATTCCTGTATGTGAAATTAGAAATATTTAGATGGTTGTAAGTTACTTGGCATTTAATTTTATTGTCTTCCATAAATTGACTAGCTCATGTTCTCCAAAATGTTTGTTAATTCCAGCCCTAAGATGATATGATTGATTGAAACTATAAAGGGACAACAGAAGCAACAACAAAACCAAAATCTATCTCAACAAATTATTAAAATAGCGGGGATCAGGTGTTCTTAAAATTCACTCTAAAGGTATTATTTATTGTGGCCTTGAGAGGGTTAGGTGAGGACTTTTAGTATATATTACTTAAGCACCTAGTTTAGAGTGGTGATGGCTGGGTGGAAGGAATAATGCAGAAAGAATATGAGAAAAAATATGAGAAATAAAAAGAGAGAAAGAGAGAAGACAAGGAAAAATAAAATAAGATGAATAAGGAGAGGAGAAGAAAAAGAAAGAGTGGTTTGAATTTCACATTCCAAGGAACACACTAGTAAAAAGGAATCTAAGGACAAGGTAGAGGTGTTTATTTTCCATTTATTTAGGCTCATGGAATGATTTCACTCTGGCTTTCATTGTATATGTCGGCCAAGGCAGGTTTTCCAGATGATTCAAGCTTCTTTCTCACCTGCTGGGATATCATTCTTGGATGTCATAGAAGGAAGTATCTTGGCTCCTGTATCCCTGGCTGACTGAGTCAAACTATTCATCAGCCTACAGATACGCGTTTGACTCTGCTGGAGATAGAAAGAATATCCGTAAAGTTTTGTTTTGTTTTGTTTTGTTTTGAAGTTTTTACCTAATGAGGCTTATTAGCCAGATGAAAAGATAAAACCAATAGGAAAAGATAAATACAAACTTTGGTCTGTAGCATGTACCCAAGAGGGGACTATAAAAGGAAGAGTCCAGCCACACAGAGGAGAGTCATGGCGAGAACTTTTATGCAGGTGAGGAAGAGGAAAGAGCACAGCAGTTGGTGTTGGGATACATGGGTTCAAACTATATTCCTGCCACTTGCCAGTTATATGACCTTGACCACACTGTTTTACCCCACGAAGACTCAGTTTCCCAGTGTTATCTATGGTGTGTAAAATGTTATCTACGGTGTGTATTTTCAAAACCCCTATCAAACACATTATCTCAATCAATCCTTTTGGCAGTTCCGTAAAGTGTGACACATTGTGCAGAGTTGGCTCTCTTTGTCACTGTATTGGAAACTTAGTGGAGAATGTTCTCAGAGGAGCATCTTCAAGGGGACAGGGCTTTCTTGCCTTGCATCCAGACGAAGCTGTGGCCACTGAAGGAGGTAAGCTATTCCATCAGACTGGAAAAGGCAAGAAAAGGATACCAGAAGTTTAGATTCTTCTGGCGTCCCTCCAGCACCTTATCTCATTTTAGTCCTTTCCTGAGCTTTCCAGATGTACAGATGTGCCGATGTGTAGACTTAGAGACAAGCCAGGATGAATTTAGGACTGAGAAAGTCAGCTGGCTCAACCTACGGGAAGCGTTCTCACCCCAAAACAAAGGTCTCTGACAGCAATTTCCTTTCACTTACTCACCCTGGTATTTTGACATTGGGATGAAGAGTGTAATTTTGAATCCAAGGCCTGGGTCCAGCTTCTTTGGCACAGACAACTCATAAAATAAGGGAACTATTACAGGTACACATGGAAGATCTTAATGAGATAAAATTTACAGTTTTGGCCTTAGAAAGAAGAGGAAACATACTCCTCACCCACTTTTAAACAAACATTTTCTCCTATACCCTTTCTTTCATATCTGTTTGCTTCCTCCTGTGCTGTTCTTGCCGTGTTCCTGGGAAACCCTTCTTAGGCGGTGCAAGGTTCTTGTCTGCATGCGCTCCACCCTCTAGACCCAAATTTCCTTAGAAACTTGAGGAATCTGAGGCACAGAGCAGGTTGGACCATATTATCTTGAAGGCTCAGAGCAGAACAATATGAAGAAACTTCCAGTTTTGACAGAATGGGTAAATTGGATTATGAAATTTAGGTGAGACTGTGGGAAGGTGGTGTGTCTTCATCCTTATAATCATCTGCATTAGTTTTACAATCATGATGCTGACAATGATGACAATATAGTAATAACATGAATATTGGCTGAATTCCACTGAGTGTTTACTAAGTACCAAGTACTGTGCTAAGTACTGTACATGGATTATATTAATTCTCATAGTGTTTGAGATAGGTTAATAATAATCAGTTCTTCACTAATAAGGTTGTTAATGTTTAAAAACATTGAGTAAAGAGCCAAAGATCAAACAGCAAGAAAAAGCAGAACTAGGATTCAAACTCAGGCAGTTAAGCACCAAAGTTCAAGATTTTAATTATTGTGCCTGGGGTCTTCCAAGTGACAAACCCTCCCAGCCAGGTTTGCATCCACTGCTTCCAGGAAGTTATAACACTCACCTACATACCTGAAGACCCTGTAGATTGACCCTCCTTCCAAAGAGTGTGAACGTGGGCTTGAAACTGCACAGCTTTGGCCCAGAGCTTGAACTTTCAATGTAAAGAAGAGAGAAACCAGAAGGTTAATTCTCTCAGCCTTCAACAGGGCTCACACTCAGCTCTCTAAAGATGATTAGCAGATAAGGTATGTGAAAACAGCAGGGGATGGGAGGGCTTCAATGACTAATGCTATATTCACAGGTCATTGTACCATCTTGTTTCTCCTTATTAATCCCAAAGCTCTCAGAAGCCGCAGCTTCTTCCCATTTTACTCATTCTATACTAAAGCTGACAACTTTGATTTTCTCCTATCTATCCCTCCAGTATTCTCATTCCCATGACAGCCATTTAAGTACAGGGTACTTCCCAGTTTCCATAAGGTGTATTGTGAGAATGTTCTGGTTATGGATATTGCATCAGAATAGGTCTGAAAATGAAACACACCAACAGAGCAGCGTTTAAATAAAGGGATTATTTACAAAGTATGAGAGGTTTAAGAGAAATCAACAAAGGATAGTGAAGCAACCCTGGGCTAGCAATGGTGGGATACTAGTAGCACACAAAGGCTTGAAGGGGTGCTGGGGGAGTATTGGTTTTCAGAACCCAGACATGACATAGAAGTTGTAGCAGAGAAGTGACTGGCAGGAGCTGTGGCTTTCAGTAGAGAAGACGGTTACCACAAACACATGGTTCATCAGGCAGGTGTCCGTGGAATAAATACCCCAAGCTCTCTCCTCCCTTCCTGTAATCTGTCCTGCTGGTGCCTCTCATTGGAAAAACCCAACCAGAGCCAGAAGGCAAGGAGCCCAATGAAACAGCTCCGTAAAGCTCAGGCTTCCAGAGGTACACAGGACAGATAACAGTAAAGAGAGTGGGGCAGAAAATGAAGGAGCCAACATAGACATTTGCATTTCTTTCTCATGTAAAACCTCATGCTTACTTTTATGTGTATCTCACTGCAATAGGCAAAATGGTCTAGACTCTTTCTGGGGGTTTCGTAAAGAATGCTATCCTATCAACTAGGATATTTGAGCTTCCTCACAGCCTGGTCACTGCAAAGTTCTCTCCCTCTAAAACCAAAATTTCCTGGGCTTTCAATGCTGTGTTCTCTGGGACTTCACAGCCCTGGCAACTCTGAACCCTGTCTGTTGACATTAGCTCCTCCTCAGGGAGGTAGGGATGCAGAGCCCCTTATCTTTTCCTTCTGCTCCATGTTCTCGGGGGCCTGGTCTCAGAACAAAACTTTCTCTCTCTGATGCCAGTGCCATGACTGCCTCAAGAATGGGACTCTGGAGAGTCTGAACTCTGTTATTTTCTCACCCTCCACCCTCTCTCAAGAGCCAAATTGAATCACACCTTTTCTTGGCAACCCTCTCCATCCTTGTCTAATTTCTCTAGTTACAGCAAAAACCCCTTCACTATTTAAAGAGTGGTTCATTGAAGCACAGTATCAGCATCACCTGGGAACTCATTAGAAATACAAAGTCTCAGGACTCTGCCCACATCTCAGAGCCAAATCTGCCTCTCATAAGATCCCCAAGTTACTTGTATATAATTACTTTGGGAAATTATATTAATAGCCTATACTCAATATTAAGAGATATGCAATGCCATTTTGAGTTTCTTCCTTTAGAATTTATAGTGGTTTGAAAGCTTTATTGAAGTTATAAAGAAAGTTTTGTAAATATTGTGTGCTTTGAGATCTACACATTATTATTGCATGTATTCAATAGCTTATATTTTGAAAAAGCTATTAGATTAACTCATTGGAGTCTTGTTATTACTCTATGAAACATATAAGTAGAGGTTATTAGCCCCTTTTTTCCATATAAGAATCTGAGGCATGATTAGGTGATCTGGGTAGTTTGCTGGTGAGATGGATGTGTGAGTAGATGTCAAGCCTCAGAACTCATTTTGCAGCATATTGAAAAGAGCACTCTCCCTGCTTCCCCGCCTTTTCCCACATCAGTGTTTTTCAACACGTGCTCCAAATCCCATGTGCATCAAATTTACTTGGAGGGGAAGAGAGTTTTTTGAAAAAGTAGATTCCCAGGCTCCACCAAGACATAATGGATCCTTCTATGCTCTCCAAGACTTGAGAATCACATCCTTGTATAGTTAGAATGATTAGATTTAAAAGAATGAAAGGAAGGAATTTTAAGTTAATTGGGTTCACGTTGGTGAGATTTAAGACCATGGAAGAATTTGCAGAAGAATAAGAACAATTTCTCCCAGCCTGCCCAACAGTTGTGAAGACTGCAGTGGGGTTGGGAGAGAGTAAGATAGAGCTGGTTAGGACAGCAAAGACTGGACAATCCCTTGGGTGTGGCTGTAAAAAAGAAAGGATCCAGCTGTGGGAAAAGAAATGATGTGACACTCCTGCAAGTTGAAGTATGAGCAAGAGTTGGGAAATGAAGGGTTTGGAAAAGTGGTTGTCTGGGGAAACTGAACGAGGAGTCAGAGTTAAAACATTATCAGGAAAGGGAAAATAAAAAAGGAAAGGGAAAGTGAAAGAAAGGAGAGATGGAGAGTTGGGGAAAAGGAAACAGGTAGAGAGACATGAAAAAGTAAAGAAAAAAGAAACAGAGGTGAGAATAGACAGAATGAAATCTGGAAATGCCTTGGAGCTTATACACTCCTTGATCCAGGGTCTTGGGATCTGGTGATACTTACTGCTGCGTTATAAGCTTGAATTGACAAAGCTGGCACATCAATGAGTCTGTTAAGTTGTCACTTCTGGACATTGTCCTTAAAATTCCAGTGACGACTGGATTCTAGATACAGATGGCCTGGCTTCTTGAGTCACAAATTATAACAAAACTTGCTCATTTTATACTTATTTTAAAAATAATTTATTTTGCTGAAATAATAAAAGGCAAAAAAGAAAAGAAGAAAAAAAATAAAGAAGGGAAGAAAGAAATGATAGAAAAAAAAAAATGAAAGACACCCAGATTGGAAAAAGTAAAAATGTCTTCATTTGAAAGTAATATGATCATTTTCTGTATGTAGATATCTAAAAACTTTAGCATCATTTGTTGAAAAGACTATCTTTTCCCCACTGAATTACCTTAGCACCTTTTTGAAAATCAACTGATTATATATATATATATATATATATATATATATATATATATATATATATATATATATAAATTTCTTGGCTCATCAATTCCATTTCATGGATCTAGGTCTATTTCTAATTCTATTTCTTTGCAGGTGATACACTACTTCAATATTGTAGCTTTATAGTAAATTTTAAAATAAAGTAGCATATATTCTTTAATTTTATTTTACTTCTTCCTCGAAACTGTTTTGGCTATTCTAGATACTTTGTCTTTCCACATAAAATTTAGAATCATCTTGCCAATGTCTACAAAAAAAAGATTACTGGAATGTTGTTTGGAATTGAATTGATTGAATTGAATCTATTGATAAATCTAGTAAGAACTGACATATTAAAATATTAAGTATTTCAACCCATGAATATAAATGTCTTTTATTATTTTTGTTTTTTTAAAATATCTCAGCAATGTTTTTTAAGATTTTTATTATATAGGTATTTATAGTTTGTTACTAGATATTTTATTATAAATGAACTCTTCAAATATCATTGTCCAAATGTTTATTACTAGTAAGAGGAAATAAAATAATTTTTAAATATCGACCTTATATTCTGAGACATAGCTAAATTCACTGCCCCTTCCTTCATACCATACAAAAATATTAATTTGAAATAGATTGGAGACCTGAATGTAAAAGATAGAACAGAAAAAACCTGTAAGAAAACACAAGAGAAAGATGTTGAACCTTGAGGTAGTAACAAAAAAATAGATAAGGTGCAAAAGCAAGGACAATAAAAAAAAATTAATTAAGAAGTTTTTTGAAAGAGATGATTAGAAAATAAAAAGGCAAGCCACAGACTGGGAGAAAATCTTTACAATACATATATATGTCAAAAGACTGGTTTTCTGAAACAGAATATATTCTTAAAAATTAATAATGAGAATAAAACAGCCAAATTAAAAAATGTGCTAAAGACTTGAACAAAAACCTCATCAAAAAAGACTATAAATAGCAAATAAGTATATGAAAAGATGGTCAACATCATCTGTCATTAGTGAAATACAAATTTAAATAAAGACTACTATTTAATTATTAAAATGGCTAAGACACAAAAAACTGATGATATTAAGGCAACAGGAATTTTCATTCATTGAGGTGAAGTGCTACAATAACTTTGAAGATAGTTCGGCAGTTTCTTATAAGATTGAACATAGTCATCTCATACAACCATGTAATTATGCAGCTAAGAATTTATTCAACTAATTTGAAAACATGTTTCCACATTAAAACCTCTATGAGAATGTTTATAGTAGTTTTTTCATAATTTCCCAAAGCAAAAACAGCCAAAACATCCTTTAATAGGTAAATAAACTGTGATATATCCATGCAATGAACTACTATTCAGAGATAGAAAGGAATGAACTATCCATCTGCCGACAACACAGATGCATTTCAAAATGCATGTTGCTAAGTGAGAGAAGCCAGTCTTAAAAGGTTACCCTATACAATTCCATTTAATGATGTTCTACGAAAGACAAAACTCTAGAGAAGAAAAACAAATCAGTGGTTGCCAAGGATTTGGGATGGGGGTTGAACAGATAAAGGATAGGGAGTTTTTACAGCAGTAAAACGATTCTGTATGACACTGTAATTGTGGATTCCTGACGCTATCTATACATTTACCAAACCATACAAAACTTTAGATCACAAAGAGTAAACCTTAATGTATGCAAAGTCAAGAAATTTAATTAGGAGATCAGAAGATCTCAGGATGAAATGCCGACAGTGACAAAAAATCTGACCTTATCAGAAATGTATAACATGACCTCACTGAAGGGAGTGGAGAGAAAAGGTGATGGCAGAAGTAACTTTGGAAATAAATGTAAACTCTGCATATAAAGACAAAAGGAACTATCCACAAACACTATTGACTAGTTTGTAAAGTTGTTTCCTGTGGCTGTAAAGATAAACAATTTGAAACCACTACACATGTATACTGAGATAAAACGAGTAAATAGATGGAGGATTGTGAGGTTTCTCACTATTGGAGTGGCAGGTTACAGATAAGCAAGAGTGAGGTTTCAAATGAACCACGTGGTATTGGGTGAGAATTGATGCCATCAGTATGATCTCATGTTCAGCTTAATATAGATGCAGATACATATACATATAAAGAAAATAATCACAGGTATTTGCGCCTATTCATGTTAATATACAATATGTATTTCCTAACTGTCCACTGAGATGATCTAGGAGCAATGACACCCAAGTAACAATGAACACATTCAATACCCAGATCTTGTTTTCTAATAAATAGAACAGGATTCCTTGGAGAAATGGCTGATTCTAGAGGTAGGGTAGGCACCTCCTGCCCCCAACACTATCCAGACATAGGAGGCAATGGGAACTCATAGACACTTCTCAGAAATTGAGCCTTTGGTTCCTGCAATAAGCACAAAGTTACAGGGCCTAATCCCTCCCTCTGAGGAGGAAGATGAATGAGGACTGGGGGCCTCTGAAGGAGAGAGTGGGGGATATAAACTCGTTGACTGTGTGTGCATATTAAGTGTTTTAAATTAAGCTTTTTAAATTCAAATAACGTAGATCCATGTGCGATAGTAGAGAATACGGTAGAGATCCCGTATATTCTTTACTCAATTTCCCTCAGTGTTGCCGCCTTGCAAAATTATAATATGGCATCAAAACCAGGATTTTGACATCAATATTGTCAAGACAGAGACATTTCCATCCCCACAAGGAACCCCCCTATTGCCCTTTTATAGCCATACTCTCCTCCCATCTTTATCCCTCAAAAAACTAGAAATCACCCAGATGTCCTTCAGCTGGTGGATAGTTAAACACACTTGTTCACTTTCAAAGAGACAGGACCTAGAGCTATAATGAGAGGATCCTGTGGGTTCCAAGACACATGTGGGGAGTTGAAAGTCATTCTCCTTTGTTCCTCCAGCCTTGTGCAGTTGGGAGGGCTGTGGTCAGGAAACAGAGCAGCAGATGTGGCAGAATCGTCGCGCTAGATTTACCTGCGGTGGCCTGTTCTCTGAAACCTGGTCCCACTTCTGGCCACCTCTACTTTACCCTTCATGGCCTTCAAGAAAGATAGTTGAGCCTTCAGAGAAGTAGCTTGGGAGATGAATTAACATTTATTGAATACTTGAATGTTCCAGGTACCAGCCAAGGATTTTACCTGGGGAATCTATGAAGTAGACACTATTTTCATTTGCTGTGGCTCAGAGAAGTTAAGTCACTTATCCAAGGAAACACAGCTGTTAAATCTGGCTAGGCTTTAAACCCAGGGATGTTAGATTTGAGGCCTGTGCTCTTTCCAATGTACCTTGTATCTCAAACTACAGCATCACCACAAAAGAAGAGCCACTCAAGTGTTGCAACATGCTGAGATGGAGACAAAGAGGAGAGAGAAAGGGGATGCTGCAAGGTGATGGGCTTTTTGCTCTTGAGCCCATGACACAGATTCAACTGACTAGAAGGGAAGGCCTGTGAGCCACTGAGTTTCTAATGGTATAATCAAGAGTTAGCATGTGGGCACGAAATAGCTTCCCTTTGAAGCTCATTGTCTTTGGAGAGTTTTTCCACCCTCCAGCCACTTTTCCACTAGATTTCTTCTTTCCTTTTCTCAGCTTATTTGAGTTGGCTTCATTTCTCACGTCTCTAAGTCTCAACCAAAGACAGAGGATCCAATGCAGGAGGCAGACAAATTTGGGCTTTAACCCAATTCCACTTGCTGTGTCAGCTTTGGCAAGTTGTTTTATTGTTTAATTTCTGGGGACTGTATTTTAAGTTATATTATGTTATGTTATATTGTATTGTATTATATTACAGTATCCTTCATGGTATTATTATGAAGATTAATGAGATAATGTATGTCAGATTTATAGCAAGTTTTCTGGCATATTGCAAATATCAGTAGATTACATACATATTATCTATGCAGCCTTCTTGAACTCAGAGAATTTTGTTTTTTTCTACCTCCCTCTGTGCCATATAATTCTGTTCTTTTTTGAAATGTCACTTCTGGCTCCCATTTTCCAGAAATTTTTGCCAGAGGAATCTAGTCCATTAAATAAGCAGCCAATAGGTTTCTTTTTTCATCCAAATTTTCTTTCATTATACTTTTCTGATTGTATGATGCAGCTACTTGTATGTTTACCTTTCTCCCCTACCTACAACCTCCAGTGGTAAAAAGAATGCAGAGCTACTGTCTAGAGGGCTGTGGCTTCTACTATTCTTTAGCTATGACCCTATGGGCAAATTGATTTTGCTTTATTTGCACTTGATTATCCCCATCTATAAAATGGAAATAAGACCTCTCCAACCCGCTTCAAAGAGTTATCATAAAAGCTCAATGAGATATACTGTGTAAAATATTTAGAAAACATCAGAAAGCTATATGAATACAAGGCATTGTTATTCAAATACAGAACTTCTAAAGAGCTGTAATTGTTAGCCCTGTGATCAGTTAACTTTTGATGTGGAGCACACAACCACAAATGCTCAATGTCGTGCAATAATAAACATTTACTTCTCACACATCTGTGGAGTTCAGCTGATGCAGGCTGGGCTCCCTCCTACAACTAGGGGGTGGCTGGAGTTTGGCTGAGCATGCTGGGCCTGACTGAGTCAACTTGGTTCCACATGTTTCTCATCTCCCTCCCAGGATTAGTGGCCTAACCCAAGCATGTCTTTCTCAGGGTGATAGTGGAAGTATGACAAAGCAAACGAAAGCAGGCATGGCTTCTTGAAGCCTAGGCTTGGAATGGCACATTTTCACTTTTAGTGGCCAAGAAAGTCACGTGGCTGAACTTGGGGGTAGGGGTGATGCACCACTCATTGTGAGAGGATTTTTCAGTTTCAAGAGAAAGGGCATAGAATCCAAGAAGGGTAACAACTGGGGACATTAATGCCAATCTGCCATACTATGTTTCTTGCCTAGGGCTCAAATGGGATTCTCTGGAGGCCCAGCAGAAGCCTAATGTTCTTAAAAAGGATTCTGAGTGTCAGTGGACAGACGAGTTCACCCCCTTTATCATGCCAGATTGCCTCTAGGACTCAAGGTAAAAACTCTTTAGGTTTAAGTAGTGAAGAACAGCAAGTGACCATCATAAAGTGTGGTCTCTGTTTCTGGTCCTACCCATTGCTTTTTTTGTATGAACTTAGATCAGTTTTTTTTCTTTTCCTGAGATTATTGCTTTGCAACAGTGGAAAAATACTCATGATATTCTTCCACCTTTCTTTCCCAGGATGTCTTTAGATTCCTGAGGAGCTGCGAGAGCAATACATACAACATATGACTATGGGATTCTTGTCTGAAAGCATTTCAATCTCAAGTCACATTCACCCCCATAAAAGTTTTCCTTAGAGCCAGTTTTATTCCTGAGGATACCAGATCTCCATAAACACATGACTGGAGCCACTGTGGGTTGCTGGCAATGAGATTTTTGCCTGGCGAGTTTATTTGTAAATGACTCCAGAGAACTGAGTGAAATATTTCAGAGCCAGAAATTCTGGGTCAGAAAGTTTCAAACCAGAACACCCTCTTCAAAGGAAGGTGAAGATGAGCAGAGAGAGAGAGAAAGAATGAGGGGTGGGGCAGTGGCGAGAGTTAATGGGCTAGCTCCAGGACTACAGCTGTTCCTTCAAAAGAAATCTCTCAAGTTCCTTTAGCCCAAGTTATGCAGTAAGTGAAACAAAAAGGTCTACAGCATCTTTGATTGAGGTCACATGGATTTATTGAAAGTGGTTGTCAGGGTGAATTGAGAGGTAGGGGAGCTCACACATATGTATAAACACACACACACACACACACACACTCAGTATTGGAGTCATGAAATAATCAAATGCCTCTCTTTTTGCCCCAAAAAATTAAATCCAGGATCTGGAGTTCTACCCTTTAGGTTATCTTTATTATTATTATATTTTAAATGAAACAACTGCTCTCTCAAAGAAAACAAAAAAGAAAAATATATCAGAGCACTTACTAACTTGCACTTGAGTTAAGTTTTCCAAGGAGGAATATGTCCAGAACTGTGAGTCTGGGAACTGAGAAAATGGTTGAGAAAAGAAGCTCCTGTCAGGGTTGCACTGACATACATAAAAGGACACTCAAAACTTCTATCAGCTCTTAGCTTTCCTGGGAATTTTTGGGGAAACTCTAACATGCTACTTGGGGCCAAATATTCTACATCTGAAGGAGTCAGATGGTTCAATGCTTTCTTTCTCACTCAGATCATTCATTTATTTATCTGATACTTATTCAGTGAGCACATACTACCTACCAGGCATTGGGATACTGTAGTTAGAAGTGAGCAAAACAGGTATGGTGTCTGTTCTCCCGGGATTTGTAGTTTAGTGGTGGGGAGGGCTACAATTAATTAATTAATTAAATTTAACTTTATGTAAGTGCCATGAAATAAGTAAACAAAATTCAGGGACAGAAAACAGCAGAGACCTTTCCATATAGAGTGGTCAGAGAAGGCTTCTCTGAGAAGGTGACATTTAAGCTACATATGCAGAGACTTAAATGCTGAGGAGAAGCTAGTCATGTGATGACCAAGGAATGAGGGATACAGTGATATGTTAGGCAGAAAGAATCATCCTGAGAAGCCTTCAAATAGTATTACAATGTGAGTTACTTCCAACTGCAGCCAATTGTCCAATCGGCATTCAGAGAGATCTTTAAAAAAAGTAATGTAGAAGTAGAAAGCAGAGAATCTAGTAGTAAGTAATGTGCTGACTTACATGGTGGTTAGGAAGACTGAAAGAATAAAATGAATTTCAGAGATGTATCTTGGTGGTAGAATAAGCACTTGATGTTGGGTTGGATGGTCTAGGTGGGTAAGAATGCTGTTGAGAAGGAAGAGGGAGAAATTGAAGAAAACTCCAAGGTTTTTCACTTGAGTCTTAGGGTAGATTGCTTTTCACTCTAAGAACCAGCTCTTTTGTTGGAAATATGTATCAAGAATTCAGAGGCTTTGAATAAATGTCTAGATGTTGAATGTTTTTAGACCTTGACTCTGAACCTTAGGGTCTAAGATATTTCTGCTTTTCACTCTGAAGTAGAGGAGGTTTGGGCTTGCAGTAGAGAAGGCTAAGAGATAATTTAACTAAGATTTTGGTAATTCTCCAAGCTGTACTGAAAGCAGTATGGGAACTTAATGTGCTCTTAACACACATGCACCAAGCAGTATCCATGATGTCTGAATTTGATGGCAGGATCAATTAAATCACAAGCATAGTTGTTTTTCATCTATTTTGATGGAAATATAAGAAGTTTGGAATCAGTATAAGCAAAAAGTTCAGTTAAAAACCCAAAGAACTTCCAAACCATGTGTGTCATGGACTCTTACTCTACATTTTATACAGGTGACTCTGAATATAATAATTGAGGAGTGGACTTACTTAGATGAAGATTAGATGATGGTAAATATGACTTGTTATAAAATGTAGTGGACAAAATCCAACACCACATTCAGAAACACATTAGGATAATATAATATCAAACCCATTAGCAAACACATTAGGATAATATAATACATTAACATATCTAACGAGAAAAATCATGATTATTGCCAAAGACGTAAAAAAAATCTTTAAAAAAATTTCATTTATTCAAGAATATAGGATTGATAGTTATAAAATAAAATAAAAATAAAAATATAGTTTCTTATAAAATAAAAATATAGTTTGATCTTAAAGCCAGTATCTTAGTGAGAAAATATTAGAGGCATACCTATTAAGATCAGGAACAAAGCAAAAATGTTTATTACCTCCTCTTTTTTTAACATTGTACTAAAAATATGAGCTAATGCAATTAGACAAGATAAATCAATTAGAGGTACAAGAATTGGAAAAAAAGAAGTAAAACTAACAATATTTGCAGTTGATATGATAATATGTATGGAAAACTCAATCAATACAAAAACTAACTGAAACAAAATATTTTACTAAATTTAGAAAGAAATGCATAATTTAAAATTAGCATTTAGAAATCAATAAATGTTTTATACACAAACAAGAATAATTAGAGGGTATAATGATAGAGAAAATTACAATTAGAATAACAACTAGAGGATAAAATACTCAGGCACTACTTCAATAAGAAATGTGCACAATGATGCAAAGGAGAGAAATTTAAACCCTCCTTAAAAACACAAAAGTAGACTTGTACAAATTGAAAGCCAGCCTTTGTTTTTGCTTAGGATGTCTCAATATCATAATAATGTTATTTCTCCCTTAGCGAACTTGTACATTGAATACAATAAAATATCACATTTAAACATTATTACAGAAAAATTATTATAAAAGTTTATATAGAAAATATAAACATACAAAAATAACTATAAATGTATTAAGAAATAAAAATGAGCTTTGATGAAGGATAGGTAGACAGACCAACCAATAAAATAAAATATAATCCAGAAACCAGAAACAGACTACATATACAGAAAATTTTAGTATATGATACAAATAGAAGTACTGATCATTGATAGCATTTGAACAAAAATCAAATGAATCTGCATCTTAAAACATATTAAAAAATATACTTCAAAGGTAACAGAGATAAGAAGTATAAAAAAATAAAGCCTTATAAATTTGTGAGCTGAGTTAGAAAAAAATGTGAGTAAACCAGTTACTAACTTGGATCTGATCTGGGTCTAAGTTTGGCTTGAAATCCTGCTGTAATAATAATAATAATAAATTTGACTACATAACATTTAAAAACAACAACTTTGCATGGTCAAAAACACCATAAGCAGCAAATTCAAAAGTTAATGATAAACTGGGAGAAAATATTTTTATGCATATTACAGATAAAGATCTAATGTTCCTAAATTATTTATATATATATATATATATATATATATATATATATATATATATATATAAACTTTTTAAATCAGGGGACAAAAGAAAATTCAAAACCCATTAGAAAAATGAGCCAAATATGTCCAAATTATTTGTTAAATGGTTCTTAACTATACAAAAAAAGTTTAAGTTTTTACATGATAAAAGTGATGAAAGTTAAATCTAAAATGTGATACAATTTCTCATCTATCAGAATAAAAAATATGGTTTAAAACGCTTGACACACTATTTAACAAAACTTTGAGGAAACAAATACTCCTATGGCTAATAGCAATGAAAAATGATACAGCACTTTGGAGGGGAAATTGACAAATCTAACAAAATTACACAAGTATTTATCTCTTGATCTAGCAATCCCTCTTAGAGGAATTTACTCTGTAGCTATATCTCCAACACTCCCACAACATGAAAATAAATATGTGCAAAGTTTTTTTTATTGCTTATTATTGCAAAATATTGGAAACAACCTAAATTTCTATATCCAATGAACCCTGTCAACTGTGATACATCCACTCAATGGAGTACTATGGAGCTGTCAAACAAAAAAGGGAAATCTCTATGCCTGATATGGAGTGGCTTTTAGGATATTTGGTTAAGTGAAAAAAGAAAAAGCAAAAGAGTATACACACAATTTATACTATGCTATCTTTTGTGTAAAAAAAAAGGAGGAGGAATAAAATATACATATATGAAATACCTGTTTAAATTTTTCCAAAAGAAACACAGAAAGGGTAAACCCAAAATAAATAAAATGAGTAACCTATAGGGAATGTGGGAAAATGGAGTGGAAAGAATGGGTTATGATGGTGCTGGTGGTGATGAGGGGGGCAGGTAACACTTCTCTGAGTATACATTTTGTATAGTTTTTACTTTTGAAACCATGTTAATTTTATCTAAAAAAAATATGACATATTACAAATGAATAACATTACCCCACTGGGGGATGAAAACACCAGTATATGTCCTTTGGGCCAGGCATTGGCTTTCATCCAGTGTGCAGACCCTTTCCCTACCCAACAACAGGGCTATGCAGTCAGCATTGCAGAGGAAGAAGAGCACATGACTGAGATTTTAGGAAACTTGGAAATAATTAAGTATAAATAGTTACTTAACACTCTTGCTTCAGCTGGATATAATTTCTCATCTATCAGAATAGGTGGGATATAAAATCCATACAGGGATCCAAGAGCTTAGAAGTGCTGGAAAGAGCAAGAAAGGCTTAAGTATTTCATGGCAATAATCTAATTGTAGATTGCCATTGGAAAAAACTTTGCTTGGATATACCTGAATTGAGAAATATGGTAGCTAAGCACAGAGTGGGAATTATACTAGAGACATATTTGTGGAACTGAGATGAGCCCTAAAATTTCCATTGTTTATAGAGTGCCCACTATGTAAGCCATTACACATATGTGTAGGTATCAAAGATCAAAATATTCGGAGAGGTATGAAAAGGAGAGCAGCTGAACATGGAACCCGAGGGCATGACCCTTTCATTTACAATGAGGAAACCGAGGCCCGCATGAGATTGACCTGGCGCAGTGTTGTACTTACTGCTAGTTCATGGCACAGCAAAGGCAAACAACTGGCTGGGTAGTAAGATTTGCCTTTTAGGTGCACTGTCTTCATTTTCATCAGCAAGGATTGAGGGTAAATTGTAGTACAAAGAGACAGGGTACCGGGAAGGCTTTGAGAGTTGTTGTCTCTGTAGATGGAACCAGCAAAACCTTCAACGATGTGGATTCTACCATGAGGCAGCTATTTTGGCATGGGCTGAAAGAATTCAACCAGAGGAAAGTAGGCCAGCAGTGTTAACCTCTTGAAATCAAAATGCAATTACTGAGCTTTTTCAGAACTTAATACCGTGCTCGACATTGTCTGTGTTGGTCTTTGCATCTGCAGAGTCTAAACTGTTATATGTTTTGTGATGACTAAAATTCTGTTTATAACATTCTTGCATTTTTCTTTGGTGAATATCATTGGAGTCATTTACTACCACGCTTTCTTCTATAGTTTTTCCACCAACCTATCACGCTCATCTTTCTGGCCTTATCCTTACCCATCTTCAGTGAATTCTTGCGGCAAGATGTGTGTTTGTGGGTGTGCTACGTGTGTGAGCATAAACTTGTGTGTATACACCTAGTGGATATGAAAAATGGTTTCTTTCAAACAGTACTACACTTGGGTCAATTCTGCAAAATCTGGCCTTAGGTTCTATGCTCTCTGCCACTCACCCATCTGCCTCACCCCAACCAGGAGAACCCAGCTCCAAGAGTACCTTCTGCATGAGCTCTCCAAGATCCTGAAGTTTTCTTCCCATTCTAGGGTTTCAAGGTGTAGTGGGAAGCGCATGGGTTTTCATCCTTAGTTCTCTTCTTTATTACAATTTGGGGTTGTTGCCAGTCTTAAGTGGAAGAACACATGTGGAGCTCCTAATTGCAGTGATTGGCACAGAACGGTGAACAAGTAAAGTGAGTCACTTATTGTCCCATTTTCTCTGGGTTAACTTGTTGGAGGTAAAGACCAGTGGATATGAATTTAGACTATTTCCCCACCTCCAACACGTGCACAGTGCTGGAATGTTTCCCTTCTATTCTATTCACTTTGTGACTGACATCAACGGGCTTTCTTGCCCTCTGGCTTCCATTAAATTTGGCCAATGCGAAGCCCTGGCAAGTAATGGAAGGATGGAGAGAGGTCATATTATCTATTCCTGTGATATTCCTCCCTTTTGGATCACTTTATACCATCTGTGTCCCTCGGCAGAAGGTTACCCCTCATGTCAGGCAACCCTTTCCACACAGCTTTCTCTGAATGTTGCAACACAGGGAGTGTTATATAATATTCATGGTTCTTTGAGGATAACTTCCTGGAAGAATAATGGGAGATATGCTCAGGCAAGTGAGAGTTTTATTGACCTGGCTGTTGTGAACCCCTTGGGAATGCATTCTGAGCCTTCCATTTGTCTCCAACTCAGAACAACTGTTCAGTCAGCAACATATCTCCTATTATCATGGTAGACATTAGGGACCACCAGTCTCTTTGAGAATTTTGATACGAAGCCTCTCCCTATGAAAAACTTACATACTCAATTCTGATGTGATTTTAGGACTTCGCAGATTCCTAAAATCCATTCATGATCTTTTGAGATTAGAGACTTGTGATTTAAGTAAAGAAAACATGCAGTCTCTGGAATATTCGGGACCTCCAGAAAGTGGCCCACATTGTGTTCTGTAACTCATGGCATTTGTTACAAGGAATGGCCTCCCTATCTGAGCATGTGGTTCTACGTAGCTTCTTTTCGACTTAGATTTTCCACTCTTGAGTTTGAAGTCTATGTACCAGAAGAGCAAAACCTTTCTAAGGTCACGTGTTGTCTCCCAAATTCTGTCTTGCACGGAGACTTTGAGAGCGGACTATCAGAGTATAATGGAAGAGAAAGGAAGGAGTAACACCAATTGGAGACATTCTTAGACCTTTTGCTACTGATAGAGATTTCTTTCCTTATTATCCAAGAATCTGGATTTGCATTTCTAAAAACAGCTGTGTGTTTGGGAAAATAGCCACTCCCATTTTGTTCCTCATGTGTATCTCTCCTCCTAAGTGAGGACACAAAGGAGCAAGCATTTTAGAGGAACAAAACAAAGGACTGAAGCACAAGCATTGAGACAACTCAAGGGGCAGAGGGTGTGGTTTAGGTAACATACAACTCCTTAACCCAACAGGGACACAGAATCAATAGGAAGAGACCACTCTGCTTCTCTAATTCATTGTATCCCCAACTGCTAGCCTGTTCACAGCACACTGTTGCCACTCAATGCTGTTTGTTTAGTAAATAAATGAATGAATAAATGGATCAGAGACTTTTAGCATTTAAATAAACTTTGGAGATGACTTAATTCTTTCTTCTGTTGCTTAAACAATCTCTGTCCCCCAATCCAACATATTAAATGCTTCCTATGTCAAGGACTCTGGAGATTGTCAAAATGAAACATATTTGGATCATGCCCTCAAAAATTTATAATCTACTGGAAAATAAGATGCATAAATAACTATAATACTAGAAAGAAAGTAAAAAGAAAAATGTCTGTACTCAATGATTAGTCTATCATTGTTCTAAAAGTTTCTGTTCTTGGGAAGTAATTTCTACTTTTAAAAGTTAATATGCATTGAGTGCTTAGTCTGATAAACACATTATATCATTATAATATTTATGTTTAGGTATAAATTATCATGCCTATTTTACAGTGAGAAAATTGGGGTTCAGAGAAGTTAGGTAATTTGATTAGGGTCACAAGAGTTTACAAATGCAGAACCAGGACTCCTAGATTTTGATCCAGTCCACATATCAGCAGATTTATTGCTAGAAAGGGCTTGGCGTTACACTGAAATCTGCCTCTCCTTTTTCCTTATTCTCCTTTCAGAACTCATTCCCCCCTCCAAAGCCACAGACACCAAGTCTTTCATTACTTGAAAAACAAATTAATGACTTAAAGCACATCAAGTTAGTTTGATAACCAGCAATTCCCTATTGAAATTACTATTCAGGCTGTTACTATTTTTTCTCACCATTATTGGTCCACATTGAATTTCCTCTCTAGTTCAGTGCCTTCTTTCTCTCTGATTCTACCTCAAAGAGATATGCTGAGTATCACTGCTGCAGCACCCTGGTGGTTTTGATGTCTTCTCACTCATTTACCTCAAAGCCATAGTGCATCTAATGCCTGTGGGTTTGTGGCCCTTTTCTCTTTGGTTCCAATCACTGTTTATCTGATTGTCTCTTTGTTCACTCATTCACTTAACAAATGTTTGCTATGAATTGCAAGTCCAGTGGCCAGCAGAAACTGTTCTGGTAATGAGGATACAAGGAAAAATATAATTACAGCCTCCAGGGACATTACCATTTAGCATTCAAAAGTCAGATATGCAAATAATTATAACAATAAAAAATCTCGATGAAGAAATGTGTCAAGTGTCATGTGCTATAAAAGGACATCCTTTAAGTCTAGAATGCTAGGAAAGTCTTCACAAAGGAGACAGCGTTTGGACTTAGGTCCGATGGGATCTAGGGGTTTTCTGGTCAATGGACATAGCACATGCCAGGAAGAGGAAACCACATGTATGAAGCCCTTAGGTGAGGCAGCATGTGACAGAGCATTGTGAGTTCAGAGACCTGGAAGAGCCAGATACGGGAGAAACGCAGCATGTCTGTGAGAATGTGGGCATGGGTTGGAGAGCAGGCAAGGCCAGCTCACAGAGGGCTCCTCTGTCTGCTGAAGGGCTAATTTTGATTCTGAAGAGCCACCAAGGGATTTTTAAGCAACCTAGTGTTAGGATTAGCTTTATATTTTAGAAAGTTCACTCTTTTGACCTAAGAATGGGGATGGAATAAAGGAAATGAGAATGAAGGTGTAAGACCAGTTTAGAGACTGTTCAATAGTTCCGGTGAAAAAAGATAACTTTAAAAGGAGAAAGGCATGATCCCCATCTCACAACCAGTGGTGTCTGCTGGGGATGTCTGATGCTGATGGAGCCTCTGTCTCCTTGCTGCCATGACGCAAGAGGACAGAGTTGGTCAGGTATGACATCGTCTCCCTAATCTCCTTGGTGTGCACAGTGAATAAGTGGGAGGGCTGTATTGTAAGATGGAGATAATCAAGGACTCCACATTCAATATGTAGGAGGGAAGAGAGAATAGCAATTGGAACGCAGTCTGCCCAGCATCCCCAGCGGGCACCAAGAGGCACAGCGGGCTGGGGCTCTGACCCAGTTTCCACTTGGCTAGCCGAATGGAAACAGCTCCTCACCGGACCACTGGGTTTTTTCCGAAGAACAGGGAAGAACAGTGGTTTGGGGTGGGTGGGGAGTTAGGGGCTGGCTGAATGAGGAAGTCAGAAGCAAATGCAGACCCTGATACCCAGGAGCACCAAAGAAGACCCGTGTAGAAGCGTGGGCCAACCCACCCCAGGTGTGGGAAGAAAAAAGAGAAAAAATTTTAAGAAGACACAAATGCTAAATAACCTGATGCACACCTTAAACCCCCTTTAGGTAAACAGATAATCTCATAGAATGAGCCAGAAACCTAGAGTTCAACGTTGTCACAGATTGTGAGAAAGATGGCAGGTGGGCTCGCATGTCTGGATTGTCTGGGTGGGATTCATCTGACATGGATATTTTGATGCCAGCTCCCTTTCCTGGGTGCTCGCCTCACGAGATTTGATCTGCTCTCTCATCTTTAAAAGCCTCTCTCTGCAGTTATTTGGCCCCAGGTGCATGGGAGTCTGGACGTTACTAGGGCTTGTGGAGCTGGGATGACATTTCTCAGCTGATTCAGCTCAGACCCAGAGATATGGAGAAGGCTGGGTCTGTGAGACTCCCAGGCACATTTTCCCACTTAGAATCCTATGGGGTGGCCATCAAACCTGGGAACATTGGTTATGTCATTTTTTGTTTGTTTGTTGTTGTTGTTTACAGACTGAAAATGTATTTGGGCAAAAAAATGTGTATTTTTCTGTACTTCCAAAGTTTATGAATAGAGGAGGGTGGTCAGTGAGAGTCATGTTGGAGAACAGGTTATTTTTGTCTAATATTTATCTTTTCATTCACTCAACCAAGCAAACAGCATGTTTGAAGTCCTCTTTGGTGCTAGGTACCACAGAGGACACAAATGTGCATTAAAACATATTGTCCCAGAGCAGTTTGCACTGTACTCTGAAGAAATGATACTTACACGCCCGTAAATAGGATGAACCAGAATATGTGCATGTCTTTTAGCACTTATCACAAAGTGTGGTAAATGTCCTGGCCAGGAATCTTTAACTTGCCAATGGCAGAAAACCAACTTCAACTTAAGCAAAAAGGGAATTATTTCTTGAAAGCCAACAGGGAACTGTCTGTTGCCTCATACAACTGGTAATTCCAAGAATACAAATGTACCCCAAGACTTGTGATGGTACCAAGACTTGTGATGGACTCTGCCTGAGAGGGAAGCCAACATGTGGAGCAGAGAGACAAATGGACTTTCTCCAGGTGTCAAGAAAGACAGTTCTTGGAGCACTTATCCAGAAGACCTCCTCCTCTCCAACCCCCATCTGAGAAACCACCGAAAAGACCTTGATTACTCCTGTATGGCTTTTATCATCAAATCTGGACCAATCTCTGGCTCAAGATGAAATAGTCGTGTTGGCAATGCTGGGTCTGGTGCCTACCCATGTTAATGCAATGAGGAAGAAGCGAAATCCCCAAATAAAGGGGTGCTGGGCAAGCCAATCACAAATATTCCCTACTGTAACACACTTGTGAAGGGATGGTTTTTAGTGAATAGATAGGTAGTAGGGAAAAGATGGGTGAAGAATGAGATGATTCCTACAGAAAGAAAGGCAGAGCACAGGAAAATGGAACTTGGGCACAGTGATCCATGGGGGTTGGCTAGATCTTAGGATCTAGGGAGAGGTGCACATTCCTGTAGCTGGAGGGGCAGGTGGGATGGGGTTTTAGAGAGTGTTGGATTCCAGGTAAAGAGTTTGCTCTTTAGTAGAACATGTGGAATGATTAAAATCATCTAACAATAGATGAAAGTCAGGAAAATAAATCTGTTTTCAGAGTGTTGGGTAGGTTGAGATGGAAGAAATGAAGAGTCAGATAGAGGAGGAGGCTATTTCAATACTCCAGGTGAAGGTCAATGGGAGAGGGTCTGATTTGGGTGGTAGCAATGGAGCTAGAGAGGAAGGAAACTACGTAGCCAAACTGATTTTTGTCCAGTTGAACAAAAATCAGTGAGAGGAAGGAGTCAGAAGGATGCTGTTTCTAACCTAGGAGACTAGCCATGATCAATATGGACATTCTAATAGAACTTGTGTCATCTCCCATGGATTCGTCCAGCAAAAGAGGTCTCTACTTAAAATTCTACAGAACACTGTTTATTTCTAAGGACTGTGTTTCTGATGCTTTTGCCTTGCTCAAGTTCACTCTAGACCTAAAACCATTGTCCTGGAGCAGGAGTGGTATTAATACAACTAACAGACCATGTGGTGTTTGCTCTTTCAAATGACTTTCTGTATCAACCTGTCTGCCCTGGAGCAAGTTCGTTTTCTAGGACTCCCCTTATATTTGAAAAATGTCAATGAGCTAAGCTTGGTGCTTGATAATAAGATCACATTTTACACCTGAGTAAAAGAACTCAGATGGAAGTTTTGGTAGCTGAGTTTAAGGAACAGTCAAAGACATCTGCTAAAATTTCTGCCACGACTAAAATAAAACAGGGATTGGATTTGAGCAGACAACCTTCAATTAACTGGAACATTAGAATGTCTAATTTGTCTGCTCCATGCGCCCCAGCAACCCAAAGCAAGAAGCCCAGAGAAGACTGTGTACTCCTTACTCCTGCAGGTAACACAGGGGTCTGTTTTGGTGTTTCTAACATGGCTTGTAGCCTTCTACAGCTCTGTTGCCACAATTTCTGTTGAACCAGGAGAAAATGTATGCATTCAGGCTAGGGTGGTGCTATTGTGCATCTCCAGGGGAGTGTGGCTGGGTTAGCTTAAGACTGGGAATGTGCTGACAGATAGAAGGAAAGTCAGAAAAAGACATGGTATGTGATTAAGGGGCCAGAGGGACTGGCTTGGGAGGAGAGGTGGAAGTGCTGACATTAGCTTGCTCTGTACTACCCACGCCCAGTGATGTGGCCTGATAAAAGAATGCCAGCCCACGGTAGGGAGTGGGCCCTGGGGGAGGGGGTAGATTGTTGTTGTGGCCCAGAGGGGCTGCATTGGAGAGGAACAGAGGAAAACATAAACTGGGGGAAAGCTGCCTAATGGATAAACCAGTTAGGAGACAGGATTGTCCACCAAATGATGGGCTGGGAGGTGCCTGAACTAGACAAGGATGAACTCTCAGCTCTAAACAGCATCCCACGCAGGTGGGGAATAACACTGGTGGTGGCACAAGCAGTTCGGAAGGGTGTGTACAGCCCACTCTCTACCCTGAAGGGTTTGCCAAGCTCATCCAGGCTACTGCTTTTCTATGGCTCAGGGTGGCACCAAGCCTAAAGAGAGACTGGTGGGATGTAGATAAAAATATAAAACTTTGCTTCCCATTACTTTCTTCAAAAATATAACACCTCATTCAAACTGGACTAGTCAACTTGTTCTCACTACTTTGCCTAAGAACATCTTTCCAGAACTTCTATTGTCCATGTCACCTTGGCCTTGGGAACTTCTTTGATCACTCGAGGTCAATGCCATTTTTCCCTCTTCCGAATCTTCTTTTTGTGCTTCTCTTACTCTGCCTCGAATTACAATGTCTGTGTAATTATATCAATCTCCATTGCCAATGTGACTGAAGAAATTCCTCCAGTTCTATGGCACCTAATACAGGGTTTAGTCACTATTCTAGTCGTTATTGTGATAAGAGTTTGTTAAATGTCTTTATTTAGTGCTAAGTGGTATTATTCTATTTATTGGTCACAAAATATTAAAAGATAGTATTATTTTCTAATTTTTAGATAATATTACATATGTATGTATATATACATATACATGCCTAATGGATTTTGCCTAATGAACTACACATTTGCATGTATAATATGTAATATACACAAGTACACATATATACACACATTTGTTGTCTTTGCTCTTGCCATTAAATCTAAAGAAAATAACGTTGCATTGGGAGGATGTTTAGTGCATCTTTCTCATTCCTAATATTTCCTTCTAAGTGAATGATATTTTCTTCTAAGTGAAGGACACTCCATTCGAGTAACACTCTTGGCCTCCCTTTATCTGCTCACTCCTCCCGGGAGAAATAGCCTCGTCTTGTGGAAGGGAGAGCGTAGCCTAGCCCCTCGTTTGTCCTCTTTCTCTTGGAATGAGCCTGCCTATAGGAAACACACATTCTCTATTGACCTTTCAAGTCTCCAGTTTTCCAGGAATAGACTCCACCCTGCCTGAGTACTTTCCCCAGTCCAGCCAAGTCTGCACCTGGGTGGGTAATTCTGTACAATTTTGGGATTCAGAATGAGTAAAATCACTTGTCCCCCATTTTAGGCCCCATTCACCACCTTTAACAGTAACAAAGGTGACATTTTGATCTTTATCTGCTTTATTTTTTTATCTTATTTCTTGGGCTCAGAATTCTGGTGGGTAAGGGGTACCATTTATGGAGCATCCTCAAGTGCATTGTCCCTTGTATATTCTTCATTACTCAATTCAATCAACATCTAAGTGTGGAGCATTGTCATGAGGAATATGATTCTCTCCCTGGAGTCTTCAAAACATATCTCTCGCCTCATGAGTTGTTATTTTTTTTTCCCTTCTTCTTTTGGAGTATAAAAGTTGACACCACCATCCTGCCCCTCACCCTCCATCATGAAATATTAATAGAAAGAAAAGGCAAAGTGAAGTGATGATTCAAAAATAGATATACATTTAACCTCGTCCCCATCTTGATGATGATTAGATAAAAGAGGGGTGTTGGATCCTGCATGTTGGGTGTAGGCTGGGGTGGGGGTGGGAAAACATAAGAGTTGCTGTGAATGCTAAAGACTAAAGACAATGTTGACAATGTCCTGAAAGGGCCTCTATTGCACAAGGGCAAGCAAGATGAGGTCATGTTGTAAAGGTCTTAAAGAAGCCAGGGAGGAGAGTTAACAACTCATTTTGCCAAAATCTATAGTAGATCCTTGATGTAGACACCATAACTCTATTATGCAGATTTGAAACTAAGGTGAGAGAAGATAAATAAGCCCCAGGCCATACAGTGAATACCTAGGGAAGTCTAAATTTGAACTTACCCCTGCCTGACTGCAAAGTCCTTGTTCCTTCTCTTGCTCTGGAAGAATAAGACACATCATGATTGGGTCTCAGGAACAGGAGAGAAGCCACTGTGTCTGGGTTTAGGTAGGGGGATAAGATTCCTAGAGATAAGGAATGGGTGAAGATGACTTCTGGCCAACTCCACTTTCTTGATCCCTTTAGAATTCCCTCTATATCTGCCTTAAGTCTACCAAAATGTTGTTCATGGCAGATCGAGAGAATGCAGTCAACCAGGTATCTGTGCCACATCCTGAATGTTCCAGTGACCTGAATTTGGGGATGGTAACTGTGATTTCGTTGCTCTTCTTCAGAATTGGCTTTTGGCTTTGGGGTCTTCCACCTCTCTCCATATTTCCTTGCACCCCCATTTTCAAGGTCCCTCCTCCATCCTCAGAGGAGCTGGGCTGGGAGTAGGGACAGAGGCTCATGCACATGCATGCCTATGTCTTCTGTGATGCTGAGTCAAAGAGCAGAAGGGGTCAGCTTGGAATGCGAGGCGGTCCAGGGCAGTCTGGCAAAGAACCAGAAAAAAGGATCCACTGTACATTTGCACTGGCTCAGCACAGGAGGGGAACTGGCAAAGGCCTCCTGGCTTAACTGAGACATGAGGCATCTCAGGGGAGGGTCTGGCTGAGGCAGTGGATGATGGCTTATTGGGAACCATCTTGCCTGGAATTATAACCTCATCGCTTCTTGGTCTTTTGGCTAAGATCAAGTGTGGAGTTATGACCTCCCCTGCTGTTTCCACTCCACACTGGGCCAGAGTCCTATGCCTTCTTGAGTGGCAACAGGTCCCCACCTTTAGCCTGTCAGATTCCTCTCCTACTTGGGGAGGGAGAGGAGACCCAGTGACCAGGGGCAGTTGTGAGCTCATAGAAAGAGCACTGGGCTCAGCAGAAACTTGGGAGTAAGTCCTGCTTGAGATTCTATTTGGCTTCATTGTTAAAAGGCAGAAACAAAAACACAAACAATGGGTAGACAGAAGAACCTGTCCCTCAGTCTCAGTTTTCTCCTCTCTTCAGTGAGGAACACACCACCCTCACAGGAAGCTATAAGAATGAATAACAGAGGTAACTTGGGCCATAGCAGGACCTCACTTGGCACATCCTAGGCCCTAAATGAATGCTAAACAGGGCAGCGTAATATGGGGGTGAAGATGTACGGCCAGACTGAGTGGAACAGAATCTATTGTCCTGTCTGTACTTAAAAATATTTATATGTTGTTTATCATGGATTTTTGGCATTAACTTAGATTTTTAAAAAATATTTTATTGCATTAAAATATATTTGTCTCAATTATTGAATTTGTTCTGTGATCCTTTTAAATTTTGTGCCCAAGGCACCTCACTGACCTCACCAGAGGCCCAGCTCTGCTTTCTTTGTTTATCTCTTACAATTAAGTCTCTTAATTCTTCATGCCGCAGGCTCCTCATGAGTAGAATAAGAATAATGATTGCACTGCCACACAGGCTTGTCTGAGGATGAGATGTGTGAATACACACACCACAACTAAATTCCCAAACAAACCGGGTACTAGTAAGCACGCAGAGAATGCTACTCTTTATTCTTGTTGCTGTTGTTCAAATCATTTCTCACCCTGGAGAGAGAGACCCTTCGAAATGAGAAGTTCTCCATGGAGGGAAAGGGGACAGTATTGGGTGAGGTGAAGGAGCCCAGGACACGCAGGGCCCTGAGGCAGGGCAGGGGTGCGTGGGGCTTCCACATGCCGAGCACAGGCAGCCTCGTCAAGCCCTTGCAGAAAACGCTGGCGATGCAGCTGCTCCGATGCCACGAGTTGCTGCCTCCACAGCTTTTCCTTTCGGGGCTTGTTTAACATTTCAAACAAAAATAAAATAAATAACGGCAGTGTTTATGGAAACCTAAGACAGAAATGAAGATGGCTAAGGAGAAGGCTAAGTGGAAGCAGGCCAGAAGGGGGTTTAGAGGATCCCCCTTTCCTTGGAGTTAGCAGTTTTGTGCTGCAGTTTGTCAGCCCTTCCTACCACACCCCTGTGTTTCTCTCCTAGCAACCTCTCCACTGACACGCACAAATACACACGAGTGCACGTGTGCACGCACATGCACGCACGTGCACACACACGCGCGCACACGCTCCCGTCCCACTGAAAGGCACACCCTCAGACACCACCTCACACATCTCTCTTTTTGAAAATGTTTCCGCTCACTTTCTCCTTTATCTTCTTGGCTATTTTATACTTTTTTGAAACAAAAAACCTTAACTCATTCTGGCCAGCCAGAGCACATAATTTTAACCCCTTGACCTTGACCTTCAATCTTAACAGACCAAGACAGACCTATGTTTATCTAAGTCATTTCCAAGCCACAGTTCCCAGGAGGTGAGAGAGTGGGTAGAGAGAGGAGGTTTCTACAAGGGAAGACATCAGCATAACGCTTTGCCTAAGATTTGCTTTTTTTTTTTTTTTTTGGTACCTTCTTCTTCATCTGCCTGGTTTCGCTTCAGCAGACTCCATTGTGTGAGAGAGGCTTTGCTGGAGACAAAGATATGGCACGGAGAGTGGAGGAACATGATGAAGGTGCAAATACTTCTCAGAAGTCCGGGTGAAATCTCTGGGCCTTCCCCAGAAAGCACAATTCCAAAAGCCTAGTGCTCTGCTCTGGAAGCAGGTGGGACATTTCTAGAAATCCAAGTGTCCAGAAGCTCGGGATACCTCAGTCCTCTTTACCCCACTGGTGAAGGCACCCTAACACCCATGACTGACAGATCCTGAAGACCCTAAACCTCCTCTTCTTGGTTCCAGATTGGCATTGTGCCTTGGTGCAACTGAGCTGGCTGGCTGTCCACCAACAACCATCACCCCCATGGATAAGGTTCCATCTGGAGAAGAAGAACAGGTTCCTCTCTCTTAAGTCCAGGGCCTAACGTAGTAACAACTGGGCAGCATAGCAGTTTTGAACTAAAGCCTTGTCCCATGGAAGACCTGGGCCAATGTCTGAAGTGTGACGTGAGCCTGCACATGTCAGACTCTTCATTTTGGCTTAGCTGGGTGACCAGAGACCTTGGGAAATTACTTCTCTTGAGTCTCAATATCTTCATCTCTAGATTGCGAACACCATCTCACAGGATTGTGAAGATGACATTTAAACAAGAAATGTTTAGTAGAACATAGCACAGCTCAAGGTGCTTTTATCTATGTTGATTTCTTCTCCTTTCATTTCCACTCCCCCTTTGAATAACTGCTGCAATGGTGGTAGAGAGACCAAGGGTTGCAGTAGACCAAGATCTTTAATGATTTTTAAAGTGTCATATGATGAATACTTTGGTATTTTTAGATCCTTCACAAAATAAAAGATCGTATTGGTTAATGTAGAAAATGTGTCCCTTCCAGATTCTCAGAGACTTAGACCAAATCTCTTATTCCAAACTTCCATATTCCCTTCATTCCTCCAGCCAGGCGGAGGACTGAAGATATTTCTCATTAAACACAGGACTGTAAATTTTCTGTGGTCCATCTTTCTCCTGACTTGAGTCACCTACCTATAATCCACTAACTACATGGATAGTTGAAGGGCCTCAAGAGCAGAAGATGACTATTCTTTGCCATTGCTCTCTGACCCACCCCTCTTACACATGTTGGGGAAGGATCTGCTCTGTGCAAAGCATGGGGAGTGTTGGACACAGTCCACTGTTTTCTTTAACACACTTATGGAGATGAAAAACAGCCTCAGAGAGGAACAAAAATGCCTAGGACGCAAAGTTGGTTAGGAGACTGGACTTCTCAGAGAACATTCTGAGGAGAACTTGGCATTTACTGTCAAGTTTAAAAAGTGAGTAATGTGTTGATGTGGGGTCAGATAGGTGTGCTTGGGGAGGCGCCAGGCAGAGGGAACAGCTGGTTACAGGAATGGAGCCTGAACCCTCAGGTCCCCAGTAGGCCTTAGGAGATAAAGCTGGAGAGTTATTTAGCTGGACCTTTGGACCTTCCAGGCTAACAGTCCCTCTTTTTTTCCTGCTTGTGCCTCTGAGCTGCACTTGCCTGCTGCCTCCTTCTCTGGGCTTGGAGAAGGGGAAAGGGCCAGGAGTCATCTTCTCAAGGCCGCCCCCCCCCCATGCCAGGCTGTTGGGACAGCAACCCTCTCTTATAGCCAGTGTGCTACTAGCTGTTCCCTGTTCCTGTTTCTATGAGCCCAGAAGTGGCGATGGCTCCTTATGTTGGATATTGTCGGAGCAGGAGTCGTCACCATCCCTTGTTGATTTTCCTTAACTCTGTCCTACCTTGTAGATCACCCTTTCCTTAAACTCTCTGCCATGTCTCACCCTACGCCCTCTTTGTTTCCATTGGGATTATGATTGATACAGATGCTTTAGAAACACATTGTGGAGGCTACTAAATGATAGGGTGATGAGACTAGAGGCATTACAGCTCCTTGCTAAATTTTGGGCACAGTAATAGATAATGAGCATGTACTTACTGATCAAACCAATGGAGAGATCAAAACTCCTTGGGCTGACTTTTAAAAGAGGACTTGGAAATCATTGGCCCAAGGGAAATAATCTAGGTCAGAGAGACTGCTGGGGAGAGGGTGCGAGTTGGCATACTGGAGCTGACAAAGCAGAAGGTAGTGCTCCTTCTGCTGCAAACAGGCCAGCCCAGCCGCAGTGGGGTGAGCATGCGTATTGCAAGTCCTGGTGGAATTCTGTCCTCTAACTAGCTGGTTTGACTCAGCACTGCTGGGAGCCACAAAACATTCCTCATTAGCAGTTATGAGCTCATTATAAGATTCTGAGAAAAACACCAACAAAGGGTGCTAAGTTCCTCTAGAGCTGGCTTTTTATTTTATTTTATTTTTTTAATTTGGAAAAAAATATTATGTTTCAAATAAAGCCCTAATTTGTAGAATTTAGACATAGCGGGCAGCCCTCCTTTCCCCCACCCCTCGCCTCACCCTGCCCCATGTTGCTACTTCAACTCCCTTTGGAATAATTTTGGAAATGAGCAAAAAGTCACAAGGGGAGAAAACTTGAGCCCATACCCACACCTTCCTGGCATAGCCCATGCTGGCTTTGTGGACCAGCCCTGCCATATGCATTCGAAGGCTGGGCTGGAGTGTCTGAGGATGCTTTAATTAGTAGAAGGAGCCAGACAGAGCATCTGAAGGTATATGTTCAAATCCCAGTTTTCAAGGTCACTAGCTTTGAGGTTTGGGTTCATTTCTTAAATCTCTCTGAGCTTTGGTTCTGCTGTCTATAAAATGGGAATGAGAAGTATATCTAACTCAGTTTTGTTGTGATAGATAAATAAGTGGTAGCTAAACCAGAACAGAAAGGAGGAGAATTGGAGGCCAAAGAAACGAAAGGTTTCCTTGTTAGATTGAACTTTACTTTATCACACTGGGAAATCTCCTTGTGAGAGTGATGCTGAGGAATGTTCTATGTATACGTTTAATCTATAACAGCATAAACCATATTTAGTATGGGTCATAGGGCAATTGCACTAGACAGACCTGGTTATTTTATGCAATTTTGCCAACAAGTGCCAAAATGAGTGCCTCGCACACAAGCCCTCTCTCCTTGTCAGGCTACCTCTCATGCTGATGTTCTTAACCATTCATTAGCATTTCAATCTGGCAGCTCCCTCCTAGAATTCTACTGATCTCCAGTTGTTTGAGTCAATCCCACCCCAATGAAAAACACATACACACACAGACACACAGACACACACCTAGATGAAACAGACTAAATTGGCTTTACATAAAAAATAGCTCCACTCTTTTAGCCAGATCTTGGTCAAAAGTTAGACCATATAATACATAATTAACCTCTATTCAGTGTTTACTGCTTACCAGGCATTTGTTCCAAGCACATTTTACATGGATTGCGTCATTTAATCCTTAGTCTAACTCTGTGAAGTAGATACTGTTATTATCCCATTTTAAAGATGAGGAAACTGAGGCACAGAAACATTCATGATTTACTCAATTCCTATTGCACGCAGGATGGCCAGCATTTGAGTTTTGGCATTTGCCCTGAAGCTGTGCTCTTAGCCACTCCACCATCTGCTATATGGTGGAACTGATTTCGTGGGGGTTCACTCTCAGTTAGTAGAATATGCTCTTGTTAACAGCTTTGTGAAACCCATGGTCTGTTTGTGACATAATTATTCATCAGTTCACTCAAACCATAACCATAATAGTTCTAGATACCACTTACAGCAACACACCTGGATCAGGTTTTCATCTTCGCCACAATCCTGTAAGAAATGTCTTATTAGCTTTATTTTTCAGATGAGAAATTTGATCCTTCGACCATCATATTGTAAGGAAATGATGGAGCAGGAATTTCAACTCGTTTACTTTCAATGTAAATCTATAGACTGGAATTGAATCTCAAAAAATGTATTTTCTCTGTATTTTTTTTTCTTTTTAGTTTTTGAAGTGATTGGTTATTAAACAACAACAACAACTTTGAATGTAAAAAAGCTCACTTCAATTAACATAAATATTGGGCACTGGCTCTTTCATACATTTAAGATGAGACACCCAATATTAATTCAATCAATAGTTTTCTTTCTGTAATAAGTCCCTTCAAATATTCTATGCTATCTGCATGTCTGTCTTAGATACATAAGGACCTCATTCTGTCTTGTGTGTCTCTCAGAATGGTGCCTCTTCTTCAGGTTAGAGGCCAGGAGGCCTTTGGTGAGTGCCTTTGAATAATGCTAACATGGGGATGTGACCACGGAAGAAGGGCCCATACACCAGAGTCCTTTGCAGAAGTAAGCCATTCTTTCCCCAAAGTTATGCTTTTTTTTTTTTTTTGTCAAAGTAATACCCTAGGCTCAGGCATCAAAGGAAATAGTTATGTTACAGTAGAGACATGTACAACCAAGTGTTTTATCTGCTTGTCAAGCACATTTTAAAACTTTGATTGCCAATAGAGGGCCTTTCATGGAGCTCAAAACTAACTCCAAGTCTCTGCCGCCAGGCTTCTGGGCTCATGCTCCCCAGTTGACCACCAAAAGTGGACAGTTGTAAGAACCGAGCTTCAGTGAGTGCATGTTTAAGGCTGGGAAGCCCATTTTCTTTCAAATTCTTTTTCAGTATCACTCAGAATGAGCTTAAATCTTCTGACATCAGATATACATCCATTCCACATAAAAATCACAAGATTCCAGTCTTTATTATCCCCAAATTTCTAGAACATGAAAGTCAAAAACTGTCTAGTTCCTTGAAAGCCTGGTTTAGCATGGATATCAAGATCCCTCTTAGGCTTGAACTAGAACTGGAAAGAGATGAGTAGATCATAATGGAAGTAGAGAAAGTGGCTCCTAGGAAGGGGTGGCAAAGAAGTTTTATGTTTACCTGCTTACTAGACTATGGGAATCTATTTATTTATTTATTTATTTATTTATTTATTTATTTATTTATTTAACTTTTTTGTTGTTGGTATGACTGAGGTGGAATAAAAACTATTTAGTTACTAAAATAATCAGATTTGAACCCAGTTCAGACTTCTAATCTTAATTTTTTTGTGCAATACCATGCAGCCTCTTTATCATTGTCTACTTAAGTTTTTCCCTTTTTTTCTCCTTTCTCCAAATCTCTCTCTCCATCTTTATTTTTATTTACTCTTCTTGTTCCTCTCCCCTATTCTTTATCCTCAGTAAATACATAAGACAGAGCCCTCACATCTAATAAAGTTGTTACTGTTCTTCTATTAGTTACCAGAGATGCTCTTGGGGTGGTGGAAAAGTCAGTTAAGAAAGATATAGATGACACTGGTTTCCTTCAAGGGAACATGTTTATGGAAGGCACACTATGGCCACATTGCCTGTCCTATACCACTAACCTTGACTGTACCTGGTCTTTGAAGAATGTGGTAGCATGATCTCTGGCATCATCTTCTCTTTCTTCTCTTGTCTGGGATTAAAGACTAGTGCTTGCTCCACGCTGGGTTAAAATTGGGGCTTTTTATCTTAAGTATTCACCTTTGTCTGGTCAATAGAAAGAGGGATAGATTCTTGCCCAAGAGTTATGGGAACTAGAATTTAATGTGAGAACATGCATCTTCAGAAGCACCAAGGACACTTCAGAACTGCTGAAAACACTCTTCTTGGAAAACTTATATGTATGTTCCTTCTCCACTCCAGTGTCCTTTCCCAACCCCATTGGCTTGAGCTTGATATCCAGCTTAGATGGAGAGCTCCCTTGCAAATCTGTCAGATATTCACTGAATTACTCTTTAAACTTCTGACAATGATCAAATATGTGGGTGAACAACCTAATCCATCCTGACCCAACTGAACCCAATCAGATATTTGCTGTTTGGAAATAAACTTGAAAAGAGTGTCAGGAATTTTAAATAGGTTGTCTTTATTTTTCTCTGTCTCTCTTTTCTGCCAGTAATTATTATTAAATTGAATTTCAGGGCAGTTCCTATCTGGCCCAGTGGCCTTTGCCCAATAATTCCCTGGGCTCTTACTGGGCTATTACTGCCTTTGAACAGTGGAACCCAAATGATTCTTTCCATAACTTCTGTTTGGTCATTTTAACACCAGCTCTTAGAAGGACTCAGTAGCAGAGACCTGTATTTCTTTCAGTTCTAAAATTTAGGGATTCTAAAATAGTGAAGGATGACTGATGTGTACATACTGGTCTTTCTAAATCTGTACCTGTGGAATCTCATTTGTAGCTCCTAAAATCCTTATTCTTCTTAGCATTGGACTCAGTCTGCTATGAAGCCATGCCATGCTTAGGGTTTTAATTTTGTAGTCTATATCTCAGTAGACAAGTGTGAGATATCCTCCTTCCCTTTATCCCCTACAGTGTGTGTCTGTTTTAATCAGATTGTTGGCAGGTTTATTAGCTCTTTTCTAAGCAACTTGGATTCAGAACAGAATGATCTCCCATCAATGCCAATCTAAACAAATGCCATCAACTTTCATCCCAGGGAATATTAAAAACAGAAGAGTCCCTTTGTGACTCTGTTTAGCTTTGTGGCTTCTTTGGGCCAAGTGTTGGTCTCAGGCTTGTGTCTTCTAGTCATCTAAAATGTGGGTGGGCCATGTCCCACCACAACCATGGTAGTGAGTTCAGAAGACTCATTGAACTTTTATCAAAAAAATAAAATAACAATAATTGAATGCAGCTGTGTGGTTCACAAAGGTCCCCCACTGTCATCATCGCCTCTGATCCTCATAACAACCCTGTGAGCTCAGAGAGGTTGAGAGACTTGTCTGATAGCACATAACCAGAAATTGAATGCTTGGCATCTGATGCCGACTTCTGCGCTGCATGTATGGTGCTCCTGTTGATACTAGAGTGAATAAAACATGCCTGGGTACGTACCTCTTGTGTACAAAGGCATCTATTAAAAGTGTGGACAACCCTTTGGGTTATCAGGCATTGTGCCCCTTTGTATTTTGCAGATAACTGAGAGCTGAAAGTACCTTCTGTTTTTAGAAGCAGAAGAATGTAATATAGGGCAGGGGGAAATCAAGGATCCAAAGCTAAGGAGAGTTGCTGATCCCCTCAGTGTTCTTGCTGTTCTACCTTGAGAAAAAAAATAATGTGCTTTATGGCTTCTCCATTTATAATTAAAAGTCATAGTTAATATTTATTAAGCCCATACTATGTGCCAGGAACTGTGCTAATGCCTTATATTATGCCCATATAACAAGTCTCTTAAGTCACAGGGTATTTCCATGTGCCCTCTTCCTGGAACACCTCCACACATACTCTGTGCTCTGTCTTTCACTCATTTTCCATACATATCTGTTAGAACATTACATGTTCAGTAAGCTGTTTCCTGGCTTCCCTATTAAATAGCTCTCACTCCTCTACTATCACTCTCTCGCTTCCTCTTCCCTGGCTTTATTTCTCTTTGCTACCACTATATTCTGTATTTGTTTGTTAACCTGTGTGTTCTCTTTTTATCTCCAACAGAATATAAACTCCTTGAGAGCAAGGATGTCTTCCCTCTACCTCTCTTTGCCCAGATCCCCAGGACCTAGAATAATGCCTAGAACATAGTGGATGTTCAACAAATATTTGCTGAGTGAATTATCTCATTTTACAGATGAAGGATTTGAAGTTCTCAGGGAGTAAAGCATTTACCTAGGATGACAAAACAAGCAAGAAGTAGAACAGAGCTATGAACCAAGGCTGTCTGACACGGCGACCCAGCATCAGATCCCGCCTAACTGTTCTCTCTCAGTCTTATTATGAGGGTCATAAAATGTTTGGGCTGTATGAGCCATGTCTAGTCCCTGCCCAGTCGGTGCCTCCCAGACCAAGATGAAAAGACCCAGCTCTCTCAGCCATCCTCCTAATGATACCTTTCCCTGCCGCCAGCGACAGGAAACTCTGCCTCAGCCTAAATCCCACCTCTGTCTAGTTCACCCGCATCATTTCCCTTCCACTGCACTGTTTACACCAATGGATCCATGTTGGTGCACACATATCACAACCTCCTTAGTCATTGTTTAGCTATTATACTTTGCTGGGGTAATTTTCCATCCCTCTGTTTATATTATATGTTTGCTTCTCCCCTCCTCCTCCTCCATTTTTAAGAACAGAGAAAGACATGTTTGGTAACACAAGCAATAGTACAGTTATAATTAAGATGGAAGCATTTTGCCAAAAGGAGGATTTAGCTGTGATTTGTTGAATTCCACCCTGAGTGGATTATTTATGAGTAAATTCATGACTCTTTTATGAGGCTTTCTGAATAGAGCAGTCTTCTGACACATCTGTCTCTAGAGGCTTGATGCCAGCCTTGGGGGGTGGAGGATGGGTATAGGGGAGCAGGGGACACGTTTCTAGCAAGGTCTGGTTGCCAAGAAAGCTTAAAAGAGCCTTTGGGGACATCCTGGAAGATGTTCCAATATCTCTTCTCTGACCCTATATCCTCTTACAAGGTTAGTCATTTCTTTTGGTAGAGAATGGGACTCAGTATTTGTTCCTCCATGTGAGAACACACTTCAACTCAGCTTCAGCTCTAATAATCCATGATCTGCTAGGGACTCATGCATTTCACACAGGCTAGGATTGGACACACAAAATAGACAGGGTGGCAGTCCTAATGATTAGGGAGAAACACGTCCAGGATTAGAGCTTGATAGAGTTGAATTTGGATGTGAATTTGAACTTCACTCTCATGCAACTTTCCTTCTAGTCCCAACCTCCTCTCTCTCTAGAATTTACATCCTGTCTGTTCAATGGTTTGGTGGGGATGTTGGCAGTGGGGACACAGCGGAGGGAGAAGTGGGAGAAGCATGTGAGCCTGGTTTTCATCAGCAGCATCTCTCATGTTCCTCTGCTCTGCTGGGTGCTTCAGGGGGCTAATTGTTTTCAGGCTGCATTTCCTAGGCTCCCAGATCAACTGGCTTCCAGCTGAGTTCACCCAGCAGGAGGTACTGAGTAGAGATAGGAGAGAAAGAAGAAAAGAGAAGCCATGTTTTTCTCCTCCACCTTCTCTGTGGTTTCTCCAGTAATAGCTACCTGACTTCCTGAACTCCAAATCTTACTAGACAGCTGTGCTGTGGTTCCAGCTTCTGTCTGGTGGTCCTAGCCTCAGAGTTCTGATAATGTCACTTCCTCCTTTGCCCCTGCAGCTTAGTGGGTGATAGCTGCATCCTGCTGTTGCTGTCCTCAGATTTACCTCATTGTTTCTTGTCTAACGTCCCAACTCTTTCATCACCTAGGTAACTAATTCCCTGTAGTAAAATGTTTTAAATATTCAAGTATGATTTTCATCTTTTTTGTTTGGATATTGACTAATACAAGAAGATTTATCTTTAGAATAAAGCTGAGTGAGCATTTTCTCTGAGTCCCTTTTGTTTCTCTTTAATTATGAGAAGATAAACAGAAGCTCAACAGCATAAGGATGCATAGTTGTGTACATGCCTATGTTATTTTTCTCTTTTCACACCAGAGTTTGATGAAACAAAGAAAGGATCAAAAGATCTTTCAAAAATAAACAGCTTTTAAGAGTAAAAAAGTTTACGAAGTTTAAACAAAAAGATGTCTAGGTATCTTGTTTTCTCCTCTTTTTTTTTTGAAACCAGTCTTGTTTACACTGTGATTTGAATATGATTCAAACTTTCTCTTCTACCTCCAGCTCTTGGTTTATAAAGAGAAAGAGGGAGAAAGAGAGGGCGAGAAACAGAAATCAGTCTAGCCGTCAGCAAACCTAACGTGCAAACATTACGTGTTAACACTGTGTGCTTGGGTTAGCCAGGATTATTCAGCTGAGACAACACAAAACCTCCACTTATTTGGGCTTTGGGATCCGACTTCATTGGAAACTTAATTCAGGAGAGAGAAAGAAGAAAAGAGGAAAGAGAGGGAGAAGAGTGGGCAATGTAGCACATTCTCTCTTGGCGACAGAAAGTTATTTGTCAGGAAAGTGATTTATTTTTAAGGGCAGGATACCTTCGTTATGCTCAGGTGTGAAGCTGGCTTAAGAAGTGCGTTTAGCTTGCCTGAGTGATTTTATGAATGTGTTGGCTGCTCAGCAAATTCAGTACGGAAACATTTAAGTAGGCAGAAGAGAAAATTATATTTTAGCAGATTTAGCAGAAGGTCAGAGTATAGAATCAGGAATGAAAAAAGGAGATTCTATGTACTGGGATTTTAAAAAAGAGAGTGTGTCTAATTTAGACCAGCTGGGGTGATCTCACAGGGACCTCATGGGCCAGAGCGGCCGTTCCTCTGTTGAGAGCACATCTCCCTTGGAAATGTGTACTCAGGTGCAGTTGAGGGTCTGAGGTCATGGCTGAGGCTCTGGCCAAGACCCTCCTAGGCTTCAGCCTCTGCTTCCTCTAGAGTCCGTTGGTCAGGAGCCATCCTTCAGATGCCAGAGCCAGACAATGCATCCAATGTGCATGAGGATAGCATGAATTATCGTTGGAGACCAGTGGGCCCTCCAAATTCAGACATTGTCTTTCTTCTTGGAAAAGTTACACGTCTGTTTTCACTCTTCCTATTTTCTTCTTCCCTATTCTGAGAGCTTGGGTAGTAAAAATCTCTGGGGCAAGTTATAAAGAACTTCTTCAGAAATGCAGAGATGAGATAAACCATTCCTTGGGCCACTCTTTCACCTCCTTTTGCTTTTCCAAAGCTCTGGTGAGACTAGGATTCATCCAGAATCCAGGGTGTTGTGCTTTCTAAAAAGACTAAGAAAAGCCACTTACGTTAGGCCCAAGAACAGGAAGGGAGAAGCAACAAAAATTAAGAGAATTTCTTAAAGGAGATTGCATTATAGACTGTTATATCTGGAAGAGACTGGAAAGGCCACTTCAGTAGGGCCATTACATTTATTCAACAGTATTCATCTTCTTGAGTTTTCCAGGGGACTGAACACTTCGTAAGAACTGAGCTTGGTTACTTCTGCTCAGTATGATATCCTTAGTTTAAGCTAGAGCTTGGGACATGGGAGAGGAGCTCTGGAGTCACCGCAGGATTCCAATAATCCAATGAGCAAGTGTATGGCATTTGTTACTTGCAAAAGTTTCACAAGGACTTTAAAAAATGTATTTGTCCAGAGCATGGTAGGAAAGTAAGGAAACTAGTATTGAACACCTACTATGGACTAACTCCTAGGTTTTATCCAAGGTGTTTTTGCAGAGGCAGAAAATCAGGGCTATTGTTTCTTGAGTCACAGTGGCCTCTGAAGATGTGAAGAATTCTGCAGCTCAAACAGAATCAGAGAGAAGGCTAAAGTAAAGCATCATTTGTGAACTAAATGCCAGCCAGCTTAAATTAGTGGAGTGGGCTGCGTAAGGACTATGACAAAATGAATATGTCCTTACTTTGTGCAAGGCAGTGGTTCCAGTGTAGGAGTGTAGCCAAGGTGTGGCCAGTTCTTCCAATATTTCAGGACAAGCCAGAAAGTTGATATTCATGGGCAAGATCCTGAATTGATATATTGGTGACCTATTACAAAATTCATAAAAGTTAACAAAATAAAACATATTTGCAGACAGGATCCTTCCTGCTAATTTTTGGCTTCTGTCCTAATGAAGTTCAGGCTGCCCCATAACAGTCTACCCCGTATAGCAGTTCTCTTCAGCCTTTCTTTTGTGTGTGTGTGTGTGTGTGTGTGTGTGTGTGTGTGTGTGTGTGTGTGTGTGTAATTTAAGAGAGATTTTTGTGAGTTTGGGGGATAGGAAAACTAGTAACACTATGATGATGCTGAGGTTCTTTTTTAATGTTTGTGGCTTATTGTTATTCCTTCAATTTCTTGAAGGCTTTAACTTGTCCTGAATTCTTTATAGAATGTGTCACAGAGAGGGCACACACTACATATGTGTTGATGAAATAAATGTGACTTTCCTCTAGGTCTAGCTAAATGGGGAACTGGAGGATTTAGGGTGGATGGAAATTATTTAAATTATCTGCAACCGAATTTTTCTGTATCCTTTGTCTTCCATTCACTGAAGCTTGTATTCGATATCTGTGGCTATGTAACAAATTATCCCAAAACTTAGCCACTTAAACCAACAAACATTTATTATATCACACTTTCTGTGGGTCAGCAGTCCAAATACCTCTTATCTGGATACTTCTTTCTTTAGGTATCTCATAAGACTATGGACAAGGTATCAGCTGAGACTATGGTCTCATCTGAAAGATTGACTCAAACTCACTCACATGGTTGTTGGCAGGATTCAGTTTTTCACAGACTGTTGAACTGAGGGCCTCATTTGTTTTCTGACTATTGACCAGAGGTATTCTTCAGTTCTTTGTCATGTGGGCCTCTCTATAAGGTGGCTCCTAATAATGATTAGAGTAAGAGGGCAAGGGAGAAAGCAAAGGAATGCAAGACAGAAGCCACAGTCTTTTTGTAACCTAGCTTCAGAAATGATATTCCATCACTTTCCCCATAATCTGTTCATCAAAGGAGACTCACTAGGTCCACCTCACACTTGAAGGGAGGAAATTCTATAAATCATGTGACTGTCATAGCAACAGAACCATGGAGAGTAAAGCTTTGAGCTCTTCTCCCACATAATTCTTAGCCTTCTTCTCTGATCTAGGATTGCTATGAAGTCGTGGGAGTTTTCGCTCCATCTCTCCTTAAGAAATTCCAGTAATTGGAGCCATTTTTTTGTCTTTTCATTTAACTCACTTCAATGAAAAAAAAAAATCAGAGGCAAATAAATTTTAGGACTGAAATTTTGGTGGTTTATGGGGGAAATGTGGGAAGGATTATGTTGATTCTGAGTCAATCAAGCTAAAGAATTATTCTGCCTATTGTCAAGATCAGATGAGCTTAGTCCTAGAGAGACTGAGTATCTGAGAAGTAAAAGATATTGTTACAGTGGGTTCTTTCTTATATCTCAGGCATCAGCCAGTGGGAAAACTTAAGTAAGCTGTGATTAGAACCCCAGACAGATTCTTTGTTGGAGAAACTCAATAGATCTCAATAGGAAGTAAGTCCAGGAATCAGTGTCAAGAGATATAAATTATAAATCTAAGGTTATTCCAAGTGGCAAGAGGGTAGGGGCACCTTTGGCTGAGATAGATGCAGTTACTAAGATCCAGAGAGTCTTTCCAGGCAGAAATGACACCTTGATTACTGGAGGTCCAAGGGAAAGGCAATCAGTAAGAATAGGCAGAAAGTTGGCTTAAGGGACAATCTGGCAGGGACTAAATTAGAGGTCACAGGCAGGGCATCCCGGCTGCTAATGAGACTGGGCTCCAAGGCAGGCTCCCTGGGGAGACTGGAAATAAGCCTGGATTTCAATCATTGCAGATAGAGACAAAAGACAGGGAAGCAACCTAAGATAAAGCTAGGGCTTAAGACAGAGGCTTGATCAAGAAATAGGCAAGAACCTGATTATCGAGGTACAAGAGATTCACAGTCAAGTTGAACCAGTAGCAAGACAGCAAAAGTAGACAAAAAGTTGACCTCCGCCAGAAACCAAGTTTGGTCTCAGAGTTTGGCATGGGACTGAGACTACTGGTTGAGATCAGGCAGTCTCACTTGCCAGGGGTAAAGTAATGCAGGAACCGAGCGCCAGGACTGACATTGAACTCTGGCGACCCTGTGACCAATTGCACTCAATACCCTGTGAAACCTCATGGGAAAATGAGACCAGTGTTGTTCTGAGAGGGCAATTAGGTTTCATGATTTCCTTCCCTAGGCGGACATCAGCATGAAATTGGAGGGTTGGCTTTCAAGCTCCCATCTGCTTCTGTCCACTTTCCTTCTTGTGAGGGACAGGGTGAGAAAAAGGACATAACAGGACACTATAACCCTCTGCTTTCAGACCTCCTGGGGAAGATGTGAGAGTAAGAAGGCGAGTGTGCGTGTGCGTGTGTGTGTGTGTGCATGCATGTATGATACACACGGCTTTCCTTACCTCTTCACAAGCTGCTCCCCCAGCCTTGGATTATTCTTCCCCCCTTTCTGCCAAGCCACATTCTCCACAGGACTCAAAAATTTAACTCTACTTTTGACTTTTCCAGGAATCTTCCCAAATCTCTTTTTCTCACCCACTCCCCACCTCTTCCACACCACCCACAGCACCCACCCCAACATCCTTTTACTCATGAAGTTTTTAATAATGCAAAATGATTCTTTTCCTTTTGTATTTTCTCAACCTGCCTGTATTTTCCTACTTTATCTCCACAACTATGAGATGGAATATTCCTCCCGGATAGAATCATGTTTTTTTTTTTCTTCATAAGTAACCCCTGGTGCCTAAGCTGCACTCAGGACACAGTGTCTTCTCCAATAACACACACTAAAGGGCTTCCTGGTTGAAAGGAGAGGAAAAAATCAAAGTGCCTCTCTGGGTCTCTTAGGTCTGCTTGATTTGCATTAAATTTCTAGGCATAGGAGTTTATGCAAATTTGAAGCATTTACTATCTCTTCCCCATCCCTACAACATTTATCGCAGCAAAACAAATGAAGGAGCAGCTTGAGGGGAGTGGTCAGAATACAAACATTTCTCCACTGTTTATAGAAACTCGCACAGTATGGGCACCCTCCAATTACTGAAGAAGTCCTTGCTGAATAAAATGGAATCTTCCTGAAGTAAATGCTTTGTGCCTAACTTTAGAACCAGACTTTCTTGATAAAACAATCAGGAGATTTAACTGAATTTTCCACTATTTCACTTCCTTGGTTGGGGTCATGTAGAAACAACCTTTAAGAACATAACAACCTTAAAAAAAAATCCATCTATGAGGCCAGGCTTGGTCACTAGTTCGTGTGCAGATCACGGCTTACATTATATGCTTTCCTCTGTGCTTCCCAGGGTAAGGAAATATTTGGGGGACAGTCTGACTTTGGTATATATAAAGTTGATTCACGGAACCAGGCCTTTTGAACTTTACCTTTTGAAATGACTGAAGAAGAACAACGCAACCAGGGAAATTTTCCCATGCAGGCCCAGGAGTACTTGAAGAGCACCATCATACCACTCCTCAGACTTTCCCGAGATCCACAAGAGCTCAGTACTGCTGACCTGAAGATGGGGAAGGAGGTGAGCACCAGGAGGTCTTGCTATCTCTAAACGCACTTATCTCTAGCACAAAGCTCACATACAAACTTTGTAGATTAAGTATATTGGGGAAGTGGAGGCTGCTGAAAGTCACCAGAAATGCCATCCCTGGCTTCTTTCCCACTCGAGTGCCTTACTCTTTCATGTGAGCAAGACATAAAGTCCTGCTGTTTGAGTTGGCTTTGCCCTGCTCCATGATTTCAGTTCCTTGTCTCCATTCTCCAGTGTGTGGGCTTATTTCCGTCCTCTGAGCACTATTGTTTTTCTGACTTGAATAGTCATCCAGAAAACCTCAGTAATAGGGCCTTTGTATCATTATTTACTTTTCTAATTATATATGTCTTTTCCCTCCCCAATGCTTGAAGACATCAAATTGCAGTTGAAGTAACTGCATGGGGAAGAGCAAGAGCAGCAACAACAAACCACTTCACTCCTCTGGGTGGAAACACGCAATTGTACCAAGAGGGATAAGGAAAAAACTGCTCATGTTTGGAGAAAGAAGTTGGAATAAGGGAATGAACGCAGGCTGGCTACTTTGGCATCTGATGCAAGAAATATGAGAGAGTAGTAGCTCAGTGCGTTACTTGGAAAAGTAAGGCTGTGAGGCCAGGCCCAGGAAAGGTCTTTCGCAGGGAGTTCCAAAGGTCTGGCCTGGCTGGGACCCTCTTTTTGGATTTTAGATCTTTGATACGATAGTAATCACTTCTGGAACCTGCCCTGCTATGCCATCCCAGAGTCAGTCTGGGACCTTAGAAAACTAAGCCTGATTGATGAACCTGATTTCCAGCTCTCCTTATTGAGAACTTGAAATTGAGGGTTGATATGTATTCCCAGTAACAACGACATTAAGCAACATGATACAGAGAGAGACTGCAAGTAGATGGTTCAGTGGAAGCTTCATAAAAATGAAGGACACTCCAAAGTCCTTATTCAGAGCTCTAGGTCCTGGCGTGACTAAAATGCTCTGTTACATTCCTCAGTGGACATTTGTTGTTCTTGCCTCCCAGCAATCATCTCCCTACTTTTACTGGAACATCAGCCTTATTTTCCCTTGAGAAACCATCCCTCTCCCATTCTCAAGGTATGTGAAATCAGGTGATGTTGCACAAGTCATTTCTGGTCAATCAGCTCGTCTCATACTGTTGGCTATACTAACTGGCTCAGGGCTAGGTCAAGGACCCAAATTCTTCCATTGCAAATTTAGCCTTGGAGTTTTGACGATGGAGAAAAAGATTCTTGTTTGAGTACTTGGATTGAGCTATGTCTGAACTTTTAAATGACAAGTCAGTGAATGTCCTTATTTATTTAAGTCAGTTTGTCGAGTTTTTGTCTCTTAAATGAAAGAGCGACACACGTTCATGTTAAATGCCAGTCACTGATATAGCCTATTCTCTATTCTAGTCTGGCTCTCTTTCTCTCACACAGCGCCGAGCAGATATTAAGTCCTCCATACTGAGAAGATGCATAAAAGAGCCAACGAACAAGAAGGGAAAGACATGGTGGCTAATGGTTGGTCTGTAATTTTCCTAGTTCCACTGACTTTATTCTGGCTGTGGTCTAGGAAGCCAAATCCATGTCTTTCTAAGCCCCAATGTAATTGCAGCTTCCGATGGAGAGTTCTAGATCTTAAACAATCTCCAGGGGATTTAAGGAAAGGTGGGTGGTCCCTGTAAGCCGTCTGTGGAACTTCCCTTTTGGTATGGGTTTTAGAATGAACAGCCAAATGAGCAATTGGATTAGGGAAGGCCAACAGTTTTCTCTGAGTGCTACTGAAGACACCGGATGGAAGCAATTCATGCCCAAACAATTTTTACTATCGTCATCAGATGCTAAGTTGACATTATAACTGATGATCCCCATGCTGAGTGGAATGGCTGGCCTTGGCCGGGATTTTTGGAGATGCTGCACAGTATTATTCAAATTAACCGGTAGAACACACCTTTCCTAGAGGATAGTATATAGTACTTGAACTCTGAGCAAGGGCAGAACAGGAGGTCTCCCAAATTAAGGACTGGCCATGTTTCAGAAGTCATTTCTAAATCTGACTGTTTCTACAAATAATGGATTCTAAGATATTCTAAAGTTCAATATTATAAATAGTTTTTAGCTTCCTGAGATAATACATTGCTTTTCAGTGAAAACTTTTCTAATTATCCTAATCAAGAGTAACTTTTTTTTCCTTTTTATATGTCATAAAAATGTTATAGGAACTTTTTATAATTTATTTTTACTTTTTAAAATCTTTTACCAAGCTATTGTATCACTGGAGAGTGTTCAGTTTATTTCCATCATTATGTTAACAAATTGAAGCAGAGGTCACAAGTTTCACATGGTTCTCTCTCTCAACGTTGTTTACAATGTGTCCCACAAGGTAGGTGCTTAATAAATATCTGTTCACACAATTTATATCTTTCTCCCAACCATGGAAAACATGGTTCCTGGGTTTCAGTTTGTGGCTCAAAAATGAATAGCCTCCCTTTATTCTAACCAGTTTATCCCCAACATCTATTCAATAAAAATTACTGGGTATTTCTTAAGTGACATTTATTATGGTCATTTACTATTGGCTTGGGAATGCAAAGCAAATAAGAGAATCATGGTCTTTTCTTTCAAAGAGTTAGAATTTCAAATCACAGAACCATGGACAACAGGCTCTGGGATGGCTCAGTTCTTTTCTGCCCCAATCAAACTAATCCTGAGTGAAAAGACTTGTTCAAGCTTCACAGTGGAAAGAAACACTCCTGATGCTCTCAAGAGTTCTTCTCTCATAATGTCATTGTTGGCTCTCAAACAAGCTTCTGCCTCCCCTCAGATGTTCTCCAACATTCCTCAGAGTCTCCATTAGGTGTTAGCCAAGACTCACTCTTAAAAATAACTGTTTTCCTTGTTTACCTATTTTCTCACTTATTTGAGGATATTTACTCCTGACCTTTCTAAATAGAAAGCCATTGCTAATCCTGCCCCCTAGGAAGCTGACACCATGGGTACCCCCCAGGCAGAAAGTCGGGGCCTGTCAGTCAGGGTCCCAGAAGCTCTGAATGGACATAGATGTTTCCGTAAAGTCTGTTAAGACTGCCTCCACCTGCCAAACATGAAGCTGGCATTCCAGGCAGCCTCGCAACTCCCTGGGGTTAGAATTGTGATCACCATCATCGCCACATGGGGCCTGGTTCCATTTGCATTTGCTGAACCACTTTCCTTCTTTTTACCGCAAAGCTGTCCTCACCTCACCAGGTACAGAGAACAGCCAATTGTATCCCAAGACCACTCAGCAATCCTCTTGGGTTGATTATTGCTCCACCCCGCCTCCCCAAAATTCCTTTCTACCCGGAACCTGTGACCGTGACCTTATTTGGAAATGAGGCCTTTGCAGATATAATTGAGTTAAGACAAAGTCATGCTGGATTAGGTTGGGCCCTAGTCCAATGACTGGTTTCCTTATAAGAAGAGAAAGATTTGGACCCAGAAGCACACAGAAGGAAGAAGGCCATGTGAAAACAGAAGAAGAGATGGGAATTATTCTGCCATCGCCAATGAACACCAAAGATTGCCAACAAATACCAGAAGCTAGAAAGAAACAAAAAACTATCCTCCCCTAGAGCCTTCAGAGAGAGAGAGAGAGAGAGAGAGCGAGAGCGAGCATGGCCCTGATGAAATCTTAATTTTTGACTTCTAGCTTCCAGAACTATAATGGAATGAATTTCTGTTGTTTTAAGCCACCTAGTTTTTGGTAATGTGCTATGGCAGCCCTAGAAAACTAATACAACAAACAATCACTGATTTCCACAAAAATCTAACACAGGAGGAAAGGACAACACAAAACAGAAGACATTTAGTTTTTTTTCTAGCTACATTTGGGGATTATCTACCCTGTGAACAGGTCATAGACTATTGATTTATTAAAACTCTTAAGATTCAGCCTAAACTGGTTAATTCTAGAAACGATGACTTTTGAATTTTAATTTGCAGCTGTGTACAAATGTATTAGTTATGGTTCCCTGGATTGTATCTCCTACTGGTTCTCTTTTCTGGAGAGCCCTGACAGTTGTGTGTGTGTGTGTGTGTGTGTGTGTGTGTGTGTGTGAGAGAGAGAGAGAGAGAGAGAGAGAGAGAGAGAGAGAGAGAGAGAGAGAGAGAGAGTTTAAGGAACTGGCTTATGTGATTATGGAGGCTGAGAAGTCCCAAGATGCAGATTTGCTGTGAGAAAGCTAGAGACTCAGGTCAGCTGATATTTTAGTTCTAGTCCAAGTGTGAAGGCCCAAGAACCAGGAAAGATGATGGTATATAAATTCCAGTGTGAAAGCTGGCAGGCTCAAGACCCAATGTTTCAGTTGTAGTTCAAAGACTGAAAAAGACCAAAGTCCAGCCATTTGTTTTATTCAGGTCTTTAACTGAGTGGATGAAGTCTACCCACATTAGAGAGGTGAATCTGCTTTACTCAGTCTACCGATTCAAACATTAATGCCATTCAAAAACATCCTCACAGACACACTCAGAATCATCTTTGGCCAAATGTCTGGGTACGCACTGGTAGCCCAGTCAAGTTGATGCATAAAATTAACTATTACAGAAGGTACTTACATATAAGATCAGATCTATGTTGACTCGGGGTGACCATCCTCAAGAACTTATGATTAATCAGGAATGTGTTGGTTGCAAGGATCACAGGCAATTTTTCTCAGTCTTGGCCTAGGATCCCTAGGAAAAGAGTGTAAGACAAAGACTTGAGGTCAGCTAAGTGCTTTGGGTGTATGATCCCAGAAAGTGAGAAACAGGACAGGGGGAGTGAAATGTTAAATGATGGAAAGAAATTCCAGGATGTGTTAAAGAGTTGACTATCACTACAAGTGACTGGTGCTTGGTGCTGCTGGATCAGTTGGTATAATTTTGCACAATGTGTCTCAGAAGCATCTGTCTGAGGGATAATACAGAAGGGTTTATCCATCACTTTCTATTCCTCCTTAGTCAAAGGTGGTCTCTCATGCATTACCTTTCTCCCAATGCAAATTTTGCCATTCCCACCTGACAATGCCAGGACAGGATGTGAGAAGTGCAAAGCATGGGGCTGAGGCAATGATGTCTATACAAAGCCATTCGAAGATTCATATTTCTGATTGGCATGACAGAGGCTAGAGATGCCAGGTATGCCAAGTAGAGGGTTTTGGAATGATGTACTAGAGCACCCAATGTTCTTGGGGATACTGTGCCATTTTATGTGGCCTCCTTTCTCTCTTTGGTAAAAATGCCATCTTTATGGCAAATTCTACCTCTTGCTATAGAAGCTAAAAGTGACAAAACCCTAAAAGTGAGGCAGGGTGGGAAAGCAAGTGCAAACATCTTGGTCCGTGCTAAACTAATCAGATGAAGGAGGACATAGCCTAGGCCTGAGATGTGAAAAAGATGCTGGTCTGGTGTCAGAAACACAACCAAGTCTCAGGTAGAATGGGAAGACAATCAGTTCTCTCCCCTGGTTGTCTCGCTCAGTTGCTTAATTTTCTGTTGCCTTCTGAAAGGCTACATTGCTAATTCTCTCTTAGGAGGCTTCCTGCCCCCTGTTATAGGATTGTCTGGTGTAGGTCTGAGCCCAGGACTACCTGCCCTCTGTAATTTCTGATACAAAAGCTTTGCTTGGTCCATCTAATGCTTAGAGACAGCCCACAAGCCTTTCTCTAGCTCATGGATGCACTGCCCCTGGGCCAAGTGTCCATTCTGGTTCAGTCATTAATATTTGGAGATGGAGTCAGAAGGCATAAGACTTGGAGAATAGAGACTAAGGGTAGAGGTCCTCCAGAAGACAGGACACAGCATGAATGAAATATTCGAGTAAAGTATTTGTGGCTGAATATTGTTGTCTGGTCTGCGAAACAAGAGATCTGCATTCCAGGTCTGCTTTGGTCACTGCCTCTGTGATCCCAAGGAAATCAGATAACTTTCCTGATCTTTAAAACTTCACATAGAAAAATGGGTCAGTTAGATCTTCAAAACCTCTTCCAACTCTAAGATCTACAGCCCTCACTCGGAGTACCCTTTCCTCCACACAGTGGAAGCAGAGTTAATATTGTCACAATTCGGGCCTCTTTTTGGATAGAGAGGTTATTAGAAGACACACTGCTAGACACATAATCTTTCTCTAGGAGACGTCCCTAGTAAAATCCACCAGCTGCTGCTCATTCACTCTTCATAACTCAGAAGACCTCATTCTTTTCTCCTTTCTTCTTCCTTCCTGTTTATCTGCATAACAAGGAGAGCTGTGTTATCAGTTATGCAGAAAGATTTCAGGCTATTCCAGTCTTAATGCTTTTAATTTCACTCTGAAAAAAATGTATTCATCTACACTTTTTATACGGTTGCTCTCATTTTGGTCATCAGTGAAAGTAAGGTCATAGAAGGGAGGCCTCTTGAAAGAGGTGTGAGCCATTGCAGTGGCAGGAAGAACCTGACACTTAGAAAAACAAACCGGTTCTTTCCATGTGGGTGGCTTTGATGACTGTAGTTTAAGATGGATTTGTCGTTGTTGTTGTTACCTGTAGTATAAAGTTGTAGTAAACAAACCATTACCAGGGTCTTCAGATTCTAGGTTTAAATACTCTTCAGTTGTTTCAACCTGAAACGGGCCCTTCTCCCATTCTGCTATTGCCGAACAAAGTTTTGATGAAGTTGCTGGACTCAACAAAATATTTTCCACAAGAAGTGCTCTCTTTTAGGTAACGATGACACAGAAATCATCTTGCTCCACTATCTGACCCCAATAAAAACAACATGCCTCTTAGCTTATAAAAAAAGGAGTTGACCCTTCTCCTGGAAAATATTTTCTTGTTCACTTGACTCTGGCATCTAAGTCATATAACCCTACTGAGCAGAAGGTCATAACCTTGCTTTTCACTTGATTCAGGTCACATCTTCTGATCTCCCATAAAGTGGAAGGACCATTTATTATGCCTTACATAAAACACTCGAGGTTGGAATCGCAGTGAGCTCTGGATTCTAGGTTTATAATCACACGTGCACTTACAGGGGTCGGCTTATTCCTCAATCTTCTCTGCTCTCTCTAGCACTGTTTTTCAAGTTTCTTAGGTATACCATGACAAGAATCAAGTGAGCGAAAATTTCTCTTCTAGAAAATGCAAATCTTGAGAGGGTTAAGTTTACTGTAGTTGCTGTATGCTGCAAACAGTACACACTCTTTGTCATCAATATTCCCAGGATATCCACCTGGTCCCACAATGGCCTGTACAAACAATAGCTACTTCCTTCAGGAGCACTTGTTTGCTGAATTCTTGCTTCCAGAGACTTTCTGGGAAAAAATGGTCACAAGTCACAGAGGTTTCTGTGGATGGCACTTCTCATGAAAGGGCTCATATTGCCTTTGACTTGTTCACCGTAAGTTCTAAAAGAGGGGAAAAGCTTCCAGGAAATAGGCCAAATGGGTTGTCTAGCCAAATAGAGGGGCAGGAACTGGGGGTGAGGTGAAGAGAGCAGTCAGGATTGTCTCTGTTTCTGCTCCACCCTTCAGTTGTGGCTGGATAGACAATATTGTTCCTGGCAGAGCAAAATATAAGATTTGGGAAGATTTGGAAAATTAAGTCCATCTTCTCATTTTACTGATATGACTCTGAGGTTCAGTGAGGGGAAGTGATCTTCCCACAATATGAATTCACAGTTGAGGTTCAACTCAGATATGAAGTTTCTTTAGACTACAGTGCCCCCTGTATCATGACATCTGCCCCTAAAGAAGGAGAGTCAGACACAAAAAGCAGCTCCAAGAAAGCATTTGTTGGCTCTTGGTTGAAAATGATTAAGCTAAATTTTTTTTTTTTTTTTGCAACGTATATCTAGATGCTGGCAGGCCCATGATGGTAAGACCAAGTTTGGGAGCCATTTTTCAAGGTTTCTCTATCATTCTCCTTTCCTCCACCTTGGCCATCCTTCCCCAGGTCTGCTCCAATGTGGAAGAACACAAATCATAGTGGTAGGGGCATCAGAGCTGTGTGGCCAGGACTCTAGGCCAACTTTGCCTATTTTGCAATCCCACTAAGCACAAAACATGATTTTCCCTCTAATTTCCACCCTCCCTTCCCTACCTCCTTCACCTTGGCTAGTGCCCATAGAATTGATTGGATGACACCTCTCCTCCTTTTGTTTTTTTCTTCCTTGTAACATGGACACTAGCCCCACCCCACTCCTCCACATCTTTATGCAGCTCTTTCTTTTTCTAACCATGTCAAAGAGCAGTAAAAGAGAGATTAGTAAATGTGAGAGAGCCTTTAATGAAAACATGGTAGAATGGAAGGTAATCTTACATAAAATGTCTAGTCCAACTCCATATTCGAGATGAGAAAACTGATATCCTGAGATGCCATGCACATAATGATATAATTAAAATCTAATAGGTGCTTTGAACACAAAATGAAGTATTTTAGAGATAAAGAGGCAATTAGTTTCCAGTACAGGCTAAGAAGAGAAGGTATTAAGCACATGAGAAGGTTGAATATTAGATGGTCATATTTTAATAAATTCTAAAATGTCTCTCTCTTTTTCTCTGGCATCATACTTATGGGCATTTTTTACATCACAAACATGTTGTAGTGAAAACCAGATGTAGGTCAATGGATGATGCCAAGAAAATGAAAATTTATAATTCTTAAGGCTCTTTAGTTTGAAAACAATATAATTTTTTTTTGGTGGAGGCATAATGTGGGCCAATCTAAGAGTTGCCAGATGAACCCATTTTTCCTAGCAAATGAGTCAGCTGAGATAAGACCATTAATTTCTTTGACATGCAACATCACTCTTAGAGAAAAGTACTAGTTTATGAGACCTTCACAAAAGAAAGTCCTGGCAGTATCTGATTGGCCTGGTCGAGATTTTCCCACCTGGCATCTGAGCATCGGCATCCTCCTAGCTCTGAATCACTCACCCAGCAATGTTTAACACCCTATTTGGCCTCCTGTCTGAGATAAATATACTCGATTTGAAAGTCAATTTCTTATTTTAACTAAAGAAATAGAACTACTAAGCAAGTCATTATTTCTGTCTTGGCATAACCAGAAAATATTTAATGATGGTTTATAATCAGCCAGCTTTTTTTTTTTTTCTATCCTAATGGGAAATACAAAGATGTACAAGTCTTGGAGTCTTGCAAAAAAAAAAGCTGGACATTCAGTAGAGCAGATGAAGAGATTAAAAGCTCACGAGACAGTGATAATTATGGTAACATAATTATTTGAAGAATACTACAAGAAAATAGAAAATAAAGGAGATATTTCAGAGAACTGTAGGGAACAAGATGGTTCATGAAGAAAGTGAGGTTTGAGCTGGGTCTTTGAGTCTAAGTAGACCCTTGATAAGCATACTTGCAGGGCATAAGAAGAGTGACATGCAGAGAGAAGGTAATTGCTCTGCCATGGAAGACAGAGCCCGATAAATACAAGGTCTAATCCTTACCCAGGATACTGAAAACTTCATCTTTCAGGCTTGCAGAGCTGGTGTGCCTTATCTGCAGAGTTGAGAGGGAACCATATCAGCCTGAATGCCCACTCATCAACCACTGTGAGGTTAAAATGACAAGCAGTTTCCTCGGCAAACCAAAGCTATGATAAAAACAGATTCACCATTCTGGCCCCCATCCTTCCAACTTTTTCCTTGGCTTCCCAGAAATTTGGGAACCTCACTGGAAAGTTTCGACACCTGTGCCCACTGACTGGCCTGGCATAGACAGGTAAGGAAGAACCCTACCTAGAGTGCAGGGTAGAGTGAACCAGTCCATCAGGGGCACTGGTGCCCCTCAATAGGCTATAAATTAAAGAGGCTCCAAAAAGTCACCTGGAGAGAAGAATGGGGAAAGGGGTTTTGGCACTAAGTGTCACTAATTCCTCATCTCTTCCTCTGAGGCCAAGGTCAGATGCCCAAATAAACATGGTGCCCCACAGAGATGATCCTGTAGCCAAATGGCTCTCAGTGGCTTGACTCAAAGTCACCTGGACAGGCCTGATGGAAACACGGGATGGGTCAGTCCTTCTCTAATGGGTTTTCCAGAGTCAATCCATCATTCTGCCCAGAGAAGAGAGAATAAAAAATAGAACAGGTGCCACAGGGCTTTGTCCTGTGCTTCCTTAGAAGTGGGAGCAGGTGGAGAGGATAACACAGGTGGGGGCTTTGGGGGACGCTGGCAGGGGATGTGTTTCCAGGTTCAAGTAAGAAGGGTAAGATGCTGGCATGGAGGAAAACTGGCACAAACTGTCTCCAGGCAGGACTCTTTCTGGGCACTGGGCAAGGCTCGTGGCTTGGGGAGCTGCCCCAAGCTGGTGGTGGTGCCAGCGCTTCATTCACCCTGTGAAATGTATTAATTAGTGAGTGGTTTTGGCCCAGAGAGGGTTGCCGTGGCTTCAGATGAATATAGCAGAAAAGAGGCAAGTCCATCCACCTACAGGCACCTCTGAGGAATCTCAGCTCTCGTGTGCCTGAAGAAAACTTCCACCAGGGAGAAGGTGAGACCCCAGCAAAGTTGGATGGAGAAAATTCAGACAGACATTAGTACAAATCCAACCACCTAGGGCAGTGAAAACAAAATCCCAGCCTAACAGAATCTGCGCTGCAGATAAGATTATTGGAAAGGAAACAAAACAAAGCAAACAAAAATCCTGCAAATAAACGGTGCTTCTCTAAGTTTCTAGTGCTCTCTGCTCTCATTCCCTTTTCTAAAATAGCTGCAAAAATGTTTTGGTCTGGTTTAGCCATGGCGTGGCAGAGCTAGAGGACAACTTCAACACTGCCAGTCTTAGTTTAATCGTCAGAGGGCAAGATGAGGTCCGGAGAGGTCAATGGACTTCTCCTAAGCCCTGAGGCTGGCTAGTGGCAGAACTGAAAGGGGTATGGGGGGTGGTGTGTGAACACAAGCTTCTTCACTCCCAATCCAGGGATTCTTCTTCCACATCACATCTAATGCAATAATATTTTCAAATCTACTTGCCCAGTTGGGCAAGCAAAGATTGGGCTCCAGGAGAAGTAGGGTAGGCTCTCGGGACTGCTGGTCTGACCTTGTCTCTGAACATCACCACTGGGCAGACTGACTTACCCCTCTAGCCCCTCTCTCTCGGTTCCCCCTGGGTCTTGCCGCTGGCATTTCTCAGAACACTCTGCCTTAAACTTTTCTTCCCCTCAGAAAGGACGACATTCCTAGCTCTCATGCCTACCTAAATCAGTCCAATCCAAGTATATAAATCCTGCTGATAACTCTAGTAGAATATTTATGAGTGGAGAATAAAGGGTGAGAGAAAGGCAGGGAATTAAGTTGTAAGAAAGGAAAAAGAGAAGAACACAAGGGAATTAATGCAAATCAAATGGTTAAGATATGCCAGGCCCAGTCATATAGTTACTTCATTTAATTCTCAGAATAATCCTATTCATTCATGTCTACAGTTGCATTTGCATAGTTTACGGAAGAGCTCACTGCCCGAAAGAGGCAGAGAACAAGTTATGCCCAGGCAGATGGCATTAAGGACATGACACTTTCCACTCTAACAAAGAGGAGAAAGAGGAAAAGGAAGAAGGGCCCTTTGGGGATAGGACTAAGGCAGGGAGAGGGCTGTGGAGGAGGGGAATGGGGCTTTGGGGGATCCTGACCTCATGCATTGAATGAACATTATTGCGGGTCTACTAGGAGCCTGGCTCGGTTCTAGGCACAGGGTTATTGTAGATACAGAGAGTCCATGGTGGGTGAAGTCCATCCAAATGATGACCTAAGTTGAAGAATTAAGAAAGTCAAGTCTAAAGGAAATAAGTGGAGCAGCACACCACGGAGAGAGCCTGGGAAAGGAAATGGGTCACCTTAGGGAAAGTCGTTGGGAGGGACTCTCTGGGGAAGTGATATTTGACCCAAGACCTGAATTCCTGGACATGGTGTATGGCATACAGGGATTTCCTCAGAAACAAAACAGCCGTGTAGCCAGACCTCACCATTGAGCCTGATTAACTTGGGCAATGGAGCACAGGGAGAGTTTAGCTGGGTCTTTCATAGGTGTAGGCAATAGGAGAGCATGGCCTATAGAGAACTGAGAAGCAATAATTAATTCTAACACTGTCAATGATAAATATATTCCTCTCACCGCCCACCCCGTGGGAGAGTGGAGAAGATGCCACCTGCCTCCAGGTGCAAGCCAGGGAGCAGGAGTCAGAGCCTGGGAACTGACTGCTCTAAAACCCTTTAAAGGGCAAATCATTTAGGTATCTCTGGCTCCCTTTTATTCTAGAAGGAAAGCTTCACTCAAGGTCACTGAGTCCTAAGTTCCCATGGGAATGACCTGAAAACTCTAACCAGCCCTTCGAGAAAGACAATCCAGAGAATTAGTTCTGTCCCTTGGTGTCTGAGGTCCACCTGCTTATGCTTCCTTCTTGTTGTAAGTGCTGTGAAAAGAATTTCCCACTCAAGAAAGGAAGTCTGTTTTTCCTTTTTGGATGTCAGTGTAAGTAACCATCATGTGTTAAAGGTCAGTTGCATCAGTTCTCTCAAATAGCAATTAAGCAATTGTCTGAGCAAACCAAAGACATCCGGAGCACAGGCTTTGCTCAAACCTTGGGACCTGGGAGAGTCTGGGAAAAAAAGAACAAGGAGGGGGACGCAGGGGAGGGGTGGTGGCTTCAGGAAACTGAGTGGAACACCCTGAGCTGTAAAAGCAGATGCATGCGTCAGCAGACAGAGGGGGTCATCCCACCAAAGCCTCAGCGAGACGAGAAAAATGCCAGACTTTGCCCATCACCTATGGTCAGGCTGTGGCTCCACCGGTGGCCTCTCCCTCTCCCCCCCACTTCCTTTCTCCCTCAGCCTCCTCGCCCTTATGGTTGTTCTCATAGTCTGGCTCTCTTTCATTCTCTGTCTGTCTGTCTGTCTCTCTGTTCCTCTCTCTTCTGCATCTCTCTCTTGCCTTTAATCTCCCCCGCCTCCTGACATTCTACTGCATTCTCTCGCACGTTATCATTTGGAGGGCCCCGGTCTGGAGGGGTCTCACCCACTGGATTTAAATGCCGGCTTTACCGCTTTCTTAGCTCTTGGTCTGGGGTGAGTTCCCCAAGCTTCAGTTTTTCTCATCTGAAAATGAACAAAATCCGACCTAACTGAAGGTATTGAGTTTGTTGGGAGGGATCAACCAGATAACATTTATTAACCTTGCAACCCAGGGCCAGGCCATAAGAGGTACTTTGCTGTTAATAGCTCCTTTCCTAACAAGGCGCAGGGAACTGTTAGCACCCAACGAACATTTGAAGCAGTTTTGCAAAATTCCCACAAGGGAGCTACAAATACTGTCTCCATTTTATAGATGAGAAAATCGAGGCTCAAAGAGGTTAAATTTTCTTAGTCAGGTACTTTTGAAAGTTTATTTTTTAAAATAAATTCTACCTATGGCATCACCAGGTGAGGTGCATTGGTCCCTCTTCTTCTCCCCAGATTTCTTTCCCCAAAGAATGTTTTCCAAATCTCCAATGTTATACAAGTTAAATTACCTCTCTAAATTATGGAAACCTAAAATCATCTTCTTCCAGCTGCTAAACTCAGGTTTCTCGCTCATCATAAGAACATTCAGGAAGCATGCAGACTCCTCACACCCTCTCACCTCCCTGCCTCCTCTTCCCTAGGCTGAATCAGCTGATTCCTATTTCTCAGAGACTCGTCCATTCATCCTCTATATGGTTTCCGCCCCGTTTTGTTTTTAAACATCTGAAATCTTGATTAAACTTTGCATTGTTTATATGATTGCACAACAAATGGGAGAAGACTTCAGCACAATTTAGTAGCCAATTCCGTGTAACGGATTTCTATGGTGTTTATAACTAAGTCCCTTCTCCCAGAAGCTGGAGAGACACGGCGCTCACCATGACACACACACTCTCCATCCTGTTTTATTCCTGTGTAGCCCAAACCACAATTTATCACTGAGTGTTATTTGGTGTTGAATGTTTCTCTCTTCTTCCAGGCTGTAAGGCGCTCTGAGGGCAGGGATCACATCTGTTTTGTTCCCCCAGCTTCAGTTACATATTCAGCATCCTGTACTCAATAACTCAATGGTCTCACCACCGGCTGCACGTTAAATCGTCAGAGGAGTTAACAAGTAAACAAACGAAGCTTTCCTGCTGCTTGTCTAGATCTTCTGAATTAATTGATCTGAGTGGCACCTGGGCATCTGTAGCGTTAAAAGCCCCGTTAAGTGACTCTTGATCAAGTGAAACCATTGACCCTGGACACAGTGACTTTCCGCCCTGCACGTTTTGTCTACCTGCCTCCTCCCACCGGCGCCGGTGCCTGTTTCCACATGGCTCTTGCACACCCGCTTTGGCCTGACACATTGCTTGGTCCCACCCTAACACATTCCTCCTTTGCTTTCAACCGCTGTTTATGGCTTCCTACCTCCAGGATGAAGCTCCTGATGAAAACGATCCAGCCTCTAGGTCTCCCGTGTAATTATGAGCCCGGTCCTCCTCCTTAAAATTATTTTATACTATTTTTCCTCAAGCCTGTGCTTCTGTTGGCAGCTTTGTAAGTGTGACTGATCTTGACCACGAGTTCCTTGACCTTTGCTGTGGCCCAGATACTAGAGGTGGCAGGAACTGTCTCCATTCCCACAGTGTGAAACTGCGTGACTTGCAAGTGGTTCTGGTCAAGCACTGGTGTGAGATGTAAGTGGGAGGGCAGGCGGCCTAGTGGGCATCTGGAATCTGGCACACTGCAGACTACCAGACAAGAGGAGTCTTATTGGCCCTTTCCTGGCTTTGAGTATTTGAAGGCCCAGCCTCACTCCCCTCTGCTTAAGAAGACACACCCAGGTTAAGGGACAGATGCTATTAGGAACAAATTCAGCTCATCGTAAGTAAACAGGAGCCACTGTCACCACTATCCTGGTAGGCCAGTGAGGCTTTCCTAGCACCAGCCACTTTCATTCCAATTTCATATTTTTTGTCATATTTCTGTACTACCTGTGCAATTATTTACTTAACATTTTAAACTTTACCTAGTATTTCCTTTAAAATATTATATCAACCTGCTTTGTTATATTTATTCTTGTCTTTAAAAATACATGTGAAATTATAGGTTACATGTGTGATAGATGGCTGCACAAATATGTATACAGTAATATACACACAGATTTTATATATATACATATATATGCCCAATCGGCAGGATCTGTGACTACGCCTATGTGATGAGGGGTATGCGATGTGTGTGTTTTGAGACTGGGGGCACATGAGGTGCTGATCTCCAGGGAGGCGACAGGAAAAGCCTGCAGGAAAACTTTGTAAACTTGAGAGCTCAAAGATCACCCAGATTGACCCCCTGTTTTTGCAGATGCGTGGAATTAGGCCCATGAGTCTAAAGTTATTTAGAGGCAACAGAGCAAAATGGATTTCTTCTGACTTTTGATTAGTGTCTTTTTCTCATCGTTTCATCCTTTTGGCCCCAGCCTTGGAAATACCAAAAATTCTCCCTTAATCTCAAGCCTCATGAATGCAACCTGGAGCCAGTTGCTGCCCAGCCCAGGGGAGGAGCAATGACTGACCCACGGATCAGGCCACTCTGGGGCCAGAATTCCCTGAAGACACGTTATTTTGGGGGGAATCCCTGCAGGGGCTGAGGGTTTTGGCATCCCTTAGTCCAGAAGCTCTCCCCAGCCTCGTCCCCCTCAGTCCCTTCCAGGACTGCTTATCTTTCTGTCTTCAGCCCCAAACCAAGATTCATTTTCTGGGCCCTTTATGTCAGCAGTACCCTCCCTTCTTTTCTGAAGGCCTTGAACCTCTGGGCAGGGTGTCAGAATTTTACTTTGATCTGTTGTTCCCTGGAACCAGAATTACTTAATTTCCTCAAGAGGAGAGTCAGAAAGTATGCTGTTTACCTAATAACAATAAACTCCTGACACGGCTCTGAACTGCTGTGTGGATACACACAATTGTTTAGCCCAAGGACCAGGCCACTTCACTGGGGGCTCTCCCAGACGGGCAGCACACGGCAGGGCATCAGCAAGGTGGGCGTGGGGAGCAACTTGCTAGGGCTTTCACCACGGGTTAAAGACTTCCCCACCACAGTTACCAAGCATGCCGGCCAACCTCAGGCTTCCATCCAAACTTTCTCCAAACTAGGCCCCCATCTGCCACTTTCCCCTCCCTGGGCTCTACGGTTTTGTGTTGCTGTTTCCGTGTTTTTCAAAAAATGTATTTATTCATTAACTCCAGGTACTTTCCCCCACAAAAGAGAACTATGAGGACAGAAGGAGGAATTCTCCTCCCATTTGGATCCTTGGTTGTGGTCCAGGTTCACTTAGAGGCCAATCATTTATGGCGATTAAGTGTGTATGATTAGAAAACGCCCCTTTGCTAGACGGATCAGTTGTCACATCTTCTGGATTTCATGGTGTCTTGAGAAAAAGTTAAAGTTGAAAAGCATCCCCTACTCAAATGCCCAGGATACCGTGCTGTCAATCATTTATAGGCCTTCATTATAGCCTTGTGAGCTTTGATTTGGGGACTTGCCTTGCGATCATTGAAGAACATTCAGGGATGCCCCTGGGAAAAGAGTGAGCTAAAAGGACAGAGGCTCAAGGGGCCATTCCTGTATCTGTCAGGAACTAGAGACTCATTTGCTTGTTAATTCACTTTGGGGGGAAAAACTAAGAGACAGATTTTACTATGGTAATCATATTGCCGTATATAAATCTATCAAATCAACATTTGTTCACCTTAAACTTCCAATATGTCATACATTAAATACATCCCAGTAAAAAAGAAAAGTCAGGTGTCCTGTGGGACATGGACACACACCATGAAGCTCACTGTTTGGAGAAGATATAGGAAGCAGGAGGCTCCCAGGCTGCCTTCAGCCCATGAACTTACATGTTGAGATTTCACACAAGAACCTAGATTTCTGGCATCTTTTTAAAAGGAAGGGAGATTGAGCCTCCCTGGGTCCACAGTGATATTCACAGCCCTAAGTAAGGCTCCTCCTTCTGCGGGTCATGGACCTCTGGTTTGTCTCCATCCAACCCTCCCTCCCATCCCAGCTTCTCTCCTGGGTGTCTGAGGCCCTGAGGCCTGCCGATGAGCTGAGGGGGATGTCCCTCCCTCCTCCCACCCCCACCCAAAATGAGACAGTGATGGAAAGTTGTGAATATCAAGGGCAAGGCCGAGACACAGTGGGCTACATGCATGTACAAGGAATGAAATCGGACATTAAGAAACCGCTTCCTGCAGGCAGAACTGTGCAAGCCTGCGATGTAAGACAAAAGGAGCACTGTTCAGGCCTCCCTCCTTAAAGAATCTGCGGGAAGGGAGGCCGGCTATCTGCCTCCACCATCACAGTGAAGTCTCACAGGGAGGTGAGAATAATCCCTGCCAGTTCCTTTCAGCCTTAGGGTTCTTCTTTTTTGAGAAATGTGGAGCCATGCCGATGAGAACTTGCACTGATTTCTTTAAAAGGTATAGTGCTAAGCTAAGAAGATGACCCGAAGGAGTCTCTATTTTTCTTATAAAGAGCAGTCAGCGCAGGGGAAGCAAGGACTAGAGGTTGAAGGGGAGTTGGGAGGAAGGGGGTGAGGGAAGGAGGAGGGGCTGAGACCAAGATGCTCCTAGGGACGGCACTGAGCCGCAGGGAGGCCAACGTCTTTGCATCTCGGACAAAGCAGGTGTGTGTCAAAGCAGCGCATTCAGCATAGTCATCGAAAAAATATGATTTAATTAATCTAGGGAAGCAGTATGGGCTGACATAGCAGCCAACTCATTCAGGATACGACTGTACCGTTTTGTGTGAGAGCCTCTGGCATCGGAGTGGAAGAAGTACCGTTAGGGAGGCGGGGGAAGGCACTGTGTGGATGCGGACGTCTGAGGGTTCGTGATGGGGTGGCCTTCAGTGGTGATGGAAGAAACCAAGCGACACCCTGGGGCAGCTTCCCAGGATGTGGCAAGGAGGGCTTTTGTCAGTATAAGGACTTTAGCCCATTTTGGAATGCAACTGAGATTTAAAAATATAAGGAAAAAAGTAGAAAAAAAGGAAATGAAGAAGGAAGCATAGAACAAGAGTGTCCGTGTGGGCTGGTGAAAACAGAGTCTGCTGCCGAGGCTGGACGGAAATAGGGTGCCTTTGTTCCAGGCCAGCTGCCTCCACACCTCACCTCATCGAGGTGTTTATAACGAGCTCAAGTAGCTGCAGCCAGAAACTCTGGTCTACATGTGCGCTCATATTTTGTTCCTTTCGTTTTAAATGAATGCACTTGGAGCCATGTGGATACACCAATAAGCAGAGTCAGCACTTGTCAGGGGGAACTAAATATAAATAAGGAAAGCTGGGGTGGGGAACCTGGAGAGAATGACCTCCATTCCAGCATATGCCGTATGCTTTTCAGGGGGTAGGACCTTTCTAGGTCTTCTTCTAGGGCTGATCCTCCTGGTTGGCAGGGGCAAGTGCACCAGACGCTCCAGGAAGAAGGGGCACCTCAGAAGGGGACTGCACAGCCAAGGCAAGCGAGGCCCTGGGCACGTGCCAGGGGCCAGGGAAGGCCGTATTCATTTGATCGTTCTGTGTTCTAAGGCCCCCGTCCATTTATTGAACAGCGGCTGAAAGTAAGCCCGGAGACTTGAATTTATATATTTGAGTCACTGGCTGTTCGGGGCCGAGGCAAAGGTGGCCTTTTTAATTTAAGAAAAACGCTTCTTTTGGGCCTAACTCAAGGTGATGGATCATCCACGGTGAGAAATTTGCCAAAAACCACCCTTCAGAAGTTTGACGTTGGTAGGTCAAGAGCTGAGAAAATCCTAAGAAGTCTGGGGTGCACCAGCCCTTCCTCCTGGTGGTGAAGGGCAGAACTTGACAACCGCCCTGGATCCAGGGCAGGACCAAACAGAAGTTGAGGGTTCAAGGGTGGGAGCTTTTGACTTCTCAGCCCCTGCAGGCCGAGGTCTGGGCCAGGTGGAGGTGTGAGGCACAGAGCCAATGGTTTCAGACTTCCAGTCTCCAACCCAGCGACCTTGTGTATCCTGGGGACACGAGAGTCACCCCGTAGTACTGGAAAAGGAACATCTGCCTTGTGTAGCGTGAACTTTTAGTAAAGACACTCAGGAAATGTGGGTCCCAGTCAGCGTGCTGGTCCTATGCGCTGTGCGACCTCAAGCAGGGGACTTGCCTCTTCGAACTCTTTTCTTCAGAAATGTAAGGAGGTTTGGATGGATGCTCTCTACACAACCTCCGGCTGCAGTATTTTATCTTCTGTGTTCTGTGACCCCTGTCTTTCTTGGAAGGCTCTTGAATCATTATTTTCATTACTATTGCCTTTGTTCATGTTAATAATCACCTTTTATTATTACTCCTCAGATCTGTCTGACTGACTGACGCACACAATTGTGACAAGGACAACAGCCAGGCATGATGTAAGCAGTCATTGTGGAAAGAGAAGTTTACAGGGGCTGGAGTGACAGTCACAAAATGCCCCACTTCCCTCCCTGCAACCCCTGCCCTGAGGCAGGCTGGGCCTCAGGGCTCAGCTGGGTGACTTTTTCTCCTGGGTCGGGCAGGAGTCGGGGCTGAGCCCAGGCTGCATGAGGAGGGAGGCATGGCTTTGTCATTTTGGGAAAAAGGGTCACGCATCCTACTTTTGCTCAGGGGAGATGGCAGCACATTTAAACTTTATGCTTCAATTTACTAATGCTGACTCGAGAGGACTTCATAGAACTAGCACAGAGCAGTAGAAAAGAAGGACACAAGCTCTGAAGCCGGGATAGAGGGTCGGAGGTTCCAGCTCCTCTCTCTGAGTAGCTGAGCATCCTCGGAGAACTTACTGCATTCTCCGTGCTTCACTTTTCTCATCTATAAAATGGGTACAATCCCAGGTCCTACTTCGCAGGGATGCTGGAGGATTAAGTGAGTTAATATCTGAGCAAGGTCTGGCTCGCAGACAGCACTTAAGATGTATTAGCTACTGTGACAGTCTCCACAACCTCTTTGTTATACAAACAACAGAACCCCGAGAGCGAGCGAGTGAGAGAGAGAGAGAGAGAGAGAGAGAGAGAGAGTTGAACACTTAGTTCTAATTCCATGATAGTTTTTTTTAATTACATTTATTGGGGTAACATTGGTTAACACAATTATATAATTTTCAGGTGTACATTGTAATTTGACATCTGTATATTCTATTGTGTGTTTACCACCCAGAGTTCAGTTTCCTTCAGCTACCATATAGTTGATCCCCTTTACCCACTTCACCCTCTCCCTACCCCACCATATTTGACCCCGTTTATCCCATCTACCTCCACCCTCTCCCCTCTGGTAACTGCTAGTCTCTGTCCATGTCCACGAGTCTCTGTTTGTTTGTCCTGTTCATTTGTTGCTTTTAGGTTTACATCCCACATATAAATGAGATCATGTGATTATTTTGAGGGTTGTGCTCCTCCCTGGATTCCTCTGTTCCCAGCACACACCCTGCCGGTGTTTCCTGCACACCCCCAGCATCCCTGTCTCCTCATCTCTACCCTGGGGTTTCCTTTCTGCTTTTCTCCACCACATTCGGGGAACACATCCAAGCCCCCTCCAAGGCACAGCCCCCTCTAAATATCTTTGTTCCTTCTTGTCTGTGTTTCTCGTTTGAAAATGATTTACAGTGTGAGGGTGTGGGTCATCTTTGCCTGGTCAACGCCACCAAGTTCCTGCTGTCAAGAGCTTTGTGGGCAGCCTCATATGGAGCCTAATACCTATTGACCTTCACCCTCACTTGCTGGCAGCCTTCCTCCTGCACTCCCAAGCCAGGATAGCCTTCCCTAATTCTCTGCTTCCTCTGTCACGGATGAGGTGGGTGGTGGCGAGCCCACTGCTCTGTGCTCCTTCTCACACTGAACACCGTAGCTCATTTTCTGATGAAAATCCAGCCAAGCAGCCCCTCATCCAGAGCACAGACAGAAAGTTAACTCCATGAACAGACCAGAGATCTTCGTGGTTCTAAGACAGCACAGTCCTCATAAGGCCCTTACAAGAGGAACCATTTAAGATAGAGTTGAAATTTAAATATTTCTCCCAGAGCACAACTACATGTTGACTGTTTTTGAGGAACCAGGTTAAGAACAGAGAACTAAATTTCCATTTCAACTACTGTTTTTCACAAGACATTTTCCCAACTCTTATTATAACTAGAGTTATAAGAACATGTAGTTTGTTTTTGTTCACACAAATGTTGTGTACTCATTTTAATTATGTAAGAAATGATAGTAGGAAGGACAGGAAAGTCATATGAATATATTTTATCAAAATATCAAAATGTGGTAATTTTTTAAAAGCAATGAATTTGTGGTCTGCTTAGGCATGGGACCTTGGGGTCCTTTGATGATCGGTTACACATTCTGCTCCTTTGGTCCCTTGGCTGCTCAGGGACCTTGGTGAGTCCCTTAATCATTTTAGGACCTCGTTTCCTCACAGAAAATGAGGTTGATGACACCTGCCTTTCTGATTTCCCAAAGCAACTATAAAGATAAAATGAAATAGGCTGCAAAGCATAAAGCACAAGACAGAGTACAGATCACAATTGTGATTTAAATTATGTCAAAAATTTTACGACTTCATCTTGCACGACCTCTCTGCAGCGGAAATCTGAGACACCGGCTATATTATCCCGTTTCTCCTCAGCTCTTGAACCCGCACTGCTTCTTTCTGTTCTCTCTGCCACTGCTGACACAGTTTCACGGCCTTCCACTGCTGGGTGACATTATTATTTCTCCCCACATTTTATTGTCATGTACTTGCAAGTATTTTCATTTGACTAGGGAGCTCTACCCTCCCATTCCTTCCCTCCTCACCTTTCCAAAAGGCTTTCCCTGTTCCTTAGACTCTGCTATCCTCCCTAACTTTTTCACTATGGGCTGGCTGGTCCCATTTCCTCTGGACAGGCCTCTTCTCAACAGGTTCTTGTTATCTCAGCTGCTTGGGACATTTGTGTGACTTCACTGTCCCAGCACAGCACAGACTCCACCTGCCTCCTTTCCTCTCCCACACTGATGAGAGTCCGCATTTTAACCTGCTGGTGACAAGTCCCAGGCAAAGCTCTGCAGGCTGAGGCTTCAGGCCCCACTCTCCTGCCTCTTCCCCTCTGGGCCTCCACCCTGGGGAAGCCATCAGGAAGAAAGAAGCTTCTTCCCCATTTAAGTCTTTAGTGTGCTGGGAGAGAAACCAAGCTTTTGCCAGCAGAAGGAATAAAATAAAACTCCAGGCTGCACTTTTTTATTTTATTTTTATTTTTTTGTGTAAGGCCAAGAGAATTGCTGTGAGGAGGGAATCTGGAAAGCAGCTTTTTCACTCTCCTCACTCCACAGTTGAGGAAGCGTATGCAAGAGGTGAAATGACCTGCCCAAGGTCACTGTGCCAGGCCTGTGCTGGTACTGGAGATGATTAAGATATGGATCCTGCCTTAGCTCTTCCCAGCCAGGGGTTAAGGAAACATTAAGGGCATTGACTGGACAGGCGTTGCTTCCTGCTGATTACTCAGGCTTCTCTCACAGTTCCCTGTGGATCAAATTCCCTTCCCATCCAAAAGCCATCACCATCTCCCTGGAGGTCTAGCTCTCAGACAATACATGCGGAGTTCTCTAAGTGTTCTCAGAAGGATCTCAAAGCCTTGCTCTTCTGATCCCCAGGCTGCTCCTTTCCCCATTTTGCACCTCTCCTTGAAGTTTGTGGAGATTTCTGGTGGGGGAGGGGGATAGCATAGCTCTTTGCAAAGACTAAAGACCCTGTTACCACTTAAGACAGCCACTGGCAGATTCCAGCACCTTGTGTCCACTCAGGGCCCTGGAAGTGAAAACGGACTTCTTTCAAAAAAGACCTGGCCTCTGGTTTATAACGTGTGTTATTACGAGTTGTTTGGAAGAACCAAGGTGTATCATGAGTTACTAGGAAAACCCCTCTCCATTCTGCTTTTTCATTTCTAAAGTCCTCATTCCCCAAGAGACAGTGCCACATGAGGCATGAGGAAAAGCTGGTGCAGAAAAGTCCTTGGAGATTTAGAATTTGGTAGAAAATACCTGAGATCAATTATTCAGCACATGTCTTTTGAGGACCATGGATCAGTTATCTATTACCACAAAACAAACCACTCCAAAACTTAGTGATTTAAAACAACTCCTTCAGTGTACATTGTCCTGTGGGTCAAGAATTTGGGCTCAATGGAATGGCTGATCTCCACTCTACATGGTGTCCCCTGGGGTAGCCCACCTAGGGCTGAAAGATCCTGAATGGCTTCATTTATGTAGCTGGGGCCTTGCTGCTGGCTGTTGTCTGGGGTGCCTCAGATCTCCACATGGCCTCTTTCTCTAGCAGGCTAGTCTGGGCTTCTTTACCTGCTGGCTGTTTTTAGAAGGGAAAGCTTTATTGTACAAAGGCTTATCGTGCTTCTACTCATGCCACATTTGAGGATGTCTCCTGGCCAAAGCAAGTGACATAGCCAAGCTCAGAGTCAGAGTGAGAGGGACTGCACAAGGAGGCATGATTCACTGGGGACCATAACAGTTGATGAATATTTCCTCAGAGCAGAGAGAGTAGTGATGTAGATCATGTCCTCCCACCACTGTTGCTAGCAAGACTTCTTAAATCTCATCCTAACCACCAATAACACCCCTTGCACCCAGCCTGCTTGCATTTCAGACTTCTCTCCACTCTAGGCTAGAGCAGATTATATACTTCCCAACACATGTCAGCAAGTATGAGAAAGAAGAGCTCTCGACTTTTAGTGTGGATTTAATAAATATTCTTTTCAAAATAAAATAACTTCCAGATTTTCCATTAGTAGGTAGGTCTGTCCAGAAGCTCAGGTGAGGTACAGTGATATGGGCACCTGGCTAAGCTTTAGTTTTAAGGGACAAGGATGTCAGGAAAATAATGTTGAAGTCCTCTAGTCAAATGGAGTGGGTAATGGGCCTTGGGTTGCCAAGACAAAGTGATTCAGAGTGTGATCCTACAGTCACCCTCCTGGGACATGTGATTAAACTGCACTTACTAGCTTTGGGGAAATTACCCTCTCTAAGCTTCAGATTCTGCATATGGAAAATGGCAACCATGTTTATCAATCAATCAAGATTGTTTTGAAGATCAAATGGTAATGCATGTTAGCTGCTTATCACTGCCTGGCATATAGTTAAGGCTCACAAGTTTAGCTATTTTTATTGGCACTAATACATATTCACCCCATCTCTCCACCATTTCCTTAAAGAAAAGAAATTCATAAACATTTATATAGCAGTGCAAAAGAATAGAAAAAAAGGGAAGAAAAAAGTGAAGAAGGAGGATGAGGGAAATAGATGAGAGTGAAATAAAGGAATTGCAGATGAAAAGGAGAAAAGGGAGGGGAAGGGAAAAAATAGACCAAAAAAAAAAAAAGGACGTAAGGCTGAGGGCACACATACTTTAAGAACAGAGATCATTTTCCAAGAAGGAGTCACATCTCTGGGGTTACCCAAAGCTCACTTGGCTCCTGGCAAACCTAAAGTATTTGCAATGGGAGAGGCGGAGGGGTGTGTGTCAGAGAGCAAATGGATTTTGCCACCCAAGGTGTCTGTACCAACTTGGACAGGATCACATGGAAAAAAGAAAAAGGAGGGGGTGGGGAAAGGAAATATTTCTCAGAGCTAGGCCAAGTGGTTGGATGGAAATTCAACCATGAGACCCAGCTTATTAGCAAGTCTGCAAATAATACATACAGCTTCCCCTGCATTTCCATCTCCTGAAAGAAAAACAGAGCAGCCAGTGATCTATGCATTTTTTCCAGACAAAGTTTCCTTTGGGTTGACACTCCTCCCTTGCATCTCTTTGACCTCTTTCTTCTACTCAGGACCTCAGGTGCTGGCCCTGGTGGAAAAGGAACTTCTTGCCAAGGATGAGCAGGAACAGAGCTACCTAAGGGGCACATCCCTGGTCCAAACTCCATTCTCTGCCACAAGGTGACTCCAGAACTAGGGTTGTAGGCTCCTATTTGTGTGTAGATAGAAGAATTAGGTAACGACATGACTCAAACTGGAACACAGATGCTGTGAAAACCCCCTTCTCTAATTTATGAAGCTCAATATTTGGGAGGATAAAAAGGGCTCCCCTTTGTCATGAGAAATCTCTCTGAAGCTTACGTAGCATCTTCAGACCTCCCTGGCCAATGTCACCAGCTACAATCCAGGCTCCACCATCTGAATAAGTACTTCAAAAATTGTTCGTGATGATATGTTTCTTTCTTTCATGTATAAGCATCTTTGGACTCAAAGGGATTTAGAATTAAGGGTAGAAAATTTACACGATAAACGTATATAATTAATATGTTTGTATTGATAAGTTTTTATTTGGGGCATTTTATGCTCTCGTGTTTAAGAGAATTTGGGCTCTTAGAATTACAGATCAACTTTGTAACCCCAATTTACAACAAGTAAGGGAATGATTAATTTAGACATGAGTTTAGATTTAAATTAGTTTTTATTGTATTTAAATAATTGAAAAAACTTAAGGATAACTATTTTGAAAAGGTTAATTTATCAGATTTATCAGATTCATTCAAGTAACTTAGAAAATTTATCAAAGTTCTTTTAAGTGATATTAAATATATTAAATTTATCAATGCAATATAGAAATTTTTCTGTAATAAGTTTGAAACTAAGACCAAACATTAATCATAGGTCCCTTAGAGATAGTTGAACTCACCAAGTCCTCAATCAGAATTATAAGATTTATAGGGTGAAAGTCACAGATTAAAGGAGAACTAGGTTTTTGAATGTGGAACCTTAAATAATATAATATTTATTTAAAATTAATTTTAAAGCAACCTTAGGATGTTTTCTTCTTATAAAATTCACCTAGAAAATATTTTTAAAAGTTGAAAATGACTTTAATCATAATGATTATTAGTGTATTGCCTTTCTAATGCTTTGTAAAAAAATTACATAATTTCAGTAGTTTAAGTGAATACCCATTATTTCTTATCTCAGTTTTCATGAGTCAGCTTAGCCAGGCCCTCTGCTCAGGGTTTCACAAAGGAGAAATCAAAATTTTAGGCAGGACTGGAGTTTCATCTGAGGCTAGGGGTCCTCTTCCAAGTTCACATGAGAGTTGGCAGAATTTATTTCCTTGAAGCTATAGAATTCATTCACTGCGGCTTGCTTCTTCAAGGCCAGCCAGAGAAAGCATTTCTAATATTTAGCCCCTTCTTAAAAGAGTTTATCTAATTTGGTCAGACCCAAATTAGATAATTCAGGATAATCCAGGATAATCTCCCTCTTAATTAAGTCAAAGTTGACTGAATAAGGACCTTAATTACATCTGTGAAAATCCATTCACTTTTGCCAGGTACCGTAACCTAATTACAGGAGCCCACCATATTCTCAGGTGGAGGGGATCATGCAGACTATGTGTATGGGGCAGGGATGGGGGATGAGAATGTTAGGGGCCATCTTAGAATTCTGCCTGCCACAGTTAATAACAGTATCTTTGTTCTTTCTTTAACAAAGACCCCACAGGACATCACTACTACCACTCCCATTTCTTCCTCACCCTCACCTCTTCTCCTTATATGTCATCATACTCACAGAGTATGATTGATACTATGTCCCCAAAGTGAGTATAACTCACTTTGCTTGATAGGTTTGTCTCATGTGTCCATCTGGTTCTACCCCTATGCTTCTACCTTGGTTCATTTAGGGCCTTATCTCTTGCTGGCCTCTCATAGCTGTCGACATCTGGTTTCCCTGTCTCTAGACTTATACCTTCAATCATGTCTTCATCATGTGGCCAAAGGAATCTTTAAGTGAAAATCTGATCATCTCTGTTCTCAACTTAAAATCCGTGGCCCAGTAGGTATGTTTTAGCCTTCTTACTTGCATGTCCTTTTCAATCTAGCCCCTGCCTTGCCTTTGACTTCATCCCCTTCGACCTCTACTGTATTCCCTATTCCTCATACATTTATCATGTTCCTATCATTCCATACTCTTACAGTTTCCAAAACAGGTCAAAGAGCTTCTCACCTCAGTACCTGTTTCCATGACTCACTTTACCTGGTAGTGCTGTCCCACGTGTCCATCTGGTAGACCCTCAAAGACTTGGCATAAGGTTCAACTTTTCTCTGAGGATTTCTCTACTCTCTACTGATAGATTTCATCACTCCCTTTTGTGCTCCAGTCCTCCATAGCCTGTATAGACATTACAATTCTGTAACACTTTACTACACACATACAAATTTTGTCTTTCCATCTTTTTTCCTAAAGAGAAATACCCTTGAAGACAGAAACAATTTCTTATTTATTGTGGTGGTCACTGTAAATGATACACTGTTGTGCATATAAGAGATAATTCATGCTTTTTAATAAAGAAAAGAAGCAAGAAGTAAATGAATGCTTCAATTTTCAGAGTGTTAGTTTTCTTAATGGCAGTGATATTATCTATTATTCAGGTATAATGCAAGCACCAGCATTGTCATAAAGTCTGCTTTGTTGCCAGGATAGCTCAGGGGAAATAAGAATGGCTGGAAAAGTGACTCCAACAGTATGTGCTGAATCTTTAGAATTAAATGTCATGGTTTGGCTGATAAAGAGGCAGACCTGTAACAGTACAACAATAGCCACTTCACGATAACAAAATGCAGCTCTGGTGGCGGTGACACTTTGTCTAACAGATCTCCTACTGCAGGGAACTTAATTGCCTGAGGGCCTCAGATGCTACACTCTAAATCCATCATTGTGTTTGCTTCAAGGCCACATTTCCCACAGTTTGCTCCCCACCAGTGGTTGAGTACACCATTTCTAGAAATCATTGGATTGCACTGTCAGCTCCTTTTGGTTCAGTGATTCGCAGACGGCTCTGCCAAACCTTCTTTAGAGGTTGAGGCAGTCTAGGACATCTGATCCAATCAATATTCTCTCTCTCTCTCTCTCTCTCTCTCTCTCTCTCTCTCTCTCTCTCTCTCTCTCCTTTACTCAGGGTTGGATTTGCTCTATGGCCTGAAGGCTCTCCCAGCCTTCTCTGGGTCCCTCCTGATTCCCTTTTACAGAAACATTTCTCCCCATAAAACTCTTGCAGATTTAATCCCAACTTGGTATCTTCTCCTTTAATGAGCCAGATCAACAGAGCAGTGCTCTAAAGACATTTTTTTTGTCTTATGAGTTAATGTTTAGCAATGACAGAGAATGTTCTAGCTGGGCTAAGGTAAGAGGAAATTAGAAAAGAAGCTTTTGTTCTTACTTGGCATAGAGCTTTTAAAAGGGGAACTGGCAGAAAGAAATGATCGTGATCATGCAAATCACTGAGAAGGCTCTTACGCCAAAGGCATACAGGACACTGTAGATATTGCTTACTTTTTCTAACCCAAATAATTCTTTTAGTGAGTTCATATCTATTCCTACTTAAGCAAGCTTGTGTTCCCCAACCATGTTCTTCCCTCCCTCTTTCTCCCCTCACACACGCACGTGCGTGCGCACACACACACACACACACACACACCTTTTATCATTCATAGTCCAAGTAGGAGAGTATAATAATAAAAGGAAAGTTTAAGAAAGGGACTGCAGAGACCCTTTGTCTAAATCCAACTCACAGCCATCAAGCATGAGATAATGGATGCAGTCCAATCATGTGAGGATGCACAAGGCAGAGTAGAGAGAAATGGGTAATGTTTATGAAGGGCAAATGGTACAAATATCTTGTATACTCCAGATAAAGGCATTAATTGCAGAGGGCATGCCCAGAAGGCACAAAAAGGAGCAAATAACAAGAGTTTGTCTTAGGTTTCATTTACCTTCACTTTATTTTTTTGAATATTTAACTGTACTTGCTTGGTAACCTCTTTCCAAAGATTTTAATATGAAACTTTTCAGTGAAGTAAAAATGCATAGATTTGGCTCCATTTACTGTTGACCCCCTTCTCTCTCTATTGACCTCATTCTACAGGTTGACCCCCGCCCCTCTGAATTTTCTCCTACTCTCTGGGTCAGTTCTCACCCTGTGACCAGTAACAGCTGGCTAACACCACATTCACCTCCAATTTCAGAACAAAGCCAGCAGTTCTTACCCTTGGCCGAGAAAGGGTACAGCTCCATGTGTCTGGAAGGGAAGGCCATGGTCAACAGCTCTCCCTAGAACATTACCAAGACCTGGTTTTTAAGCACTGGCTACCCCATGACTGCTCAACCATTTACCAAGGACAACATAGGAGGAAAACATCACTCAGCATGATAGATATCTTTTCTCCCAATGAGATGCCAGCACAGCTAAAAATAAATAGGCTTTCAGGTGAGCTGGGAGGACACACCTGCTGAGACATGAACCCAAATCAGGAGTGAAAATATCAACCAGTGGAACCTACAGCCCCACACAGGCCTGGGAGCAGCAGGCTTGGAAGGAATGGGCATTCCTGAGCTAGCAGTAATGAGAGTGTGAGCCCTCTCATGTGGAGGTTTCCCTGAGTGAACCTGATGCAGTTGGCCCTGACATGAGAAAAACTCTGGCTGGGGAAGCTGCAGGTCCTGTAGTGTTTTGCTGTACAGGTTGGATCCTCTGGCCAATGTCTCTTATCTTCTTTTGAAAAAGGTTGTGTCTGTCATTTCCTCTCCATCCCCACTCTTTACTTTGGGTTGTGTTCTCAAATTCTGTAACAAATGGGAATGATCCTGGGACCCTTTAAAAATCCTGCTAACTAGGCTGCACTCCCGGCTAATTAAATCTCCAGAGTAGGGCCCAGGTTTTATGTCAGTGTTTTATAAAGTCCCCAGTTAATTCCAGTGTTTCACTGTGTCACTAAGGTACTAAGGCAGGACTTCCAACTTTGAAGTTTCCCAAGACCTTTCCTTCTTGCCCCAATTTCCCTGCAGCTAATTCCCTATTCTCTGAGATTCTAAGTCATTGACCATTTCTCCCCCCATCAGCCTTCCCAGACACTTAGTGTCCAGGTCTAGGTTTTTCTTCCTTTCACTCCTTCAGAATTCCAGAGGCAGAAAGTACCCCAGAGTTCATCTGACTCTTAAGTCTTCACTGAATAAATGAAAAACTCGAGGTGCAGGAGATGGTCAGGCAGTTAGTTAGAGTGAAGCAGGATCCTGGGCCACTTCTTGCTCTATCTGATCTTCAAAACCTAGAGATATCCCTGTGGGCACTGACCCCTTCAGAGAAAAGCAATGATCAGTTTGATTCACTTTCTGGAAAGGCAAGCTGTGGTCAGATTATGTAGGGCCTTATGGAGGAAAATTTATAATAAGGAATTAAGAAGCATTAAGATGATAAGTAATCACTGAAGAATTTAGAGCAGCAGAGTGCCATGCCTGGAGCTGACTTGAGGATGATTGCTCTGACAATGGTATAGGAGAGGAGAGAGAATCTTGGTGGAGAGAAGAGAGATTGTTGGTGGTAAAACAGAAAGCCAAGGCAAAGTAGAGGCAAGCAATTCTGATAGAGGCAAGAAGTGAAGGGAAGGACCGGGTAGATAACTGATAGATGTGCTTTTGACCTCTTTTCTCCATCTCACAGTATGGCTCATGAACAAGAGCTGAGTTTCTCATGGTCCCTGTGATGTCACTCAGGAACTCAGTGCATTGAAAGGGCTCCCTGGAAAGTGAGGGAGGTAAATTAGATCACTCTAAGTTTCATTTTAGGTCTTCTATGTATTCATGATTCTAAAACTCAAATAAAATTGATTATTACAAAGTGCAGGTATTTGCTCTCAATTAAAAAGTTTGTTCTAACATAGTTGACCAAAGAAGAAATAAGAAATTGTGAGTTCCCTATGTCTAAAAGTTTTTAAGCAGAGGCTGAATGAATCTCCATAGGTAGAGTCCTGTGGACAGAAGAAGTGGTTGGATTTTAAGGTCCCTGACAACTTGAGATCAAGAAGTTCTATAAATTTTAAGTAGGAAGAAACATTAAAAAATCATGAGAAAACTCAAATAACAGAGTATCCTGGCCCTCCTCAGAGCTTGCCTGGTGGGAAACCATATACTGAGTCTTTTGGAAAGGCCATTTTTGGTGAGGAGATCCCCAAGCTGGTGAAGCCCTTGGTGCTAAATGAGCCTCACTGAGGGAGAGGAATGGAGCCTGAGTTGGCCTGGCAGGGAGCCTGTGTCAGACTGGGGACCTGAGTGCCAAAAAAAAGGCATTTTCCCCTCACTTAACTTAGGACAAGGATTTCAGGCAAGGTGGCCTGGGCTGATCAGGGGGAAAAAAAGAATCAGTCTTTGAAGTTATTTTCCTGGTTCAGGACCTCCACAAGGAACACTTTTTACTCATTAGCCTGTCTAGACATAGAAACCCACCAACTGGGCTGGTCTCTTCCTCTTCTAATTTCCCTTGCTCTGTCACTCTTGCTAAGGGTGGGGAACAAGGTTGAAAGCTGATACCAGCAATTATGTAAACACAGCATCGACACTATTCCATGGATCCCCGATTTGAGACTGAGATGGATCAAATACCATGCTTTTGAAGAGGTCTAATTCTAGGCAAAGGGAGTGGTCTAGCTGAATGAAAATGGGGACTTTAGGAAGATGTATGGTCCTACTTGGATGACTCTCTGCCACATGTTCCACTTCACCACTAACATGAGTTATCCACACATGCTGTAAATAGAATCGTTTGATTGTGCCGTGATGCAGGGCAGTGGGTGGCCCAGAGTGGGTATCACCTGTGAAAGAAATTGACTAGCAAAGGGTCCTGTCTTTGTCAATTTGAGCTGCTGCAGTAAAATACCATAGACTAAGTGACTTAAACAACAGCCATTTATTTCTCACATTTCTGGAAGCTGGAAAGTCCAAGGTGAGGGTCTGCTCTCTGGCTTGTAGACAGATGTATTTCTGTTGTGTCCTCATGTGGCTTTTCATCGGTGCATGGGCCTGGAGAGAGCAAGATATCTCTCTTGCCCTTCTTATAAGGACATACTAATCCCACCATGAAGGTTCCATCTTCATGACCTAATCTAAATATAAACACTTCCCAAAGGCCTCACCTCAAAATAGCATCACATTGGGAGCCAGGGCTTCAACATATAAATTTAAGGGAGGACACAATCATGCAGCCCATAACAAAAGGCTTGACCATCAGGTTCTCAGAGTCTTCTGACCAAAGGATTTCCCATTACATGAACTCCTGCAATGCTGGTGCAGTGACTAAGGCCCTCTTTAACTACTTATCCACAGGGTCCCATGTAGCCCAGAGCCACCATGGTCTCACAGAACAGGCTCAGATACAAGAGTCAGAAAAAGGGGCTCTGGCCACTTTGTAGAGAGTGTTGTGTAGAGTCATCATCTCAGAGAGAGAACAGTGAAATGTATGGAAAGACAGCTGACCTCTCCATCTCATAAGGCTTAATGACTCAGAGGCGAAGAAGATCTGAGTTCTTTAACAAAGCCATGTTATTTGTCAGTGGTACTCACTCATCCCCATCCTTTCCAATTTGGATCAGGAAACAAACTGAAATTACCAAGCAGCAGTAGTGAAGATGCAGTTTGGACTTTTTTGGACAGACCAGATGCTAAGAACCAGTTCAGTCAAGGAGTAATAAGTGTTCATTAAACACTTATTTATATGCTAGGTACTCTGGGGTTAAAAAAAGTCACAAAACCTACTCTTAACCCTAATTTGGGTATTGTCTTGTCTTGCACACACTACTTGCACATATAGCATTCGGTAAATGTTGAAGAATGTAATTAAATGGTGATTCAGCCAAGGGAATGTGTTCATTAGAGAAAGTGGGACCCTAACTCTTTTCCAATTGTGGAATTGGGTGGCAAGTCAAGGTGTTACATGAAAGTCTGAACTCATAATTTCAAAGAAAATTCAAATGTTGTACAACTGAGGCACAAAATTCCCTCTCTTACTCCATCAGGAATCAATGACTTTAAATATCTGCTTACATTCTCACCTCACCCACTAGATTGTGGGCTCCTTAAAAGAAAGGGCTATGATTTATTTAGCATCCAGAACCTGATTCCTGGAAGATTAAAAAAAAAAAAAGTGGGAGGAAATGACTAATTCATTGACAAATATTAATTAATTGAATGGATGAATGAATGAATGAATAAATCATTTAGAGACACAATATGACAAAAACAAAACCTTGTCCTTAGGAGTACAAAAATTGGAAAAGTAATATAAAGACACATTAAATAATATAGGGATATGCTTGACAGTTTCAGAGGCACAATCATTTACATGGTTATTTTAAAAGAAAACTCTTTCTTTCTTCTCCCTATATTTTTACTTTGGCATCCAGGAATGGAAAATTGTGCCAATCCTTTTATCATAGATTCACATAAAAATACTGTATTCCTGATTGTAGTGATTTATGGTTTTCCAAAAGAATGTGCAGTATCTTATTTGATCTACACAACAAACTTGTGAGGTAAGCAGGGAGAGATCAGAGGTATCATATTTAATATTATGACACAAATTAATAACAGGAAAAAAATCAATAATTTAGGATTGTTTACAGGCTTACTTTTTTCCCAGCCTCACACACACAAAAAAATTCTGTCAATGTTAGTTGGGTTTCCACCTCCTATGCTCTTGGAAGAGGAAAGAAGTTTTAGCTGAAATAAAATATAAGTTGATCCAGATATTACAGTACTAGCTTAAACTTACTGGATTGTGTTAACTAATGTCACCATAAAAATAAATTAATTTAAGAAATAGGTATTACAGTACTTGGAGGATGGGAGGGAGAATGAAAATGACAAAAAACTATATGAATAGGGAGTGAAAGAGAAAGCTTTTTATCTCTCCCTGGAGGCCAGAGCTAAAGTAACTAGGATAAGAAAGTGGGTTGAAAGAAAAGAGAATTTGAATAAGTGTTTCTGAGTACCATGTATTTTCATTCCCTTTAATGTCTTCATAGAGGCATGAATAATAGATGGAATTCCACCTTTATTACTTTGAATTTTTGTATGTTGCTTCTTAAATCTGACACTTCTCTGACACTGAATCACTTGAGTCTCTGAGATGATTAAGGTTATATATTGGTGATGAATCAAAAGCTCCGAGAGGTTAAAAGACCTCAAATCAACTCTCTAGTTAGTAGAATCTAACTGCTGCTTAAATTACTATTCCATGCTTTCTAGTTCATCCTACAAAACAGAAGTGAATACATTCGCAGGTTTTGCTATTGTTATTCTTTTTTTTTTTTTTTTGAGAGGATATGCTTTTCTGCTCTGCCTAATTCATAAAAGCATGTCAAGCTTTCAGTTTGCTTCTAAGAAGCAAATACTTTGCAGGGTCAGGGTTTTTTTTTTTTTAATTTCTTTATTTCCTTTTTCTTTTTCTTATTGCTGGCACCTCACTCAAGACCTGTGAGTCCCTCTGGGCTGTGTGTCTCAGAGTGATAATTGAATTTCTCAGCGGGTAAGGTGCTGGGAAGCTAAGTTTGTGCTATTTGGTAGCACTACCTTGGTGGCAAATTTGCTTGGTATCTCTCTTTTTTCCTGGGCTTCCCCACCCCCTCCCAGGCTGTCACAGCTGAAGTGTACACAACGAAGTGCAAAAGGACAAAGATCCACAGGGTTATCCATCAATCGAAGATTCAGGTCTGAGACTCACAGTAGTTAATCCCCTGCCTGCTCTACGCTGACATTCTGGGTGAGGTTAGCCTATTTGCCCACACCTTGTTAGTTCAGAATGACCTTAGGGAGATGTGTGGAAATGCCTACAGTGTGTGTTTGTGCTTCAGTTATGTCAAACATGTCTGTTTAAAAGAGTAAATGTATGGGTCTGGGTATAGCCAGGCATAGATGCAGGAACAGAGATTTAGATGCTTGGGCCCCTATTAGAGGAAAGGCAAAGGTGTGAAGCTGGGGTCCAACAGGTAATGTGGGGGAAAGAGGGGTCATTGAGATCTTGGGTAAGGGTATGGGAATGACATGTTGCCTACTCACTCCTCTCCACAGTGCTGGTTTTTTTTTTTTTGTTTTGTTTTGTTTTGTTTTGTTTTGTTTTAATTTGAATGGTATCGAGGTTGGTGGAAAAGTTGCAAAAGAAACAGGAATTTCCAAAGAACTTAAGAGCTCACAGAGATGAAGAAAAAGAAAAAGGAAGAAGTACTGCCCTAAGAGGACAGGTCATTTAGGAGCATTCCGGAAGCTCTGGAGGAGACTCTTGACATGGTCCAGCTGTGACACAGTGAGGGCCTGAAGTGAGGCAGTGGTGGTGAGAAGAGGGAAGGTTGAAGAGAGAGAGGAAAGAAGAAAATATGGTCTGGAGCCTCCTCCATGGGCATGGAAATTTCAGATTGGGGCTGTGATGTCACTTCTTACAATTTATTGTTGTCGTGTGGGTGGTCACACAAGGATATGCATTCTCTTCTTTCTCTCAGTTCTACACAATGAGAACTCTAACCTGATGAATACCTGACAACAACAATGGCAGCCACAGCAAAAGCCACAGAAAGTAGAAGGATCCCCAGGAGCTCTCAAGAGTCTAACATTTTTGTGTGCAAGGAAAATATGGGGACTACAACTGAAAATAACCAAAAATTAAAAATTAACCTCTAGATTCACAAAATCTCCAGGCTAAGTAGGACCATGTACATCAGTGTTGTGTCTTTTAACAATCGGACCATTGTGTGGGCAGAACTTATGAAGAAACTCCTTTTCCCACCAAATAATGTGGTTAGAAGGCCAATGAGTATTTGAGAGAAGAGTTAGCACACCAAAACTTGCCTGCTTAGCTGGCAAAATGATTCCATGCAGCACACTTCAGACTAGGTATTGGGTCTCTCAACGTTGATATGTCAAGAGGTTCTAATGAGGGTTTAAATAACTGTAAACTATTAGGAACATTCTCACACATTCTTAATGGTTGTGCTGGGGTGAGGAACATAATATATGAAGTCTTTGACCTTCTGGAGACTTTATTTTGGTCAGGGAGAATACTAACTTGATTGATTGATTGGTTTCTTGCCATGTTCTATAAAAATAAGTAAGGATCGAAATGGTCAGGTATCTGATGCTGATGGTCTACTCGTGGACTAATGGACTAAGACTACCCTTTGTCTAACACACATAGCTGTGGACAAAGTGAAAATACCTGGTCAGGCAATTAGGTGGTGATTTCAAAGCAAAAGGGAGTCTTGCCCTCTGATATGGAAAGAAAAGAGAGCTCTGGCTGCACAGAAAATGCCCAGTCTGGAGAGCTACAGATTTGACTCTTTCCTTCAAGATCCCATAGTAGAAGAGATATTTGGGACAGTGGAAATCACTGCTATCCAACTAGGAGAATTATTGGGGTGTTTCATTAACCAGGATCAAATTGATGCCTTAGTAACACAGAAATCGACAGATAGAACTACAGCTTGATCTTAAATGAAACCTGGATGTCTCTGGGCCTTTGAGCCTTTTTAAAACCTCTTGAGTGCTTTTAAATAGAAATAAATTCTGTCTTTAAAAGCTAAAAAAAAAAAAAAAAAAGTGGAGATGCTGTGGGGAGTCTTGCTGAGTGCCTGCAAGGCTTGGTAACAACAGAATAATTGAGGATGGACACTTTGGGGACTTCATCCACTGAACCTGAATCCCACACCTCAGACCATTCAAAAAGGTTTTGTGCCTCCCCCAGGAAGCTATTTAACTTAATTATGGGGAGATTGACTTCAAATCGATAGGTTTAGTGGGAAAGAAGAGGGTAGAAATGTTATCTGCCCTCATTTCTCTCATGGAAGTCATGTAATCTAAGGTTTCTCTAACATGCTGGGGTGAAAAGAGGAAAGAAAAGGGGAAAGTATAAAAAAAAAACGAAAAGGTGGTTGCCAAAGAGCAGTATAGAAAAAAGAGAGAAGGAATAAAGACACAGAGTAATCACATATAAATTCTGCCCCGAAAAAGCGTATCTGAACATATCTGTGTGACACACACTCAAGTGTCCTAAGGCAAGCCTAACAAGAAGATTCTCGGTGTTAGAACGGAACTTTCATCTATGGTGAACTTCCTAGTGGTCTGAGTTATACAAGACCCTAGGGACAAGGGGCACTTTCCTCCCTCAGAAGAGAACAAACCATTATCTCATCTGTGTCAAGACCCTGGAGGTTCTTTGACGTCAGACTGCTCGCCCCTCCTCCCAGTGGCCTTTGGCAGATGCCTGCTCCCAAACCCTGTTTCATTCTTCATAGAGACACTTTTACTGCTCTTGTCTTCCCAGTTGTGACTTGCCCCTCTCCCAGACCCGAGGGAATCCAAGTGCTGAGAATGACACGCGCCCTTGTAGTGATTTGAAGTCAGCTTTGTCCCCCAGGTGCAGGAGCCTGGGGTAATAGAGAGTGTGGATGGAACAAGGATGTCAGAGAGAGCAGGGCCTTTAGACAATCCTGTGTTTGACCAGAAGGTCAATGGTGAAGGGCAAAGACCCTTATCTCTGGATTCTCTTCACTGTCTGGTGTTGGTTTGCTGTTGCTAGACCCCCACTTCCTCTGTGAGGTAGCTCAGCCAGGTCCAATTTCTGAACTATAGAAAAATCAGGGGGAAGAGGTCTTATTGAGAAAATGTTCTGGATACTTAGAATAAAAGTGTTTGAAAACCCTAAGAAAATGGAAAAGTTTCTATGGGACAAAAAGACTCATTGCTTTTCCCTCCTGCAAAACTTCCCTTTTTCTACTGCTGACACTGATAGATATCCATCCCAGTTTTCCAGGCTCTTAAAACATTCTTTGTCCTTCCTGCACACTGCTTGCTCCCCAAATCCTTGGGATTCCCCTCTAAAATGCATCTCTTGTGCTTTTACTTGGCAACAATAAGCCTCAGTTTCCACAGTTGAAAATAAGAAGAATAACAGTATCTACTTCATAGGGTTACTGTAATGATGAAATGTGATATTATAAGTAAAACCCTTAGCACAATAGTTAGCATGTAGTAAGCACTCAGTAAATGTGAGCTATATTATTATTTTGGTGATTATTTCATTACCAGTCTCCTCTCCAAGCTCTCACCACCTCACATCAAGATTCCTGAGTCCAGCCTGAGATCTCTCTTCTCTCCTGCAAAGGAAGCCTGCACATTCCTGACACATTAACATTTCTTGAATGCAGCTTTTGCCATACTATTTATTCTTTTGCTCAAGAACTTCCAATGATCACCTGCTATACTGAGCAGACATTCCTCAGACTAGTATCCTATCCTCTCATTTTATAATACTTTAATCCGACACAAAACTTCAACTCCATCACGGTTAGTATGTCTTGAGCTGTCAACTCAAGCTCAAGAGGCAGCTCACATTACCTCCTGCCTTCCTCTTCTACTCTTTCTTACTACTGAGATATACATGTCTTCCCTTTCCTTTCTCCGTTTGAAATCCATTTTGCCTATCCCAGCTACAGTCCCAGAACCTCAACTTTCTTTGCCTACTAAGAGCAATCAGTATGGGTGCAGTACAGATAAAACAAAACAGAACTCTGCCCTGGTCAGAAGATGGCATTTTATAAATGTATCAGGTGGGTTTCTGAGAGCAAGAGTGTGTTTCTCCATAATTTATTCCTGGAGATTATCAGTTCCTCTTGATTCAATTACACCTTTGTCTCTCATCCCTTATTTGCATTAGCGAAATTCCAGGCCTTGAGTTTAAATCAGTTTAGTATGAGAAGAATCCACTGGTTTCAAATGGGGGATGTGAAATAGAAAATTTTTTTTCCTCCTCATCAATATTTCTTAGTTTGATCAGGGAAGAGAAAGTGAAAATATAGGAGAGATCTAAAAATACATAAAAAATTTCCCAGCTTTTAGAGAGGAAATATCTCATTAGATTAAACAATTTGAGGTAAACTCTAAGACAGAAAAAATTGAAGCACATGAATAGCTATTCTAATCTTTCTTAGTCACGTAGGATTTTGGTCATACATTTGTAAAGAATCTTGGAATAAAATTATGTTGTTTTTTTAACTCCATCATCAATACAACCTTACTGAGTGGCCACCCTCAATATAAGTTATACTACCGATAGTTTGAATTTCACCTTTTCCCTCTTATTTCAGTTTCTTTACTAGACAAAAAAAGAAGAAAAAAATAATAATAATCTCTAGAGTAGAACCATAATAATACATACATAAAATGAATAAATATTCACCGTGTGGGGGGAAATGAATGTACACAGAATAGAATAACAGATCTCTAGCAAAGCAATAGGCAAATATTATAAACTATCACCTGGGGATACTTAGATTAAACATAGGAAATCTTTCCCTATCTCTATCACTATAGGGCTTGAAACACAAAATAGCTTTGCAAAGATTCATATGGGTTCAGCAACAGAGGCTGGAGAATGGATGCAATGACCCCTCTAGGTCCCTTTCAGCATTAGTATTCAATAACTTTATGGTCCCCAAAGAATAATCTGTCTGCAGCCAAACATATTTACAGCCTACTTCCTCTCTCTTCCTTTTTCTCCACCCCACCCAATTTTTATCCCTGAAAGACTGAGGCTTTGATAGAGGATCATAACCCGAGATGATGCAATGCATTTGTTTTGGTCTCTGCTTGGGTCTGTGCCTGTTATTAAAGGATGTGCTAAGTCTGACCTTTCCACCAGCTTAGTCCCAGGTTCAGGACCCACTCCACCAGGATTATAACTCACCTCTGGGTTAAGGTCTTCTTGAAATCACAGGCTAAGGTTGGGTATCCAGGCATTTGAGGTCCCAGTGTCTCTCCAGGGCACCCACCCAGGGCTTGAAGGGGTGTGGGCTCTCTGCCTCTGCTTTTCTTTTTATCTGCATGTGACATATCCAGATTCCTTTGTGTCTTTATATCTTTCTACTGTTGTACACGTTTGTGTGCATCTCTAGCCATGGGAAAAATCTCAATTGCATGATAGTGTTTCAATTAAATACAACAAATATTTACTTTCTGCAAACACTGCTTGGATATAGCAGTAAAATTTGTAGCCAGATATAGAAACAATCATTAAAAATCTTTTACAGCAAATTGTTTGTTTTAAAGAAAATAGAAAATACAGAAAGGCAATAACAACTATAATTTGACCCTTGGAGATAGTACTCATATTCTGAATATATCCTTTCAACCCATACACATATTTTAAATAACACAAATTAGATCAGTCTATGGCTAAGCTACCCTGAACAAGACTGATCTCATCTGATCTTGGAAGCTAATCAAGGTTGGGACTGGTTAGTACTTGGATAGAAGACCACCTAGGAAGACCAGGTGCTGTAGGTGTAAAAACTAAGGGATTTTAAGATGACAAGGTCCTTGGAATCTGTGAGGTCAACCAAAGTTTTCCTTGCCTAAAAAAATAAAAAAAAACAAAACAAAACACATACACTTTTGACAACCTGATTTTTATTATGTTTTTCTCCTTAATAATATGAAATAAGAATATATTAAACTTCTTTAATTCTAAGCTTAGATATACTAGTACCTTATTTAGAGCTATATTGTCCAATACAGTAGCCAGTAGCTATATGTGGCTTTCTAAATTAATTAAAATTAAGTTAAATTTTAAAAAATAATTCAGTCAAACTAGCTAGCACTTGAATACTCCCATCATTGTAGAAAATGTTATTGGACAGTCCCATTCCAGCAAGATATATTTTCACAAGAACCACCTTGAAGACAGAAAATTTTAAGAGCATCTGTATGCAATATTTTCTTCAAATTTACAGTCACTAATGGAGAAGAAACTACTCAATCTAATTTTTAAATCAACATTTTATTACTTAGTCTTCTTTTTCTTGATTACTCTCTCTACCCATCATTGATGATACATTTATCCATATCTCCTACATCAGAAGAATGTAAAAGGAGACTAAAAAATCACATAAGATATTCCAGAGGCCCAGTTTATAGAAGGCTGCTATGGGGCCGCTGTGTGTGTATGTATTTCCATGAGATAGATTGGACTCTATTCTTCCAATGCTGCTCAAACTTTGGTGTGCATCAGAGTCACTGGAGAGTTTATTTTCCTATACCTTATGCTCAGAGATTTTGATTCAGTAGGTCCAGCTTAGGGCCTGAGGACCTGCAATATGTGAGGTGATATTGATGTTGCCTGTCCATGGACCACACTTTGAGGAGCACTGCACTATATTACTTTTATAATTAGAAAAAAAATATGGTTGTCACCTGCACTGTGACAGACAGATTCCTCTGGTACCCTAATGATGAATACACAAAAGAAACTTCTACTTTCTGTTAAAACCACCGAATTGACTACTAGGTGCCAGGCACTGTGCTAAGGGTTCTTTACCCACATTCTTTCACTGAGTTCTCATTGTGCACTTATAATGGTGTTTTTGAAGCACTGGCGGCTCACTATTTAGCAGTCTTATTATGTTTCAAAAGACAACCTTTGATGTCTAGTCCCATGCTCTCAGTGTCTTTTAACTGAGGGCTGAAAACATCACTGCCTACAGGAAATAGGGAAATCATGGCAACAAAACTGGCTACATGTAATTCAAAATGAAATAGAATGTGGGCCATGTCAGGCTGGAAAGCACATACCCGCCAAAAGCAACCATAGCAACCTTTGCTATGGGAGTGGTCAGGCCCTGCTCTGCCTCAGTTTCCAATTTTTTAAAAGAAGCCAGAAATCCAGAATCTGATATGAATTTTTCCAATTATTAATTGTTAAAAACATACTTAAATTAATTTTTTTTAATTGGGGCTAACCATCACGGCGAACTCAACTCAGCCTATGGGCTCCTGGTTTGTCATCTCCATTATAGCTCCCCAGATTCCTTCAGACCATTTCTTAGCCTAAGCCCTGGACTAGTCGTAGGTTTATACTTTTCCAATGTCTCCTGCCTAATCTTTTATACAAATATTTTTTTGCATCTAAAGCTTCAATTCCTTTCTCCCTTCTCACATCTCTATATCCCAGCCGCCAGCTAGTTTTTAAGGACAATAATAACTTGAATTTTCTCTTCCGTTTTTTGTTTTGTTTTGTTTTGTTTTGTTTTGTTTCTTTTTGTCTTAAGTGAAGATTTCAAGTTAAGTTTCCCTTCCCTTTCTCTGGCTCTGGTTTCCTTTTTGGTTGTGCATTCTTATATTAAATGACCAAAATCACGTCCTAGGATGGGAAAAAATAAATTGAATGAATCAACTCACAGACTGACCATAAATCTCTGTCGACATCTAAGCCATCACTGTTTCAGACCAATAAACTCAGTTTAATTTTTACATACTGGTGATGACTAACTCTGTAGGGAAAATTTGGGCTCTCAATTTTTCTCAAGGCTTTTAGTCAAGGTTCAAGAAAATGGAATCGGCTATGAAAAAAGTTCTCAGAAATACCTTTTAAACACATTCTTGCCTCTTAATTCCCATCTGCACAAAAAGATTCCCTCCACGAGGAATATAAAAGTATCATTTTATCACCATCATTATGATTATTAAAGGCTAACACTTACTGAATACATCTGTGTAATAGATATTATACTAAGCATTTTACATACTTTATTCTCATTTCTTCCTCACAATAAATGATGGAGTCTTTACTCCATTTTTAGTCCCATTTATAACAGCTATTCTCCTGCTTTCAGTTTTAATGTTCACAGAAACATAGGAAAATTAAATTCAAATTAAGAGAAATTGTGAGTTGATGTTATCAATCCTCTAGCCCCCAGGCAGGATAGAATCTTACTCATTAAAGAACTGTGAGGAAGAAAAAAAAATTTGTTTAAAAATTATTAAAAAGATTCTTAATGATGATTCCTCAGCCTCTTTCAGTTACTCATTTTGATATATAATTATCTTTACAATCCGAATTCTTTAATTTATTGTATGGCCTACAAATCTTGGGACTTCATCTAAAATTTTATCTGGAATTTCATCTGAATTTTGTTTGTTTTTCCAAATGGGATTTAAAAATAGGTTATTTATTTATCCTGGGACCCTCCTTTTATAGTACACACAGCTCTCTCTGAACTCCCCAGAATATTTCATTCAAAATGGGAGATATTTGTGTGAATATGTGCATGTGTAGTTTGGAGATAATTCAAGACAAAAGCTACATAAACTATCGGCCAACCATCTCTTTAAGCCAGTATTGTTATTCAGGGCTGGGGTCAGATTCTTGCTATTTGTGTTCCATTATTATATATGTACATCAACCACAAACTGTATCATGGAGTAAAGAAAGCAAGCGGCTTTTTTCTGTAGATTGGATAGAAAACTTGGTATGTTAAATCCTAAAACTTCCTGTCTTCCCACAGCCCTTCACTAAACCACCTGAATTATCTCCTCTTCCTCATAGTGGGCTGCCTAATTAATTGTTACTGGACATGAACAGCAATCATAAAAGTAAAAGCACTTTGAAAGCATTGATTAGTTATTAATTTATCATTGCATTCATTTTTTTAAAGTGTGTTTAGATTAGAAACTATCTTTACCCCACCTTCCAGATAAGTAAATCAAAGCTAGTAGTGGCATGCATTTATCTAAGGTTATACAGTCAGAAAATGAGAGAAGGATGTGTATGTTTGTGTGTGTCTGTGTGCATGCAGTAGGAGTATCAGGTGTGTATATGAAAGTGGGAGTTGGATTTTTGGCCTTTGGATATTCCTCTCTTCCATGGCCATATATTTCTATTAACTGTACAAATGGCTTTTGGGTAGTGATATCAAGGAACTTCTGAAAAAGGCTATTTATTAACATAAACAATGTTATAAGAAGAACTGATGACTGCGAACTTGCAACTACCTCTCTGGTTTCTCCAGAAAAGACCAAAAACTGTGGTTCCCAAGGAGCAACGGTGCAAAGGAAAATCCAAGAATCCTGAAACAAAGAGAAGATGCTCAGAGGAAGAGAAAAGAGACAGAGACTGAGCAAGACATACTATTCCAATAGTCAGAAAACCTGAACCAAGAATTGCTATTTCCTGCTAGTTCAGGCCTAGGACCAGATCTCAGGGAACTCAGCCAGAAAATTTGGTCTTGCATAGAAAGAACAGAGTGGACGAAAAAGGACTATGTGAACTCACTCCTCTCCCTGTAGCCTGCATGGAGGTCCTCAGCCAGAGAGACACTGATTGTGTTGGGACAAGCTTACGAGAGAGCCTTAAATTCTGAAAGGTGGTTGCATGGACAGCCTTAGCCTCTGTCTGGTTAAAGTTGTTTGCCTGTGTGGGGTTACATGAGGATGCAGTGTTATTTTTATTCCATTTTTTCTTCTCTTAACTACCCAACTCTAGGCCTCTAATTTTTTCTCCCCTTAAGGTTACTTTTAGAAATTATATTTTCTTATCTCCTAACCTAAACAGATTTCATTTCAGCCTGAAATCTAAGGGTTGAAAAGAAGTCCCTTTCCTTCTTTCAATTGTTCATATTCTTCATTATGAAGCTATAACAAAGAGAAATCATCAAACACCATCTGCTGGATCACCATTAATATGTACCATTGGGCATAAATTCTTCTCTATTTTCATGTCTTCTTCACCTAGAACCTAAAAGATGTCATTGAACCCCTCAGCCACCCCTCCAGGAATCCATGCACAACTTATTTATTAAGAAAAAGTTTATTTTCTTGATTTTTAAAAGGACACTTCTATAACCCTCGTTATGTGTAGGAGCACATACTTCACAAGTACTAACTCATTTAATTCTCACAATTTAATGAGCTAGTACCATTTTACAGATGAGAAAACTGAGTTATAAAGAGGTGATGTAACTTGCTCCAGCTGCACAACACATCAGTGTGGGGATCAGAATTTCAACCTAGATAGTATGACTCTGGAGTCCTTCAGTTTCAACCATCACTCATGCTTCTGAAGCTCCATCCTGCTGATAATCACCTCCTGTACTTGCCTTTCAGTTATTCAGGTACCATGTTTTCTTATTCATATGGGAAAACTTCCTTTTTTGAATAGAGATTCTGGTGTTTATCTCCTCTGTGGTTCTACTTGCCTTATATTGAAAATAGTTTATATTGACTGTGCATTTAGCTCAGGCTTTTATGCTTAGAGTTACAAGGCTGCTGGGGCCTCAGATGGCCCCGTACGACTATTTTATAGGGTTTGAGGATGGATATGACCAAACCTGGCACCTTCTTCTGGACCAAAACCACACAAGGAAAGAAGAGAAACAGCTCAGTAGTCAAGGGTGCTCAGTCAAGCCACATAGTTCAGATTCTTAGAATCTAATATCATCTGCGCCACCCATGATGACTCACTTGCAGGCAGTCCCTGCCTTCTTATGGGCTGGAGCCTTGGTCTTGACAGTGAGGAATTTCAACAGGAATGGATGTCACCAGCTCCTTATACAGTCACAAAACCACTTCTGTTGGGTTCAGAGCCATGGAGCACCCGCACTACATTCCTTCCTGCCTGTAAAACTGCCATGGTTTCCCCAACACCCAACAGAAAAGAGAAGAGAAGAGAAAATGGGAAAGGAGAAGTGAGAAGGTGAGGAAAGGATGGGAGAGGAGAGGAGAGAGGGGATGGGGGGAGGGAGGAAAAAAATTTTAATACTTAACTCATTCAACAACCTCTGGACAACTCTTTCTGTCTCCCCTCCAATATGTGTTTCACAGATGGTGCTCTAAAGATTCTTTTCATTGCCAGAATTCCACTGCTTAAGACCCTCTGTGACTTTGGATTGCCCAAGTTCAAGTCCAAATTCCAAAACATGGGGGACAGTTTTTCATCATCTGGTCTCCATTTTGCCCTTTTGTTTTGCCTCTCTACACTTTCCATATTCTCATATTCTCTCTCCTTTCATTTCCTCTCTACTCCCCTCCCCTTCTCTCCATCCTCCTTCTGTCCCTCTACTCCCTTACCCTCCATTCACACCACACTGCTTAAAATTCTCTAAAGCCAGCACCCTCCTCTTGCTTCCTGATTTTTGCTCATGATCTTCCCTTTGCCTGGAATTCCTTTTCCTATTCCCATAATCTGTTGGTAACTCCACCTTAGTGTGTAGGACCCTACCTAGCTTTTCTCCAGGGAGCCTATTGACCACCCCCCACCACCACCCTTTATGCCTCATTGCCCTGTAATGCAACAGTACACCTCAGGGTATTTTACTCTCCAGCCTCAATGCTTTTCTTCCCACAGGACTTCTCAAAGGGAAAGATGAAATCTTTGTCATATTATCTCTGCAAAACACAGTGCCTGGTACATAGAAGTAGTTGAATGGATGACATCAATACTGCATAGCTGTGTAAATCGGTGCTCATTCCAGGCAAGGGCTCTCAGATGACTCTCCTCATGTAACAGATTAGAAACCAGAAAGAGGTCAAGTCATTTGGATAGACCAGGAAGTTATTAATATTACAGCTGGGACTGGAACCCAGACCACCAGGCTGTGAACTCCTCGAGGACAAGGAACACAGCTTAATCATCCTGTGACTCCAGTGCTCAGTGTCATGTCTGGAAGGTAGTAGGTGCCTAATGAATGAATGCATGAGTACACTGGCACCAAGTTCTTTCCACTCCCTAGGGCAATGTGGGACAGCAACTCAGCAGTATTACGTTGGGTTTGATCACTCTAAACAACTAAACTGAACAATTAGAACCATCTAATTCAGATTAGGGCGCAGGTTATCTGTGGTCAAGATTTTACCAATCAAGCTGACAATTGTCAAATTGCTTTGACATTATACAATATTGATATAAACTGCATTTACTTCCTGAATTGGTGCATCGCAACAGCTTGTTGCTGTTGTTTGTTGCTACAGACATGACCTAGATATACCATTACCACCATTCCAACAGAAAGAGGCTGGTGTTATTTTTAAAGTTCCTTTGGAAAGTAGATATGATTCCCTTGCTTATTCATTCTGATGTCACTCAAACCACTGGAGAGGAAAGTTCCTCTTTACGTCTTGCTACAATTGCTCCTACTTTGCATTTGGAATGTTTCTTCCAGGAGGTCAGATGACAGCAGATAGGACAGGCTTTTGCCCCAGCATCTGCCTGATGTTCCTGGCTGAGTGGGTGGTACAGATAAGAGAAGTAAGGGTCGCCTGATGCTAACACGGACCACAGAAAGTGTGCAGGGGACTGGTTAGCCCTGTCACCTGGGCAGCAGTCAGTGGGCTTGCAGAGGAGTGGCAGAATGGAACAATCTTATTAATCAAATTTCAGAAGGTTACTCTAAAATACTCAGGTTTCAAATGTAAATGGAGAGAAGGGGAGGGGTGGGGAGAGGAAATGAAAGGAGAGAGAATATGAGAATATGGAAAGTGTAGAGAGGCACTTCCACTTAAATAACTTGTTCTAAGTTCACACAGCTAATGCCTTCTCTGGACCTTTTTTTCCTACCTGTGAAATAGGCCTAATGATGACTATCTTAAGAATTTGTTGAATATAATTTATATAACACACTTCAAATGCCTAGTACATCATGTACAGTAAATGCCATGCGCGTGTACACACACACACACACACACACACACACACACACACACACACACACACACACACCTTCCAGGGCTGTGAGTAGTTATTCTAATGGGTAAATCAGCATCTGTGCTGTGAATTTTTATTTGGGGACTCATTTAAAAACACTGTTTTCTCTGTTCATATCCTCTTAATCATTCTATTGATTAGCAGCCCTCGGAACGTGCTCTGAGGATGACTACCCAATATCTCCCAGTTCCCCCAGGGCCTCCTAAAGCAAATTTCATGTTCATCACCATAGCTAAAATTTTAAAAGACTGCCTCACATGTGCTCCTCAAATTTGGTGAAAATCATTCTAGCTGTTTCCTTTTCATATGATATGAGAGAGAAACACACACACACACACACACACACAAACACACACAGATAATTCTATTCTTATAGATGGAATATAACAAGAGGACAGTGGACAACCTACCTGCCTCTTTCTGCTACTCACTACAGAGCATGAATGTACAACAGAGACTTGAGCTTGGGAACATGGGAGACCCAAGCATTGGATAAAAACCATGCGCAAATTAATGGGTCCTTTTAGCATATATATCAAAGAAGAAAACCTTATATTAAAGACAATTTTAAAAATCTTGGCACTCTGGTGAGTGTTGAGCAAGCACATCACTAAAGTCTGAGTAATTAAGGACCTCCAAGGAAGAAATCCCAGTCTTGTAGTACAGAGGAGGTGGCAAGAAGGCTGTGCCAGAGAAGGTTCCACCGTAGCAGGATATGCAAGTAGAGAAACCCCTCCTATCCTCAGCAGTGACTTCCCTTGGCCACCTCAGTCAAGGGTTTTAACCACATCCAGGATAAGGAGTTGCTGGACGATAGCTACCAGATCTCCAGTTACTGCCAGTCACATCCTTATATATTTTGTGCTGAAATAATTTTCAGTGGTTTTCATTCCATGTTTGTAACGCATACTTAGTGAATACTCTTGTCAACTTTAATAACATTTGAATAGGACAAACTCTCCAGCTTTGTTCAATCTAGGAATCCATTAAATAAAGATCTTCTACCCAGAACAAGAAAAATCAAGGTAAGCAGCACCCTTTGAGCTTTAAAAAATATTGTCTTATGAAAAAATATTTCCACCATAGTCATCATCTTAGAATGTTACCAGCTTCTATCCCTGGGTAGTGGAACTAAGACTTCATCAGCTTCGTGGTGGAGGTAAAGGATGTGGAGAGGGTGATGGGGAATGCAGAAGCCTCACCTTCCCTAGGGACACTGGGGAACAAGATTCACTCTGCAGCCTCTGCAGTGCTTAGGCACAGTCCCGACTGAAGCCTAGATGCCACAATTTTGAGGGAGCATCTCGGCCTTGGCAACTCAAAAGTTCAGCAGCCTCTCAAGCTGTATAAAGTAAGCACTTTCAGGTCCCTGAGTTGGTACGTAGACAAGGTCATCCATTTAGTCATGTTATTCTGTTTGTTTTTCGTAATTTTCCCAATCAGAGAACCCATGTTGACACAAAGGCAGAGTTTGCTGGTCTTTGTGGGTCAGACTGTTTACTTTGCCTCTGCTTTTGGTTTTGAATCCCTCCTGCCTCTTTCCAGGGATAAGGATCAGACTGGGGAAGCAGCTTTGACCAGATGGGGAGGGAATAGGGCAGGAGTCTGGCTCCTTAGAACAGGGCAATCTGGCAAAATATTAGACCTACTAGGACACACATAGGAGACTTGGCCCACAAATCAGTCCTAGCTTTAGTATGGCCAAAGATACTTAGTGGAATAATTAAAGCATAGGTTTGTCTAACGACTCAGACTTTTCAAAATTTCCTTTATGAGCAGAGCTCTATTTATGTACAAATTAGCCTAGGACTGCAATTATCTCTATGTTACAGAGGAAAACGTGGATTTCAGTGACTTTTCCAAGAACACACAGTAAGTTATTAAGGACTGGAGTCTCTCAACAATAAGTTCATGTATTATAATGTTTTTATCCCCAGCACCAAACACCAGCCAGGCTAACAGAAGTTTGTTGAAAAATGAGGCTGGCCTGGAAGCCAGTCTTTTTTCCACTATTGGGATTGTCTAATTAGGCAGATAAAAACACAGGAGTCCCAGCTAAATTTGAGTTACAGAGCAACGAGGAATACATTTTTGGTATAAGATATTTCATTTCATGGAAATCTCTTTTCTCCTTCTGCTCCTCTCTTTCTCTCAATTTGTTCAGTTCTCCCCTTTAAAGAGATATATTTCAATGTCTTCCCATTGGTAATGTTTGTTGTCAACAACTAAAATTCAGTAAAAATTTCAAATGCTAATATTTTTGGCTTTCTATTCATTGCATACTTTAACAAAAAATTTTCAATATATTTGGAGTCAAATACAAACAAAATGTAAAGAACTTGATCACAAAAAGATATCCTTACCCCAAAGGCCCTTAGTTTGATGTACTAAGTAATTCTGTTAACAGATCAAATATTTCTAACATTTGATTCATGAGGAGCAGCAGAGTAAATGTGTGTTCTGCTAAATTGTTATTTTGTATTACAGATCAGCTTAGTCACATAAATTTGTAGTGGAATTTTTGTGTATATTAAAGCATTTCTAAATTCTTCCACCACAGCTGCTTTGTACAGAGTTTCTGCACACTCCTTGCAGTTTCCCTCATCAGTAGTGTTTTACATCAGCATGGTACATTTGTCACATAAAAAAACCAACAGTACTATTAATCGAATGCCACACTTTATTCAGATTTTACTAGATTTCTATTAATGTTCTCTTTCTAATGCACGATCCCGTTTAGGATTCCATACTACATTTAGTTTTTATGTCTCCTCTGGTCCATGACAATTTCTTATCTTTGTTGTTCATGACCCTGAGCATTTGGGGGAGGGCTGTCCAGGTATTTTGTAGACTGTCCTTCCATTTGAGTTAGCCTGATGTATTTTTCACGGTTAGTCTGTGGTTATTGGCTTGGGGGAAGAGGACCACAGAGTGAAGTGCCCTTTTCATCACAACATATCAGGGATACACGCTGCCAACATGACTTATTCCTGGTGATGTTAACCTGGACAACTTGATTAACTCAGTGTTTGCTAGGGCTCTCTACTGTCTGCTTACCTTTATCCCCCTTTCCATTGTTTGTTCTTTGAAAGCCAGTCACCACACTCAAGGGCAGAAACAGGGGGCATTAAGCTTCTCCTGTAGGAGGAAGTATCTAAATAAATTATTTGAATTTTGTAAGAAATATTTGTCTTCTCTGTCTCACTTATGTATTTATCTGATCATTTATATCAGTATGGACTCACGGCTATTTATTTTTACTCTGGGTTATAATCCAAGAGTATGATATTTATTTTGTTGCTCAAATTGGTCCACCTTTGGACATTGGGAGGTTTTATTGTTGGCTCTTAGGTTTCTTTCATATACCTGAATCATTGGGGACTTTTTAGTGCTTCCTTACTTTCAGGTACTTCAAGATAATCTAGGTTACAGCTATTATTTTTAAATGTTAAACATTAAAGTTTATTTGAACAAAATTATCTGTGCAGCATAATCAGTTTTAAATATATTTATATTCCCCTGATTTCTTAATTTAGTAATAAAATTGCTTTACTGACATTCTCCACATGTAATTTGTATTCATATAATCACAAAATCAATTTTATCTTCAATATTGCACTTTTAACTAAATGTACAGCAGCATTTATAATCATGTCAGATGTTTCACTTTCAACATACACAGAATAAACCTTAAAAAGCTTTGGTTTGATTCCATGAATTGAATGCAAAAAAAAAAAAAATAGGAACAATAATTGGAATTAACCAACTTTCTGTTGGATGTATCTCTAACATTTATATAAGATTATTCTCATTTAACCATTGGCCAAGTTTCCCCTCTGCTAACGAAGCCAAAACATAATAGCTTCTTTTTTCATTTATGTAAAAATCTGAAATCAAATGTAAGCAAAATGAATTTAGAATGGTCATTTCATCTAAATGAAAAGTCATGTTACACCAAATGATATGTAAACACACTGCAATTTACATGTTAAATTGTTATCTTCAGGCACATTCTTCCTAAAAATAACTACTAACTTTGGATAGAGATACCACTGATATTTCAGCATATTTGTGTTTTCTAGTTTTCATGTGAGTAATAAGAACACTACAGTCCCTGTGGTGGATGGCTAATGTAAGCAAACACTTCGTGCAAGTTTCATGTTCATTGTGAACTTTTTTGAGAAATGGAAATTCAATATCTAATTTTTCATTAAGCTTACTCTTATTTTTTCCTTTATTGTCACCAAAGGGTTTCTTGTAAAATGAAAAAGCATTATGAAACAATAAAAAATTATTATGTGTATATCATGCAATAGATGAAACAAACTATCGCAGCAAAAACATTCAGTACTCTATACCCTTAGCGGCAAGATAGCTTAGAGTGTATTTCCTCCAAATGTCTCGTTTATAACCTATAAATTTCCATATTTCCTGCTGACCCCACCAACCTGTCAGCTTGCTATAGTACATGACACAGACCACAGGAACTGACTGGTACACCAAATAGCAGGCAGGGACACCACCACTAAATTCTTCTCCCAGTACTTCCTGAGAACTGAGAAATTTACTTGCCCCAAGGTGCTCATGTTCAAGCATTTTATTTTACCATAAAGCACCCCACATGCTCTTATTAAAAGATTTCCATTATGTTACATATGAAAAGTCAGGAAAATGGAAATAAAGGTCACTTCCAAATGTAATCTTGTGTTAAAATATGTTTCACACACTGCTGTATGTGACCATGAATGCCAAAATGGAATTCCATCAAACTTCTAATGGCTTATTTTATTGTAATGGTTAATAATGATACTTTGTTGGAAGATGAAAAGTCCAAAATAAATGCTAAACAGCACAAGATACTAGGATGGTAAGCATAAACTGGAGCTATCCTAGGAGAACTGGGACATATAGCCAACTTATTGAAAAAGTTTTTTCACTGTTGTGTAGGCATCATGGATTCCAAGGTTTTGGTAAGATTCATAGCAATGACCTCCTTCGGAGTATAGGGGACCTCGTTGGGGTAGAATTTCTCTCTCAACTATTTGACACCTAGTACATTGCTCTGCTATCTCCTGCCATGTTGGGTTCTTGAGAGGAGTTACCCAGGGGACTGTCCAGCAAAATTTTATCCCTCTATGACCAGTATTCAAACCATGCGAGCCAAACTAGACAACACAGAGATTTTGAAGATTTCTCAATTCTCTTTGATCGTTCTCCTTTAAGAGAGGATTTGCCATAGGTCATAAGCTGGTATGCTTTTGTCCCTTTATCCAGGGATTCGCTTAATCTTTTAGGGGTGAGAATGCCTCCCCTTGCAAAGATTTCCAGAGTCTAAGTCTTACCAAGGAGAAAGATGAAGAAGAAAGTGAGATGAGTTTTAAGAAGCCTTTTCTCTCATCATCTATGGATAAAACTTCTTTGCATACAGCAGCCTCATTGTGTGTAATGTGTGAGGCTGCCTTTTTTTTTTTCTTTTGTTTTAAATACATATCAGAGACAGGCCCAAGCTAGATAGAGGACAGTGTGTGTGTGGAGCAGGGGGAGGGAGATCATAGCATACACTATCAACTATACTCACAAATTCACTCAGTAATTTATTATCGAGCACTTAGATGGCAACCACTAGGCTACTTCTTAGGTATAAAAGAATATCTAACACACACCACTGACCTCACAAAGTGTATGGTCTAGATCAGAACCTTAATTACTACAACAGAAAACTGAAAAGTAGACTCGCTAAGTCTGATCACAATAACTTGAATATTTTGGGGAGCGGTCCATGATGTTGAATCTGAACAAAAGCCAAACAAACCCACCAGCTGCACATTACCACGCTCAGACTTGGGTCCAAACCCCAGTACAACCTGGGAACAGCTGCCCACTCTGAAGAGCAGTAATGCTGAACCAGGGTGTCTTGGTTTACAGCTGGCGCTTGGTGGTTGAGAGAAATCATGGATTTTAGCTCTTGTGGTATTTGTTCTCTCAAGCACATATGATAAGTTATGACAATCAACTAAATCCTTATGACAGACATAAATAGTAGTAAGAGATATATATTTTTGTTCATATAATTTTCTCTCATTTTCATTGCTAGGCCTCTTTTGGTTTGAGTCTTATGATGGCTTAGTGCTAGACCCAGATCATGTTTCATTAAGGGTTTGCTCTGAGAATTAGTGCTCCCACACCCCACTAGGAAAATGAGACCCTTCTCAGAGGAAGCACGGGTCTAGAAAAATTTATTCTGCGAATGTGATCAACCGTGTCCTATGTGAAAAGTGTTCTAAGTGTGTATAAGTGGACTGCTGCCTGGTGATGGGTCTCTTCTGTTGGGTTCCACTGTTTCCCTTGGCCTGTACAGGACTCTAGGGAGGATGTGAAAACCCTTGAAACAAGAGGCCAGCCTCAATCTGCCAAGGGTGATATTATGTGTGCTTTTGCGGAATCACCAACCGTCAGAGATGAATAGAAACAAAGGGATCACCTGAGTTTGGGCCTCTCACTTTACCAATGCAGAGATTACCCTGATGGCAGGATGAACTCCAGCACCCAGGCCTTTGGATTATTAACCATAGCGTCCCTTCTACTCAGCCATAAACCATAGGGTGATGTCCTACTTTGCTCTCGATTAATGTTGACCATTAAAGGATTAGAGAAAAAATAATAGCAATAATACTTGCTATAATTATAACTGTAAAACATGAGTCAAAGAGAAATTGAGATTTTGAAATAAAGAAATGATTGACAATTTTGATGGATAACTTAATAAACCTCTTGCTTATGTAATATATTTTCTGATGACAAATAAATTTATGCTGGAGGTTAGTTCCTGGAGGCCAACTGTGGGGTTACCTTATCTGTGAAATCACCCATCAACTTCCTAGCCACCCTGTATAGAGGAGTTTGAGACAGACTTGCTTTATTCTCCTTAATTTTCTACAGGGCCCATAGTGGGATCTACTGGGAGTATCAACAAAAAGAGGTTTCTAATAAAAACAGAATGGGTCATATCCACAAAGATCTCCACAAAGGCTGTCCTCTCTGCATTCCCAGACAAATTTGGGTTTTTTATACTTTCATCACCATCACCCTTCCATTCATAAAAAAAAAAAACCCTCATAGTTAATTTCTCTATATAATGAATGGCATGATTATATGATTCCAGGGGAGCAAATGAATTTACAGACCAATAAAGTTAAATGTTGCCTATAAGTGAATACTCAAAATTCCCTCTTCCTTTTCTGAAGAGACTCTATTTCTTTTCATTTAGCTTCAAAATAAAGAATGGGGGAGGAATCTGTGACTGCTTCAAGTCATTTCATACCCAGGTACTCAGCAAAGAAAGTCAGTGTCTATGAAATGTGTCCGGCAGGCACCAACCAGAGGTGTAGGACTCATATATGTATTCTACATCCTCTGAATATCCTTTCTCTATTCACAATCCCTAATTGTAAGGGATCTCCTCACCCTGATTAAGAGTTTCTAAATGAGCCAAGATGAAGTTTCTTCTGCTGCCTCCTTATAACAAAACATGGCTTTGGAAGAAAGAGAGCCCTGGGCCCAAACTTACAGGAGAAGGTCAGGGAATGTCCCTGATCCTGAGGGCCAGCTGGGGGATGAGAGGCCACTAGGGGCCTGACTGGTATATGCAAGTTGCAAGGGGCAGAGAAGAAATGATGCTGAAGAGTTTCTGTGGTTTTTGACTCATCTGTCCCTGGTATAGCATGTCTTTTCTCTAATCACTAAGTAAATTTTACTCCTGGTGACCAATCATGGTCTCAAATGGAGATTCTCAATGGCTGCAAAACTGGGTTTCATTCATCAATATTGTGGGTTCAAACCTCTGTCCATGGGCTCAAGTGTGGAGAAACATTGCACCTCTATTTCCCATAAATCAATTAATTTTTTATTTCTTAACTTGGGGTGTCAGAAATTCTGTTTTATTTTTTACCCCCCAATCCTCACTTGAGATTGAGGCTGTTTTCAGGATCTCACACATAACTCACTTCTTGAAGAGGATCCCATGAACTTCAGTGGCCTAGCCACTCTCTTGTGGCAGAGATGTCCACTCTTGTGCCCGTATGCTCCTTTCAGCTCCTCCTCTCTGCTACTTTTATGCCATGCTTGCAGCCATGGAGGAAACTCGTGGTGAGGCACTGAATGTCAGGCTGAGGACACATCACTCAATACAACTCTTGGTTTTTCCTCAACAATCTTCCCACTCCTTTGCACACCACCAAGGAGCTGCCCACAGAACTCACTCTTAATCCACCTTCCTGCCCTAAAGAATCCCATTGCAGGCAAGTCCATGTCTTTTTCTCTTTTCACATTTCTCTCCATGGCCTTCTCCTTCTGTCCTCAAGCTATAGTCTCTTTGAAAGGGTTTACCTTCTTAAAACAACATCATGGAAAACCTGCCAAATAATTCTCTCAAAATAGCAAACATAAAACCTGCTGTATACCTGAATGTTGTGAAAACAAATTAAAAACTGTAGGGCAAAAACACAAATTAAAACCCAAAACCTTCTCTAAGCCACTATGCAGAATGATTAAATATAAAGATACAGCATGATCTCTTTTATTTCCCTCCTTTCCTCTCTTTCTACCTTCCTCTCTTCTGCCTTTTCTTTCTGTTTTATTAAGACCTTTCTGGCTATTGAGAGCAGATCATCACAACTATCTCCCTACCATGTTCTCTGGGTTCTGATAGCACAGCCCACTTGGAGTTTGATTATACAGCTCTGAGTCCTATACTTGGATCTTCCTTCAGTTGGACTGAATCAGAACAGAGCTTCCCAGGCCAGTTCAATGGCTGAAATTTTGTTCTCCCTCTGTGTTTGCTTCTTTGTTTATTTAATCATGAACACCTTCAGATGGCCTGCTCTCTCCAGGTCATAGCCATCTAGCCTACCTCTTTCATGAACATTCATTACTTAGCTCCTGAACACATTTGAGTTGAAACAAGTGACTTGGCTCTTTCTATGGGTTTAGGGGGATGACTGTCAAGTAAGGCAATGAACTCCCCACTATTGGACCACCATGTGCCCAAAGCTAATAGCAGTTCTTCCTAATTAGGCAACAAATTGGATTGGAAGGCCTCTAAATAAGCCAGTCTCTTAACTTTTAATAGTCATTCAGGAATTAACTGGGGTCAAATCCTAATTCTACCACTTACTATCTGTGTGAGCTAAAGCAGGTTAACTCCTGTGATGTACCTTCTTCATCCATAAAGAGTGCTAATCACTCTACCTTAGAGGGTTTTGGGGGGGATGAGATAAGTTACTAAATGTGAAGCACATACACCAGAGTGTGCCATATAATAAGCTCTCAGTGAAGTTATTTATATCTCCCCTTGCCTTGCTTTCCTAATTTGCTGAACAGAACTGCCCTATCAGCAGTACAGGTTTTATGGAGTGATTTCAGGGTTCGTAAAATGTAAGAGTGACCTGCATGCCTTGAGAATGGACATTCCAGTAGAGTTTTTTTCCCGGCCTTAAACCTAGTCTCATCTCAACCTCATTCACTCACAGGGATCCCTGTGGCACTTCTCCCAGAGAAGAGCATGCCACCCTCAATGCCTTTTCTGAGAGAACATTTCCAGAATGTTCAGGGGAGAGAGGAGTTCTATTACTTTCCTAGGGCTGCTGTAACAAATTGCCACAACTGGGTGGTTTAAAAACAACAAGAAAGAAAGAGAGAGAGAGAGAGAGAGAGAGAGAGAGAGAGAGAGAGAGAGAGAGAGAGAGAGAAAGAAAGAAAGGAAAAGAAGAAAGAAAGGAAAAGAAGAAAGATAGGAAAAGAAGAAAGAAAAGAAAAGAAAAGAAAAGAAAAGAAAAGAGAAAAAATTAAAGAAAAGAAAAAAACAGAAATGTATTCCCTCAAAGTTCTGAAGACTTGAAATTCAAAATTGAAATGTTGGTAGGGCTATGCTCTCTCTCTGAAGGCTCTAGGGGAGAATCCTTTCTTACCTCTTCCTAGCTTCTGATGGTTGCTGGCAATCCTTGGTGTTCCTTGACACGAAGGTGTTATTCTTTTACTTTGACTCTCATCTCTTTGTGGGCAGTAATGAAAAGTGGGGTCTCGCAGATTTGTTTAGATTGGAATAATTTTGTACATCATCACAAAGCCAGTTGTACATGTGCCCTTTAGAAAGCGGGCAAGAAAAAGTTGTAGGGTTTCTATTCTGTAGAATGAGAATGGAGTGACTGCGAAATTGGCCTGCTGCTTTGGAGACTGCTGCCTCTTTAATCGGTGTGGTGGATTCTCCCAACTTACTTTTCAGTCCGATTCATTCCTTGGTTCATTGCATGGCATTACCTGACTACTGAGAGTTGGCCCATGGTTCTGTCTCTTTGTTTCCCCACATTCTCTTTCCTTTCCTCTCTCTATGGAGTATTCAGCTTATCCTAATCACTCAGAGTTAGAGATCATGGCAAGCTCTCTTTAACCTACTGGTGTGGGCATTCACTGGGAGCAGTTTTGGCCAGATGTTCAAAATATGATGAAAAAAGTTATGAGCTAACGGGCATTGTCCAACTGGCCAAGAGCGAATGGCTTCCCAATCTTTCTAACCCTCCAATGGCATGTTGGCTGGCTTTCTCCAATTGCCTAACACACTGTATCTATACTCTGACTATCATGTATTTTAGTCAAATTTGATATCTCCTTACGCAAATTATGAATAAAAGGTCCTGGTGGAGTCTGTATATAAAAACTTTTTTTTTTTATCAGAAAGCTATAATTTGGGGGATTGTAAGCAGTATTTGTATTTTAGAGAGGAAAAGGAATTTGATTACAGATCCATGATGCCCTACCTCATTTGTTTAAGAAAGAACACATTTGTCAGCCTTAGTTTTTTGGGCACTAGATGGACTCTACCTCCTGTTTCAGAATGTGTACCTCCAAAGCCAGTGAAGTATCATGATGCTGATGCTTTCAACTGATAATAAAAATTCTGCCTAGTAATTTAACTTGGATATATCTTGTCCAAATATTCATTTACCCTTATCTAATATCCAAAAAGTTGCTATTCATTTTTTTGGTGAAATACAGATATATTCAAGCAGTTTCTCACAGGAGGCAAAGGTATTTCAATAGGGACAGCAATGTCTTCTGAATTTATCTAATGCAGGAAAAAAAGACCATGAAAGGGAGGTGGCAAGGGACTCCCTCAATTTGGCCTAGGTCTGGTGTCATTTTAGATAGGATAAGCCAGAGTTTGACAAATACTGTGGCCCATTATTACTGTGCTCAGATCTAAGTCTTGGGGTGTGGGGAGTGGTTGTGGGGAGCCATGGAGTTTCCCAGAAAGGAAATAGACATTTCTACAGAATGATTTATCATTTTTACTTTACCTGTACTACTATTTCCACAGGAAACAAACAAACAAACAAACAAACAAACAAACACTTCCTATAGCACATTTAGGAAAAACCAGACTCTTTAAGGAGAGTTAAACATTCAGAAAACAGAACCAGGGCAGCCAGAGTGAAAACAGGCCAGGCCATAATCATTTAGCAAATTATCTCACAACCTAAAGTCCCATTACTGCCATACCTCTGTTGCAGAAGAAAAATATCAATTCTACAGTGAAACAAAAATGGTCTCTTCTAGCTACAATTTGTTTAACACAAAAAGTTTTAAGCATATGTCAAAACACAAACGAAAGCTTTTTTTCATTGTTTCCATGTGTATATCAGGACTCTAAACCATGTAAAGCTGTGAGAGTAACTCTTACAGGTGCCCTTCTGTAAGAGTTCCTCAAAAGTACCTCCATCACCATTAGGACAGAAAGAATTAATTAGTGATGCCATATTCTATTAAGTACCCTCTGGAAATGTCTGATGATCCCAGCACAAGAAATGGAATCAAAATGTCAACACTTAAATTTTATAAAAGATATGCATTTCCCACCATCCATAATCTCAATTCGATACATGCCATGTCCTGTTAGCAGAGATTTATATATTTGTTTTATGTCCCATGTAACCAGGGAAAAGACATTTTATCTATCCCCATGTCTTCAAGTGAGAGGATAAATGAGGGAGACAAAAAAGAAAGTTGGGGGTAGGTGTGTTAGACACAGAGACAGAGATCACTGACATACCAGCTGCGCCGATACTGACATATTTGAACAGCAGTTATCATCAAACATCTCCGCAGATAACTGAGTCAGCTGCTTCAGGGTCATCCGGAGCTGGGTTTCAATCATCATGCTCTCCTCCACAGCACCTAACGCAGTGTATCGTGTGTTGTTTAAACAGCTGCTCGGTAACTGTTAAATGTTGAATGAAGTCTCCTAGGACTTTGGTGGTGGGGGGACAGGTGCTGGGAGAAAAGCACCAGTGAGAAGGCAGACATAGTTAGAGGAAGGAGGATTAATAAACTGAGATTTTAGCTCCTCCCTCCTCTTTCCTGTTTATACAGTGATTGGGTGTTCAAATTATTTCACCAATACGTTTTTCCCCTTTCTTTCAAACTATCGCTGGGAATAAATTCTCTGCTGCTCCTTCATCCCATCTCCACAGTAGGAGCTCTTAAGGATAGGATAGAAAATCCAAGAAGGAACCCAACAAAGCGTGAAAAAGTAGACCCTGAATATCTGGTTGAGAGATGCTCTCATCATCCAATTTCTTTTCATGGTTAGGGTCCTCCAACCAAGTACATTCCATGGGGGATATATAGAGGAGTTTGGTGCAAGGGGAGAGAGAGAGGGAACGAGAGAGAGAAGGAGGAGGAGGAAGAAGAAGAAGACAGACTGAAATACTGGACAAGGCTGTATAAGCATTTTACACAAGAAATCCACCCAGAGCAGGTCTGGGTTATAGGCCAATGTTATTTTATCTCTTAGTGGTTCCACATAAAAGCCATCTCCTTCCTCCTTCTCTTATTCCCTGAGGTGAATTCACTTCTACATTAACGTTTCCCAATCATGGCTGCTCCTCACCATGTTCACAATATAATGCAGAAGGCCAGTTTAACTCATCCTTTCTTACACCCCTTCCTTCCAATTCTACTCTTTGGACTTTATCTCCCATGGCACCGGAGACCAGGAGGTAGTGCACAGCAGAAACTGACTCCATTTTCGATTCTTGTTGAAGTAATGAATGAGTGGCCTAGAAATCATCTAGCACCTGAGACCCCCACACCCATCTAATCTCACCTCAGTCATCCAACCTCATTTCTCCCAACCTTCCTGCTCAAGCTCTCTATTGCAGCTACCACTTCCCTCCTTTTCCAAAACCCAAGTCAGTCCTTAAGTAGCTCTTACCCTCTCAATGCCTTTATCTTCCTGCCAAAAGGCTTCACACCAATTCATACCCTACTCAATTCTCTTGCTCCTTGAAGTTTCCTAGATCTGTCTCCCCCCAAGGAAAGTTCTCTTCCTATTCACTTGTGCTTGCTAATACTCGATCTGTGCTTAATGACCCATGCGTATTACTTAATTTATGCTTTTAATTGGCTTTGCCTTCTTAACCCAATCACAAGCTCTCTGGGGGCAAGGGGTAAAATCTGTGTTCACATCTAAAACACACACGACTTGCATCACCTGAGCCCCTGACAGATGAGCAATAAATCAACCTGAAATAGGTTGCCCATTTTCTTTCTTAGGGGATGGCTCAATAGGCTCATGGAAGTAAATGTCAATTTGGACCAACTTGGTTAAAAAAAACAAGTATTACACCATTGATTGCCTTTGTCTCAGGATGGCCTTCCGAAATGGATTGGGTGAATGGGTCACGTCTGAACACCATCACTCTCCTCCTCCCCAGCCTGTCTGGATAGTCTGGTCACATACAATGGGACAGCCACAGGAGAGGAGAGTCAGAGTCTGTGGCCCATGCCAATGCAGAATGTAGGAAAAATAGACCAACAAAAACAACTAACAGGGTGTGGGGAGCAGGTCTCTACCTAGTAGGAGAAGAAATATTAAAATTACTACAGACATTTAGAAAGACATATCTAAAAAGACACTGACACGTGAAATAGGAGGTGCAAGCCTATACATGTTTTAAATATCTATCCATTAAATTTTAAATATAAACAGCCTTATAGCCTTTATTTCACATCTCAATGTCTTTCTAGAGATAAACTCACATGAGTACACAGCTGCCACCAGCTAGAGTGCTGACTGTGACCCCCTTTACAGACCTAAAATTATAAACTTAAATTCATTAGAAACTAAGTGAACAATGAAACACCCATGGGATCAAGAGCAGTGTAGTTTTCTTTCTTGTGTTTTCAATAAGGTTGAACTTTATGAAGACATTGTGAAACTCAGAGACAAGTTAAATGGGAAAAGAAAAAAAATAGCAACTCATGGACATGGAGCAATCACACAGTATGATATAATTTACTTGAAAACACAAAACCAGCCTTACCTCCCCCCCACCACAATGTTCTCTGAATGCATTTCCATAAATGTAAATGTAAAGAAATGTTTCTAGAAGGATTCACATCGAGAAATAACAGTAGTTACATCTGGAGAGAGCTACAGAAGAGGGATTACGGAGAACTTTAACTTTATTGTAGCATCTTAATTCCTTAGATGTACAGCATCTTCACAAATCACCTCTGTTAATTAAAAATAAATTAAACTGTAAGGAAAATTCACCTGAGATAATACAGGAGACTGGAAAGTGGAAGCAGATGAAGAGATTTATGCCTGTGGCTTTCTGACTCATAGTCACACCTCTGGGTGGAGTCCAGGGGCAAAGTGCAGAGATGAGATGGGTGGGTTTAATTGAACATGATAGATATGATGTAATTTGTGACCCTTTTTCAGGGAGAAAGAAGCTTAAGCCAGTTTCTTTTTCTTTTTCTTTTTTTTTTTTTAAATTGGGATCAGGCTCAACCTCTGAACAGAAGTGGGACTCTTAGGAAGGCAGGAGGTATGTTAGAATAGAGGAAGCCCCTATCACCCCTAAAAAGTTCTAGTTCACAGTAGGAGCAAAATCTAAGTTCACAGCTTTAGGCCAGTGGCTCTCAAGTGTGAGCGTGCACAGAATCCTTTGGGGGTTTTGTTTAACTTGCAAAATCCTAGACTCCGCGGGTAGGTCCGGTTCTGGTTCACAAAGGCTAGACTATGTGGCCTGGAAATATGCATTTTAAAAAGTGCCCCAGGGGATTCTGACATGGGTGAAATGTCTGTCACACTCTGAGAGTGTGGGGGAGCAGAGGACAGCCACCTTTCCTTTCTAAGGTGGACTACCCTGCACAGTGACATCATGAAAAACCTTGTTTTATAGTCCCTTCCTGCCAACTGCTTCCTCTCCCACTCCCAGTTTTACAATTTCTAAATGTTCGAACATCCATAAGGATTAAATACAGAATCCCAAGGAAGGGACAGAAGATAGAGGAGGCAATATGGAGAAAAAAGAGTTGGGAAGGGGTGGTGGAGAGAGAAGTAGGGGCCAAAGGGTAAAGATAAGTCAGTGTAGCTGCAAGGGAGTGAACGCCCTGGGCATAGGAAGAGGGATCCTTTCCCTCTGGCACGACTGCTGTGCTCATGAACTGCTGGGTTTCAGAGGTGTTAAGTAACCACCTCTTGCATCTGTCTAATAAGGTTTTATAATTTGTAGAGAGCATTCACATGCATGATCTCATCTGAGTAGGGTGGAAGCTGCCATTCACACCTCTGTCATCGGGACTAAAATACCTTGTGACTTCACCCAGCAGCTGGCTGAGGGGTGTGAGGAGCTCAGCAGCACAGGTGGCTGGATAGGTGGGGAGTGGGGAGGGGACCTTGGAACTGCCTCTGTATTCCAGGGGAAGAGGGGCAATTATCGTTGTTGAGTGGAGAAAAGGATGAGCAAAGCCTGGAAATCTGTCAAATGGAAAACCCATGGGTATTTGTTTACTGCTTATTTGGTGCATCTCTTTAAGCTACATCCAATCAAAACGGAAAAGGAGGGAAAAGCACTCAGGATCCTGGACCTTTCCTGGGGTAAAAGTTGATTCTGCTTCCATAGGGGTTTCAATGCTTAACGAATTCAGAGCTTATTTTTTTTTTTTAGCTTAATCTAATTCCCCCTGCTATCATTGCAGTTTGATTTCTTCTTCAAGATATATATATATATTTAATTCTAAATTATTAGGTTCTTTCAAACCCCTTTTCCAGGTAAATGTTTCTATCTGATACCTTGAAGTTGTGTGCTACAACTAGGAGCTGGAGATGAAGTGAAGAACAAAAGGAGAGAATAGAATACGAGCCCTGCGAAGTCAGAGAAGGAAGGCCCAGCGTCACCTTGATATTTCTCATACAGGCTGGTACCCAGCACATTTTTGCTTATTGCATATACGATGTATGGAAAAGGAATAAACGGAGAGAGAGGGCGAGGAAGAGCTAGAGAGGGAGAGAGAGAGAGGTGTGGATCAGGGGTTAGAGAATACAGATATTAAATATTCAACCGCAGACCTTTCTTTCCACAAATTCCCACTCTTTAAGTGGATTATCTCATTCATCACTCCAAACCCAGATTCTCTGAATGCGATGGAGAAAAACAACAAATTCCACATAACACAGTCTCACCTCTGAATGCCCAAACCAGAACTCGGAACCCATACGAATACACCCTGTGCATGCATTCTTCAGTCTTCAGAAATTGAATGCTCATTTCCAATCTGCCACATGTCTTCCTTGTGTATGGGATGCGTTACTGGCAAGAGGAACTTTCCATATCTCTCATCGAAGAGAAACTGAGATCAGTTTATCCCCACTGACTCAAGGGTGGAATCAAAATGAAAGATTCTTCTTAGGGCAAGTCAGAAAGGGATCAAGAGAACATGAAAGATGCCCTTGAGGCAGTGGCCCCCACATAGGTCAAGGTGGCACTACTAGATCATTGTGACTTCTTCCATCTCTAAATTCTGGTTTCTACTTCTTGGAGCACTGTCCTCAAAGACCCTTAGCAAAGCTTAAAACATGTAGAGACTATTATTTTGCAAAGGGCCCTCAAAAGCTGAAGCAAAGTTTTTTGAATTTCTTTGCTGGTGAGATGTTTTCATCTCTTTGGAGTAAGATTTGATTGAAGGGAAAAGTCATTCAGAACCAGTTTGTGAATAACATGAGGAATGGAGCTGTGAGTGGCACTTTTGAGGAAAAACTGTGTGTGCGTGCATGAATGCGTGCATGCACACGTGTGCACTCACACACATTTCACGCTCTCAAAAGATTTGGAAAGATTTCAAGTGGATTATACCATAGCATCATGTAAAAATATGTGGAAAACTTCCCATGTGAGATTAAAGGGCAATACTTCTTTGGAAGAATTAAAAGCAAAGTTAGCCATGCTTCTCTTGAATATGACCTAGTCATTCTTCTTTTACTGATACCATCAGGTCTGCCAGGATAAGCTTACCATCATTGAATCTTTCCCTTCTGTGTGTTCCAAATACATATATTTTGTAAAAGCCTTAAAGAAAATATTAAAGATTCATGAGATGAGCCACACAAGTATAATTTTTTCAATAGCTTTTCCTCCCTGCCTTCTTCATGTCTCATTTTCTCTTCTCTGGGGAATACCAGAAGAGGATAGATTATTATTATATTAAATAATAATTCCTGACTTTCAGTTCTCGCTTTATGACTATCATGGACATAGGGCTATGTTTGCTCAGGGAAAATGGGTCACAGATTGCTAAACTAGCTCTTCACCATCCAGTGGTTAAGAGCTGTTTGTTTTTCAAATACCTTAATTGTATGGTCTAGCAGAAAAGAGCAGCACTGGAAATTATACCTCTGGACTAAATGCAACCAGATGGACAAAAACAACAAGGCATTTGAAAAAGATAAACGACCCACAATCCCCCTGTGGTTGGTTTTATCGCCAGTTAATTTTATAATGGCTTCTTCTGGAGCAGAGGGATATTCTCCAGGGCTAGGAGTGGCCTCTCAGCAAAACCTGGCAGCCTTCAGAGGAAAAGGTCCTCTTTGCTGCCCATTTGGGTAGAATTTGAGTGAACGGTTTGGTTTGGGGGCTAGGGTAATGGGTGGAGTTGATGGGAGAGTGGAATTCTAAGCTGAAGGGCATCAACACATACATCGCTTTGTCTTGTATTTCTCCTTGATATTCATTTCGTAGTGCTTTTTGCTAGATAAAAAGCAAGAGGTCTAGTCTGTTGGTGACTAGAGCTGAGGATGTGAGAAGCGTGGCATTAAACTGTCTGGTTGTTATCTGCAGGTTAAGGTTCCAGAAGCCAGAGTTGCTATGGGAAGAATATCCCATGTTGAGTGAGGGTTATGTGGACTCATCAGTGGACTCAGGGTAAGACCGATTCCTGGATCTTTGTTCTTCTTCACAGGACACTGTACTGGGGTGACAAACCAGCTTTGTGGTTTGTGAATGCCTTAAAATCCTGGCAACCAGGCTGCTGGACTGTCTTCAGGCCATAAGTAATTACATATCATTTCTTGTAGTATATAATAAACATATTGGATTCATGGTTGGACAGTGATGGAGATGTGGAGAGAAAGTCTAGAAAGAAATGTAAATGGGAGACCTCATTGACCCTCCTCATGAAACAGCTGTGATTTTTCTGGGAATTATTGAAAGATTTCATCATTTTGGAAAGGTTTTTCTCATATATTCCATATCCCGCTCTGCCACTATTGCCACCAAGAAGCCCTTAAAAATGGAGGACAGGAATTTAAGATACTCTAACTATTTGTTTTATAAAAGAGAAAACGGATGAATTGAAAGAGAGAGGTCTGTGATCTTTTGAGGCATTACTAAGCTGCTGATACAATTAAAACAAACTGGTCAAAGAGTTATCATTTCTTCCTCTTTCCTTCTATGTTTCAGCGATAGCCTTTGGTCTCTATGCCTTCTTAAATTAATAGTCACAGGTTTCCAGAGACTACTTCATGTAAATGCCTCTTCAGTCCCTCCATAAAATCTTTTCATTTCCTTGAAATCACCCTTAAAACTTTTGTTCATGAGATCTCCTTCAGAAAACATCAAATTATATACTTAAATATCTACAGTTTATTGTATATCAGTTAAATAATCAATAAAGCTGTTTTAAAAAATTGTCTTATATTAGGTCCAATCTTTTAAAAAACTTTAACTTTTAAAAATTAAGTAAAATTTGCATACAATAAAATGCACAACTCTTTACTGTAAAATTTGATGTCTTGATAAATGTGTACATCCATATCATTATCATTCCAATTGATATTCAGAACATTTCAATTATTTAAAAAATGTTCCTCATACTTTTTCCAATGAAAATATACATTCCACAAAAAATACTTACTTTTGATTTTTATTACCATATATGTTAATTTTGCCTATTCGTAAACTTCAGAAAAGTTTATTATTAATTATGTAGATTTACTGTTTTCAGCCTGTCCTATCTCATTCAACTTAATGATTTTTAAATTTATATATATTGTTGTAGTTATTATTTATTATTGCTGCATAGTAAACCACTGTATGAATATCCCACAATTTGCTTATTGATTCTTCTGGTTCTAGACATGTGGATTAATTCTAGTTTTTAAATGATAAGAACAAAGTTGATAGGGACATCCTAATACAAATCTTTTTGAGATGCATGCTTTATTTTGTTCAGATTAATATTTAAGAGCCGAATTACTGGGTCACAGGGAAGATGCATGTTAATTTTTTTTTTTTACTGATATATAATTTACATATCATAAAATTTATCCTTTTAAAGTAACAAGTCAGTCATTTTTAGACTACTCACTCACATAGTTGTATAATGATCATTGAGGTCTAATTTTTTGGAAGAGTTTGAGAAATATCAGTGATAATTCTTTAAACATTTGATAAAATTTACCAATGCCCTGGACTTTTATTTATGGAAGATTTCAGATTACTAATTATATCTCTCTACTTGTTATATTCAGATTTTTTTTATCTCTTTTTAGTCAATTTTGGTAATTTTGTGTCTCTAGAAATCTGTTCATTTCATCAAAATTATCTGATCCTTTGGTATAAAATTGTTCATCTTACTTTCTTATAATTGTTTTATTTCTGCAAGGTCGACAGTAATGTCATCTCTTTAATTTCTAATATTAGTAATTTGAGTCTTCTTTTTTTTTTTTTAGTCTAGCTGCTGGTATGTCAATTTCATTGACCTTTTCAAAGAATTAACTTTTAGTTTTGTTAATTTTCTTTCTTGTTTTCTATCCTCTATTTTCTTTATATCTAAATATCTATCATTTCCTTCCATCTGTTCGCTGAGCCAAGTAGTTTCCTCTACTTTTTCTAGTTTCATATGGTGGAAGATTAGGTTATTGTTTTAAGATATTTAAAATGTAAATGTATATAGCTCTACATTTCCCTCTGAGTACTATATTCTCTGCATCCCATACATCTTGGTATATTGTGTTTCGTTTTTATTAATCTCAAAATATTTCCTAACTTCGCTTGTGATTTCTTTTTTGATCTATTGGTTATACAAATTCTATTTTTATACACTGTATGCACATCAACATAAATTATAATTAATGCTTTATGCAGTATTCTTTTATCAGATAAATGAACAAAAGAATTATAAAAATACATTTATATTGTCCTTTATATATATCTATGTAATTCTCTTTATCTTTTTTTCATTTCTTCATGATCATTCAAATTACTCTCTAGTGACCTTTTATTTCATCCTGAAGGACTACTTTCAATATTTCTTATAGGGTAGGTCTTCTAGAAAACAGTTTTCTCAGTTTTTATTTATCTTGTGTCAATTTCTTATTTATTTTTGAAGGATATTTTTGCTTAATATCAAGTTCTTGGTTGACAGTTTTTCTTTCAGTATATTGAATATGTGATTTCACTGACTTTTGGCCTCCATGGTTTCTTATAAAAAACCAGCTGTTTATTTTATTGAATATAACTCATACATGATGAATCACTTCTCTCTTCCAATTTTTAATATTCTCTCTGGTTTTAGCTTTTGATTATATGACTAGATGTGTATCTCTTTGTGGTTTTCTACTTGGAGTTAATTTTCTTAGATGTATAAATTGTTTTTCATCAACTTTGAAGGATTTTGACCATATTCCTTTAAAAGTTCTTTCTGTCCCTTTCTCTCTCTCCTTTCCTTCTGGAACTCTCAAATTTGATGTGTTGCTACTGGTGTTCCATAAGTCTCTGAGGCTGTATTTCTTTTTCTTCATTCTTTTCTTTCTGTTTTTCAGACTGGGTTATCTCCATTGACCTGTCTTAAAGTATGTTGATTCTATCTTCTGCTGTTCAAATATAATGTTGAGGCCCTCTAGTAAATATTTTATTTCAGTTCTTTTTTTTTCTAGTTGTTCTTTTTCAAACACAGGATTTCTACTTTGTCTTTTTAATAATTTTTTATCTTTTTATTGGTATTTATATTAATATCAATATTGATTTTTTTTAGTTTTCTAAAGGAATGATTTTATTTAGTTCTTTGAACATACTTCACACAGCTGAATTAAAGTCTTTGTCTAATAATTTTAATATCTTTGCTTTCACAGGAACAGTTTTTTCTAATTGCTTTTTTCCTGCATATGAACTATAATTCCATATTTCTTTGCCTTGCTTTTTTGTTAAAAAGTAGATATTTTAAATAATATAGTATGAAAACCCTGGAAATCAGATAGTCCTTTCTCCTGAGTGTTTGTTGTTGTTGATGTTTGTCATTGATTTATGTTTGTTTATTGTGTTTTGTGGACTAATTCTATAAAAATCTGTATTCTTTTCTTGTGTAGACACTGAAGTCTCACTTTAGTTATCTTTGAGGTCAGCTAATGTTTGAGAAAGATTGTTTAAATATCTGGAAACAATAAATCTCCCAGTATTTTCTAAGGTGTTCTGTGTGCATTTTGAGGTCAGCCTGCAGCCAGGCAGATTGTACCTCTGCTTTAGCCTTTACTTCTTACTTGTTCAGTGACTCAAGATAGCCATAGGTGAGAGCTTAGGACCTTCTCAGATCTTTCCTGAGCATGCACCACACCCTTGGAAAGTGCACACCGCACACATGCAAGCAGCTTTTTAGATTTTCAGGAACATGTCAGAAATTGACAAAACCCCTATGCATGCCTCATCTCCAATTTTTTTCTTCTAAATATTTTACTTAGCCTATTTTTTTTTACCTCAAATATTATCCACTAACTCATTCAATCACAAAAATAAGCAGTTGTCTCTAATTGTTTTCTACTGATACCCCTGGAGAAAGGCTTTTTGTAGTGGAAAAGCCCAGGTCAGGTCACATATATTCAACCTTGCAAGTGAAATCTTCCAAAGGAACCACCAGAGAGGGGAAATAATGAAAGTTCTCTGAGAATTAAGCTTTGAAGGAACTGTAACCATGTTCTGCCCCCTCTGGTGGCTGTTAGTCTACTGGTTTGTACCGAGAGTTTAATAAACATCAGCCTGCAGTCCAAATAAAATTTTGTCTTCTTTTTGTTCATTTTTTGTAAAAATCTCTTGCCTTGAGAAAACTCTGCTCTCTGTAAGCTAGCTGTATCAATTAACTTTTCATCTCCAAACTTAGTAGGATAAAACAATAACTACTTACTTAACTAAATTATGATTCAGCAATTTAGGTTATGCTCAGCTAGGTGTTCTTCTGCTAGCCTTATTGGTTTACTCTGCGTTTGTAGTCAGCTGCTTTTTGAGGGTTTGGCTGATTGTTGATTGGAGCAATGAGGGATATTGTGCTATTTGTCTCTCTCCTTCCAGCAGCATATTCCAGGCTTGTTCATATGGTGGCCAAGAAGGCAAGCTCCTATATCCAGATTCTTTCAAACCTCTACTTTATCATGTTTGCTAATGTCTCATCAGTTAAAGCAATTCACCTGGTTAATCCTGATTTAGAGGAGGTGAAGGATAGATTCCACCATTTTATAGGAGACAACTGCAAAAGTGGGAGGCCATTTTTGTTATTTACTACATTGGCTCTGGATGCAGTAAGTGAAATATGAGGCCAAGAAAGAAGTGTTCCTTATCAGTATTGGGATATTAACAAAGGCATGCTCTATGTCAGAAGGGTGATCGAGACATGCCCTATATTACCATCCAAGGCTTTAATCTGTGGAGACTTCTCTTGGCAAATCAACAAATGCCTTTCACTTAGAGACTGCTAGAAAAGCATTTGATTCCCCCCAATGGCAGAAACACGAACTTTTCTTTGTTATCTTTCCCCTGTTCTTCTTCCACTTTCCTTCAACTACCTTACTCTCAAGCCCATTTGCTGTCTTTTATAAAAACTTACCATTGATTGACCTGGACTTGGTCCCTGTAAATTATTAAAGTGCCAAATACATGCTGCTTTATCTGAAATGGGTCATGAGGCTCATAAACAAAAACAAACAAAAAAAAAAAAAAAAAGGAGAGAGAGAGAGAGAGAGAGAGAGAGAGAGAGAGAGAGAGAAATCAAAGAGATCTGACAGACCAGCATAAATTCTCAAATCCAATTTTAGATCCTTTTGGTTGAGCTAACAGCATGAACACAAGTGCACCTACTTAAACACTCACCACACCTCTAGGCATGAGTACCTTCAAACACACACAAACTAAAACATACAAAGATTTATTTTAGCAAATATGCTTTATAGAATGGGGTGAGGGTGGACCACCAGGGAAGCAAAAGAAGATGTTTTCTATAGCATTGCAGTGTCAACTTTTTTTCTATCCCAGAAATGCTGAGGCAGCTCTCTTGTTAGTGTTTGTGTTTACTCTCCTAATATTTCTCTTCAACATCATCTCATCATTATTAGAAGTTGTATCAGCCAGCTACTGTGTAACAAGCCACATCAAATCCCAGTGGCTTGAAGCAATAAATGTTGACTGTGTACATGAGTCTATGGGTTGGCTGGGCAATTCTGCTGATCTGAGAGAGCCTCAGCTAACTGTCCTTGGACTCACTCATGAAGGGGTACCAGCTAAAGGTAACAATGGGACTGGCTAGTCTAGGATGACCTCAGGTGAACAAACAGCCTTCTTCCACATGTCTCTCACATTCCTGCAGCAGGTTAGCCCAGGAATATCCTCATGCTCATGGCCAATGAACAAGAAGAGCAGGAAAGAAAACAGCAATTCATAAGTATTTTCAAGACTCTGTGTTTTGTTTGCTAACTCCCATTGGCCAAAACAAGTCACACCGCTGAGCCCAGGGAGAGGATGCCAGCCAGAACATTTTGCCCACAATTGTTGTAGTGAAGAATTGGAGACATCGGTGTGATCAATTTACCATCCCAGATGTGTAAGATTCTGGTGATTTAAAAAATATCCATAAGATTATTTCTCATATTATTAAATGGTCCACAGTCCTAGCCTTGCCCTTAATGGTGTTCGTCTGTTTTAATCATTTTGGGGGTGTTTTTTGCCACACCTCAATGTCAGTGTGTTTTTCTGAGATCAAGTTAGCCGGGGTTGGTGAAGAGGGGAGAGGAAGAAAGTGGTGAAGGTGGTCAGTCTGTTAGTATTCCCTTGTGGGTGTACAAATAAATAAATGCTGACTGATGTTAGCCCTGCGTTTTCTCTCCTTTGACCACATACCAGATTGTACCCCAGAGGACACACTTGTAGAAGAAAGGCTCTCAGCTTTTGAGCAATAGACCCAGCCCTCTGACTCACAGACTCAGTCTAGGGCTTCCCCTCTGGGTTCCTAGTTTCTCAGTGTGGATGATAAGAAATAACTCTTAGAGGAAGCGTGAGGTATTTATGTGCGTATGTGTGTGTGTGGAGGGGAGTATTAACCTGAATAAAGATACTTTGCTAAATATATGAGTGGGGTACCAGAAGCTACTCTTTTACCTAAATATTTCTCCAACCTATTGCTGGCTAAAAGATGTAACCATGATGTAATCAAGTTCGGATGTAACGAGAAGGAATTAAACTGGATGGTAAAAATGATCTTGTGAAAAAAATAAACGGTACTAAGTGCTGAAATGTATGATACTAGAATGTTGGAGGTCTCTCTTTGGATGATTTTGGGAACTTAGTCCCAGCCATTTGTCTAGGTTGGACTTGGTGCCAGGAGTGGTTTAGACAAAGAGGGCAGTTTTGCTAAGGTCTTCAGAGTTACATATGTTGAGAACGGTCTCTTTCCACCTTCAGTATCTACCACTTCTAGCAGCTACTTAACTCAACAACCAGTGCTTCTGATCTTTCCTGGGCTCTGGGATGGGTTTCAAGTGACTCTCCCCACCTCACCTTTCAGAGCAAAAAGAGGCTTCAGGGTCTCTGCCCCAACCCTCATACCAACTATGTAGCAGCTGAGATTCTCATACTCTCAGCCTACCTCTGGAGTGAGGTCATGAGGTATTTCAGTCCTGTGATCAAGGTGTGAACCACAGCCAAAAGGGAGGACGTGCTTCCAGAGCCCAGTAACAAGGTGTGATAGGATTTCAAGGTTTTGCAAATGCAGCTGTTTTTTCCCCACCTATTTTGTCTTTTTGTATCCCTCTCTCTCTTTGTTTTGTGTGAAAATAGTTGTCCTATCACTTTCAGGAAACCATTTCCTTGGAAAAACATTAAAGTCTTTAACTTATCTGCAACTCAGAAATAAATGCATTTCAAAAATTTGCTGAGAATCTAAGAGTATCTTTTTTATCTTCTTGCCTAATGGGCACTGGGAAGTACTTAAAAGCAGATTTTCTTTGGGATTCCTCAAAGTCCTCAGATAGATATTTCACAACTACAACCAACTTCAATAAATGTGTAATTACTGAGCTCCACTCTGTTGGAAGTCACTCTAGTGGGATATACAGAGAAGGTCAATAAGTGTATGCTACCTGCAGGGAGTGCCAATTCTACTACACATATTATTGAACAATATAAGATAGCATAAAATCAAGGATTCTGGAGCTGGAAGGGATCTTACATAGCTCAAAGCACTTCTTTTACAGACTCAGAAAGTTTACCTAGTGATTCAGTTTCAGAGTTGAACTTGAAAGTGGGGTTCTTCGCTCTCAGCCCAAAAGGCTGTTCTATGGAGAGAAAGCATGGGAACAGGAAGAGTCATCATGGAACTCTTTTTCTCACCTCATAAATAGATGACTTTATGCTGAACTTTAATAGTGAAGGTAGTTGATGCAATTATACGTTATAGGCACATTATAGAAATCTATTTTTCTGTCTGCTTACATATATCTGGAGAAAGGACCATTTTACTCATTCCATTTTCTACTCTCCCCAACTGATTCACTAATCAAAGGGTTCCCATGAAAGCATAATATGGATATGACCAAACTTGGCCTCTAGGCTGAGGCAATTGCCTTAGAGGTGGCCACATGAACACAGTCTTTTCCAAGGCCCATTGGAACTAAAACTGAGCAGTCAGTTTCTCTCCATTACACATGAAGCTCAAATGTTGGCTGGCAGTTTTTTTGTTTGTTTCCTTGCTTGCTTGCTTTATAGCTAGAGGGAAAGGAAAGGTGGTCTACATAGTGAGACAGGATGGAAGCAGAGGTGTGACAACAGAAAGTAAAGACAGGAAGACAAACCTATGCGTTAGTCCTTGTTTTCAATTGTTTATCTCCAACTATATACCTATTCTTTTTTGTGCTTGTGTGATACCCAAGTACATATATCATAAATGACCTTTCCTGCTTAAGCTAGTATGAATTAAGTTTCTATCACAAATAATGAATATGTACAAGTAAGATTATTGAATTCTATTAGTCTCTCAGATAAATTAATACATTTTAGAAAATGAGAAGGTGAGGGTTAGTGTATGGGCCTAGAGTAGGTTAAGACATAAAGACCAGTTTGTTACAATAAGCTATACCTGGAGAGCCTTCCGGATATTTTTGGTACATTGACTTAATCAGCAGATTATGTTGCTAAAGGAAAGTCCCACTGAAAATAACTTGATAATATTTGTCAAATACATAGTTAAAATTCCCATTGCCTGAAATATTTGTAGTCATTTCTTTGACCTCTATTGTATGTATTAAAAGAAATTCTAGAAATAAATTATATACACATATTTAGGAAATATTTAATTTTGCTAAAATGGAATAGAGATCAATTTCTTCTAGCTTCAAGTTATAATTTTATAATTATGAGTCTGAAAACATTCAAAATAAATATTTGTTAATAAAATTTACCAATTATGCCTATTGATAAAATCCAGATGAAATCTTTCTAACAATATAATATATACTTTCTCTAAAAATCTGATAAAATCCCAGCAACAAATTCATCAAAAATAGATTAATGTAACTGAAACAAACGAATAAAAAATGCCTCTCATTTTTATCTCAGGAATAGATTATATTTTGATTAAGTCCAACAAGTGGACTTAATCTTCAAACATGCTTTCATACATCATCATGCAGGGTAAGAGAAACAAATGTAGATGCAGATCTCATCTTACTTGAAAGGACTGAAATGACTGACACCACAAACCAGGAGATGGAACATTTTCATAGTGACGTATTTTTCCATTATGTATTTTATCTAAGATTTCAATGGGAATATATGTGTTGTGGATACAGGATGGAGATAGGGTGTTATTAAGAAGACTGATGATAGAAGAAAGGAAGTAACTGATGAGCTTTGCCTAATGACTCCTATGTTTCTGAATGCTCTGCCCCAGAAGATAATAGCCATCTGTTCTCTTTGTCCACTGGGGAGTGAGCAAGAGGATATTGGTCAATAACGTGGCTAAGGAGATGCAGGGTACACAGTGAATTTTACAACTGACAAGTTCCTTGAACACTGGAACCATTGACCAAGTGTTCTGAGTGGGGTGAAATGTCCTTCTCTGGGGGCCAGTAGACACATCTGTCTGTCAGAATATAAATGCAGTGCTATCCAAAGGGAAAAGAATGGGCAGTTGATGGCTGGATTCCTACATTTCAGCCTGGCAATATTTATTTTAAATCCCAGTCCTTTCCTGAGAAGCAAATCTAAATTTCCCGACATGATTTTCAAGACGTCTTTCTCTTTCCACTTTATTCTCCTGAAAAGAGAGAAGAAACTTCTCAGAGAAGAAAGTGTGATTTCTTTACAGAAAAGGGCATGTGTCTCATATTTCAGTTATTCACATGAACATTTGGAAATAAACAACTATCACAGTTCTTTTCCCTCAAAAAAATATGTGTGACATAGGGAGTTTTGATTTTTCTCTTGACACATTTTAATGATAACCTAAGAAAATAGATTCAAGGAGATTTAACTCTGAATCATAGAGTGGAATGACCTGAAAGCATCTTGAAAATTATCTGGTGGATAAAAAAACTGAGTCACAGAGATGTAGAATGAACTGAGGATCACAAGAATGACTTAAGGTTGGTGAGAAGGCAATAAACAAACAAACAAACAACCTATGTTTACCCAGAGCGAGAAAGAGTAGCAGGGAAGTCTAGTCCCATAGGAGGAGAGTTGAAATGCTGCCTTTAAAGACACAAAAGAGAGCAATGGTTCCAGCAGCTGCCAGCGACTTGCAAAATCTAGGAATATAGTTTTCCAATCAAACATGCAAGATAGATAAAGAGTGATAGAAGCCATTGAATTAGGTGCCAATTAAAATTGGTAGGTGTCAACTCTTTGGCCAAGACATGTCTTAGTATCTGTTTCCTTGGAAATGGATTGTGGTTACATCACATGTACATTTACTCCAAAGCTGAAGGTAAAAGTAGCTACTGGATTTGTTAGAAGACAGCACACTGGTCTCCAATGTAGAAACTTTCCAGAGGATTTATTATGCTAATTTTACTTAACACCTTTTTGTCTGTTTGTTTGTTTTTGCTTTGTAACAGCAAAAGTATCACAACTAAACTTGTAAAACCTTATTCAAGATGTGGTTTCCACTCTAACAGCTAATTTTTGTTTTAACTAGACTGATTGTCAGATGGCTAGCACCAATCCATGCAATCTAAAAATAGAATAAGAAATTACTTCCACTTAAAGAATCTCTAGTTTGCTGACTGGTGTTCTAATTTGTATTAGATAATAAGCCATCCTTATAAGAGCACACTAACCCATTCTTGGCTCTCGGCTGTAGCATACATAGCTTGTGTTTATGTGCTTACACCCTAATGCTCTTTCTATGACATGGTGGCTGAAGAGTCAGGAGATCTGGCCCCAAGGCCAAGCTCGGTTATCAACCCCCTATGTGATTCAGGTAAACAATTAATCTGAATTAGGGCTCCTCTTTGCCAACTTGCTCTCTAACAAAAATCTTGACACATTTTGAAAAAGTCCTACATCATGATTTGATACCTTTGATCAGAGGCCTCTTTAGCTCCCATTCAGCTTTTGGTTTCTAAGACTCCAGATGATTTGAAATTTGAGTGCAAAACAGAGCCAAAGGTTGGTCAGGGAATAAGCTTTAGAAGCAAACCTTCCTTTTGTCACTTACTAGATGTATTACCAATGTTTTACTATCTCTAAGCGCGTTTCCTCAAATGTAACCTGAAATGGTACAGTCGTTCATCGGTATCTGAGTGGGATTGTTTCCAGGTGGCCCTGGGCTTGTTGAAGGCACTGGCAACATGCTTCTGGGCTCTAGGCCTGGAGGCACAAGGCATACATCTGACTGAAAGGAGAGTAAAGTAGAGCACGCTAGGGCATGCCACAGCTGTTCTCCAGAGCAGGCTTTAATCTCTCAGGTCCTGAGGTTGCAGAAGGAGCTGACCCATCAGCTTCTTTTCTTCCATCTATAGCTTGTGAGGCACCGTGCAATGCACCATGCAAAATCCTCACCACAACCCAACCTGAGCCCACTGTTTCTTTTGTGAAATGAGACTATCAGGTTGCATCCCACCCAAAGTCACCCAGATAAGAGAGTAAATTCTAATATAGGTCCATCTGTCTCCACAGCTCATGGGCTTTTCATTATACCATACCAGGAGCCAAGAAACCTGCAAGTCTTTGTTTTAGCTCAGCACACCACTCGTCTTAAGTGACTTTAATGTTCCTCTCTCTATCAAGGGCATATGCAAACTCAATCCCTCCACCTCTAGTTCCTTCTCACCTCACATTATCTTTGGAACTACTGTGTGCCATAATACACAAATGCATCAGACACCTATGGGAACAACAGATGAGAGAATTGACTGCTAACTTTCTGTTTATACATCTGCACATTTACATCTTACTCCCTCAACTACCCTAAGATTCTTGAGGTAGAGAGCATAATGTATATACAGCCACAGCCCTCCTTCCACTGTCTACAAGTGCCTTACAGGTGGAGGAATACAGGTGGTGCTCAATAAATACTGAAGCTATGGTATGCTCAGGTGGATGGTAGAGGTCTTTCAAACCAGCCCCCTCTCCTTGGAAATTGAAGTTCAGAGGTTCATAGGGCTGGCATCAGAGTCTTTGCCTGCTGTTTCTCAGTATGGGGCTCTGTGTTGTCTGTAGGATTTTCTAGACAACAGAAGCCGAGATGTACAGAGATGCAGCTAATTTCAGGTGTGGCCTGGTTTCTTGCTCTTAACTAGTAAATCTTTCATTTTGTAAATTTTCATAATTTTTACTAATATTTTTGTAATATTTAATGAACTAGTACCAGGAATCCAAATAAAACCAGATATGCTGATCTTTTGGGTCTAAAATTCCAATGTATCTTGGTCTGAAAGGGAATGTGAAGGTCAAAGTTAGTTAGGGTTGGATGTGACAATGCTCATATTCTAATACTAGTGTACTGTAAAATAGTATAAAGGATTTTTAAACTATTACTTCATTTACTATTTTCCAAAATTTTGTGAGTTAGGGAAGACATGCATTATCTCCATTTTACTGATAAATATCCTAAAGCTCAGATAGTGACCCAGCTAGCCATCTAGTTTGGAAAGACCTCTCTCCTTATTTCCAGACCAGGTCATCAAGCAGATAAAGGAGGCGAGGTCAGGCTTGGGAGGGCAGGTCAGAGAATGTGGGTGGGATGCACTGGAAAAAAATACAGAGGTCCTACAGTGTGAGCGTTACTGGCCAGGCAGAACTTCTTTTCCTCTGCTCCATATCCCAGGACCTCTCTGTCCCAGCCTGATTGCTTGCTTTGAGCCCAGCACAGAAGGACTCTGTCTGCTTCCAAGCTGGCTTGTTTTACCAGTGGGAAGAGGGTGCCAGAGTTTTCTGCTGGTGACTGCTCTTTCCCAGCATTCTCCTGGGGTATCGTATTTTCTCAACTTGTTCTTAGATTCATCTTTCTAACCCTCCTAGTCCTCACTGACCCTTTCTCAGGTCACTGAAAGTAAGTACACTAAGGACTCCAACACCGCCTTGCCTATATGTCTCTCTAGAGCAGGAAGCTTCTCCTTTGGCTCGTGCCCACCCCCTTCTCTGAAAAAGAGACTCAATGCAGTCTTTCCAGAACCTTTCCCACCCCCCACCCCCCACCCCCGCTCCATTCTTAGATACTTGCCCTCACCAGAAGAGCCATGACTAGCTATTCACCATAGCTTAAGATCCCAGTTCTTTAAGTGAATGAGCTTCATAGATTGATTTAGTCCAAACCCTGAAACCACCCACCATTTTACAGCTGGAGTATCAGAGACTCAGGGATGTTAAGTGATTTCTGCCCAAGCTCCAACAACGAGTCAGTAGTAGAGCTAAAGAAAACCCTTTATTTAACACATGCACATTGGTTCCGATACTGTGACCTACCCCCAATTTCACCATCTTCTGCCCCTGCCATGGTTCAGGTCCTCATCATCACTTAGTAAAACCTCAGTGAAATCCTGCTAATGTTACCTGCTTCCAGCTTTAGCCCCTTTCAGTTGATCCCACTGGGAAGTGACTGGACTGATTCAAGATCAAGATAAATCATTTCATATCTAACTTCTTAGTGGTGTTCTGTAGACAGGATAAAGTGTATGCTCCCTCAGCCTGTTTTACATGGTCCCCCACTATCCTGTCCCTGTGCGTCGCTCCATCCTATTTCACTTCCCAGCATGATTCATATGTCCAACTCTAAGACACAACAGCCTCTTTGTGAAAACGCTCGGTGACTTTGCACATTTATTCCTCTGTTCTTCCCCACATCTTCCTCATAGAAAATTATTGCTTAAAAATTAGGCAGAATCACAGCCTCTCTAAGGCCTCCACCTACAGAATGAATGATATAAAATTCTTTAGCTTTTTGGTGTACTTTTTTTTGTGTGTGATACATACAACATTCTATCATACTACATTTTGTGGAGTGTTGGCTTGTTTTTCTCATTATATCATAAGCACCTTGAAGGCAGAATTTGCATCTTCCTTTTTCTTCTTCACATACATTACTGTATCTCAGTCAAGGCTGACTAATATTAGGATCTCCACATATGAGGCTGTGTGGCCAACTGGCTCGGCAGGGCACAGAAGCTACACATCAGAGTATTCAGGAAACTCTCAATTGAATAAAGTAAAGTCACTCATGGCCAAAGCTTTTACTACTGTCTCATTAAAAATATTCTATTAACTGCTAACTTTAGTAGTCAATGCACAACTACAAATGATATATAAACATATTCTGGTGTCGTTTCCATCAATTAACAGTTGTAATTTAGTAATCACTGTTATATATAAATAACAATTATTATCCTTATTTTATAGATGAAGAAACTGAGGCTCAGAAAATATAAGCAACTGACAAAAGAGAAATATCTAAAGCACAAAGAGCCAACTGATAATTGTATCCAAGATTCCAGGGCTCTGAGTGGACACACTAAGTTAACAGCTCCCCTTATCATCTGCTGCCCAAAAAGACTTTATTTCTGTTTTCTAGGCAAATGATCTTCTATAAGCAGTGTGATATAAAGCATTTTATTTAAGTATGTATTATTCCTAAATGGAGATGAAATTTGCTAATTGCAAAAGTGGCACATGGTCACTGTAAAACATCGCAACAACATGGCAAGGTATAAAGAATACTGCTATGCCATGGTTTCAGCAGCTTGAGGAGACCACCGTTTGTATTGTGAGGGCCACTCATTTAGATTTTCTCCTGTGCACATGCACTCGGACATACCTCACTTTCCTTAGGTGGAAAAATGCAAACATGCTTTGTAAACATCTCTTTTTTTCTTAATACATGGTAACTATACTTCCATTATCAATTCATATAAATCCATAAAATCATTTTTAACAGATGGTAGTATTCTAATAAATGGATGTACCATGATTAGGCATATATGTTATTTCCAGTGTGCTGCTATTATAAAAATGCTATGATAAAAAAAATTATGAAAATGTTTTCCCCTTTGGCCAGGCTCAGAAGTAACCACGACAACCCATGTTTTAATTTTCATTTCTTTGATTATTAGAAAAGTTAAATGTCTATTTATAACTTCACTGACCTAATACAGTATTTATTTTGTGAATGGTTCTTTTTATTCCCTTGTCTGTTTTCTTATTTGGTTATTTCCCATTTTCCTCCTGGTTTCTAAGATAAATTTTAATACAATAGTCATCTCTGTTCTGTTGCATATGTTACAAAAGATGGATAGAAGTAACTTCACAGATCCTTGTTTAACCTTCCCATTTCACGGATTAAACTGTCTAGAGAAATGTGACTAATCAAGGTCTCATAATTATATCCCTGATTATTCTAGTGACTCAGTATGATTTATTGACTCAGATCACTTATATTTCTATTATGCCACCTGCCTTTTCTCATAAAGCAAAATATAATTCTAAATTAACCAGGATTTGATAGCAGAGAGACTTTCCTGTGAATAAATAATAATAGAAAAATGGCACTTTAGTTAATTATTAGTCTTCTCTGCTTTTTTCCCTTTTCTATCAAAGAATTCTTTTCATTAAGAACACAAGAAAGAAATACTGAAAAAACTCTCAGTGATCTTTTTAAGTCTGATGACAATTTCTTGATTTTGTAATTTTTTTACTTAATAGAAAATTTGAATGTTCTTGGTAAGGTTATGTAGATAGTTTCTTGGCTGCCATTTTTCTTCAGTGGATGAGGGATTCCCTAAAAGGTTGCTAATTGTACAATGCCTCTGGCTGGGAAGATATTTGAAGTCTGCTATCTTGATCTGATGAATACTTGCATCTGCTTTTCATGCCTTCCCAAAATGGAATTCCACTTGCCTCCCCTTTGTTACAGGGAGAAAAATGACAAAACCCAAAATTAAAAATCATGATGACTAGAATGCACACTTACCTATTCTATTATGCCTCATTTATTCTGGAAGGAAAATATTACTACAGGGAGGAAAAGAGTTGAGTTGAGGAAACAATAATAGATGTCAATTGGAAAGGGATAAAAAAAAAAAAAAGAATAGAGTGGGGGGAAGGGAAGCCATCAAAATTTATCACTCACTAATAGATGGTTCCAGACTTCCTCTCTTAAGAAAGAATGGGACTTGTGCAAAATCTGCTTGTTCACTTCTGCACTGAAGAAAAGAGAGAGGAAGAAACCCAGACTCCCTAAAGAAGAAAAATTAGGGGAGAAGTAAGCAGGTGTTTCCTGCTACCTGTGCCTCAGAGGAAACCTCAGAGCCCTGGGAAGGAGTTTTCCACAGCGGCACGAATCGGAGGAAGCCAAACTTTTTTATCAGCTTTACTTCAGAGGTCAGACACATCAGCCATCACCTCCCAGACTTCCTCTCACTGTGTCTCTCAACCTGACAGAGTCTCCTTAGCTTCAAACCAGTAAAAACTTAATACAGATGTATCACATAGACAATTCCTTTCTACCTTTCTTTCTTTGGTTATCTACTATTTTGGTTTACTTATTCATATCAATCTTTATTTTCTTTCTCTCTTTGTCATTAATGGGAGTGTTGACATTAATACCTAACATGCGTTTCTTACCTAAAATAGAAGTGAAAACAAAAAGTAAAGTGAAATATTCAAACTTGCACAATATGACACTGAAAGGTACTGGGTCACTTAGCCCTACAAAACAGATTATTCATTCATTTAAAATTATAGTTTGAAAATCAAGACATTTGTGGGAAGAAAATTTTAATATTAAATGTCTCTCCTGCCTCTGCTCCCCACTTCCCTCTGTCTCTATGTCTATATTCTATGTCTATAGTGTGCTCGCTTTCTCTCTCTCTCTCTCTCTCTCTCTCTCTCTCTCTCTCTCTCCTTTCCAATAGTAAACTGTCCAGAGAGAAGTAATACAATTGGTGCATGTGTGCATATTCCATGCATCCAAATATTGGAAAGCAACTGAAAATTTAAAAAATATATTTGAATATTTCATATAAAGGGAGAATTTTTTTAAAGATGAAGATGATAAAAAAGAGTGAGGAAGGGAGAAAATGAGGAAAGGAAAGAAAGAAAGGAGAGAAGAAGAGACAGATGGATGAGCTGGGACGCTCAACTACAAAGAGAAAATGCCATATATCACCCAGATGTTTTGTCTACAGCAGGCCAAACATCAGGCTTTTGGGAAACATTTGGAAGATACAATGCTCCTTTCACTGCATAGACGACTGTTGACAGTCCTATCGCCTCTTCCTCTGTGTGTATGTGTCTATCCCTTTCAAGCCTTTTTGTGGTCAAATTATAAAGGCCTGTTTAGTGGGTGGGGTGACGTCACACCGACCACAAAAGCTTATATTTCCTGCTACTAAATACACAGCCCCTGCTGACGAAGTGGTCATTACAGAGTGAGCTTGTTCTGTAGAGGTCACCCTGAGTGGGGATAAAGGCACTGGGGGAAGGGGCCCAGTTGAGAGAGCAGAGCCATTATTCCCAAATGTGTCTGTCTGCCTGCTGATCCTCATCTTGTTAGAACTGAAAGATGAAAATAGAAGTCTCTTTGTGTTTCCCCCAGACCTTTGTCTCTAAGGATGCTGGGCATTCTTGGACACAACGTGGTGGAAAGAAAGGAAAAGACAAAATCCAGGTCTGATTCCAATCTCTCCATTTATATGCTGAGTGATTTTTACCTCTCCAGTTCTCATCATTTCAATGTCCATTTTACTATAGAGGAAAGAGCATCATGTAGGGATCAAATGAGATCATGCACTTTAAAGTGATTGGTTTTATTTGGGGGGTGCTATTTAAATCTTAATGTTACTGTGGTGCTCTCACCCATTTTTCTGACAATGAAAAGGAACTGCAAATTCTCTCTCTAGAAAGGAGAGAGTAGATAATTTGTATTATTTTTGCAAATTCCTTATTATTTTTATTTATTTTTGCAAAAATCATTAGCAGAGAAAAGTTTTTAAATGAAAGATGATAAATGAACTTAAGTGGTAAAAAGAAGACTTGCCAAGTTGAGCAAAGAAAGCCACAGCAAGTAGTAGAGGACCACTAGGAGTACTAGGAGGAATAAGAGAAGGTCTGAATAAGATCTAATGGAAGAAATAGCATTTGGGTTGGGTATAGTGCAAAAAAAGTTTGGCAGTCAGAGATGATCATGAGGGGTCATACTTACGAACTCCTAGGAACCACCTGACATTAAACTGGAGTGACCTAAGGGCTTATGCCATAAGTCTTCGGTATCCCAAACCTCAGATGAAATGAAACCGTATGACTGTGCCTTTTGAGTGTCATGCAATCAAGTTAATTTTGACATTGAGAAAAGTGGAAAACCACTGTTCGGCCAAGACCATACAGAATTTTCCAACTTTTAGTTCTGAGCACTTGACAAAGCAGGACTTATATTTCTCTTTATTTATTTTTTCTCTCTTCTGGTGAAGGTCTGTTACACCTAGGGCCTCAAACCCCAAAAAAGACTTTGGAAAGAGTGCATGTGACATTCATGGAAAGGAAATTTTTGCCTTTATCCATATAATTTGATGGTCTGGACAATCAATCTGAATATTCCAGATCCCAACATGTTCCTACAGGCCAGGGTTGTCTAGGTTGGTTGTCTATATAAACCAAAACATCGGAAAATTGCCATGCTGCTTTGGGCCACATGTGCCCACCAGGGCCTTATTGAAGCACACTTTCTTCCCCGGCCACCGGCTAACTTTAAGGGCCTCCCATAGGCCCAAAGCCAGTTAAGTTCACCTGATCCGAGGCTATGGCTGGGCTGGCATGTCTGTTATTGCCCACAAGCTGCTGCCCACTGGCTCATACATAAAGCCTCAGCTCCATTAATCATCGTTTTCCTGGAGCACACCAGACGAGCTTCTGGCTAGGAATAGAACTATCATTTTCATTTCCTAATTTAAAAAAGTGTTTGTTTGGTTATAGCAGGAAGACAGGCCAGAAAGGCTGCTTTAAAGTCTCACCATAGGGAAAAAAAAAATGCAGAGAGATGGTCCTGGGCCACTTTCTTCTGAACTCACTTCTCCGGTAGTGCCAGGGAGTGTGCCAGAAGATGAGGTCTGTGCTGGGAGGGGAGCCTGAGACTTTCAAAGAGGAAAGCCACCACAGGTCTGGGATAGGTTTAGCCATTAAAGGTACAACTCTGAAAACAGAACTTAAAAAGTCAAGATAGAAGTTCAAGTGGAGTGTTAAACTAACAAAAGAGTAAGGAGCAGGGAATATGCAGAAATCAGTGACCAGACCTTAGCAAAACATAAAATCATGAGAGGGAAAAAAAAAAGTCACTTGAAAGATAAAAGCGAAGCAAGCAAGTTGATCAAAGCCAAGTCAAATAGTTAAGACATCATTAACATTCTCAATTTACCTGAGACTAAAAAGGACCTAAAAACTGAGGCAATGTCATATATAGATTAACTCCAGAAAGAAAAAAAAAAACAAAAAAAAAAAAACGAGATTCCTGGGAAAAAGGTTGAAATGGAGCCAGAAAGCAGAAGAGAGCTTTCATTTGTCCACAATGGACAATGGAAGTAAAAGGACAAGATCAAGAAGTTCCTGGCTATGAAAATAAAAGTCATGAATCCAGAACTCAGAATGTGGGTAAATTATCGAGAGACAAAGAGGACAGGAGCATCCTCCTTTAGTAATTTCAACTGGATCTGCAAAAACAAAAGAAAACAAAATAAAACAAAAAATACTTCTGTGACCAGAGATTTCTTCACAGGGATTAGGAGCTGTTGTGTGTATTCATTGCCTCCAAAGAGCTAAATCTTGCTTCAGAAAAATGACCCTCTCTTAAAATTTCTGCAGCAAGAACCTCTGGCTTAAACAATCAAGTAACTCAATTCTATGACATTCAGTCTGAGTTATTTTATCTATCTATCTATCTATCTATCTATCTATCTATCTATCTATCTATCTATCATCTTTCTATCATCTATCTATCTATCTATCAACTATCATCTATCATCTATTTAATCTATCATCTAGTTACATTTATGAATAGTTAAGATACCAAAAATGTCCTTTTCTTCACAACTTTTGACACAATTGTTGAAAGTGAAGAACTCAGGCCTTCAGTCTAGGGTGTGATTTCCATGATTTCAAGCAACCTGCTTGACTAATTATTTTTCCCTGTGTTGAATCATGTTTGGCTGAATTAACTTGATTGACTGTTTTGGCTTTTTGTAGACACTTCTTCACTGACCCAAATAAGCTGTTGGTTGATGTTACTCGAACTAACCTACAGCTTAATTGGCTGAATATTTTGCTTTTTCAAATGGAGTATGACATTGTATAGAGTCATTCTATATCTGTGAGAGGTTTTTTAGTGTACTCTCTTTAGCCTGAGACTAGTTTCCCTGAATCTTGTAAAGTACAGAGCACTTATGGAGCAGAGACAATACCTTGGGTGATGCCCAATACAAATCTCATGGTCTGAAGCAACTCTTGTGGCTAAAAATGAGCCTTATCAGATGTCAGACTTTCCAAAAGTAGATGTGGAAGGCTCCCGCTTGTCTAACTCCTGCTGTTTGCCTCTGACAATCACCATGTTATCCATGTTGTTTTCAGAACTCCCGATCTAAAGAATCACCATATTTTCTCTTAGAATTTTAGTAGACCTTACTCCTTTTCATTTTTTCTAATTGCATGCGAAGTCTACTGTATTTAGCATAACCCAAGCTTAGCATCTGAATACATGTTTCATAGCCAATAACTCTGTACATATCTATGATTACATACTCTGTCTTAGACACAAGCTTGGGTCATACAACTGATGTAGCTGTTTACTACTGTCAGTCAATGTAACATCAATACTGACCCTTGCTTTGTGCTTTGGGAGGTAAGTAGAGCTAGGTCCATGTAGTAGTCTAGTGCCCTCTTGTGGTTTTCAAGATAAGAATCTTAAGTTATTTTGTAGAATTAGAGCTATTTGTGGAATCATGGGTTTGAGATCACCATTGTGAAGTTAATGCATATTTTCTGTCTTCTGTCTCTCATTAATACCACTCTCCTGCTGCAAAGCACAGTAGATGATGTTAGAACATTCTACTTTGAGCTAAAAAGTACCCTTTGGAGTGCAGATATTAGTTCAGAGTATTGGACTTTGAAAGAGACCTTTAGAGTTTAGCATACTTGGTTGGGCATTAGTGGACACATAGTACATGACCAGTAAATGTTGATTGAATTCTTTTCATCAACCTGGTGATACCTTCCAATTTTTTCATTCACTTCTACACTTACTCATTTATTCAACTATTTCTCCCATCACATGGTTTCAAGTAATTTGGTATGCTTAATCTGAAATCCAGAGAAGAGTTAGAAATATAGCAAGGGACCTGAAAAATTTGAAGATTCTTCATGTGAACAAATCAGATATTCTATGTAGCTCCAGAAGGACACAAGTGAAGATTATAGATGTCAGCTTAATATACGGAGAACTTTGAATGACATGTCTGGGGATAAGTTTTCATCCCTTGAAGTCTAGCAGGAATGGGTTAATTTGATTTGGAAATTTCATGTGGAAGTTGCTCCATTGGACTCACTAGATGATTTTTGATACAAATTTTAGATTTTTAGATTTTGAAGAGTCCACAAATATATCCAAGTAAGAATACAGCTCCCTTTGACTATTCAATTAAATCATACTGGTGGTTAAGAAGTCCACTAATGTTTGGTATAGAACCTCCCCAATGCATTGTGAGTTCATATCTAACATCACTATATCTAGGAAAACAAAGTATGTGTATGTGCACATGTGTGTATTTATCCAACCCTATTTTTATAACTTGCCTGATTCTGATTTTCTAAATTAGAGACCTTTGGTATTTTCTTCCAAAACTGATATCCTGTCACTTAACTACTTTTTGTTTTTAGCAAACCTTTTACATTTGTGCCTAATTGTTTATGATAATCATTTACATATCAGGCACCTTTTCTTGATTCTGGTTATATGGCATATAATAAATATGTTAAAACATACTTATTAATTATTTATAGCACAGCAAAAAGAGTCAAAATTTAAATTTGAAAAGATCTTTTGTGAAGATAATTTAAATTTTGTCACTCCAAATTGCAGAAACAATGAAAGTCACCATCTCTCCTTAGTTCATGTCAGCTTAAACTAGAGGGCAGAGAAGATAACATGTTTCTCTCCAGCATAATTTCTTACTCTTTTTAAAAAGTAGAATTATTTTAGAGGTACTGGCTGGCTGAGATTTTATTTTGCTGCTGTTATCTTGGTTATTTTTGCATTTAGTCAATATAATTCCCTCTGCGCTTTTTTGTCTGTGCCCTAAACATCAGAGAGGGAAAACAGCTAATCCATCATATCTTGCAAAGGACCAGAATCAGGTTAAAACTAGATGTCACTGAGTTTTAACTTTTTGGAGCCACAGTTTGAAGGTAGCTTAGAGAGCTGCCTCCACTTGGCTCCCTCTTTCTCCCAAAGACCTTATTAAATTTACTACTTTGGGGTTGAGGAGAGAGGAGTTTGAGGGTTTTCCAGGATAAAAAGCTGACCCACCCTTGCTAAGCCAAAACTTTGAAGATCCCGAGGTTCAAGGAAAGTTCAGTTCCAGAACTTAAGTTGGTTTGTGGTTTCCCTTTCTTCTTCAGAGTAGTTCACCTACCCTTCATCCTGACAGAAGAGCCAATGGCCCATGTCACAGACCTCGCTGACAGCCCTGGGCCATAATGGAAAAATTCTCGCCCCTTCTACCGTGGGAGAGACACACTGGATTGTCACCAGCCTGTGAAATAAACCACCCACCTGGTTCAGGGAGCCATTTCAAGGCCAGAAAAACCAGCCTTACTCAGCTGTGCCATATGGGAGAGAAGAAACAGTGTTTTTCTCCATATGGATTTGTCACACATTAATAAGAGACATTTGCTCTCTTTCTCAGCCAAATGCCTTGATTTCTAAAACACACGAGAAGATGTGCTTGGTTTAACTTGCCAGGGAATTGGATAGATAGTTGATAAAGTGAATCAAACTAAAACTGTATTGGGTCATTCTGTCCCTACCTCATTGGAGAGACATTCCTGGAAATGGACAGCTAATTCCTTTAATGAAGAAATACCCAAAAGCTCTTCTGGGAAAAGAGGTCAGTGTTTAACTGCTTCTTGCTGCACAGCTACAGAACAGAATTTTAGAGCAGGAAAGAAGCATTGAAATTATACCCCCCTGTACTCCATCCACACTTGGTTTTTCATGTAAAAATGGAGGTCCAGAGAAAGGGAGTGACTTGTGCAAGACCACTCAGCTGTACAGTGGCTTATAGGACTCACGTCCATGTCTTTTTACTCTTAATTTTCTTCTCGCATGTCATAGTGTTTTTCAACCTTCCTTTCTTCTGGTAATTCCCTTACAGTGCATTTTTGCTGTTCTTTTTCCAGATTCTGAAACACTCTTCATGAATTCAATGGATAAAGGTTTACAATTTTTTTAACTATCTTTCCCTCAGTGACAACAATTGTATTGATGTCTTGATCTTTTCGTAACTGCCAGTGTCTTTATTCATCACTATGAAACAGAATATGAGACAGTGAGAAAAAGCTCAGGATTAGTAGTAGAGATTTGTGTCTTTGGCCAAGATTCTTCATCAAATGATACAAGAAGGCTATCCTTGACCAACAAGAGAAGGAACAAAGAACAAATGTCCCAGTTGAGTACTTCACCCTTCATTCTTTTCTTTGTTTTCTGTATGCATGGAAAAGTATTATATCCCTCCAGAGTTATGCTAGAAGCATAAAACGAGTTGAGGACATGAAGATATATAGCATTCATAGCTATGCTCGTATCAAGGAAATTGGAAAGAATGTTCCCAAGGTCCCTATTGGGTATGATCCCTATAGACTAGTCTGAACATACTCTGAAATAAAAGTTGCCATACCTGGACATGCTCCTGAGGCAGTATCTATAGACAAAAGACAGCCCAGGGATTCACCATAAAAACCCTTGAATTGAATCTGTTCTGCTGTGTGTGAAACCGTGGGCCCTGCTTTATTCATAATAAAGACAGGAGTATCTACTTCTTAAGGTTGTTGTTATGAAAGGAGGTTAACTTATAAACAATTAGCACACAACAAAACTCAAATATATCTGTGTTATCTATCTTTCTTTTCTTCTTTCTGGAGTAATGTGAGTTTAGTAGCTGCTTCTGATCATCAGGAAAGTTTTCTTGACTAAGAGACTCAAAATAAATTATCTCATAAGAAAAGATTAATGGGAAGGAGATCTAAACTCTAATAAACTGTGCCAGAAACTTTATTATCTCTGAAAGTATTTCTATTCATCCACTATAAGGAGGTTAGTGGAAGGGAGAGGTAGGCTATGAAGGCAGAGGGAGGAGAACCATGGCAGAAGAAATTAATATTCCCACAATAGTCAGGCCACCTCCTGACAAACAGGTTTTTGTTTACGTGTGTTGCACATGCATGAGTATAAGTAGCTGTGTACATATGTGTGATTCTCATCTGCCTCTCTTAAACTTGCTCTCAGAAAGAACTTTTTTTTCTATCCTTGTAACATATTTGGCTTCCACTAAATCAGAGTTAGCGCCATATTCAGCCTCTAGAGAGAGTTGGAAGAATTAAGTAATTAAATACAAATGTAAGGTCTTAGATGCCCAGTCAATTAAAAACCTAAAATTAAAAGGCAAAAGATGCAGAACAGAATGTGAAACTGAAGCCCAACCAAGTTCAAACCTGCTTTTTTTGGAAGCAAATCCCGATACCATCATTTCTCCACCTTATTCAGAGATGTTTTAAACTGTGACCTCATAGAGCCACTACCAGCCAGTCTCCTCCTTACTCCTGCTTCTACCAGGGATGTATAGGAGAGTAAAATGGGTTCCTGGATCATGGGCTTCAGGCACAAAATCTCTAATTCTGTAACTCAAGCTATCCTGAAGGAGGCAACACTTTCTGCTCTATGTCCCCATGAGTCAAAGCAGAGAGAAAAAGAAAAATGCAGCCCAACCTGTGAGATGGACTGCATTTATTTTTATCTTCTTATTTTTATCTGTGTTCTTTTCAGGGGCTCACAAAGTGCTGAAGACATAGCTGATGCTGTGTGAATTTAACTATTGACATAGTTGGTAAATGAAGGTAAGTGGCTAAAGAATACTGAGGAGCTAGTGCCATACGTGATATTCCTCTGCGCACATTGTAGCTGTGCTGGTATTTGAGCCTTCACTCAGGTGATGCTTTAATTTATGAAATAATGACAAGGGGCTTTCCTGGAGTTTTATCTTAGGAGCAGAAGGATAAAAAAAAACATTAAGACCTCATTTTTCAAATAATCTGTTTCTCTTCTTAAAATGAAGCTGGGGAAGTTAAGTGAGTAGCAAGTCCAAGGCTACATGCCTAATTCAGAGCTATCTGTTAATGTGCATGCAGAGCCGTCCCTCCCTATTGCTTACAAAAAAAAAAAAAATTAGTTTGCAATCAATGTGAAAATAGAGCCACAAATTAAATCCAGATTATATATAGTTAAGAGGTGGAGTGAAATGGAAAGATAGCTTGTCTAGAATCTATATGTTCTGTTGCCCAAAAATGCAAGAAAAAGACTTAGAGAACCATGGTCTAAAACAATACTTCCCAAACGTCAAGGTACCTAGGAACACCTGGAGGTTCTGATTCAGCAGGTCTGGGGTTGGGCCTCCACTTTTGCATCGCCAGCAAGCTCCTAAGTTTACCAGCGGTCTACATTCTACACTTTGAGTAGCAAAAGTCTAAGATACGGCTAAAAGGGCATAAGAGACCACCCAGAACACTAGAGAGTAAACCATTCCTGGAGTGTTGGCAGCATTACAGACCAATTCAGCTTGTTGTGTAGCCAATTTACTACCAGTTATTTGTTTCCAATTTTTTTTTTTTTTTTGCTCTTCAAATAAATATCATAATGAGCATCTTTGTGCAAGACACTTTGGAGGTCCCAAAGGTGGGATTGATGGGGTTTAAGAAAATGAGCCTAATATTTACTTCTCTATTGCTTTCTTTTACTGATGGTGGTATAAAATGATATAAACCATTTGGGAAAGACTTCCTGTCTTATCACATCTTCTCCTACAAATCTAAAGTTCTAAGAGGTTGCTTACTTGAGGTCACACTTTACTCATCATGAACTTGAGGTCCAGGTAGATGGTGCATGGAATTTGAAGACACCCAGCTAGATGGTGACAGAGCTGCAACTCAAGCCTGTTTGAGCCTCTGCACCTATTCTTGGAAGCTACAGATCAACAGCTGTCCATAGATGAATGTCCATCATGTTCTGGAACCCCAAGAGAGATATGATGCCTGTTTTTGTTTTTCTGATGTCATTACCAGTATATTGTATTAGTTTTCAGGTAAAAGGGTACAATACAATGTGCAAGATCATGAAGAAGTGAAATATAAGGCCAGCTCCACTTTATCCTACTTACAAATATTTGAAAGTGTCACTTAACCTCTCAAAGCCAACTGTATTTATAAAAGTGATGCTACCCACCTGACAGCATGGTCGTGAAGAATAAATGAAATAGAAGATTTAAGTGTATCTGGCGTAGTTCCTGGCTACATAAAATATAGATGGCATTTATTTTAGAGGGTGTTTTTGAAGAAAATGGCAGTGCTTAAAGAGCTGAGCTTTGTCTCTTTTTTACTACTATAATGTTCCCACTGCTTTTTCCCACACCACAGATTTTTTTTATTTATTTACACACTTCATCTTTATAAATAAACCAACACAAAAAATTCAATGAAATAGTAAAATCACTAAAATCCATGCATTCATCCAACTACAAGATAAAGACTTGTTCTTTCTAGTGGTTATTCAACTTGTCTTTTAAATGTTTAATAGGTTATTTGATAAGGATACTTTTTTAACCTATGTGCTTCTTTCCTCATCCCAAATGGGTCTGGTATGCCATGGTGCATAATTCCACTACATTTTTTGTATTATTTGAGCTTTCCTAACCACAGTGATTCTAGAACCAATCTACACAAAGTCCACAAAAGGTATACAATTGATAAGCAATCAAAAAAATTGCTTTAGTGGTGATGTTCTTATCTGTAAAATATAGACTATAACAATACTTGACATACATAATTTTTGTCGCCTTTCAAAGATGTGCTATGCCTAAAATACACTGCATGGGGCCCGACAATAATAAATACTATGACCAAAATAGACATTATTAATACTGTTTTACTCCTATGTCTTCTTTTCTTTCAGATATCTAAAACTTCAGAGATTATATTTCAAAATTGCATTTTTAAAACAGCTTTACAAGAGTGTAGTTGATATACAAAAAACTGAACATATTTAATGTATTCAATTTGATAGGTTTTAACATATTACATACACTTGTGAAAGCCTCACTGCAAGCAAGATAATAAACATCCATCACCTCCAAAAATTTCCTCCTGCTCCCTCCTTTTTTGTGATAAGAACACTAAACTTGAAATCTACTCTCTTAACAAAGTTTTCAGTGTACAATACAGCACTGTTCACTATGGGAGCTAGGTCATACGGCAAAATTCTAGATCTTATTCATCTTGCATAACTGAAACTTTAAACCCATTGAACAACAACTCCCCATTTCTTCTACCTTCTTTTCTCATTGGGGAAGGGCTATCAACTCTGTTGTCAAGTTCATCACAGAGTCTCTGTGACAACACTGTATCCATCAAAACTTTGGAGAATTTCTGGTGTCTCTGCTTCTCTTTCATTATCTTGTATATTTTTACTTGTTTCACACTTGCTCTTTAAACCATCTGTTTTTTAATTACTGACTTATGTTCCAGTTGAGATCTACTTAATTTTTTTTTATTTTTTAAAGATAGTTGAATTGTGATAGCAAAATTCCTAAAAATGTTCCATACATTTGGGTAATTAAGAAAATCACCAGGTCAAGAAAAGCAAATATACATAGGCATATGTCTGTAAACAACACATTAAATCAAGCACAATGCTGGCAGGCAGCTAAAATGATTTGTGAAAGCCAATGGTTTTATTTTGCAATTAAAGTTTTAAAAAGAAAAAAAGCAAACTCTGGGTTTTAAGCTGAAAAACTCAAGATTTGCTTGGACATGTGCACAAACACACATAAAATTATTTGAGTAGGTATATCTGTTAGCTTTTGGTACACCCCAAAACTTAGTGGTATAAAACAACAACCATTTGTTTATCTCACGATTCTGTGGGTCTGTAATTTGAGTTGACTTGGCTAGACAGTTCTGCTATCTTGCTTGGGGTCTCTCATAAAGTTATAGTCAAATAGAGGCTCAGCTGAGACAAGAGGATCCTCTCCCTCTCCTTGTATTCTTAGGTTGCCTCCTCTTCATCTGGTTTCCCTATATGGTCTTCCCACATGGTCTCTTCAGTAAATATTTGGACATGATGTTTCAGGGTCTGCCAAAGTGTGAAAATGGAAGCTTCCAGGGCTTCCTAATGGCTGGTCTCAGAAGCCCTGCGTGGTCATTTCTATTGCATTCTACTGGTTAAATGCAAGTCATAGGCCAGTCCAAGTTCAATATGGGGTGATGGGTGCTAGATAAGGACATGAATATCAAGAGGCATGGCTCATATCATCAGGGCTATTTTTGCAGACTAGCAATTGCCTTGACTATATTAAACTAAAATTTATTTCTTTTCCCCTGATTCTGTTCTACATTCCGTGTAACACAGAATAAGTCCATTTCATATAAAAGACATTAAGATAATTTGAAACAGCTATTATACTTCCCTTCAAATTTTCAGGAAAGATATTCCCAGTCTCTCAAACACTCACATAATAAAGTTTTGAATTTTTAAACCATGATTACTCTCCCATATATCTGCCCTAATTTATCAATGTCTAGCTAAGGATTGTACCCAACATTGAACAGTTGAGATGAGAAGACAGTATAATGGCCCCTCAAAGATGCTCATGCCCTAATACCCAATACTGTGACTGGGTTGTCTTGTATGGCAAAGGGATATTGCAGATGTGACTAAGGTTATAGATCTTGAGATTAAGCAATTATCCTGGATTATCCAGAGTAGTTCATTTTAATAACATGAGTCCTGAAGAGCAGAGAATCTTTCCTGGTGGTAAAAGAAGAAAGGTCAGAGAGATGTGACATGAGAAGGACTCAACCTGCCATTGATGGCTTTGAAGATAGAAGAAGGGCACCAGAGCCAAGGAATATAGAACCTCTAACATCTGGGAATAGTCATCAGCTTACAGACACCAAGAAAAGTCACTTTGGTCCTTCAAACCCATGGAACAGAATTTCACTAACAATCCAAACAAATGGAAAGTGATTCTCCCATAAAGCCCCAGAAAACAGTGCAGGCTGCCAATACCTGAACTTTTGTCTGGTGAGACCTGCGCTGGACTCTTGCCTTCCAGAACAGTGAGAAAATAATTTTGTGTTCTTTAAAGCCACTAAATTTGTGATTTATCATGGTGGCAATAGACAAAGAATATAGTCTGTTATGATAAGTTTTAAACAAACGGGTAAAGACATTCTATGTTTTGAGGGAGAAATGCGACATAGGTGTGCCTTGGCTTATTTTGGCAATAAAGCCATTGATTCATATGGTGCTTACCTTCAACAACAACAAAAGAAAACAGGTCTTTTTTGCCATAAGCAGCTGCGATTGTGAACCTTTTCTCCTTTAATAATCAAAGGCAAAATGGTACATTTAGCCCAGTTTCTTTCCCATCGTGTCAGATTCAGTCTATCATTCTAGCCCGTCAGGATATTTTGAAGTCTGGTTTCTGTCATCCAAGTATGTCAGCCATGCCCTCCCAGTTCTGGATCATTTCAACATCTAATCAGCTCTGTTGGTGAGCATGCCTTGCAGGTTGCTTCCACCACGCTGGATCGATGTTGTTCTTTCCATCTACAGTGCCTGTGATCGAACTTCCTCTGTGTATCATAAGCCTACATGTTTTTTGAGGTGCAGCTCAAATTCCATGTGTTTCACAGAGACTTGCCTGATAACACCAGCCTGAAGTGGTTTGTCCCTCTCTGCTTCTATATGAGCTCCTCATTCATGCTGTTGATAGGGCACAAATTGACTTATACAGTAACTATCTGTTTACATGTCTTTTCTCTTAAATTGTAGGCCTTTGGAAGACAAAAATTATCTTTTTAAATTTTATATTCCCTAAAGCCACTGGCATTATGCCTAGTACATAACAGGTGCTTTATGGAAAACAATAATCTATTTAGCAAGTCCTAGTTGAGCCAAGATGCAGGGCTCTGAAACATTCCTTTTTATGTTAAATGGGTTGGGAAATTGTGTGTGTGTGTGTGTGTACAAATGCACACACACACAAGTATCTCGTTGCAAATAAGCAATTTGAGGTACGAGAAAGCAGAAGTTCTTTTTGTGGGAGAAATTATGACTCAGAGCAATATGTGTATACTTCATGGCTTATGAGAATATAAAGCCATGTACTTGAAATTATAGAAACACTAGATCCTGGGCTCCTGAAAAACAGAATTTGGGTCTTTAACTCAAGAATCTAGCATGATGCCTAGGGCAGAGAACGCTTTTAATCCATTTGACCAGTCATTCAGCTGTGACTTGTTAATGGTAACATGGCACTAACTCAGCCCACTTATCTCACATTCATTCAGCATCACTTCAATGCTACCACAGCATCAACACCAACCTTTAAGGAGAGATGGAGAATGAATCAGGATAACATTGGCTGCAAACTATAGAATCCCCCAATTCAAATTGCCTTAACTTGTAGGGATGTTTATAGCACATATAAGAAAAAATCCAGGAGGGCAATTCCAGAGTTGGCTATTCAGCCACTCAGTAATATCATAAGGACCCCTTTACTTCTATTATAGGAGTCTCTTTATTTTTTTTGATCCACTATCCTTAGATTAGCCCCTCTTGGGGTCACAAGAAGTCTGTCTCATTTCACGCATGACACCCTCCAGCAGAACAAGCAATTGCTTCATGAGATAAATGAAGGGATATTTTCCACAAATCTCCCATAAGACTTCCTTTCCTATATCAGTGTCTAACCAGATGTGGGGCACATGCCCGTTCAAACCAATTGCTGGCAAGGCTATGAGATCACCACGCTTGTGATGTGAAACATATGGCTTTGTGGAGAAGGCTATAACTTCTGATCCACTGGAGGGTCCTGTGAGGAAGGAAGAAAGGGGTGGGTGGAATGGTGGAAAGGAACCAGACAAAATTGACAGCCACTAAAGTCAATAACTAAAGCCAAATCAAAAGAGTCTCCCTCTTGTTTTTCTTTTAATTTTTTTGGTATCCCTTTCTCTGAAGTCAGCCTGGCTTTTCTGTAACTGTGTTGGGAAAGTAAGTTACTTACTGCTTTCATCACTATTATTGACTATTATCCTAAAATGGAAAAACACACTTGCACACACACACAAACACAGAATTTTTGTTTGCCAATGAAATTTTTGGTATAGTTTTTTTAAAAATAAAGAATCTTTTGGAGTTGCCAACCTGTTAAGTTTCCATCTATGTCAGAATTTATTCCTCTGTCTTCCAAGTGGAGAATGATGGTTTATGGCTCAGAGGAGGCCTTTGAAATTGGGATAGCTTAATGGAAACAGACATTTACCCTTCCAGATAGAGTCAGAATGTTTATTCCACAACTGAAATTTAACTTCTTTTTATAATTTTCAAAGAGTCTATAAAATGGAATGTGAGTTGAAGAAAATCTCTGAAAGCAAGTTTTATTTTATTTTATTTTATTTTATTTTCTGTAAAAAAGTCTTGCAGAGGGTTCCATTACTATATTTTCCATTTCTAAAAAGTAAATCTTTTGATTTAATAACTGAATCAGTAATAAGCCAATCTTTGCTATTCTTAAGCCATAACCCTAGTTTTCATTTGCAAACACATTTTATACTTTTATAATCATTTTTGTATCATGTACACTGCATTCTCAAAATAGTCATATAAGGTAGGTGGGACCAGTCTTGTCATCCTTGTGAATGGGGAAACTAAGTTTCAGAGGTGTCATTGACTTGGCTAAGTCATACGAAATGTTAGCGACAAAGAATGATCTGATAATGAGAGATCATAATTTTTAAACTATATTGCCCTGAATTATAGGTAGCCACAGCATAATATGCTCTCCCTTTATTTTTTCCAACTAGTTGAGTGAGATATGATTAAATAAATTAAGAGCAGATTACATATCAGAGAGAACTTCTAACTAGCGAGGATTAGAAAATCTTAAAGCAGATTCACTAAACTGTAGTAAGCACCTTTGCTATGGGTAGGTATGAGTATTGAAATTTGTCACCTGACAAAGAGGATAACTTCACTTCTGTTTAGAGAGAAATGGGAACCTTTATAGGGTTAGTTGACCCTGGTGAAATGGAGTCTTTGAATAAGAATGCATCTTATAAAAGAAAGTGTGTGACGAACAGTTTGTGACACGTCCTATGAGGCCAACCACTTTGGATCTTTGTCTTGAGCACTTCAGTGTGGGTGCTTTCTTTCTTTCTTCTTTTCCTCTAACCATTTCCTGCCTATGTTTCTAGCTCCAGAGCCTCTTCTAAAATGCAGAGGTTCTACTTGTAGACCTTGAGAAAGGGGCTATGGTTCTCCTTTGTCTGTTTTACCAGTTCATGCACCTCATCTCCAACAGCCCTTGTTGTTCAACTTAGGTCATAGTTTCCATGTGAAGTCACCGATTTACAATTCGTGTCTTTCTGCAGCAATTAATTCCCCACTTGTTAAGAGCACAGCTGCACATTAAGTCCAATTGATCCAATGGCAGCATGTTGCTCATTGCTGCATTGACAGGCACCTAAGAGCAAATACACGGATTCACTTTATTTCCCAGAAACTAGCCTGGATGCAGCCTCCTGTTTTTCAAGACCTGGATGGGCTGGCAGCACCAAATCAGATGTTCACTTGGTTTCTATTCTATTCCTCCTCCCCTTTACCCCTTTATATTTCCTTAGAAAACACATCACACTGTGAACAGCGTCTGCTCTTGGCAAACAGTCTCTTGTGATTTTTAATCATAATTATTATTAATATTTTACATTTCTGGTAGCAGTTGGCTTTAGTTCCTTTCATTTATTTGGAGAACCACATGGAGAGATAGGCAGATGGGCCCCACCTCTTGGAGGTGTCAGAGGAAGAGGGACTCAGCATTGGCAGGACACTCTGAATTCTACCTGCACTGCTCTGGTCCAGAGGTGATGCAGACTCATGTGCTCGGAGATATGCTGACCCGATGTTATGCAGAGTGGCTCATCGAAAAAGAGACTACAGACTGTAGTCAATAAACTGGCTTAGGAAGCTCATAGAACAAAGCTCAAATCAACGCTGAGAAAAGAATGTGTCCAACTCTGATAAAAGCATGTATGCATGTAGCGTAGGAACATCAGAGTTATGTATAAAATTCTGTATGAGCACAATGAAAAATTTAAAGTTACCACTTCATTTATCTATCTATATATTCTAGAATAATGCTACACTGATTATAATCTCCATCTTCGTCATCAAAATATATTATTTGACTCTCTTGTTTAACCTAATGGTTCCTTAGGTTCATTCACATAATAAAAACATTGTCTCATACCACAACTTCTTTTCAACAGGCTGGAGTAATTGGGCAGACATGTAGACAGGGCATTTTCTATGTTTTGATGATTGTTTGGGTGGCATAGATGCTGCAGTCTTTCTCTGAGTTGGGGGTTTCTCCCTTTAGCCCATGCTGATAGTCATTCGTGCCTGAATCATGTTGTACAAAATGCCATGTTGGATTCTCCAAGAACCTACCATTTGTCATACCTTCCTTTTTGGGGTATGCATTCATTTGTTACTCCAGAGAGCTTTGGAATATCCCAGCTTTTGTCTTAAAAGATCGAAATGCCTTTCTTAAAAAGAAATGTGGGGGAAGATACAAGTTAGTCGGACCTTGCCAATAGATCATGGGCAGGTGATTTCTATATCACTTCTTTCTGAGGTCAAAAGTGTTCCTCCCAGAATAAATGAGTGGAAAGTATATAAAACTCCCTTTAGTTTAAGAAAGGAAGGAAAAGAGAAGGACAGAAAGATGAGGGACAACTGAGTGCTGATAGGGAGGTGTGTCTAAAAAAGATGCCATTGCTTCAGAGAAATTCTTTAGTGAACAATTAAAAAATGAATCACATTTGATTCTGAGTCATAAATAAGATGAGCATAAAACATCATTCAAATGGGACACTGGTTATAATTATTCTAGACAACAGGAATAAACTGGGACTGTCTCTGGTTATCTATCTAAGTGACTGATGGATGAGCTTTAACTGAGAACCCACTTTACGTTAATGAGTGTGTCAGGCTTTTTCACCTCTGCCATCATGGTTATCACTCACCAAAGGCTTGTGAGACCAAGAGTGGGACTTCCCTAATGTCCTGGTGTAAGGGAATTGACATAGTTGGAACTTCAATCTTAACTACAAAAACTCAAAGCCTGGATTTGGGATTTTAACAGTCAACAGTAATTCAACTGGGGGAAAGGCAGGATCTTTTATGATTCTGAAACAGATTCCAAGTACACATGTGAAGAGAACAATGTATTTATTGGGAAGGTGTCATTCACTGTTAATGACAAGGTGATGTTAACTTCAACAACTGGGTCTTTCTTACATGTGTCACCAAACTCAGTTTCTATTAATAAGTGGGGTGGAGAGAGAAGAAAGAAAGCTAACCTATGGGGTGCATTTGTTTTGGTTCCTCCACACTCAGCAGGCATAAGTCCTACCCACAGCCACACTTCCCCTGAAGGCTATGTCCAGATTCCTGTCTCAAGGGAATGCTTCAGCAGAGAGAAGCTCAGTTATGGCTTGTATCTCATGACTTTTCCCTAATCTGCCTCATCCTAATCTGTTCTCAGGATATTAAAAAATAATAATCAGAGAGAATCTGGAGGCCAAGAATATCAAATCTTGCTTCCTCCAATCTCTGCTTTTCTGTTAGAACTGGCTCAGAAACTGCAAGGCTCAAGAGCCAGGGATGAGCTGGACAGGCTGGGACAGGCTTTTGGAAGCAGGAGAGGGGCTGGTCTTCGAAAACAGAATGTACTCAAAGCAGTTCTTGGAAAGTCAAAGGAGGTTAAAACTGCAGTCAGCATCATTTTCCCCTGGTGGAGTTAATGACCTTTCTCACTGATAACTCATGGGTTGGATGTGAACATCTGTCCCTTGGTGGGAAAAAGATGAATAAATATCTGAATTAAAAATTAGGACCAGAAGCAAATAATCATCAGTTTCCCACCGCTTCTTTATTGGTTTACATCACATCTGTTCATCAATTTATTAATTCACGCATGTCAATTTTTAAGTTTCTACCATGTTTTATTGCTCTTTCAGTAATTATAATTGGGGGAATGAGGGTGGAGGATGAAGACAATTAAACAAACAAATATATGAAGTGAGATATGTTCTTTGATAGTACAGAATGCTATGGGAATACCTAGCATGGACTCCCAACTTAATCCAAATGGTTAAGAGTTTTCTAGGGGAAGTGACATAGCATAAACCAACATTCATAGGATTCACAGGGACCAATCAGTCCAAGAAAAAGAGTGCTCAAAGCCTGGAAGCAAGAGAACATGGCACATCTGAGAAACTGTAAAGTATTCAGTAAAACTGTAACGTCTAGCATAAGAGGGCAGGAGAATGGGAAGAGGTGGAAATGGGTTAGTTTCCATTTCCTCCTTCTTCTTTTTTTTATATATCATCAGAGACTTTAGGATCGAAGGGATGCCAGTGGTCAGCAACCCTTCCTCTTAGAAATGGAGTAACACAAGCCCAGAGGAGGAAGCTGACTTGCTCAAAGGCATACATTTTCCTATTGGGAGAATATAAAATCGTGACTTCAGTTCCTTGCTCTATGTCCAGTGTTCTAGTTGCAATCTGGTTATTTTCCTTATTTTTAGAATAGTTGAAACTCTAAAAACATTTGACTTAGCTTTCTTGGACTAGAACCTATTAAAAATAGGGAGGAAGGTGGGCTTATTGGGAAACAACCTGAAAGACTTCTTATTCATACCCTTTGATTGTTTTTACAGGAATTTGACACAGTGATTAATTTGGAAGGATCTATATTCTAAGTAAATACATGTTTTTGCTCTTTTTGAAATTGGTTAGAATCTTGCCATATGCTAGCATCTCTGGCCAAGATAACTCCATGCATAAAACAGAGGAGTGTGTGTGTGTGTGTGAAAGAGAGGGAGGGAGAGAGACAGACAGACTGAGAGAGAAAATGGGAGTTACGAAAGGAGCACATATTATTATCAGAAGGAAAACAGAAGTTGTAAATAATCAAAAAATTTTTAGTTGTCCATTACATGTACCTTAAAGGATGGTGAGAAATTGATAAGAAAATGAGTAAGGGCTAAATGACCCTTAAATAAAGGGGTCACTGTAGGTTAGCCATAGGAAAAGGATAGCACCCAGTTGGGCTGAAATAAAAGGAAAGTAGTAGAAAATCAGTCTAGAAGCATAGTTCAGGTACAGATTGTGCTCAGTTTTGAACTGATGCCAGCCTCTTTAGTGGACAGTGGGGAAACCACAAAATGTTTTTGAATAATGGAAAGGTGGACTCAAAGCAGAGCTTTAAGTAGCAATGAAGCCTGTGCTGTGCTACCCAGATCCTTTCAGGACTGAAGCACAAATCCCTCAGCTGCTTAGTGCTGACTGCTGAAAGCACACCGCTGACTCCTGGGAATTGTTTCCCCTGAAGCCACACCTCCCCAGTGCCTGGTCCTATGCCTTGATGCGGGCATACCTGCAGGGCCTCCTGAGGTCCTGAGCTCTGCATGGTGTCAGCTGAGGCCTTTGTTGCCACTGCACCACAGCTCAACTTCTCCTTCTACTCAATCCCAAATCCTTCATTGCTCAGATATTGATCCTGAGTATCCTCCACAACACTCTTTCTCTGCATTACTTCAGTTTGTGTCCAGGGGGAACCAAATATGCAATAGAAGGATAAGCAGGGTTGGGATCTGTAACCCAAGATTCCAGTTAACAAATATTAAGCGAGGAGGCTTTACCCCAGAGGTGTCACTAAGCATCTAAAATAGAAAAAGGGTAAGGGGTAACTGCGGATCTTATCTCATCTCTTTTATCTGTAGACACTGTAGAACTGCGCCTCTACCACTTTTGTCCAATTTCTTTCCAAAACCTCATTAATTACTTTTTCTTTTTAGAGACTGGGAGGTGTGGTTTTGAAAACCGGCAATATATCAGAATAACCTTGGTATCTTTCAAAAAACATAATTTTGTGACTCCACCCCCAAGGATTCTAATTCAGTAGTTCTCTGTGGAGGGCCCCAGAAAAACTGAAATACCTACCTCTGCTTTAGTTTCCAAAACACACGCTTTCAAGTACACTTTCTTATTTGATTCACACACACACTATAAAGTAGATGCTATTGTTATTAGCATTATCCCCATTTAACACATAAAGAAACTTGGATGGAGAGAAGTCTAGCAACTTGCCTTAGGGCAACTGGCTAAGTAAAGAGACAGATTCAAGATTATAGACAAGATCTGACAGTCTCCTGATGCTCTTTCCATTATACCACACTGCCCCTTTCAGCTCTCCTGAGGCCAGAATTATCAAGGCCTGTCCTTGCATGTGCCTATTCTGTTCTCCCTGTCTTTGCTAAATCTGTTTCCCCAACCTACCCACAATACAAACCCTGAGAAATCCTCAGGATTAACCCACAGGTTTATAAATCCACTTAAAATAGTGTCATTCGAGGCATTTTCAAAGTGGTAATGTGCAGGAGGAGCTCTCAATGTGGTGGTCATAAAGTGTGCTCGGGTAACTTTGAACGCCACTTGGGGAACACCCCTGATTCATTTACATCTCTGTCGTGTCCCTCAGCCCTTGATCATGCTCAGTTCCTTAGTTTGATTTTCTTTTAAATGTCTTTTTGTCTTATTCACCCAACTATACTGGAGGCTCTGAAATGAAAGGTCTAGACCTCCAAATCGATTTCACAAAGTTAACAAACTTTCTTAGCTTTTTTATTTACCAGATACTGGATGGGTAAAATGTGGATGAATAAGATTCAGCTCGCACCCTCACAATGCTTATAATCTCTCCATGCCTTCTATAGCTGGTCACTTGTTTTATCAACATGAGTGGAGTTGTATGGACAGAAACCCATACATATAGGAAGGAGCAGCGTAATGTTAGAGTTTCTGAGAGTTTCTCAGAAAAGGAGTTATTTGAATAGAGCCTTGACAGCAAATTGCCAAAGTGATCAGCAAACCTTAAACTCATGTCTTAAAAAGGGAAGACATCTTGAAGATGTCTGTATATTTAGACTTAGGAACAGAGATTCATTGATTGAGTCAACAGATGTTGAACGGGTACCAACAATCCAAGGAGTTGTTATTTACACCTCCTTCTTTTTAACCACCCGCACCACATTGAAATCATCCACCAACCAAACCTCTTCTACCTTTTAAGTATCTTTAGATTCATTCCCCTATCTTCATCTCCATTACCACCATTTCCAATTGAGACTTCACCAACGGCTTACTAATTGGTCTCTTCATCCAGTATCCACTCCTGCTACCGTTCTAGCCATTTTCTACTTTGCAAATAGAGATTTATCTTTGATATATAAATCTGAATTGTATCACCCTCCTCTGCTTCCTAAGACTCTTGGTATCAAAGACAAAATTTTCACCTAGTCCTACAAAGCCCTACACATTTTGTTCCCACTTATTTTCCCATTCTCTTCTGGACCTTTATTTCATTGTCACGTCTATGCTCTAATTACATGAGCTTTCTTTCATCTTCCCCTCTATTACATCTTTTGCATGTGCTGCCTCCTCTGATGATGCTCTTTCCCTGTTTCTTTCCTCTCTCCTCTCCTTAACTCAGTCTCTTCCTTCTGAATGCAGCAGAATTATCATTTCCTTCCCTGAGCTCCTTTTACCATATCTACAGCCCTTGACATGCAAATATGATGATTCCTCTCCTGTTACTTTGCAGCATTTATCAGTTATCATTTCTCTGTGATAATTTATTTGACTTTTAAAAAAATTTAATAGAGTCCATCTCTTTCCCCATCCCCAATACATTAGGTTCTACAAGGGCAGGGACTGTGTCTGTCTTTGCATGTCATTGAATCCCCAGAACCTAGATAAATGCCTAGTACAGAGAAAGCTCTCAAATACTTGTTAAGTGAATGAATGAGTGAATTGAAGACTAAATGAATGATCTAGTAGATGTCTGACATGATGTTATGTTTTGGACATTACAAAAGTGAGCAAAACAGACCACTTTCTGCCTTTGTGGAGCTTCTAGTCTAGTGCCGGTTAGGCATGAAGACTGAAAAGTTGGGTGTGGCTGTTCAGACTTTGGAGAAGCTCTCCATGACACTTCCCTGACCCTATTTCATGCTTCTTGTGCTGGAGATTTCAGAATCTAGGTTAGGAGTTAAAATTGCAGCCGAGTCTAGAGTTGTTATGTTTGTTTTTTGAACATTCTCTTCGAGGCTCTGAGGTCAGGATTAAGAAAGAACATGTCCCTTTATATTCAGAAAGATTCTGTAGCAACATGTATTGCTTTCTGGTGGCCCCCATCTATTTTCCTTTCTTTTTAGAGCTTTTCAGTTTTGGTATGGGGAGTCACCTCTCCTCCCTGCTGTGCACTCACAACAAGACTGTCCATTAATAGGTGGGTTCATGGTCCAATTAGGCCAATGAGACTCTCTCTTTGGACTTACAGAGATAACCTGTGGAAATTGCAAGTGAATACCTGAAGCTTCCCAAGGGCCTTTCCTGTCTGAGTCATTCTATGAGCCCTTAAATAATTGTCCTCTTCTTCAGAGGGTCTGAGTATATTCTATTGCTTGAACCCAACCCTCTTTAATCAGAGTTCCACTGAAGCAGGAGTGGGAAATCCATAACCTGCAGACCAACCCAACCACCTATCTTAGTACATAAAGTTTGATTGATGCATAGTCACATTCAGTCATTTATGCAATGTCTATGGCTTCTTTGTACTACAAAGGCAGAGTTGAGTACCTGTAATAAAGATCACGTGGTTCACAAAGCTTAAAATATTTACAGAAAAAGTTTGCTATCCCATTCACTAGAATACAAATCCCCAATACCTTAAGACTTTTATTGTACATAATTAATTAACTTCTCTTTCATGCATCTAGAATGGCACTAGATATGTGTCATCCTTGGGGGAATTGAGAAAATAGTTAACTCACATCACTTTCTGTAGGGCTTCATTTTTGCATGAAACTTTGGCTGAGAAAGCCTGCTTATGCCTGAGGATTCCTAAATGCTCCATCGTTTGTTCTCTGATTTAACTTTCCAGGACCCTCAGATTGTCTATGCTGGCTCTTTATTCTGTTTAAGTAAAGAACATTGGTTGAGAGTCGACCGAAGAAATTGGCACTAGACCCAACTATTCCAAATCTCTCTGAGCCTTGGGAAAACTTTTTATTATTGCTGTGCCTTAGCTTCACCTTCTACACAACGAAAAACTAGGACTTTTAAATTACCTTCCATTCTGTAATTCATCAAAACAAAGATAAAGGCAACCAGATATATAAGTAACAGTAAAAGAAACAATTGTGAAATAGAAGTGGGAAAAAAAGTGGCATCTAGCAGTGTGTATGGTGGGGAATAGCATGAACTAGTGTGTACTTGTGTGCAAAAGTAGAGGTCTGTGAATGTGTGTATTTATGCATGTGTTTTGTGTATGAGCGCATGTTTTAAGAAGAAACAAACACATGGCTTAGTTTGCATATTGCCTTGTCTGGAACCAAGGAAAAAACCAGATGGCTTGCAATTCTCATTTTAAGTACCCAACTTAAATCTATGGTAAATAGCCTATTAGTGGGAAATTTTGGGACAGTCCCTAAGCAAAGTTTGTTTTACTTTTCACTCTCAGACTTAATCCACAAGCTCAGTTGAAATTACACCCTAGAAAATACCTACTTAAATTCTTTTAACGAGCAATCCCCTCTCAGTAGTCACAAGTTTAGGCCTGTCCACTCACCTCAAACAGACCATCCATCTGAATTGTTTGCAATGGCCCCAGGCTACAGGTAGTTTAAAATGCCACTATCAGATTGCTTCTCAATCTTCTCTAGACTAAATAGTACTGATTTTTGTCAGCAGTTTTTCAGACTTTAGGGCTCCCTTATTAACTATGTTTTTGCTGAGCTGAATTTTTATTCTACTCCATACTGTCCTGGCTTTTATAACTTAGGTCAGACCTGGGACTCGCTGGCTCCAGACCTACTTTCTTCTCTTTAAAAACGTTTTGATGATCATGTATTAGGAGCTAATGACAATTGTCTGCCTCAAATGCTCAAGCATAAACTTGCATAAAGTCAGGGGATTGATGAAATCAACCTTAAAATTCAGAACATCCATCCTATAATTAAGATCCACTAATGTATGGACAAACAGGTCAGTGAGACCTACTTATGGCCTTGACAAATTAAAGGGCTCCAAAGGAAAAATTTCTTTTTTCCAGAAAGCTGTTTTTCAAGGAGCACATTAAATAAAATTTATTGAGCATTTTCGTTATGACAGACATTGTGCAAGCTACTAGGACACAAAAGAGCATAGGAGCTGGGGTTCCTGCCCTCTTCATGCTTAAAGGATAGTGGGTGGCCACTGGAAAGGGAATTTGTTACAGAAAAACACATAGGCGGTTATAATGGAATGAGTGCTAAGGCAGAAAAAATATCGAGGCTCCAAAATCAGAATTAGATGAAACAAAGATGAAGGAGCCATGGTCAAAGACATGAATAATTTTCACTTGGCTGCCTCCCAAAGCAAAGGGGCAGTTTTGAAAGAGAACCCCCAGAGAAAGGTGGGGATTGAAGCATGCAGAACCTTGTAAGCCACTCAAGAGGATGAAAGTGCCCTAGAACAGTGGTTCTTAACCAGAGGTGATCTTGCACCCCCAGGGGGACATTTGACAATGCCTCTCCAGACATTTTTGGTTGTCACAACTCCAGAGATGCTACTGGAATCTAATGGCTACAAGGCAGGGATGTTGCTAAGTACCCTGCAATGTACAGGACAGCCCCACAGAGTTATCTGGTCCCAAATGGCAACAGTGCCAAGGTTGAGAAGTCTTGCCCTAGAGCAGCAGGAATCACTAAAGGAAGCTGTGGCAAGATCAGATTTTTGTTTTCTGACTTTCACTCTGGACATAGAGAGAAGGGTACAGTGTGTTGGAAAGAAAACAAGTTAGGAGATAATTTATTGCAGTTTTGCTGATAAGAGATGAGGTATAAGAAAAACCCTCTTCTGCTAGTGGCCCTGCCACAGAAATGCATCTTGGTTTGTGACGTCAGAATAAAAAGGACACCATAGTTTTTAAACATGATCCTTTCTTAACTAATGAGAGATGGAAAGCTGAGAAGACAATAATGGGAAATAACTATTTTCATCTGCACTTCTGTGGACCTCACCGTTCTGTTGTCTTCGAGCTGTAGCCATCTAAGATAAAAAGGTTTTGGACTAAAGTGTTAGCCAACTTAAACATAAAATGGCAGAGTCCAGATATTTTCAACACACCCACATATACACACACAGAGGGCATGATCTCAGGTATTTGTGTAGCATGTTTTGCATTCTCTGTGACAGGTGGGGGTCCTATAAATGAAGTGCAGTGACAGCTGTTTGGAACCATAATGTGCTCCATACTGTTGGACCAATTTGGAAAACCTCACAATATCTAATATTAAGAATACCAGTATAATATATATGGAAAGGCTGTTGTGCAGGGTAAAGCACAATGATTCTCACCCACCTCCTCCCCGAGCTCTCCCCAACATCCTGAATGAAGCATCTAATAATAGCTGATTTGTTGACCTCTTGCCTTATACCAGGCCCTGTGCTAAGCATTTTATATATTTTTTCTCACATAATCATCACTATTTTATAAACTAGATATTTTTCTTCCAATTTTCTATTTAAAAGAAACAGACTTCAGGTGATGAATAGTAATTTGTCCAAAGCTGCAAAGCTGGTAGCATGCAGAGTCTAGATTTCAACCCAGGAATGAAAAACGTCTCCCAAAATTCTAGAGTTTGACCCAAAGACACTGGGCTCTCTGGTCAACAGCAATGAGTGATTTCAAGAGGCCAAATGGAGCAGGCCTTTCCTCTGAGCATCCTGCCCCATGGAGGTAAGGCTGAGCACTAAGTAAACTCTGGCCATCTTCATGTTGTTCAAAGAATATTCAGGCCCAGCAAGATCCAGCTGTCTGAGCTTCGGCCACTTCAGGTCTACACGTTCTGCTTTGGCAAAGCCCATCATACTTCTATGAGTTGTTGTGGAGAACGTCCAAGGCCAGGTTTGACTAAGACAGGCAAGAGAAAAACTGGGATGACAGCCAGAGGTGCAGACTGAGAATGGACCACAGCATCTCCGCTTGTTTATGCTCTTCTAAGAAACATGGGATGTTTTTGAGTCACCCAACAGATACAAATTTCTTATCTCTCTTGGCACTATCACATGTTTTCCTATTTTTCCTTTGGAGTGTGTACTTTTCCTGTTGTTTGGTCACCCATCCTGGGAGCACAGCCAAATTTTTGGAAGCTTTCAAAGATATGTACAGATAGCCCCAGGGACTCAATTTCTTCATAAGATATTTATGGAGGACCCCAAATGACTGACCTTCCAAAAAACACACATGACATACAAAATATTTTCCCCTCTGAACCAAAAGTTTGTTGTCTCTAGGCCTATGGCCTAAGACCTCAATGGGACCACGTGGCAGAAATTTTTCTGTTTCCCAAGAGCCAGTTGACCAGCCATAGCTGAGCAGACTTACAACTGCTGTGAGACAGGCATAACTAACCCTGCATTTAGGCAACTTTCTTCTAAAGCTCTATACATGGGTTTCAAAGTGCCTAGCCATACACAAATCTCATTTGTGATCATAGGGGGATCTGAGGAGTCACTTATTTTCCACTTATGGACCATAACTGAACTTAAGACCCATTGATTGAAATATCCGGCATCATGACACATAGATGAATGTCAACAAAACTCATGCTGCTTCTGGTTCCCTGTCTTCTATCCAGGAGGTCAGTTTTGTTCTATCATTAGTACACGCCTTCCTGGAAAGAGTGATCTCTGGCTTTGATCCTCAGTAGAATACTGTATTAGTTTCCTGTGAGTGCTATAACAAATTATCTCGAACCGGACGGTTTAAAACATCAAAAATTTACTCTCCCACAGTTCTGGAGGCCAGAAGTCTAAAATAAGCTTCACCAAACTGAAATTGCAGTGCAACAGAGCCGCACTCCCACCAGGGTCATTAAGGGAGAGTTGGTGCCTTGTTTCTTCCAGCTTCTGGGGGCTGCTGACTGTGGCCATATCATTCCAATATTAAGACCGACATCTCCATATCTTATTCTGCTTCCATCACGTCTCCTCCTTCTCTGTGTGTGGCTCAAATATTGTACTCTCTCTCTCCTCTCTCTCTCTCTCTCTCTCTCTCTCTCTCTCTCTCTCTCTCTCTCTCTCTCTGTCTTATAAGAACACTTGTGATGGCATTTAGGGTCCACTGGATAATCCAAAATAGTCTCTCTATCTCAAGATCTTTACCTTAATCACATCTGCAAAGAACCTGTCTTTCCAAATAAGGTACCATTTACAGGTTCCTATATCAGGACCTGATATCCTTAGGGACCATGATTCAGCTCGTGGAAAATACCTCCTAGCCCATGCTGTGGAGAGATGAGGGAGCACAAGCTCAGGATACCCTTCTTAAAGGTTTCAAGTTAGGGGGAGACAGTTAATAGACATAAATCTATATTCATGACTTTTTGAGGTCTATGTATTACTTTGATGTGTCCTATTCAATACACATGTTCAGAATTTAAAATCATCCATTCTCCAGCAACAGAAATTATACTTCTGTTACTGTCTATGTTTGGGCTTCCCAATCTCAGCACTACTGACTGACATTTGGGGCTGAATAATTCCTTGTGGAGAAGAGGGGCACATTCTGTGCATTGTAAGATATTTAGCAGCACCCAGCAAATACAAATAAAGGAAACTCAGTTAAAACTGAATTTCACATGCACAATGAATAATTTTTTAAAATAAGTATGGTCTGTACAATATTTGGGTCATTCTAATACTAAAACAATTATTCCTGTTTACCTAAAATTTAAATGGAACTAGGTGTCCTGTATTTCACCTGTCATCTCTCTACTAGATGTCAGTAGCACGTACACCCCTCCTCATGCTCCATTGCAACAAACAAAAACATTTTCAGACATTGTCAAATGTCCCTTTGGAGACAAAATCACTCTTGGTTGACAGCCATTGATCTACTTAATTGAAAAAAAAATAAACTCTCATAAAATAGGAAAGATTGATAAAGATATATGTGGAACTGATTAAAATACGTGCAAGCTGGCAGTTGTTGCTATGTGCAAAGCTATCAGATCCTAGGGCCGCAGGCCGAAGGCTCACTAGCAGTGCTCTGGGAGAAGAGTGTGCATCAGCTTTGGTGGGGGCCTGGTTTGGGGAAGAATTTCTTCTGGAAATAATCCTACTGGGCCCTGCCCCCTTCAAGCCTTGGAGCCTCAGGCTAAGCAGCAGGACCAGACACGATTTCCCATCCCCCATTCACCCTCTAATTTATTTTAATTATTATTAGTCCTCAGGCTTTGCTTAGGAGCAAGTGTCTCCCTCATTCACACAGCTAAGTTTGAAGGCGCCAGGAGACGATTGTCTGGCAGAGCCCGGCTGTGAGGTCCCTCTGCTGAGACTTTTGATTTGGAGCATGTCTCTACTAGTAGAAAAAGCTAAACAAAAGAGGGTCTGACTGAGTGTGTGCCTCTTTCTTGCTCTCTCCCACACCCTTTTTTTTTCCTCCTGCACCCTCCGATCTGTCCCTGGTGAATACTTGGCACTTGGCATTCAGAGTATCCATGCCTCACCCAGGCTTTCTATACTGATAACCAGTGACTCTCCCCTGACACCCCCAATCCACCAGCTGCCTCTGCACTGTATCAAATTTGGCTCTGAAAAGGTTTCTCCAAATATAAGCCTGGTGTGCACACACACAGATAGCAATCGGGTGCACATATTGTATGTCTTTATAAACAAAGCTGTGTGTATTTATAGACCCCTATCAATGATGGATCTATATAAAGAGATAATGGGGGGTTTTACAGACAAAAAAAAAAAAAAAGTAAAGCTTTGAAGCTTCTGACCCAAAATAAAATTAAATACCAAATAAGCGCAGCAACAAATCCCTTAATAGGGGATGCCTGTTATCTATCTGAGAACTGTTGGGGTCTAAAAGGGAGATTTGTTTGGGAGGGGTCAGGCTCTCACAGTAGGGAAGCAGGATTTTGGTTCTGTTCCAGAGTCATCTGCTAAAGGACGAGTATTTCATTATTTTCTCTGAGCTCTTGGTTGCTTGGAGCCATTAACACCATCTTCAAAGGGTTTGTATTAACCAGCTACACATGGCCTCGTTGAGAAGTCTAAAATCAAAGTTGACATTTAGAAAAATTTTTAAGAATAAATGAATGAACTTAGAAAACATAACTTGTTGCTCCTAGAAGTGAGAGACTAAGACAAAAATGCCGAGAGAAAAATACAGAGAAACAAAGACTATGCAGTAAGGATAATACCAGGAAGAGGAATAGGTCCTAGGACAAGGCCCCAGACATTGGCCTGGCAGGAGGAGGGCAGGCTTTAACTCAGACTCTGCCTAGCATGGGAGATGGGGCTGATTGAGTTTCTAGGATGGCTTGGTATACGTACTTAATCAGGCCAACTGTAGGAACAGTGACAGAGACTTTCAAACAGGACAGACGACATGGAAGGCACTACCTCTACTGAGGCATTGCAAAGGTACCCCACACATTCCTACTTAACATCTCCCTGGGCTATGTCTCTCCTGTCTGCCATTTACATAATCAAAGACATTCTCTTAGTTTAAGGGCTTTCAGTTTTTAAATGCTCATATTCTGAGGACAACCCCTTGAGCGTTTTAAATATATATGTAAGTCTTTTCCTTACTCATCTTAAAGCTGAAAGTTTGTACACTTTTTTGCTGAGACAAAATTTTCATACAATGAAATAGATGGATCTAAATTCTACAGTTCAGTGAGTTTTGGCAAATGTGTCCACCAGTGTAACTACTACCTCAGCCAAGGCACAGAACATTTCCATCACCTGAGAGAAGTCCCCTGGGGTCATGGGTGTACTGGAGCTGGCTCCTACTCAGACAGTGCTGAGTATCTTGTCCCCAGATTTTTGGTAGCTTTAGGTGGATGTGGTGGGAAATCAACAAGCACTACAAACCAGGGGTTGCTTATCCTCTCAGAGAGCTGGTTGTTTATGCTTTTTTCTACTCAATCCCTCATGCCCACAGAGGCAGATCACCGTAAGTTTACTTTTGGTTGGTCTTGAACTCGGTGAAAATGGAACTGCATTTTGTATCCTGCTTCTTTCCATCAATTTGATGTCTATGAGATCATCGGTGTTGTGATTTTTCAGTACTTTGTTCACTTTTATGGCTGAGTACTTTTCCATTGTATGAGTAAATTGTATTTTATCTAATTTTTTGTTTCTAGTTTGGGGATATTAATATTTATTTATTTATGTCCACTTGTATTGAGGAATAATTGACAAAGAAAATCATATATTTTAAAGTGCACAACATGATTTAATATGTATATACATTGTGAAATGATTACCAAGATCAAGTTAATTAACAACCATCACCTCACATGGTTAACTCGTGTGTGTGTGTGTGAACACATCAGATCTAGCCTTAACAAATTTTAAGTGTACAATACCATATTATTAACATAGAGAGATGGGCAGAGTGTGTTGAAAAGAGCACAAATGAGGAGAAATAATTTATTGTAGTTTTGCTGATAAGAGACAAGGTATGAGAAAAACCCTCTTCTGCCAGTGGCCCTGCTGGCATTCTGCACACTAGGCCCTAAGAACATATAATTAAAAGTTTGTGCCTAATTTTTAAAATGTTCATATAGACATTCTTGTATAAGGATTTTCATAACCATGTTTTCATTTCTCTTGGGTAAATTGGAGTGGAATTGGTGATCATAGAATAAATTGATGTTAACTTTGTAAGAAAATGCCAGAAAGTTTTCCGATGGGGTAGTGCACAGCAAGGTATGAAAGTTCCAGTGGCTCCACATATTCACCAGCATTTAGTTTAGTGTTGTCACATCTTTTAAATTCTAACCATCCTATTGTGTATAAAGTAATATCTTTTTGTAGGATTTAGATTTGCATTTCCCTGAAGACTAGATTAATCATATTTTCATGGGCTTATTAGCTATCTCTGTATCTTCTCTAGTGTTGTATGTGACAGAATATTTTCAGAATATTTGAATTCATCAGAGCCTTAAGTTTCTTTACAAAGGTTTTTGATAATGAATGACATTTAATAGATAGACCATTCATTTTTCTAAGTAATTTGTGTTAATGTTAGTAAGTTGTGTTTTTCAATAAATTCATTTTTTCTAAGCTGTTGAATCTATTATTCTACTGCTTTGCTTTTTATAATATCCCCTTATTCTTTTAATGTTTGTAAGATTTTTAGTTATATCTTCTTTTTGATTCCTGATATTAATCATTTGTTAGCTCTCTTTCTCTTATTCTCTCTCTGTTTCCCTCTCTCCCTGCCTCCCTCCCTCCCTGCCTCCCTCCCTTCTTCCCTCTGTCTTCCTGATAAGGTTTGCTGGAGGGTAAACCAATTTCATTCATATTGTTGAACAAATTTCCTTCCTCTACTTTATTCAAGGTTATGTTTCTTTTCAAGGTAGAAGGTTTAATGATTTTAAACCTTTCTTTTTTTCTAATGTGAGCATTTAATGGTATAAATTTCCTGCTGAAGTGCTACTTTAGCTATATCTCATAAATTTTGTATATTTTATTTTTAATATCAGTTAAAAATATTTTAACTATTCTTGCTATTTATTTTTTATTCATGGATTATTTACAAATGTTATTTAATTTTAATAATATTTGGGAACTTTTTGGCATCATATGATTTCTAATATACTTACACTGTACCCAGAGAACATACACTGTAATATCTAAATCCTTTGAAATTTATTGAGACAATTTATTGTCCAATATTTGAACTATCTTGGTTCCATGGACACCTGAAAATTATGTGTTCTATTATTGTTGGGTGAAATGTTTTATAAACTTTAATGAAATCATGTTTGTTGACAGTGTGAATCAGATCTTTGATATCCATGCTACCTATATTGAGTTAATCTATCAACTAATAAGAATGTTAAAATCTCAAACTTGAGTTATTGATTTATCTGCTTCTCCCTTTAATTCTGTCATTGTTTGCTTCTTGTATTTTAAAGCTCTGTTATTAGGTACATATGCATTCAAGATTGTTATATTTTTATGAAGAACAGACTTTTTCATCTTATTAAAATACCTCTCTTTATTCTTGTGAATCCTCCTGTGTCACTTGCTGTAGTAAAATATACACACACCATCTTGTTGTGCTTGTTCTTCACATGATAAATCTTTTCCCCATCATTTTGCTTTCAACTTATCTGTATCTTTATATTTAAAATGCATCTCTTGCTTTGTATCCAGTCTGACAATTTTACCTTTTAATTGGAGAGTTTACTATATTTACAATCTAAGTATTGCTATATTTGGATTTAATTTTACCATCTTGTTACTTGTTTACTATTTCTCCCATCTGTTTTCTGTTCCTCTATTTTTCCTTTCTTTCTGTCTCCTGAGTTAATTGAGTACTTTTTCATATATATATATTTTTGTCATTTGTTGGCTTTTTAGCTATACTTCTTTGTATTTTTAAGCAGTTCCTCCAAGATTTACAATGTAAATTTTAACTTAATACAGAGTACCTAGAATTGATATACCACTTTGCATAAATATGTTTTACCACTCTAAAACTCCATGTATCCTACTCCTTCCTTTTTTTGCTGCTTTTGACATATATTTTACATCTACTTATGTAACAAACTCTATAATTTAGTGGGTTTTTTTATTTATACAGTCTGCTCTCTCAGAGAAATTAAGAGAGGAAATAAAGGAAGTATTTATATTTACAATATATTTAATAATTCTTCTTTATTTTTCCTGTGGATTCAGTTGCCATCAGATGTCATTTCTCTTAAGCCGGAAGAACACTCTTTAATATTTCTGGTACTGCAGAACTGCTGGTAATGATTCTTTCAACTTTTATTTATCTCATGTGTTTCCCTTCTCTCAAGGATCACAGCCTTGCACTGCCTTTTGTCCAGATGCCTAAAAGCAGTTCTCTGCATATTTTTTCCAGTTTAACAATTGTGTTCAAAAGGAAGGGATGTTAGTTTACTAGAGCGCCTTAACAAAATACCACAAAATGAGTGGCTTACACAACAGAAACTTGTTGTCTCACAGTTCAGGAGATTAGAAGTTCAAAACTAAGGTGTCAGCAGGGTTGGAGGTTCTGAAGGAGAGTCTACTCCATGCCTCTTTCCTATCTGTTGGTAGTTTAGGTATTTCTTGGCTCATAGATAAAAATTTCCCCATATCTTCACATGAGTACCTCTTTGTCCAAATTTCTCCTTTTTATACGGACAAAGTCATATTGGATTAGGGTCCACCCCAATGACCTTATCTAACTTGATTGTCTACACGGACCCTATTTCCAAATAACATCACATTCATAGGTGCGGGGGGTTAAGACTTCAACATTTTTTTTTTTAGAAGACATAATTAAACCCATAGCAGAGGGTAAGTCTAGTGTGACTTATGGCAAGAGGTAGAAGACAACCTTGAGCCTTTTTTTGCCTCTGTCGCTTTTCTGTTAATTTGTTCATTTTCAGATACTTTCAAGTTCAGTGGGGAAGGAGTGATGAATTGTAGAAAGATAGAAGATGAAGATGGGAGCTAATAGTTTGGGCCAAAGGAGAAAGTTAAGAAAAAAGATCAAGATCCTTCAGAGAACATTATTTCTACTTACCCAATTTTTCCTTGGGCTGGCGCTTGGCTCATACCTACCAGAAATGACTTTAGAGTGAGAAATGAGCTGTTATGTTCCTTTGTTCATTCATTTATTCATTTAAAAATAAATCACAACATATACTGAACACTTACATGTGCCAGACCTGCACCTAGTAGCAGAAGATATAGTAGTGCAGGAAACAAATAAGGTCCATGTCCATGGAAGCCTTTATTCTAGCAGAAATCCAACATTTCTATACTCTACAATGTGATTACCTCACTAGGTCTGTACTCCTGAAAACAATATAATATTGTATAACAATTATACTTAAATTAAAAAATTTTTTAAAAGAAAAATGAAAAAGAAATTCAGAGTCTATCTATCTGCTTACGTTTTGGTTGGATGTGGTTTTATAAAATTAACCAGAGAAAAAAAATAATTTATCTTTTGGTCAAGATAAACACAGTGCAGGAAAAAGTTGAGAAGAAAGAATTTTCTATTTATTCCTTTGTTCAACAAATATTCTCAAACACGTGTTGACCTAAGAATAGAGATTCCAAAGGATTTGTGTGTGTGTTTAAAAAGAAGGTAACAAGTACACATTATATTTTTATGACAATCTCTGATTGGCAAGCGCTCTTCTAAACCCTGTTCCAATATTAACTCTTTTGTCCTCCTAACAAAGTAAGTGCTATTATCATCCCCATAACGAGATTAAATAACACACCTAAAGTTAGCAGCCAGTAAGTGGGGGAAGCATTATGTGAACCCTAGCACTGTGGCTTTAGAGTCCAGGCATGTACCTCTATTCTATTCTAATTGTGAGATGTAGAATGCCTGTGTAGCTTGGATGTTTTTAGATTCAGAAGTCTCAGTCTTTCTGTTATTTTCCATCTACCATTTTCCATAAAGACATCTATATTGCTCTGATATGCAATTTTGGAAAAATAGCTGTAGTTATGGTACCTATAAGAAAATAAATTCTTCTATATTCCCTGAACGTTGCCCCTATCGAGCTCTCTGAATGTGTGAAATAATGTAGGGTATCAGGAAAGTGTTCCATTATGAGTATGAGTATAGCACACACTATTGGTTGTCTTAAAAACATCTTTTTGTTCGTTTGTTTCTAATTCTCAAGTTCCTAGAAAACTGGGTACTTATTTGGTATCCATCCTCCACTGCAAGGTAATAAATTTCATAAGGGTTCTGAATGGCCTAAGTCTGTTATGGTGGTTTTATGACCTTGGCCATATAATAGATGTCTGGTCTACAAGTCTAGAGGGAAGTATATGGAGGCTTCTGGAAAAATTTCACTTGTTTTAAAAAATAGATACATAGGAAGAGAAGACCTCTTTTTCTTCTGAAATTAGTAATATCTGCATGTGATATCTAGCACTTCAGCAGCCATTTTGTGACCATGAGGGAGGACAAGTTGATATTTTGAGGATGGCAAAGTAGAGAGAGGAGAGGAAAAGCCCCCTGGATCTGTAACAACATCATTAAGTCACTGAATGAGCCAATTTTAAAAGCACCCTAACTTTGAACTTCACATTCAACAAGAAGGGAACTTGATAAATGATTATCATTTAAGCCATTTAGAGTTTGATTCTCTACTTATAATCCTAATGGAGTGAAAAATTAAAAAAAAAAAAAACAAGAAGCCCTATGAATTTCATTTTTTTTTTTTGACTCAGTTCTCTTCATCTCTCTCAATACAAAAGGAACTTTCTGTTATCAGAAAAATCCTCTTTCCTCTAGATAAATCTGATGCTGTACAGTCTAGGAGAGAAAAGCAGTCATGTGCATCTTTAAAAAATTCAAAGGCAGCTGAAAGGTTAGCAGCCATCAAAGGCCCATAATAAATGTCTAAATTCCTCAGCAGCATATTTCTGTGTTTGCAGATTCAGAGACGAGAGACTTTAATCATGGCAGCTAAATCCCCCTTTTAAAATTGAATTTAAAGTAACATTTATGGCTGTGTATGTTGGCTGCAGATTCCTTCCCATATTCTTCCTGGGAGTTTCCTATCAACGTGACAGTGCCTCCCTATAATGTGGAAGCTTTTTTCTTTTTCAAATAGATGCTTATTAGGGCAGAAATTCTAATGTTAGCCTGCTGTTCCATGCACGAAGGAATTGGATATCTTCTGCACAAACTTGGGGGTCTGGATGTATTTCTGCACTTCTCAATATTTTACAGAAACTTAAAATAACATTCCCCCCACCTCGCTTTCCTTTCAACTCTATGCAACCACAACAGAATGTGGGGGACTGGTTTGGGGCTTTGGAACCAGCAACTGTTGTGTTCAATTTTATTTTCCATGCTGAAATGAAGTTAGTTCCTTCCTTTTTTTACTTTGGATCTAAGGGGGGAAATGAATATTATTTCTATAAATATAACTTGGTGGTGTCTTGTCCAAGACTGTCTGTGGCATCAAGGAAAGTGAGATGCTGGGAGTGAAAAAATATGGAAAAGAAGTGTCCAGGGAAAGCATTTCAGAGATCATGGTTATGAACACAGGCTGCTGGAAGTTACAGAAGAAAGAAATAGACTTTTTCCATCGGTAACATTATACAGCTTTGGTCTCTACCAAAAGGCAGGGGCAGGCAGTGGGCTGGGGTGACAACTTATAGGAAAAATTCTGACTTTGTGGCAGTCTGGGGATGCCAACAAATGTTTATACATTTAATGTTGAATGTGGAATCTCACTAGCTTTCCTGTGGATTAAATAGCAGGCTTCACTTAATTTCCCTTTGCACTAGAGAAGAGCTGAAAGAATTATGAAAAGATGAAAGTAGAAGGAGACACCGTACATATTTGCCTATTTTATTTATCCGCTTCATGCTGTAGAGAAGGAAAATGAGACCCAGAGCCAGGTAGTGGGTGGTCCAGTGTCACACTGTGAGTTGACAGTGGAGAAGGACGTATGCTAGAATGGTTAGAGCAGGGCCTGAAATCTGTGAATGGCACAGACCTTCCATTACCTAGACATGTGCTCCCGGGTTAGTTGCACAGCCTTAGCCTTGTCAAGCCCCACAAGCCTCATCTCTACAATGGAGGCCTCCATAGTACCTTTCTCAAGGCTTGTTGGGAAGATTAGATGAAGAACAGATAAATAAAGCTCTATAAATATGGCTTGTATGAAGCCCAGATGCAGGAGAAAGTCATGGAAGCATGCAGCTGACCTTGTCCTCTTACCTCCCTTTATCCCCATCCTCCCAAATGCCCCATGTATGGGTTTTTGAGATAGTAGAAGCTCCTTTAAGGAGAGTAAATCTGTCCCTTCAGCCTAGAACTTCAGACCCAAAGGAAAATGAAACAAATAGTTGGTTTATTCAGCACTTATTAAGCACCCTGGCATATTTCCCCAACTTGTATTTGGCTAGAATCGAGCTTCCCCTGGGCTTTTCTCTTCTATTGCTAGTTTCTTTTTTCTTTCTTTTTTTTTTTTTCATTGTAGTTCCATACAAGAAAAATATAACTTGCCAGACGAGGGCTTAAGTGCCATGTGACAGGCAAATGCCTGAACTTAGGGGGATAGATTTTAAGATCCATCTGTCTGTTAATGGACTTCATGAAAGGCCTAGGTAAGATAGTCATTTTTGATAGAGCAGACAAAGATCAGATTGTGGGGAGGTGATGAGAGATTCCCATATAAGCAGAGTTGGAAACTCATCTGTATCAAATATCTTGTGACTGCCAGTCTCCACAAATCCACAAGTATTTGCTTCTTTCTCTCCATTACAGCCTCTAATAGGTGAGATAACAAAAGCAAGAGTCCTGTCTCAGAAGGCTAGCACCGCGAGAAAGCACAGCTGTTAACTGACTCTCCCATTAAGCCATACTTCTGGTTTAACTTGAGGCTTGGGCTTTGGGATGTGAAGGAATTATCAGAGAGCAAGCACGGATGGAAACAAAATACTGTGAAGAGCTGATATGGGGGCATCGACAATGTGCCATATGCTGATTCATTAACTCTCGGCTCTCCCCTGTGAGCAGTAATTCTTATGCTCACTTTACAAATGGGCAAGTGGCCACGTCCAGTGTGCTCTGGCAACTGACGTTGCTGGTCCCTGATGCTTCCCACCCCTTCTGCTTTCAGGGAAACTTCAGGTTCAGGAAAGTCACTTGTACAAATTTGCCCAGCTCATGGGCTGTCTCTCTGCAGAGCCTGGCTTCCTACATCCATCCCGCTTTTCTCTGCTAGTTTCAATTGGAATGAAAGACCAGTGACTTCTGGATTGCTGCGGAGAGAAGAGGAAGCAGGGCCAGGAAGATGAAGTAGCAGAATCGTCCAGGAGAGGGCCCAAGAGTTTGACTAGAGAGGCAGGGCTGGCACCAAAGGCAGACACGGCCCCTTCATCATGACGCCTGGGCCAGAACTGACTCAGCGGCATCTGGGTGCGGTGGAGGAAACTGGGGCTTTGGGCAACTGGGAAGCTCTTTAAGATCCCAAGTTGAAGCAAGAGCTCAGCCCTCAGCCTCAAACCACTGTGTGGGTCTGTTTTGCACTGGGCCAGAAGCTGGCGTGTAGGGTCTGAGGTCCTGCTTTTCCTTCCATTCAGGAACTCTCAGCCTGAAAGGAAACACTCCTCTGTTATCTGTGGTTTTTTAAAGCTCTTTCCCACTTTGGAAGTGGAGGGAAAAAATAATAATAATTTTCTGTGGGCTGGGAGTGTCCTTGGTTTGGCGGAGCCAGAGTAAACAGAATAACATTAAGTTGTAATGATGCTAATGGTTCTGCCTTGCCTCAGTGAAGTCAGTGATCAGGAAAGAAGGGGCCAGAGGTGAGTCTAGGAGTTGAAGGCAGTTTATCTCTAAGCAGCACACTATGGCAGGATACATAGAACTTTTTTTTCCTTCTTATTCTTTTCTTCTTTTCTTTTCCTTCACTGACTTTCTTAATAACAAAAATAAAACCTTATATAGTTGAGGCAACAAATTCAATCATATGGAAGCAGATAAAAAAAAAGATTATAATTTCTATATTCTAGTCTCCAAAGAAAACCAATACTAACAGAATGACAGGTATCTTTTTGTATTTTTCTGTTAACTAGAACTTTAGGACTTATCCCTTTTTGGGGGGAACTGACTCCTCTTAGAGAAAGGAACATGTGCATAGAGAAATAATTATAGTGTATGTAAGAGTTTTATAAGTGCTGAGATAATAGGGCCATTGGGGAGCAGAGCTGTGAAAATGCTGGAGATTTGGGGGAACACCCATGAAGATTGAATTAGATAGAAATTTTGAGGAGAGAGGAAACTCAGTTTGGGGGTGTTTTGAGATGCCATTATTTAAAATTTCTCCAATCTCATAGAATCTCAGAATTGGTAAGGTGCTTAGAGCTCAGTCGTCTATCTACTTACAGATAGATCCACATTAACTGTTATCCAACCTCCCATTGATTGCTTCCAGGTCCAGAGAAGTTGCTAAGAACATGCTCACGAACAGCCCACTTTACCATCAACTGTGATCAACAGGTAACCTGAAACTTTTGGCCTAGTTTAAGCAACCTGAAGGCAGGGATTGTGTTTTATTTATTTTTGTTGACCAAGCGACATATGAGTTACTAAATTAATTTAAAAAATGAAAAACAATATATTTTCACCCTTCTATTTGAAGGCATGGGCCAGGCATGGGAAAAGATTAGAACCTGAACTTCTCCACAGGCCTAATTGTTTCCTCTGTACAGAGCTGATTCTTACATTTCCCTTACATTCCTTCCTCTAGTTATAGGAAAAGATTCCCCATTTTCCCCTAATGCTGAAGGTATTTGATCTCTGTAGCAAATGTAAATAGCACTACATAAACTCAGGTGAAATACAATGCCTTGTAAAAAGTAAAGTTTTAAATGAATTTTATGTCAAAGCCACCTTCTGCTTAGATGACAGACAAACTTTAGTTCTCGCGGGCACCCACCTTTGCCCCCATGTTGGTGCGATAGGGTGAGTGCAGAGGGGCATCAGACCCACACTAGCAAACAAAACAAAACGCAGGGACACAATCTATGTCCACTGCAGAATTATCTTCATCACTACACACCAGATCAGACTAGGGCGAGGTCCTCAGTTTTGGACAAAAGGGTTGTACTGTAAGGATGTCATAGTCAGTTGTCTTTGGTATAAAAACATTTCCAGATAGATAGATAAATAGATAAATGTAAAATTATAATTTATATAACTTATATTTTCATCTTGAAAATTTTCTTGATATGCTCCAGGAAATTGAGAAATGAATGAAAAAGGAAAAGTTAAAAATTAAGAAATAATAATATATTAGGGCTGGTAGTTGGTATTAAATCCATTAAAGTTTTTTTCTAAGTAATTATAAATACAGTTATTAAAAAGGAAATGTTATGTTTTATGAAGAATACATACTTCATACAAATATCAATTTATCTTTAAAAAATTATCAATGGAAACCCCAAATTATATTAATAACAATTGAGGAGGCAAAGAAGGGTAAGAAATAAAGTTACTCTAAATTATAAGTATTACGTAAAAAGAAGTGCTTTTTGGTTGTGATAATCACAAAAAAAATTCAAACAATGTCTTTGGAAAACATAAAGGAGAACTGTAGTTGGTTAAAAGTAATTGCTTGCCTTTTGAATTATTAGTGAACCTAGTCTGTATATAAAAATATAGAAAATAAAGAAGTAATAAAGAAATGCAAAAATAAAACTTAAAATAATGGGATATGTGATTGGAATTACATAATATCTATATTTATTATTAATAAAATGCTGGTCAACATTTTTTTGCATGCCTACTATGTGACAGAGACTATTAGGTGCTTCACTTTGTTATGTTTTATTGACTCTTTATAGCAACTTTAGTAATATTCTTGTTTCAATATTACAGATGAATCAATAGGAACTCACAGAGAATAAATCACTTTCCTGAGGTCACACAGATTCAAAAGGCAGATTCAAAACCTAAACTCCAGTTTATCTGACTCACAGACTTACTCTTAGTTACTGCACTGTTCCACCTCTACATAATGAGATGAGAGGAGAGAAACCAGATATATCCACGTCAAATTCCTGAATTTAAAGTCAAGGACTCAGACTGGGTTGCAATACAAAGTATGGCATGTTGCTTTGAAGAGAAATGCCTTACAAATGGCATGAAACACCCACATATGCACACACACACACACACACAATGTATGTATCAGGCAAATGTGAAAAAACAAAAATCGAAAGCAGTAAATACCAAAATAAATTTCAAACAAAAAATATAAGATTAAAGGCAAAAGACATTAACATGATTTAAAAATATTATGTTGATCAATGACATAACCAATGATGAAAATATCTTTATACACTGAAAATTTCACAGCAAACTATAGAAACAAACAAACAACAACAACAAAAAAAAAAACTAAAAATGCCCAGAAATACAGTATGAAGAAAAAATGTAAGGAGAAATGAACACACAGTTATTGTGAGAGATCCTAATACATATATCAGTTTTTGACAGGTAAAATATAAAAATAATTTTTTCTCACTAACACATAACTATTCCATTAATTAATAACACTAAAATAAATAAAAATGTATAAAACAAATAACTACTTTTAATAAAAAAAATAAACTCTTTTCTATGGGAATACTGGATGTGAGAGATCAAAATTGCAATTAGTATTTATTAGTACTATGTTATTAAACTACAACAAACTATTATATTACTAAATGTATGAGATGTAGCCAAAGACTTAATGAGAGGACAAATTCAGTCTTAAGCTTTTCTTTTATTAGCAAGCAAGAATAAAAATAACTGGACCAAACAATTACCTTAATTATTTGAAAAAAAAAAAATGAAGATTGGAGGAATGACATAATATAGCAAGTACAGAAGACCTGGGAAACCAAAACACAAATTCAATACAATTGATGACTAAACCCAAGAGCTAATTCTTTGAACAAAACCAATGTAGCATATACAATGTGGAAATCTATTAAAATGTTGTTTCCCAACTAGTCTAGTTATTATTCTCATTGTCACAACCCATTAAAGCTCTCATTATCTCTTCTTCAGATTAATTCAAGGAACTCTGGTCTTCCCCTTCAGTCCAGTTCATCAGAGCGTTTTAAACTGGCCTCACTCTTTGACAACCAGAGGGTCCTGAAGGAAGTGGCTTGCAAAGGAAATAAGCTTCATTAACTTCTTTCTGTCTAGCTCCAGCTTCTTGGTGGAGATAATCTCAGACAAGAGACGTATACCAACGACTCTTTCCTTTAAAACCAGTGTCTTCTTTAGCCTTCTGAGTGAATGTGGGTCAATCACAGGCGTGGATGTGTAGACAGAGCTGACTCCATCTTGAAGCTAATCCCCTAGCTTAACTTCTGAGTGACTGAGCCCAGACCCTTCCCCCCACACTTTCCCCTGGTGTGTGCAGAGGTTTGGGGCTAGTCACAGAGTCTCCATTGCTCCTTCTTCAGGGGCAGGAACCCTGGATGTATCTACCTCTTAGCTCATCCTGGTGTTGGACCTGCCTGTATCTGGCCTCTCCACCTTTTTCTAACCACCCATGCACTCACTTCCTAGCACAGAGGTCCATCTCTAAGAATGGATAAAAGGGGGTGGTCTAGAAGGTGGGCCGTGTGGAGATCTGAATGTCCTGTGGCCACCCAGGACCCGATTCTGTACCTAAGTTCCCTATTAAACTCTAACCAACAGGCTGGACATGTCTGCCTCCATCTTTGGCTTATTGGCTTCTTTGGCACCTGGAGATTGCTTTGCATACGTGACCTCTTCATGGGAAAGGAGGTATTCACTAAGTACATAAGCTTATGTGACTCTCCCAATTCTTCCTACACAAGATAGACACTCAATTTCGGAAGATTGAGTCTGTGAAGAAAGTTGCTCATCTTTGCATTCATCATCCCGTTTCAACAGATTTGGCTTCTTTGATTCTTGTGCCATCACTGAAGCAGAGACGCATGAGTGTGAGGAAGAAAACTTAAGCATGGAAGCAGAATTAAGAACAGAATTCTCAGTTCAATGGACCCAAATAACTAACAGCAATGAATATACATTTAGCATTTTGTGCTGTCCAAGCATCGTGCTGAAGACTTGAACTCATTGCATCTTTAAGCCTTTACAATGACACTGCTTTTGAAGAAACTGAGGCATAGAGGGGCTAAAAGAGCCTTTCCAAATCATGCAAATGTGACAGAAAGAAGATTTAAACACAGGCAGTCAGGACCAAAGCCTCCTCACTCTCTTGTCTCAGCTTTGCTATTGTGCTGCACACAGTGATTAGGGCATAAAGACAGGCATGTGTCCCTCACCCCACCTTCTTACTGGATGATAGAAGAGTAGCATCTGCCTTGACAATCACTTTCAGAACTCTTTTCAGACCCAGAGAGCTTCTCTAATTGCGGAGCAGATTTATTTGATCGATGAGATGAAGGAAGACCTCAATCCATGGATTCATGCATCTGACTGATTGCAGTTAGCAAGTTACAGACTGAAAACACTGGGGAAACTGACCCTCCACACACATCCCATTCCACTTGAACTCCTGTCCCTCGAGAAAGGTGCTTTTCCTTGTGGCTGACTGAATAAGGACCAGCTGTGCAAAATGGATTAGGCCTTGGGTCCCCAGTTTTCAACATGAGGGCAAATACGAGATAGCCTATTTTGCCTTCATATTCAAAGTTCTCTGCAGTTCAGTTTCACAAGCATTTCAGCCAAAAATCTCTAGTTAAATTTTGGGTCTAGGTCTCAGTTAGTTCAGAACTCTGAAGACAGAAGGGCATGACACAAGATATGTAGATATGCATGGCACCACAGTGGTCTTTGGTCCAACTCTTAGCTAGAAGAAACTAAATCTTGACCCTTTTATTTTACATTTCAAAATGCTGAGAACGCATGCCTTAATAAATGTTGAAGAAACTGACTAAATAAAGCATCACTCTATCAGTGCACAAGAGAGCATCCAGGGGGCTTCTCTCCAAAGGTTTGAGTAGGACCAAGGAAGTAGATAACTCCAGAATTACACAGGAATACCGCCCCCCCCATAGACTTTTCTTTGACTTATTTCTATGTGCATAAAGTAGTCCTCCATAGCAGCTTACTTCTACAGTGCCACATAACTTTGCCCTCCCTTTGGACCAGATGAGTTGCCATAGGCAAAACATCTTTCTAGCTAGCCAGAGTTCCTAGAATTCTGAGCAAAATATTTATGTGTCATATGAGACAAATTCCCTTAGAGAAGACTGAGACTTTAAAATGTGTATTAATGTCCTTGCTTTTAAGTACTTGGAACACCTAAAATCATATTTTGATCTCATTTTACTCAAAGAGGTGAATGAATCAATGTATAAAATGGGGTTTTGACATTTGCTTAACAAGAAACAGGTCACTGAAATTAGAGGTTTGCAGTGGAATTATTTCACATTACTGCTCCATTTTCACAGAAAAATGGGCATTTCCCTTAACACGTGACTGTGACATGTGACACAACATGTCGATTTTGGATGGGACCACAAAAGACACAGAGAGGTTTATGTACAGAGCTTTATAAAGTGTATACTGTATGCTTTGTGTACAGTGGCTTAAGTGTCTGGTCAGCTGCTCCTAACATTGGGTTGCAAACAGATCTTGGCAGCTTTGTTCTGTTTCAAGTTTATAATCTCATAAAAAATATTTAGACTTTTAAAAAAACTTTAGACCCGTGGTCATACCTGGTAATAGGCTGTTACTCTGAAGAAGCACATTAGAATCACTTATTGAATGTAATTCTTATTTCCCCAAAATTCTTTTTCTCTTCTTTCCTTTAACCTTCCTTCCTAATTTTCACCTCTCTCCTTGCTTCTTTTTTTTTAAACAAGGGACTTTCCCCATTATCATAAAGTGATATAGGAGCAATAATGACTGTAGGTCACTGTTCACATCCATAGTTGTATTGGGACATAGAACTCAACTCAGTCTTCACATAATGAGAAAATTCACATCAGGCCCCATTTTCACCCTTCTGGCTCCTTGAGAACATCATAGGGGAGGAAACCTTAGTGGAACACTCACCCTCCCCTTTCCCTGGAGGGCCTGTTTTTGCTTATTTCTGATAGCTCTAACTTTTGACCTGAAGGTCAAGCCTTTGCTGATGAAATAGAGTTCAAATTAAATTAGGTCAACAGTTGTCTGACCTATTGTTATGTTTTCACTTGGTCCCTCTGCAAACAGAAAACTCGCTTGTCTAGTATTCTTGGCATGTTCAGTTTTCCTTTGGGTCAATTGGCCTCTTTTCTGATTTCTGAATTAGGGGTAATGAACTATGGGGGGAATAGGTAGGGACTGGGAGGATAAGGAGATATTAGGAAACATGTCATGAAAAATATGGTAGAATGAAAGAACTCTGGACAGAGAAGCTCTGTGGTTCATGGTGACTTCAGGCCCCGAAGAAGAATGAACATGAAGGATGAGATGTATCTGTTCTAGGCACTTCTGCACTGAGACAGGCTGGGGAGACTCGGTTCTTCAGGTATACATATGTAAAAGGTTAAATCCAGCACCTAGTTTATATATTGAAGTGTTTATTATTACTTTATTAATAATCATCTAGCTGTCATCTCCTAGCATGAGCGTTTTCCCCAGGATGAGCATTTATTAACCACTTACTATGGGCCAGGTTGTTGTACTAGTTATTGAGACAATGAAGATAACATGGAAACTACCCTGACCTAAAAGAGAAGACAATCTAATGTAAAAGAATAATGAATTCAGACCGTAAGGAGATATACTGACTGTGGTCCTGTATCTCAAGGTATGTCACATAGATACATGAGGGACTCCAGAGGACTCAGGGGTAGAGGTCAGGGTCAGCTCCAGCTGCTATAAAGCTGCTATAAATTCCTGTGAGTGGAGCTGAGTCACTGCTCGTGAGGTGACAGCTAGATGATTACTAATAAAGTAATAATAAACACTCCAATTATTGAACTAGGCATTTGATTTAACTCTTTACATACATACACCAAATAGAAGGGGACCTGAGTCTGAGGGATTTGCTGACAACACAGGGCCACATAGCAGGCAGTAGAGAAACTGAGATTCACATCCAAGTTCATCTCAGCTTTTACCCACAGTGATAGTCTAGTGGTTAGGCCCAGTGTCGGCTGATGCTCCATAGCGACAAGGGAGGGAAGAAAGGAAGGGTCACTGTGCTGAAACTGGGCATTGATTGTGAAGAAATCTGATGTGCTATTTGGGAATTTTTCCTAATAGAAATAACTTTTTTTCCTAATAGAAAATATTTTTCCTAATAGGAAATTTTTCCACTGTTACCAGTACCCCAAGCCCCATCTCTCCACCCTTCACTGTCAATTCTTTTCCTGACCCAGAGTTTTTTTCTTCTAGCAGTTGATGGGTGGATACTGTCTGGATTCCTAAAGAATTTGTGCTACCAGAATATTCCCACCCAGAAGTGCCTGCTCTTCCATGATGTAATACATCAGCAGCAAGAGAGGCAGAAGGTGGGTTGGAGGACAGGAGGTAATAGATAGAAGCAAAAATGTGTAATGCAGGCTCACAGCAGACACATAGCAGGTGATCAAATGATTTGGTGCTCTTTCTTCTTTTTAAAATTTCTTTTGACCAGTTTCCCACAGTCTATCTTTCTAACTTCCTCCTCTAGTAGCTCCCAGAATGATTTGGTATTCTTGACCACCCATGAAAAATTATGCCTCCCAGAAGACATGGTCCATTCAGCCCCTGCTATCATGATCAGTGCAATATCTTCCCCCTTGACACTCAGCTCTCACCTTCACTCTTCACCTGAACCTTCCCCATCACCTCCAAATTCTCCCTTCTTTTCTGTTGAGCTCCAGGCCAGGATGTCAGGCTTTGAGCCCCTTTGTTTCATTATTAATGGAACCTGAGATTTGGTTTCTTGCTTCGGAAGCCACATTGCAAATAAAGACAGTGGCAGGAAGCAAGGTTTGATTTGGTGTCTGGTGCCAAAAGTATGGTTAGATCTTTGAGGCCAATTTCCACATGACTTTGGATTAGAGTCAGAATACATGTTTGAGGTAAGTGAAGAAAACACCCATTTCTCAAACAGGGGGATCTCAGACTGGTATTTATTAACTAAATACCAGTTTATCAACTAAACAATAATTCCTTCCATGTGTTCAGCATTTTACAGCTCACCAAATGTCTCTTTCCATGTTATCTGATTTGATTTTTGCAATAACTCTTTGGAGATGCTGGGAAAATTACCATGGTTTCCATTTTATACACATTCTGCTCTCCTTAGAAAGGACCATGGAAGTGATGTGACTCATCCACAGCTGTTCAGCCCTTTAGTGTAGGAATCAGTGGAAAACTCTAAGCCAAGTTATCTGAATTGTGAAGATCACATGAATAAGGCAGGTAGTAAACACCTAACAAACCTCTTGTGCATTTTTGTGCTCAGAGAGCATTAGTCTCTTTCCTTATTTACTTTCTGAACCCTGGATCCCCTCCCCTTTTCCCATTCACCATGCTGGAAAAAGAGATAAAAGGGAGAAAAGGAAAGGAGGAAGAATGTGACTCTTGATCTCCAAGGGTTGGTTCTAAGATAGATTTCAGAGAATGAGACTGATGGGATTATGATACCCAGGGTCTAGCATGATGCAGAGATGATGGGAGAATAATGCCTAGCTCCACAGCAGCTTCCTTCTTTCCTTCTCTTCCCACCCTGATTTTGGGGTCTGTTGATTATTTGAGGCAAGGGAATGGGAGGTGTCTAGGCTCTGTCTTCTGGTTCAATCTTATGCCTCCCTGGCCCTTAAACATTTTACAGAAGACTCGTCAGTCATATGATAAGGGGCAGACCTAGCACCTGACCCATCTCAAGCTTGCTCATAGGTATCTAACTATCCCCCCACAAACTTTCCCTATGCTCCCACCCACCCAGCCACCCTCACCATCCTGACTTACTGGAAATCTCTGTTTCTCTAAAGCAGGCTTTGGCTTTGTTCCCAGAACAAGGCAGAATGGAAATGCTTTCTAAGAAAAACAGGAACAGGAACAACGGAATTACATTCTGATCCCATGTTTCTTCACCGACGATTTTGTTTGTTCTTCATCAAATTTGATTTATCCCTTTTTCTGCTAATACTAGGTCATGACAGTAACTAGAATTTATTTTTCCTCTAGTGATTTCAAAACAAAATCCAACCCATATGAACTCTCAATTCTAGTGAAATGTCAATATTCATACACTGAGGATTGTGATATACTAAATAAACTGGAATGATGGTCCTGGGGAGTGTTTGGGGTGTCCCTTTTTTTGAGCATATTTAGAGTCAAGAAACCCTGAAGAGACCCTAAACCATGGCTCTTTCTCCCCCTCCTCCAACCATAACTCAAACTGTAATTCCTTCATAGTCTGCTTAGTGGATTGCACCTACCTGCTGCCATCTTTGTATGACTATTCCCCAATGTCTAGTTCTCCAAACAACTCTTTCTTTCTCCTTTCCCACTGCCCACAGTTCAGTACATGCTGCATTGTTTTGATGTTGACCTCATTTGACCTTCAAACCATTGCTGAAACTAGCTTTCCCACAGTAAAAGAATTTCAAGCCACAGATGACAACTATTGTGTTTATCTCACAATATTGTTTTGAAGGCTTCTATCAACTTAATTCAGTTTTAAAGCACTAAACTGGTGTTCAGTAAATGTTGGGGAACAGTTTATCTACAAGATATAATGTTTATTACTTTAAAACTGGAGCTGCCCCCTCTAGTAGCAATGAAGGGCTATGTTCCAAGCCCTGTGTTAAATGCTACAAATTCCAAGATAGCTACAAACAGTCCCAGGCTTAACCTCTAAGGAAGTTCTCACTGAGTATTCATATGCCAGTTCATAGATCTTTCATCTAGACTCTGCCTTTCAGATTATTCCACTGCTGTCTTATGATTCAATTTTCCATCCATTTTTTGTCTCAGCTCTTACCTTTGTCTTAGGCCCCTGAAGATGTAGCAACAACAATAATGAAGAAAAGAGAAAGGTAGACTTGAGCCTGCTCTTAATTCACCCTGTGACCATAGACTTTCCTTTTCGCTTCTCTGATTTCAGTGAATTTCTATGAATATGAGGGGAATAAGTATGCAAGGGACCCTGGGGATTAAGTAATTACCTGCTGAAAGACACAAATATTTATTGAAAAACGACTATTGCCCAGATGTTGGAGACAGAACAGTAAATGATATTTGGTTCCTGACCTTGGGGACTTGAAGTCTATCAGGGAAGCAATCTTTGAGCTTGTGGCTTCTGTCTTGTGTCCAGCATGTGCCTTGAACTTGGTAAATGCTAGAGAATTGTATGTGAATTTAGGCAGGGGATTTGGGCCAAGGTTGCTATTTCTAAGTGGAACTGATCATCTGATATAGATCCTAGTATTCCCATCTGACCTATAATTAACTTTGCAATGTAGCAGAAAAAGCATTGCATTATAAATAGGAACATTCAGTTTCATAACTTTGTATAAGGCATATATCTTTGTACCTCAGTTTACCCTGATGATAATGAATGGTTTGAATTAGACAGATTCTGGGGTCCCTCCCACCCTAGCATACTTTGAGTTGAAGATCGGGCCCACATTGCTAGGCCATTATACCAGTGCCCTGGCTCTGTCCTCAGGAACACGTGTCTAAACTAAGATATTAAATTGTCTCTTCTGCTCCTTTCTCCCTTTGACTCCATCCCTAAAATCTGTACTCCAGATCTACTGCATTGGACCTGTGATATGTATATCTGTTTCTCAGCTTCTCAGTTCCTTCTTCCTGCTCAGCCCTTTCTTCCTAGAAGTGGATTCTCTCTCCTGGGATTTTACCAATCCTCCTGACCTGGCTGATGACTATCACCTTCTCTCCTCAGCTTGAAACATATTTCACTCCAGTGAATATATCCTCTTTAAAGCTTTATAACATCCATTTTACAAACAATGCCTGTAGACTTCTGTAAAAATGACTTGAAGATGCTATTTTCAATCTTTTACCCTCACTTCCTACAAATGATCATTTCTTTGTATTTTAATCATTTCTATTACTGCCCAAGGTTACATAAATTTTTTATATGAACTTGGCATTAAGCCCACTGCTGTTGGTTAAATGCTTCTGTAGTTGGTGACTAGGATGGCACACTAGTGTGTATATTGGGAAACAACACATTTCAAAGACATTCCAGTTGACCTTTGAACAACATGGGTTTAAAGTGGGCAGGTTCACTTAGATGCAGATTTTTTAAAATAAAACAGTAAATTTATTTTCTCTTTTTTATTTTCTTAGTAACATTTTGTTTTCTCTAGCTTTCTTTAGTGTAAAAATGTAGTATATAATATATATAACATACAAAATATGTGTTAATAGGCTATATTTTCAATAAGACTTCTGGTCAACAGTAGGCTATTAATACTTAAGTTCTGAGGGATCAAAAGTCATAGCTGGATTTTAATTGCACAGAGGTCAGCATCCCTAGCTCTCACGTTGTTCAAGGGTCAACTGCATCAGAATCCACAGCTGCTATTATTGGTCATTGTGTGTTTTTGTTTAACATTGATAACTGGGAACTATCTAAAATTTACTTAGACACTTACTAATTTGAGACATTGTTTGCTCCCTTGAGAACTTTTCTCAGAGATATTTAGATTTATTTTGGTCACTTGATAATCAAGTTATTACACTTTGCTCACTTTAGCCATAACAAAATAATTAAAAACTATTAAAATCAACTTTATTTTTTACATTCATACAGGGAAAAAATTACTAAATCAGCATGTCTCTTGTCAATAACTTGCATTTTCCCAGAGCAACAGTGGTTCTGGTAATGTGATTTTTGAAAATATTGAATTTCTTTAGTAGGCAACTAGCACATTATAGCAGAAGAGACTGCAATTAAGCCTTTACTAAAAAATTATTTAATTTGGCGTTTTTCTTTTGCCATAATCTGGGAAGTGTGAGAAGCAGAGAGAGCTCTTTGGGACAAGAGGCAGAGAAGAAGGTCACAGAAAGACTGTGGTAAGACCAGGTGCCCATCGGTAGAAGGAAACTCCCTCTCCTGCCCAGTCAAGTACAGGAAAGCACTGAAATCAATGGTTGAGATATTGAAGGTAGACTGTGAGATTCTAAGGCATCAGCAATAAGACAGCATTTCCTTTTTAGTTGGAAAAATAGATGAAATACATTTTCAAGGAGAAAAAGCAGCAGTGACCAAAGTTCAAAAGTCTCTAACGATGCATCCCAGCAAAAATTCATGAGCTATAGTAAACTAGAGACTAAGTTAACATTCTAAGACAAACAGAAAACATTCCATTTCTTGAGGGGCTTAAAACCTATCACGGACCTTACTGCCAGAGGGTCCCCCATCTTGTCCAGACCAAGGCACTTTTTGATCTGGGGTCTTTGCTTCAATCTATTTTTTGTTTCTACTACCTTCTCCTTTTGCAGTCCCACAGACAAGGTATGCCTCCCATGCACATCTTTCTGTGTATTTCTCCTCAGATTCCCTCCAAATTATAAGTTACGTGTCATTCTTCTCAGAGCCTCTAGTCCTTACTAATACACCTCCACTGCCAATGGTACCCTCCACTCAGTGAGTCATTTAAGGGACAAGTCGGCATTTATGCTATTAGTCAGTGATAAGATCTGAGGAAGATGAGGTGAGCACATGGCCCAGAGAAGACTCTGGGAAGGAAGTGAGTCTGAGTTTTAGAAAATGAAGAAAAAGAAGGGCATTTTCTTCAAATGTAGTAAGAACTGCATTCACAAAAGTACTAAGACTATACAATTGGGGTGGAAGAAACTATAAAATATGCTTGGGGAATTTCAAGTATATTTATTTGACTAAAGAAAAAAGTGAGAGAAGTAGAGAGTCTGGGGATGAATAAAACTCATGAGGGGCTAATGTGCCATGGTAAGAGCTCACAGTTTACCCAGCATATAAGTGAAACAGAACCTTTGAATGAAGAATTCTGTGGTTGTGTTCCTTACCCCTTAAGTTCTATGATAAACCCTGGATTGAATCTTGTGTCGTATTCCATCCTGTGCATCCAACTCTACCTACCCATCCATGCACACTTCACCTATCACTACCTTCCTCAGCACCTCCCAGGGGACATCCACATCCACAGAGGTTACCAATCGAAAGTACTATCATTTGTTTATTGAGCATTATTATTTACTACTGGGAATATGCCAGGCAGACACCATGCTAAATATTTTTAATTATTTTGTTATTTTATCCTTCTAACAATCTCATAAGATACACACTACTGGTATCACCGTCTTATAAAAGAGAAATCTAAAGTTTGGAGAAATTAGTCATTTGGAAATCACTATGGAGCAAGCAAGTGGCAGACACAGCCAGAACAAAGCTGAATATTTCATTTCCAGGCTCTGTATGAAATTGAAATGTGGGACTCTTTGACCAAAAAAAACATGGGAAATTTGTTTTTAAAGGTAGTAAAATACAAAACTTTTTTTATTTAATTCTTTCATGATCTCTCTTGACTTATCATGGTCTTATCATTTGTCACTTATGAGTAAGCTTCAGGTTGGCCTTGCCCTATAGCAACAAAAATGCTGATACTCCACACTGAGTTTGGAGGTTAATCAACAGGGAAAGAAGTGAAGACCTAAGATGGGACCAGCAACACAGAGTTGCCTAAAATGGGGCGCCAGGAAGGAATCATAACTGCACAAAGTCTAACATTAAAAATGACAGAACCACATGGGAGCCTGGCTGCATTGTACCTAGGCAATCTGGGCTGCTGGTCTCGCAATCTGAGGAGAACAGTGCTCTAGGCAAAGAGAGGCAGATGGTATGATGGCTGGGGATGGAATTTGATTATAGAGAAAATTTACTTAGGGCAGAGCTGCAATTGACAGTGTAGGTAGTGGGGGCTGGCTTCAGCAGTCGTGGGAACCAGCTGTTTTTCAGTAGCTAGTGTATCTGCTGGTTTCAGCAGCATTGGCAGTGATCACTAGGTTTAACAAGAATAGGCACTCACTTAGGGGAGAGGCAACTTGGAAAGCATGTATCTGATAGTGATGAGGATGGCTATTTTATCCAGAAGGTGAGAAGTGGGGTTTTTGTCTTCCCCAAGAGTAACAAAGAAGTTTCACTTCTCTGGAACTTCTGCTTGTATCCAGAGAATACAGCATTGTTTCCAGAACTGTTCATCTCAAGAAGAGCCATAGGTTTGGAGGCTTGGGTAGTCGGGGGCAAGTCTCACTGGTATGCAATCTTTGATGGCTAGGGAAGGACTGTAGGGCTTGTCAGGGTATAGAGAAGAACCTTTTACACCTTGACCATCTCAGTCCAGAGAGGTAGAGCTTTCTCCCAACACATTGAAAAAGGACATTCTGACTCTCTCTCCATCAATTAAAGAAAGTAGGACTTACCTGAGTTTTGGTATTTGTGGGAGCCTGAAGCTGTGAGGAATGTATATCTTGGCGGGTTTGTATTAACACATTGAAGACCACTCACTACTCAGTTGTGGCACAGGCTCTTGCCTCTTTTGCATCCCCCTTCAGGTGAGCAGGTGGAATAGGCCTAATAATGTATTTGAACTTTGCATAGTAGCTCCCCCTGGGAGGTGACTTCCTACAGTAAGGTACATGCCATTTTCCCACTTTCTTTGCCTCTAGCTGACCTTACTGTGTAGATTGAATGTCTTTATTTAACAGGAAGGAAATAGAAGCCCACTCTAGACGTAGGCCTTATCTTCTTCAATTGAACCACTTTTAGAGATGAATGCTGAAGAGTAGCATTTGGGGATGTTATATATATATATTACATTATATATATAAAATATAGTATATATATAAATTTATATACATATACAAGTTTTGCTGATCCACTTGAAAGTCAGTTACAGACATGATGCTCTTCTATCCCTAAACTCTATGATACTAGAGTATGTACTTTCTGAAAATGAGGACATTCTCTTACATAAACATAAAACGATTATTAAAATCAGAAAACTAATATTGATGCAAGGTTGGTACAATCTAGAAAACTTTGTTATATTTTGCCAAATGTTCCAGTTGTGCTTTTAATAACAAAATAAAATTCTGGATCATGCTCAGTTTTTTAGCTGCTTTAAGTTGGAAGTCTCTCAGGCTGGGACTGACACTGGAAACTGTAAAGAATACAAACCCCAGTTATTCAATAGAAGGTACCTCAAGTTACGTTTGTCTGATGTTTACCTTTGGTAGATTTAGGTTATGTACTTTTGGCAAGGCTACCACAGAGGTGACATTCGTCTCATATCTGGAAGTGGGAATTTTGATCACTCAGTTAAAGTGTTGTCTGCCAGATTTCTCCACTATACAGTTACTGTTTTCTTGCTTGTAATTAGTAAATATCTCATGGGGAGATACATTGATTTTATATAAGTATCCTCCTACTCACTTTTTCATACATTAGCTTTACTATACATTAGAGATTTTTGCTGAAATCTCTATTATTATTTTGATGGTTAACAGAGTAATGGTTTAATTCTGTCATTCTTTCTATGATTATTGATTGGCTTTCTAATGTAAAAAAAACTTTTCCTTCTCACTCATTTTACGTGTTTATTAATTTATTCATCCATTTATGTTCATGTAGACTAATGGATTTTATTATATTCAGTAGATTACATTTCTTCACTTTGATTATTTATTTTCGTGTTTAAATTTTCCCAGATTTGGCCAGTGTAGGTCTTTTCAAACTGGCTTCTGTGTTCATTTAACATACATACATCATTCTTTGAGTATTTTCTTACTTTTTGTCACAAAAAGATATTTTCAGCTCATTTTGTATTTTTTCCTGCTCCAGTCCCAGGATCAGCCATTTCTCAAAACAGTCTTTATTTCTTTTAACAACAGATAGCATTTAGATCTATGTTATCTGTTATTATTTTTAGGTCCTATCAAAAAGATAGAAAGCAGATTATATATATATAATTTATATATATATATAAGCATATATATATGCTTATATATATATAGGCATATATATAAGCAGATTTTATATATATATATATATACATATACATGGACATATACTCATACATACAAGTTCGTGTGTGTGTATATATATATATTACATACATATCTGTATCTATGTCATCTATATATATATATATGTATATATATATATATATTAAAACCATGAATTTCTAATGACACCTTTATTGCAATTCAGTGGCACAGGATTCATTCTATTCTTACCCCTTTCCATAGCTGATGCTTCCTTATTCAACAGTGAAAAATACAGCATCCATTTTCAACAATATATGTAATTATTTGCTCAAAACATAAAAAGTATCTTCGAAATTGCTAAATTATGACTCTGTGAATAAAAGAAGACTACTAACTAAAGTTCAATATTTGTTTAAAAGTTGCTGATTTTTTTGCTTTTAGCCTTACGGCATGTAGTTTAAATACTATGTTCAGAATTTATTCAGGTTAGGTTTTCTTTCTCATATTAGTATGGTTTTATTATTTATTTGTGGTTTTTTTCATGGGTTCATTTGCTTTTATTTGAATTACATTTTAGGAATTTTTCTCTTCTCCTTGATGACTTTTTAACTATGTGAAATATTAATATGTTTTTAAAAGTCAGAACTGTACAACAGCTATATACCAAAAAATGTGCCCTTCTCCTCATTCCATCTATTCTTTGACCCTCCTTTTCATTCACTATAAGTAACAATGGTGGAGAGAATTCTATGAATGACCATCAGTGACCTTGGCCCTTGTATAATCTCCTCCCCTTTCAACGTGGATGGAACCTGTACATATGAGGAGATTTAACACTTGTGATTATGTTATATTATAAAGTATAGCAACATTAGCCTAATTACATGAGTCCTTTAAAGAGCAGAGAATTTTCTCTGGTTATTATCAGAAGTCAGAGCAATTCAAAAGATTTGACACATCATTGTTGACTTGAAGATGGAGAGAACCACGTGATGAGAATATAAGCAGATCCTAGAAGCTGAGCAGCCTCAGGCTGCCAGCAAGGAAATATGAACCATAGTTCCACGACTTCAAGAAACTGAATTCTGCCAACAACTGAATGCACTTGGATGTGGATTCTTCCTCAGAGTCTCCAGATAAGAACCCAGACTGGCTGACCCCTTGATTTTGGTCTTATGAGACTCTCAGCAGACAAGCCAATGGAGCCCACCTTGATTTCTGACATACGGATCTGTTATAGTTAATAGATGGGTTTTGCTTTAAGCCATTAAGTTGTGGTAATAGAAAATAATATAGTACCCAATCTCATTAGTCTGTGGTTTATCCGTACTGCATTATTATTATTATTTACACAAATGAGCAGATACATGCTTATTTTCTTCTTTATCCTTTCTTAAACAAAAGGTAGCATACTATTTATACTCTTATAGTTTTCTTTTCTTCACTTAACAAAATATCCTGAAAATCACTCAACATCAGTTTATAGAATTCTTTCTCCATGTTTTTTTTACAGTGACATAATACCCCATTGTGTGATGGAAATATAGTTTATTCAACAATTCTTCTATGTATGGGTATATAAGTTGTTTCCCATACTCTGCAATTATAAATAATGCTGCAGTGTATAACTTTTCTAATCCTCAAGGAAATTCCTAGAAGTGATATTGCCAAACCCAAAGATAAACACGTACATAATTCTATTTGAAATTGCCAAATTCCTCTCATGAGGTTTGTACCGCGTGACATTACCACCAGCAATTTAGTTATGTTGATGCATGCATGGGTTTTGTGTAGTTTATTTTTTTCCTGTGTATTTTTTAGGGTATATTGGGAATATCAGATTTATGTGGTAGCCATTACCAAGTTATCATCTATTAAATGTTTCAGAGGGTTTTTCTTTTTTTTTATAGATGTTGGCAAATTACTTTCCAGAAACATTATTCTATATTTTCCCAACACTATATGAGAGTGCCTATCTCACTACACTTTTATAATAGAAAGGATTCAATTTTAAATCTTTCAGAAGATTAAATTTAGGTATATACCAAATAAAGATTTTGGCCAAATAAGAAATGGAAGAATGTCAAAGTCAGATTTGTCTGAAATAAAAGGTGAAGCTGAATAGCATCATCATCATAAAATACAATGTGGAGATATAAAAATTACTCTGAAATTTTGTTTAAAGTTTTAATATAGTTATTAATTTTATTATTGAAATATTTAAGTTAAATTTTTAAGGTTTGAATTCTAGATTAGGGTTAATATTTTCTCAGAATAATCAACTATAATCTTGCACTTATTGTCTGAACACTTGTGATGTTAAATAGAATCTCTTTTGTGTTTGGTAGAGAAGGAAGATATTTTGTGGTTTGAATTTTTCTCTAACATCTCTTCACATTTAATACTCTTTATTATGTCAATATAGAATGCATCAAGAATGTTGATCTTCTCTTCTTAATAAATTTTGAAATGACAAAGTAAACATTCTGCTTTTATTCCAGCCTCATGATATATTAAAAAATTAATAAATCATATTTTCTTGAGTGATTCATCACTTAAATGGAATTAAACAAAAAATTAAATATAGTACTAAAAAGTTATTTTGTACTTTGTTTTATGTTAATTTTATTTTATAAATGTGAGTATACCATAAAAAATCCACAAAGATTAAAATAGTGATTTTTAATATGCCTATCTATGAAGATATCTGTTATGCTGACTCATTATTATTATGAAACATTTATAAGTGTGTTGTCTCACAATGTTCTTTTTAGATTTATCTAGCCAACATGTTCTTTTAATATTAGTATTAACTGCAAATATATTTTCTCATTTATTTAGTTCATCGGGCATTCTTAGCAATTGTTTTGTGTTCATGAAATTAACAGTTTTCATAATTATTGTGACATTTTACTCTTCCGGTGAATCACATACATGTTTTCTTCAAATAAAGTAAAATTTTAACATATAAGCACACAAGGAAATCATCATCACTGAACATTATACTTAGAATGCTTACCTGATTTTTCATGTGAAGACACATTTTTTTGTATTACTAATCATGTTATTCTGGTTACTTCTGATAGAAACCTATGAGATCACACAGCTTTAACTACACTAAAGTTTAAAGATTGCAGAATTGAGGTTGAAAAAGAAGAAGTTATGGTTGAGAATAGCAGTGCTGGAGCCAAATTTATACATCCCTAAAATATATTATTCCAGTTTAACTCTATCTCTTTGAGTACTGATGAGGTTGAACTCTGTTATATGTTTAGTGATACTTTTTCCCCTCTTAATTATATATTTATGCCTCTTTTAAAATTTGGGTTTGAAACATTTTCCACTATATTTAGTTCCTTACAGTTGTATAGGTCTTTATGGTGTCATTAATTCTTATAATCACCATGTGAGGTGGGTAAAATAGTTGTTATTATCCCTTATTTAATACCTATGGAAACCAGGATTCAGAAATGTGAAGTAGTTTTCAGAAAAGTTACACAATATGGAATATGTGATGTGTGTAATGAAAATAAGAACACCCTGAATCTCTCTAATGCCACCACCTTATTCTGCGACCTGAACTTAATTTCTTTCCAGCCAAACACAAAGTGTTAGCAAATCATCATTCATTCTTTCAGCATTCATTCAACAGCTCTTTATATATTTGGAAAAGATGACTTAGGAGTTATCTAGTAACAAACTAGATATAGTAAGTGTTCTGAGGAGGGGAGCTAGTAGATTGAGATGCATCATCAACACACTTCACATTTTATAAGACTCAGCTTTAGTGACCTATTTATAGTCTTAGGAAGATACAGTTGTCTTTATTGGAAATGTTTTGTATGTAAATAAAAAAGTTTCTGCCAGTTGAGTTGATGGAAAGATGTTAGCTTTTTTGGTGTTCTAGAACTCAGGCCCAAAGGGCAAACATGGTTCTCAAGGGGCCTGGCTCCTTGTGTCCAGGAGAACAGCAGGTAAGTCAATCAGAAAAAAAATAAAAAGTAAAAAGGATAAAAAATTGGGTGATGAGAATAAAAGAAAAGGTGCAGGGAAAGGAGAGAAGAGCTTAAGGTAGAGATGGGGATGAGTATCCACTGTGAATTGGAAATCAAGAAAGTCTTTTGTTTGTAGTTGCAGTTGGAGTCATTTAATCCTAATTTATTCAGCTATACCTGAAAAAAAAAATAACAGCATTTGTTTTCTTCCAAGGTTCTCAAGAAGCACAAATGTTTTTGTTGCCCTTCTTGATGTACTAACTCTATCACAATTTTGGTTTTTATGGACCCTCATTCAGACACTTTTAATCCAAGAACTTGTCCTTATCATGATTTCTGCTGTTTTTCAGAGACAGGAAGATAAACAATATGATTTTACAGGACACATCTCAGCCTTAGAATTATCGATTTCCTCCCCTTATGACATTTCTCTTTAGAGATTTGACTCATTTTTGTCCTCAGGCTCTGCAGTGATTGTGTGCTTCAGAGGACACAAGGACAGGGCTAAGATGAAGGCATGAGTTCAGGAGAGCCAACGTGACCATCACACTAATCCAGGCTCTGATTCAAAAAGCACACGGGGATGTTTGGAGATTAGAGTAAGCACCTGTTCTTCTATCTCTGGTATGAACTCTATAGACAGAGCTAATTGAATCTGGTGAAGAGGGATGTGATGGAAAAAGCAATTCTGCTAATGAACTAGACATTAGCTCTGGATCAAAAGAGTCCTGCATCATTGAAGCCCCAGGAAAATGATACTTTGGTTTCCTGAGGCAGGCGCCCAGGCTAATTTTTTAAGGATCTGTATCTTACAGTGGATTGTTAACTATTGGAGGCTGAGGTTATTCCTGGATCATTCAAAGAAGAGAACAAAACCTTGGCTAGTAAATCTAAAATTTGAATTTGATGAACAGAGCTACTTAAGCTTATATGTTCTTTGGTTATCTGCAAGCCTGATGTAGGTTAATGTTCATCTGAATACCAGTAACCAGTGACAAGCCATGGAATGTAAACTTCCACACATACAGAGTGAGGATTTCTGGCTACAGATACAAACATACAGTCATACAAACACACACATACACAAATACACACATCCATACCACTTACTACAATCTTAGCACTGGCTATATGTAGTTATGTAATAAAAATAGTGGAACATATTCTTTGAAAAATAGTATAGATTCTTTGAGGGTCAAAGGGTAAATAACTTTGACCACCATGGCTAGTAACATGCTTATTTGGGACACTCAAGGATTGTAATATCTCTCTCCAGTCAAGTTTCTGAAAATACCTAAAGAAGAGAAACCTCAAATTAAAAAAACTTAAGACCTTATGTGGAGGAAAAATAGGGAGAGAGAATGAGGAACTGGGAGATGAACTACTCTCATAAATACTGTATCATGGCAGGAGGAATCAGAAGCACCTCCCCATGGCATGCCGGTTGGGAACAACTGATGAGAATAGTTTTCCTGGAGGTAGCACTTAGCCCTAAAAGCAGAGAAAAGCAGCTCTTCTAGACCACTGAAGCTCCTTTGTGATAATGGCAGCCCAAGTAGGGTTGCTAGATTTAGTAAACATAAATATAGGACACCCAGTTACATTTGAATTTCCAATAAATGAAATAATTTTTTGTATAAATATGTATGTCCCATGCAAATATTGAGGTTATGACTGGATTATTCAAAGGAAATATTTCTTGGGACCTGCTTAGGCTAAAAAATTAACCATTGTTTATCTGAAATTCAAATTTAACTGGGAGTCCTGTATTTTATATGACAACCCTAAACCTACACCCCTTTCACAACCTTCTTTCCACTGGGAGGGGGGAGCCTCTTTTATAAATTATGAGAAACATGACTGTATGGGTAAATCTAGGTCTTGATGACTGAAGAAATATTATTTTATCAGTAAGGAATCAGACTGTAGTCTCTTACAAAATAATACATGTCCTTGAAAAGATTATTGTCATTTAAAATAATTTTAAAAATATGCATTTTGACAATTAAAATGATATAGACACATATAAAGAAAATTTTAATCATCTACTACTCACTGTCCTCCAATCTCATATCCCCACAGTGACTAATATTCAGTTTGCTGTGTATTTATGTACATCTTTACTCCATTCATGTGTTTATGTGCTTATGTAAAATTCCCTTTTCATGGAATCACATTACTCTGAACTTGTGCCCGCTTTAAAGCTAGATGTCCAGTTAAAGGAACCGGAGGATTACAGCTCACACTGTGGCAATAGCAGATAAGCATACTTATTCTACTGTTCTCAGCCCTGACTGCAAACATGCGTCCATCAGTCCCTAGGACTCCCATTCCTCTTGAGGTCCCATTCCTCAAACTCTATGCTGTCTAATACTGAAGCTGCTCGCTACATGTAGCTGTCACTCACTTGAAGTGTAGCTTTTCCAAATGAAAATGTGCCACAAATACAAAATATGCACAAATTCTAAAGAATTAGTTACAAAATAACTCCATTTTTATCTTGATTACCCACTGAAATGATAATACTTTACATATATTAGATTAAATAAGATTCATTGTTTGAACCAATTTCATGAATTTCTCTTTACATTTTTTTAAATGCGACTACTAGAAAATTATGCAGTATATATGCAATGTGCATTATATTTCTGTCGACAACACTGTTCTAACCCAAAGCCTTCTAAAGCGGCACGAGTTTAACTCTGGAGATGCACAAGAAAATTCCTCAAGTATGTGAAGAGAAAATGTAACTTCTGTTCTTACTTATTTTTATCTTACCTATTTTCTAAACAATAGTTTTGTGTTTGTCTAGGGCTTGCATAATACATCGGTATGATAGCAAGTGTATATAATTTGCCATACATGAAAATATGTTTATTTGGGAATGTATTTAAAAGATATTTACTGATAGGAATTAGTAATTAAAAATTAAAACACATGAAAGCCATGCTTTACAGGAGCAAAGAGAGGGTCTGTCCTCCTGTCTCTTGTGTTTCTTAGCTTTGCCTCGCTCTGTGGGTATATGTCCAGTTTTCCACTCCTTTGTCCTGACTTTATTCATTTTTCACCTGAATGATGTCCAAAGCCTTCCCAAGAGAGATTCATGACAAAGCAGCTGACCAATGCTAAGACAGGGCCAGCTCTTTTATCCTCCAAACCTCACTTTCTTCACCTGAGAAATGGGGATGAAAATCTTCCTCATGGGTTGTTGTGATATTGAAAGGCGACCTTGAACATGCCTTGCCCAGAGCACTCAGCTTACTTTCCTGCCCTCTGTAGGGCATCACTCCATAAGAGAGCCGACAATTCTGCCCTGACAGGCACAAGCAACCAGCCCTGCCTTGTGAAAGCAGGTCCCCTCCTCCCCTCCCTTTTTCCCTCACCTTATTCTCCTTTCCTGGCTTTTCCCCAGAAGGCCCCAGGCTCCCAAGCCAATTGCCAAGCCACAGGATTCTGGGATTGGCTTGCAGGTACCCTCCCTCTCCTCTGCCCTCTTCACCTCCATTCCCTGTGTGACAGCCCTGCTCTGGGCCCCCTCCCTGGAGGGTAAGGCCCCATGGCCACAGTGTGCTATGCCAGCACTTGCAGGGGGATTCATCTGAAACCACCATCAACAGTTTATGTTTGTGGGGGCATGCAGAAGAGCCTAGGACTGTGAATAAAGCCATATTACAGGACTCTCTGATTCCCATCAGGCTATATCAGTCAGACCCTTTACCTGGAAGGAAGCTAGGCTTTCTCTTTCCAATTCCTCAAAAAGCGGACCATATACTCGGTGCAGTCCAAAATTCTACATTTCACCTATTGTCCCTGTAAACCACTCCTGTGCCTTATCAAAGATGAGAACTACTAGGGAAATGACGATGAGAAATGATGTGCTTAACGACTGCCAGAGCTGGAGATGGAAAGACTTCTTTATATTATACTGTTTAATATTCCAATGTTTTACTGAAATAGAATATACACAAGGAAAGGGTACAAATTCTAAATGAACGGCTGGAAGTGCATGGCAGGGCTGAATTCACACTAGTGCTGTGCTCCAACCTTTTCGTTGTCCCATGAAGCCTCTTCAGCACAGGAATTGAGAACATAACTTAACCTTTTTGTGTGTGTATGAATTACAACCAACTGCGGGCTGGGACTGGCTCCCACCAGCTCAGAAGAGCCTACTGTACGTGTCACTTCCAGTTTCCATATTCAGTGGCCTCACATTGGCACTTGAAATCAGCCTTGGTGGGAGTATTTGCACCATAGAAATCAGTAAACTCTGCAAATCAGGACTTTTTTTCTTTCCTCCCCTGGAAAGACAGTTGTTAAATATTTATCAACAAACCCCTGCTTGCTACCCTCCTAAAACCTGTGAACAAAATTCAAGTAACTTTCTGATCAATTCCAGTTTAATCAATTCCTGTCCCTTTACACATTAAAAAAAATAAATAAATAAGCACTACAGTTTTCATTCTCCTGCCCTCAGAGTATAGAGCCTTTGCTATCTCCCCTCTGGAAATCCTCAGACATTTGACAACTGCTACACCCAATCCTTTTATCTTCTTCTCTGCTTTCTGTTAAATGCTTGCTGTTCTTTCTTTGAAGTGTGTCCCTAGAGAGATATCTGGGTGGTTGATGTGCAAACCCCAGCAAGTCCTGGAAAGACAGCTCTGAGGCCTCTGACAGCTTCCATGACCTCCTGGATGGAGACACATCCTGATGTCCGTCAGTCACCTGGCTTCCCCTACCTCGTGTTCTCCTTAATTCATTGCATTTCCCATCTGACCACAGACTGTTGTGGGGACAGACTAGAAACCTAGGACCTGATGGCAGCAAGGTAAGAAGAACCAGTGAGACAGCTCCTTCATTTCCCTGGCTCCTAGTCCCTGCTCTGTTAATGGGCAGTGTGGGTCAAATGATCCCTGAGTCCCTTCAAGTTAGGCAGGTTGGCCTCTGGGTACCCTGTATCCTGCAGCATGACTGCACAAGGAGGTCCATTTTCTACCCGAGTGAGTGGGGGTGGGACCAAAAGCTAAAGCAATCTTTTAAAGACCCTCCACCTGACCTCTGTCTGAACAAATAATTAATCTCCAGAAAAGGCAGCTCACTGATGTGTCCAGGCTGAGTCTCGCAGATTGGGGCCGGGAACAGAGCCTGTGGATTTATGAGGTGACGTCAGTTTGAGGAACGGCAGGCAGGGCCTGAGTTGTGTTTTACACACTCCTCAATTGTTTTAACGGGCCTGCTCTTGAAGGACTCCAAATCTCCCCACGCTAAGCTTTATTAAAATGGCAAAGTTGGAAAGGAGTGCTTTTCCAGACAAATCAGCTTATTTCAACTCTGCTCTCTTCCCCATCCCCTGTCTACTGGAAAGCACTCCCAGAGGGAAGGAAGTGAAGAACTGCAAAGTACTTGCAGGTACATGCTTAATGCCTTAAACTCTTGCATTGTGTTAACAGCTATTCATGGGCTGTGCTTTAAAGAAATAGATGGATTCTCAATCTGACCAATTTAAATAATCCCTTAGAGAAAACTAAGTGAGAGATTTATGTCCTTACTAACTAAAAGACACATCAGAGTTTAGCCTGGAGTCTGGGTCCCTGATACTTAGAGTATCACGGTGTAATTCCTTGAGAAGATCCAGATAAAACTAGATTTAAAAATTAATGGGGGGAGGGACATGGTGGGACTTTGGGGATAAAAAGAGAGAGAAGCCAGAATGAAAAGAGGAAAGCAAAGCTTTTTCCCAGTGATAAGACTAGAGTGGGAATGAAGGAGTAAAAGTAGAAAATATATTTGTACTTTATATTTATTATATATGTAATGTGTTTTTGTGTACATAAATATGTAATACACAAATACAAACACATGCACAATCTCTTTATATATACTAGATGTATACTTGTCTGTTTTTAAAACTAAAGAAATATAAAAACAGACTTACTTGTATTTAGAATTCCCAAAATATATTAATTATTGAGATAAAAAACCTCAAGGTCCTAAAACACTCCATTTATGGAAACAAAATAAAAATTATTGTTGCAATTTAGCAAGATTTTTGAGAGATGGTGATGGTAAAGGAATAATTTCAGAGAAAATGAGATTTTAGTTGAGAAGTGAGACAACGTACCTATCAAGATGCGTGTGTGTGTGTGTGTGTGTGTGTGTGTGTGTGTGTGTGTGTACATGCTTTGGGGCCATCTGTAACAGGGCAGTGGCCAATCAGGGAATGGAGGAAGGCAAGAAAATAATCAGAAACATTATGCCTTTCTCCCAAAAACCCTCCTATCCTCCTATATTTATATTAGGACGATAAATGGTGAGTTAATTTAGTCAAAATTTAATAGAAAAAATGAGTGACTAAATCTGATCACTCAGTTTAGGCTAAACTGAATTTGAACATAATCATTTCTGATTCTAAGGCGTTTCTCCTTCTACTATTTGACATTCTTATGGCAGTTACTATGCATTCAAAACCGAGTATGACAGATGGAAAGGTCTCCAAGGCTAGAACCCAAAAAGGTTGTGAGGATGATTTGGATGGGACTTTTGCCATCTCAGTGATTGTGGGGTGGATTTCCCTGATGGTCTCACCAGCTGCTTTGGCACCCCTCTCTGTCCTTATGCTGCATAGGCCCTCTCAGGAGCTTCTTTCAAGGTCAAAGTGGATAACCTTTCAAGATAGAGAAGAACCAGCATCAGTGAACCCCTTAAGAGAAGAGGCCATGATTAATTCTTTCAGTATCTGCTACTCTGACACAGTGTCAGCCCAGGTAAGACTTCACAAAGTCAATTACCGAATTAAATATATCTCTGCCATGTGAAATACATAGCAAGATAAAGTCTGCTTTCTATAAGTTCATAATCTTCTAGAAGTACATTGAGTCAGGGTAGGTACAGGTCTTATTGGCTAAATTGGAGGGTTCAGGGTCAGCTAGACTTGAACAGGAAGATAAATTAAAGAGAAAGAACCTTGGTAGCTAAAATCAGATTTTTGTCTCTTCAGTCCAAAGCCACATCAACACAGACTTAAGGCCATCCTTTTGTAGCAAATTTTAAAGCATATCTGGTTATGTTCATGGCCTATGCTCTGGATTTATCCTTCAAACCATTCCCTCCTCCCTAGGCATGAGGTTATAAGAGAAAATACAAGTGATATTTTCAAGGAACTTAGAGTCTAATGAGAACACAGCCACGAAGTTACTTCCACAAGGACTAATTCAATAAGATAATTGAGTTGTATGTAGAAAGGGAATATGATAGAAGAAATAAGTAATTCTGCCTGCAAGCATTAAGAAAAGCTTACAGAAGAGATTGTGTTTAAATCAGACTTGATAGAACTTCCTTTGTAGACTAGGTGGATAGGGACTCTCCTGGTAGGAGAAACTGTTTGCAAAGATGCAGAGGGGTGGGAGAGCCTGATACACTGGGGTATTTGCAAGTGTTAAAGCTGGAATTATGAGGTAAATGACACTGCAGAGGCAAAGGCGCTTGATCACAAATGGCCCTGTGAGTCATGCAAAGAATACGTTTTTAACCTGCAGGGTAGGGAATAAGAAGTCGTTGGGAATGTTTCAACAAGGAGGGTGACAGGATAGGACTTGCATGCCATTATGACAACTCACTTATGGAACATTCTCTAATCAGTGGCTGCAAACATGAAGTATTTTGGGGGAGTTTTCTTCAGTCACTGCCATGTGCCTTTCTAATGACATCTTGGACACAACTTTCTGGTAAACAGTTTTTGGACATTTTCAGTTATGAGAAATGATCCAATTTAAAGTTATAATCTCATATTCTATCTAAGGTTTTCCTCTTTCTTGTTTGTGGTTAGAGGAGAAGAGGGAGTGTATTTTCTTTTACTTCTTTTCTACCTCCAGTCTTAGAAGTAGAGGAATGGTCTGCCCCAGGCCAACCTGTCCCCCTTCCTCAAAGGCTCTAGCCCATGCAAGATGCTGGAAATGGAAGATGGAAGAGATAAGTGTATCTTGCTTAATTAGCTTCTGCTGTAGTGTTTTTTCAGATGGCTGTTTCCAGCTTTTCTTGCTAATGTGGCTAATAGTAGATGCCTTCTTTTGGCAGGCACATTAATGCTTCCTCTTGACCCTTTTAGAGGAGGGGGATTAATATCCGTTGCCTGATTTAGAGAAACTGGTTTCCAGCTTATTTTTTTCAACAGCACTTTCCCCTTCCCCCACAGTGTCACCACCTATTGTTGCTGGGTGATAGGGTACATTTGGAGGGGGAGCAGAAAAGACAACAAGCTCAATTCTGTGGTGAGCATTTGACCCAAAGGAATCTCAGGTTTCAGTGCAACATAAAAAAATGGGGAGAGCAGGCTCTCTCCTTTTCAAGCCAGTTCTCTTTTTCCCTGTTGGGGGTGGGGAGTAAGGTTTAGGGAGGGGTGTATGCAGGAAAGTTCATCAAGTTTAACCAGTGTGCTAGCCAAGCAATTCTCTTGGTGGTTCCCTCACTTGGCTCAGATAAGAGGAATATACTGCACTCCCCACTCAGCCTACAAGTCATCAAAGTGGTGATTCATCCCTCTACTCCTCTGTCTGCTACTTATATGGATCTGTGGTCAGGCAGGGGAATGGGAATGGTGTTGTGGTATTGATGGTGGTTAGGCTAGTTGTGAGACCACAGGAGGTTTCTGTTTCATAGTATCTACTTCGGAGCTAACATAGAAAATAGATGGAAGCATATGGTGAGGCTACAGCCATAGTCCCACTCACAGATGATGAGAACAAAAACTAGGAAAGAGAAGAGAGAAATTTAGGAAGTAGCCTGGAGTGATTACAGGAATAGAGGAATCTAAGAAGGTGAGGAAAAGAGGTACATCTAAGATTTTTGTGTTTTTATCTCAGCAACAGATTCATGTTAATGTTATTTACTGAGCTGAGAAGTCTGAGGCTGGGAATGATAGGGGCAGGGTGGAGGGAATGTTGAGGGAAGTAAGAGAAGTGAGTTCAGTTTGGGGTATGTTATAGTGGAGCTACATGAGGTAAAGTCCAGGCAGAAAGAGTTGTATATCAAAAATACATAAGTATGAGAACATAGGAAATATAAGAGGGGAAAGCAGTTGAGTGTGATTGAGGACATTCCACATCCTCGATGAACATGCTGTAAGAACAGACAATTGATTCTATAAAACTCTATTTCATGGGAAGGGAAGAACTTCTCGACCCTGGGGTGCTACAGGAGGTTGTGTGGCAAAAGGGGCTTAACTGATATTAAAACCAGAGTTATAGGTATCTGCCAGATCATAAATTATGTAGAAGAAGGGTAACATAGATTGAAGGGTAACAAAATGGAGCATGCATGCACCATATCAGCAAATTTGTCAGGAGAAGGAATCTACTGGAGCTGGAAGCTGCTTCTATCTAATAAAATATAAAGAAGAGCTACACATTTATTTATTAAAAGATTTTATAATCTGCCAGTGATACTACTCAAAAGACAAGGCTTTTCTAGGGGATTTAGGAATGCCTGAGTTGCACTGTAGGGAAATGTAACTAAATAATCTTTCAGAATCATATTCTTCAAAACTGAACACTAATGTCTGATTCTCTGGTTTGCACTCTGGAGAGAGACCATATTTAATAAAAGAAAGCTATTAGCGAATGATTTGATATCTTAAGACCTGAATGTGCCTGGATCTACCTTCTCCCAAACCTTTACTTTCTTGGGAAGAACTCTTTTGGATTTAAAGATGTGTAGAGAAGGAATATCATTATGGGGGCAGGGGGAGGAGGAAGGACACTGTAAATTTTTTCTGAATTTGCCCAGGTATTTAATTTAGTGTTCACGGAACATTGCCACCCAGCCAGCCCTCTAGAATGAATGTTTGTGTTTTCTCTTTGAAAGAGGCCAACAGTATCTAGTCTTGCTGTCAAGATGATGACCAAACTGTCATTGGATAGTCCTATAGCACAGTATCTGACACCACGTGGGTGAAGTAGGCTGCAGGAGCCTGGTCTTCAAATGGTGTCTCTGCAGCTTGCTTCACCCACAGGGGTGGAGAGAGTCTCCCTCCCTTCCACCCAGCCTCTGAGAAACACATTGTCTGAGTCCTGAGCACTTCAGTGAGAGGCTCAGATAATGTGTTTATTCTTTCCCAGACACCCTCCTCTCATCCTCAGCTCCAAATCCATTTATCTCCCTTGTAAAGTGCTTATTGACAGAGAACTTGAGTGCTGAGAAAGATGCCAACTGAAGACTGAGCCTCTCCAAACAGAGCAGTCATGCTTTTCCTTGATCTCCCCAGGCTGAATCCAGCGTGTTTCTGTCTCAACCTCAAGGATTAGCTCAGGGACTCCCCCTTCTCCCACCAACAACTGCTTTCTTGGGTCGTTGATTTTTCAGAGAGAAATGCCTGCGGTAGAGGCATGAAATAGCACTGCTCAGCCTCGAAAGTTTGCAGTCCCATTCAGCCAAAAAGTAATTTTATCGAGCCTCCCAGAGAGCCTCTGCCCCACCTACATTTGCAAACACTGTCTTACTATGCACTCAGTGTTTTTACATCTAATTCTGACTCTTGTTTTGTTAGGTTTAGAAGAGAACAAGTTTCCAGGTATGCAACAAAGCAAGTACAAAAATAGAACTGAAGGGAGGGGCAGAGCTTAGCACATGCTTTTAAGCCCAATGTCTGATTTCATGTAGGCTGTAGCCTGATTTCTCTTAGATCACTTCTACTCCAGCCAAGCCCTACTTAAATAATCTGGTCTGGTTTAAGTCTGTCATCAGGCTGGATTAGGTACAGTCTCCCTTCTATAGGAATGGCAGGACCAAATGACTTCCAGCTCCATATTCCCCTAAATTCTATCACCAAGGAGAGTCTTCTTTCATTTGAAAAAAAAAATATATCAAATAGTAGCTACTATTAAATGAGCACTGTGTAAGAGTCACATAGTTACATGTACAATGCCCTCTCTGAGCAGCTCACAGTATAGACAAGAAGCCAAGAGGTTCAAAATGCCCTTTTGTTCATAGGAGAGACAGAGACAGAGACAGAGATAGAGACCTGGGTTCAAATTTGAGTGCTGTCACTTAGGTTATCTTCAGACAGTCACTTAACTTCTCTGTAACTCAGTTTTCTGATCTGTAAGATGTGGCTAGTAATTGTATGACTCTCAAAGGATTTTTGTGAAGGTTAAAGAAGGTCATAGATGTAGAACACTTAGGACAATACCCGTCACTTGAAGTGCTTTTAGCTATTGTTATTTTGAGAGCTATAACAGTTATGATATAGCACCAAATACTATGAGGATGAGGCCTCATTTACTGGGGAGGGGGTTTATAAGGAATGAGGTAATTCCAGATAGGAAGGAGACTAAAGAACAGGTAATGAAAACCTCAACTCTATTATACATAGTGAAGAGACACTGTAGTGGTAGAATCAACAAAGTTTTTACGTACCTTCGATGGAGTGAACAATTGCCAAGGAGTCAAAGACTGTTCCAAGGAGTGAGTCTTGCTAAGTTGAGGAGTTATAGGATCATTAATATTAATTGGGAAGTCAGATAAAACAAGCTTGTTTGTGGAAGAATGGGACAAATGGTTTTTGGTCATATTGAGCTTGAGTGAAATATCATGTGAAATATCATGGTGGGGACACCTAACTAAGCAGTTGGAAATTATATTCAAGGGAAAAGATGAGCTCTGGAGATGTATATTTGAAATTAGCAAAAAAGCATAATTGAGAGTTTGGATTAAGATGTCCACAGAAAAGGTGAATGTATAATCTTGGACGAAGTGTACATTTAGGGTTCTGGAGTAGAAAAAAAACAGCTATCAAAAGGAAAGGGAGAAGAGCCCCTTTCTAGAAAAATAATGCATCGACTAGCCAATCAACTGTCATAGTTCCCACAGAAGTATTTCAAGCTCAACAACTATAAATGTCATGGTGAACTGATTCATCAAACCACCATCCACTGTTTTTTTTTTGGGGGGGTGGGGTTAAATGAATTACATCGGTTCACTTAGAATCTCACCAACCCAGGGCAAAATGCGTAAACAGTGCCTAAGGTAGGAAATCTTAGGACCAGATGCTGAAGTGGGACTAGAAAGTCCAGCCATGCCCAAGTTCAAGTTAACCAGTCTGGTCCCTCTCTCCACCGGGGGGAACCAGACTAGGCTTAGAGGCCTTAAACATTCAGTGTCCATGACCCAGTCTAAAAGCCTGCTCTTCTCACCCATTCTACCGTGTTCACTGACATTGACCCTGATTCTCTAAAAGAAGTATCCTCAAAATTCCTGAACTATTGCCTTAGTCCCTATCTTGTTTTCCATCTTTCCCTGTTCTTTATCTGGCAGATCCAGCCAATTCATTGCTCCCTGTTCAGTGTTCCCCTGTTAACATTGTTTTATATTGTTAACACTCTGATGTTACTCAAGCCCACCTCTTATCATGCCCTTGATCAAAAGCCCCAAGAGTTCCTTTTTGCCCAGACAATGCATGTAAATTCTTTACTTAGCATTCAAAATCCTCCCCAGGATTTCTCACTCTCAACTGTGATTTATATTGCAGCCAAACAGGACCCTTGATGGTTCTTGAACTCAGTCCACACATCTGCACTTTGATACCAGTGCTGAATCCCAACCCGAAATCTGATCTACACTTCATGAAGCAGCTGGGTTTTACACCCACGTCTTGAAATCTATTTCTATTCCCAGAGCTGGATATAAACTCTTCTAGGATTCAGTAGAGTTCAGTGGCCAAAAGCTTGGATTCTAAAAATCAACTGTATGGTTCAAATCCCAGCTACCCCATTAATTGACTGACCATGAGCAAGTCACTTTTCACTCGACATCTGTTTCCTGATCTGGGAAATGGGGAATATTAATCAGATATTAAATGAGATGATACACATTTAATCTGGTGCATGGAACCCTGTCAGCATGCAGCAACTCTAAGTTATTATAGCAGATGCTGCTGATAGCCCATCTACATCCCCTTGGTGCTCATCTCTGCACTCTCAAGGCTGTTTACGGGAAACATCTGTGAGTCTCTGCATAGTCATGAGAGCATGCTCAGCTCTCATACAGAATAGACCCGAAGAGTCCCAGATTTAATACCAAAAGATGTAGCCCTCAACCAATAAGGTATGAAGAGTTATGGATGAATACACTTTTCTTGGAGTAACTCTAAAGCATATTCTATATATGGACAATATAAATCTCTATTGTCTATCAGACTTTTCAAGCAGGCTGTAATACCAGTTGCCCTTAATGATAACTGGCTTGACATGTGCCTTTCATCAGCTCTCTTTACTTCCCTTCCCTGATTAACTCTCCATTCTCCTGTATGTGTTTCCTGGGATCATCTCCCAAATAAACTATGAGTATTTGAATTCTTTTTTTAGAGTCCAGAGAGCTAACTATTACACAATGGAACCAAATTTTCTTTTTCAGGATCAGCTTCAAGATGAACCTAAAACCATGACACCTCTTATCATTCAAAATAACGTCTGAAAACACCAACACATTTTGTTTACATTATGGTTCTGGTAATTAAAGTCTACCCTCATTAGACTTAAAATCCTATAGAAAATCAGACTAGGGTACAAATTCCTCTAAGACTCCATGTGCCTCTTACATAAAAGTTAGTCAGTCTGTATTTGGAGAACAAGCGATCAGAGGAGATCAGAAGGTTGCTTAGTGAATATAAAAATAGAGCAAGAATAGTTGCTTGGTTGCTAGGAGTATTTGACAAACTTTTGTGGTCTGACACACCCTTCCTTATGAGGATGGATCAACCTGAATACACCTGCCGCCACTCAAAATCCCCTCCCTGTGACATCAGGACTCCCCACCCTCCTTCAGCTAGATCCCATGAGGCATTTGTCATTACCTCATCACGTTCTCTCCTGTCAAGGTATTTGTGTAACTTCTTATATTTTCCAAATATGGAAAATATTTTACAGGGATTACATTTTAAACAGGCTGCTTTCCAAAGACCTATAGGTTCTCACTTTAATCTTATTAGCACATTCCTCAGATTGCACTGTGGGGTGGGTGGCTTTTGAGAGTCTTTTCTGTAGATGGCTAATCCAATTGTGGGGTGTGGTTTCTTGTAACAGCCAGTCAGGGAACTCTTCCTCCTTAAACCCCTGTCCTGACCGCTTTCTGAACTTTGCCTCCTAGATCTTGGTGTCTGCCTTACAGGGGAGACAAGTCTAGAATCAGTGAGCTATAGCATTAGGATTACCAGCAGGGAATGGTGAATTGCCCTTAGGTGACTGCATTCGATTTGTGATTACAAACTGGAGAATGACTGCGACTTCCAGTGATACCAGTACTACCTTCGAAACTGTCCTTGCACAGTCATGTTTCTCAAAGGGTGATCTGTGGACCATCCAAATGAGAGGGGCTTCTGGTGCTACTTAAAATGAAGATTCCTAATCTTGCTCAGGCACGCTGAATCATCATCTCCTGTGAAAGAGCACTACATTTAGCATTTTAAATAAAATTCTTGAATGATAGGTGACCAACACATTCCAATTTTTCTGGAACTGTCCTGATTTTAGGAGTAGAAGTCCTATGTTCAGAAATTCCTTTGGTCTCAGGACATTTGGCACCTTTTGGGTGCATCTTACATACACAGATTTTAGAGCTTATTATAGACTCCAAGGCATGCCACACTAACAAAGAGGCCACTTCTACTTGGTAGAAGTCTCTGGAACATTGAGGTAGGAGAGCTCCCGCACACATGGATCTTGGTGAGAGAGCCTCCAGTGAAGGCTTGAGTACTGGAGACACAATGTGTTTGGTTAACTTTACTTTTTCTTTCTTTTGAAGCTGAGGTACAAACTATTGAACTTGGTCTTGAATTCCGAGTTCACCATTTGCTTCTTAGTCTGTGAGTCTCTCTTCTGGATGTCTGTGGTTAGTTATTGTTTTTTCTCCATTCTCTGTGCCCAGTAGGCAAACATTACAATGCAATTGTTATGTACCCTTAGATTTGTTTTCATCCTTGTAAAATATATAGCATTTTTTCGCTGTATTTTAATTTATACAGGTTTTATTCTGCTTCAGTCTTTATTCTAAATTATACCTTTTTCTGTTAAGTATTGTATTCAGTGCTGTGTGGTCCTTTAATTTGTCACTTCTTATGGTGGGCAGCTCCTAAGGTGGCTCCAGCCTCTTAGTATTCACACCCTTGTGCAACTACCTCATCTTCATTGTGGACTTGACGTAGTAACTTGTCCCTAGTAACACAATGTTAAGAAATTGATAGATGTCACCTTTGAGATTCAGCTACAAAAAGCCTCTGTCTTCCTCTCTTGCTCTCTCACTTTGCTTGCTCTGATGGAATCCAGCTGAAATGTTTAGAGCTGCCCTGTACACAGTCCAAATGGCAAGGGCTGAAAAGAAGCCTCTGGTCAGCATTTAGCAAGGAATTGAAGCCCTCAGTTTAGAAGCATATGGAACTAAATCCTGTCAAAAGCCTTATGAATGAATTTGGAAATAAATTTTACCCCAGTCTGATTAAGCCATGAGATGACCCACTGTAGCTCTGGACAAGACTTGATTGCCCCCTTGTCAGAGACCCTGAGCCAAAGAACTCATCAAGGTCATGCCAGCTCCTGACTCACAGAGACGGCAAGATGATGTTTGCTGTTTTAAGATGTTTAATTTGGGGTAATTTGTTACACAGCAATAAATAACTGATACATTTCTAATCATTGCACAATATCATTAGCATGCTCCTCTACAGATGGACTTCTAACTACATCTAACTCCCATTACAGCAAACATTGCTGCCATGAGTGCCTTGAGCAAGACCCTCTTCCGGGCCCATGTGAACAGCTCCCTGGGATGTAGGTGCACAATGAAACTCCCAGAAAAACCAAGAGGCTACAGAAACACATAGAACAGTATCCTCAGTTTCTTTTATTCCTAAATTGCTCTTGTTACTCAAAAAATTTTTTCCACAAGCGTTTTGTTCTAAAAGTGGGTAGCCTTTAAGAGAAAAACAAGACACCCTGACTAATGGATATTTTAGATGTGGGATAGTGGGTCAAAGTCAGGGGCGGTCTGCGGAACAACTTGGAGGGTTGGTGTCTTGTCTTGGAAAGACACTTAGGTATGTCACTTCTTTTGTGACCCAGGATTACTGAGTCATGCTGGGCTTCAGACACAAGGGCTAGGAGGAGCAGGAGGAGGGAGGGCTTGATCAAAGCTCAGTGGACTCATCTATAACCATTAAAATGATGTCTCTCTGTTTGGATTTAGTAAATGGCTTCAAGTTCCTGGAAATGTGTGCAGAGTCCCCGTGGCCATTAGATCTATCATTTTATTCTTTACAGTGAAATATATTTGGAAGTCATTGGACTGTGGCTGTCCTACATCAAAAGGCATTTCATAACAAAACGCTATCATGCCCCATTTATAGAAATAGCATGCTGTGTTCTGGCTGCTGTGGGCAAATAAAATATGTTCTTGTAACATAAACAGCTTCACCTTCTCTAAAACTAAAGGGCCATAAAAGAGTTATTTAAATAGGCTTTTGAAGTAGAGGGACACATACAAAAACACGTTAAACATATATGTATGTATGCCTATATACACATTGATATATGAATAGATTGATAGACACAAGAGAGGTGATCACAAATGGACTTTAAAATTCAATAGATAATGTTTGAGGAGAGAATATCAGAGCCAAGATGGACATTAAAAATCTTTCAGTCATGCATTACATTTTACAAAGGAAAAAAACTGAGGCCCAGAAAAGGTGACATATGGCATGCCAGAAGCAGGGTAGGTGTAAAGCAGAACCTGGTCTCGACTCTTGTCATTGTCATTCCACACCCTCACAATTTACATGAATTTAAATTGTTTGCAAAATGAAAGTGAACTATTTTCTTATCTCTCGCGTTCACTAATGAAGGAATTTGAAACAAATAAATAATGCTCAGGCTGATAGGGCATGTGATGCTTTTAACACACGTCCGTAAATTCTTGATATGTCTTGCTTCAAGAGTTGGAGCTTACTTAGCCTTTTACTAAGTGTAAACTGGACTTAGCAGCTCACTCCTGAAGATTAGAACAAAGCAGAAATGACAGTGTGGGGCTTCTGAGATTGGGTCATAAAAAGCATTATAGCATTCTTCTCAATCTCTCTTGATCGCTTCTGCTGGAAAATATCGACTGCCATGTCTGTCCCTTTACTTCTATGTGGTGAGGAACTGAGGCGTCCAGCCCACAGCCCTGTGGTTGTGCATCTTGGAAGCAGATCCCTCAGCCCAAGTCAAGACTTCAGATAACTGAAGCCCTAGCTGACATCTTAACTGCCACTTCCTAAAAGACCCCAAGCCAGAACCACCCAGCCAAGCCACTCATAAGTTCCTGACACACAGAAATGCCAGTAGAAGTTTATTGTTTTAAGCCACTGTTTGGACTAATTTCCTATGCAATAATGGCTAGGTAGTACAGAGCAATAACCTGCCTGACCTAAATTACCATCACGAAAGCAGCTACCTATTTTATTAAAGGGTAAAACTAGCCTGTGGGAGTACATCCTTTCTATTAAGACTCAACAGCAAGAAAAACAGAAGAATGAGGACTTTCTGACTTTCCATTTGATGCCTGTGTCTAGTCTATAGCATGATAAGCCCAGCTCACTCTACCAGAGCACCTCGCATGAGAATGGCATGTAGGGAAATATATCTCTTCTCAAGGCCAGACTCTGGAAACTTTGTGGAAATATTCTCGATTCAGACCACATTAAAACAGACATGAGATCTTGGTTCTAGTTTAGCTCTGCACAGGTCTTGGATGAGCTACTTAGGCAAAGTCTCTCCCCCTTTGTAAGTCTTAAGTTTGACCTCTTTAAATAATGGAATAATTATCATGGTTCCTTCTCACTCTGTCCGATAGGCTAGTCAATGCTTTATCAAGAGACTTCAGCTAACAATTGGTCAATGCGTTAGGACTTTAACGCAGCTTAAGTAGTCTCCAAACCCCACATTTTTCCTTTGAGTTTGCTTTGTTTTCTAAATTTGTTCATAAAATAATGAGGTGAAGACACTGGCCACCATCAAATGACTAATGAATTATTCTCTCTGCTTCATCAGCATTTGCAGTCTGGTCCGCCTTTACCTCCTCCCTTGCCTTCCTCTAGCTTTGTTTGTCTACTGAGCCCTCTACAGGAATGGGGTTTGCAGTATCAAATTGAGGCAAATGCCTGTAGGGGAAAAGAGTGGGGGGGAGATGTGGTGAGGACCACATTCCTCCTACCGGGAAAAAGGCACTGTAGTCTTTCTTCTGAGAAATGCTCTCTGCTGGGAAGGGGCTGGGTGAACCATCTAACCCCACCTTTGCTTGGAAATGGAGAGTACTCCACCCCAAAAGAGAGGGGAGGGAGGAAGGGAAAGGTCTGCGGGCCGATTTTTCCCCTTCCCTCTCAAGCAGAAAGAATTAGGAAAGGGAAGGAAATTCAAAACATCTCGCTCTTGCTCTGGGGGATCTTGTGAGGGTAAAGGAGATGAGTAGATGGGAGGACAGACAGCAAAGGCTTCTGGACGACCCACCTGCCCGGTCCAACCTGTCACTATCCTCCAAGTCCATCACCACTTTTTCCTTCTTCAGCTCTGCCTTGACTTCTTGTCATGCTGAGGCCTTAGCTGCCTCCTGCCCCAGGCTAAAAGGAACAGCAACAGCAGGCACCCCTGGGTAGCACAGCATACCACTTTCTGGGGTCTGCTGGGAAATTTGCACAATACTACAGACCACCCACTGAGTGGGTACATGAGTTCACAACATCTAGCATTCAGACAGCTAACCAGCTTGGTTTTGCTGTGGAGAGCCTCCTGTTTAATCTCCAGGCTACAAAGCTGTCTTTAAAACACTCCTAGGTTGCCACCTCCTCTAAGAAGCCTTCTCAGATTCTCTCTGAAGAAACTGTATATTCCTTGCCCCAAACCACACACAAAAGGTAAGTGCTATGAAGTTGCAGTTCTTTCATTGTTGCTTGCATTGACTTTGAAAGCCTGCCTTCCCCCTCAGACACCCCCTCCTAGGCACAGCTGTTGACTGAGAGACGTTGGGGTTAAATGTAGGGCTGTGCCTAATTCTCTGGAAAATAGCCTCCTAAAGTTGATCCCTAAGACTCCAGGTTTTGAGTCACATGGCACCAAAGCCTGAAGGCTCCTTAAGGATTACCTACTGGATAGGATTTATGACATTCCCCAAGAGGTCACTGCCCAGGCAGGCACTGATTGAGATTCCCCTGGGGGTGCAAAGATTGGGTCTAGAAATGAGGCCAGGAAAGACCCTTTCCATTTTCCATTTTCTGTTGCCAACAGAGCAGAGAGCTAGCTGAGCGATCCCCAGGAATTGTAAAACTGTGGACCCAGCATCTGTTTGTCATTAGCCTCTTTTATCAGAACATGGTGGCATCTTCTGTGTTTACATTTTGCTTGAGCATCCAGACCCTTAAAGAGTCCTTTGTTTCATGGAGAGTGCATTCTCCTTTCTATTTCAAGCCACAGCCATGCTATATCCCAAAGGAGCAACCATTCAAAGGCACATGCAAAGCTTCATCTCTGCCCTGTGGGCAACCATGGCTTCCAAGGCTTCCAGCCACAATGGCAATAATCGCTTGATTATAACTTTTAAACCTCAGCTGGTTCATGTAAAGAGATATAAGTTACCATAAAGTTAGAGCAGTGTGGAGTTTTAGAACTGAGAGGCTTTTTAAACATTGAGGACAATTTCTGTTTGACACATAAGGAAAACTAAGGTCCAGAGAAGTTGCGCAATTGACCAAGGTCATTGCAATCATCTAGGACACCTCGGCTCTAGTCCCTCTTCTGCAATGACTCCTGACCCTGCTATTTCCAGAGTAAGACACCAAGAGACCTTGAGCATACACACACACACACACACACACACACACACACACACACACACACACAATAAATTTATATATGTGAAATATATATTTTTAAATGTGATATTTAAAATAACACCAAATTTAGAAAGACAAGAGTTAAAAGTTTTACTAAAGTGAAAATAGTTTTTTTCCCTCAGATATTTTCATTGTAAAATTATGCAAAAGGTCATTAGTGATAACTTTTCTACTTTCTATTTCCTGCTTAGCCGGTGCCTATAGCGCATATTCAGTGTTGCCGATTGACTAGATTACTTGCAATGATGTATGCCATGTGTTTTGAGGGTGAGCACAGTTAAATAATGAAAGTCCCATACTCTCATGTTCCCTTTGGTTCTTCTGTGAGGGCTCCATAGAGAAGGAGAAATCTTATCGAAGGGCTAGAAAAGGGGCCCAGGGCTGGGATCCCCAGCTAAATCAGGGTACTGTGATATCTTAGCAACAGTAGCTCCTGGGCACAGGATACTTGTGCTGTGCCATGGCTCCTTGGAAATCTAGAGAAACATAGGAGCCCTGTTTGGTCACTTCTTCTGCTCTGTCCTTGCATCACTAGCCAGGATCCCAACGCAATGAATGGGTGAGGATCCAGAAAGACCAAGCTGAGCTGAGCACTCTGGGAAATAGGCTAATTTTAGATCCAAAGACTGGGTGGGGATGAGGTTTGAGGGTGAGGATCTTTGTTGGGAGCCACAGGAGATTCACAGCTGCATGCTTCAGCCTAAGACTCTCCAAGAACATGCAAGCGATAGACTTTGTAGGTTCCTTAGAGCAGGCCTAAAGAGGGCTGGTAGTGATAGGCACAGGAGTGTGAAAGTTTCCTAGAAAAAACAGAAGCAGCCTTTTCAGTCTAGAAAACTGCTATAGTAACTCCCTCCAAACTCTTCCACCATTTCGGAAGCAGAATTTGCTTTGTTTGCATAGCCTTGTTACATCAATCCTTTCAGTACTGAAGGTGACTATAACATGATAACCCCAGGAATTGAGGAAGACAGACAGACTGACTGAATAAAAATGAACACGGATAACTGACCATACCATTCAGAACCACAGGTTATTGCCCACTCCCCCAGTTAAATCCGGCGGTCAGAATATGATATTTGATTCTCCTTTCAGTGTTTTAGAGGGCTTTTGTTACCCCTAAATAATTTTAATTGGGAGACTTGCTTGCTTAAAATTTCCAGGGTGAAAATTACAGAAGTTGAAAGCAATATCCAGAAACTTTCGAAGACTCATCTCATAGTCAAGGTATGAGTCGAACATAGTATTCTTTCATTCTCTCACTGGGAAATTGCAATTGAAAGTTTGTAGGTTCTTTTCCCCCTAATTTCTACAACCATAGGCTTGTTCTGGTATGGAGCCAACTGGTGCTTTGATAGCTTTGAAAAGAGCTGACAAGAAAGAGATGAGATGAGGGAATAAAGAAAATTCTTCCCTGAGAAAATAAACAAGTTCCTTTTTTTTTTTTTTTTTTTTTCTTTTAATTTAGGCGATCAGTGGTAAATAATCAGAGCAACTTAATTTTCTGGCCTGGAGAAGCACACGTTATCTGAAATCGTGACTCAGAATGATGCCATTTACAGAAACTGAGCTTAGTTTTAGAAGTCAGAACCATGCTGTGCTTGGAGAGGAGGGTGAACAGGGGCAAGGAATGGGGAAGCCTCATTTTTCCTTTGTGTCCTCTTGAGAAAAAGCAAGAAAGTGTTGTGACACCCCTTCAGGCTGGTGAAAACTGAAGCTAATTCCAGGTGGATTAAAGAGACAGGGAGTCCAGGAAATTTCTCGTCTAGTGACTCCTTGAGAGGTAGGGGATTAAAATTCTGAAGTCGCTGCATTGACTGGACCTTGTTGTACACTGACCTGCTTAAACTCACCTCTTGGCAACTTCCCAATCCAGCCTGGCTCCCCAGAGCTCACATCTGGGGCCCAGCTGAGCTCAGATGCTGCAAGGGTTTATCACACACATCCTCCTCCACTACTCAGAGGTGTCAGAGGAGAGATGATCACCAAGGCAACAGAGGGACACCCCCTCCCTTAGGTCACCCTCTAAAATGAAGAACATGTGGAGAGTGAGGTTGAGAAAATCCCTGGGCCAAACTTTTCCAAAAGGGTGCTGCTGATTCATCTTATTTGCATTTAAGAAACCATCCCGACACCACCACCATCGCATTGAGAGCAGGGACCTTTTCTATCCTGTTCAAACTGCATTTCCAATGCTTAGCATAAAGCCTGGCACTAGTGAGAATTCAATGCATTCTTGCTAAATAAATGTGGAAATGTAGGAACAATGTCCCATGGGGGCCAATCTTCCTGGTAATGCACCATGCACTGAGCCCATTAGCTATCTTTCTTCTACCTCCTATTCCTCTTTTGTTAATCTAAGCCTCTCTCTTCATAACACTTGGAAGGCACAGAGCATGTCTAAGACTGGGGTGACTATACTCAGGATTGCTCTCACTCCCATGTGTATCTATCTACTCTTGCTGTCAAAACAAAATGCCACAGACTCGGTGGCTTAAACAACATAAATTTATTTTCTCATAGTCCTTGAGGTTGTAAATCCAAGATAAGGGTGCCAGCAGGGTTGGGATCTGGTGAAACCTCTCTCCTTGGCTTGTAGATGACCACTTTTTTACTGTGTCCTCACAAGATCTCTTTATGAGCGCACACATGTGTGTGCACACATACACACACAAGAGAAGAACAGATAGAAACACACACAGAGAGAGAGAGAGACAAAGAAAAAGATCTGTTGTCTCTTTTGCTTCTTGTAAAAATACCACCAGATTAAGGTCCCACCCTTATAACCTCACTGAACCTCAATTACCTCCATAAAAGAACTTGTCTACAAACACACATTGAAGATGAGCGCTGAAACCTATTTTGAATTAATTCGGAGAGATGCAATTCAGTCTACAACACAATTCAGACAAGAGGAGCCCTTCCCTGGACCCCACACTTTAGAGGGTGCCACTCTAGCCCTCTTCCGGTTGCCCATCTCTCCAGAGCATAAGGAATCTGCAAGATCGGGGATTTTTTCACTCAGAGCTGGTGCTTTACCTTCTGGACCTTGTTCTGGGTACACTGGACCCCAGAATTCCCTTTGCAATGGAGGACCATGCCTCTCACTCAGAGAGTTGCCAAGGGGCAGCTATTTCTGGGGAGCAAGAACAGAGCTTACGACTATGAGCTGGAGTGTGTACACAAGTGTTTGTAAGACCCTCATGGTGAGGGAAAACGTCTGGAGAGGAAACAGAAAGGGGGTGACCCAGGAGCCAGGTTCTAGGGCTAAGGGCTGTCTTGCCACAAGCCACCATATTATGGCAAGGTATCTGGAGGAGTCTGTAAGTTCTGCCTGAACCTGACCTTCTAATCTCAGTGGTCTTTGGAAAATTTAAAGGCCCATACCAGTGAGACTGGTGGATTAAGACACTTTATAGACCCAGTTTTCTCATCTTGGCCTGAATAAAGAAGAAAGCTTGAGGCCAATGCTCTTGGGCCCTTCTGGAGGCATCTGGATGGTGGGCATTGGAGAGGGACATTAGGGAGGCAATCAGAAAGGCCTCTGGTAGGGGATAGAAGAGTCCCCTGCTCCTCCTCCTCACACACACACAGACACATGCACACACACACAGAGAGAGAGAGAGAAGAGAATATAGGTAAAATGTAAAAGGTCTCCTGTGGATTTCTCAATTTATTGGAATAGCAGGTTTCCTTTTCCACTTAAGGAAGTAAACATAGGTATGGTCACTACAAAACTCTTGTTTCGAGGCAAGGAGAGCACATATTTCTTCCTTAGCTTCACGCATAGCTTGTCAATGTTTAGATGTGATGTACAGGCCTCCATTTGTACTCTTCCGTCTGACATGGCAAATATTACAGGTGGGCCTAAACTTATACCCCAATTTAGCCCTGGGGCAGTCCCCGTTTATGACCCATGTCCTGCTGTATTATTAATACTACCACTTTCACTCTCAAAAGTGTCCCAGTTTGGGACAATCAATGATAAATTTCCCTTGGCTAAGAAAGACAACCCTAACACAGAAGTGGGAGAACAGACCGGGAAGAGGTTGGTCTAACACCATGACATAGCGGGTCCAGTGCTGAGTTGGCTATGGGATGTGCAGGACAGGCGAGGCATGATTTCTCTCTGAGGAGTTCCCTGCTTATGCACAGGGAGCAAGACTAACACTTTGCTTTCTCTAGAGAAAAATACAGGAAGGTGCACAGATGTAGTTGAGTGCTTAATTAGTCAGGGCTCACATATGTAGTGAAGATAGTGAAAGGAACATGACTTTGTCCACAGAATTCTCCAAACTAAGCCTCCTGGGCTGAAGCACGGAAAATGTGGGGAAATTAGTTCAGCAAAAAGAATAATAATATTAAGTAAATAAATATAAATGAGTGAGTGAATGAATAAATAAATAAATCTCTAAAACAATAAACAAAAGCTCCTGAAACAATAAACAAAAACTCCCAGAGCTCCAGCTGAACCGCTGGGCAAAGGTGTGAAGCATTTTCTTCTCCTGCATCCAAGTTCTTATCTCCAATCCGCACTCCTATAACATCACTTCCTGGGGACAGGAGCGTGAGGACATTTAAAAACAGGCCAGGGCCATACAGGCCAGCTGTACTGACCTTTTCTGATTGTTTTCAACTTCCATGTTTAAAGATCCTTGTTCTTGTCCCCTCAGTCCCTTAATTCCCCTTTCCAGATGCTGAAGCCTCCCTATCTTGATCTCATTAAGTCTCTGCAGCTTGATCACCTTTTCTGGCATCTTGATCCACAGGTCGATTTTCTGTTGTGTGAAGGACCTGCCTGCCATATGGACATATCAGCCTTGTGGTTAAGTTCACATTGCCAGTCTGTAGGGAGCTCCCGAGCGCAATCCCTCTCTCTTCGAACCACTGTGGAATGTATTCATATGGAGAATCTCTATTATTTTAATAGCATTAAATATTAAATATATTTAATTGTGTTAATTATATTAAATTACATTTAATAGTTTTTTAAAATAGATCAAATATTCCATGGGACAGTAATCAAAATGGACAAAAGGAAATACAGTAAAAAGGCTCATCTACTGAGTTCCTCTCCAGTTTTGTGTAGTTTCTGCCAGAAAATTTGTTCTTTTTTCTAGTTCTTTTTAATTTTCTATCTCTTGGTTTCCATTAAAAAATACAAATAGAAACAGAGGAAACATTCTTCTCCATTTTTTTTAAATAATTTTTTTGTTTTAAAATACTTTTAGATGTATGAAAAGTTACAAAGAAAGTTTGGAGAATTCTCATAAACCCAAACACAATTTCCCCTACTATTAACATTCTAATATTAGTAAGGTACATTTGTCACAATTAATGAACCAAACGTGTGCCTTATTATTAATAAAAGTTCATACTTCATTCAGATTTCTTTAGTTTTTACCTAAAGTCCTTTTTTTCTGTTTCAGGATCCCACCCAGGGTAACTTTACAATTAGTTGTCATGTCTCCTTTCACTCTTCTTGATTATTCCAATTTCTCAGACTTTCCTTGTTTTTGATGACCATGACCATTTTCAGGGGTCCTATTTAGGTATTTTGTAAAATGTCCCTCAACTTGGAATTCTATCATGATTTTCTCACAGTTTGGCTGGGGTTATGGGCTTGGGGAGTAAGACTACGTACGTAAAGTTCCATTTTTGTGTGAAAGGTACACACTATCAGTATGACTTATCACTTTTGCCATTATCCTGGATCACCTGTAGTGCTTGTCAGGTTTCTCCTTTATAAAGTAACAATTGGGATGTGCCTGTTTCCCCCTTAGCTTTGCCCATAGAATGGATTCACTAAAAGTTTTTATTTTTCCCAAGTCTTAAAGGTAGAAAATAGTGTATTAGTTAAAGATCCAAGAGAAAAATGCCATACAGCTCACCCCAGTTATTCACTGTGACTTGTGGGGGATGTGAGACTCTCTGTGAGTTTTTCTGATGTACCTAATCAAAAGGACTCCTCCTGGAGCCTTCCTGCGAGTGCCTGCCTGTGAGCTCATGTTCACTCACCAGCTGACTGGCAAGGGAAGTCCATCTTACCATTATAACCTCAGGATGGCAGGGGTAGGTGGCATCTCTGTGGTTATCTGGTCCAAACTCCTTATTTTACAATGATAGGCATGGCGTGCCCAAGGTCATACAGGTAGGTAATCGGTAGCAAAATCTTGGCCAGACTCCACCTCTTCCAACTAATAGTTAGGAGCACTCTTTCTCATGCCTGCCTTCACTTGGAACCCAGCATCTACTTTGAATAAAAGTCTCTGAGTTTTACTAAAACAGAAAAAACTACTGATCTAAAAGAGTTAGATCCATCCAGCAGGGATTAAGTTTCCCCTCTTTGAAAGAGGGCATTAATCTTATAGGAGACCCGGAGTCACAGAATATATGATGTTAGAGGGTTAATAAAAATCAGTTTCATCCTGCCTTATCTCACCTTCTAGGTAATAACGGCAATAGGTTCACATAAGTACATCTGAAAATCTGATTAATAATGGCAATGATACCAACATCTTTTATTTTCAATTTCCATTTGTTTTTACCTGGGTGAAAGAAGCCAAGCAGTTGGAAAATTTGTTCTTTGAGGGGCTCTCATTTCATTTCCTCATTCTTGGGTAACCAGGAACCACTTATGATTCACCCATCTTCCTTTGTCATACCTTCCTTCACCCATCCTGTTTTCTCCTTACTATTTCTCATTTCAGCATCTTTTCCCCATTGTAACCTTGGGTGGATCACTTCCTCTCCCTGGGCTTTAGTGTCCTTTTTTGGTATAATAAATGGACTATAGTGGATGACTTGTGAGATCCTTGCTGAGATCCATCCTGAGATTCCATGATGTCTTTACTGTCCTGTTAGACATTATTTTTCTCTTTCCCAATAACACAAAAATTATATTTGTGGTTCATTAGGAGCCTGACAGTTTCTTCCTTGCAGAGATGTCTACAACAGGGCACCTTTGAACAAAATGTAACCTCACTAATCTCTTCTGTCTGGGCTACCTCGGGCTTTCTAATTGAAGAGTGGCAATATCCAATAAGAGAAACTTAGAGGGGAGGAGTAGCAGGGACTCCATATTACATCACAACCCTACCACTTGTTCAAATATAGCAGAACTGGTTGTTAAAATTGAGGAGCTTCTTTACTGGTTAGTTAGTTAATACTCATTGTCTCAAGTATCCAGAGTGACACCTTCTTCTGCTCACTTCATATTCACCCCATTTGTAAGGGAGAGATACTACCTCCTAAAAATCATATGATGTGGCTGAACACATTACACCCAACACTGAAAAGATAAGATTTACAATAGTTAATCAGTGACATATACCCATAGCCAGGAGAGGAGAACACACATGCTTTGCAGGACTTTATGGGGATTTTACTTGGAAATAGAGTGAACTAGTGGGATTTGTGCAAAATGGTTTTTATAGTAACAAATGATTGGGGTGCCTCTATGTCCCTACAGGAGGATGCAGTTGGGTTGCTTGAATACTTTTGTGGACTGGCATGAAAGTCCATTGAGTTGAGGACCAGGTGGAGTGCAGCTGGTCTTGCTGATAGAGGAACTAGCCAGGTGAGAAGCCTTTCCTGAAGAGTGTGAAGCATATCTAGTGAGAGCAGAACCCACAATTATGTGTTTGGGGCCCTATGAGGCTCAAAGATGCCAAGGCAGAATATAGAATTTTCAGCCTTACTATATACACTCCTTCTTGCTTCCCAGCCCACTCCCAAGCTAAGTCTGAATACCCCCACCCTGCCCCATGATCCAGCAGCTAATGCATTAATGCCTGGTGCAACCGGAATCTGCAGGCCCTGATCTAACTCCAAAGCTGCCTGGTGTCCTATTACTTTGGTCAGTGTCTGTGCCTTACTAGATGTACATGATAAAACACATTGACCCAGCGTTCTTTTCTTTCCTCCTCCTTGCCTAACCTCCCAGGATTTCCATTCTTCCTGTTGACTTACAGCCAAATTGGTTCAAAGCATCCCAATTTCTCTCAATCCTTCTTCAAAACTTGGTTTCATCCAGTTGGGACTATAAAGGAGATGGGACTAACCATTTTCAGGCACATTTAAGTTTTAAGAATAGCTTTTGCTTTAATTTGAAAGAGGATTTGGCAAACCATGGTCCATAGGCCAACTCAGTTCACACCTATTTATGTATGGTCCTAAGAAAATAATGGTGTTTACATTTTTGAATGTTTAAAAAACAAACAAAAAGAACAAACTAATTTAAAACAGACCCACAAATATGGAAGACAATCTGGTGGTGGCCAGAGGAGGGAAGAGTGAGGGGACTGGGGGAAAGTGGTGAAGGGTTAAAGAAGTACAAATCAGTAGTTGATAGATGGTCGCAGGGATGGGGAGGACAGCACAGGGAATGCAGTCAGCAGTAATGTAATGGCTATGTGTAGAGCCAGAGGGAAGATAGGGTAATCAGGGGGATTGTTTCATAAACTATATAAATGTCTAACCAATGTACTGTATATACTTAAAACTAACAATAATTTTAAAACAACAAATAAAAACAAAAATGAACAAACAAAAACAGAATATGTGACAAAGACCACATGTGGATTGTGAAACCTAAAATATTTATTATTTAGCTTTTAATGGAAAAAGTCTTTTTATCCCTTGACTTAAAGCAAAGATGCTCTGAAAGTGGAAATTCAAGCATTAGTAAATTTAGAGACGTTGATTTTTTAAAGAAGGTGGGCTAATTTGAGGACTAGACTCTAGGCACTGTGCCACAAATTGGGAGGGTGTAGGGGCTGGCTGAGCTGGGGTGGTTTTCCAGAACACTAAGGACAAGAGAAGAAGCTTCTGATCCACATAAGGAGGATGTTAAAATTGGAGAGATGAATGAACAGAGAGCGAAACCAGGTGGGAAAACAGGGAGTTGGCTGGCTCGTCAAAAGGTAGGCAGAGTGTCTTGAATCAAAGAGTTGAAGAGAAGTATAATGAGGCATGAGCATGTTAGGGCAGAAAGGGTGGGTCCTGGGGCAGTTGCTAAACTCACCCTCTGGTAGGTCCCATTTCCTTTAAGAGCCCAAGAGCTCAGGATCCCATGAGAAATAAGGATAGAAGTAGATGGAACATGCAACAATAAATTAAACCTTGTAAAACTAACCTGGGAACATTTTTTGTTCTCCCTTTACCCTGATACATTGGTTAAAAAAAAAAAAAAAAAAAAAAAAGAGGATTGGAGGGTTTGACTGACATGTTCAAATTGATAGAGCTTTTTCTTTGAAATATTAAATGCTAGTGAAATTGGCACCTGATACAGCTTGGGATTGAGATTTAAAAAATAGATTAAAATGACCACATGAGGGAGAACCTTTTTCTTCGAGAGGATTGAAAAGGTGAGAATGAGTTTCTGGAGTATGTGGAATTTCTCTTTCTAGAGATACCTCAAGAGGAGACTGTGATAGCCAGGAGTGAGTCCTTTCTGGCACCTGTGATGCCAGTGCGGCATTTCTGCCCTCTTGGAACCCCAACACAAAATACTGGGAAGCAAGTCTCTGCCTAGTTTCATTGCCTGTCATTTCCACTACTTGTTGCCATGCATCTTTGTTTCTCAGGGAAGAGTGATGGGTGGGGTGCTTTAATATGGGAGATAGTGGATGGTAAAACTCTCCAGAAAGACAGAGACAGACTGATTAGCTCAGCTATTTAGAGGACAGTATTAATGAGGCCAGGTCATAACCTGACTCCTTACTACACCCAACCAATAGTCTCTGTTCTGGGGTCACAGGTTGCATTCTGCCAGATAAAAAGGGGCCAAAGGAGAAGGTGGGGATAACTTCATGGAAATCTATCCTCTGCTGAAAAAAAAAAATTATGCTGATGGAGAGTTCTTGGCATCTTCTTCATTATCTCTCATTTATTTGGGGCATAACCATGGAAAGGTACTGTAACAGTTAGTTTGGGCTGCATAACAAATAATCACCAAAATTAATGGCTTAAATAAACAACCATATTTAACTGAAAATTTTCTGGGTCAGCTGAGCAGTTCTTCTGGTCTAGGCCAGCTCATTAATTTTTCCTGGGTTTATTTCCATCTGCAATCAGCTGGAGAGTGGGCTGGGGATCAATGATCTAGGATGGCCACACCACACACACAATCTGCCACTAGCTGAGCCCCCATTCAGGGTAAAAGGAGGTCAGATGGCTTTGATGACACAGGACAAGCACAGTGATGTTTGAAAATTACCAAAAGATTGGCTTATTTTTATTCTAGAAACATAGTAGAACAGTATTACTACATTTTAAATAAATGGTGGTTATTTTAATGCATTATAAACTGTACTAAGTGCTTCACACATATTATCTAATGTAATCTTACGAGGCAGGCAATAAGAATTGTGTCCGAATTCACCCTGCTGTAAAGTGGCAGAGCCAACACTTAAACTCCAGACTTAAACCATCATAACACACAATCACAACTCATGTGCTTTGGGAATTGCACAGGTGTCCGAACAATGCCACTGTGGTTCAAAACTTCACTGGAATCCCTCTTGCCAAATCCACAGTCTTGACCATACTGAGGCAATTGGACAGATCAGGCAGTGCTTCCTGTGGCTACTCAACAGGAAACGGGTTTGGCTCAGAAGTACCAGGTGACTAAGATAAGTAACCAAGCTGGATATTTGGGGGTGACAATCAAGAGTATAAGAAGGAAGATTCTGTTGCATACATAGTGATGTGCATTATCTAATCATTTAAGGTTAGAATTGGGAATTGAATCTCATTTGCAGTGCCAATTCTGCTTCTTCTTTCTGAAACATTGGTAAAATTCCCTCTTCTTTCCTTGTTTCTCTTTTCTCTTTATGTAAGAGGCAGACTATAGGATTTCCAAGATCCTTGCAGTTCTAGAAATTTGTGATTATATTGTATATTGTTTCTCAGAAGAGACCATTTTAACTAACAATAATGTAAATTTCTCCCCTTCTAAATAAAGACATGCCTTTGCCACTATCCCACTTCAAAACATAGAGGAGACTGAGGAAATGCTATTTAGTGATGAACCAGATTCCTTTGGAAACAAGGGATTTGGGGGGAATAAAAACATTATATTTATGTCAGGAACTCAGGCTTGAATGCTACAAGTCTTGCCTCCCAACCCTGTGTGTACTATAAATTTTATCATTTATTTGTTGATTTTCCTGAGCCGGAAAGAGGTCAGGTAAAGTAGTATATGATATCCTTTTTATTCCCATGCAGATGTCCATGGCTTCTTTTTTTCTTTAGTCAAATACGATTTGTATTTCTTCTTGGTTAATACCCCCAGAGTGCTCCAGGCTGCCTTCTGCCTGAATACATAAATAAAAGTGTGTAAGGGTGAGCAGACCTGGGGAGTCAGCAGGGACTGAGATGCTGAGGACAAGATGAGCTCTTCCATTTCCCCACTTCCCAGACCTCGTTCTTGCCCTCCTGCAAAGCCTTAGGAAGGCCTCATGGGGGACGTTTGAACTCCTTCCCACCCAATCCTGCTGGTTCCAGCTACTCAACCTTTAACTAAATAGTTCTGCACAGCTGTTTTTAGTTAGGTGTCTGTTTGTGTTGCTGGTGTACATGTGCTTGTGTACAGCGTGTGTGTGTCTTGTCTCTGGTTCTTCAGCTATCCAAGGCCCCCTGCAAATCCACTTGGGGTCATTTGGAATTCCAAGTGGAAGGCATCTCAAAGCAACATAATGTTCATATTCAGGAAGCATTTACAAAGGTTGTATTTCATAGAGCATGCTCTCTGTCATTCACAAATGCAAAGGAAGTTTGAACCGAAGAACAAGGAGACAAAGACGCATAAATATTTTCAGACTCCAAAAGAGTAAATTTTACTATTGAAGTAAAATTAGATTGTAATCTTACTGAAACAGGTATTTTTTCCTTTCTAAGTTTTCTCTATGATTCATTTAAGATTATTCTTGGACTTTATTCATTTGTTCATGTGTTCACCCATTTATTCAACAAACCTTTATTAAGTCTCTTCAAGTACACTGCACCACTCAAAGAAAGCTCTGCAGGAGATACAACAATGTGCTTTGTTCCCTGAGTGTCCCTTCAATCCGATGGGCTTGACTAAGCTATAAAGGGCCTCACCACTTGTCTTCAACTGCAGAGGTCAGTTGGAGCCCTGTCAAATTCACAGGTGAAATCATCTGTGTCACTGGCAGGGAAAGGACCCTATTCTATACCCAACACATCATTCTAAAGGTCAGGCTTTTAACACAATCCTATGCAATAGTGAAATGTGACTCCATCTAGGTTTATGCAATCAAGCACTGCAAAATTCAGACACTTTGCCTTTCAAGGCCAGTCAACAAGCACAGGGAGGTCCTACAAACCAGTTTAAAAGGGCTCACTGTCTAGAGACATGCTCCCTCTTTTGCCTGCCATAGATGGCAAATAGCAATTTTCTAATTTAATCATCCCTGCGACATCTATTAGTTGACTTCCTAACATAAGAAAGAGCATTTCCTTCTGCTCGTTTAGTTAAATCAGTGGACTCTGGTTCTAGTCAATAAGCTATAATGCTTTACTATCACATTTTATTCTGATCCCAAACTGTCTCAGAACTTTTCAGTGGAAGCTCCTACAAGCTGCCTCCTGTATCCTTTTGACATTCCTTCAGTCTTCTTTGTGTGCCATCTTACTTTCTGAAACAATCAAAAAAAGATATTCCAGACTTATAATTTTCCTTTCTTTCCAGCCATGGAATCAGCTATTTCTTCAAAGAGCCCTAATTCCTGTTAGCAGAGAACAGTATTTAGAAATTAGGATCTGGAAGTGTGGAGTGCTCATTGCTACTGGAGTTCATTGGGTTAGGCCCCCTAAGAGAACATAGCTAAGAAACAGATGTCTGTGTACACACACACACACACACACACACACACACACACACACACACACACACTCCTCTACACCTACATACACCTCTATATTTATATTCACACATATTGATCTCTCTCTTTATCTCTATGCAATAAATGCTATGAGTTCATAGTAATATCTCTAATTCTAATCCAACACCACAGAATTCATTCTATCTTTTCTCCTTACTTTGTTTATGGCTTCCTTGTCTGGAAATGAAAACAGCGGCTCCCTTTATAGTATATTTACTTATTTGCTCATTACTAGAATTCACAGAGTAGTTTCAGAATCACTGGTCTTGCTTCTTTGCAAAGCAAGTCCCACTCTATAGCACAATAATTGTTTAGACTTATTTTACTGTTTGAGCTGAGGACATACAGTCAAAAATAATTGGGTTAGTTTTTTCTTTAGCATCAGGTTACTATACCAGCCTATTTTCTCTCCTTGAGATCCTTTTGAGACATCGTCCTGAAGCCTTGTCCTGGCCTTCTCCAAAATAAGTTCAGGTCTCATTCCTGGTATTCTAGTACTGCTGCTAGAGCCAACGTATGCCTTTAGAAAATACCAAGTAAATGTACAACGTGTGTTTGCTAACTCCCCCTTCTCCTGAAGTTAACCCAACAAATAGATTATAGAAACTTCCCCATTCCCACAAACATACTTGCAAGTTTATAATAAGAGTGTTATCTGCTAGGACTCCCCATATTCCCAGGGTTTGTCTCCCTCCACATTTAGATAATAGAATGTTTCTTCTCTTCCAGAATAATCCTAATTAATCTTCACTATGTAGGCTTTCCAATGCCTCTCTCTTTAAAAACATAGCACAGGCCCACAAATGCCATGTCCACAGATTTGAAAGCTTGTTTTAGATTTATCAAGTTCTCACATTCTCTGTCATCCATATTTTAAAATATTTACTTAATTAAATTTATGAGCTAGAAATTGAGAAACATGTGGTGTTAAGGGAAGGAAAGGAAGGGGAAAAAGTGGCCCATTTATTCAACTTTCCTAGCTGCCATTCTTGAATTGGAATATTTGGCTGGGCTCTCAGGTAATGCTATGCAATAAAACTTCCTTAGGATGCCAAATTTAAGTCCGGCATGAAAAGAAAACAAAATTTCTCCAATGAGATAAACTTTTCAACTTGGAAATGGTAGTTTGCTTCATTTTTGCTTTTGTTTATTTTTAGGGTGCTGCATTAAATCTTCATAGCAATGGTTTCTACAAGGGTAAGAATCAGTTCTTGAAGAGTTTCTGAACTGGGCTATGTAGAAAAATTATGAAAGCCTTCATTTCCCTGAATAGAGATCTGTTTCTTTTGGGGAATCTGTGTTCTCCTTTTTGGACAGAATCCACCTTTCCACATTCTGGTTAGAGAAAGAAAAGTAGCAGAGTGGAGGCAGAGAGGCCAATTCCAGGTGCTGGGGACTTTGCACAATGAGTCCTATTCTTTGCTGTTTGAAACCCATCTTTCTCCAAGTCAGCTCACAAATAGTTTATCTCCTTCTGCAAGTTAGCCCTCTGGACTAGGCTACCGCAGAATTTGGGTGGGCGCTTCCTCAATACATGTAGAGTTGAAGACATGACAAGAAAAAGAATAGGATGAATCTTCCCAAACTGACATGAATAGTGTATAATTTCATATATAGTCTGGTTACTTTTATCGTTGTATCTGTACCTATGTACATGAGTGTGCATACACACACATACACACACACATTTATATATACACACACACAAATATAAATATACATACATAAATAAAAATATGTATTTATGTAACTGTTATGTTCCAGTTATGTTATATTATCAATTTTAGAATGAAACATTTTGCCTCTTAGGAAACTCATTCCTGGGCAAACTGGGAAATGGGTCACCCACCCGATGTTGTAGAATTCTTCAAATGACAAGTGTTCATTAGATCTCACACATATTTATGCCCAACATTACAAGCTCTGAAACCACTTCTAATTTACTAGTTGAAATCCCAGGCTCTTTCCAGAACGCCTTTGACCTACTATCCCAGAAACTATCCTATGGCTCCAAATCAATCCTGGCCAATCCTATACACAAGGAGCCCAGACGCTCCCTTTAAGACAAGACTCTGAAACCAGAATCTTGGGTAGCAGTTACTCAGGAAATCTGCCATGTCAAATGATGGCGAACCTGAGATGACAAAGCCAGAGGTCTCTCTCACAGGGACCTATGTGTGCAAGGAGAAAGGCAATGCCCCTCTATGTTTCACTTCACTGCTTGAACGTCAAAGTGTGGCAGTGTTTACATTGAAATAACTATATCATTTTGCTCACCTGGCCCATGTTCACAGGATACTCGTGCCCATTAGGATCTGGAAGTTCCAGCTCAGATAGCACATCATTCCTGCTTTTCTTCCCATAATTTAAAACTTCATGAAGTGTCTAATTTGTAAGTCCAATCCACCCCTTCCCTTAGAGCAAATTCCTTCTCAGGAGCCTCTTATCCTCTCCTATGATTTGTCCTTAGCTGGGGACATCCCAGTTCATTAGGCATGGGGTGGGACAACAATTATGCCTCTCCTACACCTCATTCCTTTGTATATCCATGGCTGCATGGCCACAAGGCGAAGGCAGATCACCCACATCCATCTGCCAGGAGCATACAAATGCCAAGAGGAAATTCATCAGTTGCACAGAACAGGGAAGCAGAAATTGAGGAGAATTTTGTCTAGGTGCTCTGTGCAATGGACCCAAAGACCAGCCCAAATACCTTGTTGCATGTCATTTTACAGCATATAACCATTGTCTTGCTAAGTTTGGGCTGCTGTGACAAATTTACCACACACTGAGCTGCTAAAAAAACAGGTGTTTATTTCTCACAGTTCTCGAGCCTGGGTGCCAGTAGATCCAGTATCTGGTGAAGGCACTCTTCCTGGTTTGCAGATGGCCATCTTCTTGTAGCTCACATGATGGACAGCAGGAAAAGAAGCAAACTCTCTAGCATCTCTTCTTATAAGGGCTCTAATCCCGTCACGAGGGCTCTAGTCTTGTGACCTAATTACCTCCTAAACGTCCCATCTCCAAATACCATTACACTGGGGATTAGGATTTCAGCATATGAATTTTGAGAGAGAAGTAAACAGTCAGTCCAGAACAACCATTTATAAAGGGATACACTGAAAGAAGGTCTAGAAAAGAGAGATATGTGAGAGACAGCACTTTGTTCAACTGCAAGTTTATATCTTGTAAAAAGTATCTCTTCTACACTAACATGCTATCATCAGGTTCTCTCATCTAGTTTATTTAGTTCCTACCCAAACATCATAATCTCAATTGGTTGAAACAATTTTCTGATAAAAACAATTATATATATATATATATATATATATATATATATATATATATATTTACAGTTACATATATATATTTACAAATATAATTATATTTGTGTGTGTATGTGTATACACACACACACACACATACACACACACACATATATATAATGTCATTGTCCTGTGGTTTTTTTAGTAATTCCCATAATATTAGCAAACTGACCACCTTTATTCTTATTATTATCAGTATTATCAGTGGCAGTAACATAGGAAAGAGGCGAGAGAACTAAATGCTAAATCAATCTATATTCAGAGACTGCAATATGCTGATCAGCCCCATGGCCAGACCATGGAGAAACCTACAGAACAAAGAAAGATTTCTGTTGTGATTACCAACCAACCACTGATGGATACTGTGAAGGTTAATCCGGAAAACAGTCTTTAGCTTGCAACCTGCACAATGTAAACAATTATTCATTTCTTAGGCAAAACCATGGGGAACCTATGGAACAAAGCCTGGGAATTGCTATCAGCCCTTTCTAGGGAGCACTCATTCCTTTCTCCCTACATTCTCTCACTCTTTCACACTGTGTGCCCGCCCATACCATCAAAGGAGAACGGGTAAACAAAGTCTTTAGACTGCAATTCATAGAAACTAAGAATAACATATAAACTGAATTCCTTGAACATTCGGGGTCCCTCCCAGTGTCTTTTTCTCTGTATTTCTATTGTCTCTGTCCCTCTGAGTCTCTCTCAGACTCCTTTACTCTTTGTCTCTGAGGACACTTTGTGGAGCACTACCTCTTCTCTAATAAACTTTCCTTTTGACTCTAATTCTGCTGTGAGCTTGAATTCTTTCCTGCGCCCAGTCAAGAACCTTTTCTTTCGGTGTAGGGCCTCTCAGGGGAATTTGCCTTGTCCTGCCTCAGAAGTAGTATCAATAATAACATAACTATTTAATAGCTTGGTATTGTCAATCTCATATGACAATCCTGCAAGACTGGGTTATTGAGGGAATTCCACTGACAACTAGAGATAGTAATGTTTTTGTAAAGAGAACATGGCTTGAGTTAAGTCTCACAGCTGTCAAAAGGTTATTCTCATATTTATTAAACCAGAGTGTCAGAAACATTCCTGAAGTTGTAGCCCCTACCACCAAGCAGAATAAATTTGAGAGAAAGGAAAAAGCCCCAGGGGAAATGTTAAGAAGAAACTTTAAACATGTTAGCCACCAGGGGCATGATACCTGGCAGAGGCCATATTACATGGAAGATAAAAGCAGGTCTATCTGAAAGCTGCCCCCACCACTTCAGAAGCCAGAAGCAGGCCTCCAGGCAGGCATGACATTGGAGACACAATTCTATACAGATGTGCTGGGAAGCATATTTCAGATCCCCTCCTTTAAAGGTGATTCTCATTGTTACTTGGGGAAAGGATAGAAAAGGGTGATCCTTGGCAGATGCCCTCTGCCTTTCTCCTTGCAAAAACAATTTGCATAACCTTCTCTTAGGAATATGAATTATATCCTCAACATTTATTCTCCTAGAAAGGGATTTTTGCAATTATCATTACTCAAGCAGGCCCCTTGGGTGTCACATTGTCTGTTTGCACCTGCATCCCCTCCTCCAATCCTTGACAATTCCAAGGGATATTCACCCTGGGAAATCCAATTTTATCCCTTTGCTGCATTTTTAAGCACATTTTAGCATCCTATAAAGATGAACACTTTAAGCAGCTGTTTCACGAGCTTGCTTCTTTTTCTGTCTCCTTATTTATGCAGACATCAATTGCATTAGAATTGAAAATGGAAGGTGGATGGAAGGGCAGGGTGAAGATAGATAACCTGAGTAATCAGTTTGCTTCCCTCCTGCCCTTAGGCTGTGTTGACACAACATAGCTCACCTCTGCTCTGCCCAGAGGAGTTTATCTGCTTCACACTGAACTCCATTAATCTTCCTGAAAGGCAAATGCATTCAGGACAATGTTAACACTTAACTCTCCTGAACAGAAGACAGATAGTGTGAGAGATACAGAAGACAGGGCTCTGGGGCCTGCACTGGCAGCTGGGATAGGCCTCAGAAAGATGGAATGCACCTGGAGACAGAGTGGATGGCAGAGAACCAGGCTTTGTAAACTTCGGTATCAGCATCAAAACCAATCAATCTCAATCAAACCAAGTGAAGAACAAATATAAACAGAAAACAAAACCAAGTGATGATGACAACAATCAAATCAATACCTGGGTCATTTTGAAGCAACCTTAGCCAGATTTATCTTTGGGGTTTCCAGTAGGTGAAACAACAGTTAACTAATCATTATTCTTTTAACTTTAGCAAGTGATTGGTGTGTGCAAATAGTCTACAAAGATAGGAAATAATTTAAGAGAAAGAAGTATTGTGGAATATGTATTTTTGGTTATTAAGATATCTAAAACACTTCAATTTGATGGCACTGCATTTTCCACCCTGCAAGGCTCAGAGTGCACCTCACACAGTCAATGGGATGCTCTACCTGGTCCTAGCAAGCACTGCTTCAAGACCTCTCCTGACTCCACACTGACTTGGGCATAAAGTCTTCCTCTTAGAAGCAGAATAATTAATGTCTGCTCTCCATGCCATGCTTGTGCTGACCCTCTCCTGTCTTTCCCATCCTCCCCGCCTCATTCCTTTTCCCCAGTAATAAGAAGATTTAATAGACTATTCTTGTCATTTGTATTACTACAATCCTTAATTGTGTTCATTTGCCAGCAACACTGAAAGATACAGGATAATTTGTAATGTTTCTAGGGAAGAAATTAGAATGACTAGCTCTGTCCTGCACCACAATATCACAGGGTCAGTTAATGTGATTCAAACTGACTCTGAAATACAAGCTTCTCAGTAAGACTTGTTGCAAGAACTATGGGGACAGTTAGATGCAACTACATTGATGTAGACTAGAGAATTTTTTAAGGCCTCCCATGTATCACTCACAAAAGTCCAGAGTTTAGGCTATTGTACATGTGTTTTCCCTACCCACACACTCATTGTATTATATCTCTGTGTCTTTAAACTTACAGTGTGGCATCAAAGGCTTTTTTCCCATCAGCAATTCCATAAAGTGACTTTGAAGACCTGCTTCCATGAGGGATGTGTGTTGACAACTCAGAGTTTTACCACAATGACTGACTCAGAGCCTGCCAAGGTTACAGCTCAAGGAGGGGGGACGATAAATGAAAAGTACAGGTCCAACTTTTCAACCTTAACTACTGTGACCTTAGTTACAGAAGACCTATCTGTGGCACCACAGGGAAATTGCTCATGGTCAGACCCAGAGATTGCCCTCTTGACCTAGTAGATGTCTTATAATCTTTGTCCCCGTAGACTTGTCTGTAGAAACTGTGTAAAAGGCTTGCCTTTGTCTACGTATAATCCAGATGTTGTCAGGTTCCACCAACCAATGGGCTCAATGAGGTAGCATTCATATAAGGAGGAAGCTTTTGCTTTTTCTAACCAAATGATTCTCTTGGCCTGTAGAGAAAGGAACTCCTGTCACCTCGTAAGACCTTTTTCCACCTGTTACTATCTCTTCTCTTAAAGGAGTGATTAATCTGTTAAAGGCCTGATTATCAGTAGACTACACTGCCCCCACTACGAGATAAGGTGATTTTTCTTCAAAAGCAAGAAACTATGTCACTCTTGTATGCTTTCCTGGTCTGTAGTGGACTTGCTTACACTGGTCGTTTCTGCACATTAAATAGACAAATGACAATATCTTTGCTCCCTCTTTTCTTGCTTCCTGACCAGAGACTGGGTAGAAAAGTAAGAGGAGGGGTGTCACACTAAGGGCCAATTATTTCACTTAAGGTGAGGATAGAAGTTTCAGTTTTGTCCTCCCACTTAATCTACATTCCCAACATAGTTGTCCAGGAAGCCTTGTTATCTGGATAACAAAGCCCATATTTTGATCTTGTTTGACTCAGGCCTTTGTGTTTATATTTGATTGGCCAGAACCCTGGAGGGAAGGAGGACTCCAGTTACCCTCACTTGAACTCATACCAGTGACATTAGCAACATTTCAGGAACTACTCATTTGTACCTGCTGTTGAGGCCAAACACCCAGCCTCTTCTCTAAGTCTCCTCTAGTAGTTTCTGTGATGTATTTGTGGAGACTCACTTGAACTCAGAAACAAGTCCTTTCTTGTTGCTTTAACTCGTCCTCATACTTGTGCTCAGAACAAGTTCTTCTCTATTCCAGTCTCCTCATGGTAAAGTAATACCCACAGGTCTTTGGAGGAAGCAGTTCCCTATTTCTGCTGTTGAGGGTTCATTGGTGAAAACTCTGCTTCCTGCCCCGCTGCTAGGCCACTGTGGTGCTCCCTCCTTTATCTTGCTCTTGGGTCTTGCACAGAAATGGAAGGTTTATCCTCCAGTTAATTCTGTGGTAAATTTTGACACCTAGTCTCCTCATGGCCCAGACTTCATGGAAGATGCCTCAACCAAAGCAATATCTTCATTTTCTGCTGACACCTTCTCTCTGTTTCTGAGTCTATACTCATCTCAAAGGTCCTCAGAGAATTAGAGTCTAATTATTCCTTTAGTATTACCTTTATATTTATTTTTCTTCTAATGTCATTTAAAAAAGGCGCTCATGCTAACAAGGCTAAAAGGGCATAATTAACCCCAAATCTCTATTTCAATTCACCAGATCTATCCAGATGCGACATGTATGGATTTTCTGACTGTAAGAAAGGTTAGACTAAATTATCCTACAGTAACAAACAACCTAAAGCCATAGTGACCATAACAAATTCTGACAGAAATAAATAGAAAAAAAAAGAATTGGGAGAACTAAAAACTCAGAACAATTTAGAACCTATTCATCAAAGGGGGAATTAATTTATGTATTTTCTACTAGAGTTAGGATTAGGGTAAACAGATACCTGTGTCATTTGAACATTAGTGAAAACTGACTGGGATCACAGAGATGTGGAAACAGCCCCAAACAGATTCGAGGAAATTTACATTCAGTTTACATATGTATTTATATGCTGCCTCATGGTCAGAAAGATTTGAGGTAACTCACAGGACAAATATACTCAAAGAGATAAAGACTAAATAAGAATGAAGAAAAATGGAAAAAGAAGTAGAAAATATAGACTATGATAAGGAAAACAAAAAAAACAAATATGTAGACCACAAAAGCTGGTATAAATATCACAAAAGAGTTTAAATTTGCTCCTGATTTCTTGACATCACAGAGCATAAGTGACATAGTTCTTATTAAACAATGAGAAAAATATCACAGAATATCCATTCTTTCAGGCAAGCAAACTTGAACCAAACAGGGAACTTAGAATCTCCCTTGTCAGTCAAACTTCCATTAGATGTTGAATAACAAACAAGTCAAGGTTGCACTTGTTGATAAGGACTGAATAGCTGGTGTTTGCAGAGGTGTTTGAGAGCAGATCTATAAGCTCCAAAGCTTGACAGAAAGGTTGAGTTGCTTGCCCACATCTTTTGCCCACCGTCTGCCATCTCTTCAATAGCACTTTGGGCAGATTCCAGGACACAAAAGGGCTCAATTAATTTCTCAAAGTGTTCCATTATGAAGCGTTTGCCAAGATTATTTAGCATTGAAAAGTATTGCAACCAGTAGCCCAACCTGTTGAAAAAATAATTAAAGTTTAAATAATGTTCCTATAGAGTGACTGATGTGGGTTGTTCTGACTCTTAAAGAATCTATCAGGTTGAAACAACTGCAAAACATGTCCCTGCAAATTAAATAATTTACACCTTTACTTGGAGTAAGTTGATAGAAACCAATTGAACTTGTAAAAGTTTACCAATGATGATAATTTTGGTTTTGAACTTGACTTTCTATACTAAGGAATAGATCCAACTGTCCAGATCATTTCTGAGATATGACAATTAAACCATATTATCAGTGTATAGAATCATAATTTGAAAGCTGATCTTTATTGCATCAGCACATGTACCTTGTTCATATAAAGATGTTTTTATTTAGTAAAATTATAGGCTAAAAATAAGAGAAACTAGAACAAAATCTAGCGTAGAGCCCTCAAAACTATTCTATAATCTGTCAGTTTTATTTAACACTTATTTTGACAGTAGTTTTAATATGCAGAGATGTAGGTTCAGTATGAAAAAACACCATATAAGTGTCTATATTATGTTGTTTTCCTCATTAATGATGTCTTTTATAGGTCAAATATAGATAAAAAGTCCAGAAGAGCTGCAGGTAATAACACCGTCCTAGAGAAATTGTCCTACAAGTTGTTAGAAGTAGAAGAATCAGTTGTGAAGCATTAAACACCTAAATTTATCCTGCAATTTATATTAGCTGTTGAATAAATATTTAGTTTGTTAGAAAGAAAACTGGCATAAAATTTTGATTGAACGCCTACCAAAAAAAAAAAAAATGGATCTATAACCTTGAGAGCATGGGGAACTGGTTAAAAAAAAAAAAAAAAAAAGGCCAGATATGGCTTGAGTTTAGTCACACATCATTGTACCCAAGTTTAATTATTCTAAAACAATGACAATGACTAGAGTTAACCAAATAGAATGTGATTCACAAAATTTTGAACCATCCTCAGGGTGGAACGTAGTAAGTCACAGCAGGTCATTGTTCTCACTGCCACAGACAGAGAAAGCCACACAAATTATCAAAAAAAAAAAAAAGTAATTACATTAAAGGTTCAGAGATCTGTGGAAGCAATGAGGATGGAATGAACTAAAATTCTAGAGAGGATACTATTTAAAGGTGATCTGAAATATTTATTCAGAGCTCTGTGATTCTTTTATACAGAATGTACATTCTGTAATGGCCACAGACCCAGAGATAATTCGGATATTGGAGGAGCAGTAAAGGGCTTTAAAACAAGAACAGGCAGTTCCCAACTTAACAGTTCAACTTCCAATTTTAACTTTATAATGGTGAAAAAGCAATACACATTCAGCAGAAATTCTGCCTCACATTTTGAATTTTGATCTTTTCCTGGGTTAGTGAATTGCAGTACAAGACTCTTGTGATACTGGGCAGCAGTAGGAATAGGGTTTTGCCCAACTATAGGCTAATGGAAGCATTATAACTTATGTAAGGGAGGCTAAAACTGAGCAGAGATGTTAAGTAAGTTAAGTGCATTAAATTCACTTTCAACTTATGACATTTTTAATTTATGATGAGTTTATCATGATGTAACAGGGCTGTTGAAGACAAGACTTTGTGAACATTATTCATTCATGGAGTTGCCAAGTGTCAAAGCAGACTGAACAGCACAAATCAACCATTGTGAGTGGCTGAGCATCTGAAAAATTAATATTTCCAAGAAGTTAGAAAAAAAGATGAATGGAAGAGATGAAGGTATGCATAAATTAAACAGGTAATTTGAATCTATAGTTCTTCAAAATCATCAAATAGACATTCTAGAAATTTAAAAGAACACTGTCTGGAATTAAAAATTCAATAAATGGGCTTAATAGCTGTTAAGATGTTTTTGATCCAAGTGTTTTGCTGTATCTAAACTGAGATGCAAGGAGGAAAAAAAAAAGAATGTAAAGGCACATAGAATATGTCAAAAAGTTTAGCATATATATGATTGGCATCTCAGAAGGAGTGAAAAGAGAAAATGGCCCATTATTGTAAGAAGGCTGAGAATTTTCAAAAATTGATGGACATGCAGATTTTAAAAACTCAGTGAAACCCAAGCAAGGTAAATACAAAACCTAACATATCCAGGCACAAACTGCTGAAAACCAAAAGCAGAGAGAAAAATCTTAATAGCTTCCAGCAAAAAAAAAAAAAAAAAAGGTACCTTCAGAAAAACCATCAATAAGAAAGCTATTTGACTATTCAATACAAAGGACAAAAGCCAAGAGACATTGTATTGAGAAGAGAGAAGATATAAAGTACGCAAAGAATATAAATATAAAACAGAATTTTATACTCAGTGAAAATATACTTTACACTGAAAGAAAAATATTTTTCAGGAATAAAAGAAAAAAACAGTGGAATTTGTTATTACCAGGTGTGCACGACAGGAAGTCAGAGTTACTTGGGAAAAAGAAAAATCATCCAAGCTGAAAACATGGGAATGCAAGAAAAAATAAAGAACACTGGAAAAGATAAATATGTGGGCAGATGTAAATTAACATTGATTCTTTAAAACAATAATTGCAATATTCGGTAGATTTTAAAATATACATAAATCTCAAATTAATGAAAAAACAATGTTTTGCTAAGGGAAGTCATAAAATTAAAAAGATGTTGAGGAAGCGGTAAAAGTAATAGTCTGTTTCCATCATAATAAATCAAGGCTGTATGTTGTAATCTCTAGGATTATCAGGAAAAATAGTAAAAGAATATGTTAACATAAAATGGAATAATAAAAATATTTTATTAACTTAGTATAATGCAAGAAAGATTTTTTTTAAAGGGAGCAGAAAACAGATGACACAAAAAGCAAAGAAATATTAGAAAGGCAGATATAAACTCAGTTATACCAGTAACTACATTAAATATAGGCTATATTTTCCAAGTAAAGAACTAAAAATTTAGGTTGGATGACACAATGTGGGTTCTCAAGTTGTCTGTCTGTTTGACTAACTACAAGAACTAACAGAAGAGGTGTTACTGGATCCAACCTTAGAGGCTCTAGTTTCCATCATACTTGATGTAGTTAATCTATGATTACAAAGTTGGGAGGCGAAATAGATTTACTCTAGCCCAAGAAAATATCAGTCTGAACCAGGGTTAGTAAATGTTTAAAAGTACTAAGATGCCTGACTCCATCTAGCTGTTTGTATTTCTGAATTCAATGTTTTATATTTTCTACACAGAAGAATCAACAATTCAAAAGTTTTAGGTAAACCATGCTATTTGGGGGAGAATTAAACTATATTTACTACAGGAAGGTATGTTCATGCTAACTCAAAAAAAAAAAAAATGTTATCTGTCCAGACCACAGCCCCGTCTCACATATGCACCATGCTGCAGGGAGAGTAAAGATAGAGCCATGTAAGTACTTCTCTGGCTGTCTAGTCAGAAGCCTCTGTCGCCAGGATAAAATCTCCTCAAGATATCCTTTTAGTGTAACTTTAAACAAGAGACTGCAAGAATTAAGGATACAAACATTGCTGAGCATTAAAGTCAAAGGAAAGCCCAGCTGGTGTCCCAGAGAGAAGTGAACTTTGTCATGTCTCATTCAATAGCCTCTAGGTAGCAAAATGACGAGGGTGCAGAATGAGAGGAAGAAGTCCACTCCTGCAAACGTTCAGTATCTTGATGAATATGAGTCTAAGGAATTAAAGAACACGAAAAATGGCATTTCCTAGAGCTCCAGGAAAAAATCACAAAGGAGCCATTTTTCTGAGTTTGGCAGGTGTGGTTGCTTACATAGAAATGATTGTGTCAGACTGGATTATTCTGGTTATTCGGCTGCATTTGTTATCTGAGACCTAAGCATTGCCTCACACATAAATTATTTTATTGTATGCTAATTTCTTGAAAATCAGTAATATGAAAACCATATGGTTTCATTTTGATTTGCTTATTCAAGAAACACACCAAAATCTTGCAAAGCCTCACAGATGTCATCTTGTACAGTAGTTGTCTACAGGACCCAGGGGGTAAATATGCTTTGGCTTTCTAAATCTTCACATTAATTATCTCTGCATGGGTGTGGGTTAGTCATAGTTTATTTAAATGTTATTGAATATTTGTATATGCCAGTTACTTTCACCTACTTCATTTCTTTTAAACTTCATTTAAAATCTTTTCAGTGGATTTTGTTATTCCAATTTTACCAAGGAGGTAACTGAAGCCACTAGGGTTACCCTATGATGGCTAAGTAGAGGGCCAGGGGAAGGAGGGATCAATTGGGGGAATCGTTTTATGAACTATATAGATGTCTAACCAATGTACTGTATACTTGAAACTAACTTAAATAAATAAATGTATTTTAAAAAAAGAAAAAAACACATAGCTAGTAGTAAGAACTTAAACCTGAGCTTCTGATTCCAAGCCTGGTATTCTATCACTCCTCTAGTTTGTCCACATTCCTTATTTTTGGTATTATTATACCATAAATAACATTCATGATAGTTATAATAGTCCAGAAAGTGATAGTTCTATACATCTGTCCAGTCTCTGCCAAAGGATCTCATTCCAAAAATGAATTCCTTGGAAATTTTTAAAAAATAAAATCTGAAATGCCAGAATGAGTTCGTCATCACTGTAATGAGTTTACTCTACAAGATAATTATAATGATGATAATGCTGAAGGAGAAAGAACGAGGATGGGGCTTGAGTTTAGGCATTCATAGAGCAAGGAACTACTCTTTGGAATTTTCTTGGTTCTTTTTAAATTTCAACGACCAGAAATTTATTTGGGGGGCAGGAAGTGCACAAATGTGTTTTGGCGTCCGGAAGAGTGTGGGTGTTTGTGATCATGTGATTTCACTCCATTAGGTGTGTGGGTGTGAGTGTCTGGGTATTCAACAAGATCATCAATTTACCTTCGTGTGCCCAAGGGCAGCTTGCAATGAGGGTTAAGGCAGAGGCCACTGGAAAAACAAACTGGAACTGTTAAAGGAAAGATGGCTCAAGGGGCAGCTTTTCCTGTAAAGTAGCAAGTGGATTTAGCATTCGTGAAAATTTCCAGTGCTGGTTGGAGTCCAGAGGGACCTAGGGTGTCCTTTCAGCTTGCCTCTGCCACTTCCTGGCTCTGGCTGGAACACGAATTGCCCTCTGACTCTGGCCTGGCGCAGCACTGCTCCATGTCAAGGTCTGTGCCCTCTGTCCTCATCTGCTCCTCTCAGAGATGTCCCTTCTGTACTGCGCCTATGGGTGTCTGCCAGCCACACTGCCAGGAAACAGAGGCACTAGACAGAGTGGGTTTAAAGAGATTGGCAAAGCAGAGGCCAGGGAAAGAGCCTATTCCCTTGAGGGCAGAGCTGAGGGGAAGAAGAGGGGTATGATGGTGACAGTAGATTGGAGCTCTTCAAAGGTGCCACACCCTCCTTGCCATCTCCCTAGACTCCAAGACCCATGAGGATACTGGCCTTTTCTGTATTCTCCCGACTCTGTCCAATCACATGGCCCAAAGGGTTCTCAGGGACCCTCTAAATTTATTGATGGGGGAAAATGAGATTCAGAGAATAGAAGGAGAAGTGAAATTCCTGTGGCCATACTGCATTAGCCAAGGCTTGGGAATCAGGGAGTCAGGGTCTAGTCCTTCAATATGCCAGTATTTTCCTATGTTATTCTGATGAGATGGACTATTTTGCTAAGAGCACTCTGACTCCTACCTACTTACTCATTGTCACCTCCACTCTCTACTTATTCATAATTTTGCAGAGTTGGTAAGATCCAAGTCTCACTCAGTTGACTCATTTAGCAAACATCACTATGGAGCACCTCTATGGACACAGGCACACTGCTAGTAAGACCCAGAAGGGGACAAAACCCCTTCTACTAGTGGAACTTCCTTTCTCAGATGGCCAACACGTCGAAGGTTTTCTCTCTTGACTTTATTCATTCATGCATCCATTCACTTTATGTGTGTTTCCTGAAGAGCATCTATATCTTTAATTTTTTTTATTTTAATCTGCATACTTTAATTCTCTCCCCTCTCACTCAAATCTCTCAACACTAATGATTTGAGCAGTATTTGAAGTAATGATTATATTTATGGTCATAAAGACCTTGACCACTTTAGCAAAATCCCAGCAATGATCCCAGGCCTCCTTTGCATATTGAAAGGAAGAAGGATACTGCATTTTCCAAGTTTTTATGCCCAGATTGGCAGGGGTACATGTTGACTTAGCTGTATGAGAAGTGAATATGAACATAACATATAAGAAGTGGCATGGACACCCAGAAGTGTCCATGTGTGTGGCAGTCTGGCAGGTCACTACAACTGCAGGTCACTAGTGGCATTTCCACCTATAGCTAGATATACAAAAGTCAGGTCATTGACTGCAGGATGGACAGACCCGCCAGAGGAAGATTCACAACCCTACAGGGCATAAGTGACGGCTCATTCTGGCAAATGAGAACAAATGAGGTACCAGCTTTCTTTTCTCAAATCTCAAGCAGTGGTCTAATTCCTAATTAAACCCTTTATTTCCATAAGACTTACCGTGGCTTTATATGGTTTGTCTTATTTCCATACTGCTTTATCCGCGTAGTTTCTTTCCTTCATGTTCATATAACCTCTTTTCTTTTCTTTTTATTTTCTTAAAATCAGAGAAATCAGCCATACTATTTACCTATGTTCTTTAAAAGGCCGGAGTAAAACTTGCTACAGTCTAAAAGCAAACAATATGCCCGTTCAATTTATCTGATAGCTAAGAGCTTAGATCTTGGAGTCAGACAGGCCCATATAAACCCATTTTTAAGACAGTTTTAAAACTGGTCTAAATTTTGGGTTAAATCCTAAGTTTCAATCCCGACCATCCCATACAATAACTGTGTGTTTCTGGGGGGAGGGGGGAATGTTTACCACTCTAGTTTCATTTTCTAATATTTAAAAATGAAGATAATAAGTGTCCTGGATATATGTCACTTTTACTCATCCAGTGCAACAGTCAGGGTTCAGTCAGAAAGACAGAGCCACTGTAAGTATTATAGGAAATGAGAGTCTTATCAGGAACTAGACCTTGTGCAAATATAGGAGGAGCTGCGGATTTGAAGGTGGTGCTGGAGGATTAAAGAATTGGTCACTAAGCAGTCTGTCTGAGTCAGAGCTTGCAGAAGAATCTGAGGGTAGACACGTCTGAGTCAGAGTTTACAGAAGAATCTGAGAAAACAAGTATACACAGCAACCGAAGTGGGACCACCAAGGGAACCCTGAGGAGAGGACTATGGAAACCACCATCTGTGGGTTCACAGCTAAGTGCTTGGTGGTGGCCTGCGCTGCTGTCATCAGCAGAGCCAACAGTGAAGAAGAGAGCTAGACAGACAGAAAACAAGCTAGGCACCTCTGTGTCCGTCTATGACAATATCTGGCCATGACAACCTTTTGAGAATAGTGGCTTCTGCTCAACTCTCATCTCTCAAATCTTCCTCAAATTCCTCTTCTGGTTAACTCTAAACTTGTACCACATAGGGAAGGGATTCTTGGGAACTTGGGAACCAGCCGCAGACAAATTGAATAATGCCCCGTATCCTTTGTTCCTTCTATAACTGTAAATTTCTTTGGGAACCAGTCATCTCACTCTCAGTTCTTGTGGCTTGAGTGGGGCTCACTCCACGACCACCCCTTCTCCCCTCTGAGCCTCCAGGGGACTCAGGCCTGCCTAACTGAACGTCACACACTAACGGCGATTAATTGGCACAAGGATGGACTCAAGACTCCAATCATAGCTGTTCTGGAAAACTGCCAGAACCATATGGAGAAAGAATCACTCTTTTTTTTTGTGGGGATAGGACATAAGCTTAGAACTACTGGTGGCCAACTACAGGCCACCTAGAGGGAGCCTGAGAATGGAACTAACCCAGGGAAAGCCAGGCCTATGGAAGAAGAGTGAGATTGAGCCCTGTTTACATCATTTAAATCACACAGACCTGGAAATCAAGACATAGCTAGGTTATGTTTGCACTGGTTAAACTAAACTTTTATCACTTGCAGTCAAAAGGGTCCAAACTAAAACAATAAGGTTGAGGATCAAATAAGCAAGAGCTTGTCATGTATTAAGTGCTCAAAAAAATCACCTATTTTATTTTCATTAATTACATAGATTTCCATTTCTAGCCTTGCTGTGTCTACTCCTTCTCTTTGGTGTTTATGTGAAGAATATTAAGTAAAGTTCTGTCTGGGGACATTAAACCATGTAAAATGACCTCAGAAGTTCCCATTTTGTTGGTGTCTACAAGCTCAGCAGCCATAATTAAAAGACAAAAAAAAAAAAAAAAGAACTGGAGCCAGCACTTTTACAAAAAATAAAAAAAAAAATTAAAAAAAAAAAAACAGAAAAAGAGCTTATGTAGGAATTTTATCTCATCTGCCAATATTCTGCATCTTGTCACCCTTTTCGTGACAATTTCTTCCTGACCCTGTAGATGCCTCTGGATGGCTCTCTGCCTCCATCCTTTTTCTATGTCACTCATGTCCTCCAACAAGAACTATGAGAAGATGGGTTAACCCTTAGAAGGGTTTTCTTTGAAAAGAAAAGTCTGAGTAAGGACTGGACAGGACCCAGAAGAGAAGTATTTGCAGTGTTAAAAGACTGGTAGGTAGCCTTTCTATTTTCTATTGGAACTGGGATTAGCTCTACGGGGAAGAAATGACTTGGTAGAAACTGATCCCTAGCTCGGAGGGAGGGAGGGAGGGAGTGAGGGAGGGAGGGAGGAAGGGAGGGAGGGAGAGAGAAAGAGAGAGAGAGAGAGAGAGAGAAGAATAATCACCCAGTTAATCGGCCAAGGCATGTTTATAAAGTCCACAGGGTACACAGAATATAGCAGCTGAATTTCCATTGGGTTTGACTAGGAAATGGGCTCGGGATATAATGTAGCCTTTAGAGTAATCATTTGCAAGGAACCCTAGATAGTGAATACAATTTAATAACATTAAATAAATAATGAACGTCACTGAAATACCTTCTCTGGAAAATGTTAGCAACTCAAGGACAATGACAAAGTAAGAGGCATGGAAGAGATGACTTTCAGAATCTAGTTCAGTAGAAAAAAAAATGCCATTTTTTCCAAGATAATTACTCTTTGTGCAACCAGTAACATGAAGTAGTCATAGTTATTAACACAGGACAAAATATAGGAGACTTAGAATGTTCATTTATTTTGCCTTCCAGCTGAACATCAAGGTAAAGTTCTCTCTCTCTCTCTCTCTCTCTCTCTCTCTCTCTCTCTCTCTCCCCTCTGCGTGCACACAGTTAGAGCTATGTCTGCTAGCTCCAGCTGCTTTAAACTCCTCCTCTGAACAGAACTCATAAATGGCTTTCCTTTTATGTTTACAGTACATGCTCAAACTAGTGTTTATGTAGATTTAGTCCCAACTTTAAGCTGTGTTCACCAATAGGCAACCTAGAGGTTCCACTTCCAAAAATCTATTTTCATGAGAGACAGGTCTGAGAAAGACTCAACAAAATGAACGAGCTGGAAATAAGAGGTCTAGCCAAATAACCAAGTCCTGAATTTGGAGGGGGCAGGGGGGGAATTAAATGCAGCATAGCATCTAGGGGTAGAACTAACAATTCTTAGCAAGAGCAGATGTGGTGCCCAGCAAAGGAGGCAGCACCCAGAGGGACCAGTAGTTCCCAGGAACAGCAGTGGGAATTCCCGGTGAATCCTCTGTGGGATCCGATCAGGCTTGTTCAAGATTATGTGTAAAATTATCAACTGGAAGCTCTAGTTTTGGGGTGGCACTGAGAATTTGGGGGGTACCATATTTGCATACTGTATAGGGTGAAATCTAGAGAAACATGGGTTACTCACATGTATTTGACAATTCTTATATATTACTACAAATCCCATCTATCTCATTTCTTATTTCCCCATGGCTATGGTGATCAGAAGACTTTCGAGCCTCAGTCATGAATCACCTGAAGACTCCTCACCTTCTTGCTCATGCCTTGAAGCTTCTCTGATGTCACAGCTTGGGGTGCTTACGGCAATCTCTCAGCACTTCTCCTGCAGTCCCCAAAGGGCCAGAGGGTTAATGCTTGGGTGGTAACCCTCGACAATGGGAAAGGGAAACTAATGAATAGATATCCTTTTGTCCCCAAGCCCCAGGGGAAAAATTCTAAAGTGTATTTCATAAAGGTTCTCATGCAGTCTAGTACTTAGACACCTCTAGTGGTTACCAGCCCAGTGATGCACTTTGGATGGACTCTCCCTCCTGCTCAGATCAGTTTCTCTGTCCCTCACATCCCTAGGATCATATGTACCACTCATGTATCTGCCTTATCTCAAACTCTGTTTTGGGTAAACCCACAAAAAGAATTTCTCATTTTGCATTAGGAATTGTTCTTATTCTAAAAATTCTTTAAAACTGGGCCTTGAAGAAATATTCCCATATGTAGACATTTTTGACATTCTACCTTTTTCCTACCATCTCCTTTGGGCTCTGATTATCATCCAGAGTTCATAACATCTAGAGCCAGTACTATTAGGAAAGTATTTCAGTTGTGTTTTAAATGGTTCGTCAACTTATAATTAATCAATTGGGAACCAGGGGAATTTACCTAGGAGCCAAGAAAACATATTAGCTAATACGCGTCATGGAATACAAAGCCTGGGGTAAGAAAAACATATGCAAGTGACAAAGGAAAATTAATACATTATAGTTCCTCCCTGCTAATTTAGAGTTGGAATTAGTGTTCTCTCCTCTTGCAGATTCTTGCAGATAAGAAATCTGAAGACCAGGGCAGTTAAATGAAGAGCTCAAGTATTCGGCTCCCTAATCTAGGGCTCATTTTTTGACAAGATCCAAGAATCTAAAAAGTATAGATAAAGCCATAGGTTTATTCATAGTGTCTCTGTTGATGACAATGAGTTTGATAGAAATAAAAGAATCAAGCAAAAGAGGATATTGACTTGTTGGCCTATAGAATACAAGAAAGCAAAAATCTGTCAGGGGTGCATCTCTAATTTTAAAAACACCCACCAGGTTCAGTGAAATAATCAATTTCCGTGCTAGTAGCATGCCACTAGGGATGGACTGAGTTCATGAAATAAGATCTGCTTGTCTCCGTCCACCCCTACTGTATTCATCCTGCTTCCCGTCTGTTCTGCCTTTCCCACTTGGTGACCCACTCATGACACATCTGGCTCTTGCTCATTCTACATCACTCCAGGGTTTACTGCCTGCATTCCTTTTGTTGGCACTGGACCTCTTAGGGCTGCTATCCCAGCAACAGGCGCCACTTGGCCTGGCTTAGCTCCCAGGCCTCATCCCTGCCCTGGCCTAGGCCCTGGTGGATCAGAGAGGACAAATTCTCTGTACAGCATCTGTGAAGGTGGCCATCGAGCCTCTTTCAGAGCCTTGCTACTGAAGGGGAGCCTGCTGCTTCACAAGACAGCTGTGTCTTCTATTAGATATCTTCATGTAGAAATGGTTTCCTTTTATTCAGAATCTGCGTCACTGTAGCTTTTGTGCATGCATCCTGGTTCAGCCTTAGAAAGCAGTGTAGCCTGTTCCATGTGACATTCTTCTGACGCTTGAAGGCATTTCTCAGACTCAGACTCATCCTCATTCCTCACTTCTCAAGACTAATATTATGTCCCCGAGCCCTATAAGCATTCCTCATATGATAAAAGATCTAAGCCCTATGCTGTACTATTCACCCTGCTCTGTGTTCCATCCCTGTCAGCCCTCCAAAGGTGCTATACCCAGAGATGAATCCTTCCCTCCAGAGGGGGTCTGTCCAGGGCAGTCACCATGAGGTTATTACTTTTGGAACATACTGAATTTGTGAGTTAAATAAACGCATAGGTTTTTATATCATGAATCAAATCCAAATTATATCTTTTGTCATAAAATATTTTTGGAATAAGTTGAGCAATAAGTAGATAAATACACAAATGAATAAAAATAAATGCTTTAAATATGCTCAATATTTTCAGCCCCATTTTGAACCGGACATATCCCATGCTATATACTTCACTGACGGCACTTTATATGATCAAATGATTAACATTGTGTCATATTTGAAAAGTCCCCAGTGTCACTGCCAGTATTTTCATTACCAAAAAAAAAAAAAAAAAAACCTTAAAGCCTTCATAGTTCTAAAAATCTTAATTATAATCCCAATAGAAGATTTAGGAAAGGGCTCGTAATTATAATTATAATACTGATTTTTATGGAAAGAAAACAGGGACCATTTTATCAATATAGTTACTTGTGATAAAAAGGGGAAAGTTGTTTATTTATTCAAAGTTTTAGTAAAAAAAAAACTTACTTTGTTTGAAAACTATGTGTTTTTTTTTGCTTTTATGAATTTAAGGATAGTAAAGTTTAACAAAAATGATGAAAAAGACTCCAATAACATTAATTTACCACACTCATTTCAAAGAAATGCCTTTTCTACCAGAAATGTGAAATGCAATTGAACAGTAGCATTATGGGGCATCTACCAGGAGAAAGACAAGGAATTAGGCATGATATTAAAGGTTGAAGGGCTCTGAGCTTAATTTAAAAAATGTGTATCTTATTAAAAGCAACACATATAAATGGTCTGAGGTTCTTCAATGGCTTTATTTGATCATAAAGAGCTATGAGAAAGAATGAAAATCTGCAGTGTTTGTATGAGTGTTAGGAGAAGGTAAACAGACTAAATAAGAAAAATGATGTGTAATTGGGTGCTAAAGGGGGTAGAATTTAAATAGGGAACACTAGGTACATATGGGATTACAATGTCCTTTCTTATCAAGATGGAACTTCAGAGAGCCCCGCACAGTTCTCCCTTCCCTTGTTAGGCAGCACATCAGTCTGGCCTCATTCAGTTGAGAGGTAGACTCACAACAGAACCAGAACCAATCCCGAGAGGAGAGGATTGTGTAGACACCTGCCTGTCCAGTCTTTGTTGTGAGGTCCAAGTCACACAAGACCTACATTTAATTCTTCATGGACTTGGGCTCTGAATTAATGTAAAATCCTAAAAAGTCAGGATTTTAAGCCAAAGACTTAAAAAGCAAAAAAGTGTACTTTAGGGGAAAGAGTTCTAAATGAAGGCAAATGAAGATGACCGTTATTACTCAGTCCTGTTCTGTCACCCCATAAAGGTAAAGACTTGCGTTCTTCTACCTGGCAAAGCCTGGATAGTCCTGAACATTGGAGTTTTTGTTTCTGGTTGAAAGAGGAAAAGGAAGATATATGCAAATATTAGACAGTGACAGAGAAGAAGAAATGATGACTAGTACCCTATCTGGCCTCATAGTCAGTGGTAAGTGAGGTCAGAGGCAAGTCCAAGGACACTGCCACTATAGAGGGCTCAGGGGGTGCAGTTTATATGGAAATGTGTAACAAAGCGTAGTGCGTCATTGCCCTACCTTGACCTTGGCCACAGCACTCCCCTGACTGACAACCCAGGGTTATAACCCCTTGGCAGAAACATTGGCATTAACACAGAAGTCAGTCTTGATGATAGAAGCATTAAGATTCTTCTGAGTGGCTCTGGAAATTAAAGACAATGATCAGGGACGAGAGCAGGAGAGAGAAGATACAACAGAAGCTAAGGACTCAGCGACCTGCATTTGACAGATAGATTGATGAACACATGGGCAAATTCCAGGGAGTACCCCCAAGAAATACAGGGGGAGCAAAAAGTTGTGTACAAGTAGGCAGGAGCAAAAGCAGAAGATCTGAGTCATTACTGATCATGTGTTCTTTTTACACTCCTAGAAGAAACAAAGACTTTCAACATTTTCTTTGAGCTTTGAGCTCCAACCAATTCTCTCTCTAAAAAAAAAAAAGACTGGAGCAATATCAAGTTTTGCAGATGGTAAAGTAATATTATGTTACTGGAATGACAACTGAAAGCCAGCATGCCCCCTTAGGATTTATATTCTTAGTGCTCTGAAAGCCATGAATCTTGAGATGTGCTTGCTAAACTCTGCATAATTTGGACTGTGGGGGTGAAGCAACAAGTATTGGTTCTAAAATCTCCTGTCAAGAAAAGAGTGGCTATTCTTTGGGGTGGCAGACTGAGTCCCTATAACGAGATTTGCCCTGGTGTCGAATTTTCTCTCCGGCATCCAGCCATCCCTGTGTTTAGACCCCTCGATGAATAGTGTTCCCTTCATGTGCAAAGCCTGGTGTTCCACTGAGAGATCACTCTTTCTCTTTCCACACACATTCACTTGGACCTTGGTCAAAATTATCCTCCAGAATTTGAGTCACCTGAGTGAACAGTCAGGCCAGCAGAGATAATTTGGAAAGATGAGGTATACTTTCAGGGGTTAGAACTAAAGGGAATGGGGAGTCATTGTATCTGTAAAGTCATTGAATAGCAAATATCGGGGGAAGAATTTCTGAGGGTCTAGTGTCTTCCTCTTTAAGCAAAGTAAGAGTACAGTTCCAGGATCACACTAATGGAGAGTTGATTGGAATGTGACCTCTGGGAAGATTTCAAAACCCTACGAAATCACCACCAGCCAACCTAAAATTCAAACTCTACTGTTTAGCACCCAGTAAAGAAAGCCAAGCAGACTTTCCTCAAAGACAAATGACCTTAAATCTACTACCTAAGAAAGTGAGTCAGGAACTACACACGTTCACAAGATCACTATGTTTATTACTTGCACGCTTCCTGTCTATTTAAACATCAAGCTTAGATTTAAAACCCTGACAATGAACACAGCTGGCCACTTTATCCCAAGGTATTAATTGAGGATCAATTCATATATATCTAGAGCAGTTATTCTCAACTTGGGAAAATTTTGTTCCATAAGAAATACCTGGAAATTTTTAGTTGTCACAACTTGTAGGTGCAGGAGGGTGCGTGCTACTGTCATCCATGAGCATCACTAGAGGTCAGGGATGCTGCAGAACATCCTACGATAAACAGGACAGCCCCACTGCAAAGAATTCTTAGTGCTAAGGTTGAGAAACTCTGTTCTAGAGGCCAGAGAGGTAACCAACACTGTGAGAGTAACAGGTGTGAAAGTAGGGAGTGGTGGGGAATATAGCAAATTGTAGGGTATATTCACTTTCTAAGGCATGTCATATAAAAATATTTATAAGCCTGTGTGGACTTAAGTAAACACATATGCCAGACAATTTCAACCTGCTTGTAGCCTGATTGCAGCGCTGGTTACCCACTTTTTTTTCTTTTTTTTAGCAGATGAGGATAGTCATACAGGTGTGTAAGTGTGCATATGTGTGTGTGTGTGTGTGTGTGTGTTTTAATACATGTGTGTGTATATATGTACTGGCAAAAACATTTATTTTTAAGTGTTTTTCAAAGGAAGACCCTTCATCCCTCTTAGAATAGAGTCCTGTTTTTTTCTCTTCTTCCTCTACTCTATACTTCCCCCTCCTTCAATTACATCAGCCTCTTCCTCTTGTTCGGACCTTAGCAAAGGGGAAGCCCAGCTGTGCCATTCCACCCATAAGAAGAGCTTCTGGTTTAAGTTGTGATCCCTTCATATTGCTTAAAGCCCTTTGGAAGGAGGCCCCATAGCTCACATTACTCCTTTAGCCTTTTGAGACAGATGGGCTGAAAAAGACAGGTCGGCCCCACATTTACGATGTGCCCATGGAGTTATTTATGGTTTGTTTATCCACTAAATGTGAAGCAGTTGTGGCCTATGACTTTTAGCTCCAGGGTGCACTGTCAGATTTGAGGGGAAATTGGCAGTGTCGAGTTATATGGTTTCACAGGGTTTTTCAGCTCCCCATCCCCACACCAAGTAGACACCACATCAATCCCCAGACACTCAGGCACAGTGGGATTTCTAGAAAGACACTAATGACCCCACTGGCAAAGAGTCCAGGAGAAAGCCTGAAACAGGTGAGAAGCTGATGAACTTAGAAGAATGCAGTTCTCTGCTCGTCCTCAGTTTTAGAGGATGGGAACAAGCGTGGCTGGCATGAAGCTACAGATGTGGGACGTGAGATGGCACCATGATTTCTGATACAAGCAAACCAATAGCTGATGGAGCATCAGATGAAGTCTGCAGGTACACACTGCTGGTAGGTCAGAGATGCACCACGGAAGTACATTTCTGCAGTGATGTGAGATAGACGTTTGAAAACCCTTGTGCACTACAACCAATAGAGTAGGTATAAAAATAGGTAGGGCACACTACTCAAAACCTACTTAGTGATCAAAGCTTGAACAAAAACAGTTGGAACTCTGGTGTTGCTGGCCATTAAAAATGCACAATGACTGTCAAGTGGACTTGTTGACAGCCTGCTTTATTTAGAGCAGGTGTGATGAGTGCTGGGCAGAGCTAATGGCAGTGGAGCTCTGAGCTGTTGGGCACTTAAAATGCCCAAAGAGCTCTAGAGTGAGGTCCTGTGGAAGAAGACCTGAATGCGATGAAACAATTTCAATTTTTCTAAAATACAGCTGAAAAGTTTCTCATGCTTGTGCAGTAGCTTCACTGGGGGCTTTTCTTCTTCCCTCTCACTATTCCATGTTCTACTGACATCACTGCCCCATATGTCAACGGTATAAGTTAGTTTGCATTACAGAAATGTGAGCAGGAGCAGGAGTCTATAGGAGATACATGTATGGCCTGAGGTCCTGGAAACTAATGCCTAGCTGCCTGTAAGATGCACACAGGAGAATCAACAGCCCTGAGTGTTTTCAGCAAACATGGAGCTTAGGTTTGACCTTGAGCCTGGCAGTAATCGTTAAGTCTGCAAGGCTTTAAGTAGTCTGGGTAGTGATCCACTTGCTCAAAGGAGTAGGGGTGGGGTGTGGGCAGGGGATCAGAGGCTTTGAAAGATTTTTTTTTTAATTTTTATGAGTTTATTTGAGCCAAACTGATGACATATATGGGAAGCGAGCTCTCAAATGCTCCTGAGGCTTTGGGAGGCATTGAAGAAAATGGGACATTGACATGGACTCACTCCTCAGACACTACGTTTCAGAGACACTTCTAGACATGAGAGGGTGGGAAGGATGTGGAGAGTAAAGCAGGTTAGACTATTCTAGAGAGTCTACAGAAGTCTGATTTTTGCCCAGTAGTGACAGATTGAAGGAGAAGGTGGAAGGAATGACAACTAAATATTTTTTTACAGAGCCACCTTATTCAAACACTTTCATTAAATTGTTGAGGAATTGAGGAGAGAGAGTTAAAAAGACTACCAGAGACACATCCACATACTAGGATCCCAACCCCTGGCAAAATAGTAGACATTCAATCACTAGTCATCAAAGAAGGAAAAGGAAGAAATCCATCAATAATATAACATGAACCAGGTACAATATTATTAATGCTTCTATCTAGTACTTCTTCAATACTTTGACTTGAACATGTGCTAGGTCATCAAATGATTCCAATATGACCCAAAAAAGATATTGTTCCTTCAAAAAACAATTTATGCACTGAGCAATACTGGACAATCATAAGATTGTGAACCTGGACAGGACCTCACTAGATGATTCGATATTTTCTCTTCCTCCTGACTATATCATAAAGGACTTACCAAGCTCAAAGAAATCAAGAGACCAAAGATAAACAGGAAATGATGAGCATTTCATATTATCTGATGTAAAGGGTTTAACCACCCAGGCAAAAGTACGTAAGTCAAAGAGTAAAAATTATACACTGAAACAATTTATGAACAATTATTCACAACCAATACCTCTAGCTTTAATAAGAATGAATGAATAAATAAAAATTGAATATGTGAATGATATTTTTAGACTTGAGATATCTTTCAGTGACACCTCCAAGAACTTAGCAATCCAACTTAAGTATGTATTTAACACCTTTATTTGCAAACATCATTCTTGATGTTCTGTAGCTACAAGGATGAGTCCTTAGTCTTCCTGTTCTCTATAGTTTATCAGGGATGGAGTCAGGGGATCTGGCTTAATTCTATCTTCCTCCCAATACCAGAGCCCCTCAGTTCCCAGCAACATCACTCAGCATCCTGGTGGATGGGTTTGAAAGGGCAGGGGTGGATCCATCTGTCCACACAAACACTGACACTGCACTCTTTATGAGCTAAGCAATGGGTTGTGTTGTAGGAAAACAAAGACAAATAGATACATGGATGTATTTGTTTTCAGTCACTGCATAACAAATGACCACGAGTCTAGCAGCTTAAAATGGCACACATTTATTATCTCTCAGTTTCTGTGGGGCAGGTTCCAGCTCAGCCTATCAACAGGCTGTAAGGAAGGTATTGATCTTGCTGCTTTCTCACCCAAAGACTAGAATAGGGAAGAATACACTGCAAGTTCATTCAGATTGTTGGAAATTTTTATTTCTGTTGTATGAGTGAGGGCTCCAGCTCCTTGCCAAAGCTCTTGACCTTCAAATCCCAGAGGCTGCACACAGTTCCCTACCACCTGGCACTCTTCATAGGGAGTTTACCCATGGTTATTTGCCTCCTCAAGGACAACAGGATAATTTTTTTGTACAGTTTTCTAAAACAGAATCTTATTTAATGAAATATAATTATGGAGTGGCATCACCTTTGCTATATTTTATTAGTTAGGAGCAAGTCACAACGCTGCCCACACTCAAGGGAATTATCTAGGGTATAAATGATTAGGGTGTGTCCTCCACTATCCACTTTGAAATTTCAAGATCTCATTTCAAAAATTTGTTTCAGAGTACTGGAGCCCACACTCATTCTGCATATTTGGGAAATTTTCTGTCTAGCTATATCATATTAAAATTTAATCTGTTTGATTTAATCAAGGGAGACTAATGCTCTTGCTTAAAATGAGTACTGGTATTCTTTTCAATTTTACCTGTCAGGATCCCAGCTTATACTATGTAAATGAAGGTACATAGATATGGTTACATATGTCTAATGCATTCAAATGAGTATTTGTAAGTGTTGATGCATAATGATAAAATGAACTAAGGTACCTACATGCCAGTTTAAGAGCTAGACCATTACCAACTCCATTCCATCTACCTGTGTACTTCCTCCTATTCCATTCTCCTACCTCTTAGAGGTAACCTCTCTCTTAAATTCAGTTACAATTTCTTTGCCTTTTAGATAATTTTATCACAAAAGTATTTAACAAAAATATTATATACTTTGGCTAAATTCTGAGCTTTATAAAAATAGCAAGACATATCACAAAGTTTTCTGCTACTGGCTCTTTCCATACAACATTATGTTTTTGAGATTGATCTTTGCTGCTTCATGTAGTTGTAGATTAATCGTTTCTGCTCAAACTATTCTATTATGCAAAGATGGCAAAAATACTCATATTTTATCAATGTATATTTAAGTTTTTTCAGTTTTTACCACTATGAATAATGCTGTTGTGAATATTCTTACATGTCTCCTATTAATATATGCAAGGATTTTTTCTGAAATCTACACCTAAATGTATAATTACTGGGTTTTGGAAAATGCAAATATTCAACTTTACAAGAAGTAACAAACTGTCTTCCAAAATAGTTTTAATAGTTGTATTAATTTAGACTCAATTTACAAGTTCCCTATAACCTACTTTTTCACCAACACTTGGTGTTATAAGATTTCTTGATATTGCCAACTAAGGAGCTTTAAAGAATGTTTCATTCTGATCTGAGTTTGCCTTTTCTTGAATGTTAATAAAACAGCATTTTATAACTTATTTACCATTTATATTTTTTTCCATGAGGTATTGGTTCCAATCATCTGCCTGTTTTTCTATTGTTTATGCTTTTCTTGCTGATCTGTAGAAGTTTTTCATATATTCAGGGGCTTAACTTTTATGAATTCTTGGTTTAAAAAAATATCTTCTCATAATATGTGGCTTGTTTTTCACTTTATAATATCTTTTACTAAAAATAATTTTTTGTTTTAATTAAAGTCAAGTATATCAATTATCTTTGTGGCCAGCCTTTCTGTGTCCTACTTAAGAAACACTTCCCTATTTCAAGGATAGAGAAAAAAAAATATTTTTCCTTATATTTTCAGTTTTTTAACTGAAAAAAGGACCTAAGTGAATAGAAAGGCTAATAGCATAAAGTTGTGATAATTTCACCTTTAGTGATTTATATATTCAGTATAATTCCCATAAAAGTGTACTAAATGATTCTTTAGAAACTTGGCAAGTTTATTCTAAAATTTACAAGAACAAAAGTATGAATAACAAGAACATTCCCAAAATAAAAACGTACAGTAATTGAATTTACCCTACCATACATCTACATGGATACTTATATACCAAAATGACATGTATCTATACCCAATATATATGTAAGCATATATATGTACATTATATATATATACACACTACTTATATCTAATTGTGCATTTATAAAAGAATATAGCACATATATAAAAATTATATATATACTTTTAAGAATATGCTTGCAAAATTATAAAAGAATATTTACATAATTACATATACAAATATACACATAAGTATACATATGTGTCAAATGCTTTTTTGGCATCTATTGAGATGATTATGTATTTTTTTTCTTTGTTCAGTTCATGTAGTAAATTACACTTATAAATTTTTGATGAACAGTCAGTTGTTTTATGGAATAAACTTAATTTTATTATAGTGTGTCAGAGTTTTATATACCATTCAATTTATTTTGTTAATGGTTTGTTTAAACAATTTTACATCTATATTGGTTAAATGAGATTGACCTGTAAGTTTCTGTTTTCTTTCTGTACTTGTCTGGTTTTAGAATCAAGATTATATTGACCTATGGAGTGAATTAAGGAGAATTTTCTCTTTTTCTATTTTCTAAAAGAGTTTTCATATTATTCGAATAATCGTTTTTTTGAAACTATATCTGTCTTACTGTTTATGACTGGCATTGAATATGAGTGTTTAGGACACACTACACTCATTGTTAATAATTTTAAATTATGCCTTGCAAAACTGACCAGTAGAACTATGTGGGTTTGTTGTTTCAATCACAGGATTATTAAATACAGGTTGAATTTTACTAATTTTTATAGAACTCTTTAGCTTTCTTTTTTTGCTTTAGATGGTAACCAAAGTTTTCTTTTGGTTAGTATTTTTTTTTTTTTTACAATGTCTCTCTATTCTTTCATTTTTTCTTCTTTCATTTTTCTTTCATTTTTGGACATTCTATCTCCTTATGTTTTAGATGAGTTTCTTATAAAGAGTAACATAGAATATTTTTTAAACTTCAAAAATCAGAGTCTTTGTCTTTAAATAATGGATTTAATCCTGTCAGATTATAGAGATTATTGCCATATTTGCATTTGTTTTTATCATTGTCTAATCCTTATTTGTTCACTTTCTTATACTTTGTTTTCCTCCTCCCTCTCTCACTGCATTCTCATTTTGTCTTTATATTTTTTAACATTCTTTTTTACCTTCCTTATCTCTTTGTATTGCACTCTGGGTAATTTATTCATAAATATCTTCCAATTCAATAATAATCTCTTAGTTTGCATATAATATGTTATTTTCCCAAACACTGAGCATTTAATTTTGGCAATTTTATCTTTTATTTTTATGCTCTATTTGGATCTTTTTCAAACCTGCCTGGTCATCTTTATCAACTCTTGTTTGCTTATTTTGTTTGAGATTTTCAATAAAGTAAACTAGATTTTTGCACAGGGTATGAAAGGCGTAATTCGGCTCTAAGATGGGACCTATGTATAATATCTCCTTTTCTTTCAAGTACTTTAGATGGTTCCTAGTTGTCATGATGCCACAATTTTTACATATCTCAAACATAATGAAAGACATGGCTCTCTGTGAATTATTATTAGCACTAACAGTAATTGCTTAATAAAAATAAAATTCCAGAGCTCATCTCATCCATCCCCTTTTCTGATACAGAGCAGGTCTTAGTAGCCAATAGTTACCAGGCAAGCCAAATATTCTCCTGATGTCATTTATTACAGAATTATTCTTTAATTTGCTTATAATTGCCATTGAACATGCCTAAGCCCAAAAGCAGATTGATGGCCCCCAGTTCTTCACCCCAACCAATTAGGTACAGTGGCCCCAGGGGTTTAACTGAGAAGTGATTATTTCCAATTTTCCAAGAAAAATCTTTTCTCCCAAATTACCACCATATTGACCCAGTCACTAAGCGAAACTCCCAAGCTTGCAGACTATCATCAGAACAAGGAAACATGAGTGTGTTGCAGGTGATGGTAATAGGAGAAGAAATTATTTTCTCCACGGCCTAAGTTTCTTCGCAGCCCTTTAAAAAAGTACTGTAGTGAAGTTATTCTCATTTGAATATAACACCATTTTCTATGACACTTTCTATGTTGAACTCAGAAAAAAGGAGAAAAAGTCCAAACAGTGGCAGCCACAGATGATCACTGAGTCCCCCTTGACCCATTCCATCATACCTTTCACCTAGTGAGCAATTACCACATCTTATCTTTCTTTCTGATCCCATATAGCAGCTGTTCAAGGAATAGAAGCTATTACAGTTTATCAAGGGTTTACTAGACACAAAAGTATTTTTCATGTTATCTCATTTAATGCTTACAACATTCCTATGAAATCAGTACTATTAATACTTCAATCTGACAATGAGGTACTTCAGGCCTAAAAAGATTAAATTATTTGCCCAGGGCCATATAATTAGAAAGTTGCAGAGCCAGGGTTAAAATAGGCTCCTTCCTTATTCTTATATATCACTTGTCTTTACAACAACTCTATGAGGCCAGTGTTCTTCCTTTTGTGCAGTGAGAAAACAAAACCAAAGCACAGAGAGGTTAGGTAACTTGTATAACACAGCTATACACGGCAGATCAGAAAATTACAGTAGGTCAGCATGTATTGAAAAATGATATTTTTCACCACATGCTATGCTGCTGAATGTTTTCACCCACCAATAAAACTAGCTGTGGTGAGTGTGTTGATGAATCTCATTTCATTGTTTTATCTTATATGTTTATCCAATGCAAATAGGCTGCTGCTTTTGCTCCCATCTGAAACTCATATTTATATTAATATATAATTTAAGAAAATAATATCAGTATAGAGTGAAAATAAATAAATAGTGGTCTAGTCTGGAAATGAAGTGGAAAGATGGATGAAAAAATTTATTAGCATGGAAATACAGCACTACCTTCTTTTAATGGAGAGTTGTAACTTGCTTTGTCTTCTTTTATGTATTGAAAAGGGAAGTGTCCATTCTCTATTACTTAGGGCAGGGTCTCTTTGCGCCAGCACTGTTGACATTTTGGGGTAGACAATTCTTTGTCGTCTAAGGATGACCTCCACTTTGTAGGATGTTGAAGAGCATCTTTGGACTCTACTCACTAGATGCCAATAGCATTCTACCCACCTTAGTTGTGACAATCAAAGATATCTCTAGTCATTGCCAAGTGTCCCCCAGGAACAAAATCACCTCTAGTTGAGAATCACTAATTTAAGGGATCTCTGAGAAAGAGAAAACATAAAATAATTATTCTGCCTCTGAAATTAGACACTGATTGTGCTGAGTGGGCTAGCCAGAACAAAACAGCCCAGGGAGGTGTCCTTAGTTAGAATATGAAATGGAGCCAGGCTCCAGTGTGCCCAGGCCCTCCTCTTAGAAAGAAAAAATAAAAAGATGAGGAAATTGAGGGAACAGCAAGAAACACCACTGATATGTCTGAATGTTCAAATTCAGGGAACTTAGAATGGAAATAAATATTGGAATAAATGCTTAGTAATATAGGGAACAAATAACACCTCTTATATTTATATCATTTAATCATACACTTATATCATTTAATCTTTACGATAACCCAATAAAGGAGGTATAGTTTATAATTTCTGATTTAAAGATTAAGGAAGGAATGCCAAAATACAGAAAGACTTGCTCAAGTTTAGAAGGTGAAGAACTTGGAACAGAGGACAGAACTGTCTAATTCAAATTACTCTTTCCGGTATACCCTAGCAATATAGAGAGAATCTCCTAGAGATGACATGGAACTATTAATATGAAACTGTCTATTTGTTCATTCATTTATTCACATGGCAAAATATATAGACACCTACTCTGTGTGGATAATATGCTATGCACTAAGGAAACAGAGATAAATAAAATCTAATTCCAGCTATACAGAGCTCAGGTGAGAGGAAAAGATATTTAAAAGTTATAATGCAACATGCTAAACACAGTGAAGAAGTTATGTGCTGACGGAGCTATGGAAACGGAAGAAGAGAACCTAATATATCCTTGGGAGAGTGATGGAAGGGTAATCAGAATAGATTTCATGGGAGAGATGGTATGTACATCAAGTCCAAGAATTTCAGAAGTTGAGATTTGTTCTAAGAAATGACAGAAATTTCAGTTCACTACCACAAATCAACTGCTACAAAATGCACTTTCGATCTGACAACAGAAAAATGCACTAAATTTTTCATTAAAAAGAATGACAGAGTGTGTTGGGCTAGGATGTCACTTCCCCAGGGAGTGAAGAGAACTGACTGGTATTTGTGTTAGTCAAGATTCTTCAGAGAAACAGGCCAAATAGAAGAGGGAGGGAGGGAGAAAGGGAAGGAAGGAGGGAATGAAGGATGAAGAAAGAAGTGGGTAGATATTGATTTTTAAAAATTGCTCACATAATTCTGGTGGTGGGTAAATACAAAATTTATAGAGAGGGGTGCCAGGCTGGAAATTCAGGTAAAAGTTGACATTGCTTTCTGAGTCCAAATTTCTTTTCACAAGACCCGTCAGCAGGTGGGGAAACTCAAGCAAAGTTTTTGCTCTGCAGTCTTAAGAATTGCTTCCTATTTTGAAAACCTCTGTCTTTGCTCTTAAGATCTTCAACTGATTAGATGAGGCCTACCCACATTATGGAGAGTAATCTGCTTCACTCAAAATCTAATGATGTGTTTATCATACCCACCCACATATAAACTAGTGTTTGATCAAACAACAAGGCACTTTAGCCTAGCCATGTTGACACATTAAATTGACCATTTCACCATTATTGTTCACCTATTAATGTCTCCCAGAAAGGATTATAGTTCCACATCTGAAGACGTCTTAGAGATGGGAAGTGAGAATCTCTGCAGCCAAATGTGCTACAGGCTTCAGATCTTCCAAGAAAGCCATGGCCTGGGGATGGCGAAGGAAGCACACTAGCTAAATTTAGTTGAATAAATTAATATACTCTTAGAGTCATAAATCTTAATTAGCCCTAGCCCTAAAGCAGATTCATTAAAGAGATCAAGGAATTCTTAAAGTTTTGGTAATTCAACACCCATTTTAAATATACAAAAGATCTTGCTTTGTATTAAACCCTAAGATGAATTTTTTCATAAAATAATAAATTAAGTTGTCTTTACTTATTTATTTATTCATTCATTCATTTATTTTAGTTTAGTTTAGTTTAGTTTAAGGAACCGTCCACATGTTTCAAGTTTCATACCCTAAAATATCTTGGCTTGAGTTGTGTGTGTGTGGACATGTATATATTTATTCCTATTTCTTCTTAACTGACAAAAGGTTGAAATAATTTTATTCAGGTCTAATACACCGGAGAGTGAATGCCCAAATATATGTGAACCTATAAGCAAGCAGTCATGTCTCAGTTGTTAGCAAAGATCATTTCCCTCCATAAATGTAATTTTTCGTAATATCAGGACTATTATTTCTACTTTTGAATGTTGAAATTGTGCATAAAAGAAGCCCCATGTAAAAGTCTGTGATTACCTCCTTGGAGTTTAGCATCATTTTTTTAATTTCTTCTTTTAAAAAAAGGCATTTATAGAGAACATATCAGATTCCTAGCTAAAAATCTTTAAGTAACCAGTTCATTTGTTTTAGAATCTATAGTCTTTGAAAAGGAACTCATACAAAGAACTATCTGACAAATCTAAATAATACAAATCAGTCAATGAAAAAAAACCTCTTTCCCCAACTTCAACTCAACAGAAGAGAGAGAGTGTCAGAAATCTGTGAGAAATGACAGGCACATTCAAAATAAGTTTGATTACAAAAGCAAGAACTTCACTCTGGTTCTGTAAAATGATGGGGGCAAAAGGGACTGGGAAAAACATGATAAATTATTCAGGTTTAAGAGACAGCGATAAAAATGTAAATGCAGCCCTGCCACTGAATCTTTGCACCAGCTGAATAAATTCAGACTGGAAGCTGAATCAGCATCTTGCCTCTGATTAAAACCAATTGAAAGCATGAAGCACAAAAACCTCAGAAGCTCTTTGGAAATGACAGATACATTGATCAAGAACTGCAACCCTAAGATGAAACAGTTTGACTGATAGTTACCACAGCTAAAGGGTCCTTCCAGCTTTCTTGAAATGGAAACACTCGTGATCAAAGAATCAGGTCTTAGTTAAGTTCAAAAGTGATTATTACTTCATTAATTATGGTTATGTACCCTCTTTCATTGGGAGCACACTTGATCTTTTCCCAAGAGCAGTGCATTAGCCTCATTTCATCTTTAATGAGTATATTTCTTTCCAAGGATGTTCCCTGTGCATGGATCCCAACCGCCGAGCACTAGTTATGTGGCAAGCTGACGGCCAACATTAGTTTGACCTAACCTTAGAAAGCAACATAAAACAAAACCTCCCACATTGCAATAAAATAAAAACCGTTTTTTTCAGATCTGTTTTAAAACAGATGAAGAGATACAGCATTAACGTAAGTGAACACATTTTTCTTGTACAGCTCAGTGATCAAAAACGGGTTTGAAATCCAGGCTCTCTGGGTTCAAAGTCAGGCTCGCCACTCAAAAAAGCCAGCTGCTCCACTTCTCTCAGACTTTCTTATCTCTAACAGGGGGATAATTACAGGATTTATTGTGAAGATTAAATGGGTTAAAACATGTAAATGGCTTAGGACATTTCTGGCACATAGTAAGTGCTCAATAAACGTTAGTGCTTATTAATATTGTGCTTAGATTAAACATATGCCACCCACTCAGGGGTTAAACAAGTGATTTGATTGCTTACGAGAAAAATCACCAAGCAGTCCACCAAGCCACTCATGTACATCTGGTCTGCACAAGCTTGTCTGTCCATTTATATTCACAGATAGAATTACTTAAGTAATGGCCGATGTGCATATTCTCTCTCAATTTGACTATATGCCCTTAGGAGACACTTTCATGTCATGGTATAATGGAAATTTTAGAATTCTATCACTATCATATAATAAAGCTATTCAATGAGCCCATTCTCAAATATCCACTGGGTAGTGCCCATGTGCCCAGAACCTGTGACAACCATGAAAGGGCACGAATGAACCAAAAAACACCATAAAGCCTTCTTGACATTGACAAGGATTTACGGAGAAAAAGGCTTATCTCGAACTACTAAAAGATTAAGCAATTATGTGAATTATGTAATTATAGACAGTCACATGATAAGACAATGTATCATAATGTGCTCTTTGTGGGTTTAGAACTTTCTGCAAAGAACGAGAGGTGATGGAGCTGGACGAGGGCCCAGTGTGTTGGGAATGGAGGATGGACACACATACACTCACACCCTCCTCCCACCACCAGGTAAAATTTCCTAGGTCCTATGTCCATGCTTATCCATTTGTACTAACAAAATATTTCATCAAACAATTGTGAAGGAAAAAAAAAAGCTCATTCAATGGCAAATGACATTAAGCAGGGATGTTGACAGTTTCTTATCTTTGGCTCAGGAAAGTTTTCTCAGAGATTAGTGGGGAGACTCACAGGGCAGGAGGGGCTGGAGCCACCTTGATCATCTCTGCGGTTCCATCAACGCCACACCCACCCTGAGAACACACTGCAGACCACAACATGCTAATTCATTCCTCTCCTTCATACCCTGCTTTTCTTCCTGGGTACCTCCGGAGCCAGCAGAAGGTAAATGTCACCCATAATCAATGTCAAACAGTGTCACTCAGGAGTGAAGGTGAACTGTTTACACACCAGTACGTCTTTGTTTCTTCTGACTAGGGTTTGGGTCCTGGCCCTGCCATCTGAGGCCAAACTAGAGGGCACAGGATAGACCTGACTTGCAGCCTGTAGTGACTGTCTGTCTAGCAAAAGGATCAAATTTAGACCTTGGCATGTTAGCATTTTTTGTTTTGTTTTGTTTTGTTTTTGTTTTTAAGCCAATTTATTGGCAAGTTAGTGACATAAGAAATGCAGTTCAGAAAATGATTTCTTCCCTGCCACTCCTCAGTAGCACCCTCCATTCCACCAGTGTCCCCCTTCACCTAAATAGTTCTGCTGTGGAAGGGCAACCAGCCCAGGCAGATCTGTGAGCTGTGGTTTTCAGTCACAGATGATGAGTGAGGGGCTGGACTTGATTCCTTTGTGTGACATTCTTGTCTGAGTGAACTCGCCTTTGAATGAATTGGGTCATATATCGCACTAATTTTTATTTTGATTTTGATTTTGGTACCCATTCTGAGCCCAAGGCACTGTACTGTGCTGAATTTAAAACATAAGACATATGTAGTTCTTGCCCTCATGTTGATAAGAATTGAGTATTACTATGGGATTGTGGGAAGTAGAGGTGAGAGTTTCAATTATTCTAATGTAAGATGGATGGATGATACAGGAGACATTTTGGAAAGCTATAGAAAGGAAACAGCATGAGCAAAAGCACTGATGCAGTAGAAGCCAGGGTATTTGCAAGCCAGTGAGCAGTTCAATCTAGCAGAAGTGTAGGGAGGTCATAGGTCAATGAAGAGCACTCTCTTAAGTGAAGCAGAGAATCACAGAGAACAACTGCTAACTGTCCCTCTCTCAAGAGCTCAGAACTTGCACCCTCTTGCATACCACAATCAATTGGGGGCCCACTTCACTTCAGTTTATTGAAACTCAAAATGCATACTAAAGCTCTTAAGGTCTCAGACTCTGAGCCCTTGTGATTTCTAAAAGTCAGAGAATCATCACTTGGAAGGGGAAATGCGTGTACTATTTGCTCTGCCCATCAATGCCTGGAAAATAACATTCCAGTTACTGGACAGATGAGTCTCACGCAGGGCAGCCTGCGTACTTTTTCCTATGATAATGTTAAAACTGGAAAACTATGCAAAGACTAGAAGGATCAATTATTAGAATGGGCTCCTTTGAGAACCAAGGAGTACCGAACACTTTAAAAGTGAGCCAAATAATTATTCATTAGGAATTCTGTGAAAGGGATCCTGTGCTAAATGGGAGACTGGTTCTACTCATGTTTCTGGACTCAGATCATGCTGTGGCCCAGGAAACTACTTTTATTCCATAATACTATAGCAAAAATGAAGAGGAGGAGAGAGGCAGGAAAGACAAGAGGTGAGCTGACAGTGGGGAACAGAGTAAGGAGGTAAAGAAGAATGCAAGGGGGAAGAAAAGATTTCTCTTTCAACACGTAGGCCAGTATTTGGGAAATGTTGCACCAAAATAATCCTAAAATCTAGTATTCTGAATATCTGAGTGAGCTCTTTAATTTTGTGACAAAAGTATAAATATTATCATTTCGATCATGAATTTTATGACAGACCAGATTGGACTACCAACCTGCTTAGATGGAGAGGGTTAAAGGTCAGCTTCAGGATGAGTACGTATCTCCAGTGACCTCCAATACTGAGACATAGGGATCCTCACTAGGGCCTCTTTGCCCAGCACCCTCCATTATAGCAAGGCCTTGGAACCATGTTGAGTAAAAAATATATATATATAGGATTATAGTTCTTCACCACCAACTATCTGTGTGAACTTTCCCTTCATTATAAAAAAAAAGAAAAAAAAAAAGTCAGAATAAAACTACCAGCCCAGCGAACGACATAATTTATGTGACAGTGCCTTGAAATAAATAAAAATCACTGTGCCCTAGTAAGGTATCATCATGCGAATCGAGGTCTAAAGCAAGGTCCCTGATACCAGTGGCCTGGATGAACTCCAAGGTCTCCGTCATTTTTAAACACACGGGGAGATATCAGGGGACACGTACGCTGAGAACAGGAGATCTTGTAGACCCTCTAGTATCTGGGCAACGACTGTGTGGTCAGTAGAAATAGAAGATGGGGGTGGGTATGAATAAACATTTTTTAATTACTTTACAGAATTTCTAGCTGTTCTGGAACTTTCATGGGAATGAGAGAGGTGGTTAGGTTGCAGATTCTGTGTTGATGATTTCATGTCTTTCTCTGAAAGCTTAAAGAATATGTGGCACGCGGAAGGTACTCAGGCACTATTAGACCTGGAGCTACATGGTACGTGTCATTCAGTACGGGCAAGGTTGTGGTCACAATCCTGCCTTCCTCACCCCCCACACATCTGTGGCCTAACACAACAAAGATTATTTCTTACTCATACTACACATGCCTTGTGGCTTGGCGGCAGGATCTGAATCAACAGGATTCAGCCCAATGAAGCAGCCACCATCTGGAGCATTGTTGGTCATTGTGACAGATGGAAAGAGAGCTCTGAATGGTTTCATACCAGAAGTTAAATGCTTTGCATGGAAGTGACCCTGACCACTTACACTCATGACTCATTGGCCAACAGTAGTCACATGCCACTACACCAATCAGGAGGACACTGGGAAGTACAATCTTACATTCACACAGAAGACCAGAAGCCCTAAATATCTGGGGAGTTATACTAATGATAATCACATGACACATTATGGTATTTGAATAAAACTGAGCCAGTCTACTTGAGTAAATGTGTGCCGGTGCCCAGAAGACCATGGCCAAGTCTGCATTGACTTCCCAAAGCTAATCATCAGCACTGTGGAAACCAGAGACCACAGAGGGCTTCTTGAGAGCAGGGGTACACCTGAGTACAGTGTCATCATTGATGTCATCTTCATAATTTGCACCAAACAAAAGCTCAATATGAAGTGGCCCTCAGAAGTATATCATTTGCCTCCCAGTTTAAAATGAAACACGCCATGAAATTTTCTCTAAGTGTGGCTTTTGCTGTTTGAAAAGCAAACTGATTGCTAGAATTGCATCAGTTCAATGGAAATGATGAATAAAGTGCTCTCAAGCAAGGGAAGATGGTATTTAAATTTCTCCAGCTCCACCTGTCCCAAGTGTAAAAGGAAGAAAACTAACACTACTAGGTGCTTTATAAATTGTCTAGAGTCCAAAAAGTAGTAGATAAATGCATGCTACGTGTGGATATGCAATAACTCATATCTCACAAGGCTGTTGCTTCCTTCAGTCAATGCAGGACCTCCTGCTGTTTACCAACCCTCCCCCCATCCCCTCGCCAGTAGTTTTGAGAGTTTCCTGGGTGCCTGTTGCAAGGACTTATTCTGCAGGTTACTTGAGCCTTTATCACTTTTCCTTAGGTGCAGTGTCTTCCCTCCAGGGGTCACCATGCTACCCAGGGCAAGGCAGTGCTGCTTCTGAAACGCTGGGATTGCCCTACCTCCTGGTCACTGCAGCTCCACCACCACTGCTGTCCATCTGCACGTGTCTTCTGTCTGTTCTGCTGCCCCATGGAACACGAGAGTTTGCCCAAGGAGCTCAAGCCCTGCTAGAGCTCTTCCTGGGTGCTATGTTCCTCGGTCACTGCTCTACTGTCCCTCTCCACTTGACATGCTAAAAAAAATACTGAGAAGTCTGAGGTAAATAACCCTCTCCTCTTCATGTGTGAGTCCCACTTTAGTGACACTTATTTGACAAATAATACAGTATGTGTTTAAACATCTGTGTTCATTTTTAGTAATAATCTTCTTCGTATCAACAACCCTGGCATGGGTGATTGGGGGCTCCATCAGATATGGATTGAATATGAATAAGCAAGATATTCTCAGAATCACTTCTTCCTCTCCATCCATTAAGTTTTGGTAAGGATTACTTTCATTTATGTAACGTAGTTAATATGCTTAGACCACTTATGGATGTGTAGTAATCCCTACAGAAGCATTTTGTTGTTGCTGCTGCTGTTGTTGCCAAGTGTCCAGGTCCCTCCTTGAGAAGGAATTCTCTCTCAAAGGCTCCTGAAGCCCACTGCCAACCAACTTCTGGAGGGCACTTCCCAAAGACCAATAATCTCAAACATGTCTTAATTACTCTTAAAACTCATATAATCCTCACAATCATTCTGCCAGCCAGAAACTATTATTTTCATATTGTGCATACAGAAACTAAAGCTCAGAGAGATTAAGTAATTTCCCCAAGGTCACAAAGTAAGAAGTGCTAGAGGCAGATTTCAAATTCAGGTTGTCCTGGTTTTGAACCCATTAATATCATGAGCCGAATGGAGGGGGTAAAGCAGTGATTCTTAATCAAGGGTGATTTTACACACCCAGGAGACATTTGGCGATCTCTGGAGACATTCTCAATGGTCACGACTTGGTAGGTGATGCTGGGTAAGGGTTCTATTAGCATCCAGTGAGTAGAAGCTAGGAATGCTCTGACAATTTACAATATAAACAAGACAGTCTCCTACAGCAAAAAAAAAGAAAAAAGAAAGAAAGAAAGAAAGAGAGAGAGAGAGAGAGAGAGAGAGAGAGAGAGAGAGAGAGAGAGAGAAAGAAAGAAAGAAAGAAAGAAAGAAAGAAAGAAAGAAAGAAAGAAAGAAAGAAAGAAAGAAAGAAAGAAAGAAAAGGAAAAAAATATCTGGTCTAAAACGTCAATAGCACTGAGGTTTAGAAACTCTGGATTAGGAAAAGATAAATCATATCAAATTGCTAGGAAGGGATAAACAGGAGATGTCAGAAGGAACATTCCGAAAAATGCATTTGCAATTGGGGAATGAAGTGGGATTTTGGTAAGCAGAGGCAGATGGCAGCGTACAGGACAGAGAGCAGCATAAAGTGAAAGCCCCTGCACGGGGGAGAAGTGGCAATAGAAATTGAGAAGATAAGTTGGGGCCCAATTTTAGGAGGCCTGGCATGATAAGAATTTAAGTGCAAAGAGCGTGGGACAAAACAAAACACTAAATTATCTTGGTAAATTTTTCTTGGGACTGCCAACCCAGCTCACGAAGAATCATGTGTTCTTCATAAATTAATTCCCTTTTTATCCAAGCATTCTGCATCAGTGTGATCTATATATTGCTATAGGTCATCTTAGCCCTACCCATGACTTGAAGAAGGGAAAACGGGCCTAGAGCATGAAGTCACCTGGCGACAGTCACCAGCAAGTTAGTAACTGTCCTGGAACCGAAAATCTAATCTGAGGGCTGGATCAGGTCCTTATCTCCAATAAACTGAGCGCCTAACCTGTGTATACACTAGGGCTCCTGGGATCCCCAAAGCACAGCTCACCCTTTCTTCCTTTATCATCTCTTATTGCCCATTTTATAGTTGCATAAATGTTCTTGATGAATTTTCTTTGTTGCTTTCCCCATTCCTACTTGAAGCACCCAAAATGTACAAAACCTAATATACTTGCACAAACCAAATAACTTCTTCTTTTTTTAATGAAAGAAAAAAATAAACATGTTGTCAAGGAAAGGGAGTGGGAATAAATGGGAGGACCATTGTTTGCCCTTTCCTAGGATCATGATTGGGCCGGACAGGTGTTTCCATGTCCAGTCTTGTGTGTGGGTTCGACTGTAATAAAGAATTAAAATCTGGCTAAAAAGGCAAGTAACATAATCTTACAAAGAATCCCAGAGCCGGATCCAGTTGAGGCAGCGTGTGTATCGCACCAACCTTCTTTGACCCACAGAACATTTCACAACCCAAAAGCTTCGTTTTGGAATTTTTGTATTTCTTCCTCCCAAGTGGGCAAAGAAATCACATTCCCAAGACCCTGCCACTGCAACATAAAGGTTATTTATTTCCAAACAAAGGAATTAGGAAATGTGAACTTTAAGGCTCTAAAACTAACATTAACTCATCTACTGGAGACAGATGGTATTTAGTATTTTCAATGAAGAGGCTGTAAAATGTGAAAACTTAATACGTCTGGGGTGAGTCATCAGGGTGAGTTAATTTGCTAAAATCTTAGCTTTCGCATTTCCTGATTAGATTGTTTTCTTTTTTGGTCTTTCATCCTGGCATCTGTGACCCTAACAATTTTCCATTGAACACAAAGGAAATACTTCAAATTTTCTTCATTTGCAGTCTCACCTAGGGTCATTCAAGGGTATTGACCCCAGGCTTAGTTTTAAAAGATGATTAAAAAATTGCAATGAAGACTTTAATACTTTAATATGAAAGTATCATTTAATATGAAGGTATCAGGTCAGCTTGATAGCATACTATATCTACTAAATAACATATGTTTTTTAACATAACAAAAAATATTTTTATTTTTTCCTCCTTTTCTTTTCTTTCTTTTCTTTTCTTTCTTTTCTTTTCTTTCTTTTCTTTTTTTCTTTTCCCTTCCCTTCCCTTCCTTCCTTCCCCTCCCTCCCTCTCTTCCTTCCCCTCGCTCTCTCTCTCTCTCTTGTTCTTTCTCCACCTTACTTTCTAATCATCTCCTATTACTACTGCCTCCTTCTACCCCTCCTAAGTACTGCTAAATGTTTTTGTGAGTTTCGTCTATATCGTTAGATTGGAGAGAAATAATTTTTTTGACCCCTTTTCTTCCTGCACCCTTAGTATGTTCCTTCAGTGTGCTGGAGTCTATCCTCCCCTTCATTTAATGTATTCAATAGCTGTTTCTTAATTGTCTCATATATATGTATCACTTTAGTAATTTCCATGACATTTGGGAAGCTGTGAAGGTCCAACACATTACCAGAAAAAAAAAAAATCTTGTCATGAGATGTCCACAAATAACAGTTCCAGACTGTGGTACAAAATATATTTTCTGCTTTTCTCTTTGAACCATCAGCCCATTCAGAGACCTCCCCCAGGCGACATCCTGAAATTCCATGTATCTTGGGTCTCCCTTCTTCTTCCTTTCCCTAAGTACCTCTTAAACTTTTCTACAACTCTATCCATCCCCTATAGAACTGGCTTCACCTTGGAATATAGCTGGTCAGATCCCTGAGGGAGAACCTTCTACTGAATCAACAAACATTTCTCTTGCTAATATTTGTTGGGGATTTAGAGGTCATCATTAATCTTGTCTTTCCCATCTCACTTTGGAACTAAAATTTCCACACAGGAATCAGATGATGAGAAAGAGAGAAATATATCAGCTTAATGACTAATAAAACTACTCTGAAGCTATGGCCGTGGATCCATGACAATTAAGCTTCTTAACACCCCTCTATTCTCGGATCTAGACTTAGGACCTATTCTCAATTAGGTGTGACCATCTGCAGAGTCATTCTCTCTCAGCCATTAGGCCTCAATAGTCAGGAAAGAGCAAGTCTGTCCTCTGAACAGCCTCTAGTTATTTGTCACACTGAGCCTCTGACCCTCATGAACTCAGTAAAAGAGAAAGTGCAAAGAAAAATCCATGAAAAAGAAAACCTGGAAGGAACTGAGTCATATTTTTAACTCCTATCCAATCACACAATCACTTAAGAAAGGGTGGAGAAGGAGAAGAGAGTTCTTTCTTACTTCTCCTTTCTGAGTAGTATGTAGAGGCAATGTTCTCCATTTCTGAAAACATGGGAAGTGAAGAATGTCTTCTCCAACACTCACAAGATTTTGTTCTCTTAAACCATTAAGTTGTAATGAAATTTGTAGTCCTCCAGGGGTGAGGCTTTCCCCTCAGATTCTGCCAGAGCAGTCCTACTCACAACCTTAGGAGGTCTCTCCCATGTCAACCTTCCCTCCATTAATACACTACCTGGATCATGGTGGACAGTTCGACCTTTGCTCCAGAGGACTCTAAATTGGTATGAATGGTACATTGCTTAAATACCCTAAATTTGAAATCTATTGCCTAGTTTATATTACATCTCAAGTTGTCACTGGCCAAGGTGCTCAGTATAATTCATCAGAATAGCAATATAATCCAAAATACAATGTCAGCAGAATAAGGATGACTCAAACTTGAATTTGAACTGCCTCCCAGGGAGCAATTAAAGTCCAAAATTCAAATCTCTCTTTACATTATAATCTAAAGAAATTAAAGGCCAACATTCTTAAATTAAAGGCTACAGAAATTAAAATCTAAATAATATATTCTTCGTGTGCTTAAAAAAAAATGGTGCTAGTCCCACACAGTGAGACTTTTGGATTCTTTAACAAAGTATTCCTTTAACATCTATAGCATCTCACTGGAATGGGGGCAGTTCCTTTAGGATCTATGGAGTTGTATTAATTAAAGCCAAGCTCTTAATTACCCATATGTGTAATGTGTAAGAAGAGTTGATAGAAATGGAATTATCATGGCATATACCAATGACTCAAGTGAAATCACTAGTCCTAGAACAGGTATGCAAACACATGCAGTCATATATACACATACATACATAGTCATACATACACACACCCATGGCACATATGCATATACATACATACATACATACATACATACATACATACATACATACATACATTTCCCAGAACCCAGTTTTTACTACCATCTAGATGCATGTTACTATTTCCAGAGACCATAACAGTGGTAGAGGAGGGGCAGAAAGTATAGTAGCCAGAACAGTTTGACTCACTTAATAATCATTGCCAACTAACTTCTCACTTGTCTTCCTGTATAAAAGAGGTTAGATAGCTGACTATTATATTTTAATAGTCATCCTCCAGCCTGGATTATCCATGTGACACAAATCTGGCAAAGATGGTAGAAATGAAAGCCTAAATAAATAGTTAAAGCCTCACGTAAAACCTTTTGGCCTTCAGCCTTCTTCAAACCTAAAACACAGATGTGGCGCTGGGAGATGCAACAGCCATTCTGTGACTATGAAGGTAAAAATTTGTGTGAAAAATGGAGGCGCCAAAACAAAGAAAGAGATTGGATCTCAGATTCATGGTATGCCTAAATCTAGATTTCTTGATAAGTGAGAAAAGTAAATCTTCATGTCCTTAAACTATATAAAATTTCTGTGACTTTGTAGGTAAACACACATCTTTATGATTCAAAATAAAATTCCAGTTCCTAGCTTTTCCAGCATGGAAGTCAGTCTGTGATGGTTGTCCAAAGTCTGTAACTCATAAGAGTTAAGAAAAATATCCCATTAGTAGGTGATACCTCCATCAACCAGCAAATACTATTAAAATTGTATCAATGACATCACAGTCATCAGACCTCACTTGAAATGTCCTTGTTTCCCATAGAGCCTCATAATTTCCATCTTATTTTGAGCTTCGTGTTCCTGCACCCATCCTACAACTGCCTCTGCAGTGCTGAACATTAGAACCATGCCTTAGGCTGATCAACCTGCCTCTCATAGAGTAATTTTGATGAATTACAATGTTAGCATCTACTAAATCTTGCCAAAGACCACCTTTAGGAAGGAGGAAAGTGGGAGAAAAAAGAGAAAACAGGTTTAAAAATGAACATCCTGCCACAAGTGGAAGGCATTTTTTATGGCCTTTGGCTCTTCTGCAATATTTACCCGTTGCAAATCTTAAGGGACTCACAGCCAGTAGGTTTGATATAGTAGATTTATCTATAATAGTGATCTATCTTTGGATATGATGAGAAAACACATAAAAATATGGTGTTTTGTGAGGCTCAGAGGATAGAAAATAATTCCTGCTCTGAGTACTTAGGTACATGTTATGGAGGCAGTATTTACGTATTGTACCCACTTTTTATATCCTAGCTCAGAAATTGCAGGAGGAAGAAGAACATAAAAGAATCATTCTGGTAGAGGAAATAGCATGAGCAAAACACAAAGGCAGACAAAAGTTAGGTATGTCTTGAAAACTTGGATGTGTTCAAAAACACTGGTACCATAGTATGAAGGTGAGTTGGAGAAAATTAGTGAAAAGTTAGTCCAAGTCAGATAATGAGAGTTTTGAACACTAGGCTAAGGTGCTCTGATTAATTTTTAGGTAACGTGAAGCCATAGTGGAGAGACTGAGTTGAGTTGAGTTTCAAGACAGTTGATCTAACAACAGTGTACAAAATAGAGGTGACTAATCTAGTCTCAGAAAGGGACAGAGAGGGACTGAAATGAGGAGGTATAACTCAACTCTCAAGACCTGGTGACTAATTGGCTGTGCTGAGCGAAAGTATAAGGAGAGAGAAAGTCACTAATGACATGTTTCTGGATGGGGTGCCTGGGAAGATGGTGAGATCTTTAATTGAAATAATCATACCGGAAAAAGATAAGATAATATCTCCTATTTCTGATCACCCAGAGAAACATTAAAACCAAAATGTCAAGCACAAAAATAATGAATGAGAGCATAAGGAAAAGGATGGGGTCATTGGATGGAGACTTATGGATCATCCCCACATAGGACATAGTGGAAATCATGATAGTAAATGAACCAGCAAAGAGAAAGAGTACAAAGAGAGATGATGGACATCAGAAATTTAGGGATGATTTTATTTCAGAATCATGTAAGTGCTGATATCACAGAAATCCAGAGGAGGAGAGATTCTCTAAATTGAAAAAATGAATATATTATTACTTCTGATATATGGGTTGATTGTAATTTTCTTATACTATTTGTTTTGTATCAATTTTTGTTACTTCTATCTATATTAACAGCAATAAATAAAGACTTTTCATGAGTTTCAAAATTTTAAAAGAACATTTCAATTGGTTTGTTACTATGTTTAATATTCACTTGTTTATTCATTTGGCACTTCTAATAAATAGTTATGGATTCCTTGTTAAGTGCTAGGCACTGTCTTTAGATGTTCAGGATATAATAAAGGACAGACCTTCAAAGATCCCTCCCCTCTTGTTGCTTTCATCCTCCCTTCCCTTGCTAGAATGCAAGGTTATTTGGACTTTCTTAGGCATCTTATATATCCAACCTCATCAAATGGTGAAAGACTAATATCACCATGACCTTCAAATCAATTCAATTTACTAATATGAGCTCCTGGTTCCTCAGAATGGAAACAATCATGCTCACTTTTCAGGGTGAAGAGTGTGAATGGCATGTATAATCTCCCTTAGGGTAGTATTAGCAAAAACAGCAATGGACAAAAGAACAAAAATTTTGGGTTTTGATTCTGGTTTCACAACTCACAATATTCTCTTAAGCTTCAGTTTTATTATCTAAATAAATACAAAGATGATAGGTTAGATAGATGATAGATAGATAGATAGATAGATAGATAGATAGATAGATAGATAGATAGATAGATAGATGATAGATAGATATAGATAGATGACTGAAGTGGGGAAAAGATTTGACTCAAGGCTTCAAAAACTTTTCACTAAGCCTCTTAACAGCATAGATAGATGAACTGTGTACCCTGAGTACAATCTCAGGTATTCTTCTACAATCAGAAAATTTCCTTGAAGTCATAATTTCTTTTAACATTTCTGTAAATGTCTTCCTATTGATTTCATCTAACCATGTCACTTTAGAGAGTTACCAAGAGTCAACATTAATATCTATTTTTAGTGAGGACTTTTTAGGTGCTATTTTTTGTGCTAAGTCCTTTTCTTGCATCATTACCATTGACTTAGGTGTAATTATTATCCCCATTCTATAGGAAAAACTGAGGTTTATAGGAATTGAGAAACCCATGATCATATACTTAGGCTGTGGTAGGATTTACACTTCAGCAGTTCAGATCCAGACCCACATGCAGGATCTGAAACTTTGCCTTAGTTCACTGTGGCTCCTTTCCCGCTTTCATTCCTCATACACCACAGTCCATCTTGATGGCATCTTCGCAACAGGGCCATGTTAGAACACCAGCCTATCATTTCTACAGCTGTGCATCCTGACCATTTACAGTGTGGTCACCCACCTTGCCCAAGGTTGGAAGATGAAGAACCACAGTTTTGCCCAGCACAGGTTTCCCATATGAAGGTTTTCAAAGGACACTTTACTCTGCTCTTGGCAAAGGGAGTGGTGAGGTGGTTATAGACAAGGTGTTTCTCCTTCAGTCTGCCTCTGCTGGAATGATTTACTTAATGTCTCCCTGATAATTTTTGGAACAAAGGGAAGCGGAAAGGTTGGGATTGAGGGTGAGATGGGTTGAACGGATGAGGGAAGAGAAGACATGATTTATATTCAGACAGGGCAGAGCCTTCAGCTTGCCTCACAATGGAGGTTATTCATCAAGACCACCAAGTCCTCAGGGACATGAAGTGTTTGGATTTGGAAAATATTCCATCAGCCTAATTGTTGCTGAAACTTGAGGTGACTCAGAAGAAACTGATCAAGTGTCTGCATCTCTGCTTCCAGCTCTTCTGACCCCATAGCAGCTCCTTTGACCCCACACTTGAGGTTCTCCTCACTTTATAGGTTTCTAGTCTCACCTCCTTCTGTTTCCCCTAACCTCTTTTCACAGTTGGTAAAAATGACAAGCTTCTTTCTATTTCTTGCTCTTAACCCAGAAGACGGTAGCTTCCCTGAAAGAATGTTCTGTCTTGAAATACAGGTGGCAGATAAATCTGATTCAGAAGGAAGTCGGTGTATTTACAGAGTCTTCTTCCTCATTCCCTCATTCCTCATTGCTGTCATGAGCAGCAGCAAAAGAGAATATATTTCTTCAACCAGCATTTACTGATTACATATTTTATCTCAGGAACTGGAGACATAGCATTGAAAAAGTAACATGAGCTCCTTACCCTCACAGAGTTTAGGGTCTGATGAGAGCAAGAGGTATTAAACAAGCCACCTTGACATTAAATTAAGAGACATGATGGGAAGAGCATAAGGTTATATAGGACCCCAGAAAAGGAAGGTACATTTAGATCCACCAAGAAGGGTGACTTTCCAGGAGTCCCTAGAAAAATTCTTTATGGAACATTTGTCCCAGGAAAATACCATCTTATAATGAGACTTTCTCTTCCTGGTCATCAAAACTTTTTCTAAATGAATTGAAACTATAGCTTTCAGTGAGGAACAAGATAATGTATCTTTCTTCGAGTGAAGTAGCCAAAATATTAACTTTGAGTGTGTTAGAGTATGATTGGTTTTACCAATATAATATTTGAGAATGTTTGTGGTTAGTCGTAAATGGTGACTCAGCTCAAAAGTCTTAGCTGCTTTGGAAGAGTTTAGTATCTAAGAGGGGCCTCTGTTCCTGTTGAGAAGGAAGTTCATGGCATTGTTATTACAGTTGCTAGAACTTCTTGGTAAACCTGCCAAAATTCCCCCAACCAGGGAAGGTGAACTCAAGACCCTATGGGAACCAACAGCTGCTGGGATGTCATACGCCCTTCTCTCTGTGTGGATGCATTCTGCCTAGAACTCTAAATCTTTTTTTTTTTTTTTTTTTGCATGGACTAGGGACCTCTCACTTTCTCTTTATTGGATCCACCAGACATGAGAGATGACAATAAAGCTTGCTTTTGTTTTGTTTAGAATTGGCAAGTATATTCCTTCAGGAAAAAAAAAAATCAGGTTCAGAGAGGAAATCACTGCTATTAACTCTACTTCTGGAACTAGGAAATTTCTCTTTTTCTGCAGTTAAAGAGTGAGATTCCAGGCAGGCCTTCTATAGAAAGTACAGGTCAACTGAAGGATACAGAAACACCTGGGAAGGAGCAGAAGGGATTGTTCTGTGAAGGAACATCTTGTATGAAGACCCAGATCTTTGAAGCACAGAGACAACAGAATATGCTAAGTATGAAACAAGGGTGAGGGCAGGGGTGGGGCAGGCTGAGAAGGTGAGGCTTATAAATAACCTTAAAGAACTTAGAGCTTATCCTGAAGTCAAAGGGAAGCCAGTGAAGAGTGTGAAGCAGAAGAGAGACGTGTTTGGATTTGCTTTTTAAAAGTATTCTGGCTACAACATGTAGAAGGAATTAGAGGGACAGAATTGAAGGTCCAGAGACCAACGTGATGGCTGTGACCATATGACAAGAAAAGAAAACAAGAACCTGAATTCAGGAGCTGGTAGCAAGGATGCAACAAAGCAGACACATTTAAGAAATGTTAGAAACCAGAATGACCTTAACAGATTTAAAGTAGGTGGTAGAGGAGAGAGAGAAGTCAAAGGTGCCTGCTGGGTGCCTACTGGCTGGAGCACCTATGGTGATGATGGAATCATTCACTATGTGCTGTGGACTGAGTATGTGTTCCCCAAAACCCACATGTTGGGTTCCTGACCCCACATTGTGATGGTATTAGGAGATGGGAACTTGGGGAGGTAATTAGGTGTAGGTGAGGTGATGATGGTAGAGCTCCCATGATGGGATCAGTGTCCTTTTTAGAGGGAGAGACACCAGAGCTTCCTTTCACCACCATGGGAGAACACAGTAACAAGGTAGCGATCTGCAAGCCAGGAAGCAGGCTCTCACCTCAATCACAGACTTCCGGATTGCAGAACTGTGACTAATAAGTGTTTTTAGTTGAAGCCCCCTGTCCAAGTCTATGGTATCTTTTTATAGCAGCCAGAACTTACTAAGATACTGTGACAGGGAAGAGAAGGTATAACAACTCCCATTTCAGACAGGAGCAGGTATAGATGAGATGCTTCCAGATGTGCAGCATCCCATCCATGAGATGGTTGAGTAGACAGCAGAGGTCAGAAGTCTAGGCTGAAGATGTAGATCCTGGGCCAGAAGAAAAGGACAGCCATAGCATGTATGAGGACACCAGGGAGATGGGGAAGGCTGAGAGGAAAAGCTTAGGGACACTAACATTTAAGGGAGCAGAGACTTCGCTCTGCCTGCCATGTTTCTCAGTCACTAAAGCCCAGAGTGAGTAAGAGTCCAAAGGTCACATACTGAGCCATGGTCAGGAGACCCAAGAACATAATTCAGCCCTACAAGAACTTTAGCTTCCAGTCTAACAACAACGGTCCCTCAGGAACCGGCACTTATGCTACACCTGAGGTCTCCTATACACGTTATGTAGATTTTAAAACGCTTTTAAGCTCTGAAATACTACACTAATCAGAATTTTCACTGTGATTGGAGCTATTACTCCACCCCACTCCCCATTTGTAAAGAGAAGAAATTAAATTTAGAGAAGTTGGTTGGCTTATCCCAGCAAGAATGACAGAGCCTGAAGTCATTCTGGGTCTTCTGATTTAGGTTTGCTACTCGCCCTTGTAACTTACCAGTTACAGTTTCTGTGTTAATGTTAGTTTATTACTTTCTAAGCCTATAGATCCCCTCTATTAGAATCCATAAAAAAAAAAAAAAAAAAAAACTCTTCAGCTGAAGACGTGGAAAAGTACAGCATGAGAGAATTTCTCAGACCTAAGATGCCCTTCACTTGCCACCTTGGCCTGTCAGCTGTTGTTGAGTCCTGGAGAAGATGGGGGTGTCTGAAAGGCAGGCTGTTGTTTGTCCCTGCTCCTGCCTTGTGTTTTCTATTTCTGCTTCACACCATCATGGATAATGAAAGTCGACCGGCTGCTTGGGTTTCCTTTCTCTCCGCCTCTGTCGTTTCCATTTGCTGGGTCTCATGCCTTTTTAGCACAAAGTTGTTGTATTTGGGCTCCAATTTACCAGGCAGTGATAAATTCCAAGAAAAACCTATTCTTATTGAATTATTTTCAGAATGTTATGCAAACATGTCTAAATTATGTGGCAGCCAATTCTGCTCTAAGATCTGGTTTGGACTTCATGTTAATTCAAGCAGGGGAGAGCAAGAAAGAAAGAAACACCCGAAACGCTGAGACTCCATCTTCCATTCTCTAGAATATTTTTTGAGTTTACTCCTTTCATACAAGGGCCAAAGCTTCCTTTCAGAACCCTGGGCAGTGAAGGCCACATTTCAGCTCGGGTCCCCCTCATGGAATACACCAAGGGAAAGCTTGGCACTCAGTTCTCCAGAAGAAGAAAGGCTGAAACAGGTTGAAAGCCCAATGCTATATATATAGGATAGGACTACGATCTCCTTTTTTGAAAAAGGATCAAACAGGCCATCTTTTGGTGAGTTCTGACCTGGATCTAAGTTGTCTTGTCCCAGGGAGCTTTAAAATAAATAAAAAAACAATGGCTGTTTTCCTTACCTGTGATCTCCATCACCAACTCCAGGAGGCAGCTTAGTTTAGAACCAAGTTCTCATTCCGATAGAGCCGATATGTTTCTGATCTTGGGTGGACAAATGTTGTTTTCCACTTCTACATCTTCTAGCCAGAACCCCTCTTTTTTTTTCTTTCCTTCCTGCCCCCAGATGAAACATTCTAGTCCCTAATTCCTACTGTCCATTTTGGAATTTGCTAAGTTGGTAGGATGAGAGAGCCTGGAGCCATTGATGGCCCCTATCACTGCCAAAGAGACATTTATCTAAAACTGTAGCCAGGGTAGGAGGGTGGACTCTGGCCAACTGTGTGTGAGCACAACCCAATAGTGACTTCTTTCATATCTGTGTTCCAAGCCCCTTGCCTTCTACTTTGGTATATCCTGTAGTTACTCAGGCATTAAACCAAGTGGGATATACATAAAGCCTTGTCCAATGGGACACAGGATTTAGCAAATAACTTCTTCATCCACCATGCACTTTCCTGAGACCCAGCACTTCACAGGCCTCTAGGAAAACAGTCCCATGAGACTGAGCAATTAGTTATACTTATTGCCATGTGGTATATGGCCCGGTAAGTGCTCCCTTGTAATTGTTTTTCTCCTTTTCTTCTTCACGCATTTTTCTCTTTATTCTCTTTCTTGGGTTTTTACTGCCTGATAAAGAAGTAGCACAATAGTTTTTGCATTTTGTTCTGTTTTCTAGGGTACCCAAACCCATCAGTTCTTACTTTTTATCACAGATGCTTATGCGTGTAACATAATCATTAAAGGTAGAATCTATATTTTCTCTCTCTGTACTACAATAACCCAGATGAGAACAGGTGCTCAAGAAATGCCTGTATTATGAATGATAACAGACTTTGGGAAATGTATCAACAGGGACTTGAAAACCCTCAACTGACACACCCAATATGGCAGGATGGGAAGGGAGTTTGTTCATACATCATGGCTTCTATCTCAAGCCAATGACTTGTTAATAAAACCAATGGCTGTTGGATGCACTGGAGCACAATTTGACCAAGAAACATTTTCTTTCTTATTCCAGCATAATAGCATGCACAATGAAGCAGAATACAGAATATAATTAGGTCAGACTCTTTTATCTGAAAGAGAAAGCAGCCAAGCATGGGGAGCAAACCAGAGGGAAAATAACTTGAGTGACTTCCCCTAGTTTTATGACTGTCAGGCCAGCATGCATCCATTGCTTTGGAAGAAAAGTGTAAAAACCTCTGATGGCCTGATATCTTTCATGATATATGCAGAGGAGAAAAGTAACTTTACAAAGGGACTAAAGAGCCCCCTGGGAGAGAGACTTAATAAGAACATATTATAAATTGAGTATTCTAGTGCCCCCAAAATGTTCATTTCCTAACCCCAAATGTGATGGTAATAGGAGGCAGGGCCTCTGGCAGGTAATTCAGTTATAAGGGTGGAGCCCTCATTATGGGATTAGGGCCCTTATACAAGACACAAGAAAGCTTCCTCTATCTCTGCCTTTCACCTTGTAAGGATATAAGACAGTTAATCTGCAAATCAGGAGGAATGCCTTTACCAGATGGTGAGTCTGCTGGCTTATTGATCTTGGATTTCTTAGCTTCCATAACTATGAGAAATAAATATTTGTTTAAGTTTCTTAATCTGTGGTGTTCTGTTACAGTGACCTGAACAGGCTAAGATAGAATATCAGGAAGACTGAGATGATGCCAACTGAGGTCTGCTAGGAGAGGAGACCACAGCCTCTAAGGACAGAACTTACTCTGAGTGAACTGGAGGCTCCTTTTACCAACCGCTTTTCCTGTGCTGCCAACACCACCAGCACCTCGTCACCTCTAATGCAGCCTTTCTTGCATCACAGATTATTGTACCTGGAATCTTAAAACCCAAGTGTGGCTTTGAAACCACTGTGGCCTGTGCTTACATCCGGGTCCCCTAGTGTATGGCCACAGCAATGGAGAGGGACCTCTCAGTGTGTATCAGGGCAGCATTCAACAAAGGCACCTGTGGAAGGAGCTAAAAGAACACACATCCATAATGGAGCAGACTGTACACTCCAATTCTCTCTCTGCCCTGTATCTGGAAACAGGACTGTGCACTTTGGATCATGACCCTGGTGTTCTTGCACTTCAAGAGAGTAACAAGAGTCTTCTTGTTAGTGAAGACTTGACCAGTTAATTGCAAATTAAAAGATGCAACCATGTTTTTTAAGGTGATGAAGTGGTTCCTCCTGGTCATTCCAGGGCTTGGGAAGCCATTTATAAAAAGTACACTCTGCTGACCACATCCTTTCTAGTGTACCAGGTGTAGTGTGGCTTGCTGGAAAGTGTGACCCATGTAGAGAAAAACAAAACAGGAGATGGGCAGAGGAGAGATGAGTAATTGCACCTGTCAGAAAATGAGGATAATGGGTAAAGATACACGCATGGAAGCTCTGAGTTCTGCAGAGAAAAACACGAGTGCAAACACAAGAAATTATTTGTCCTCAGTCTCCCTTAGAGAAGGTGGAGTTGATCATTTGAGCCCAGTGGCCTGTGTCGCCTTCCAGACAACACTATTAAAAGTGCCTGCTCACACATGGTGGTTAGCACAGGCATTTCACAACTTCTGACCTGCAGCCCATCCTGCAGATACAGGCAGCTCTAATTTTGCAAAATGCTATTTTTAAAACAACTAAATAGTTCCACATTGCTCCCACTGCAGCCCAGAGGAAGGAGCTGGTTGCCTCACCAAGGCTTTGGCACCAAAGGGCTTCACAGTGGATGTCTTCTTTCTGCTGTCACACCATCCTGATTAAGATTAATTGTTCCAGTTAAAGTGAGTCACTCAGAAGGGATGGGAAGGGTGAGGGGAAGAGAGAAGTTTGCTTTTCTTACCCCTCCTTCAACGTTTGTTCTGAACGGTCCAAAAGAATATGAGAGTGAAGCAAAGGAATTTCAAGTGTGGAACATGTAATAAAGGACATCAAGTGAGAAAGCTATTATGAGCTCCATGTTTATCTTCAGCTCAGTGACTTTCAGGAGAGCATGCACTTGGCTGGGAAGCTTGGAGGATATGACTGCTCCCTGACAGTTGGAGACTTGACCTGAACTTTCAAAACCTGACCTCATCCAGCCCCATCTACCCTAAATAACAAGGCTAGGACACCCTCCCCTTCACACACTTACATACAACCTACACACACACTTCAGATGTATATATTGGAACCTCAAAAGCCTATTTTGGGTGGAGAAATCATATATAACCAAAAAAGAAACTGAGTGAGGAAAAGAAAAACATAACCACTAAACTCAAGACTGCACCAAAGAGGAAATAAATATTGTTTACAGCACACCTTTGATTTACAAGGCACTAGTGCAAAAGTTTACTCTTTATGAGCCACGTCTCCAAGGCTCAGACAAGTACATCCCCTCTGAATATGTCCCACTGGCTCTGAAACATATACACACATACACCAGGACTCTGCTAAGCCTCTCAGAATGTATTATTGGTAGAATAGGCCTAGTGAAGTAGCTCAGGTATTTAGGGAGCATTTATAGAATGCTAACAGAGACCTCATCCAAAATCCATGATCCTTACTCTCATACCACATAGAAAACATCTATTATCTATGCTCTTTTCCTCCATCCCTTACCTCAACAAAAGGAAGAAAGGTTTGGCAAAGAAGGAAATTATGGCTTTGCCAAATTTGTGCATTCAGTAGGAACCAAGTTGTCACAATCTACTGGAAGAGAATCAAGAGGAAAGTCAAGAAATAGAAGAACACAGCGTACAGCCCAGAACACGGCATATTCAACTTCCATTGACCAAATGAGGAGATGAACTTGGGTATGAATGCCAGACCATCAACTAACCAGTCGTGTGACTTTATATAAACTGCTCCAATTTTCTGAACCTCAGAGATGATCTAGCGCAAAAGAGAAAACTGCCCCATCTTTTACTTCAGGTATTTCTCTCACTATCCTAGCAGCCTAGAGTCTGGACTTCCCTGGAGGGCTGTCTTGACCTTTCTTTCCCTGCAAAGTCAGTTTGGAGCCATCCCTTTTCTACATCTACAACTTGTGTTTGATGAACCCTGATCATTCAGCTCTCAGTTCCAGCCTGAGCCTACCCAACAGCTTAACTGAATCCTCCCCGGAGCACTGGTGATTTTAATCTAGGGATGGCATTCCTGGTTTTGCCAAATCCAAGTTGTTGGCAGATGATTCTGCAGCAACTTCTTACCTAAATAGTAACTCATCTGAACTCCTTCCACCCCTCAGTACCAAATTACAACACAATGCCACACAATGATTGATGGTAATTAAAATTCATTGCTTCTGTGGGAGGTTTGTATGGGAGCTGTAACTGGCTACGTCCTTAAATTACAGAGAAGATACTCTTTATTCTCAAGCAAGACAGCAAAAAATGTTTTCATAACTCCATCTGCCCCAGTATTCAATATCTCTGTAAGCTATTCCTCTCACTCAGTTCAGGTTTGTTCAGTCTCTCTCTCTCTCTCTCTCTCTCTCTCTCTCTCTCTCTCTCTCTTGCTCTATCTCTGTATCAAACTCAAAGAATTAGAAAGATTACTATTCATATGAACATAAGTGATCGCAGTCTTGGCCAGACTAGATAAGTGGACAAAAGGAAGGTAACATTGGTCACTCAGAAGGCTGAGCCTAGATAGCTGCCCTCCCCTATTGTCCCAGGATGTTTGCCCCATTAGTCTACCCAACCCCTTCTTTCTTGGGTCTTAAACCTGCTTAAGAATTAGAGAATATCAGACAGAGAAATCTCAAGATCCATTCCAGCCCCTCTCCTCCATTCCTCTCCTCCTTTTAGGGATGAGAAACATGAGATTCAGAGAAGTTAAAGTGGCCTGCCAAAGTCAAAAACCAGCATGACCCAGCCATATTGCCCAAACTTCCTTTTGTTTCTCTTCTGTCCATAGGACTTACTCAGTTGCCTCAATTTCCACAGGACCTTGGACTTCTATTTCCAGCTAGAATTATTTTGACAACAAGTATTTGCTATTGTCTAATCCAGGCTTCCCTGAATTGGAAAATCAGGAGGCACTTAACCAAGCAGGATGGCCAAGGGATTCAAACAGGAATAAAGGGCCCAGGAGAGATGCATCGTGACCTAACTGTCTAAAAGGCCACGGCATGCTGGGTGCTTTGCTTTGTCTTGCTGCTTTTCTGTTGACCTTTCCCCCTCGTTTGTGTCCTCTCTTAGTTCTGTGTGGGAAAGAGAAGGTCAAGGATCTGGGATGGCAGGGAAGATGTTTTATTGGCCTGAAATTGGCACGGCCTCATCCTACTGCTTCATCAGTATGCCTGACCCATTGGTTAAAGATGGGTCCTTACCTCCTGGCTCCCTTTGGGGCCTGTAAATTCACGCTTTTTAATTTTTACAGAGCAGTTTATGGGCTACAAAGAGGAGAAGCTGGGGGATCTGTTGTCAGGGGCTGCACTGAGCAATGAGCCATCTTCTCGGTTTTCTTTTTCTTCTTTCCCTCTGTGTGTCTTGTAAATGAGAATTTAGACCCTCCGAGGGAGATGGGAAAGGCTCTTTGGGGGCAAAGCATGAAAGAGCAGAAGGGTTATGAAGGGGACTTCAGGAAATCTGAGACACTGCTCTGTCTCTAATCAGCTTGGTTGTTTGGGAGGTGGGAGGATATTTAGCAGATCATCTTCACAACCCACTCTGAACTGTCCAACCTTTTAAGAGAAAGGCACTGTGTGACCTGATGATTTAAACCAGAACTTCCCAACATGTTTAAGAGTTCACATTTTGAAAGGGATATTTGGGACGATTGTGGTAGGATCTAAGAAGCTATAGAATTCTCTATCTACAGTTACTCCCCAGCATAGCATAATCTGAAAACAATAACCCCACAGCAGTCAGACAGTCACTTAGCAATGATAATTGATGGAGACCAACAAAAACCTGAACAGCAGAGAATCAAAGCTGAACTTGAGAAAAATGTTATGCGTAGGCCAGTTAAGCAAGGGTCAGGTTAAATTAGAATTTTATTTATCAATAGAGCAAAGTTGGGGAAAAGAAATAGATTTCTAAATGCCTTTGCCTTTTTAAAGTTTGAAAACCCAACCAGAAGAATAGGTTAAAACAAATAAGTCATCATCATCATCATCATCATCACCATCCTGCCTCTTAGTGAACATTTACTAAAAGCTAAGATGCAAGACATCTTATAAGTGCTTTACACACATTATCACACATCATGTCTCCTGAGATAGGATGTTATTATCTGCCTTTCACAGGTCAGGAGGATTATAAGGGTCTCTTCCCCACACTCTGCAAAGGGATGGCAAAGAAAAGAAGCTCCAAACTCCTTCAAGGTCCAACCACAGTCTCTACAACTGAGAAAATAGACACTCAGAGGATTTCAGCTCCAAGTTAGACTTCCCAATTTTTCCTTTCTCCAAAAAAATACATCAGTGAATACTGATTTAGAGAAGCTCAAAGAGAGAGAGAACAGTAGCTTCTAAAAAAAAAATTAGACCTCTGGTTCCACAGTGAATTTGGGAAGAAACTGACTATGAGGGTTTGGCCCTCTCACCATGTTTCATCATTGTAATGTCTCTACGGAATCCTCTACCTCTCCCCATATTCACATGGTTTTGACCCCTAGGGAAGATATTCTGTGTGGAATTGGAGAGAACCTGAGCTCTTTGTGGGTGGTAAAATAGGAAAGAGTATGGCCTAGAGCCCACATCTGCAAAGCACTGCCAATAGCAGCAGTCCACTTAGCCCAATGGGCACAGGAGGTGTGGTATAGAATCTCTTCTATTTACTGTCTCTTATTTCTGTTACTAAAGGCCCCTGGAGTTTTCCTCCAAAGGGGGTAGTAATGTTTTATGCCTGAGGGAGGTAAGAAGGAAAGAAAAAAAATATTATCATAAAAGCAAACTGGAAAAACTAAAACTGGAAAAATTTTACTAGGGGAACATACGTAAAATATGATTAAACCAATTTAGATTTTTCTGGGAAGAGGTGTATGTGAGGGGGTGGATGGGATGCTAGTAAACAGAGCACATTTGGATTCTCTGAAAGAACAGGAAGGAATGATGCATTTAGAGAGTTGTCACAGGCAGGCCTGCAACATATGCAGGTAGGCATAGCGCCAGAACCCATGTGCTTTCAAATCAATTCACAAATCCTTTGAATTATCAAGAATTTTATTTGCCTTTAGAGTGGACTAGCCTTATACGCAATGAACATTTCATTCGGGTGTTAAGTTCTGGGCTCTGCCTCTCATTTACTTGGCACGACTCTTGTTGAAAGCTTGCCTCCCATCCACTTTAGCTAAACCTGAGTGCCATTACTAGTTTCTTAAAGCCGAAAGTCTTTTCATAGATCACCTACCTTCCACTTTCTCCTCGGGCATAAATATAGATGCTCTGATATTGTGAGTGGAATAATGACTCCCCACAGATTGCCACACATTAATCCCTGAAACCTGTGAACATGTTACGTCACGCATCAAAAGGGATTTTGCTGATGTGTTTAAATAAAGGACCTTGAGATGGGAAGATTATTTTGGGTTATCCAGTTGGGCCCAAAGTAATCACAAGAGTCCCTAAAAAAATGGAAGAGAAAGGCAGAAGTGACAGAGGAGATGGCAGTAGACGTCAAGCATCACTTCCTTGGGGAGCCTACTGTGTGTCTTCCTTCACAAGGTAAAACTTTTTAGCATCGTCTCCCTTTGTACCTTCTACTTCCCCTCATGACAATCCTCACTGCCACAACTAAAGATGAGTTTATGTGATTATTTGACTAACGTCAGTGTCCTTTGCTAACACACATAAAGGCAGGGACTACGCCAGATTTTGCTTCTTTCTGAAGTCCCAGTTCACAATAAATATTTGTTGAATAAATGAGCAAATGGAAGGGTGAACAGGATCTACACCTCCCATGGTTCTGAGTATTCTTTCGTGTGGGTGGAAACACAGCAGTCTGTGAGGTACCCCACTGACTTGCTCTTTGCTATGTGTTATCCTATCCTGCTCCAACCAGAATATTTATCTTTACATATGGTCTTAATACATTTCCGCTGAGAAGACAGCTGTCTCTGTAACTGCAATCAGTGGTTCAAAAAGTAAGGAGGAATGGGAAATTTTCTTTTTCTATGTTTTGATTTGTATTCAGATTATTCTGATTTTAACCCTTGACCCGATTGCTCTACCAGTTGTACAATGATCTCTGTTGTTCAAGTGGCATCTCCTACTGCTTTCTTCTTCTCTGGATGTGAAAGACCATCTACTTGTCCCAAGACCAAAGCCCCGAGCCCAGTTTTGCAATACTCCAGAAGGATCCCATTTTCAACTCATTAGAACAAACGTTACTGAAATTCACTTCAACCTCAGTTGCATTCCCGCATATATTTTTCAAGGAAGTTGTGGATGAGAATATAAAAAACTAAACAACAGTGTAAATCCTGAAAAGAGAGATAGACTTGACTCAGTTATGCATACCAACTGCATGTAAAATTCTAAAATACTGTCTTTTTTCAGCACTCTTCTATTTCTCAGCACTTTATTGCTTTGTCTACAGAGCACAGTCAGAACATTTGCACAGTCAGAACATTCACACATGAGACCCTCAACTCTCCTGGGAAAGAGTCAAGGTGTTACTGATCTCTTTAAGTACTGAAGCCACATGGGAATTACTCACTCTGTTTCCTTGGGTGCTTCATCTTCATTTTCCAGGTGCCTCTCATGCTGTGCCTACTACTAACCCATAGCAGTTTGAGGTATGTGCCTTCTGAAAGAATAACTGAATGCCTGGCTTCTTCCTAACCGGGGAATGTTTACTTGTCATGACCAACATTACCCAGTTAGTAAGCGAAAGGCCTTGGATTTGCAACGCAGACACCTGGTTCCAAGTTCAGAGTCCTTTCTTTTCTGTAAAATAGGAGAGGACTCCTGGAGATGAATGAGAGACAGTGGGAATGCGAGGTTCAACACTGCTTTGTACTTAAAGAGTGTGAATGGTGGGCACATGGCAGGGCATTTAAGTCTCTTCAGGCAAAGAAAAGTAAGCATAGAAGCTAGAAAGCATTCACTTCACTCATTCAAGCAGCAGGAAGAGCATTGATAGATGATGGACACAAATAAAGAAACAGTGATGTTTAAAATCTTCTCCCTGCCCCAGCTGTAGCCTCACACACCAGAGAGAACCCCACAAACCAAACGAGTTGGGAACACCTCTGACACCGTACTCAGTCCAACCCAGAGGATTTTACAGCCCTCAGGATGTTTAAAGAAACAAAATACCTGGGGGATATGTATTTCTGGCCCATTAAAGGAAGTTTATTTTAAAATATTTAACATTTCTTCACCAAAGGTGAACAAGCAGGATATAAGCTCTATAAACTTTCCAAGGAGAGCACATTGCTGGCATTCCAAATGGAGAAATTGCCTGTGTGAAAATCAAGTCGTGCCTATTTCCCTTCACAGGTGGCTGGGAATGGAATATTTTTCTTATAAGATCATAAAGCAGATGGATGAGCTTTTGAAAATTAAAATTTTAGCTGGAATTTTCTTGCAGCCTCATTACCATACCAGTTAGGGAGAAGGCTTGTGATTAATTCTCAGGGCAGAGCTTGCCTGAAGCATACCCTATATTAGAGATGGGACTTTGTAATACCCCTCAAATTATATCACATGGGATGTCAGCTGGGGGCTCCCTGTCTTTCAGAGAGCCTTCCTCTCAGATCTGCAGGATCTAGGGTAAGAAGAGTGCTATCAATGGAAACTTTTGGCCTAACTCCTTTCTTTTCGCACCTCAGGCTCCATCCAACACCAGGAATGGCTCATATCTGTCAATGTAGACATCCTGAGGTTTAACCCACTTCCATCCACATTCCTGCGAATAAATTTCCTTTGCCACTCCTTTGGCCCAGAAGTGTGCACACTGGTGGGGTGATCCACTCTCCAGCAGGACTTAATAGACAAGAGTCCTATGTGGGCCTAGGAAGACATCTTGGGACCGTTTGGCCACATTATTCCAGTGTCCCAGGGGTTCTAGATGTGCATATCCCCAACCCCACAAACTTCTTACTCCAGAGGGAGGGACAAAGCTGGAGGAGAGCCAGAAAGGGACTGCTAAAGTGCAGGGCCCAGAAAAGTGGCCTGGTTGCCTCCATCTGGGGCAGTGCTGATCAGATAAACTTGATTCAATTTTCCCCAAACCCCAAAGTTCCCTGTATAACATCTGCTTTTTTTTCAGGGTTTGTGTATTCCTGGTCCCCACTCTAGGTCATCTCCAGCTAAGTACTACTGTTTTGCTGCACCATAACACAAACTTGAAATGCCACCAGTTGACAGTTTTTTTGGAAAAAAAAAATTATTTCCATACCAAACATCTTATTTTTAGTCAACTCTACTGAAGACTTGGGTGTTAAACAGCTCTCATTTTTATCTCTGCTTCCTCCTCTTTTAAAGGAACAAAATGAGTTCTGTTCCTGTTATCACAGAAAGAGTTGAGACTGTGTGTGTATAAGATTGCCACACATGTGTGTCTATACACAAATACCCACGTAAAGTTCAATAGACGATAACAGAGACATGGCATTCAGCTGGGCACAAAACAATTGCCTGAAGGTCTGTAGAGCACAGAGGGTCCTCTGGGCTGCCTATTCCTCTGTCCTAGATTCTGGCATTGAGTTTCCCTTGGACTCCACAAGATCTGTTTCCAATGAGTATCTACACCATCACCTAATCACTATTTTTATCTGGGCTAACTGGAATTTCCATTCCTCAGAAAGAAAAATAAATACCGAAGTTAGTTTTTCACTGTTTTTTAAATAGGGAAACTGAGATTTAGACATTGTGACTTGTCCAAGGTAAGCATCTGCTAAGTGTTGGGCCACAAATGAAACTTAGCACACATGATTACCATTTCTGTGCTCTTTCTCACTTATTTACCTAGAGCCACAGTTCATCAGGTACTATGGTTGATTAGCTACTGTCTCTCCTACCCACGCACTGGGGTGTATCTCCCTGATCCTTCCTTTTATCCCCAAAAGAGCACTGCTCCAAAGACTTGAAGAAACACATGGAGTAGACAAACTCAATATACAGCTGGCACCAAGCCCAGCTCAGCTCAGTTTAGATCAGCTGAACCCCAGACAACTTGTAGGCACATGAATAAGAAATAAATGCTTACTTTTATATACCACTGAGCCTTGGGGTGGTTTGTCACACAGAATTTTCATATACGTAGCTCTTATTTCAGCTACATAATCGTCTTTTAAGATACTGCAAGCAACAGTTTTACCAAATGCTTCTTCACTGAATAACATGAATCACCAAGTTTCTTTGCTGCTTAGATTAACCTGAAAGCCCATGTCACACATTGGAGGTTTTTTGTTGCACTTCTGGTACCAATACTTTAATTGGTCAGTTTTAAGTCAGTTATGCTGCAGTAATAAACTACCCCAAATCTCGCCGGGTTACAACAACAAAGTTATTTGACACTGACCTTCACGCAGGCTGCAGCCCTTTTCCATGGATCTTCTTTATTCTGACATCCAGTCTGAAGGAGAAGCCTCTCCCTGGAACGAAACACTCCTGCAAAAGAAGGAAAAGGGCAATGAAACCTGGTGATACTTTTCAAGGCTTCTGTTCAAACAGAGGCTATAACATCTCTGTTCACATTCCGTTTGACAAATGTGAGTCACATGTCCAAAGTCGATCTCTAGGATGTGTATGTGTAATCCTCTCAAATAGGTCGCGAGTAACTAATGGGAATCACAATACTCACAATCCCTACAAAACAACAACTTCTTCATCATCCTTCACAAGTAGCTCAAAATATAATCTCCTTAGTATCACTCTATGAGGACATCTCTCTGCCCTTTCTGTCCTACTGCATACATTAAAACATTGACATGTGAATAAATACTATGAGGACAATGTGCTGTCTCCCCCTTGTGAGACTTAGGGAGCCCTTTTAGGGCTAGAATTATCCTTTATTTTATTTTATTTCCCAGTTATTATCACAGCCCTTGAACCTCGTATACAGTTCTACTAAGAATTACTTTTTCAAAATTGTGTAGTAATGCATGGAAGCAATCATGAGATCCAAAGGACGTTTGGAGAAAGTTATATAGAGAGAGAGGGAAGAAGACCAGAAATTGATTTTTTACTCTTTAAGTTAAAATCTGTATCTACATATATATACACACATACATACAAACACACAACGAGAAATGTATATAGACAACTGAATTCATAAGCCTAAATTTGGGAGACATTCCAGGGTGGAAATATAAATATGGCAAGTCATCAGCACCTACATGATGTTTAAAGCTTTGAAACTCATTGGTATCACCTAAGGAGAGAATGGAGGAGAAGGTGTTCATGATGTGTTTCCCACTTCTTAACTCAATTTCTAACCTGTGTGGAGTCATAAACCCAATTCTTTCCTTGGGGAGGCCTATCAACATCTCTTGAGTAGGTCCCCTGAGAAGTCAATCTTGCGTAACCACAGGTTTATCATTTTAATGGGAGTATATACTCAGTTTCAGACCTCTAATTTCATTTTCTTTGTACCCTTAGGCTTTTCTCAGCACAGAATTGGCCTTTCCCAGAAAGACCTTCAAAGAGCATTCTCTCTCTTGGACTCCTGATATGTGCATCATTCCTATCATGTGTCTCTCACTCCCATCCCTCTCCTTTCTCATTCATCATGTTGGTAGAATGTCTAACTTGGGTAGAATGGGCAATAAGGGCAAGATATGATGATATAGGCTTTGCCTATGGTATTTCATCCCATCTTCACCACAACCAGAGAGGTCGGCACTGACCCAATGTGCTGATGTCACACCTGAAGTTCAGAGAAATTAGATAATGTGCCTAAAAGCACAGCTAGTGGAAAGCAGGACTTTTGAATGGCATTTGTCAGTGAAGATTCCATGATATACACAAGCCACTGAGCTGCCTCAAACACAAGGAACTTTGGAAGCTGAATCTTCCAGAGACAGACTCATACTTTGCAGATAAAAACTCACACACAATAGATAAGTATGACAGATGATAAATGATGAATAGATGATGATAGATAGATGATAGATAATAGATGATAGACAGATACAGATGCATAGATATATAGATAAATAGATACATAAATACATAGATAGATGGTTAGATAGATATAACATATAGAGATAGAAATATTTAGAATTTAAAAACAATTCAGTACATAGCTTCCTACTTGCTTAAATGAGATGATGAACATACATTTATTTTATGTACACTCTGTGCTCACCATTGTATCAAAATCAGTGTTTTTAACTTATTCAAAGTAAATCTTATCCTCCAAAACTCTTAAGAGTCTGTGAGGTAGTTGAAGAAGGATGAGAAAGCTCCACATATTCACATACATATATTTATTTATGTGAAACAGGAAAAATTGTTTTAAGAGGAATAAGGTAATTCCTTTTAAATACTGAAGGCCTTCTAATTTAAAAGACATGTTCCCATATGTTATTTCATTTGATTCTCATAATAATTATCACTATTCCACTGGTGAAGGAACTGAGGCTTGAAAATTTCAGTACTTTGTTGAAGATTATACAACTAGTACATGCTAACGCTGGGAAACAAGCCCAAATTCTAATCCAATGTTCTAATAGAGTGATGCTGGCTCAGCACGAGTACAAAAGTCTCTCCTAGTCTTTTAGACCTCAAAGGAAGGAGATGCCATTCCCTCCCTTTGTCGTGAAGGACCGGAACTCCTTAGCAGAAATGGAGTCCTGGTATTCATTTTTGCTAAGCTAGGCTGTGGGCTTTGGCCGGGTGATGCCTCAGGGAGTGGGTAGCAAGTGAGAGAATGTGTCTACTTTGCAGCTCTTGCCAGCCCTGGAGAGCTAGCATTTTCCAAAAGAATGCTGGGTTCTCAGAAACACTGTTGATAATGGGGTTGCTCATTTTTAAAATGCTGTAACCAGATATTCTAGGAAAATAGACCTGGTTCCAGGAGTGCAGCTGTAGTGTTTGGGTTCAAGGTCTGAAGTGTTGGGTTAAGATGAGCTTTCGGCTGGCCTGCCGACCCGCCACTGGAATGAGACAAGCCTACACAATCAGGCCATTGTAGTAATAGAGAAACCACAAAGTTTCTCAGAGCCTAAACCCGGCACTGATTACACTGGACTTTCCCCTCCTGGAAATCGGGTGAGGATGAAGTGTGAGTGTGCATGTGTGTGCATGTGTGTGCTTGCATATGTATGCATGTGGGTGTTCAAATCAGAGGATCCAGCGCAGGAATTACATGCAATCCTCTCTAGCCTCAGTCACACTGAAACAATGAGAATGTATCTGGACTGAAGAAAAAAATCTGAAGCAAATGGGGATGAGTTGGCACATTTACCAGTTGGCACCTGGTAATGAAAAGTACTTTTTCAGCTCTGTTGAGGATGAAATTTTCTAGGAGGCAGGGTTTCACTTACTGTGTCTCCCATAGGGGGGGCAGGGCAGGGGTCTCAGCAGAATAAGTGAAGACACACAACACAGACAGGCCCCTGGCTCTGCTTAGAGAGCCCCAGTTCAGAGCCTACTCAGGGAGTCACCAGTAGGTCATCTGAGCCAACTTCCTACCTCCTAGACCACATTCTTTTCATCAGACCTCTCACACCCTGTATTTACTTTCTTAATGTTGAACGAGAGAAGAAATAAATGTTTATTACATTTAATTATGTGCCAGGTGCTCTACTTAGATGAGAAAAACACGGTATGACAATAGTTAACATTTATGGAAAGCCTACTACTTGTAGGCATGGGTCTAAATGTTGGGTGTTTATTAACTGATATTTTATTCTTACACAGCCCTGAGTGGTAGGCTGTGGTAAGTATCCTCATTTTACAGATGAGGAGACAGAGACACAGAGAAGGACACTTGGCTAGTAAGTACAGGAGCTGGGATCCCACACTGGCTAATTCCAGAGGCCCCTGCTTAGCCTCATGTCAAACCTCTGGCCTAGATGCAAACAAAGTTCTCCACCCTACAGCCTGGACACGTGGCTTTCCATCTAGCATTCCCTCCAAGGGGCAGAGTCAGAAGTAACCTTCCACTTTAGGACTTGTTTTAGAGTACCCAAATACCACCACCTCTTAGGATTACGTTGCCACAGATTTTAAAGATTTGCCAATGCTTAAAAGTTCAGCAACCCTAAGGAACCAATAGGCACCTGGTAATGACAACATTGGTTTTATCTCTGAAAATTAAGACAAATTATACTCAACAGTTCTATTGGATCTGGGTTCTGCTTTTAATTGGTGCTTAATGTTCTACAGAGTCTAATAAGTCATTTCTCAGGAGCTATAAATATGAACTGGTAAAACATGTACCTAGTTCTGGAGATAATAATGGGCTAGAGTTAAGAAGAAAAGATCTTTATGAAATGCAAACTTGATCATGATAACGCTTAGCTTGCAATGTACCTGATTTTTTGAACCCTTTAAAATCTTGTTTCTCGCTCACTTTCTTGTCGGCCTTCCTACTCTCTGCACCCTTGCCCTGGAGACTACAGGCACAGAATCTCAGCAGCACAAGGCCTACTCTCTGAATACACTCTAATGGACCTTCTCCCCATCTTCTCTACCTGACCAACTCCTACTAGTCTTTAAATACTCCATCACTTCTATAATCTCTTCCCAGAAGAGTGTCTTAGAGGTTAGGTATACTTCCTGGAGGCTCCCACCATATACTACCTGTATCACAGTGCTCATCAACTCTGATTGTCTTTGCCAGAATCCTCCTGCCACTGTGAATACTTGAGGTAAAGACTGTGCTCCTTTTACTCTGTATCCTTGGAGTCTGATACCATTCCTGGTACATAGCAATGGCCAAAAATACTTAGCAAGAAATGATTTATATTTGTAAATCTACTGCTTAAATATAGATTATTTCAGAGTTTTTAAAAGGGCCAGGGTATGTGGACCAGGCATCTTAGGTGAAATAAGATGTTCACATGGATGCAAAAGGAAGGGCTTCATTAAACTTATCAGGATGCATATTCTAAGCTGTCCCGACCAGCGGGACCTAGTTATTCGCGGGCTCGAGGAGGACCTAGCCTGGAGAGAAATGGGTGGAAAAAGGAGCGGAGGCAAGACAGTATTCTGATCAAGCCTCAAAATTTTTTATTTTAGAGCGGGTATATTTATACAGAAGAACAAAGGGGGGCAGGACTGACTAGGCAGGGGGATACTTGTTACAATTTCATTGGTCCTTGGTTGATGGGGTTAGGGGGTAAAAGGTTAGAAGTGAAAAGAGGAACAAGGAGGAGAGGGGCTCCTTGGGCAGGTCCACAGCCATTCAGTAGGTCCTTCCTTATCCGGCGGGTATGTTAATACATTCTGTGGTTAACTATTCCCTGGGACATTGTCTGCTCCTGCATTCTTTAGATTGTTAACGGCCAGGTTCTATGCCGGGGGGCTGGGCGGTCAGGATGAAGGCCTTTCGGCTCCCAACACTAAGCCTATTCTTCGCCTTTATTTTAGTTTTGCATATTAAACATTTTTATTGGTTCGATGCTTCAGAGAACTGTGACACAGTGGTCAGCACCATCAACTGTAGAATTGGTGCTAAGCATGTGGAAGACGGAAGTTAAGACTAACTGTGGTTCACCCCAACGTGCGTGCAGGTAGAATGTGCACAGAATGCAAACACTGAGTCGTTACAGAAGTAGACCCTATCGCCACTTATACAGGTACACATAGGTAGATAGACAGATGTAGTTTATTGTTATATTTAATAATCCAGAGAAAGTCTTTAACTTAATTTTAACATTGAAAACAATGAATGTAATTAGCAAACTCATGAATCAGAGCCATGTGTGTATAATTTCTTCTAACCATTATGGTCACATATTTGTTTGAACTGAGTTCTCACACATTACTATACTTATTACCCACTTTCAGAGTGTGGATTTCGGTTTCAAAAGCTCCTGTTAACTTTTGAAGACGCATCTAGTCTACTTATTATTTTTTGTTTCTTTGATTCCCTACTGACTATTCTCTGCTTTTACCCTTTCATGTATAGAGTTAGTACATCCATGGAAAAGGGAACCAAAAGAGAACCAAATCCAGAGAAAAGAGAGACAGAAAGTTGCCATATCATTTCTTCTAGAAGCAGGAATTTAAAAGTAGAAAGTATGTGTGTGTGTGTCTCAAAAGAAGAAAATCCAGGAAAAAGAAGCCCTGACCCCCTCCCTCTGCCTTCCTGGCCTTGGAAATTCTGTCTGTCTCAAATACAGCTGGCATTCACATTTTATATACTGAGCCTCGTGACTTTGGCTGGTACCCAGTTCTCAATTGCATTGATGGCATCCTAACAGCTAATTTGGTGTTGGAGAGGATGGGGAAGGCAGGTAGGAATTAAGAAATGGGAAGGAAAAAAATACCCCAACCAAACTGAAAAAGTCAAATTTCCTGCCAGGTGGCTTCCAAATCATCCAGCGGCTTTATTCAAGGCTTTGAAGTCTTGAGCTAACAGTTTAAGATCTGTAATATTTACCCTGCAGTCTCCCAAAACAAAAGTTGACTGTGTTTCTTGAAGTCAATCTCACTAGCATTTTAGGATGACAGATAGGACAGGCGGGAAAAGAATTTTTGGATGACCTGGAACTCCTCAACTCCCTGGAATTTTTTCTTATGTTCCTCTCTCTCTCTCTTTCTCTTTCTCTCTCCCTCCCCACCCTGTGCCACTTTATCTCTTTTTATATGTATATCCTTTCAAACTTGCTCTACTTCCACCATCAATTCCTGCTTTCTCCCAGAACCAATCACCTGTTGCATTATTCATCAGGTATACCAGAACTTACCCTTAAACAATATAGCTAACTAAACTCTAAATTTTTTATATCCCAGTAGCTGCATTCTGCTACTATATCCACTGAGTAAACAAATTTAATAATAATAACAAGAAGAAGAAGAAGAAGAAGAAGAAGAAGAAGAAGAAGAAGAAGAAGAAGAAGAGGAGGAGGAGGAGGAGGAGGAGGAGGAGGAGGAGGAGGAGGAGGAGGAGGAGGAGGAGGAGGAGGACGAGGAGGAGGAGGAGGAGGAGGAGGAGGAGGAGGAGGAAGAAGAAGAAGAAGAAGAAGAAGAAGAAGAAGAAGAAGAAGAAGAAGAAGAAGAAGAAGAAGTAGTAGTAGTAGTAGTAGTAGTAGTAGTAGTAGTAGTAGTAGTACTATAAAATGGTGAAGCCAGTTCTACATGTGAGGCAGACTCTCCATCTAGCTGTGGAATTATCTGGGGCAGACCTTGAAGTGTAGAAATGGGTGATGGGTGTACAATATTCAAAAACTAAAACATTCTTCATAGAAAAAGATTGTATTCCAACGCAGCCTTGATGGATGTCTTCCACTTACCATTCTCCCTCCCTGTCACCCATCCTTCTTTGCTCCTTCAAATTCTACTTATCTTTAAAGGATGTCTGTCATCATCATCACAGGCACTTGACAAATAAGTATTGAGAACCTATTATGTGCAAGGCACTGTTCCAGGCTTGAAGTCCTTGCCCCGTCAGAGCTCACATTCCAATAAAAGAAATAGTCAATAAACTAATAGATAATGAAATAAATAGTATGGCAGATGATGATGCACATTATGGTTAAAAATAGAACAGGATGAGCAGGATAGAGAGGAGGAAGCACAGATGTTACTTGTTTTGTGGGCAGGGACCTGAAAGAGATGAAGGGACAAAGAGTCTGTGTGAAAGAAGAGCATTCCAGCAGAGAAAACAGTCAGAGCAAAGGCTGAGTTGAAGAAGAAATGGCAACTAGGCAGGTTGGTTGGGCCATGGGAGGACAGGTAGGAAATGAGGAGAGAGAGCGAGCAAGCAACTGGACCACAGAGGGCTTTGGCAGGGCCTTCGGCTTTAATTCTGTGTGAGACAAGAGCCATTAGAGAATTCTGAGCGAATAAGTGACATGATCTGACTCCTAACAGACTTTGAGCTGCAGGATTGAGACTATTTAAAGGGAAGAAGTGAAATAGTAAGGCAGGAATCTTTTTTCATCCATCAAAGAAAGAGAAGATGGTGGCTTGGACCACAGTGATAATAGCAGAAGCTGAACTCTGGATGTGTTTTGAACGTAGAGCCAACTGATAAAATTGCCGATGGAGTGGATGTGAAGAATAAGAGAAAATGGGATGTCAGAGATGATTCTTGGTTTTTGGCTTGAACAGTGGAAAGAGAGACTCATTCTTCCTCTGTGCTCCCATGTACTTTTATTTATATCAACATATAAAACTCTCATAGTGATTGTATGTACATGTGTACATCTCTACTGCTAGATGCACCATCTCTTAACTTTCATGTCTTTATAGGCTGAAACTGTAATGAAAGCTGTGGGCTCTTGCCAATGAGGGGGAAAATACACACAAATTTATACAAACACTTGCATCCAACTTAAAAAGTTTTATTTCTCTCATTAAGCTCATCCATGGGTCTCTTAAGTGGTTCAAGATTCTAAGATTTAAAAACCCAGGCACTTGATTTACTTATTCTTTTAGTAAATTATTATTGAGCACTTGGGGCTTGAAAGACATTAATGATGTGATGGTGACCAAATATAGCTAATATCCCTTCTCATGAAGATCACAGTCTGATGTGGGAAGTAGTGAGATGCTAGCAAGCAAATATACAAGTAAATAATTATAACTTGTGACAGGAGCTATAGGGGAAAAAAAACAAAGTGACAATCTATTACAGCAAGGTGTACTATAATAAGGATTAATCAGGAAACAAAAGCCATACAAGTATTATAAGCAGGGGGGATTTAATACAAGGAGTTTGTTGTACATGTGATGGAAAGAAGAGAGCAGTCAGAGATTAGCAACATAGGATGTCCCCTGCCACACCCAGGGTCGGAGGGGCAGTGGGAAGAAGTGGTACTACCAGAGCCCAGAAACTGGGACTATCTGAAAGCTAGAATCACAGAAGGGGTGCTGCACCATGGGATTCAGGTCTAGGAGTGAGGGACTATCTACTGGAAGTGCCAACCAAGATAGATGGGAAAATGCCCTGGGTTCTCCCCTTCTCCCGCCATCCCTTCTACTAGTGCCTCCCATTAGCCAAATCTGGTCAAGTTTCCTGTGATTCAGAGTGGAGCAGGAAAGGAGCAGGGATGGATCAAAGAACAATCAGGAGAGTGACTGACACATAGGAGACATTTTTAGAAAGAGTGGTCAAGTACCGCTACTCTGAGAAACCAAAATTTAAGTTGAAACTAGCTAAATCAGAAGATGCCCACCAAGGGAGAGGCAGAGGGAGAGCATTCCTGACAAAAGGAATTGCAATAGAAAGTTTCTGAGATGTTAAAAGCTCCGCTCTTTGGGCTTGGTAAGGCCTCACCTGAGGCCAAGCTGGCTGTTCCCAACTCTCATGTTCTTCAGAAAATAAGAGTAGGAGGTTCAGCATATGGGTTCTCTTCCACAAGCATGTGCCAGGTGGCATAATGCAATGGAAGCAAGCCTCAGATCAGATTCCACCAGATGCCCAGACATTTATTAGTGAGCGCACAGAAAGACAGCCACACAACCTGCTGTGTCCTTCAGGCCACTCCACAGGTACCTTGTCTGAAATGTGAACCCCGAGGTAGAGACACCAATATTCTGACAGCGAGATTAGTGGAGGCACACAAATGGAAGTCAGTGGAGTTCTAGACAGAGGAGGTCACCCAGAAAGTGCTGGGTTGCTGGGCCTGCCAAGTTCTTATGCTTTATTTACACAAAGGCAGAGGTGTTATACAATATTCCAGCCAATCATGTCTCTTGAATGACACTCATTTCATCAATGAAAAATTATTTGTAATAATGCTCATATTAAGTTCATGTGCCTTGTGATGCAGATTTAGAAACTGATAGTTCAAGCACTTGCTGAGGCCATTTCTGGAGCATAGATTCTTTATTAGGGTGACTTTAATATGACCTAATTGCCCCTTAGAATGTAGGTGGAAGCTAACCTGCAGTCAGTTAACATGTTCATCACAGTGTTTATACAGAAGCATGCTAAGGCCAATTAGAGACAATACAACAGAGGGGACGAAAGACTCCCAGTGTGGCAAAAGTTTTACTAGCAGAAAGGAGGGTAGATGGAAGAGGTGGGAAGGAGCTGAATCTTACAGGCCATCTTAAGGAATTGGCATTTAATTCAAACTGCCCTGAAGGGTTTTAAAATGGAGATAACGTAATCTGATTTGGTTTTTAAGAGCTTGAGCTGGCTGCTTTGTGAAGAATGGATTACAGAGAAGGGAGAGTGAAACCAGAACATTCCAGGAGTTGAGATAGAAGTAATGGCATCCACACAACTTGATGGCAGTGCAGATGGAGAGACAAGGAGAGAGGTGAGCTATGTTTCAGAGACAGAAACTCAGGGATGATGATTAGAAGAGAGTTTGGAATGGTGGTAAGAAGAGTTTAGTATTAAGAATAACTTTTTAGTTTTAGCTAATCTACCTGATTGTATTATACTAAGATGAAAGAGACTAAGAGGAAAAAATTTGGTGATGGAATAAATAAATAGATAGATAGATAGACAGACAGACAGACAGACAAATAAATAGATAAATAAATAAATAAATAAATAAATAAATAAATAAATAAATAGGTAAAAGAGGGATTCCATTTTATATTTAAAAGTAAGAAACATGAGTTCGTCTTATTGATCTTTGTCCACCAGCATGGCCCTGGTGGGTGCTTAGCTCATGCTTGAGGAACTAAAAAGAATAGATATGCTATCATTTTTGTCACTTATCTCAGTGTTTAACCTCTCTCTTTCTCTTTCAATTTCAGATAATGACCCAAATCATCAAAGACAAAATACACCAACAACATAATACTTTTTAGATAGAATAAAATTTTTTTTAAGTTATGAGAATTTGGGCTTAAGTTGGCAGAGTGATACCAATAAGGAATTAAAAAACAAATGGGCTCAAGTAATTGAGTTTGGAGTCTGTGTAAAAAAATATATCCCATGAATTCCCGTGTCTCTGAAATGGCCTTCCATTCCACCTGACGTTCCATTAACGTATCTGAGCTTTTTGCAACTGGGAAGGATGAGCTCATTGCAAACGTGACTATCCTGTGATGGGTGTGGTTATGCTTTTCTTATCTGTAAAATAAAGGAGTTACACTGTATAATCGCAAAGACTTGTAAAGCTCCTTTCAGATCCATCTCATCTTCTAGTCACTTGCAAGTCTTTCAAAGAGTCAGCAACACAACAGTCCCAGCTGTGGGGACCTCTATGGCGCTCCTTCATAAAATAGATTGAAAGTACCAACCTCTGTAATTATAACAGAAGCTGGGAAGAGTCAGAAAAGGAGCTTATGTACTATTTATGTGCCATTTCTACAGATAGAGAAAACTCTTTTTGCTATCATTCAGAAAAATATTATTCTCTTTTCTGTTGCTTTATATTTCATAAAGGAGAGAAGAGTACTGTATGGTTTACTTAATTTTGGAAGCACAGTTTAAGAGTTTTTAAGAAATAAAAATGTACTGAAAGCCTCAAAAGGAAATTAAAGAAAACAAAAAAATTATTCAGGCTATTTCTCATAACAACTGACCTCCCAGAGCTGTTCACATATTAAATTATATAGAGCCCATTTGCTTGGGAAAAGAAATAGATACAGTCCATTACCAGAAAGAAAAGTTACTATGAGCAGATTTATGAATAATCGTGAAGTCCAGAACACTTAACAAAACATGTTATTATATTCTTCCATTAAATCTCGAATCTACACATAATTAAAATGGAGTCAAATTTGTCCCTGAGCCTTCTGTAGTCTATGCAAAACAAAACAGGGGATCAATTTACAAAATCCTATTATGACAAAGAAGGAGGCATACCATTTTGGAAAGACAACAATAAAACACTTGATTTAAATAGCGTGAGGCTATGCGGAGCAGTGAACAATCCAGTAACAGCAACCCTTCCACTCTGCCTCTGCTGGCTGTGACAAGTCGTATGGCTGTGGTCTTCACTGAAAGTCAAGGGCATCGTGTTAAAATATAATTCAGTGAAGGGTTCAGACCTTGGGTGATGCCACTGGATCCAAGGATAAAAGCAAGAGATCTAGAATGCACTGTCAGACAGAGAGGCAAGGAGCCACTGGTCACTTGAAAATGTGACTGGTCTGATTAAGATGGGCTCTAAGCAGAAAGTACACACGAGGTTCTGGAATCTTTATACAACAAAAAGGACAAATATTTCTTTAATATATTAATTATACATTGGAATGTTATTTTTGGTATGTTGGGTTAAATAAAAAATATTATTAAAATTAAAGGGGGTTGAATAGATGGTGACAGAAGGAGATTTGACTTTGGGAGGTGTACACACAATGCGATATACAGATGATACATTATTGAATTGTAAACCTACATAATTTTATTAACGTGTCACCTCCATAAATTTAATTTAGAGAAACTTTTTTTTAATTAAACAAATACGGCTACTGGAAAATGTGAAATCATATACGTGGCTCACATTTGTGTCTCATGTTATGTTACCATTGGATACTGCTGTCCTAGAGGGATGACCTTGACACTTTACGTTGGGTCTGTTACTTTCCCTCCCTGCCCATCCACTCCTCATCCATAAACTGAGGAATCCTGATGCCCATCTCCAAGAGTTCAACACACTGGCTTGTATAAAACACTAACACAGTGTTTGGCACATCGTAGGGCCCAAGAAGAATCTTCCTTCAATACTTCTCAGTTCAGAACCTTATCTTTGGGGCTGAAAGCAAAGAAATAATATTCTGGCTCCTAAGACAGTCCTACTAAAAACTCTGCCTGTGAGCCGCCTTCCCCAAGGTCTGGGGCTGTTTTCTCTGCCTTGAGGAAGTGCAGTACCCTGTGATTTCAGTGTCTCAAGACAGATAACTCCGGCCCCTGTGGAATAGCCAGAGTGATGACAGAGAGAGCCTGTTTATAGAAGAGAGGGGTCGAACACCACTCAAGAACTTTGTTTAAAATTCTTTTGTAACCACACATCTCTCTGTTTGGGTTTGCTGCTCTCATTAAATAAATATCTGGAGAGTCTTCAGGGATCATCCCAGATACGTGTAAGCAGGGTTTTTAAGATAATGAACCCCACTTCTGAGTCAAATTCAGCGGATTCCCAAGTCGCCTCTCAAAGGCGCCAGAGGGGCCGGAATGGGATGAGATGAAGTTATTCCCAATGAAGCCAAGAGAAAGGGACCCTTGTAAAGTTACCTGCAAGGTCCATGCTTGTAAGCAAATGGCAGAACTTTCTTACAGACAGTGTTTAAGTCAATAAGAAGGCACGGGGAAGAGAAGTACCAAGACGTTAGGGTCTGAAAGGACAAATTCAAAGGGAGCAAGAAAATATTAACGAAAATTTGCTCAAGACTCAGCCTCATAGTTTGAGGTAACATGTGCCAATTATTTATGACTAGCACAGAAACATAAATGTGTGTTTAGCTTAAATGAAATAACTTGAAAAGCTGAGGACGCAGGAGTATTGGGACATCAAAATTTAACTCTCAGCAAATTGAAGTCAGTTTCAATTCAAATATTTCTAAAGAAAAACTCTGAGATAGGAGAAGTAGGAAAAAATATTTGGGGTGAAAGGAGCCTCTTTTTTTAATTAATGGACTTTCTTTTTTAGAGTGATTTGACATTTATCAAAAAATTGAATAGAAAGTACAGAGAGTTTCCATGCATCCCTCCTTCTCACACACCATTTCCCCCATTTTTAACATTTTTGCATTAGTATGCAAAAGTTGACAGTATTAACACATTATTAACTAAAGTCCATAATGCACATTAGTGTTCACTCTTTGTATTACACAGTTCTATGGGATTTGACAAATGCCTAGTGTCATATATCCACAAATACAGTAGGATACAGACAGTCTCACTGTCCTAAAAATTCTTTGTGCTCCACTTCTTCACCTCTCCCCTCTCCCTCTATCCCCCAAACACTGACCTTTTTACTGTTTCTATAGTTTTGCCTTTTCCATAATGTCACATTGTTGGAATCATATCGTTTGTAGCCTTTTCAAACTGGTTTCTTTCACTTAACAATAAGCATTTAAGATTCCTCCAGGAGGACTCTTTAAAAACACCAAGAAAACAGTGCCTTTCAAGAGAGATAAGGAGAATGAGAACAAATAAAAGGCAAATTTTAGCCTGAGCTATTGATTTTGGCTCCCAGTAGCTGAAATGCGTAAAGAACAAACTCATTCTGAAGGAGGAGATCCCAAGATAAAAGAAGTAATGCTGGCATGGGGTGAAGAGCACGGGCACAAATGAACACTGTATACACCATGTGAAGATAAGGCTGGGGCAGAGGGACCTTGACTTTGCAAAGACTAACTTAATGAATGCTGAACCCTAAAATGAAGTGAAGTCTGGTCCATTTCTCCCTAATAGAGAATATAACCCAATTTTCCAACAGGAGGGTAAGTACGACTTCTCCTGGGAACAGGAATGTGATACAACACCATGTACATCTATTGTTCCATTATGTTGTTTGTTCCTTGTCTAGTTTAATTCTGTTTCCAACCATCAATTCAAAAGTATAACTTGACCCTATGATGGGTTAAACTGATTTTTTTTTTCAAAGCTTTTTTTCCATCGCCATTTTTTTCTAAAACCACATATTTCAGCTCATTTCATTAGGGGATCCTCACAGTAACAGAGGGGGATCTGTCTTAAAAAAAAAAAAAATTAAACAAAAAAATAAACCCAAAGATACAATCCTGAAACAATAACACTATCTGGAACAAAATTTATTTTGATTTGGGGTTTTTCATGTCAGAGAATCCTAACCAGGCTAATGTCAATTGCACGCAGTGGCAGTGGAGACCTTTGGGCTGGGGCTTCCTTCAGCCTGTGAGTAGGAAGAGCTGTGGGCTCAAGTATTAACAGAAGAGGGTCACCAAGTGAACAATGACCTCTCGATTATTGTTCTAAATCTCCAGGGTTATCCAGTGTGATGTAAATGGAGGATCCAAGAATCTTACCTTGCTGCTCATGCTCCCAGCCTCTACTGTAGCCTTTGAAGGCCACTGTAGGAAAAAACCTCCCCCTCTGAGTGGTCTTGGCCTAAGTGAGCGAGGGATACACATACTCAGATCTTCTCTAACCTACACGCCCAGGCAGCCATGGACTGGAGGAGCAAAACGTTTTCTAGTCTTCAACCTTTGGAGTAGTGTCAGATTTGGAGGAAGAGACAAGAGACAGCCCATCACATTAAACATAACCAGAGAAATAAAATATCCCAGCAGCATGAGAAAATAGAATTTATCCGAATTCACCTCAGGAAGAGTACTGTGAGTGTTTAGAAGTTATATGAAAGCACCTAGAGGCAAGGAGGCAAGACCCTCCTTCCTCCAAGGGTCAAGCTTAAGTAATTTCAGATATTTGCTACGTAAGGAAGATGAGTCCGTTTAACTGCCCGTCTTTTGTTTGTTAAGTATAGAAGTTTGAGGCCAGAGTGAAATGACCAAGGACAATAGAAAAGGGACTGCCCCTCACTGGGGTCTGTCTTCAGCAACCCCAGCCTCCCCAGAGCACTCAGTCTTCTATTTAAGTGAACTATGAGCAAGCAGTTATTTAAAGGATTGCCAAATTATTCGCTCACTGAGAATACCAACCATGCATGTTATTGGAGATTCCTGAACACCCGTCTGGCCCTGAGTGAGGTCGAGGGCCCACATAAAGACGCGTCTCTCTGAAAGGCAATGCCATGCAGTGCACATAGCGGAAAGCTAGAGTCAACATGTTTGTGTCCTTCTGTCATCTGATTTAGAATTTTTCTCTTTCTTTCCTCCATCTCTACCCATCTAAACTCACCTAGTTATTGAGATCCAGCTCAAATGCATCTCCTCCAGCAAGCCTTCTCTGGAATTAATTCATCCTTCCTTTGTATACTCATAAATCCTCACATGCAGAAACAAAGAGACTGTCAAACCAGGTACAATGATATCTCTCACTGAAGTGTATGTTCAATGACATCAGCAAGATCTTTTCTAACTTTATGTAGGACTCATTCTGGGTATCATGGGTCACAAACAGAAGGTACTAAATAAAGGCTTTTGAACTGCTGTTACTGTTGATTCATGGGCTACTTAGATTGTTGTCCATTTTCCAAACTCAATCTTTGGGCACAAAACCATGATCTATTCCTCTGTGATTCACCTCGGACTCTAAGAAGCCTACGTGTGATGCAAGGAGTTTCTGGGAGCCTTGCCCTAGAGAATGCCTACCGCTGGACCACAGAGGTGATGTCTGGCTAGCTTTCATCTCTTTTTCCTGGTAATAAATAGCACTCGCGTTTTCTTTTGGAGATACTCCTACTACTCTTAATCCAACTGGTCTATATGTGGCTGAATGAATCTACGCCCCAGTTGTAGAGGCAGGCACATGACCCAGACACAGCTGTAGTGTTATTTGCTAAATGTGTAAAACTGAGTAGCAGGAAGCTTGTGTTTTGGTGATCACTTTTGGACCTCTGCTTTAATCTACACCCTGTACTTCTCAGTTTTGTGAAGCATTACTACCTGTTTTTACTTAAATGAGTTTGAAATGGGTTTCTATTAACTCCCAACATCAAAGTTCCTCTCTAATGTAGACTTTCTGACATTAATGATCCATAGGCTTTTTCAAAAAGAAAATATCTTTAAGAAAGAGTCATAAGCTAATAGAAGGACAAGAAATCTAAGCCAGCTGTTTGGGGCATGAAAGGTACTCAGGTTGGATAATACCTTATGCCCAAGGAGAGTAGAAAATAAGCCAGTGATAAGGCCACAAGGACAAGGATAGAAATATTGGGGGACTATAGGTTGCATTGGTTAAGATTAAAAGAAAGATGCCATCAGCAGTGCGGCAAGCTCCATGCATTCCTGATTGTCCCCCCAAAACAGCTCACCTCTAAAGACTGAACCCTTACCTTAATTTCTGGGCTATTTACAGGAGCATGAGCCCCAAGTGATGGAAAGAAGCCAAATGTTCTTACAGTTTGAGGGGGTGGCAGGGGAAAGGGAGGGGAAGGAAAAGAGATTCTTTTAAAAACAGACTCTGTCACTTGCCACCCCCACCTGGAGGAAGGACAAACAGAGGGCAGTCTGGGTGGGAGAGCAAACAGAAAAGTGTCTCTCTGGCACCTGCAAGCAAGAAATCTGATCCCAGAGCACCAGAAACAGAGCCTGAGGACAAAGCTTTGGGAGGGGGGAGGTTTGGGGAGGGCAACTGAGTTGTGTAGATTGCAGATCCCTCCCTGCCCTGCCCTGTCTCCAGGCGCCAGTGTGTCATGTCACCGCAAACAAACAGCATGGGAAAGCCTGCCAGGGGAGATGACAGGGGTATTTGTGAGGGTAGGAGGTTTCCACCAATCACGTTCTTACTTGGATTTCTGATGTGTTAGCCAGAGCCTTAATTAAGCGACTGCTGTGTGTGCTGGCGGGCTGGGCCTTGTGGTCATTTAAATTCACTTGACAATCATTTTTCTGGTTTTCTTGCAAAGACTTGAAAAAATGAGTCACAACTAGTATCATCTCTATTTGGGGGAACAGGAAACTAAGATGTGGGTCTCCTTAGATCACATAGGACATCAGTGCAGAGGAAGGCAGGTCTCTGCATCTCTGCCATCACTCCAAGGCAGGACCTTCCCTTCTCTGGAAATCAACACTTACAGCACTTACAGGTCAACATGGGAAACCTTTGAAACAATTTGCTACAATTAACTACAACAGAATCACATTTTCCTCATGGCTTTCAAAAACTGAAAGTTGCCCTAACGGAGATAATATCGAACACCACCGTCAATACAGAGGGCACTTTCCTTTTGTTGATAGGGTGTTTCATTCAAATGTGGCCAAGTTCAGGAAATGTCACCATTTATTATTAATTTTGCCATCCTGCATGGCCTATATTTATGTCTTTGAATTCTCCTTCAAACCGCTTGTAACATTTTGCTGGTCCCCTCATTAATTATTGAGTGACATAAAATCTTTCACGTGTGTTCAATTGATAATGTCTAAGAATTGTGCCTTTACCCTTTCACAATGTCTTGGCTAAAGACAAAGCGCAGGATACAGTGTATCTCAGCGTCCCCAGCACCTCACCCTCAGGACAGATTTTCCTCAAACTTATTTTTTTAAAGTGAAAGCTTTGCTTCTGCATCATTGCATACTTATTTCTTGTGCTCTGTCTTCTTAAAGTGACCCCCCAGCCCTAGCCCTATCATCCTCTTCTCAGTCCCATCCTGCCAGCACAGTCAAGCCACCATCATCCCCTCCCTGGTAAAATTAATTTTCTATAAGAGTTGATGCTCCTCCCTTGTCACGTGTAACTGAGAGAGAAATAGTAACGTGTGTCCTGTCCTACAGAGAACTTTTCTAGCACGTCACCAAGGATCAGAGCCTTAAGCTTAAGAAAAGAATCTCTGAAGTATGAGATTTCTAGAAGAAATTTCCAGGACACATTGTGGCAAAAAAATAAATAAATAAATAAAGCCTTTTCAGCAGTTTTGAAATTAGGCTTTGTCATTCTGTCCAAGCCTCCCCTTACCCCACTCCCATCCTGAAATACATAAATATATATATATATATATATACACACACACACACACACACACACACACACACACACACACACATAGTTGTTTTGTTTGTTTGTTGTTGTTGTCGTTGTTAATAACTCATATAATAGACAGAGTGGGCTGTTTACCTATGAAGCAGCTCTAAATTTTGGAGAATAACTGCAGGATGAGATCTTTGCTTCTAGAAGAGTACTACTTGAGGTATAACATACTATCTTAAACAAACAATCAAACAACAGACACAGAGTAAACATGTTGAGAACACAAAGTGGAAAAAAAAATTGGCTACTATCTGATTGTCAATGGCCAGAGCTCGGGGTGTGACTGTAGAGAATGGGGGGAAGGCAGAGTCAACTCTTCACTGCCACCCCCTCTGGGAGAGAAGATGTTGGGCTTTTCGAAGGCCATGTTGACTTTCGTAGCCTGGTTTATTGAAGATCTGTCATCTTCTTGCAGCCAAGCCTGAGATTTCGTACTGAGCACATGGAGAACAAGACAAGCAGCATTTTAGGAGAACGCAGGTAGTGTGAAGGCTTGATTAAATCAGCAGGCAATGTTGGCCCAGGTGTTTCTCCTGATGTGGTTGTTTCTTGTCAGTATGTAACCTGCTCACTCTCTCTGATCCATGGTTAAATTGCTGAGACAGGCTTTGGGGCTGGGACCAGAAGTGTAGTGGCCGAGTGCAGTGGCACTGTGGGTCAGCTCTCCTCCCACCAAGTTGAAAACAGGGAGACATGTATAAAGAGGGGCTTCAGACCACAACCAGCCTGTGAGTATCCAATCCGGGGTCTTAGATGTGGTGAGCTGGAGCCAACAAGAACTCGGTCACCAGCAGTTACCGCATCTATCAAGCTCCGTGTCTCCATCTATTCCCTTCATCTCACTGCTGCCAGCCCTCCCGTGGGCCTTGTACAGGGCAGTGAGGCCATGGGAAAGAGCCAGGAATTCCTTCATCTGGGGCTCTGCCTCCACAACTCTAAGAACTAAGTGCTAGAAATGACCTGCCTCTCAGAATTCATCAGCCAATCTTTAAAAAGAACCTATGACTAAGTGGCAGCCATGTGATGCAAACTTCCCCCCTCCACTCCCTCTGCCCTCATACTCTCAACTTCCAAGAACGGACAGAGTTCATCCACACTTCTGGAACACATGTGATCATACCGTCGTCTTTAAACTACACCACTTGAAGACGATTTAGTCTAATTCTATCCCCTGAGCAGCAGGCAAACCAATGGCAGCTTGAGATTGTTGTCAGAACCGGAGCTAGAACACAGAGCTGCAAGTATTAGAAAACTCATTCATCTGGGAATCTATGTCTCTGGCTCCTGTCCTATTAACATCACTTTTAAATGAAATAATTTAGGATGATGTATATATATGTTTCTTGAAAATAATAATATGGAACAACTATTATGCACTGGTCAAGTGCTTTGCATGAAGGATCATACCCAATTTTTGAAGTTGAAGCTCAGAAATGTTTAAGAATTTACCCACAGAAACACAAGTCTGTCAGATTCTAAAGCCACTGTTTTAATAGTGCGGCTAGCTATACATTCCCCAAGTTATTTACTTGAGGTGTTCACCCTGATAGTGAATCTAGTGCCCTCAGCTTAGTTTTGGCCCCACTAGCTTAATGTGTCTTAATTAGACTGAAAACAGCTCTATGGTGTCCCTCACAAATTCCTTCTGGAGTCTCCATGCTCCAGAAAAAAACAATTGCCAACAAGGAGTGAGTGATTTAATGACAAGGTGGGTGGCATTGTATGAATAAGAACAAATAAGACCATTGCCCAAAGAGCATTTATACTCCTCGAGCTCAGATGCCTTTAGACTCACTTCCTTTCAAACACCACCCCTTCCACTGAATGTGTCACCTTGCAGAAACCCCACTAGTTCTGAGTCTTTATTTCTTAACCGGACTGAAACAGTGGGTGTTTATCTATTATTTTTATTCCTCTCTATATGTCAGCACTTCGATAGATGTACTCAAATACATGAGCTCACTTAATGCATTAGTATAAATATGTGAAATATTATCCCCATTCTACTGATATGAAAACTGAGTCCAGCAGAAATCAAACCTTGTAAATTTTAATGCCTAACCAGATCCACTAACCAAGATGTAAAAGGCAAGGAAAAACCTGACTTCTTTTCCACCAGGGCTGGGGATTGACAAGATGTATGTTTTCCTTGGTCGATTGCCAGCCTCTCTGACATGAGTGCCCTCGTGATTACTGAAGGAAGGTTCTACATTGTTGTGGTTCACTAAGCAGATTGCACAGCATTTCTATCCCTCTCTAACAAGCTGATGTCATCTAACTGGGTAAAGCTTTGTGGTATATGATAGGGCTATATCACATATCTTTTAGGCATCTATTTCCCTATGTCAGTCTTAGGCTAAAAGGAATTTCAGGGGTCACTTAATAAAATAATAGCATGTTTTGAATCTTTGCGGCTTTATAACATTTCATCATTTCTAAGAGCTTTATGTGCATTCGTTCTTTTGAACCTCACTACTCAGAAATAGTCTCTACCCTGAAGAGTTTTGTCAGGATTCCATGGGAGAATGTGCAAGGACCTAGCACAATGCTTGACGCACAATGTACTCTTGATAAATGTCATCTACGATTTCTCTCAACTCTTTGAAAATAGTAGGCAACGTGGTGCATTTTCTATCACACTCTCAAGGATCTTCAGATGATGGATAACCCTGAGTTTTCTTGGCCATCCCCTCACCCCCAATTTGGCCATATCACATTTGCTTATTATGTTTGCTTGTTTTCACATGATAGGTAAAACTCATATTATGCACCAGCATTCCCTAATCAGAATTGCATTACCCTTAGGTTAAAAAAAATCTCTCTTCAACCATGAAAACTGGGGAAGTTCCAGTGTTTTCATGGCTCACAGATCTGAGAAGTTGACACTAGGGCTTATTGCTCATGACTGCCTTTGGATTGTTAATCAGCAGCTTTATAGAGTTGGGTTAGGGTAGATTGTAGGGCAGTCTGCTGGAACAGGTTCTCAACTAGGAGCCAGGAGCCAGAAGTTAAAGTCTACTGCATCTACTGAGTCACTGAAGACCAGAATCAGGCTGTTAGCCTCCCTGCATGACTTTTTGCCTTTTCAAAATGACCTGCTTTTTCTTCACTCATGTATACTTCACTTCATAAAGTTTCTCTACATGAAGTTAAAACTGTTTCAAGGGACGTAGGCTTAAGATATTTATTTCCAGTTAGTTTAAATACTTGGCCTTTCATAGAATGAAAAAGATAATGGATTAACCTTGGCAGTTAAATCCAACAGAGGGTAAAATATGTACCAGGAGGACAAGTTTTGGAGTCATTCTCTGTTGATGCCTCTGAACTGTGGTGCATTGATCAGGCACTCTCTCCATCCTGAGCATGATCAAGTCTAGGGTCCCCAGCTTTTCAGGACCCAGAGCACACAGAAGCAGACCTCTTCTGAGGGCCCTCCCTCCTTTTGTTCTTCCAATGGAGTTCCAAAATGAACTCAACTGCAAGTGGGTGATTTGAGTCCAGATGAAGTTGAAGGCTTTCTTGGTAGGGCACTGGAACCCAACCCAACATAAATGTGTGGTGGGATAATTACTGATATGAGATTGCATTTACACCAAGCCTGTTTTCCTATTGCTGTGGATGTGAGGCTACTGCTTCACTCCAGAACTCATAGCTTTACTGTTCACATATCAAGATTGTTCCCAAGGAAATCCTAAGATGGGAGCCCAAAGCTAGTTATTTAGAGAGAAATTAGACACATATATAGCCTACAGGTAAATGCTGTACTTCTGAGCAGAAACACTGAGAGGTGGAACTATGTGCTAATCTCTCTCTCTTTCTCTCTCTCTCTTACATACATACAATCATACACACACACACACACACACACACACACACACACACACACACACACCACTCATCAAATCCAAGAGAATATTAATATAACAAATATTGGTTTAATAATCTGAGCTTAAAGGAATACATGGTCACTTTCATGACTCACTATCTATTCCCCATCCTGCCAACCACAACTTAACCCAGAAGTTCTAGTGGAGTGGGTGGGGTGGTATGGACAGGGTTATGAATTGAATTATGCCTCCCCACCCCCTCCAAATTCATAGGTTAGGTTAAAGTCCTAACCTTCAATGCCTCAATGTGTGACCTTATTTGGAAATAGGGTCTTTGTAGAGGTAATCAAGGTAAAACTAGATCATCAGGATGAGCCCCAATCAAATATGACTGATGTGCTTATTAAAGGAGAATTTGGACACAGAGACACACATCAAGAGAATACAGTGTGAACAGACATAGAAAGAAAGTGGTTATCTACAAGCCAAGAAGAGAGGCTTGGAATAGAATCAGCCCTCCCAGCCCTTGGAAGGAACCAGTCCTACAGACACCTCAGACTTCTGGCCTACAGAACTGACACAAATTTCGGTTGTTTAAGCTACTCAGTCTGTGGTATTTTCTATGGCAGCCCTGGCATAGATGGAAGCAGAGTTATCTCCATAGCCTGCAGAAGCCAGGGCTCCTGGGAATTTAAAACATGGAATTTCTCTTTATTTTGGCCTGAAGCACAAGCTGCAAAAAACACCAGAGCCACATTTGGTGACCAGGCTTCCATGACCAAGTTGAGCAGTACTGATAAAGAAAGTTTTAGGACCTCTTCTACTTCATGCTCCTGTATGCATTTGTTATTAGCTAGGAACATAATGTGAATAATGACATGAATACCATCGAAAGTTTTGTGGCTTTATTCTTTCATCATGGGTCTGCCATATGTTCCTCTGTATACAGATGTTTGAACTTTATTTTCTGACCAATTATAAGCTTCCAACCAAAGTTTCTAATACAAGGAAACTTAGAGATTCTCTGACCCCACCCTCTCATATGATAGGTGAGGAAACAGGGACCCAGAGAGCAGAATCAACTGGCACAAAAGCTATCCATCTAGTTGATAGATCTGGCAGATGTCCTAACTCCAAGTCCAAGATTTTATCCAATACACCACATTGGTTTTTCTTCACAGAAACGTTTTTAGTATGGAAAATCGGATTAAATTCTCCTTTACTTTACATAGAGTTCCATTCATTTACTCACTTCTTTAGTGGTTAAGAAGTGAGTGATTTAGTGGAAAATGGTTAAAGGAGAAGATAAGGCCTTGCCCTAAAATTGAGGGACTTTGAGATCATCTAACTATTCTACAATATTTATGTCAAGTGGTTTGCCAGTCTCTGGTTAAACACTTTCAAAGATGAGAAATGTACTGTTTCATTTCAGACAGCTCTAATTATGAGAAATTCTTTAAAACTGAACCAAAAACATGCCAGAATCTAGAAGGCAGAGGCATTTTTTTAGTCACTTAGCTTGAGCTGATGCCCAGGGCTTCTCGTCTGCCAAAGTCTCTTTGATGATCACAATGGTGACACTGGTTCAGATAACACCTCTTTTCTACTGGGGATCAGATCAGAACAGAGCTCCCTTAAGGGTGGCAAGGCTTGGTGCCCAGCTTAGAGAATTCTAAAATCACCAGCCTTTTGGGCAGCAAGAATTGAAAAGAGTCATAAGGAGCAGTAATTGCAATCTCAAATCATCCACAAAATATCTGGGTTGAAGAGCCAGATTCTGCCACAAGGAGAAACATTAGCTTATTTGCTAGGAGCAAGTAATGGGACATCTAGGTCATGGTCATGGCCTTCTCAGGTCTGCTTTATTCCGTATACTGGAAGCTGTCCTGATCCTGGCCACTGGCCCATGAGAGAATGCTATTATGGGAGAGGAAGCACGAGGTAGGGCAGTGGGTCAGATGACTTTGTGCAGTTCTTCTACCCAGAGTATTCCTTGTGGATACCATTCTCCCATCTTTAACAAAAATCTATTGATATCTGTGTATGGATGGGATTCTATTTTATACTTTAAATATACTTTAAAGGTGTATTTCTGGTGTTAGAAAACATGGTTTTATAATCCCAGGCTTGTGAGCTTGGACTGATCACTGAATTTCCATGGACCTTGTGTTCCTCATCAGCCTAAATGAGAAAAAGCTACAGTGAGGGAGATAGTTTAACTCAGAGAGCTTGGCATTCAGTAGGGCTCTATGTCTAAAGGGACCCTCTATACACTCAATCCCCTTCCAAAGGAAATTCCCAATAGATGAGTTAGAGGGACTGGGTTGGAATAAAACAAAATTCTTCACTGGGAAAAGCTGGTTTGGACTGTTACTTTTAACAATAAATAACTGCTACTATATATTGAGTGATTACTAAAATTTCGAGCAGGCTCATTTCAATTAATCCTCCAAAGTTCCTGCAAAGTAGGTATCAATCACCATCGCAAAGGTGAGAAAACCAAGGTTTAGAGCAAAGTACCTTTTTACCAGCTGGCAGACATCAGAGCCCAGTTGCATTCTCTTTATAGTACACTTGTGCCATGTTGAAAACAATATATATGTATATGTGTTTTCATGTATTCATAAAACTCATATATGCATCCATAAAATCCCGGGGAAACAACTACTGAATATACATACACATACATGTGCATACATACATACATGTATATATATATATTCCCACTCAGCAAGAACTTGCTTTGTAGAATGAAGGTCCCTTCTTACTACTTAAGACTGCTATAAGTCCTTCATTCCAGGCATAGATTCTAGAACTATGAAACAGAGGGAATGTGAGGCCAAGGTGACCTTACAGAAATAAATAATAAGCACATCAGAGGCCTTCATGATCTCAAAAACACTATTTTAAGCCAGTTTTCATACTTAGAATAGTCTAGCTCAGTGTGTTTCTCAGTAACATACTTTATTTTTAAACTTACAAATACTTGGAAAATGTTAGAGAAAAATAAAAAAAAAAAGCCATGCCCCATGAATATATCACTCAGATACTGCTTGTTGACATTTTCATAAATAAAAATATCGCATGTGTATGGTAAAAAAGTACAAACGTGATAACCGATGGTAGAAAATGAAAAGTGAAAGCCTCTTCTGACCCTGAGTAATCTTCAGACTTCACAAAGACAAAGGCCATGAACCAACTTTCAAAATCTCCTTTAGACAGAGGGGTTCATACTGCTTACACTAATCCAGATCTTCCTTTTTCACTGGTATATCTTGGAAACCTAACCCCACTGCAGCACACCTAGATTAACTGGGTTAGTTTCAATGGGTTTAATGAGGAATCAACATTAATATTAATAAAATAGTGATAATAACAACTTACTAGGCATTTATTATGTGCTACTCACTATTCTAAGCACCTCCTATATATTTATTCATTTAATTCTCCCCAAAACTACATGAAGTATTTTGCTGGATGTTTCCATTTGCCTGCCCCTCCCTGATCCACTCTGCACTCCCATCTCTGTGCCAGGAGGTTATCTGTAGGAAGAGCTTTAGCAGCTCCTTTGCCTCTGGCTTCCAGTTGGGTCCAGCCAGTGGTCAGCAACAGAAGAGAAAAGAAAGAGGATAAAGAGAGAGGTCAGCTTTTTGGTCCCCTAGAATGTGGTCTCTCTTGGTGGTCACCTGGAGCTGCTTGATCCTTGGAGTGTGGGCCACAGCTCTTGCAGGTGGCCCTCCCCACAGGACTCTCTTTCTGCATTTCAGAGGCTGCCCCTCTTCCACTAATTCAGGGCCAAAGGGTACCAATCGCTCTCCATTTTTTCCAGCCCTACATTTTCCCTTATGGCTTCCTTTATCCTCTTCACACCTGTGTAAATTGTCCTTTTTATTATACTCTCTCTAAACTACTCAATTTGAGTGTACAGCTTGTTTCCTGCTAGAACTCTGACTGATAGAAATGTGTGTGTGCCACTGCCCCCATTACACCATTGAGGAAACTGAGGCAAAAAGAAAGTATCTGTGCAAGGTACACAGACAGTAGGTATGGGAACCCATGAATTGGATTCCCAGAGACTGTGCACTCTTCCTCTCTATAGAGTAAAGGACAACACCAAAATATATATTCTCATGACACTCCAGCACTTTCTAAGGTTTTGATAATATGAACAGTGTTTCTGTGAATATCCTTATATGTCTATCTTGGTAAACATATGGAATTATATCTATAGGCTACATTCTTATCAGTGCCAGGTCAAATGAAGAGTATGTATAATTTCTAATCCAAGGTGACAGTGTCAGATTGCTGCACTATTTAATCAAATACACTCATACTATAACCCAGTAATCTACTTTGATATAGTATATATAGTACATAGTATGTAGCATATATAGATAAATATAGATAGAGATATAGATCTAAATATAGAGATAGAGATACAGATATACAGAGATAGAAATAAAAATAGAGATAGAGCTAGAGACAGAGATAGAGCTGGAGCTAGAGAGAGAGCTAGAGATAGATTAGAGACAGAGAAAGAGACAGAGATGGAGATGGAGAGAGACAAAGAGAGGGAGAGGGAGAGGAAGAGGAAGAGAGAGAGAAGGAGAGGGAGAGGGAGAGGTAGAGGTAGTGGTAGAGATAGATAGAGATAGAGAGAGAGATAGAAAGATAGAGAGACAGACAGAGACAGAGATAGAGATAGAGACAGATAGAGATAGAGTTAGAGATAGAGATAGAGATGATAGAGATGATAGAGATAGAGAGAGAGATAGAGAGAGAGAGAGAGAGAGAGAGAGAGAGAGAGAGAGATCAAAGACATGTTTATACCTGTCCATAATGGAACATATATAAAACTGTCCATTGAGTCGTGTGTGTGTGTGTGTGTGTAACAGAGGTGAGGAGCTGGAGGCAGTTGGAAGTCCATCACTAGAACTGGTAAAATTCACCATGGGATTCTGTGTAGCATTTAGAAGCAATAGTTTAAATGTATCCATAATAATACTACCGCAAATATATGCTGAATAAAAAAAGGTAAGATGTACCATAATGCCATTTTTATAAATTAAAAATACATCCACACAAAACATTTCATATTTTGCAAGAATATATCAAAATGATGCATATTAAACTTATAAAAAACGTTTGTCTATGGGAAATTGGTGTGTAGGGTAAAGGGGGATGAATGAATAAATAAAGGTGGGGAGGCAGAAAGAGGTAGAGAAGGATATTATCAAATTTCTGTTTAGAAAGGTGATATCCTTTACCTCAAAGACACACAATGTAAGAGAGTGGCCATTTTCCAATAATGTTTCCAGTAGTGAATGTTATTGAACTTTAAAATAATGTTTTTCAAGCTGATAGTTATTATCAAACTCCATTTTTTTCCAGTCTGATGATTTGGCTTGCATTTTTCCATTGTGAGTGAGGTTGAGCTATTTATGTGCCTTTTTCTGTAACTCCAGATACTGTGCACTGTTGGAAATGTCCCTTGCTCTCCAGGTGGTTGGCAGATCCACCAGGGTAGAGTCTTAGATCAACAGGTCTTCTGCCACCCATAAGCACAGAGATGTCACATGGCCAATGGCCATACAATCAAGAATAAAAACAAGTGTGGGTGCCACCTCCAAACCCTCTCTTCAGCTCTGAAGTCACCAACTAATGCCTGGTGACCCATGACCTTCTCAAACAAGGAGTTCACATGTGCTTGTTTGGTACCCAGCTGCACAGTCAGAGCATTTCAAACTGTTTCCAATTCACTCACACTTTATGCATCAAAAAGCACTGCTCGCTGTACACTGAGTTATTTAATGTTGTGGGGCCGTTTCCATGAGCACTTTTTGTTTAGCTGGGCTTTGTTTAGCTCCATCCCTCCACCTTTTTTTTTTTTTCTTTTCTTGGAAGAAGTTGATCCTTTGCCAAGACTAAATGAAAATCTGGCTCGAAGTTCAACTCAAAATTTACTAGCTGATAAATTGGGAGTGGGGAGTGAGTTGTAAAGGTGCAGAGAGAGTGGAGAGGTGGAGAGAGGCTTTTATTTGAGGGCAAGTTCAAACTTGGAATTAGAAGCTATTAAAGTGTCTGATTTGTGCTGAGTCACATGGAGGCAGGAGTCAGGGTATGATGCTGGCTAACTGCCAGCCACACGCACTGCCCAGGTTGATGAACAAGCCTCCCGAAGAACTACAACAGGATTATAATTTAAAATATATCATTAGAAGCCACGTGCATGACAGAACAAGCAATCAGCCCGGGCCTGTAGTGTTCATCTATCTGACTGGTGCCTGAGTATCTGTCTCTCTTGGACTCCAGATTCCCACTGAATTCATCCCCTAACTTCACCCATTGTGACCCTTTCTTCTATCCTTCCCACCTTCCTCCAACTCAGTCTTTCTAGAAGGCTCTCATTCAACAAGGGGTGAGGTGAAGCCACGTGAAGACTCCAAACCTTGAAGAGTTCTGAGAGGACAAGCTTCGTAAGATGATGATGATGACAATGATATTATTAACTCATCTATTATTAAAAACAATATGAAAAGGTAGATAATGTTGTCTATATTCTAATAGATAAGGAATCAAAGCACAAATAACTTAAGCAAATTCTCCCAGTTTACAAAGCTAGTAAATGCAGAGCTGGGATTTGAACCCAGGAGGTCTCTGCGCTTTTAGCCACTACAACCTCAGCCCCTCTTTCAAGTACCCTCATCCCAGCTTGGAAGTACTCACCCACCACACCAAAGGATACCTCCTCCCTTATGTTTCTGAACCTTGGCACTTTCTGTTCTCTTAAAAGGCAAAGAAGGAAGTGGAAAAAAAAGGCAGTAAAGAGGAACAAAAGCAGTTCATTTAAGGTCTTTAGTTCCTTCCATACCATCTCCTTGCTCAAATTCTACTTCCAAGATTACCCAAAACTGAAAAATTTCAAACGTACAGAAAAACTTAAAGAATGATACAGTGAACACCCTGTAGGTACCCACCATCTAGATTCTACAATTAAGATTTTGCTTATTTATTTCATCATGTTTATCCATCTCTCTATACCTTTAATCATCTACCTGGTCCATGTTGATGCACTGCAAAGTAAGTTGTAGACATTAGTAGTACATCACACCTCTAAACTTTTAAGTTTCTTTCTTTTTAACTTTATACAAAATAAGAATCATAACTAACAACTATTGAATGCTTACTCTGTCAAACACTGTGCCAAGCACCTTTGTGCATTACATAATTTGGTTCTCATGGCAACCCTGATGAGTTGGGTGCAATACTCCCCTTATTTTACACTTGAGAAGAACTGAAGCACAGAGAACAATGGCTGTAGCTAATGTTTATTTAGTGCTTTCTTTGGGTCATGAACTATGCCAAGTGCTTTTCATGCATTATCTCATTTAGTTCTTACAACAACCCCCAAGGTAAATGTTATTACAGATGAGGAAATTGAAACTTGGAGACTAAGGGCCTGCCACCTACTGAGCATTAGAACCTGGGTTTGATCTGAGGAAGTCTGACTCCACACCTTCCCATTGGCTCACAGCCTTATTGTCACATTTCTTTCTGCTATTGTGTTTTAATTTTGTGTGTCCATTTAGGTTTATCAGCAAACCATGGCCTCTCATGGGCGAGAGTCATGTTTTAGTCTGCTTAGTCCCAGGCCTCAGTCAGATATAAGCTGGCACTTCCTAAATGTTCCCTGAATGGATTTATAAACAATGAACTGTAGTGATGAAACCTTTGCTAGAAGCAGTGGAGTCAAACTGTACTAAGTTCATGACCATTCTAGAAAAAACAATGGAGAGCTTGAAAGCTGATGTCAGCTGCTGCTACTGGTCCCCTGGAGCTTTCTTTGTACCAAGAGGAAATTCAGGCCATCAGTGGCTCCCTACATCATGTAGTCTGAGTGACCAGAAGGATGGATGCACAGCCTGGAGGATCTGAGTGCTCTTGCCAGCCCAGTCTAGAGCACACATGATGTCCTTTGGTTCACCAGGCATCTTTTGTGTGCTCCCTACATGGAAGACACAGGCTAAATGCTGGGAAAACACAAAGGTAAAACATGGAAGGACTCACTGAAGAGGTTTTACTCTAAACAAGGCACAGGAAAGACAAACACATTTGTCACCAGAACAGAAGTCATGATTGGGCACTTCATTAGAAAGAGGCAAACCTACTTTTAAAGAACTTCCAAAGAAGAACAAATCAAGTCTTAGTGTGGAGAAGAGACAGGGACAGACTGGTCAAGAAATTTTGTTATTTGGGATGGGCAAATTTTTAACAAGCAGAAACATGGCAAAACCAAGTGAGTAAGGGTGAGAAAATACAGTTCCATAATGCTCTGATTGCCAAAAAAAAAAAAAGAACCAAAACTGAAAACAGACACAGAAGGGCCAAGTTACCCCATGCAGGGTGGGAAAACAGACAACAAAAAGGCCAAATTCAATCACCATGTTTATTACCAGGCAGAGCAGCATCATGGACACCATGGTGACTACAGACTGGCTTCCAGATTGAAGTTTGTGCAAGGTGACCATGGCAACAGGATGCCAAGGCTCTCCAAATATTAAGATGCAATGAAAGGCACAGCATTGGAGGAGAAGAGCTTGATGGACCATCTTAACTGGTGTGTCCCAGACACCAAATATAGGCTAAGCAATGTTCAAAATTCTTGGCTACCTATCTTCTCATTTGATCCCCATAATAAAAGATGTGAAAGCTGCTATTAACCCCAGCTTTTCAAGTGCGGAAACTGAGGCTGAGAAAGCTTAATGACTTATTCAAGACCACATGCCTGAGAGAAAATTAGTGACCCAAGATCCAGTGTCCTTGGTATTCAATTTCATTAACAAGATAAGAAGGCCATGGATTGGAGATGAATGTGGCATGCCACAGAGATAACTCTTTTTCTCTAAATCTGAGTACTCTGCAATCAATAGTGACTGTTTCTACTGGGGTTATTGTATATATAAAAAAAAATCCAAGAATTTTGAAAAGTTAGTCAAGACTGATATTAAATTTTTAAAAAATAGCCATTCAAATGGAGTTTACTCAAGAGCATCTTTAGATATAGCTTTCTGGTCATAGCACAGGCTCTAGAGCTGAATCAGCTGGGTTTAAATTCCAGCTTACTACCTACTGGATGTATTACCTTGGGTACATGACTTAGCCTCTCTGTGCTTCAGTCTCTTTATATGAATATTAAAGGTAGTAGTTTTACCTACACAGGCAGTTGCAGTTCAGATTAAATGATATTTACTTATAAAAACCTTAGAATAGGGCCTGGTACATCATAATTATTTAGTAAGAGTAACTTGAATTGTCATTTATATTTCATTTTACAACTTTCTGTTAGGTGCATTAAAGTTCCAAAGAATGGAGACCTGCTCAGATGACCTCAGAGCACTGGGGTTTATTATAAAGATATGTGCCATAAAAGAAGTCCAAGAAACTCCACAGCGCTGTGGCTGGGCCTCAGAGATCTGGAAAATCATTCTTCGCCCTTCAGACTATTGCAGCCATAACTTGTCATATGACCAAACAGCACTGGTCTGCTTATCTCTATAGTTAAGAATCCTTTACTCCCTCTTCCTCATTTTTTCCCCTTTTCATTTTTCCTTCTTTTTGTCATTTGCAGAGGGTGGAGTATTTATACCTCACAGTCCATGGCTATTCTATTTTTTAGCTTATTTCTTATTTATTTACTTTTATTCACATTCTTTCATCTTATTTTTCTCTGCCTCCAACCCTTAGGCAACCACTCTCATTTGTATTTAATGTCAACCTTTTGTACCACGTATTGTATTTTTTTAATGCACCTATTTTTTTTAAAGAGTACCTTTATTGCATACCTCTTTCTGTTTCTTACTTTTTTATCCTTCACTTTTGCAAGTTCATCCACATTATTAAATGTTCATCCAGGCTGTTTATTCTCACTGTTGCTTAGTTCTCCATGATATATAACTGCCCTCGGTTGCCTATCTAATCTCCACTGATGGCCGCCAACTTTCTGTCACTACAAATGACGCCATAATGAACATCTTCAAACACATCCCCTTAAGGGCCTTTGTGAAGTACTCTTGGGAAATATACATAGGGTTTATTTTAATATGACTAAGTTGTGTCAGATTGCTCTCCAGAAAGGCTGCTCCTGGCAACACTCCCAAGAACAGTGCATAAATCCACTCCAAACCATTGGCATTCTACAGCTTTCTAACTGTGAATCCACAGTTTCTCAGGCATTCCCCTTTTCCACAGCTCTGCTTCTTTCTGTTTACTGCTTCTGCTTTCATTTCCCACCAAACCCTGCTGTAGATAAGTTACTACAGCGACCTATCCCCAATTTTTTCCTAATCTGCTGCACACTCCTCATGATTTCTTCTTATTCATGGCTTCTATTGCCTTCTGAAGCTTGTCTTTCTGTTTTACCATCAAACCCACTAATTGTACTTTAGTCACTATGCAGTCTGGCACACTTCTGTGAAGTAATTTTTTTTCCCTGGGCCACTTCTTTTGACTGCTATTGGCTCAGACATCTATCCCTGGTCTAATCAGGTGTTGCCAACATGCTGAGGATCACATGGTATAAACCCTAGGGGAGGGTATATCTCTTTTAGAAGGAGGAGGTTATAGGTGTCACAGGCACTCAGAGTTTTCATAAACTCCCCAGCATAGGCACTGACTTGATATTTTACAAAATTAACCAAATTTACCAATTTTGATGTGAGCAGTGATAGTTATTCAGGTAGAACATCAATCTTAAAGGTTATTTGTAAAGCAAACACAGTGGGGAATCATCTGCTCATTTCCCATTGTTTATCTTGGGCCCCTCTTTTCCTTTTTTTTTTTTTTTTTTTTTTGTATTCTTTCCTCCAACCCATACACATGGTATTAGGGAAATCCTGTCTAAATCCAAAGTACATGTTATTCCTGCTGCCGGGGACATTCTTTCTTTACTCCCTTTGTCCTGACTAAGGCAACTTCATTCTTGAGAAAAATTAAATGTTACTTCTTCAGAAAGATCTTTACTGATCTCTACTCTGGGATAAATTCTTTGAATGCCCACATCCCCTTCCATCACATGCATCACACTTTATTATAATTAAGTGTTGTTTTGCCTTACAAAATATGAGCAACCTGAAAATGTGTATAGATTGCACCTGTCCTATTGAAGGGTACATTTCTTTTTACTACATGTTCAAAATATATTTAGGCAATTTTGTTAAAAAACAGAGTGATATCTCCGAGAGACTGAGCTTAAATCCCAGTCCAGTTATGGGGTCTGAGACAAATCATAGTTCCTATATTATCTACTTCAAAAGTTTTTACATATAAAATTTATTTTTCAGAATCTATTTGGGTCTACAAAAATATAGCAAGGGCATTGGATGGGTAAAGATTAACAAATAATTTTATGTCTATTAAGAGGAATTTAAATGCCAATTATTTGAGTAGGAAAATAAAATAACACTCTGATCCTAACATAAATTTATAAAACAAAGATTTTCATCAAAAGGGTATAAGAGATGGAAGGGACCCTAGAAGTTGTCTTGTCTTGTTTTACCCCAAAAAGAAATTAAGTGAGATTATGTGACATATCCATAGCTATATACTAACAGAGCTAAGAAAAAAGGTCTCCTGGTCCTGTCCCTCACATACCCAGAGACATGTGTCCTTGTGGGAGGAAGAACCACCCAGCTACACGTGGTCTCTGAATGCTAACAGTGGCCAAGCGGCCTCCTCTTTGGCTGCTGCCAAGCCGACCTTGGATTACAGCTTCCCACAAGCCATTATTTCTTAGAATCATAGACTCATCAAATTCTCTAGTGTTTTATTTTTCTTTCCTCTGTGCCTCTCACTGACCCAATTCTTCTCACTGACCCATGAAGGAGTAGCAAAAAGAGATATTCATATTGGGTCAGAGCTTTTATGTACTATGATCCAATATGCATGCCACTCCTCACCCTACATTATCTCACAGTTGGCTGTGGAGATAACTGGGGGATTCAGACTCTAAACTTCTGATTTCCAAGTACAGTAAAGTTGTTCCCCAGTATACACATGGCTTCCTAATAAGTAAAATTACAATATTTACATTTTTTCTAGTTGCTACAGGAATTAGAAGCAGTGGCAAAAGAATAATCCTAATAAAGAGTCCTTTGTGACTGGCTGTTACAAAATGGGACTTTTCACAAGTATTTACTCTCCCTGCAGAACGAAGTACTGAAGTGCAAAAGTTCACCCGAGCATACCCACTGCTTTTCCTTAGACCTTCCAAGAGACACACAAGCCTCTTATTTTTCAGGGCCCATCTGGTCATAAATTGCAATCGATGTTAATTTATGAAAACAAATGACACCAGCCTACTCCACAACATTTTGAAATGGGAGAATGAGGCAGGGTAATAAAGCAGGAATAGAACAAAAACATTAAGACCCCATAGCTGCCCAGGCAATATCTCAAGCCACACAAGTACCCCAAGGACCCCTATTCTTGCAAAGTTACAGTTATTTGATCATAAGACATGAAATTTGCTCTTTGTCACAAAGTGTGGCAGGAAATTAAATACATCCAAGGCTTTCTATGTGACTGGAATTACCATCCCCTCCATAGTGTACACATCAGTGATGATCACTACAGATGAAGAATAGAAATAAGCAGCTGGAAGGATAAGATGTTTGTGTTATATTCCTTTACTACAATCCAAAGAGCAAACATGGAAAAATGAGTCTAATTGTTCCTTTTCTCAGCTATCAGGAAGGATTACCTGACCAGAGGGAACTGAGGAAACAGAAACATAATCAGGTAATGAAACTTTATAAAGACCTGTCCTCAGAATGCTTAAAGACTAGGATTAGAACCCTGTAGTTCTGCTATTGAAGAAAAAGACATCTCAAGTGGGACAGAAATCTTCATTTTTCCTTCTTAAAATGGTTCCTTCCTGGGATCTGCATTCATGGTACAATATCTCTGATTGATCTCATTCTATAGTCTTCTTGGTTGGGATGGGCAAAAAATAAAAACCCTGCCTGTAAAAGCTGAGTTCTCTCTGATCTTCTATTAGAAAGTGAAGTGATAGTCTCAGACGCTGTGACACGGAGCCCAAGGACAGGGTCCTCAGCGTTAGGGAAAAGATAGAATGTTCTCTAGATTTTCCCAAGGCTGATATGAGAAAAATACACAAGCTGTGAATCATTCACTTGAGGATAGAATTGGAAGAACTGATGAAAGCCCAGGGGAACCAAAGGAAAGGAAAAAGCACAAGAAAAGATTTCCAGAGATAGAGAGAACAATTCCTCAGTGAGCCAGCTTGGAGAAAACAATTTAAGGGAGGCATGTCTTCAGCCAGTCTTTAACAGATGTTTACGAACTCACTGTGGTCCTGGAGCCAGCTGTGGCTGACTGAAGAACATTTTCCATCACAGATCTTTTGTGGTGAATAAGAATAAAGTTGAAAATGGATGGCACCAGATTGTGTCCATGATTTATCATTTTAGTCTTGTCACCAAGAATCGAAGAGTCCCATTTAGGGAGGCTAGAGCAAAGGGAAAAGCAAAGAAATGTATTCGATATGAATCAGTTATTTGAGGTCAATCTGGAAAGTTTCTTTGGAGTATTAAAAAAAACATTTAAAAGAAAGAAAGAATAATAATCTAGTGATCACTCGCAGCAAACTTTCAAGGATAAAGAATTTCATATACTAAGGATGTAGAGCAACACATTCTCAGGATGGAATGGTGTCTCAACAACTTGATAGGGATATAATTTCTGGGATGGTGAGCCTTCTCCAGAGGTCATTTTACCCATTACTCTGACTCTAAGAAGAGACATAGTTAAGCCAAACATGGAAACCCTCTGTCCTATGGCACTTCTTCCTGTACTTTATAGTATTCAAAAGCAGTATGCTTTGATGATTGAACTTAGGATAAATTTTCTTTCACCTCCGGCTTCTTTTCAGATTCTTTCTTCCTCTTTCCTGCTTCAGGGCTTTTGCTGTCCCTATGCCTAGAATACTCTTGCTTCAACGTGGCTGATTCCTTCTCACCCTTATGGTCTCAGGTGGAATATCACTACCTCCTTATAACCTCATCTAAAATAAAAACCATCTCTTATTACTTTCTATCCCACTGCTCTGTTGACATCATGATAATTGTTAAATTATTACATTTCAATAATTATCAGTTTATCAAAGAGGAACTCAAAAAGAAAATTGAAAAGTATTTTGAATTGGATGAAAATAAAAATTTGTGCTATGTCACTAAAGTAATAGTTAAAAGGAAGTATATAGCACTGAGTACCTATATTGAAAAATAAAACAAAATCTCAGATCAATTATGGTATTTCAGTTTCTACCTTTAGAAATGGGAAAAAAGAGCAAATTAAACTCAAAGTAAATAAAAGAAAGGAAGTTACAAAGATCAAAGCAAAAGTCAATGAAATATAAAAGTCTAAAATTATAGAAAAATAAATGAAGCAATGAAATAATAGGCAGTTTTTTTTTTAACATCAGTACAATTGATAATCCTCTAATCGCAATAACCAAGAAAAGTCAGAGTAAGAAAGAGGACATGAATTACCAATTTCAAAAAATGGGAGTGGGCATCACTACAGAATCTACAAATATAAAAAGAATAATAGAAGAAGATTATATACAACTTTATGTCAATAATTTGACAACCTAAATGACATAGATAAATTTCTTAGGTATAAACTACCAAAGCCCACTCAAAAAGAAATAGGTCGCATTATCATGATTAGCATTAAATGTAATAAAGAAATTAAATTTGTAGTTAAAAATGTTCTCACAAAAAAAATTCCAGGTTTAGGTGCTGTCACTGGTGAATTATATTTTAGGAAGAAATAATATCAATGCTATATCAACAATCCCAGAAAGTTAAAAGGAAGAGAATAATTTTCAACTCTTTCTATGGAGGCCAGCATTACCCTAATACAAAAAACATGCAAAGACATTACAGGAAAAGAAAACTACAGACTAACAGCCACTGTGATCATAGATGCACTTTAGTAAATCAAGTCATACAATGTGTATAAAGAATATGACACATGACCAAGTAAGGTTTATCCCAGGAATTCAAGGTTAGATTAACATTTGACAATTAATCAATGTAATTCACTATATCAGCAAACAAAAGAAAATTATCATCCTAATAGATACAATAAAACATTTGACAAAATCTAATATCCATTTCTGACCAAAAAAAATTAAAATTAAACACACACACACACCTTTGAGCAAACTAATAATAGAAGGGAACTGCCTCGATTATGCTTAATGGTGAAAGATAAATACTTTTCCCTTAAGATCATATAGAAGAAAAGGATGTCTGCTCTCATCATTTCTATTCAATGTTACACTGCAGGTTCTAGTCAGAACAATCAGGCAAGAAGAAGAAATAAAAATCATCCAGGTTGGAGAGGGAGACATAAAACTTACTTTATTTTCAGACTGCATGATTATCTAAATAGAAAATCAGATGAAATCCACAAAAAAAAATCAAAAGGATTTCTATAGCTTTGCAATGAACAATTGAAAAATGATATTAAAAACAATACTATTTATAACAACAACAAAACTATAAAATACTTAAAGACAAAAGATGTGAAATCTCTGTGCCCTGAAAACTTCAAAACATTATAGAGAGAAATTAAAGAAGACCTAAATTAATAAAGAGACATATTGTGTTCATGAATCAGAATACTTATATGGTTAAAATATTAATTTTCCCCCGATTGGCCTATAGATTCAATGGAATCCTAATAAAATTTCAGCATATTTTTATAAAAGTTGACAGCTGACTCTAAAATTTATATAAAAATTCAAAAACCTAGAACCATCAAACTAAGTTTAAAAAAAAAAGAAGTTGTATATCTAACACTACTTCACTTTAAGACATTATAAAAGCCACAGTAATCAAGACAGTATGATATTAGCATCAAGGTCAATAAACAAATCAATGAAAAAGAAGAGTCCAGAAAGAAATCCACACAGTTATGAACAACAATTTTTTTTTTTTTACCAAGGTGTGAGGATGATTTAGTTTAGAAAAGATAGATTTCCAAAAATGGGTGCTGGAACATTTGGATATTCATATGTCAAAAGAGGATTTTCAATCCAGATCCAAAAGATACAAAAATGGACTCAAAATGAGTCACAAAATCTAGGTAACATAGGAGAAAACCTTTGTGAACTTGGATTAGACAAAGATTTCTTTGGTATCACACCTAAAGAAAGCCTAATCCATAAAAGGAAAAAAATTACATTCGAACTTCGACAAAATTTAAAATTTCTCCTCTTCAAATGTTACTGTTAAGAGAATTAAAGGATAAAACATAGCTTTGGAAGACATATTGCAAAGAGTATATCTGATAAAGAAGCTGTATCCAGAATTTATAAGAAACTCTCAAAATCCAATTAATAAGAAAGCAAACATTCTAATAAAAAAGGGGGAAAGATTTAAACAGACAGACCCTAAAGAAAGTATATGATTGGCAAATACACAGATGAAAAGATGTTTGACATCATTGGTTATTAGGGAAATGCAAATTAAACTACAATAAGATACCACTCCAGATTTATGAGTAATACACTGACTCATACCAAGTGTTGGCAAGGATGTAGAATAATTGTAACTCTCATACATTGCTGGTGGGAATGAGAAATAACCTAGCCATTTTGGAAAACAGTTGGACTGTTTCTCAGAAAGTAAACATACTCTTACCATAAGACTCAGCAATTCTACTCCTAGGTAAATTAACAACCATCTTCACATACAAAAAAAAAAAACATCTATACCTAGATATTTATAGCAGCTTGATTTGTAATTTCCCAAAGTTAAAAATGACTCACACTTCCTTCAACAAGTAAATGGTTAAACAAGATGTGGGATACCCTGTAAATATAATGGTAATAAAAAAGCAATTAATTATTGATACAATCCACAATAGATGAACCCCAAAATAATTATGCTGAGTGAAAGACCCAGGCTCCCCCCCGCACACACAAAAAACAAAAAGATGTAACAACGAGGCAGACTATCCAGGGCTCTTGCCCCTTCAGCCAACGGGATTCAGAAATGATTTTGTGAGTTATATCAATGATATAAACATTTGGAAGATGTCAGAATCCATACTATTTGATTCTGGCTTCAGATACTAGCTTATCCTCCAGTGTGCATTTGGGATCCTTTTATTTGCCATCTCTTTTTTTAGATACCTACTTCCTCCTACTGCTGCTACCACCACAAGGCAATCTCCAGAGCTATGTCTCAGAACTTGGGAGCTGCAAGGCCCATGCACTAGGCAACTTAGGCATTCTATGGTGCAATCACGAGTTGCAACTTTGGTGCCTCTAACTGAAAGTGGGAAAAATTTAGATACCTCAAGATGACCCACAAAATAGATAAAATTCCTGCCTGTACTTAATAGAGTCCTGCCAGAAACCTCTAAAGTCAAATTTTCCAGAAACATAACTTGGTTCTATATCTTGTCTCATTCAAGTCTCTCTTACACTTTCCCGAGAATGAGAAGCATGAAGAGATGATCCTGCCCCTGTGTGGAAGACTAGAATTAGGGTCATGACAAGTGAGGAATGTGTTTACCTCCTTCACATATAGGTCTCTACCTTATGCTCCTGCTTTACCCCTCCATTTTGACTGTTTTCTTCATATCCTCCTAATATATTGTAACCTTCAACTTAGCTCAATGATTTTATCACTGGTTTTCTGGTCAAAAGCCCCAACAAATCATCCCAGGGAAATCTCTTCTGTTGTCAGCCTTTATGGTCAATACGTCCCATTCCTTCTGCTGTATGTATCCTGTGAACAAGATCCAGCCACCCCACAGCAGTCCTGCGTTTTTCATGCTGCTATACACTCTCCCTCTCTGGTTTCCCTTAGTATAGTGGTCATACATCCATTGGCATGATGAGGATTCTCTGAACCAATTTACTCACAAGAATTCTTTCTACCTCTTCTAGCAGCTATATGTCAAGTTAAACATTCCTAAAAGTTCCTCATCGGTCAGGTCATCTTTTTGCCATGTCTTCTACTAGTAGTGTCCAATTCCTATCACCAGTCTCAAATTCGACTCACTGGTGTCATTGCCTGCTCTAAACTGTGAGTGGGAAAGTGAGAATAGGAATTTCTGGGCCAGGAGCCATAAGGCTAAGTGAGTGGATAAGGACAGGAATATAGCCTATTAGCACTCCAGAGGAACCAGAAATACTGGTTAGGCCTATGCCTTCACAATAATGCCTGCTCAGCAGTTTGTATTAGCACCACAGACTTATTGAAGAAGAAAGTGAGTGGAGAGGAACAACCAAAACAACAAAAAGAACAGAAAAAATGGTGGGAGGATGCAGAAGGCTAGCTTTTTTTTCTTTACCTTTTTAGTTGAAAAATCAAGAGTTCTGAGAAAGTTTAGTCATGCCTCTCCAGCTTTGCCCATCACTAGACTCATTCTGGGTCATCACTGCCAAATATTTTTAAATTTCTGAGAAATTTTGTGTGTGTGTGTGTGTGTGGAAAAATGGTAAAAAGTTTCAGGAAAATAGATAAGTTACTAAGAAGTGACACTCTAATAAAAGGTTTTGTGTGAGTGAAAAGGAAGATTTTAAACAAATCTGGTACTAAGACTCAGCTATATTTAAGAGTGATTAACAATATTAAAAATTTAGTGAGAAAGATACAAAGAGATGTAAAAGTATTTATTTTAAAGATGAAACAGATTAAGTTTCTGAAATGTTGATAGAAGACTGGCCACTTTTGATAAAACAACTCTCTTCCTTTTTTCTCTTTTTCTTCTTTTAATTTTTTATTTTAATAATGTGTATGGCCTGGTAGTCCACTCCCATGAACCTTTTAGAGAGAAGTGGCCAAGCAATCTCAACCCACAGGCCCAGGATTCAATTTACTTCTTGGTGACTGTGTAACCCAAATACAGGCTCACTTCTTAAGGTGAAGGCCCAAAGTCCTGAAAGGCAGTACAGAGTTACAAAGTAACTCAGCCCCTATATTATCCTCATTTTACCCTTATCCGTCAATGCTTCTGCTTACCTCTCTCTTCCTTGATGACCAGAACCTCTGCATCCATTTGCAATAAGTACATCTATAAAGATGGACTTTATTGCCTTTCCTCCAGTTATTTCACTGCCAGAAACATGATTTATATACATATATAGTGTAAGATTTCACTATGGTATGCCCTTTGGATGCAACTTTCTTAAATATCAAACATCCTATGTTCTAAGTCTTTCTATCCCTCCTTGATTGCAAAACTAAGGGTGTGCTATAAATAAAACTGAGTAAGATCCCTCAGGTAATGTTTACTTTATCTGTTGATCAGTGGATTTCTAACTTTCTTAGACCAAGCCTTCTAAAAACCCACTGCTGGAGAAGGAATATAGAGGGGGAATTAGAAAAAGCAAATGGACAGTCAGGAATATTCAGGGGTCTCTGTAACACTCAGGCACAGAAAGTTGGGATTCAGAAGGAACTTAGGAATCATGGTTCTCTCCTGCCATTTTCACTGGTTGTGAAGTTAATCAGGTAAGGGTGGACGCCATCTATAGTCTCTGAGATTTTTCAGTGACAGAGCCAGATCTGGTACCTAGGTTTTCTGATCCTGGTTTTCCATAAGCATTTCAGTTACCTCACCTGGATATTTGCTCACGCTTTGCTGCAAATGGAGAAATAAAAACTGTTCCCATCAGGATGAACACAGCACCTCCTCGTGAAAGTGTTGTCGGTTTTCACAGCCTGAACTGTGAGTGGTCTGGTCAGCTCCAGAGAGCAGTTGGAGAGAGACCCCAAGGCAATCATACAGAGACCCAATGCTCTGAAACCACCAAGGAGCAGCAAACCTTGAGAGCAAACCAATCAGCACTGACCATTGGATCCCCTTCTCTAGAAGACTGTTTTCTCTCTGAGTGCTAACAATAACAATGCAATTTTCAACCCTATAATCTCATTCCATTCTCATAGTCATCTTGTGAGGTAACATAGAGAGACATTGCCTACAGCTGAGGTCCTAATTAAGGAAGGAATTTGTCTAAAGTGTGCTAACAGCTTTTCATATTTCACTCAAAGTACAAACCATTCCCCTTTGTGGCCTATATACAAGGACTTACATGATACCTCCTATGTTCTCTCTGACCTCATTTCCCACCACTCTCTGACTCTTCAATTTTCATACTTTCTGCTAAAGTATAATTTTCAAATGTTCAAAAATTCATTTTCATAAAAATCTAAAATTGTTCAACTCATTACTTAATGAGAGAACCAGAAAGCTGTTATGATTAGTTCAAAAGAAAATTTAAAGGACAGAGATATATGTATATATAGGCTGTCAGAAACATTGACATGGATTTGATAATAGAGATGCAAAACTGATTAATATTTAATAAACTGTAATGGCTGGACAATAAACTGTGATGTCTGGGTCCGCACAGCTGACACACATTTACTTAGGGTGAGGTTATCAGTAATAGGGGGAGAACCAGGCTTGGACACTAGGAAATATGACTCTTAACTTGATATATTTCACAATATTTTATTTTAGAGGAATCCTAATGGTAGAATGTGATGCTAAGACACTTCTGGGGGGCAAAAGGGAAGCCCCTCCAGTCCTCCATGGAGCCATTCCAGTTGGGACCTCCTCCACTCTTTCAGATCCTCGACAATCCCTGCTGACTGAAATACACAAAAGTTTTCTCTGCTCCGTACATATGAACAAAAAATCCTCACACCTTTCAAGAGTCTATATGGGGGCTTGGAGATGTGGGGTGGGGGTGTGTCTGCTAGCCTCACATTTCCTCCACTATTTATTTATAAAGAGAAAGTTGGGGAAGCACTGAATCTGCCCTGGATCCCAGGGTTGAACACAAGCATTGAATCTGGGTTCAGGAGTAAGAGACCTTGAAAACCACCTCACACATTCTCTTTTGTTTATTTGGGATTTAGCAGTATTTCTGAAGCCAAATGTGTGTGCTCCTTGGCTCTGGGGAATAAGGAAATCTGCATGCAATCAAGAAGCAGATTATGATGGAAAATACACAAGACTAGAGTCCAGAGACTTTGTATCCATCACGAATTTGCTATCTTTTTTTCCATGCCTGTGAAATGGCAGGTGCATTTAAGGAGAGCATAGATAACTTCAAATTCCTACTCAGGTTCTAACAGTGTATAAAGTTCAAAGATGCCTTAAAATTCCTCAAATAGTCTTTGCTAGCTTCTTACCAGAAAATTCAACAAGGATCAGCATGGAATGTACCTACATTTTTCTCTTCTCTAGCAGCCTCTAGACTCTAGGAAGATGGGAACACACATACACACACAATAAATGAAAAGAGAAAAAAAAGGCCATTTTATTATAATTTTTGTAAAAGAGAAAGGTGACATAAAATATTGAAAACAAATTTTGCTTATTCATATTGTATGACACAAGGCATTATGAGATGAATGTCAGCTGTGGGGAACTTGAGAATGGAAGGTCTAGCTCTTTCCCATCACCTCCCAGCCAGTGCAGAGCCAAGAAGAATGGCAGCTGCTCAAGCATAGAAGAGGGGATGCTGTTGCAGAGATGATGGCAAATTCACCAGCTCTGAGCAGGTGCACTACCCCACTGCTCCCTTTGATGTCCCTTCAGTGAAGCTTCTAAATCAAGACCAAAGGAGCCCTGGTCCTCGGGGCAACTCCAAGTCTTAGAAGTCACCTCATTAAGCCTGGTGTCCCAGCTGAAGGGATGATGATGAGGGTGGAACACAGACAAGAAATTGACATCTGCCCTTTAATTAATTTTTAGGGGGAAAAATGTCTTAAAATTTTCCATCCATGTGTCTGCCTTTGCTGAGTGGAGGAGCAGCACCCTCAAAACAATGACAGTGATGACAAAGAGGAAAACAAGGGCCACTCTGTGTGAGCGCTGGCTCCAGGCAACTCCCTCCCCTGCTGTGACAGCAGAAGGAAAGGACACGAGACTGTCTCCATTGAGAATGCCTGGGAAAGCATATCCTGACTAAGGATTCAGGTCCTATGGCTGCTACATTTCAATCAAAAGGTCTTTTGGCAGAGTGTAGGAGGAGGAAGAATAAACAAGCTATTGGGAGGCAGGGAATGAGTGAAAGGGTAGAAAATTCAGATTTTTCCTTTGGGGCTTGTGATATCTGCAAGCTCACAAAGATGTAGTCCAACACCCTCATGTTTTAGATAAAGAATCAGCAAAGAGGTTAAAGGAGTCATTCATAGTCACATAGTGGGAAGACTACGCAAAGGTTAGGAGGCTATTGTCAAAGCTGCACACAGGAATGAAAAGAGCCTGAAGAATACAAGGAACAAGTGAGAACAAAGTTGAGGTGCTGGCTTCAACTGATTTTTAGAAGCTGAATCATCAGTACTTAGTGACTATTCAAGAGGATTATAATAATGATGGAATCTAGAATGTACCTAGGTTTCTGGCTTGGGAGACTGAGTGCATCATGGTGTCAGTTATTAAGATGGAAGGCAGGAGAGGGAACAGGTCAAGAGTTTGAGATTCCCTATTTGAGGGGAAATTTCAGTTGCAATATCCAAAAATCAATTAAGCTTAGAGCTCGGGAGAGAGATTCAGATTTGAGAGACAAGTAAGAGATACTGGAAGTCATGGGAGGTGATAAGAGCTTTGAGAATGAATTTGGAAAAGAGGGTAGAGAATAGAGCATTTGAACAACACTGGTGCTTGAGAGGCAGGGAGAGAAAAATGAACTGGGGAAACTGAGAAGATGCCAGAGGGGTATTGGAGAACTCGGAGTGGGGGCATGAGAGCCAAAGCTAGCTCACTCCAGCATTCAGGGACTGTGGAACTCATGAGTGCATAGCCAGGCTCCAGGAGCATCCACTCTCTCCTAATCTGTCTACTCTCTTCTGATCAGGATGAGGCAGGACAATCTCTAATCCATTTTCCCTGTTTCGTCCTCCTAGACTATCTAGAATTATAAAATTGGGAGGCTTCTGAAGTAAAGCCACAGTTCGCAGATGTAGCTCAGAGTGGGTGCCTCTAGAATCAGCCTCCACTTAGAGATTTCCCTGAATGCTCCATCAACCCCTCTTCTGGTGTCTTCCACTGAGGGTCTGGTGTGCAGATGTGTCTATTTAAGCCAGGTAAATGTTCTATTAATATCTATGAAATCACAACCACCTGCACCATCTCCAGTTAAGCAGACAGAGATTGGCAGAAAAGATAAGAGAAAAAGAGGAGAAAAAAAGAGTAGGAAAGGGCAATGAAAAAAAGTTAAAACCAACATCTAAATAGAAGTCTATGCTTTCAAAGACTCAGATTCTCTCTGAGTTCAGCAAAGTGTCATTGGTAAATAGGCAATAAAAAAGTTTCTACTACATGCCCTCAACTCAGTTAGAAACTGTGAATATATATTTCCAAAGAATATTAAAGTACTATGTTCCTCAAACCAAGATAATAATCAATCTAAGATGATGAGATGAATAGGCCAGGGCTTCAAAGAGCCCTGAAAACTAATGAGGTAGGAGCTAGGAGAATCAGTACTAGGGTAAAAGTAAAGAGATCTGAGTTCTAAACTTGGTCCTGCCAGCAATGAGTTGTGAGCCTATGGAATATGTATACTCAAATTTTGCCTGAGAAAATAGATGGTCAAGGCTCTATGTCAGGTCCCACAACTGATGGTGACACATAAGGCATCATCCCCAGATGACAAACCAAGATGTCATATACTACTGGGAATCAAAAAATAGAGAAAAGTTTCGAAGCCCAGGAAAGGAGGAATAGGTTTTGAAAGGTGAATATGATGTTTAGAATATGTAGTTAACATAAACTGTTTTATGTGTCAGCAATTTCAGGAGAGACAGCACAGGGCAGAGAAAAAATAGACTTTTCAGGGAAACTTAATCATTCATTTCCGTTAGAGGGTGGGTACATGCAAGAGGGATGTGGCAGATAAGGCTGGAGATGTGAATGGAGCTAAGCGAACCACAGGAAGCCATCGAAGGTGGTGTGTTATTCCAGAGGTCACCATTAAAGTTTGTCTTATGAAGGTCAAGTCATCGTAGGTACTACCAACCCACAAGGTACGAGACACAGAATCTGAAAATCCATTCCGAAAGCTGTTTAAGCCCCTTGTCTTCTATGAACCTCTGTTCTTTCATCTACGTAAGGCTGGGGCAAGCTAGTCTCACAGGTGTCCAGTTTGTTCTAACATTTGACCTCTCAGTTTAACAAAACATAGGCACATGGAGAATAACTGGGCAATTCTCAGGAGAGCTCAGTGCTGCATTGGATAAAGGTACTAGAGGAGACCTAGGAGAATTAGTGACTGTGTGTATGTATTTTTATGAATATTTCTCTAGATAATTAAACAATTCAACTTCATTTTATCAGACTTACTACTTTTAGCATTCCTTAGGTGCAGAAGCCACACCTAATCCATGTTTTTTTACCTTCCCAGTGTTGAGTATCAAGTAGAAGCATAATGCATGTCCTATGAATGAATGCACTCAAGGATCCTAACACTGTCACAAAAGCTGAGCATAAAATAGTCAAGTGTTTAGCATAAAAAAAAGTGTGAGACCAAACATCCAGCTCCCTCATGCTTCTCTTGGGAGGCTATTCTCTCCCAATTATCCCTACCCTCCCTTGCATTGGCTTCCCCAAGTTTTGGCTTCTTCAATGCATTTTAAGAATGAGAAGCCATTATTAAGGCTAACTGTTCATTTTTTTTTTTTTCAAAATAAAAAGTTGTACAAAGTATGCAGACAAGCACAAAGGTATGCATTGATCTCAAGAAGTTGGGGCTGTCCCAATGTATTACCCCATTATTTTCCTCTGTGGGCTCCCAGATGGGTTGGATGGGGCTTAGTGTTCTTCAGTTTATTTCATGTCTTGCCCAGCCAGCATCTAGGGAGGTATGGAAAATGAGAAAGTCCAGTCTGGAATCTCAGATCCAGGGAGTGGATGACCCTAGCAGCCAATCTTCATCCTTAAAAGGATCTTCTCTGCCAAGGACCCATCCTCTTGATTTCTTTGGCAACACCTGTTCACATCAAGCTTGGATCCAGTGGTGTTAGGGGAGGAGGAGGATAAATACCTCTCCCTGTTACTTCTTGCCCTCCCTGAAATAGTTGACTGAACTCTAACACTTGCTTTGGGGAAAATTTTTATCCTAAAGCCATCTGGCGAGACAGAGGAAATGTTTTTTTATATTCTGCTTTCCTCAGGAGTACTGGGCCAAGAGAGATTCATGTTTTTCTCACAAGGAGGAAATAACTGTGGCTTCTGGGGACATCTCTTTCTTACAGGGCAGTGGGCTCAAGGAGAAAAGAAGATGGGAATGTAGAATGCTACTCTGCTTCCACTCATCACCAACTTAGGGACTTTTCTACTAACCAATCTCTAAGGTCTCTCCTTCCACATTGGTCAATTGAAGTAAGACCTCCATACATCAGCTTGGTTTAGTGAGGCCAAAACAAGGGAGGAGTGGTGAAAGTTTGAACAGCACTAACATAGAAATCGCGGCCGATAGAGTCCTCTGATTAACAGGCTTTTGACTGGGTTTACAGGTCTTTTGTTCATGCTAATTTAGGGTACTACAGACCACCCAAACTACTCCTGTGCTAATTTGATTCAAAATGTGCAACACAATTTCTTCTGCATTTCCCTTTCTCATCGTTATCACTTCTACAGGACACAATATAGTTCAGTAGATAAGTGCACATCAAATAAAATTGAATTGAGGGAAGGTGGCATCTAGTCAAACTTTGAGTTGTTGGTCAGGGACTTGGAATGTATGAAGCGAGAATCTAGCTAAACAATTTTATATAACAGTCCAGAGTAAAATATGGTAATATCAATAAGAAATTTGGGTAAGCCTTTGAAGCTCTTTTCTTTTTTTTTTCACTTGTATTGAAGAGAGAACACCCATTAGTGGATAACTCAGAAACTGGGTAATACTTTCGCTCCCACAACACATAAGTGGCCTCTCTGTCTGGGCTGTGGGTGGAAGCTGCCATGCCTGGAAGCAAGTCATACCATCCTGGAGATGTTACCATATCATCCTTATACACCCTTTTGTGTTTGTATATTTGTGTATTTTACATAAACTTCTCATTTTGTGATGGATCAAAATTAATCAACTGGAATATCCACTAAATAACCAGTGAGATATATGAACAGGCTGGATTAGTATTGGTACACCAAGGAAAGGAAAAATGGTTCTAAATTGGAGACTGAGCCCGAAAAAAACAAATCAGATACTCTGACCTGGAAACACAAACATAACAGGGATTTTTACTTTCTGTCTTCGGTACTATTTCCAAGCAAGTGTATTTTCTACATACGTTCCAAAATCAGGTAACAAGGTAGGAAAGATGAATGCAACTGAGATAGCGTTGAAGATAATGAGGTCTGCTGGTTATCAACCCACCCTAATAATATGCCAGATATCCATCCCAGCTAAGCTGCTATAGACTATAAAGGAAAGGTCCTGGGATGTCCAATAATTGGGCCTAGCTAGGCCCATGTCATTTGCATTTTCCTTATGCCTGGCTGTGTAACATAGAGTAGGTCATTTCTCTCTGAAATTTTCCATCTACAAAATTATATCACAGCTAAGAACCAACCTACTAGAGAGCAAGAGAGTAGATTTCAGAATCTCAGCACACTGGTGTTGCATTCCGGTTGCTCAACCTAGGGGTCAGGATGCGTGACTCTGGCCATGGAGCATAGTTTACATAGCTACAACTTCCTGCTGTGCCTCCAACCCAAGGCCAAGAAGTCTTCCTTCTGTTCTCTGCTGATTCTCTTTGTTTGCATGTGTTGTTTGTTTTATTCTTTGTGGGTTATGAAGAGTTGGTTTAATGGAGGAGAGTTAATGATCTAGAGCCTTTTTGGAACTGGATTTTGGTTATGAGTCTGAGTGCTTGGTTACACCAGATATAAGTGTGATTTGGGCATTGATGAGTGAGGAATGGTGTCTGGAAAGGCAGGAAAAAGAGGCCAAGCAGAGAGAAGGTAACATATGATGATAAGCACAAGAATGGACCCTCTAACAGCTCTAGGACCCATGCAGAGGGGCCCAGATCTACATAGATCTCTACAGTCAGGATCAGGCATTGGGAAGTAAATTTACAAGGGACAGTCAGTCCTTCAGCCCAGAGACTTCCCTTTATGGTCTGGCAGCCAAGTTCACCTGGGTTCTCCAGGTGAGGGCATTGAGAGCTTCTGCCCAAGCCGCCTTGGCAGGCAAGACTGGCAGAATGCTCCCCCACCTCTCCTGATTCCCCAGATTTCACCACTGTCCCTGGTATGTTGGCAAGGCCTGCCTTACTCCTTCCCCTCCTATGACTCCCAAGAAAGGGATGCCAGCCTGTCTGCTTTGTCTGGGAGACTTCCGCAGTATTTCTGAGAAATGCTGGCTATGGAGATACTTCTCTAGCCTCTGGTCCTCCTCCAGTTCAATCCAGCCACAGAAAGGACACTTATTGCTTGCTTGCACCTTGACAACAGAGAACCCACTCACCTGTTTTTCTGCCTGAAGTAAAGTGATGCTGGCATACTCCCTTTACTCCCCTTTCCCATCCTTACTCTCTCCAAGTTTACTCGACCTAGGCTGGACAGGCCACCTAAGTTGGGGAGGGCCAGGACCATTCTAGTCAGAAGCAAGGGGGATGGGTAACTTTGTAATTTCTGAGACCTTGACTTTTCTAATAATTTCATAGCCTTTTTGCTGAGTCATGCATAACTTTCCCAGTCCCATTTTTCCTCTCACACTCACTACTTCTGCCTTCTTTGTCTGGGTCCTCATTCCACTGAACTCAGAGACTACAGTGTCTCCTAGGAACAGATGTACTGAGACACTGCTACACCCACCAGACACACACACACACACACACACACACACACACACACACACACACACACACACACACAAAACCTCATGATAACTACAGGGCAAAGTCATTGACCGTCCATTACTTCTCAAGACATTGTTTAATTTCTTCTTTGCTTTTAAAAAAATTATGTTACATCTGTAGAAAACAATAACCAGTTTTTGTTCTAAAGTTACACAAACCGAAAAGCATAAAAAAAGATAAAACAAAAAATCACCTCAATATTCTATCATTAAAATAACACTTGTCAATATTAAGTAAAAATTATTCCTGACATTTCTCAATGTATAGAAATAGGTATAATTTTTAAAAAATAGAATCTTGTTAATTTTCAGGGTTTTTTAATCAAAAATATTATGCTTGCTTGAATGTAAATAAAGAAAAATACTATTATGAAACTTAAGGAATTGCTAAATATTTGAAAAATGTTTCTTTATCACATGAAATATTAATTCTTAAAGCACTGTCTTTGTTTGAGGAGTGTGGCGGAGGATAGGGAAGGAGTTATAAAACTTTAAAATACAGGAATCATTATTTTTTAAAAACTCTTATTTATTTTAGACCATACCTTGTCAGGACAGAGTTTATATTTTACTTGTTTTTAAGTTATGTTCTTTAATAATAAAATCAGGACTCACCAAGTGTTTGAATTATTCTTCACACTCCTGCTTCAAAACTTCTTCATTGTTCTTGCTAGCACTAAAACTCCATCTCCACTGACACATTTATCCGGGAAGAGGGAAGGAGTGATGAGGGTATGGAAGAGACTAAAAGGATCAGATCTCTGGAAAGAAACCATTTGAAGGAAGCTAATCTGGCTTTTGGCCTAATTCCATTTTTCTTTTAGCAATAACAGTCTAATAACTAGCATTAGCTAGGTTTCTGGAAAATTAGTCTCCCCACCCCAAACCTGCCTTTACCACGTGACTTTAAAAATATTACCCTTATTTTTAAGGGAATTTACTTACTTAAGTGTGTTTTTATATAATCATCAGAGTAGGCTGCTGTCAGGATAAGCGTAACTCATTAAAAGCTGGAACATGTCTCAGCATCAGAGCAGTACCTAGTTCAAAACACCATGGCTACACAGGTCTTCTAACTTACTCATACCTCTCTCTTAACATTTTTGGTGGTTCAATAAGATAGGTCAAGGTCACTTTTAAATTCCTGATCTTCTCCTGTTCTTTAGCATCTCAAACTCCCTTGTTCCTCATGCTTTCCTATCATGGTAGAACTTTCCTTTTCATCCACACCATTTTATCCCACCATCTCTCTCCAACATGTCTCCCTCCCCTCTGTCCTCAGACATTGTCATGAGCCTCTACTGCATGCAGCCTCTTCTCTCTCAAGAAATCTTGTCCTTTCTCTTAGAGAGGACAGGGAGGTGAGAAGAGGAACAGACAACTTCCAAAGGTTCAATCATAAGAGGAGAACAGCAGAGAGGTCGTGAGCTCCCCTACACTAATGATTTGTGTCTAGTCACACTAGCTTTGTGGCTGGGCTCTTGGGAGAGGTAGGAATAAGAGGGTTGAAGTGCAGAGTGTTACAAACCTTAGTATCTCTCTCCTATTGATTTCTCTACTCCTAGAAGCAGAGAAGAAAGAGTGGGAAGTTAAATGTGTGGCAATGGTGCCCCCTTTTAATTCGTGTCCCCATGAAAAACAGATTTAGCATTGGCAAGCAAAGAAGAACTGTCCTTTTAAACATTGCTGTCTTGGACCAAGATTCTTTGTTAATGATTCTGAGTTTCATTCCAATGTGTGTGTTTGGTGGGAAGGGGCATGGGGTAAGAGACTTAGGTGGAAATTGAATGGAGTAAGAAAAAGAGGAGAAAAATAAGAAGAAAAGTATACATGCTTTAAAAAATCAAGCCAAACAAAAATAGCAAAAAGATGTCTGAGGACAGTTAAGCTAGCCGTGACCAGAACTGGAGAGAAAGGCTCGGCTTGCCGGGCTGCGTAGCAACACAGCTCTGATTGGCTAGGTTTGTGCAAAGAACAGGCCCATAGCAAGGGCTCTGAGCTGAGCTCCTGCCGGCATTTAAACTGGGGCAGGTCCAAGCAGGCCCTGCAGAGACATGCTCAGAACAATCCAGAGTACAGCAGTTGTTGGCTATAGCAGTTTTGAGTTCTGATAGCATTCGGAGCTGTTAGCCCCAACACTTAACAGTATTGCCTACTGCCTCTGCCTGTTGCCCTTGCTTCCTTCCTATAAGTTGGACTTGTGTTCATATCATTAACTATTTAAGACAGGGTCTTACTAATCATGATAACATAGGCAGATAACATTTCTGGGGGAAAAAAAATTAGCGAGAAAGTCAGGAGCCTAGTTCTCTATCAGGCATTAATTACTGTATACATTTTCCATAACAGGGCTTACTACCTGCCAGTGGCATATACATCACCATATTAACCCCTAAGCCCTCACAACAACTCAAAGAGATAGAAACACTTATCCTATTTCCCAGGTAAGGGAACAGAGTAAGAGAGATCCAAGGATAGGCAGTCTGTAAGTGTGGGGGCCGCATGGGGATGTCTGCTGGTTGGCAGCAGTTCAGTGTCAACGGGACGACTAGGCTGCTTTACAAGCAGCAAAGTCTTCTGGTCAGTTTTGTCCTGAAATTGAAGCATCAGGGTGAGCCAATAGTTCCTATTATTAAAAGTAAAATACCAAGAGAAAAGATGGAAAAAAAACCAATCTGAGTATTTTTCAGTGAAGAATTAATAAATAATATGTGATAGATTCATGAACTGAATACTTTGAACAGTTTAAAATGAATGAACTAGGTCTACACACATTAAAAAAATAAATTCTAAGTATGAACCAGCAATCTTTCCTATGGGTATTAGCCCCCCCCCAAAAAAAAAATCCTGAAAACATTTATCTGCAAAGATATATACACCCTGATGTTCATAGCAGCATTATTCATGGTGGCTAAGACATGGAAGCAACCAAAGTGTCCCACAATAGATGAATGGATAAAGAAGATATGGTATATATACACAATGGAATATTACTCAGCCATTAGAAAAGATGAAATATTGCCATTTGTGACAACATGGATGGAGCTTGAGAAAATCAGGCTAAGTGAAATAAGACAAACAGAAAAAGTTGAAAACCATATGATTTCACTCATACGTGGTATATAAAACTAAAAGCAAAAACAACCTTGAGAAACAGAGACTCGTGGACACAGACGGTGGATTAGTGGTTCCCAGAGAGAAGGGGTGAGAGGGAAAGTAGATAAGGGTAAAAGGGGTCAAATATTTGGTGATGGTAGGAAAGCTAACTTTGGGTGGTGAACACACAATGCAATCAATATATACACAACATATTGTTGAATTGTACACTTGAAACTTATTGATAATGTCACCCCAATCATTTTTAATAAATAAAATAAATTTTAAAAACATATTGTTGAGTGAAAAATAACTGGTTGTAAAATAGCTCATGCAACATGATGTCATTTAGGGAAAGATTTTAAATATATAAAACAATGTTATTGATTTGCTAATAAACGAATCTGTACTAAGCTGATAAAACAGACTAGAATGATATAAAATTCTTGATAGTGCTTGTCTCTGCAGAAAGAAGGAAAGGACTAGGATGAGAAGAACAAAGTAGTTTTCAACTTTAACTGTAGGATGGTTTACACACACACACACACACACACACACACACTCTCTCTCTCTCTCTCCTCTGAAGCCAAATTGATAAGGAAACATTTCAAATACAAGTGGGGTGATGTGTGCACTATATTATTCTCTTGACTTTTCTAAATTTAAAAAAATAGGGTTTTTTTTTACAGGCTTCTTTATTCATGCCACTTTGTTTATGTGGGTCTAGAAATTAATCCATGGGCCTATCGATCCCAGGAACATCCTGTAGGACAATGAGGGAAAGTTGAAGATATGTGTGCTATTTTAAAATTAAATAAAATGTAGGAACAGCCAAGCGGCCTATATTTTGGATAGGAAAGAAACTTGCATAAAGCTCACAGATGTTACTCAATGGTGTCTAAGTTCCCTCCGCCTTCCCTTCCCTTATCAGCCAGAAAGCAGTTTTTATTAAGCTTCTATGTATAGGTCTCCATCCATCCTCAAGAGTCTATATAGGCCAATGTAATTGCTATATGTATCACAATCTCTAAATATTTTAAAAGTAATGTGTATTTATCTATGAAATAAGTTTTCATTCCTTTCACCCTATTTGCCTTAATGCCTCACAAAATGAGAAAGGACAAATAACATCTCAGGTGGAAAGAATGTAGAGGAAGGTTTTCAGCACACTCTACCTTGCAGACCGTGTGTAAGAGAAACGACCTGTGTATCCCAGGGTAGAAGTGTAGGAAGAGGAGAAAAACAGAAGTAAGGCAAAGAGGTCAGACTTACATGCCTTTATTCTCCCTTCCTGGGATGAACTCCAAGGCCAGAGGAGGTATGGTGGAAATTTTTGATAGGTATGGAAGGAACCTGAGAACATTTGGGGTGGGAGGAGTGGTAGTCTTCCCCAAGCACAGTCTGAAGGAGCATGTGAGCCTTTTGGCAGAGCCAAGTACAAAGCCACAATCACCATGGCCTGGGCACTGGCTCAGCAGTGCGCATGGAAGCGGTGAGATAGGCAAGTCAAGAGCAGCATTTCCACCATGCAATGCCCTGGTGGTGAGCAGTACACCCAGGAATTCACAAGTGGTTCAGAAACCAAGGTACGGAGAGGGCCCTGGGTTAGGAAGAGGGTGCCACATTGCCTCTAAAAACCAGCTGAAACAAGTGGCCACCAACCCAGGGACCAAATCAGACCATCCACTCCACAGTGTAGACCAGTGGGAATCCAGGAGATAGCCTTTTGACTCAGAACCCCCTTCCTTTTGTTTCTTCCACCATGAAGTCCCCTTTAACTGAATGCCATATTGGAAACCAGCAGAGAGGAAGGAAAAATCCAAACGATTCCAGGTCTCTCTGGGAGAAAGTGTTATTTAACTGGAAGAGACTGACATACCATTAAGTGGCAAGGTTGTTTTCTCACTAGCTAGTGCTGTCGAGACTCATGTTCGATCAGTCACAGAAAAACTTTAAAAACTGCATGAGCCACATTTTCTTTGTATATTTAAATACGGTACGAATCAATTGATGACCATGGTACACAGTTCAGTTCTGTCTTTTGAATAAATATCAGAGATAATAATTAAGGCAGGCACATAGAAGGGAGACCTTTCTAGGTAGGAACCTAAATTCTCCATGTTCATTTTGTTACCTCTTTAAAGGCTCAATTTTTGTGAAAACATTCATTTTGTTTGTTTTAAACTCAATGTTGTGATTTAAAAGGCTGTGATGGAAGATATGGATTTTACACTTGGAATAGGGACAGTGGTAAGTAGAAAAGATAAATAGAAATACTTTAATGTGTACGTGCACACACATACTCACATGCTGAATATACAAATGAACCAGATGTATATTCTGACACTAAGCTGTCAGGTAATTACCTGGACCATAGGATCAGCAAGAGCCTGAGTCCAAAATTCAGCGGGTAGTTAATGAGCTTAGCATCCATCATCTCTGGCATCCCCTTAATTCTTAGCTGAAATTAAATATAAAATAGGGCCTAAAGGAAGCTTGGTTCCAAGCAAGTAAGGTTTCCCTCATTTGCCTGGTCCCAAGGGTTCTCTCCTGCATTTGCAGTAAGCCCACCCAGATCGGATAAATTTTGCAAACTCAAGCAGTTCTGCTAATGGTGGGGGTGAAGACAGTGTTCCCAGTCACCTTGCTGCATCAGGGAGGCAAAAAGCACACCCTCGAGGCCCACCCCTTCCACAGACCTGGGCAGTGGGAGCACCAGGCCGTCCGATGAGCTCCTTTCTCAGTTCTGACCCACGGGCTGTCCTAAACTGAACCCTACTCAACTCCATCCCTGCTGCTCGCTTGCTCCCTGCTCCCTGCAGAGTGAACCCTACCCTTGCTGGCACAGGCTTCCCTGGCTTATTCAGTTTAAATTACTTCTTTGAATTTTGGTCTCATTATTTTTGGACCGTCATTTGGTCTGTAAGACTTTCTTTCCATGGGTTCCTTCTGTTCTCCTTCCTTTCGCTTTCTTGGATGTGCTTCCCAAGGCCTCTTTTTACAGTTTCTTTTGGGTGGTTTTTTTACCTTCATGCATCTTAATCTGAGTACAGAGAAGCTCCAGGACCATTGTCATCTGCCCCTGGATTCCTATTTGGTTAGTTGTTATGGGAGCTTCTTGGTTGAAAGGGCTGAGGAAACTCTGCTTCTCCAGCAACTCAAGACCCAGTTACAGAATGGCCTTTTCTAGTTTGTTCTGAGAAACCTGCTCCACTAGCATCCTCTGCTGTCACGATCTACTCCCCCACTCTCAAGGGCAAAACCACAGATCTCTCAGGCTGCCCTTCAATGGTCAAAGATCCTATGGCACAATTTTTCTCTCTCCCCAAATCGCAAGAGTGTGATACGGTAGTTGAATTGGTTTGAATGCTTTGAGCTGCAGGAACAGAAAACTCTGTATCTCACTCAACTGGCTTGAACAATTAAGAAAACACAATATCTCCAATAACAAAAGTTCATGAGTAGGGGTATTCCAAGGCTGGCCAACTCAGAGCTCAGTGGCATCAACAAAAACCAGGTTCTTAGCACCTTTCTGCTCGACAACCCTCACTGTGTGAGCTCATCCTTGGGGTAGCTAACCTACTGGTTATAAGGTGACAACAATAGTATTACCCAGACACCACAATGTCCAACTAGCTATGAACTTTTGCAAATGACTTTGGCTCTCTGAATCTTTATTTTCTCATCCAAAATAGCAATAAATAATATAGTAATTATTAATATAGCAATTACTACAGGCCAACCACTTTTCTAAGCTTTCTCATATGGCAATATTTTTGATTTGCACAAAATGCAGTAAAGTAGACACTGTTATTATTCCCAGTTTAAGTGAGGAAACTGAGGCACAGAGAAGTTAAGTGAGCTATTGTAATGACATAGCTAGTAGGGGGCAAAGCTGTGATCTAACTCTGTAGAATCTATGACCCTAACCACTCATTTTACTGCCTCTTAATAAAAAAGTAAGTCAATAAAAACAGTGCTTACCTATTGATGGGCTGGACATGATTAAATAAGATAATACCAGTCAAGCACTTAGCAGATTGCTATGAGCATACCAAGTACTCAATGAGTACTTGGTAAAATTTCTAAAGTCATTTTAAGTATATACAAGTTGGACTGGTATGAGTTGAGAGAATTAAAGAGCCCCTTACTGGTTTTCCCTTAGACGAGCCTCTCTCCGTGCCACATCTTGTTCTAGCACCTAACCCTTAGTTTACTTGTAAGTCGTTTGTTATATTTGTTCTTAACAGACCAAGAAAAATCTTCCATGAGTGCAGTTACCTGTTCTACACATTCAGATTGTACCTACCTAGCTGTGACCTTAGGAATCCTTTCCTTGGGCCTAAAGAAATCCCCCACAGCCATCAATCCATACTGGTTTTATTTATTTAATTAATTTGTTTGTTTGTTTGTTTGTTTGTTTGTTTGTTTGTTTTTCTGTAGTCATATAGTCCTACCTCTCATTGTTTTCTCCTTAAAAACCATGAGATAGTCAAAAAAAAGAGAAAGTCATAAAAAATCATAAAACATAAATATAAAGCTACCATCACAGATTTTTTAAAGGTTAATATTGACCTAGGTTTCAGGCCTTTAAAAACAATAAATAAAACATAAAGACACAACTGAAGCCCCCTTCCCCACCTCCTTGCTCCTTTTTGGTAACCACTAATTTTGTGTTTGGTAATTTTAATGATAAATGGTATCATATGTTACGTAACATTCTGCAACTTTATTTAAAATCAATGTTTATTTTCATTTAATTTGTGTTTAATCTTTTTATGCTTCCTTCTTAAATCCTTATTTTTGTCTTCCTTCCTGCCTTAGTTGTATTAATAGAGCTATAGATATTCTCTCCTTCCCCACTGCCACCTTTTTTCTACTTGGCTTTTGGTTTAGAAATTAGATTGTATTTCTGCTATTCTAAAGGTTATTCATAAATTTTTAATACACATACGGATTTACATATTTTTTTCTAAGATCTAAAAGTGTTTATTATCTCTAGCACTCTCTCAAACAAGGATGTCAGTATATTTTAACTGCTGAGCACCTGAACCACCAACATCTTTGGTACTGGTTGTCTAGACTTTTAGTCCCACTTTTTTAATACAAAATTCACTTCTACATTATCAATAATTAATGAATTTGCTAAAATCCTTTACAACTATTTCTGTCTTGCTTCAAATTCTACCCCTTAATTTCACTTTTCTCCTTTTAAAACTATGTATACAAGTCTATGAATAGTAAATTTCCTTATTCTTTATATAGCTGAATGAGTCCTTATGTTATCTTTAAAAATGAATAATAATTTAGTTGGGTATGAAATTCTAGGTCAACCATATTTTTTCTCAGTGCTTTGAAGACATTAACTCATTTGTATTTGGGGTGTCTTATGTAGCTGAAGAATTCTTTGTTCAATCCAATTGTAGGTAAGCTGTGTTTTCCTTCTAGTGGCTTTTAATATTTAATTACTCCATTTATTTTCTATGGTTTCATTATAGCATAAATAGAAGTTAGTTTATTTTTATTTGTTCTGTTTGCCCTTTATGTGAACTTTTAGCCTAAAGATTCATGGCTTAAATTCTGAAAACATATCATTTCCTGTATTATTTTTTTCTCTGGGAACACTTAATCAGATGTATATTGATGCCTCTGAATATATTTCTTATGCCTCTTAACTGTCTATCATATGCTTGTGTTTGTCCATCATGTTTCTCTTTCTGCCTGTATTTTGTTTATATCCTTGAGTTTTATTGTGCTATTGCATTAGTCAGGGTTCTCTAGAGAAACAGAATCAATAGGATGAATAGGTAGATAGATTGACTGATAGATGTTAGAGATAGATAGATAGGTAGACAGATAGACAGACAGACAGACAGATAGATGAATTGGCTCACAGAACTGAGGAGACTGATAAGTTCAAATCTGCAGTGTAAGTCAGGAGGCTTGAGACCCAGGAGAGCCAAAGGTACAGATAAAGCCCAAAGGCAGTCTGCTGAAGAATTCTTTCTTACTTGGTAAAGAGTTGATTTTTTGTTCTATTCAGGCTTTCAACTGATTGAATGAGGCCCACCCAAATGAAACTGAACGATATGTTTTACTTGACTGATTAAAATGTTAATCTCATCCAAAAACACTCTCATACAAACATGCAGAATAATTTTTACTAAATATCTGGGCACTCTACTGGCCCAGTCAAGGGGACACATAAAATTAACCATCACACCTATTTACATAATCTCTTCCTGAACGTGTCTAAAGTTTATTCCATTTACTCAGTAATTTTTTCAATGTTATAAAATGCTATATTTTTAGTACCACCATTTACTACTGTTACTTTCAATATCTTCTTACATGTGTCTGATTTTTGCTTCCTTGGTTTCACCATTTCTTGTTTTATCCTTTAATTTTTATTATTACTCTTTTATCTCTTTGACAATACTAAACAGATTTAATTTTAAATCATTTCAGATTGTTCTATTATTTTAATTTTACCTGAGATTAATTTCTTTTTTTCATTTTTTAAAAAATTTTGTTAGGTGCCTCTCTTACCATTAATATTACTCATATGTTTCATAACTTTGGTTTACTGGTTCTCCTTGTATGAACCCACTTCAGAACCATATTTTAGATGGGCTACTTGAAATTCTTACCTTGGTCTGAAATTAGGAATGTTACAGATTTAATCATCAAGCCAGCAAGTGTCTTGACCCAGGAATTAGCTCAGGGGCTGTGTTCTGTTCTCTCTTGCTTCCCTAAGCATACAGTTTTATATAAGCTATTGACTCAGGTTGCTGAGTATTATTCAGCTTCTTTACAACTTGATGAACAAGGCAGGAATAGGACTCTTTATACTCATTATTACATTAGCAGAACTGAATATGACGCTGCTTCTGCCTTCTTTTTTAACCTGTGATCCTGAAGGATCGGAGCTTTAGCCACATCTACATGTCTGTCATTTTACTGATCACTGCGAATTGTTGGAAGCAGAGTAAAAGCCTCAGGATGTGAACTGACAATACTATTTTGACTAAAATTCCTCTATTTCTATTGTTTTTCAAGCTCTATTGTTATAGCTTTTCAAGTGTGTTCTCTCCACATTCTCTAGAATCTTTTGATGGAAACAGGGTATTAATCACCATATTTCTTTTCCTGTGAAATCTCCAGTAAAAAAAAAAATTAGTCTACTCAAATGAGGTGATTTAGGAGAGTTTAATAGAGGGACTACTTACAGGGTATGGGCAGAGTTAAGGGAAATCAGAAAGAATTGGTGAAGCTCCCAAAACTAGCAACAGCAAGAACCCAATATCACCCCTAGACCCAAAGAAACAAAGAGAAAGAGAACAACTAACAGAACTAATAGAAAGTTAGAGCTACGGTTCTCAGAGATATTAGCCTGGCAGGAGTCATGGCCTTTGATGGAGAATCATGGTCCACTGCCAAACCTTACCATGAAAAAACAGAGACCAGGGAGCAAATGCTCCAGACACCTTCTCCCTCTCTCTGATCTCTTGTTTGGACTTCCTATTGGCCTAACGCAGCTGGAAGCCAGATTGCAAGGGACTTCTTAACATAGTCACAAATGGGCAGGCCTCTCAGCTCACAGAGCAGAGAGAAAAGGCTAACAAGTGAATCCGGATGTGGTAAATAGAGAATATACCATATATTGCATACCCCAAAACTACACATTTCCCAGGTTACTTTCACCTTAAAAATCCATAAATAAATTATATCTTTTACTCACTTGCCCTCTTTAGCTACTGCCTTTATGCTCTTTCTCTTTCACAGGTCGTTCCTTGAAGAAGTTGTCTAAACGCACTGTCCGCAGCTTATTCTTATTCACTCCTCAGTCTTCTATAGTCCAGTTTATGAACCCTAAAATTTCTCTCAAGGAAGCTGCTGATTTTCTGCTGAATTATAAACCCAATCTAAACTTTTTGACTTTTACTAATTCCATTGAGGCTTTCCTTTCCTAAAGCGTCCTTCCCTCTTGGTTTCCATGAGATCATTTTCTCCCAGTCCTTCTCTTGTGGAACTGTGATAGCAGCATGTAGTGGGTGCATCTCCCTGTGCTGAAGAAGCAAGACCCATCTAAGGGAGTGAGGCCACCAGTGGTCAGAGGTGTGGTGGGGGGGTGAGGGTGGAAAGTATGTCCCAACAGAAGAAATAGCATATGTGATGTCCATTGCTTCTTGTTTGCCATCAGTGGCTGTACAGTTGACCACAAGACTCTACAAAAGTACTCTTCAGAATGAGAAAAGCTGAAGTGTTCTGGGAGGAATGTAATTTTGCATAGCAAAGACATATAGAGACCTTGACAGAGGTATCTATTTTTAAAAAATACATTATCCTTAGCCTTCCATGAACACTGTTCACTTGGTGTGACCTTTTCACCCAGGCCACTTCCCTTCAGAGCCTCAGTTTGCTGGCTGAGCATTATCAGTTGATGGCACTCCATCCTGCAGAACATTAGAATTGTAGAGTCCTAAACAAAGACAGGGCCATCAGTGAGTCCCCTCCCTGCTGGCTGTGACCCTTGTTGCCCCTTCATTCCTCTGACAAGTGAAATAAAGAGGTGAGGAGAGAAAAGTAGGGTGAAAGAAGAAAAGGTGCTGAAGACTGAGCAAGCAGGTGGAATTCAAAGTCCTTTTTTTCCAAATTAAAGAGACATAGTCTCTGCCAGGCCTTCTGGGCACTAACACAGCAATAAGTCAAAAACCAGCATTCAGCTCTTTGCAAATGAGATTCACCTCCCCACCTTGGAGCGTGGACAGAATGCAGTTGAGAAGCCCAGTGGAAAAAGTTGAGTATGGCTGGGCAGACCTACACAGGCCTTTGCCTCTGGATCTCCTTGAGCTCCCTCACCAGGAGTGCTTGACAAATATGTGGGGCTAAGAGGCTGTCCAAAGAATGTAGCAGTCTCAGCCATTCATTACCAGGCTCAAAACCACTGGGCAGGAATAGCAGACAGAGAGCTGGGTAGGATCTGTCTCCGGTGAGGTTTGGAAACAGGAGATACCCCTGACTGAGCAGGCTGAATTGATGTGGTCTGGCCTTGGGGCAGGGAATGGACAGAATGACCTTCCCATCTCTCAGCCAGCCTGGTGGGTCTATGAAAAGAAATATTTGATTCATTCTAGGGCTCTACTCAAGTGACTCCAAAATATTCCTAGACAGTTGCCAGGAGAGTCAATGATAGGTGAAAAAAAGACCCAAGAGCCATGATTCTGGGTTTTGGGCCACTCCCTTCAGCCCCCCTGATGTGTTTTCCTTTGTGTCTTTGCCATTCCCCTTAACTGATAAACTATAAGACTCCTGAGGGTAGAGGCTCTGTCCGCTTCTGCCCACTCCCACCAAGCTATGCCTGGCAGCCTTAAAAAAGAGAGTTAATGTTTGACTCCAGCTCATTTCTCTGAGTCGCAATTTGTCATCCACAGGGCTCTGGAGAGGATGAGCTGATCAGTGGTGGCAAGAATGACAAGTAAGACTAAACCTGGAATCATAATGATTACTCAGTCATGTTCTTTCTATTTATATTCTCGTGTCCACTAAAGAGAAAGGGGGTTAGTCAAAAAATGTAGACACACTGCTATCCCAGATTCAAAAAACCTAATTTCTTGCCTAGAGGAAAATTTCATCAAACATGAAGGGTAAATGGGCACCCAAATCTAATACATACCTACATCTGGACACATCTGAACCCTGTTGGCATGGCTCTGTTCAGACAGATACCTTGGAAGGGTAACTGCAGTAGGCCAGGTAGGGCAAGGCAGAGCTCTCCCACAGGACAAAGGTTTAAGTAAGGATTTGAGGATATGGGGGGAAATTGAAATAATGAGAGGCAAGGATAATTCTCTGCAGATTATGATGAGCAGGGCATGGAAAGCATGAAGACTGAACACACAGGTAAGGAACGGGAAGCATTACAGCGAAAGACTGTGAATAATGGGAAGCAGATACATGGTGAAATTGGGTTGGGGGTGTGAGGAGGTGGGGAGAGGTAGCCCTTAAAGCTCCAACTCAAGAGATTGGATTTAATATAAGGATAAGGGGACACATGCAGGCAAGTTGGAAATCCATCCAAATATATGTAGAAGCATGCAAGAATTTGCAGTCTCCCAAGAAGGATCACGGGAACTCTGCTGATGCCTGAGGGTTTTCAGTGCAGGCAGATCAAAGAGAGGAGAGATGCTTTCTCAGAAGAGCTCAGAGTCAAGCAGAGGTGTGATTAGCAGGCTGCAAGTGAGAGCATGCCCCTCTAATCAAGCTTTTAAGAGAGATCTCCCCCCACCCTCGAAAAACAACAACAACAACAACAACAAAAAACATTCTTCAGGTTGGCATGGATATAAAAGGGCTTGATTTACATCTGATATCTTAAGTGTTTGGGAAAGAACACTGGAAAGCCGACAACAGAGGAAAATCACTGCATAAACATTCTTCACTGTACTGGGCACCTCAGACTGGGAGCTGGCCTAAGAGTTTATCCTTGGCTTTTGATGGCTGCCCTATATCCACAGTATAGACAACTCATGATGTAGAATAGGTTCATTTCAAATGTCCATCTTCTCCAGCCTGCCTTAGTTCAACAAATGATTTTTGGATGTTTATTTGAAGCCAGGTTCAGTTTTTGGCACTGGGAAGCACCAGGAAGGATGTTACTGCCCTGGAAGAGATGCTTACATTCTAACAAGAAAAATAGAAACAAAAAAGTAAATGTACAAATAAGATCATCTCAGATGATGCCAAATACTCCAAAAGAAATAAAGCATCTAGACTGCACAGGAAAGGAGTAGCATGCTAAAGAGTCGTGGACAGCATGGAGGAAGGGAGGGTAGGAAAAGGCCAGTCCAAGGAGTTGGTGTTTATGCAGAGTCTGGAATGGCAGTAAAGACCAGCCAAAGGACCAAAGGGAGAAAGTCTTCCTGGAAAGAGTGACGTGTATGAAGATGTACCTGGTGCTGGGATTTATAAACAGCAAATTAATAAGATGATAGTCACTGCTAAGTGTTCATGATTCAAAGAGTGAGGGCTGTGACTAAGATGTCACACGCACACGTGGAAATGAAGAAGAAAAAAGTAAGGTATTGAATGCTTAGATGGGACTGAACAGAAGTCAAGATTAAAAGAGAGACAGAGAACTGGACAGCCGGTGAGCAGCATGTTTCCTGTGTGTGTGCCTCCTAGTTAATTAGCTTGTACTCACAGAGCCTGTAAGAATGTGGTCATCCAGCCTGAAAGCTGCTCTAGGGGATGATTTCCAAGATACTGAGCAGAGGCTGAATTTGCCTCCAGGAAAGCAATTTAGAAGAGTGGAGAGAAGAGCACAGTAAGGAAGCTCCAGGGTGATGATCACTGCCCATGATTTCAGGGTCTGTCTTGCTGCAAGATGGTCAGAGCCTCAAGGCACACGGCTATGTTTACTGAGTATCCCCAACGTTGCCATTGTGGACACATCAAGGAAGAGAGCAGGAGCTCTCTCTGCACCATCAACCTTTGTTATTATTTCAAATCAAGGAATAGGAAGACAACATTTAATGCTGGGCTCTAACATCCTTGGGCTCCAGGCCTGGCTGTCCCATCAACTGTCCATGTTATCTTGCTTCTCTGCATTTTAGTTTACTGTCTATAAAGTTAAGAGACTAAATGGTGACATCTAAGAGCTCTTCCAGCTCTGGCAGTGACATAAAATATGGAAGGTCTATAACTAGAGGAGATATATGGGAACTCTTAGTAGCTACAGCATAGCAACATCAAAAAATCAAGTGGACCAGAGAGATAGGTATATTGGTTAGGAAAGTATTTGGCTGCAAGTAACAGAAAATGCAACTACCAATAGCTTAAATTTAAAAGGGTTTGTTTTTCTTTTATAACAATAAGCTGAATTGCTATAGCATGGGGTCTATTCTGAGTAGGAAAGAAGTGGGATCTAGTTATCAGCTAATATACTTGCAGGGTGTTGAGAGAGGTGGGGAGAGGTGATGTCATCTGAGAATCACTCAAGCATCGAATCTAGAGCAAAGAAGACAAGTTGTGGTCAATGAGGGGATTAAGTGGTTTCAATACTAGAGAAAGAGTTCTGGATGATGACAGCTCCTGGGTGTGGTCTTGAGACAGGGTTGCTCAAGTGCAGTGAGGATGAAGAGGCAACCAATGACTGCTCACCTGGGCTTTGATCCTTTCTCTGTGCACCCTAGAGACTCAACTCCTGATTGGCGTCACCCCTCCCCTTTTCTGCCTCACCCAACAAGTCACATTTAGAACATTAAGAGAGGTGAGAAGTGGTGACAGCAAAGAAGGGCACCCACCAGTCACAGCCTGCCCTGAATGCAGGGTAACCAGCCAGCATATGGCAGAGCTGAGAAGGAAAGGAGCCCGATGGGATTAAATGTCCACACCTCCCAGAAGACGTTAGGCTGGAAAAACTGCAAATGGTTGGAAGGAAAGGCAAGTAGGAGCCTGGAGAATCTACCCCACTGTCTGCAGGGACACCAGATAAGTCAACCACACTGTTCCCTTCTTGCCAAGTGCTCCTCTGTACTCCAAAGACCAGTCTCATTCTGGCCACAGAAAGCTCGTTAGCACCTGCCTGTCATGACATGTCATGCTGCCATGACATGATGGACTCAAATGGCAGTTTTTCTTGTTAATGCCTTTACTGTTTTTTTCTCCCTCAGTCTCTTAAGTATCAGTGCCCCTTTCACTCCAGCTATTGATGCCATCAGTATCACAATTTTTAAGAGACCTCCAAACAAGATAGCTTACTCTCAGCGTTAGTGTCCCATAGAATATAAATCCCAGGAATCCTCATAGATCACTAGCCCACTAAGATGTAAGCTCCATGAGAGCTGGACTTGGTTGTTTCTCAAAGATACATCAATGCCCAGCACATAGTAAGGCCTATTAAATATTTCTTGAGTATTTAATATGAGCAGCTGTGTGAGAGAGCATTCGTGTGGCACTCCAGCAAACACCTAGTAGTATCCCTCCCTGCCAGTAATCAATCATCCTGCCAAAGACCAGGCACCTTGACTCTGTCCTGCCTCAGGTGAGGTTTCTAACCACCTGAGGTTAGGGGGTGAGCTGTCTTGCACTTCATGACCCCAATGTCCCAGCCACCTTGCCACTCAGAATAACTTGTCCTGATTCTCCCGGGCCCACAGGTTTTCAGTGACCCAGCATCTGTTGAGAATGATGCTTCCTGCTGGGGCTTGGAAGACAGCCACACTTGCCTTCTGGGGATCAGAATGGCTTTGAAGCCTTCCATAAGCCAGCTGCTGGGTTTTTCTCCAGTCTCCACCATTTTGCCACTTGCTTGTGCTTTGCACAAATGCTTTGGCCATGATTTACTTGGTGAGGCATAAAGGGGTCAAAGTAAGAAAGGAATCAAGAGTCCCAGGTGGCCAATGACAGCAACTCAGGAGGAAGTGAAATTTAGGCACATCATGATCATCTCCCCACACTCTCCTGTGCCCGCTCCTCATGGAAACAGTGAACGTGAGGTGAAACACCTGGTTTGCTTTGAGCAGACTTCATTTTTCCTTTTTTTTTCTTCTCAGTTTTAACTCTCCTTCTATCACTGTGAAGCTTGCCATATCCTCCACAGTTACTCCATCTCCTTGGGGAAAACCAAGGCACAGTTATTTTTGAGGGTTATTATCTGGTTTACAGACTACATGGGATGATTTGTCCCTCCTCCTTCTTTTGGCTACCATGTGTTTGAATTGAGCTCAGAGCATTAAACAATGTCTTCCCACTTTCATCATTTGACATTTGTCTACTGCCAGCACTGTGCTAGCTGCTGGAGACATGGTGACAAGCAGGACAGACATGGTCTTTAGGAAGTTATGCCCCAGTGCAGGAAGCAGACAAAGGGGTGAACCAATAAATAAATAAGCCATCATCACTTGTGACAAGAGTTTAAGAAGGCAATAACTAGGATGTTTTAGCAGAGTCACAGAAAGTCAAGGGAGATCTTGGAAGGTCAAGAAGGTCACAGAAAGCCTATCTGTAGAGAAAACATCTAAATTAAGATATTGAGGATGACATGGAGATAACTATGGAAAGAATAAGTGCAGAAGATTTTGAGAGGAAAACAGAGTAATGACTTTAAGGGACAGAAAGAGCTCAGAGTTTTCTAAAAAGTATTTAAAAAAAAAAAAAAACCTATGTTGACATAAAACAGAGCATCTAGTGCTTAGTAAGTGAGGCAGAAGACAGTGACATAATGAGATCAGAAATCAGGAAGCCCAGAGAGGAGCTTAGCTTTTATTTCAAGTGAACAGAGGAAGGTCATGTATATCCTGAGAGAATTGCCTAGGGCAGTCCTAGAGTGACTCAGAGACCCACCCCAGCCCCATTCCCCAACCTCCATTCTCAACTCCTACCCCCATTCCCAGTTCCAGCAACCAGAGGGAGTTGCGTTCATGTTTAATTATTTCACAGATTCTTTACTCCTCTGACAGAAACAGTAAAGAAATACAGTTCAAATCAGTCCATTTGGCAACCTCTGAGCCACTGGAAAATTTAGTCAATGGTCAACACTCAGCAAAAACGAGATTTTTGAATTATTGTTGGGCACTTTAATGATCCAGCCTCTCCCTGTCCCCCATGACTGTGAATAATCCCAAATTTGTTATAGGACAGTACAGGCCTTCTTAGGCCATAGGATGTTTGCCAGATATTTCTACTCAGGGAGGTTACAAAAAAAAATGATATCTAATAAAAGGCCAGACCTCCTGGGGGTCAGAGACTTATACTGCACACAGATGTGCAGAGAAAGTATGGCTTCTTCATGTCTCATTAACTGATATGATCCTTCCCAGATGTCCATATGTGCTGGGGAAAGAAAAAAGTAAATTTAACCTAAATGGGTCATTTCAATCAAATACAATAATTTAAACAATCCTTTTAGGTAAAGTGCTCAGGTTCCCAGACTTTATTAATCTCCTGCCCTTTCTTTTCTCAATACGGATTCTGGGCATAGGAGAGCTTATTGTGTCTTCAAAGCAGTGGGGAGAAAAGAGGTCTTTGTATGTCCTCTTGATCCTTGTGGTGTCCTTTGTGGTGTCCTCTTGATTCTTGTTGATAAAATCTGTGAATAGAATCATTTAGGAAGATTGTTCTGTCCTAGGTAATCTCCTGGCATGGCTATTGAGGTCTTGGCTACCAGAATTCGTAGCTTAATCTCTCTTTCAGTTTGGCTGCAGCCTTGGAACCCTCACTGGTGACCTGTCCCTATTTGGGTTCGTGCTCTCACCATGGATGGTACTGACGTCTAGCTAGGACTTCCTCTGGTTCTGGCCCAGGCACTCCATTCCATCCATAGCTACAAGCCTCTTTAGCCCTGCTCCAAAATCTTCTCCCATGCTGTCAGTGAGCTCCTTTTCAGCCTCTCCACCAGCTTTTCATTCCCCCTTGCAGACTGGAAAGTTCATATCCTGCTCATGCCACACAGGAACCCAGGGCAGTGAGAGAGAATAAAATTTCCTCTCCTAAACCATGGGGCACCATCACTTAGACTTTGATGTGGTCACTCTCAGGTTTGCTTTTCAGGTGAGCCCCTCCAAGAGGTCAGGGAGATGATTCCCTGCCTTCAGACTTTATTATATCTAAACACTTTGATGCTTACATCTTTGCTCTGATCTACCATCCTATCTCCTATTCAGCTTCTTTCTGCTCTTCTCTGTCTTTATTTCTTTTTCCATAGTCCCTTGAAGAGCAAATACAGGTGGCCTTTGTGCGGTCACTTTCCTACACTATAACTACATCTGCCTTAGCTAACTATATTAGAGGTAATACAGGATTCTTTACTGGATTCTTGTATTCCTCCCTTTTTATCATCATCTTTGGCATAAGTTTGAATAACGAATGGTGTCTTAAAAAAATCTATCTGATCATCATTGAAGTATTTTCTTTTAAGTGGTCATAGACAACTTCTACTCTTCCTCCATAAATCCAAATACACTCAAATGCCTGAAGTAAATAATGTTTTGCATATACTGTTTATTGGTTTTCAATACTCATATAATCATTGAAAAAGTAAAAAAAAAAAAAACTACTTATGGTTACAAAATGTCGTGTAAATGCTGTAAACTTGCAAATTTCAAAAAGATGGTATAAAAGGAGTGAATTCGGAAAAGTAGAAGAAAGTGATAGCACCCCGAATTCCTCCTAAATACTAGGGAAGTAGAGATGCTTTCCAAATATTTTTCAATGAATAAATAGAGGTTTTTATAAGTTTTTAAAGTAATAATCTTACCTAATGGAATGGATAGTAGCAATAAGCTAGATTTCTTTAATAGTATCAAAGAATGCTATTTAAGGTTTAAAAAAATTAAATATGAAGGTAAAGTCATACTATTTATATTTACAGAGATAACTAGGAGAAGCTCAAAAAATAGAAATAGCTCTCAATCTTTACCTCTGAGGGGTAGAACTGGTGTGGGAAGAATTCATTTTATTTTTTGGTTTGTACACTCTATGCATGTATTTCTTTCGCCATGAGAAAGCCCTCATGGAGAAGGTGACAGTTGGCATGGGTCCCAAAGATTGAAGAGTTTCATAGGAGACAGAAAGTGGGTATTAAGAGGGCCAAGCTAAGATGTGCTCAGACACAAGAGGGTCAGTCTTGTGTGCTGCAGATCCAGGAGCTGGAAGGAAACAGATTGGGCTCAGAAACTGCCAGTCTCAGAACAGATTCTTGGAGTGCAATAGGAGACAGACCCCATGAAAAGGCTCATCATGGTAGGTTTGGCCCTGCCAAGATGCCCTGTCACCTGGAGACAAGACACAGCAGTCTGAAAAGATTATAGACAGACATCAATATTCAGTTACAAGACAGCTCTTCAGATGAAAAGCTCCACCTCACTCCAATTTTGAGGAAGAACCAGGACATGGGCTATGGGTTGGGAGTTGGGTCTCCAAGAAATCTAGCTGGGCAAAGTAACCCCAGAGATCAAGAGAAACAAACCCGAGAAGAATCCCAATCCTTGTTATTTAGACTTTCCAAGGGCTATGTCCTGGGTAGTACATGAGTGTCCAGGCTCATTCTTAGGTACAGGAAGGAGGAATAGAGAAAGTTTCACAGAAGATCTATCAAGGCCTAGAGGAAAAGGCACTGAAAACCAAGGAAACAGCAAAAGCAAAGACACAGAGAGGGATAGCACCAAAACAAAGGATTTGAACTGTATGTAGCTAGAATTCTAAGAGAATAAAGATCGTGGGGAAAAGGTTGTATTCCTAACTATATGACACTATTTGGTTCTCACCCAAAACCCCTGAGAAATAAGGCAGATGCCCATTAGTAAAAGGAGACTCATTATGTTGAGAATCCCCATGATTCTTAATAAAAGGAGAGGGAGAGTATCAGAATGGAACGGGGAGAGCATCATTTGCAGGCTCTCCAGATAACTCTGTTGGGTTTTCTGCATACCCAAGCCACTGCTCTATGATGAGCAATCCTACATCTTGCTAAAATGACCTCGAGCGTTTCACTCTCACCCCCCCCAAGTCTATGCTGGGCCTCGTAGGCTCAGGGAAACTGAGATGAGTTATATATGTCCTAGCTACGTGCTCTTGGAATGCTATTGCACCATCAACATTACTCTTCAACTATTTTTACTCTTCCCCACCTTAAATCTCCTAACCTCACAAAGAAACTTACGCAGATCCCCAAGCCACTTAACCAGACTCAACATGTAAACATTTCCATGAACTGAGAGGAGAAAGAGATAAGAACGTGTTTGCCACCTCTTTTTTCCCTAAGGTGTTCAAAGCATCAGTTTCCATTTGCTCATTGAGTACAAAAATGCTGAATGGCCACTTTTTCTCTCCACAGATTAAAAATTTTATTTTTAGCAAGGTTTAAATTCTTCTGAAATTTCATTTCAACAAATCAGGTAGAAGAACTCATATGTTTGATGTAAAGTTTGCCTGCGCAGCAAATTGTGGTTCATCCAATGTTGTCATAATTAGTAGGATTTCTTTGCTTTCACGTTGAATAATATTCCATTGTGTTTATGATCTTCCTATTATTATATATATAGTTTTTTTCTTTATTCAACCATCAATGGGCATCTAAATCATTTCCATATCATGGCTACTGTAAATAATGTTGCAGTGAACATTGGGGTGCAGATATCTTTTTGAGACAGTAACTTTATTTCCTTCAGAAGCAGGATTGTTATATCACATGGTATTCCTATGTTTAATTGTATGAAAGATCTGTGAACTGTTTTCATAGTGACTGTTCCAATTTACATTCCCATGAACAGTGCACAAGAGTTCCCTTTTCTCTACACCCTTGCCAACACTTGTTATTTCTTGTCTTTTCGATAATAGCCATTCTAACAGGTGCTTGGTGACATTTCATTATTGTTTGGATTTGCATTTCCCTGATGATTAGTAATGTTGATCACCATTTCATGTACCTATTGGTCATTTGCATGCCTTCTTTGGGGAAAAAAATGCCCATTTTTTAATTGGAATTTTTAAATTTTGAGTTGAAGGAGTTCTCTACATATTTTAGACATTAACTCTTACCAGATATATGATATTTGCAAATATAATTCAGCTTGTTAACCACTACCGATGACACTCACTGATCAGCCCACACTACCGGTATCATAATGACTGCTGACTCTGCTGTAGGTTTGGGGGGAAAATAAAAAAAAAAATTAACTGTGGGCTTGACCGCCAACTAGTTCATAGCCTTGGACTAGAGAAAAGATCTCCGTTATGATTTACTGTGATTGGATCATGAAAACAATCTGAAAGTTCAGCAATGGGGGACTATTACATAAATAATGATACTTCCATGCAGTAAGAAAAAGGCAACCTTTATAAGACTGAGGTGGCTATAAGTGTGCTGATAACAAATGATCTCCAAAATATATAGTTAATAAAAAATTAAGATACAAAATAGTAAATTTAGTATGCTACCATTTGTGCTCAAGAGGGCTCATAAACATTCACTTCTTCCCATCCCACCCCCCAATTGCACTCTCTGTCCTTTGATAATATATTGTCATAGGATAGCCCTGGGAGAATTCACACACACACACACACACACACACACACACACACACACACACACACATCTATATCCTTTGTACCCTTTTTTAAACTGTGGACATGCATTTATTCTTCCTATTATTTATTTATTCTTTATTTATCATTTCTTTTACAATCTAAATAATTAAATAATGACCCATAGGAAACACACATGCAGAAAATAATGGAGTCTTGGAAGGACTTGAGGCATTCAGATACCCCCACAGGCTGCAGTATCAGAAAAGACCCCACAGAGGGGTCAAGGTGCCTGGAGTTGGCACAAGTTTCCATGTTAAGAAAACTTTGGAGATCTAGCTGCTGAATAAAGGAAATCTCTAGGCCCAGGCCAAATTCAGACAATTAACAGCCTTCAGCATCATTACTTGGAGGGAAAGACACCAAATTCAAGATGGACTAGAAGTGCCCAGTCAGCACCCCTAGATAACCTTCTGCCTAGATGAATTGAGGTAAGGCAGAGAGGGTGTGGTTAGCAATTCATGCTCAATATTAAATCCTTTATGAGGCAATGTAATCAAATCCTACACTTTCAGAATTACCCTTGTTGCTTTGGACTTTTATAAGAGTTCCAACCCTTTTTATTATTTTTCCAGCCTCCTTTTCATTCTCCTTTTGCTTTTGGTTTCACGACATGCTTTGGCCTGCTTCCCCTCTCTTTGAGCCAGTTCACTATTTCTCAGAAGAAATTGACTAAGAAGCTATAATTCTCTGGACATGAATTCATCTCATGGAGTTTTCTCACTTGATAACAAGTTCTCTCCTGCTTCTACAGGAAGGGGAGAAACACTACACAGGCCCACACTTTGAATGGGACCAGGAAGAGGTTCAGAATCCTGGGGCATTTCAGAGATCCACATTGAATGCAGGCACATCATCCACCCTCAAGGTCTTCATCAGTCATTCCTGGTTCAGCAGTGTCAAGGATATCAGCCTTCCATGGCTAGTTAGGGAACGCTTTAATTCATTTACCTTAGGTTACATCTAAGGAAGAGGGGAACCAGTGACTAAGCTTACTACCAAATACCTGTCATCAGTCAGATCAAAACCGATGCCCAGCAACCAGTACAGATCCTGCTGCAGTCTCCGAGCTACCCCATCATTCATTCCATTGGAGGAAAACACTGTAAGCAGCTTTATATTGTCAGTGAGTCTTACAGAGAAGTCATATAATGCTAAGCGATCATCATTTGCATCTGAACATCCATAAAGTTTGCCCGTGATGCCAGGCCAAACTCATGGGGAAGAAGATACAAACTGATGGAGGCTCTACAGATTATTTAGCTCAACCCCCACATTTTACATTTAAGAAAACTGATTCTGAGATCTACCAGTGTAATTACAGAGCTAATTACTGATGGGGGGAGGGAAACTCACTTCAACATCAAGATGTATTGCATGAGATCAATTTGTGGAAGCATGTTATTTTAGGACTAGATGCTCAGGAAGGAGGATCTTAAGACAAAGTCAGAGGTTTCAGAAAATATCAGGGTGCTTATACCTGTTGGAAAGGACAAAGAGAAAGGAGTAGGTGTTCTGTTACTAATGTATGACCAACCACCCAAAAAGTATGTAACTTCAAAAAACAACACCTTTTTTGCTCATGAATCTGAAATATAAACAGGTTTTGGGGAAGAAAGTTCATGTCTTCTCTACTCAGCAGCTGGGTTGGCTGGAATACTGGAATCACTTGAAGACATATTTACCCACATGTCTAGCTGCTGATGCTGGCCATCAACTGGGTTATCTAATAGGGCTGTAGGCAGAACCCTACATGTGTCCTCTTTATGTAGCTTACTTAGAGCATGGTGTCTGGGCTTCTAGAGTGAGCATCCAGAGACAGAAGTAGGCACATCCAATTCACTTTGTATAACCCAGGCACAGGAGTCACATAGTATCACATATGTCATATTCTATTTGTTACTGCAGTCACAAGCCTGGCCCATCTTTACAGAAAGAAGGATTGGGTTCCAACTTTTGATAGGAGGAATGACAAATAATTTGAGACACATTATAAACCACCATAGTAGGTCAATTTTCAGTTGAAAAGTCTTCCGAAACTAATTGAACTGTTTTAGGAAGTTCTTCCCAACTAATTACTGGGCAGGTCCTGAGTCAAGAAGTAAATGCAGGTACTTAATTGGGTCAATAGAAACCTCACAATAGAGGAAAAGCAAAAGAGAACTATGACAAAGTACCTTCCTAATAGTCAACTAGGGGAGGATGGATGAGTCTCATCTTCTCTGACTACTAATTGGACACAGAAATAATTTTTGTCTCCCTGGTTTGAAGCAAGATGCTCTCAGAATTTTTCAGGGAAGGTGTAACTTAAAAAGACCTAAGTGTTCTCTGACTAATCATACCTTTTGATGAGCTCTTCAAGTGCCTAGATTTCCTACCATAGCATGCTTCTTGAGGGCAAAGGCAGAATACCTTCCATTTGCTATTATTAAAATGTAAAAATGCAGCACATGAACTTTTTAGTCCCAATGTCATAGCATAAAATAAGAAAGACTCAGGATACAGGATGGCTAAGTCACACAGAATGGATAAATATTAACAAGTGAGGAAGTAGAGACAAGGTAGACTCAGGGTCAGGTACCTAGAAATGTTCTTAGGATTCAACAGTAATTTTGAGACCATTGTGTGGATCCCCAACATAACTCCCTTAACAGGAGTGATTCCCTCACTTCCTAGAGAGCAGATCCCTATGGCTACTACATTTAGAAGAGCTCTTAGAGAAATGAATTGAAATGGAGGACAAAGCCAAGACGTCAACCCATAAGATGGGAACACTGAAACTTGAAAATTGGGAGAGATGGATGGAAGACTTGAGAGAGAGAAAGTAAAAGTGTAAAAAGGGGGGCTAGAAAAAGAGAAGGGGGTGGAAAGAGAGATAAAGAGTGTGTGTGTGTGTGTGTGTGTGTGTGTGAGAGAGAGAGAGAGAGAGAGAGAGAGAGAGAGAGAGAGAGAGAGAGAGAGAGGCAGAGACAGAGAGACAGAGGATGTGGGGGATGAGGGGAGAAGGGAAAGAGAAAAAGGTTGACACTTGAAAAGTCTTTCTTTATGTTGAGGCCACACTAAACCAGACAATAATGAAATTCTGCACAGATTAAATGCCCGACAGAAAACTTGGAAGCAAATGAGAAATTATATCACAAAAACTTAATGTCATGTAAATCTCAGTGGACAGGAAAATCAAAATGTTAGCAACAATTACATTCTTCTTATAACAAAACTGGTTCTGAAAATGGAAATAAAAAGAATGGAAACACTTCTGCAAATGATTAAAGGGAGAATGGGGATCATGGGTGGGGGGGAGCTGGGAAAGGGAGGGAGGGGTGTGCTGGCAGTGATAAATATAGAACTATAATTTAAGAGACAGTAGGAAACGCTTTGTGTGTGTTAATTGGAAATGCATTCTAGAGGCTGCAGTTTGTTCACCATGAATGTTGTGACCTTGGGTTCCTTGAGAGAACGTGGGCTCCACCCTGTCCCCATGGTGAAGGGAAGAAGCAAGAAACCATGTCATTCAAAGGATGAAAGACGGTCCAGTTTATATGGTTGAAGGAACCATTTTTTTGTTTTGTTTTTGTTTTGTGTTTCATTCTTTGGATTAAAGAGAGAAACACTGTGGGTTTACAGCAAAGCCATCTTGTTTGCCAAGCAAAGAGACCCAGAGATGGGATGGTTTGAAAATTGCCTCACCCCATGTTATAGTGACAAGATGGATTCTCTTTTTTGCTCTTAGTCGCCAAAGATCCTGGCTAATCAAATGAGCATTTGACCCCAGGGAAATAGAGATGCTGGGAACCGGCTATGGGAAGAGAACTCCTCCTGCTTCTCTGGGGCAGTGCTGGCTTTTGCAGGAACAACAGATCCTGGCTTTGTGTCCCAGAGCAGAGAAGAGTGGGTTAGACTGGCCCTGGTGAACTGAAGAGTTGAGGTCTGTTATGCCTTTGGACTGAAACTCTTGGTTTTGAATAAGCAAACTAATAAAGGATCATCCTTCCATAAATTTCTGCCAATTGTTCTTCAAATCGTTGTCTCCTTTCATCCTTTTGCACACTTCTGGAACACAACCAGAGCATTTAGAGCTTAGGCCTCAAAGATGACCTGGGGCCATGAAGCCTAAGTAATAGTTGAAGCCCAGGTATACAGGTGGTGTATGGAGAGTGTGGCACAACCTTGATAAAAATCCAGGCTCCCAAGTCATCCCAGACCCACCTAATCAGAATCTCTGTAAGTGATGGGGCTAGGAAATCTGCATTTGTAACAAATGCAGGTAAGTTTCACGTGGCCAGCCCAGCCTCAGTCTCCAGACAAGCATATGGGAGCCACTGAACACCAAACCCCTTATTTATAACTATGTAATCAAGACTCAGAGACGGGGGAACACCACAACAGGCCACACACAGTTGAAGCAAGAATTCAAGTATGTCACTTCTCAGTGAGAACCTTGACATTATACTTGCCATCCCCTTTAAAACAAGTAAAACCTGGGTCCTGCCCACCATTTAAGAAAGACCTAAGCATATCTCTAGAGTGCCATGTTCATAATGACTGTGATGATGGTGAGGATGATTTTGATGGCTGTGGTGGTGATAGCTAACACTCACCCAATATTTACTATGTGTTTGACACCAAATAATAACTTACTTAATCTTCAAAACAATCTAATGGGCTAGGCAACTATAATTTCCCTGTATTATAGCTTGGATAATTGAGGAACAGAGAGGTCAGGGAAGTTGTGCAAGGTTACTCAGCTAGAAGAAGGTGAGGCTGGGATTCAAGCCCAGGACTCACAGAAGACAGGCAGTACCAACTTCTTTAACACACTTATCATTTGTATTTTAGTACTTCGCCTTTCTGTCTCCTTGACCTTAACTCTTGACCTGAACTCCTCCCCTTACTGCCCTCTCTACCTGCTTATAGGTACAACAGAGAATGGCAGAATTATCTTGAAATGAAGGAGAGACACTCAACAGAATCCCCATGCCAGGAAGACTTTTTAAGAGTGGGCCTGCAGGCCAGGCATACAGCCAGTTATTGTCATGCCTTCTTTCCCCACCCCCAGGTTCCTACAAAATTGAAAACAGGACTCAGATGAAGATCAAAGTAAACATTAACTTTGTTCCCCTGACCCTAAAGAGGGGGGTTCTGGTTTACCATGTTGGAGGATGTGACTCAAACCTTCTTTGGTTCAGAAAGTTCTATAGGAAACTTCTTTCCTACCACCTTTCTCATGCTTCATAGTCCAAACACAAGGATCCAGTTGGGGAAAAGTAGAGAAAGTAAAGCAAATTCAGGTGAGGACTATGGAAGAAGGAGCTAGAAGTGTTCCTCCAATTCTGTTCCCTTCTGGAGAATGAATCAGAAGTCATTTCTCTTCAATAGAAGTATAACAAGTCAAGCAATGGGTGTTGTCTAATAATCCTAGGCCTTGTCTCTGATATTCGCCATGGCTGTCTCTAGGCACTAGCTATCCCATAAGTGCATAAGGTCTTTGAATTGTTTCCCCAGTGGAACTGATTTGCCTTGAGTCATTCATACTCCCTTCCATTTCCCTCTTGTGACCCAGGGAACCTAAATCTGGGATAGGAGAAACCCAGCCCTATGACCTAGGTATGGAAGCAATGCCTTTGAGCACATATAGATGAGTTCATGCGATTGTTTTATTGTCTCTGATCAAAACAGAAAGTTCAGCATAAAGCATTGGTTTTCTTTGGTTACTCAGAATAAGAGCAAGTACCCTTGAATGAAAAAGAAAAATGGTATGGAGATGATAGAAGGCTCTTAGGGAACACTGAAAAACATCACTATCACTTGAAGCCAGAACTCAATCCATGGAAGGTACAGCCTATCTCTCCAGGGATGCCACATCTGCCTTCTCTGCAGCATCTCCAGCAGGAAGCTCTTAGCTTATGGTCCGCCTCCACAGCCCCCTGGGAAAGCTGTATCATGAGCATTTGGGCTCATTTCATATTTCATAAATGGGGCTTAACTCACACTCATGAGGTCAACTGGAAGGCCTACTGGATTTAATTATGCTGGAAAGGGAGGCAGCCAGAAACATCTCACATGGAGCTGCAGAGACAGCCAGGAGAGAGAGCAAGCAAGCAGAAGGGAGATGTGATGGGATGTGAGTCATGCTACTCAGGATGAGAGACTAAAACCATGCAGTACCCAGGGAAACAAAACTGCAACTCCTGAGGCAGACAGCATCCACAGGAGGTTCTGGTCCCAATCCAATCCCAGGAAGGCTCTGAGAAGCTAGTTGTGTTTATTCCACATTGATGAATGTAAAATGGCACATGTGCCTTTGCCCAAATCTTAAAAGTTTTTAATTAAAAAAAAAATAAATTGAAGTAAAGGGGTCAATAGACTTGACATTTCTTTCTCTCTCTCTCTCTCTCTCTCTCTCTCTCTCTCTCTCTCTCTCTCTCTCTGCATATTATTTATTCTGAGTTCTGACTCTACAGTCAGAACTTATTGCCACACTTATTGCCTCCTTTGCAATAAGTGTAGCTAATTCCTTGCTGGAACCCAGTGACTAAACCAATGCAGGCTAATAAGACAGACAAGGATCCGGCTCCTATCCTGCCATGGCAGAAACTGCTCATTGTTCTCAATTATCTATTCTCTCTTTCTCCCTTAATAATAAGATTTCAGCTGAGCACATTGCCACTCATAAGAAAGATTAATTTTCTGGCCTCCTTTGCAATAAGTGTGGCTAATTCCTTGCTGGTAGGATATTAACTCAAGTGTCATATAGCAGCCCCTTTGAGCCTCCCTTAAGAGGCAGATGACATGCCGTTGGCCCCTTCTTTATCATCCCTTTTTCCACCTGCTACCTTAAATGTAGATGACACCATCTTGGGTCATGATGACAAGGACCACATTCCAGGGATGGTGAAGTGATGAGCCTATGGAGCTTTGGTCCCCAAGAATGTTATGCAGCAGATTCTAGAAGGCTTACACTGATCCTAGAAGGCTTAACCCTCACACCTTGTAATTCATCTCCGAGAAGGAAAGACCATGTATACTCTGGAATGGATAACTGTGTATCTAGAGACCAGGTTCGGCTTCAACTGACAAAAAATCAAAACCGACTATCATGTAAATGGTCAAGAAGCTTATTTCTCTGCCACATAAGCCAAGGCCCACCTCCTCTGTTTTGTTACTTTTCCTCTTCCTCTAGAGATAAAGATCATTGTCAGGCAACATAGTCAATTCCCTCTTCTCAGAAGTCATTTATCCCACTCTGCCACTCCTCTTTAATTGCAGAATTCCTTCACCCCTGAGTCCCTTCATGGTCCCCTCAATAATTGCCCTCCCACTCCTTCCCATATCCCTTTTGAGTTTTAGAGTGTTAAAGATTCCAGTCTGTGACTAAAAGTGTCTTAAGTCAAAAGCAAAACTCTAGGAAGTGCATTGAATCAGCCAGATGACTATAATGAGGGGCCAGCAAGCCAGCACAGGGGCAGACTGGCTTAAAACCAGCTAAATGCCCTGCTCTCTTGACATGACCTTAAAGGCAGAACAGCCCCAACGGCAGAAAGAGAGGAAGTAAGCTCCAGTGCATAAAAACCTACACACTTGAGTAGCACTGCAGGCCCAAGGCCAAGATGCACACCATTCCCCAGCTGCCTCCCAACCCACATGACTTGGGATCCCCAACCCTGCCCCCTCCATGCTTTTTCATTACCAAACCCAAAGACCTCCTGAGGCAAATAAAATTCTCCATGTAGGGTGAAGTTATTGAAGCAAAAAAATAATAAACTTTGATGAGCGTGTTTCAATTTTCACTTGTGTTTATGGCCAAAGGTGTTTTTTATTTTAATAATCGTTGCTGGAACAAGGGCAACCCCATGCTGCTAACTTGTTAAAGAGAAAGTGAGGGAGGAGAGACAGAGAGATACAGAGAGAGGTAGGGAGAATATCAGTCCTGTGCTCAGCTGTAAATTATTCAACAGTTCACCTCTAATCCTCCCAGTTTTCAATCCCACCCTTAAAATCTTAGTGACAGAGAAAGGAATAAAATATTACCTGGACCATGCTCTGTTGACAGTTTGCCCTGGGCTCACTATAGTCATTACAAACAATTTTGGTGTGGGGGTGTGTGCCCATGTGTATGTATGTTTTAAGAGAGAAACTTCAGTGCTCTATGGCACCATTTCATAATAGTGAGTGTATAAAAGGGAAGGAATTTGGAGGAACCAGGCTCCTACCAGTTGGACATCAACTCGAGCATTGTTTTTAGCTCACTTTTATCTGGCAAAGTTTCTGTTTGCTTTTAAATGTCAGAATAGGTTAAGAAGCCTTTGAAATATGCAAGAAATTTCCTAGACTTCTGGGGAGCAACCCTGCCTTTAACAGCATAAACTGATTACCTCCCCACCTTTGAAATTGCTTTTTATAAGGCACATAACTGAGGAATCAAATGAAAGACAAAAAAAGATTAAAGTAAATGCTCATTTGTGGGTATGAATATTTTACTCCAGAATGAGTGAACCAATAAATATTCAGATGTTATATTTCTCTCTGTATTGCTCATCTGTCCTGACTCACATTTTCCCAAATCATGTAGTTCAAGAGAAAATGCTGTGACTAGGGAAGTACTAATATTCCCTTTCCTTGGCCCTAACTCTTCAGCTGCAATAAAAAGGGTCTTAAAGCCCTAAGTGACTGTGGAGCCTCTTCTAAGTCTACAAGAGGCTCCAATTAGAATCATAGGTATTTAATAAAGCCAAATGGACTGAGTGACCACCAACCTTTTAAGTCTCAGTAGGCTTTCCCACCACCCGAGTCTGTAAGAAATATACACTTTGGGAGAATTAACAACTAAATTTATAGTTTGAGGTGCTATTCTGATGTGCTTACACTCAATACTTACAAAAATCTTTCTCCTTCCCCAAGGCAGAGACTAAATTTGGATTCTCACAGAGGTCAAGGCCCATTTGGACCTCAGGCCATCTGTCACATGTGTGTCTGCAGAGATATCGTTTGAGCACCTGGTCACCAATGGCTATTAATCCAAGCAGATCACTGCTGATTTGCTGCTGGCTCCTTCCATCCTGTTGGGACCCAGGGACCCCTTTGCTGTGTCTGCAGATAGACATGGGTCCCATTCCACTGTCTTCATGCCCAGCCAAGGCATAGAAGTATCAAAGCCACCTGCTGCTGAGATTCACAGCACAAATATTCCCTTCCTGAGATTCTGCCTAGGAAGCAGAGCCTCTCTTTCTTGTACCCACCATAGGTAAAATCTCATCATTTTCCCATCCACTTTCTTCTCCATTTCTGCCAGTAAGCGGGAGGACATGGTTCTCCTAGGAAGTTTTTACTATGTTTCAAGTCCTCTCCATTTCCCAAAGGTTGTGGCCTTTAAATCCTAAAGCCACAGAAAGCTTTTATTTCTATCGTCTGACACTACCTTAGCCTTATCTTCCCTTGAAAACACTCCACTAGGTTGAAAATGGGGTGTGTGTGTGTGTGTGTGTGTGTACACCTACATGCATGTGTAGTACATGAGCATGCATGCAGGAACACACACAGGTGTTAGGAGATGAATGAAATAAATTACTGGAGGGAAAACTTATTAACTGACTAGTTAATATCTTGAAACTCTTCAGCTGTTTATAAATACACAAAAAAAGGGGGTTATGAACTTCCAACACTCCTAGCATTAAGAAAACTACTGCAGAAAATTGTCATTTTTATCTCTTAGAAAATAGATAATTAATCTAAGTAGCATACATGCTTTGTTTCTCTAAAACTGCTCCTGCTGATTTATGACACATTCATGTGTTCAGTAAACTGAAGTAGAAATAGAATTGGAAAGACCCTTGACTTTCTCATGCAAGCCCAGGAATTCAACACTGAAGAGATGTGCCCTAAAGTAACCTCAGGAGGACTACACAAAGGATTCCTAGCCCTCTGCTCCAGAGGTCAGGCCACTTCACTGCCCCAGGAGGAGGAGGCAGTGTGCACAAGCTGGGTGGTCAACATTGAGAGCAGCAGGAGGAGGGTGAGGTAGTGCTGTGACACTAAGGAGTGGCCAGTTTTCCGAAGACCAAGTCCTGCCCCAAAGCAATAGAGCTAATCTCACAACTTGGCACCCAGAAAGGGAAAGGCAGGAGTCAGAGCAGTCTCACAAAACCATAAGGTGCCAATTTCCACCTCATCCCCCAGTCATAATCCTCCGGGCCTCAGATCACTCAGGCTAACCACTCTTGCCAGTGCTAGGCCTCCTCCCAGCTCCTCAGTTCCAGCACAACCCACGATTCCTATCACGATGTGCCAAAGTTGAGGGGTGAGGGCTGCAGCCAGGTAACATGTATTTTATATCTATGGGCAGAGCAAGTCTTTGGAAAGCAGAGAGGTTCTCTAAACCTAAATGTCTCCAGATCAAGTCTTCTACTTCTATAGTCCTTTCCCTACTCTCTTCCTGGCATCCTTCCTTCCCATGAGGTCAGAACATTCCAGTTCTCATCCCTTCCAGAAGGTAGGTGTAGGTAAGAAACAGCTGCACTTGCAGTGTTCGGTCCTGCATTGGAGCCCCGTCAAGGGCTGGATGATTCTGGGAAACTCAGCATATGGGAGGCTTCCAATAAGTGTCTATCGATCTGAGTCCATCTATGATCCCAGAAAAAATCTCTTATCAATAACTTGTACCTTGAATACTTAGTTGTTCTAGAGCATAGTGCCCAAATTTTTCTAAGTGCAAATTTGATTTTTTTAAAGCCAAGAAATTTAATAAACCACTATCTTATAATTAATATAATTGATAAGAGAGTACATCAGAACCCAAAGCTATATAAATTCAACATTCCACTTAATATGAGTTGTTTGTTAATCACAATAGCAACTACTGCATTAAAAATCATTGTTTATATATATAGTTTATATATAAATTCATCTATGACAGACAATGTTTTATTTAAAACGCAGAGTCTTCAGCCCATCTCTCAAAAACTCCAATTCAGTAGATTTGGAAGTAGTGCCCTGAAATCTGCATTTTAAAGCCTCATGTGTTTTTTTTATTGATGGTTGTCCACCAACCACTCTTGAAAAGTACTATCCCAGAGGCAATTACTTGAATTATCTGTCTATTTACTGTGATGACCCTTCAAAATTTGACTAAATAGGGCTGTCATTTTCAGCCTGTTAATACTCTGTATTAGCTTTGCTCATCAGCTATCCTTAGTTTTCTGAGGTCTTTGAACATAACCATGGGAAATACTGGCTTGATGGCTTAGTTACCAGATTGTGAAGGGGCAAAAGGTAGAATCTAGTGCCTTGTGAGTGTCCATGAAAGCTCACAACTTCCAACAATCTGTCTTTTATAGTAAAGGCTTAAAGCCTGCAATCTTGATTTCTAGCCCTGTAAGAAGAAATTGAAGGAGTGAGTTTGTTTGTTTGTTTGTTTGTTTGTTTGTTTTTTACTTGTCATTGGCTCTATACCAGTTTTACAAACTTAGTTTTAGCCAGAATTCTCCCCTTGATTGTGTGTCTTCCAAATCATACAATCCTGAGATCCATAATTGGCCAGTTTTGTAGTTTGAAGTTTAGCTTCTCTTCTACAATAAACATGGGGATGACGGTGGCATCCCTGTTCTTGGTCTGGGCATGGCATTTGGCTCATTCATCCAGGAATTCAATTAGAGAATATGGATGGTTTCAGAATCAATTTTGTCTAATGAGAAAGAGATTTGCCCCTTTCAATAATGTCATGGAATTTTCGACCTGATTATTAAGAACTCTGATGAGTCAAACTTAGGCTGGTTTTCTGGCTCTACATAACTCCCACATTTTTTGAGTTTTGGATTCCTCTACAATTCATCAAATCTACATGCCACACTGACTCCAGTTTCTATGTTATATTGGAGATCTGAGGAGCATAACAAGAATCTGCTTCCCTAACCCAAGTTTCCATTTAACTCTGAAAACAGAGCTCTTAATTTATATTTCCCTTGACAAACAATGGCTTAACTTACAGGGGAAAGATGTCTCAGGAACTTGGAAAAACTTAAGAGGAGAACTAAATTAGAGGTTAAATAAAATTCAGCCTTCCCACTTCAGCCAGGTTCTGCCATTTCCAGTTACTATAAACAATTGCAATTTTGAAAGTGTTAAAAATAATACATTGACAATCTCCATGAAAGGAGAAAGGGATTACAAGGCCATTTCAAGTCTCTCTGCTGCTCAGTAGCAATGCAGTTACACAGGAAACCTTGAGCCCTAGGACACCTCGCTACTGTTTCCCTGAGCCCTTCGAATGAGGAATAAATTGTTCCAACAATAGTCATTTGTCTTAGAAGTCCTATTATGAGATGCATAGTGAATCCATAGAACAGCAGGCAATATCTTCTGGCTCGATACATTCTTCTATCTATCATCTATCTATCTATCTATCTATCTTTCTATCTATCTATTATCTATCTACTCTTCTCCCCATCCCCCACACACCACAAATGGGAAAAGTAGATTTTTACTTTACTTTGCAAATATTTGTGCTAGGAATTCTATAGGCAAAAATGTTGACAATAAGGAACCAAGAAGATGTACAATATAAGATTTGCCATCCAGAGATAGAAACCCAAGAGCACCCTTTTGTGCTTCCTATGAAAGAAGAAAATACTATTCATTTTTTTCCAAAATATGCAAATAAGAGAAGGGGCACTCATTAACCTCAACTTAACTTCAGTGGTTGAGGTATAGCTCTATAAGTCTTCCTTTCTTTCTACAGAAGTACAGCGACCATCACCTACCTAAACTTTCTAACCTGAAGAAACTCACTTTTGTCCTGGAAAAATAAATTGACAGAAATCTTTGAGGACTCCTAAAGGCAAACTAGGGAAAGAAGGAAATGTGTTTTTCTCAACTGTGCCTTTGCTAAATCTGTTCACTTATGGGGTCTTTGGTCCCCCTAAATGCACAACGAGGAAGTTAGACTAGACCTCCAAGTCCCCTTCCAACTGGAGCAGTCTATAGGTCTACAGACTCTCAGCCCTTACAGTAACCTTTTCTGCCCTACGGTAAAACACTGACTCCTGCTTCTTTCTTCTTGGCCTCCCCAATCAGGCCCCTATACTCTCAGAAAAAAATAATTATAATAAAAAATCTTCACTAAACAATCAGAGTCTGGCTATTATTTGCATGGCTGCCTTATGGTTGGGGGTGGGGTGGTCTTTGCATTTTAACAAGGCCTCATGGGATTTCAATATCACTCCAGCTGATAGAAGAAAGGAAGGGAAATGAAAGAACAGACTTCCTGGAGGCCTTTAGGCTACCCCTTAAGCTCCAATGTACCATTTTTAAGAATAACATAATCCTAGAAAAGCCTGTCTCACAGAATAGGAAGGGAAGGAAGCCATAATCCAGAAGTATTAGGAGATAATGAAGGTAAAAGAAAGACTGGTGAGAATGACAGAGAGAGGATGATTAGAGCAAAAAGACTCTGCTTATGGTATGCAAGGGGGAAACAAAACGAGATAATTAGAGATGGCACTATGTACCAGCAAGTTGCCTGCCCTGGAATACTTGGATAAATGATCATAGCTTCCTCTGCGTATCAAACTTGCTCTCAGTGCTGCCTCCAGGAGCTGCCATTATTGATCCTCCTTGGTGTCCTTTAGGTTACACTCAACAATTTAAGACTGGCAGATGTAAGTTAAAAATAAGTGGTGGAGATCCTCTGGCATTTTGAAGGGGATAATATCAACAGCTACCTTGATGCCTAGTTACCAGAACCATTGTCAGAAACAGAAATGCATGAACCATGGTTCCCCTCAAATTCTAAGGGGTCAGAGTAGTGTTGTCTCCCACCTCTACAACCCAGAAAGTTTCCATCCAGTCTCTTTTGAGAACTTCCATTAGCACAGAGCTTGTTACTTTTGAGTTTGCTTCACTGTTAGGGAGCTCTATTAGAAAGGTTTCCCTTGAGTTGAGGAAAAGTTCTCTCTCTGTAATTTGCATCTACAGGGCCACACAGGAAAGAAAGTTACCCCTTTTTTATGCCAGTTCTTTAAAACCTGATATCATCTCCCAGGCCTTCCTCCATCTTGTCTTTCTGTAGACCAGGTATGCCTGGGACCTTGCCCACTCTTCATACAGCATGGATTTAAATCTAATCTGTGATGGTACTTCTTATCGCTATGGAGAATTGCTTGTATTGCTTAAATGAAAGATAAAGAATAATCCCCCCCTCCCCCATTTTGATTTTAAAGGGTAAAAATTTTGCTGTGTCACTAGGCCACACAATTGCTGTGATCTTGGTCAGGGTGTATCTCCTCTCTAAGCTTGGAGAGGCTTGAACTTCATAGACCCTCAGGGGCCTCCTACTTCTGCAAATCTAAGAAAATATGAACTGGCATCACCTGCCAAGCCCATATTCTTCACTCACCAATGAAATCTGAAGAAAACTCCAGCCATAGGGGGAGAAGCAGAGGATCCAGTTGTAGCACTGTAGGATTCTCCAGAGTTCTTCCATATAGAATAACTCTGCCTTAATGTTCCTATCTCCACATACATCCACCTAGGTTTCTTTGGCAACTTCTATTGTTCTTTAAGGCAGCTTTCCATTTTAATCTCTGTCATCTGGTTCAGAGAGAAACAGAGATTTTATCTCTAGAGCTAGGCTACGCTACAAGAATTTAAGTTTGATACCTAGGGAATGGTGACTGCTTGACACCCTATTGTCTAAGATCAAGTGTAGTATCTCTTCTTATTAGTTTAATAGGTAGGGAATTGGTTAAAATGTTTTGTTTTTTGGTGGTTTTTTTTTTGGGGGGGGGGTGGTTAGGTTAGATAGGAGAGCTGAGAGATGTTCAGTTTACTAACTAGCCTGGTGTTATTTAAAGTTTTATTAAAGATCAACAAAGTAAGTTCCAAAGCCTAAGATAGACCCTGGAAAGGACAAAGTAGCCAGGAGGATGGAAATTACGAGACTGTGCATAATCAAGAAATTCTCAACAATTAGGATTATAAAATGTAAGAAAAAGGAAGTTATTTTTAGGGTCATTCTTATTATTTTCACATATAATATGTTCTCAGTCTCTTTCCACTGCCTATAACAAGGCCTGGCATATTTAGGTGCTAAATAAATGTACATGAAATGGATGAATCTTTCATCAAAACCTTGTTAATAGCTCTGGGTTTGTATGGTTTAGCCATTTACACCACCAGCATTTCATAAATTTAACAAGCTCAGAGCTCAAATTCTGGTAGGATAGGTGAGACATTTGCCCAAGTGGCTGTAAGTGCACTAACAAGTGATTATGATAATACACAGCAGCCACTAAATGCAGGGAGAGTTACAAAGAAGGTTAACAAAAAGCCTTCATATGAAAGGACTTATTTCAACTTGTGTTTGTTAAACTTGAAGCTCTATATCCCCTCCTCAATTATAAGGACTCAGTCTAATTATTCAAATTAAAATTCTTAGACATGAAATTCCAGTCGGAGCTGGAGTGAGACTTTTCCCATGGAGGGTCTTTTTTTCTAGCTTTCTCTCTACTTCCTGGCAAGACCTCAATTGGCACTGCTCTGGGTGACCCACCCTTCTGTAAACTTCTCTTCTCCCTGGCAACTCACCTTCTCCCTGGACTTGCAACTTGGGAATCTCATACCTGGCTGAGGCCAAAAGATTTCAGGAAATGGTGTTTTGGAAACACATCTTTAAAATGAAAACAGATAAAGCTGTTGACAAGGAAAACTCTACTCTTTCTGAAAAGCAAGCCATTTGTTGGCACTGGAAACTTGCCTTCTCTCAGCCACCACCATGTCCTCTGATAAAGGCACTAGCACACACATAGACACATGCACACACAAATGCTCAGCCACTGGGCTGTAGAACATGCCCTTGAAAAACTGAGAACCCTTGTCCTGTTGCTCTTTGTGCCCACTGGAGCCTGTAGCCTTATAAGACTCTAACCCACAAGGCCTGGATCACATACTTCCTTTAGGAGAAACCTCTATGGCTTCCTCCTCCACACAGTAGACAATATAAACCAAGTCGAATGGAATTTTTGTAGGCATTTCTGTTAGATGAACCTTTTAGCAATCTTTACTTATAACCCCTGAGGTTTTATTTCCAGTTTAATAAAAGAAAAAATAAAGATGCAAGTTGGGACCATTTCATCTTCCACTAGGGTAGCATTCATAAGCTGACTCTCACTTTGTGAAAGGCAGCCGAACCCTACCAAGAAGTGCTATTTAAATAACATTCCCTTGAATGGCTGTCATATAGTCCAACATATAAAGTGCTTTCACTTGACTATGCTCATACAAGCCTTACAGCAGACCTAAATAAATTAGCCAGGACTATCATCGTGGCCTCAGGTCGATAAGGAAATCATTGGAAACAGACAATGAGTGACTTGCTAAAGCACACATGGGAAAGAAGCAGACAACACACATCTTCCCATGCTGCATTGAGGGCTCTGCCCATCACTGCATGAATTCTGCTCAAGGTTACTTATAATATAATCAGGCAATTCAACTAACCTATTGAAATACAGGCCCTCTGTAATCTGATATAGCTGAGTCTCTTAGAATTCAGCTTCCACAACTCAAAGAATCTCCAAATCACAAAATTGAATTACAAAGGTTGTTCTCTAATTCCTTACAGAAATGGTTCAGGTTTTCCCAGAAAGCCCACAGCACACAGAAAACGTCCTCTGAATCTTCTTTACTTATCTCCCCTCTTACCAGTATTTTCCTCTGCCACTCATGGCAGCCAAAAATAGTCTCTCTCTCTTTCCCATTCCTGCTTTCCACTCCATACCTCCTGTAGACCCCTCATTTTCATGGTCTTACTATTACCCCTTCCATTTCTTGCTCTCTGTGTCTGACTTCCTAGAAGAGTACAAACTGAAGTCTGGGCTGAGTGGGAAGCATTGGGTAATTCTCGCATTCTTTGACAAGCTGCAATGACAGACACAACACAGGACCACATTTCTGGGAACGTGTTGGTGGGAACAAACCACAGGTGGACATAGTTCTCCAACACATCACTAGGACCATCTCCATCTAAACCTAAAATGGAGAAGGGAAGAAACCGCCTCACATTTGCTAAGTTGATAAGACACTAGAGTTATAGTCTCTGGCAATACAAGAGACAGGATGCTGAAACTATCCCCCTACAGGAAGATGATCAGGGAGCCAAGTGGGGAAGAGTAAGTATTTACAGAAACGCAAATGTGGAGATATCCTCAAGGGGAAGATGATCCTTAATGAGTAAAAAAAAATTAACCCCAAAATTGTCCAACTGCCTGTGGAGCCAGTGAAGCTGCTAGGGAGAACCCCAGCCACCCTGATTTCCCCCTGCAGCCAGCTCAGGTGAAAGCAGGCTGAGAAGCCACAGTTTTTGCTCCCCTAGGGTCAGACTGCAACTCTGTAGTGCTGTGCTGTCTGCCACCGCGTATGATTATTTGCTTCTGTCCACACTGTAAGCTCCTTGAGGGTAAAATCTAAAACATCAGCATCTGATACTGTGCCTGAATTCCTAGAAAATAATAAACAAATAAATAAAGAGAATACAGGGGGAAAATGTTTCTCATTATTACATTTATGACCCATGAATAAAAAATGGGAAGCTTATTGTAACTTAATAGACTGATTGGGGAGCCAGACTCATGGCAGTTGTTTGAGTTTGCAGAGCAAGGCTTCACTGTGGGACTCTAGGAAATCAGTGTGACTGGCTAGCCTTGAAGGTACTGGATATCTCTTCAGGAATATTACTATCACGAGTATGGTTAGTTATTAGGATGGTGATTTTCCTGTCTGTTGATAAAGTCATCTGTCTAGTCCTGCATCATAGGGAGCTGACCCCTGCCAGCTACATTTCCTGAACTCCTATTCCAAACAAGTTTCTGATTAAGTTTGATAAATGGGAGGTCTTGGCAGACATTGGAAAAAGGAAAAGGCCCAGATTCTCCCCTCACTCCATATTTTAGGTAACAGTCCATCAGCAGCTTAGTCTCTTCTGGGGTTCCACTTCTAATGGCGACCCTCACCCACTTCAATTCTAATTCCTAGACTCTGATAACATCTCCTCTCTTCATTTCTCTAGCCCTACAGGTAGAAGTGACTAGGGTCTGTCTCACCATTCTTTCCTTTTAGTTCCATCAGCCTTAATATATAGCTCATTTCTCATATTAAGGTCCTCTCTTGACCTACTTGGCATAGGTTCTGTTTTCCTGGCTGGAACTTGACCAATACAGCTACCATTTAATATGAACCTTTCTCAGCTCCTACTTCTCTATCTAAACCATGAGTTAAAAACTACGTATGTTATAAGTTTAATGATAAAGAATCTTTTGCTTCAGCCAGTTTCCTAAACTAGGTGATAACCTGGCTGGAGGAGCTGAGAGTGGAGTGCTGGTAAATATGTAACAATGGGTTCTCCAAAAAAGAAAACCCCTGATTTATGGTACTTGCCAATTTCCATGACGTAAATACTCCCACCGTAGTGGATTTAAGCTGCCAACATAATGTCACTGCACGTGGAATTGGAAAGGGATATACAATTAGGTAGAGCTGGTACAGCCAGTTCACCAGATGTCTGAAAATCAACAATGTATGCCCTAAGGCAAGTGAACAGAGAAGGGTATTGGGCAAGTGTGAAATTGCTTTAAATGAAAAAGAGAACTTTTAGAGGCTACAGAAATTGGAGAGAGGCCCGGGAGGGGCGAGGGAAACAGCAGAGAGTCAAAAAAGGATTTAGAAAGAAATGTTGAATGGGGATTTAAAGAGTAAAGTGTTCATAATTGTGATCCGTAGTTCCCTCCAAGGAGACTTGTGAAATCAACAGTAAAAGATCTTTGTCATTTGTATGTTAGAGAGTTGGGATTCTTTGAGGGGTGAATGAAGAACTAAGGGTCTGCCATAGAAGAACCTGAGCAGTATTGTTAGAAGGGGCCTCAGAATCACCCATTCCAACAGCATTATTTAACAGATGAGGAAACTGAGCCTCCAAAAGGCCATGCCACCCAGGCAGATAGCAAAACCTAGACTCAAACTCGGACTTCCTGACAACACCACTCATTTATTCATTAAACATATATTGCGTGACAATGGAAGTTTGTTGCAAGCATTACAGATATGGTCCATATCCTCAAGGACCTGACTATCCAGTGAAAAAAAGATGGATTAAACAGCTTATCATAGTTTGTGACTATTTTTTCATGTGTTAAGTGCTATGGAAGAAAGATATAAGATGCTTTGATAGACCACAGGGTGTGAAAAATCTCTCTGAAAAACTCTGACACTGAGCTGAGATAGGAATGAAGAACACAAGTTGATCAGGGGAAAAGGAGAAAGAGGACTCTGTTTCAGGGTCTGAATCACCAAACAAATGCTACTTATACGGCATGTTTTCTCTTTCATCACCAGACAGCCCAAGTATGTGTTGGCACCTAAAGACCTGAGTTATAAGCAAGATGATAAAACTTTGAATTTAGGTGCAAATATAAGAGTAGAAGTAGCTTTTATCCATATACTTTGGAATGAAAACTGATAGATACCTTGAGCCTAGGAACAAACCAGAATACCTCATATCTCTCTGTCACTACACCCTGCAAGCCCCACACCAAAGTGAATCTCCTGACACTCTCTGTGAGGAAAACTGAGATAAAAGAACCCATTCTCTAGGTCATGGCTTTGCACTTTTACCTGCTAAAACCAACCGGGGATGCCCTTGCGTCTTTCCTGACTGACTGAGGTAGACAGCAGGCTATTTACTGGAAGCCCACTAGTTCCTAAGTCAACGGCCCACTTCCCTCTTCCCCTGCGTGGGTGAGAGCTGTGATCCCTTTCTTCTGGGCTTTGATTCCTACTGCTATCACTTTCCTTCCAACTCGAACTTCTGAGGCTGGGAGAAGACTTGAAAGCTTATTTTTGCTTTCATATTGAGTGAGTCCATCATATCATGCTTCCTAGTTAGTAATTTTATTATTTTATTTTCAAATATTGACCAGAGCCAGGTTTATATCCAGAGTTTTTCTTGACCCCTCCAGCCCTTAACTTCAGACAAAGTGAACACCACCACCACCACCACCACCACAACGTCTCATACAGACATTTTTACAAAAAATTGGATTAATTTCATTTTCCTCATTTCTAAAATGATGCAAACAAGCCACCTTTTACATGGAAGTGACTGTAATAAAAAAACAAATAGTCTGCTCATAAATGCTCTGGACTTCTTTCCAAAATACCATCTGGAGAGTCTAATTCTATAATCCCATGGATATGCTTGTAATGTCTTTTGTGAAAAAATGTCTTTTTCCAGGAGTCCAGAATTCAAGCCTACTAATATTTTATGATTTTTGGCATGTTGCTTGAGTTCCTTCAGACTCAGTTTCTCTTTTTTGAAAAACAGGATGAAAAATGCTGCCTAGTGAACTGGCATCATGGGAACAATTTCTAAAACAATCTTGCGCATTTCAAAATGAAAGATATCAGGAACATTTAAGTTTTTTTATGATTTTTTTTTTCATATCAAATTACTTCAACTAGAGTCAGGGCTTTAAAAAAAATCCAAGTGAGGAAATAAGCATATATGTGCACACACAAATCACTGCCTTTCTTTTTGGCACATGGTATGACAGTGCATTACAATGTCAAGGATAAGTACTTCTCATCAGTATATTTTAAATATGTTGAGTCTTTCTCCTGAGACTACTGGATGCAAGCAGCTGAAGAGTTGATAGTTCCTGGTGTCTCCAGAGAAGAGCTTATTTCCTTTCCCAGGCTTCTCAACCCTACCCATGATCACTTGTCATCGAGATGAACCTTTGTGGAGAGGAAACCTAGGAGAGAAGCTCTCTAGAGTATGAGCTTTTTCAGGATGTCAGGAACTGGAGAGTGTGTGTGACTCAAGGACACTCATTCACGTTAGAGAAGAAGGCTGAGGTTGCAAAACACGGCCCAGAAAGGAGGAGAGCAGATGTTAGACCTTCACTACCTCACTGTTCTGCAACTGGAAGACATTGATTCTGTCCTTCTGGGCATTCAACATTCCACTCACAAACTGCCCTCCCTGGAAACCCCCTCTGATTCAATTAATCCAGTGTTCCAGAAACGAGTCCTTCCTCATCTCAGCTGATAGGACTTAGCAATTTTCATGTGAAAGATATTGAGTCAGAAGTTCCTGATGGCTCCCCGCTAAAACACTAATTTTTATTAAATGTTCTGCCAATTAATGCATTTGTCAGGTCCCAGAACTGTTTTCTTGTATGTCTTTCCATATTTTTTCATTGTAGACCCCTTCCTCCTCCCTCAACTAAACCCTAACTTGGGTTTAAGACCTTCCTGGAAGATAATTCTATAGCCTCCCTTACTAGACCTTCTCATTTAAATGAGAGGATCACTAAAGGCCTCCTTGTCCTTGCCCCCCAGCAGACCCTCATAAATCCACTGTGAAGTTTTTTTTTAATTAAAACATCCACATAATTAATGATCAACTCCATTTGTGCCATTGAAAATCTAAATGTCACACGGTTGAAAAGACCCAACCAAATAATTCAGTGTATCCTATAAAGCTTTAAAAAAGCAGAGCCCAAGAGGCCTGCATGACTGGTTTCTGTGCTGTCTGAAAAGCTTGGTAGAGTTTTTTGGGCACTTGATTGGATTCCAGGAATAATGTGCCCTGAGCACAAAGGACTCTTTTGATGTGTCTGTGCTATAGCTCCTCCCCTTTCCTCCTCACTTTACCTGGGATACACATTCTCCTTGTCTCACAAGTTGGAAAAAATAACCCATGGAAGAGAGGAAAAAACAGCAGAGAGAAAGTCGAGGGTGGGGATGGAGGGAAAACTGAAGTTCCTAGTCTGAGTTTGGTTACTAAAGTCTGGTTAGTCCAGGAGGAATAGAAGAAATGGAGTTTATACAATATCTGTGACCAGACACCAGAAAATGTAATGAAAAGATGCTTCTTGTTTGAATGTGGTCCCTTGAGGTATGGGTAATGAGGGAGTCTACCAGAAAGTGCATGCTACTTTCAGTCAGAAGAACTGCAGATTACCAACCCTGAAAGTTAATGTAATTTACATGCCTAATTCAGGCAGAAAAACTCATGTGAGTCTAGCCTGTTGATTTTTCATGGTACTAGAAAAGTCAAGAAAAATGGAGAAAAAGAAAGCAGAGGCCTCATTGCTAGAATGCCCTAAGAAAAGTGGCAGCACCAGCTAAGGCCAGTATTAAGCACTGGCCTGGGAGAGAAGGAGTGCTATAGAGATGCTCAGATTGGCAGCTGGTGGTAGTGGAGGGTTACTTGAGGTCCTCTGGGCTAACTTGAATAGGCTGTTTTATCCTTCCAGTCTCATTTTTCTTATCTGCAAAAAGATGAACTTGAACTATACCAGTATCAGCTCTGACACTCTGTATCCGAAATCTTTTGCTGCACCCAAACTAATGGATCAAGACAACAATCCACTTACTTGGGTCTTCCTTCATTTCAGTAATGTTCTAAAGATATCTGTGCAGAGACTATAAACAAAGATTCATTTCATTTACTCTAAGTAATTGATTTTTGATGATAATTTTTTAATTATTGCTAATATGTAGAAATACAATTGAATTTTTTATGTTGAATTTAAATACAGTAACATCATCAAATTACTTATTAATTTTAATAGATTATTAATAAATTTTCTGTCTTCCCATCATCAGCTCTCAGCTGGTTAGATGACAGGAAAATGTTTGATATATTTGTTAAGTTTCTAGGGTTTCAAGCAACAGAAGTGACTGGCTAACTTAAATGTAAAGTAGGATTTGTCTTAAGGCTATGGGATGGTTTTGTGAGTCATGGGAAACAATGAACTATCAAACTTTAGGAAAAGACAGGACACAGAATAGCATCAGGGAACAAATTAACTGTCTCTTTAGGATGCTGTAACAGGGTCAGTTCTCAACTTTCCTGAGTCACATCTCTTAAGATTCAAATCCTTCAGAGAACAAATCTTGGTCCCTGCTTAGGTCCAACCATCAACCATGTTGCCAATTGATGACATGCCCACCAAGACTAGATGCAATTCTGAAGAAGTGGTACCCCAAAGGAAATTAACTATGCTGTTATAAGAAGAAGAGAGAATTGATGCTGGAGATGCAAGACAACACATGGCCACCATATATAGTATCTCATTAGATCTTTCTGCCTTTGGAACATCTTGTCAGGTATACAGATTAGCACTTAAATTTTGGTGATGATAATGGTGATGAAGACAATTGCCATCTTAGACAGCTCTATCTTCCTATCAAAAGCACTCAGGCTTACTGTCAATGACCCACATTATTCATTTATACATGAAAATGGATTCTTTACCTAGCTTGTTTCCTGGGCTTCAATTTCTTCTCCCACATTAACAGGCATTGTGTGTGGAAATAAGTTTGATTAATAACCAAATGCATGTGTGTTCTATCTTGCTTTCTTGCCTGTATCTTCTGTCTCAGTTTTTTTAAGGGTGGTTGTGTGTTTATTTTGCTGTGGTTACTTTGGAATAAGAGATCCAGTATTTATGGTGATACAATCAGTAACTACATTGAATTCTATCTACTTGTTGAACTGCTGACTCTGGGCTTGAGCACATTTGATGTATAAAAGATGTTTGTGGGTTTCCTAGGTGTTTTTAATCTGTAAGAAAATGGATCGAGGTAATCATGATCAATTTTCTTAAGGAAAGAATTGCAGTGAAAACAAAGTGAGGTTAAAAGGCTCTTATCGTTGCCATCACTCATCTCCACCTTTATTTATTGCCCTCTCTGGTTTTCATTAACATGCTGACAACTGGAGCTATAGACATTTTCATCCACACTCCAACTACTGCGCTGATCTCAGTTCCAAGTTATGAAACCTAATCTAAACCTTAGAAGGGAAGTTACAAACTATAACTTTAAATTTTAGTTTACAGCGTCCCCCAGGATGATTCCAGGAATTGAGTTGGGAGAGGTCCTGGGAATCAGAAACCAAACTACCACCTCCTTCCTCCCCTAAAAAGACCTGAGGACATTTGAACACAACTCATAAAATACTGTTTTTACAACATCTAAACTAAGAAGAATTGCAAGAAAACATCTCATCCATCCCCCTCCTGGCAACTGCTCCTAACTAATCCCAGACAGAAGGAGACTTCTCTTATTCTTCAAGATCACTTGAAGGACATTTCACAATTCCCCTGGTCACCTGTTTCAAAATATAAGAACTGAATGCCAGGAAAATCTTCCTCATGTTCAAACACCAGTTCTTCCTTCAAGTCAGACCATTTGGATAATTAAAGTATAAAATTTCAGAACTGGAAGAGACTTTAAATACCATTTAGTCTAGAGGTTACAACTGGTGACCCAGGAATTGAGACATATTTTACTAGGGCCACTGAAAGTTTAATTTTTGAACTTTTGAATTAGCTGCCAATGCTTAACCATAAGGAGATTTCCTTTCTAAAAATCCATATAGTTGCATATCTAAAATATCAGAAGATCTGGTAATGTGGCCCTAGCTCTGATGGCAACAATAAGAATTGGGCACTCCTCTTTAGACTGGGATTGTAGAGAAAAATAACCTCTAGTATGTCAAAGAGTCAACCAAGCCTGTTTATCTCACTTACCCTAAAAGACTAGTTACTATCAACATTTAAGTTTGTGACCCCTGCTTTTTGCTGATAAGAAAATTGAGAATCGGAAAAATGGGTTGACTGAAGTCACCAGCTATAAGTATGACAAAAACTAGGATACAAAACTCATACTTCCTGGTCCAATGTTCTTTTTCTAGAGACCACTGTTTTCAAGCTGTACCCATGCTACACTAGCTGAAGACAAAATTTATAGAAAATTGGAAAGTGACATAATAGAAGTAAAAACCTACAATTTTCATATTTCCTGTCACTTTTTATAGTCCTTGGCCCAGCTCAACAGTATGCTGATAGAGGTGTGCCCTAGGAACATTAAGTAATATAACTGGCCAACACCCAGAGAATAGCAAAGGAAAGGTCCAATGGGAAAGAAAAGTTAGAAGACTGAGGACCATTTTTAAGTTGAGGCATAAGTGTGTGTGATGGATGTTTTTAATCCAGGAAGAAATAAAAGAGACAATGTGATACATCCATTTCCAACTCCAGAGTATAGCCTGAAAAAGACAAAGAAAGGATTTACAAAGAATGTAAAGGTATGGAAGGGGAGGGCGGGGTGGGTTTGCTTGTTAAGAAAAGAAAAAACAAAGAATTCAATCTAAGCATATGTTTACAACAGGTTGTTAAACTCAAAGGTCAATTTGTCAAAAATAAAAGTTGTGTAGTATATTTCTCAAGAGATTTCTCAAATTAGATTTTTGGTATTGGGTAGATACAATCTAAAACAGTCTTTTTGGTCTTTGAAAAGAGAGTGACTCCCAAGCACAGTAAGAATTTTGTGTTAACCCTCTGTTGCAACATGAAAAAAAAAGTAGGTTAAACATTAAGGCTACCTGTACCATCCCAAAGTACTTGATCATTGCAGTCAGTTCAGGCTCAGAATAGGCTAGCTATTGTGTATTCAAAACAGCTGAAGGGTTAAGTGCACCACCACCACCACTAGTTGTTTCAGCCAAGTATCAATCAATACTTTCAAATGGATGGCTGAGAATGTGGCTCAACAGGGAGGAAAGTGGCCAAAAGAGGCTTTCAGATTTCCTTCTTGTAACTCTTCATACCCAAGAAGGGTTGGAGAAGATGCCCTTCTTCCCAAAAGCAAAGATATGACTTGAGCTTGAGAGATTTAAGTTTAGTCTGCACATCACTATAAATCTCCCTGATCTATTTCTACCAAGACACCCACAACTGACATTTATGTAGAAAAAAGTTTTGCTGGTTGGAAAAGTAGTGGGGAAAGACTTAGCTAAGAGTTCTTTCTCAAGGTCAACTGATTTTTAATAAGCTTAGTGGTCTTTGTGGGTTACAAAACAAACTGATTAACATCCACTCCCTCCCAGAGCTCACCAGCTAAAGAGACTATTTACCATTGACCACCTCCCTTCCTAACTTCCTCTTTAGAAAATCAGAAAGAAATTAACAGAACATTCTGGAAGAGCCAATTTGGTGCCTGGTGGTCTTAATAAAATCATAATCAGTGAACTTGTCTTCCCTTTTGGTATTGGTTGGATGCTACAAAGGCTTCTTAAATAGAGAATTTCTTTCCTCTGATGATGGTAAAGACTTTTCTAATGAAACAAGTGGAACTGCATTTTAGATAACACAATATAAAGTGGGAATGACATTTTAGATCAGTGAAGAATAGCTACTGAGATAATTGGTTATTAACTATGCAAAAACTTTGAGTCCCTATCTCTCCCTTTAAGCAAAATCGTAGTTAGTATTGATTAAATACATAGATATGAAACAGAAAATTTTAAACATTTAGAAGCATAGCCTATTTCAAACCTTGGAGTAGGAAAGAATAATTTTTTAATCCATAACACTCACAAATACTTTAAAGCAACAACTTTAAACAGGATTGATAAATTTATCTACATTAAAATAAATATAAAACATTTGACAGAATATACATTTAAAAGTGAAAAGATAAGCAACAGACTGGCAGAAGATATTTATGAACACAGAAGAAACAAAAGGTTAATATCTAGAATATATAAAAAACTCCAAAAATAAATAAAAGAAAACAACCATCAAAATATCTAATTGAATGTAATTAGAGTCCTAGAAGGAAAGTAGAAAGAGATTAGGGCAAAAAGAAATACTTGATGAAATAACGACCAAAAAAATCCCCAAATTTGATCAAAGACAAATTTAAGTATCTCAGCCAGCCCCAATCATAAATCTGATAAATTTAAAGAAAACTCTACCTAGACACATTGTAATCAAACTGCTGAAAACTATGAATAAAAAACAAATGTTAAAGGCATTTAAAGAAAATGGTACATTACATATAGAGGACCAAAGATTCAAAAGACAGTAGATTTCTCATTAGGAACCATAAAGATGAGTACACAGTACAATAACATCTTTAAAGTGCTACAGAATTTTATATCCAGCAAAAATATTCTTCAGAAATAAAGGTAAAATAGGTGTTTTCAGGTAAAGAAAATCTAAAGAATCACTGCTAGCATACCCGCACTATAAAAAAATGCTGAAAAAAGTTCCTGAGGCTATAAGAACATAATACTAGAGTAAAACCACATTTCAGGAAATAATAAATTATTAATAATGGTAAATGATAAATATCTGGTATATAATTCATAGTTCAATCAGCAAAGTATAGATGCAGCAATAGAGAGAAATAAAGATATAAGAGATGAGAGAGAGAGAGAGAGAGAGAGAGAGATTATTACAAATAACTACAGGCTCTGGCTAAGGCAGGTTATTCAAGAAGGGAAGATAATGAGTAGGCTAGAACCCCTCAGTTTTGGAGTCTCTGAGCTCAGGAAAAGCCTAAACCCTCTCTAAAAGTCTAACCCAGGATATCATTCCTTTGACTAATTTGAAGCCAATTGGTTATAATTAGGGACTTTAATTATATCTATAAACCCCTTTATTGCAGCCCCTAGATCAGTGTTTGATTGAATGACCGGAACTATAGTTCAGCCTACCCAAGTTGAAACATTAAAAAATCATCACATCTGGGTAAATATAAAACACAACTTTATTTCCTCTGAAACACTTTAAAACACATATAATTTCTTAAGTAAAAATTTTTATATTGGGGAATTTTCAATGAATATAAATGTAACACATATGACAACTGTAATATAAAACATGGTGGGTATAAGTAAAGAGACCCAGAGAGCTTTCAGTTTCTCTCTTTTACATAAATGGTAATATTAACTCTTAGTAGACTGTGGAGTGATCTATTTTACAAATATTTAAAATAATCACTAAAAATGTACAATAATGTATCACTTTAAGCAAATAGAAAAGTTAAAATAGAATACTAAAAATGTTAAAATAATCCAAAATAAGGCAGGAAAAAGAGAATAGAGCTCAAAACTAATAGTAATACAATAAAATATAGATCTAAATTCAATCAGATCACTAATTAAATTAAATGTTAATAGTCGAAGCTTTAAAAGAGAGATATTGCCAGAGCAGATTTAAAAAGCTAGATTCAATATACTGCTTACAAGAGACACACTTTAAATATAAAGACACGTAGTTTGAAAATAAATGGATGGAAAAAAATATACTATGCAGAATGACCATATAAAATCAGATGTTAAAAATAGACTTCATGACAAAGAGTATAATCAGGGATAAAGTTTTTTAAGAGACGATTCACCAGGTAGACAATAATTATGAATGTGTTAGCACCTAGTAAGGGAGCTAATACTTGACAGACCTAGAGAAAAAAAACAACAGACAATTCCATAATCAGAATAGGTTTTGACACCTTTCTCTCAGCAATAATAGAACCACCAGAAGATCTGAACAGGACTATTAACCTCCCTGATCTGACATTTACAGAATTCTATCTAAATATACATCTTTTTAAGCACCTACACACAATACATTCACCAAGAAAGACCACATACTGTGCTATAAAACAAATGCATTATATGCAAAACTAACGTAGTGTGTAGAGGGAAACAGCTTTAAATGCAAAAGAAGAAAGGCGGATAAACAATGGCCTAATTTACTTTAATGAGCTCTAAAAAGAAGAGCAAAGTAAGCCCAAAGTAGGTAGAAGGAATGAATTAAAGATAAGAATAGAAATCGATGAAATTGAAAACAGATAGTCTGTAGAGAAAATTAAAGCGAAAAGCTGTTTCTTTTAAAAACAAAATGAGAAACTTACAGTTAAAACTCATCATAAAAGAGAGGAGGCAGGGGATGAATGAACACCTGTCGCCAATGTGAAGAATAAAAACTGGAGTATCATTACAAATCATACAGACATTAATTAAAAAGATAATAAATAAATTTTGGAATAACTTTATACTGTGTTAGTTTACAACTTAGATGAAAGAAATAATTTCTTGGTTTGAAAGAAATTGAAATTATGCATTGCCAGATTAAAAATAGATTCAATGCACTAGAAAAATCTCCCCAAAAGAAAAACAATGAACAAGTGGCAAAATATATGAACAACTTACAAAAGAAAAAATTCAAATGTCTCCTAATCCTATGAAAATACACTTGATCTTAGAAATAATTCTAAAACGTAAACTAAAAATACATAAGGAAACATTTCGCACTTATCAAATAGGCAAAAATTAAACTCTTACAATCTTCTCCTGGGCATGCAAAGTGGTACAAGCACTTTGCCAGGTAATTTGGCAACATCTTGCAAAGTTAAAGCAGATATCCAATAATGGCCGCTTCATTCCTAGTTCACACACATGGGCACAGGAAATATATATAAGGATGCTCATATATATAAGGAGCAATAGAAAATTGCATCCATCAAGAGGAGAAGAGATGAAAAATATATTTTGATATATTCATAAGGAAATGCTAAATAGCAGTTAATATCAGAAAACTAGAAATACATGTTCAACATGAAAAAGTTTCAAAAAGTTAAGCAAAGAAACCAAATTGCAGAAGGATACACAAATCATGCCATTTATTTACCACTATATGAAAGCGATATATGAAGGAGACAGAGGGAGTAGGTATATAAAAGCAGCCATGGGAATGACAAGTACCAAAATCAAATACAGCTGTCTCTGAGAACTGGGCGGATGAGATCAGAATTCGAGAATATTTGTCACATTTTAATTTAAGGCTGATTGGTGCCTACAGCGTCACCCATTCAAGTATGCGTGGCACCTTTAGACGTGTCTGAAACATTCTGTGATTTTAAAACTTAGGAAAGAACTGGACTCTTTAGTATGGCTGCTTGGCAAACGATGGAGGCTGCAGTCATAATGAGGGAACAGACGCCCTTGCTGAATGCCCTCAACTGTTTTGACTTCTGGAGGGGCGGGCCGTGATTACAGCTGCGATTAGGTGACTCACCATAATTATGTTTTGTTGAAATTGAATTTATTGAAGCATGAATCATTCTGCCCGAGTCCTACCTAATTGCCCCAGCACTGTGGATGGGAAGGATGGCGGAGGAGTTTCCCTGCGGAGGTCATTACAGAATGAATGTGTGTGCGTGTGCTCGCCTGCACACACTCGCGCCACACTCACCTTGCAGAAAGCCAGCACTGCTGCCTCCTCCTCTGTGGCTGGGTGAGGTGGCAGGGAATGTCTGCAGATTCAACTGTGGCTTCTTGGGCTTCCCACCCCCTCCCCGTATTTCTGAGCAACTCACTATTCTGCTACTTGGCTCCCTTGGGGGTCCCTGTGCCTCAGACCGGCCCCACTCTGGGTTTTGTCTGGTTCCACAAAGCTGCTGACTGGCAAATTTTCTCCCTGTTCTCCCAGTTCAGGGCCCCCACTGCTCAGTGGTTTTCTCAGGGATGCCCTGGGAGCTGGGAGCCAGCTGCAGAGCTATAATTTAAATCAACAAGGACACTGTGTGGAGGTAAATGGCGAACCCAGAGTGTGGCAGGAACCCCTGCAGCATCCCGCTTTGCGGTTGCTTACAGAGAGGGGTGGGGGGTAGGGACAGCTTTGGGCTCTTACACACTGTGAGTCACTCACAGTCTCACGCAAGCAGAGAGTTTATGGCCTTTCTCCTGACCCCCAACTGTGAAGACCTGGAGACCTCACGTCATTTGGTCATTGTTTGTTTATCTTTGTGTCATGTGAACTGAACAAATGAAATGGGCTGTCCTTATATTGCAAGTTGAGTGTAGGCTAGACATGAGTGAGAACTAAGTGGCCAATAATTTTTCTACCGGAGAAGCCAACTCCATCATCCTAACAGCAGGGAGAACAAACATTTCACACCACTTACTAGGAACCAGGCATTGTTCTAACCACATTTTAAACTCGTTTACTCTTGACAGTATCAGTGTGGTGGATGTCTTTACCAGCAGCATTTCGCAGATGAGGAAACTTAAGCACTGCAAGGTTAAGTAACCTGCTCACATTAACTTAGCTAGTAAATGAAGAAGGCCAGACTCTAAGACTGTCCCAGACTCTTAACTACGCCCCTGCATGCCTTGCACGAGGCAGACACCATGCTGGGTGCTTTACAAAATCATCTGACAATCCTCAAAACAACCCCCATTTGACACATGACAAAACTAAACCTGAGAGGCAAAGCAACTTGCAAAAATGATGCAAATAGAAAGCAGCACCATCAGGATCTAGAGCTTTTGGTTCAAATGACCTCCCAGCTGCGAAAGACAAAGCAGAAGAGAAGTGCACAAGGCAGCATGGCCATGAGCAACAGTCAAAGGACGGGAAAGCTGTATTCCATCCAACTGCTCTTTTCTAAAGGCTCCTGGGCTCCTTTAACCACCTCTGATTCAAAGGTGTTCTCATAGCAGGTTTTTTTAAATGACTGTATCTTCTTCTGCAACCATCCCCTCAATGCATTTTTAAACACAGTAGTGAATCTGGAGTTTCAAAAACCCATGGCCTAGTGTTTTTAAACCTTGAATTTTTACTTACTAGAGTCAACCATTAAAGAATAAATGTTCCCGCAAGAAGGAAACGTTTTAAACCCATGTTGACAAACTTTGGGAAGTATTGGCTGAGTGGTAACTGACAACAGGACCTCTGGCTATAGACTCACAATAGAAATTCAGAGAATCAAAGCAGAAACAGGGAATAGCAGTGAGGTCAGAGACAGGTTTTACCATCTTACTCACTGACCAGTTATCCTGGGAACAAGTCTGTGCTCTCGTCCTTCTCCTTCTGGTTTGTTGCCTCTGAAAACACCACAGACTCAGTGCTGGCAGACGAGCAGCAACTCTGGAGATCCCTGTAGACATGAATGTCAGGGTGTCAACGGTTCAAGATCCAGATCAATTCCTTCATTTTACAGACCAGGAAACTGAGACCTCAGTGGCTACATGACTATCTATGGTTACCCAGCTAGACAGTATCAAAACCAGAAACAATATCAGAAATAAGGTCCTGAGAGAATCAACAGCTGTGAACAGCTAAAGGAAGGAATAGGCATCCAGTCCTCGGACTTTTCTCTGTTCCATATGCATCCCTCCACTTCAATATCTATATCTGGAACAATGGCAAACTCATTCCTCTTTCCCTATTTGGAAAGAAACTCAGGAATAAAACAGCACCTCATCAAGGAACTCAATCAGGTCTCATTGAAGTAGCCATTTTAAAGTCATGACTTAGTCTTTCACATGTAAAGCTTAACCATGAATATTAAAAACACAGAAATATCATCGAACATTTTTATATAGAGAAGATCTTATGGAAATCCATAAATTTAGGGGTGTGATGAAGATCTAATATGAATGTCTTGTCAATTTTATTAAAATTAAAGAAAAAAGCATAGTGCCATGTTTCAGGGAATGAATAAAGGTAAAGGAAATGCCAAGAAACAAAGAGGATTAAGAATCCAGGGGAAATAAGAAGTCAGGAATGGAGATAACCATAAAAATCTAACTTGCTGGCATTTTATCTGTATTACTCTAACCACAGCAAGAGAGTTGCACTTTTTTTAATGAGTGGAACAGAGATTCAGGAGAGCTTTATTTATATATGATTTAAATTATAACAGTTTGCAAACTAATGCCAGAATACGTAGAACTCCAAAATAAATATGCGCTGCTGATGCTGTCCTTTGAAGCACCATCTTTGTTTATCAACACCTCAGCCCCAGAAGTGACACCACAATCTGCCCAATAGTAGGCTTATGGCTTGGAAGCATCTTCTCTCCCCTTCACGCACCACCCTAGGTCCACTCCATATCTAAATTCTGCCAACACTACAGTGGGTGGCTGGGCACGACAATAGATTTGGATGTGATCAATGTATTGTTGCAATACACTAAGTTTAACCTAAGACAATCTAATCCACCTGTAAAAAGGAACGATGAGTTCCCATTCTTATTTTTATCCTGTAAATTGGCCAAAACAAATTATATTGGTGGAACCACTTGTTCCTATCTGGTTGTTACAGGATACGTAGACTTAGCAACGTTTTCTTGGACTTCACCTTTTTTCTAGACCTGTAGTTCTTACCCTTTCTTCCATTTCTGTACCACCAGATCCCTGAAGTAGTAGTCTTCAACTTATATACTTGTTCCCTCTCTTCCTCTCTCTTTAACCTCTATGATCTAACTTTTTTAGACTTAGATCCAGGGAAACTGAGCCACATTTTCACCATTTGTTGGTCTCATCTCAAACCAACACATAGTATGTAACTAATATGCTACCACATATAAACAGGAGACAAAGAAAATGATTTGATCTAAATATTTGAGACACTCTGGTAAATACACAATTTCTTTGCTTCATGAGGATGTGTATTTGAGTATATGTTGAGTGAGGGAAGATGAACTGAGAAAGTTTTGCATCATATTTTAGGAAAAAGACTGCTCAAACTCTCTCACTAGTCCATCTGGGAATTTAAAGTTATCTGGACCAGAGGGTAGAAGATCTAAAATTTTCATTTCAGAAGATAAAGCATAGCTTCCCATGCACCTATCGGCATGTATATGTAGATAATCACTCCAGGGAGATGGAGATTGAGCAGCAGCCCGGATTTCCTGAGACATCTTGAACTATTTTTTGAATGTTTGGGGTTTGGCAAATAAATGCATTGTGCCCCAAGCACCTTTTTCCCTTCATTTAAAACCCATGTGTATTGGAGAGGAAATTTAATCCTTATGTTCTTGATTCACTTATGCTTAACCCATCAAAATCCAACTTGGTGGGAACCATCAGATGCCCACGAGCCTTCTGAACCTTGTGTAATAAACTGCTTGGAGCCATATTTTCTTTGAATTTCATAAACCACAATGAGGAACTATTTTCAGTGGCGTTAGTCAAAGAGAGAAGATGGGATTTTGATTTTTCCCTTAGATTTGTCCACAACCAACAACTTCTAACACTGGTCAGACACATTGCCATGCTTTATATTTCGTTCTTGTCATTAACCTGCAATCCAGAGACCACCATTTTCTGAAACTGCAACATATAGGACTGAGATCCAACTCTGTGCTGAGCATCACGTAAGTGTCTGGAGCTGAGTCTCAGTGTTCTCACCAGTGGCTATCCAGCCTCTCCCTCTTCTGCATCTCTGAAAGGCCCTCCTTCCTTCTGTGACAGTCTAAATGTATATAGGAGAGATTGTTCATTTGCAAAGAGTAGTGGAGAATAATGGAAAAGAGAAAAATACCAGGAAATAGAATCCTATGCAGGCAAACAGAGCCTAATAATCTGTACACTAATGGCATAGATTATGAGGACATTTGCAGAATATGACCAAATTCAGGCAGTTTATATAATCATTCAGAGTTGCATCTTTACTTCAAACCTAAAGTGGAAATTGCTTTTGGGTAACTCAGTTACCTACATCAGTCAGCAGTAGATGAAAGAAGAGTCATAACTAAAATGAAAGCAATTATTATCGAAATTTGGCTTTCGGTTTCTCTGTAACAATTATAGGTAAATTCAAACAACTAATCCTTTCTTTGCCTGGACCTGAATCTCACCAACATGTGGGAGACAAGGACAGAGGACAATTTATTTCTAGCTCACCTGTCTCTGGTTTCTTGCCTAAATGAATAAATAGTAGGAGAAGAAGCCAGGTGATCCTGACCTGTCCATAGATACCCCGTTCACAGGTAATCAGGAGCTAGCTTTAACCCCTGCAGTGCAAGCCAGGCCTCAGAATTTCCTGGCTTGGCCTACCACCTTTCCAACCTGGTGTTTCATTAAGATCAGAGTGCTCGTAAACGTCTTTCTTGGAGCTCACATTTCCCCCACAGCCCTGAAGGTACACCATGTCTTTCCCTCGAGTCTCACAACTCACAACATGTGGAGTGAAAAAGAAGGGCATAAGGGTGTTCTTCTGTATTGCTATTGAGACCACTATATTATTTGTGCTGTTTCATTTCATCCAGAACCCTACTCTGGGCTAACTAGCTTTTCTACATTGACTAATTTCAAGATTAGTGAAAGTACAATTTCCAGCAGTACAGTGGTTTTTATTGTTTCTCCCTGGTCTCTAAGCAATATATGCCATCAAAGAGAAAGGCCAGAGGTTTCTCTTGTGAATTCAGCCCCAAAATGGAAAAAAATAATAATAATTTGAAATCCAGAAAGAGAAAAGAAAATTAGATTAAAAAAGGAAATTTCTGAGTTGGAAGAGACCACCTATCTGACGAAAGTGAAAATGGGATGCAGTAAGGCCAGGTGCAGGAATTCCCACCATACTGTCCCTGACATGAGTTGTCCAGTCTGAACTGTCTCCGTCCAGGGAAGCTGTCATAGAAGGGGTAGTTAAGCCTTTGAAATCAGACTGACCTGGGTTCAAATCATAGTCTACCTTTTACTATCCGTATCACTTATCTTTATGAGCAACAAGGTTTATCACCTACACGATAAGAATAATAATATCCTCTTCTTAGGGTTATCATAAAGATTGAATGGACTCCGGATTTAAAGTGTCTAGTGTAGAGGTAGTGTAGTGTAGTGGAATGGTAACTGTAAGATATCTAGTTCACACATCTCACTGTTTTTCCAGGAATTTTCATTGGTTGACCTTTCAAGTTAAAGACTGAAAGTTACTGTTACTATCAAACATGTTACCTAGGAGAAATAACAATCTCTTTCAGCAACTGTCTTTTTGATGTATATCAATTAGTATATCAGCCTAGTTTCTAATATCATAGGGCCATGAGATAGATTTTAATGGCTAAAAGGAAAAGGAACAAATTTGGAATATGGTATGTTGGTGTTAAAGGACAAACCAAAGCATATTAAATTTTTAAGAGTGTATTTAAGGAGAATTTGATACTAACTGGACAACCGGAAGGAGTTAGGAGTGCTCCACCAACAGGAGCTAAGGGAAAGATTTTTGTAGAGGAGACACAGAGCAAAGCAAGGAAATTATTTGATTGGCTACAGCACGAGCACCTGCATTATTCAGGAATGAATAACTAGTTGGTTATTGTGATTGGTCATCCCTAGGTGTCCATTTCTTAACCTTGAGCCATTACAGGCTTAGAGTTTGGTTTGCTTACATGGGCTAGTAAGGCATTAAATCCATCTCAGTTTAATGACCTCTTTGTTTAATTAAACACTGGGAAAGCAAATTCAAATGGGCACTAATTGTTGAGATTCCAGGAAATCAGGCTGCCAAGTGTCAGTGGGAAGCCAGGACAACAGAAAATGGCAGAAGGGATTAGAGACTCTGTAAAAGGAGAAATTTCATCATTTTGCCTTGGAGCCCAAGATCAAATCCTGGCACCATCAATTCGTGTTTGTATCACTGGTATACCTTGTGCAACTCTGCCTGGAACCTAATTTCTTCATGGGGTCCCTCCCTGCAATGTACATAGCAGGAGTCGAATAAAGATGGATAGATGACCCAGAGAGCCAGTGGGAGTGCTAGCCCTCTGTAGATCCACAAACAGCATTCCAGTCCTTGTCAAGCAGGGTCTTTATATTGCTCTTCTGTGACAAATACAAGCAGTAGAGTTCCTATTCAGAAACCTTAGACCAGTGACAGCATATAAAATGACTGCTGGAACCTCACTGTCTAAATGATGAACACTGTCACACATGCCCGCCTCATCAGGAAGGGGAGAGGAGGCAATGGGATCCCAGCAGCACGGGGAGATTAAAGGGTTTGGATAAGTGCAATCTTAGTGACTGTTTTCTGGAACCCCATAAATTTGCAGACCACATCAAAGTTTTCTCCCTGCTAGGCCAGAAGTTTTCCACCCACAGATGCACTGGTTTTATGAGAAACGTATTTGGTGGGGGACTCACACATTTCATAAGGGTCTTCCATTCTGTGAAGAACTGCTTTACATAAGATGGTTTCAAGCTATTTTTCAGAGCTGCTGAGGACAAAAGGAGTGTGCTGAGACTGATTACAAAAATGAACATATTTAAAATGGCAACTATAAAGTCGGAAAGAGGGAAAGAGTTTGACGTCATGCAGATTTTCATTGTGTTTTCTTACCTGTGTCTTTTAAGATCTGAGGACATGAGAAATGGAAGACTAAGGGAAGAAAATTTTTACCTAGTCTTTCTGGTTTGAAAAAGGTTTTCCTTGGGGTATAATAGAATTGGGGTTAAACAGTGGTAAGAAGACTATAAGAAGATGCTGAAACTAGGGCCACATTGGTCTCCCAAAGATGTGGAAGTTTTCTTGGACAAAATTATTTCTTGACTTAGAAGTATCAAAGGAGAAACTTGAATTTCTTATATTAAGGTGTTAGATAGGTTCCCGCTGACCGTGTTGAAGCCGAATTACCATTCTAGGATGGGTTAATTATTTACTATTCACCTCTGCTCCGTCTCATTTTCTGCCGTCTATGCCCTGCTCTGCTCTTTGGCCATCTGATCCCCAAAGATTGCTTTATCCAGGTTTCCTTGGCAGCTAGCTTTAGATGTTTTAGGTTTGACCGTTTGAAGACACTGACAGGATATTAAAAGATGGAGAGGTGATGTCAGTAAAATGGTAGAGTAAGGACTTTACAAATATTTTCTCCACTAAAGCAAACAAAAGTTTTCAAAACCGGTCACAATCAATTGTTTCAGAACTCTGTAAATTAATCAAAGCTTGTAGCAACCCAGTAGCTTTTAGTCAAAAAAAATGGCTGAATCTCAGTAAGAGCAGCATCTCTTACCCTAGTCCTAGCCCCACTCCCCACTTCAGTCACAGCCTTGAAAAATAACATCTTGCATTCTGGAACCTGACAGAGTGGAATTAAGCTGGAGCTCTTTCAAAGAATCTTTCCCAAAGAACAAAAATTATTTGCCCTGTCTCATGGTTCTCTAGTAGACCTCACTTAAAAAGTTTGTTACTCAGAAGTCTTTATTTCACCCACCTCAGAACTTACCTAATACTGAAGTATGGCATTTGTGGAAACCACGTATCTGTTATTTAATATAGATGCTGCCCGAGGTGATACAGGTGAAACAACAGACAAACTAAAAGCTTTTTCTAAAGCTAGACAATGAGTTGTCTACAGAGGCTTGGAAAAGTTTCAACATACTCTTGGAAACCTAGAAAGACATGCCTACGCATAGGGCTATGCCCATGTTCACAAAATACCTGAGAATGTCCTGGCTGCCCCTGAGGTTCTATACCAGCAGGAAATCAATGAAAACAACCCAAATGTCCATCAATTTACAAATGGGTTAAAAAATGTGGTATATCCACACAAAAGAATATTATTCATCCATGAAAAGGAATGAAGTAGCATAGGGAATAAATATTGTAATAAATGTGTACAATGACAAGTGAGTAATAGACTAATCAGGGGTAAGGATCACTTCATCAACTATATAAATGTCTAACTACTATGCTATACATCTGAAACTAATATAATATTGAATGTCAACTGTAATTGAAAATAAATTTTTAAAAATGAATGAAGTAGTAATATATACTACAACATGGATAAACTTGAAAATATTATGCTAAGTGAAAGAAGACACAAAAAGCCACATATTGTATAATTCCATTCATACGAAGAAATGTCCAAATTAGAAAAATCCATAGAGACAGAAAATAGACTAGTAATTGCCCAGGGCTGGAGGAAGCAGACAATGGGCAGTGACTGCTAATAAGTTTGAGATATTTTTAGGAGGGGGAGATGGGGAGGGTGATGGAAATGTTCTGGAACTGGATAATGGCGATGGCTGCACAACGTTGTGAATATACTAAAACTACTGAACCGTATACTTTTAAAAAGTGAATTTTATGTTATGTGTAATTTTACAGGAATGTATCTCAATATTTTTTAAAAAATGGAGGTGAGGGAAGATGGGGTATTTCTCCTCTCTCTTACTTTTCAGTTAGGTCTCTCTGGCAGCAGGCATGCTCTTCTTGGTCTAAATTTTTCACTAGGCAGTCCCTCCACCATAGCTTCAGCTCACACTGGGTGCCAGGAGCATTTCTTCTTCTAGTCCTTTGGTCTAGAAGTGGTAATGGTTTCTCATTCTTATTCTCTGGGAGTCTCAATTTCTTTTTTTCCTTAACCCTGTGACACTACTGGAAGTAGTCCCTTCATTAGTCACAGACCATCTCAGTGATTTCTGTTTCCTGTTAGGATCTGACTGATACACAAGTGATGTGTCTAACAGTAAAGCCATGCTCCATGAAACTCCAATACTCCAGAATAGGTTCCAATGAAGGATGGATAGGACAATAGGATTCTCAAGAAATGCAAATCTTTTCCAATCCCCCTTCTCAGGCCCATTGTCATCCCATTCTCTACAGTCTTGGGAAATTTCATCTCCCACAATGGCTTCAGCTCTCACCTCTGTCCCAATAACTATTCAGACTGGGATTTCTTTCCCTAATTAGATTCCTGACTTTTAGACAAACATGTCTAATTATGTGATTACGGTTTCCCCGTAAATGTCTTGCCAATATCTCAGCTCAGTATGAACACTTGACAATTTTAGTGAATGACCCCACCATCCATCAATTCAAATTAGAGACTTCAATATTATTTTCAAGTCTACTCTCTTTCTCATTGTCTAAAGGAACCTCGAATCCTCTAAATACTTTAGAGGTATTTAGGAGTAAGTCTTCAATTCCCTGTTTTCCTATCTTTTATTCTTATTTCTAAGTATCCTCACTATAATCAATTTCTTCTTTATAGGACGTTTGCCTACATATCCACAATACCATAATCACTCTCAAAAAATTTAACATTTTTGCCATATTATTTAATATACAATAAATATTCAAATTTTCCCAATTAACCTAATAATTATTTAATGGTTAATCAAATCTATTTTTTTATTTGTCATATTCTTTTATTAACAATTCCCTCGTTTTTTGTCTTTCATAAGAGTGAGCTTTTTGTGATACCCAGACAAGTTCTTCTGCAGCCAGTCCCATAAGTTTAGATTTTTCTAATTGTTTTTCATGTTTAAATTCTGATTAGATACACCTGACAATGATATAACATAAATGATGTCAGGTTTTTCTCAGTGCATCACATCAGAAAACATATAATGTCAGATTTATTCCATTATGGGTAATGAGGTTCAATTAATGGTTAAGATGATATACAAAAGATTTTTTTCCAAAACAGAAATAACTTTTTTTGTTTTTGCAATTAGTAAGTAACTTATGAAGTTAAACTTGAAGACTGTATTAATATTTTGTTACTCAAGAAATTTTCACCAAATGATTTTAGCATGAATTGTTGATATTTGCCTGAATCAATCATTACATCACTGGTGACATAATGGTTATTTTCCAATTCTATCATTCCACTAGCATTTTTCTGTAAAGAACTCTTCTCACCCTCCTACCTCATTTTGTTTTATTTCCTTGTTTGTTTTTTAAATATTTTTAATCTAATATAATAAAAGACATTATTATAATTGTTCCTTTGATGTTCAGTTTTTCCCTGATTTTGCTACTGGTAACTTCAAGCTGGCTCCTGTATTCGTTTTGTATGTAGCCATTGGTTTTTGAGCTCATTTCTGCTTCCTAGGACAACAAAATATTCCAGATTCAACTTGTATTTTTCTTTCCTCATGACTCATTGAACAGAGCTAAGAAATGAAAGTGTTTAAATCATGAGTTCATTCTGATACCGTCAAATCCAAAGCAGAGAGCTCTTCATCTCCTCCCATTCCTTATCTTTAGCTCCCTTCTTTCATGATAAAAACTCTGGTCCTAACTATACAATTGCTCTACAATTTGCACAAACCAGTGTGGAAATTGATACACTAATACCACAACCAACAACAAACCTACCCAGCAACATCTAAATTTTTTGCAGTTATTTTTTGTCTTTAGACCATATCCTACTCAGCATGTGCAGCACGAGTTCTGTGTTCAGTTAACTGAGTTAATTCTTTTTTCTTTGGGGCTATGTTATCAGTGGCTTGTATAGTAGGATACATTTGTTTCTCTTTTTGTTCAAATTGGGGAAATCCCTAGTATATTAAATCTTATTTTTGAATATTTATACCTTTATCATGACTTAAAAGTCAAAACTAGTAGAAAAGGTATACTTAGACAAGTGTCACTGCTTCCCAGCCCCTCCACCATTTTTTCACTCCTACCCTACACTTGTTATACAAGCAAATTTTTCATTAGCTTTTGGTTTATTCTTCCTATGTTTCCTTTTTAAAAAGTAATATGTGTGTATTCTTCTTTATTCCCCCTCCTTTCTTACATAGAAGCCTACTAATTGTGATATTTTTTACTTTTTATTTTTTATTTGAAATAGATACTGGGAATAACTTTGAACAATTAATAAAGAGTTTCTCCATTCTTTTTTATTGTTGCTTACTCAAGTGTGTGAATGTACCGTAGCTTAAAAAAGAAAAGCCCACATATTTTATGTATTGATATCCAGATTATTTTCATTATTTTATCCCTACAAATAACAGCTTGATAAATAAACTTGTGCATATGTTTTTGTTTGTTTGTTTGTTTTTGAGGGCTAGCTTCAGGATAAATTTCTGGGGGTCAGACTGCTGTATCAAATGGCAAATATTATACAGATAATTTTTTTAGATATTGACATATTTTCCTCCAAATGGATTAGAATATTTAAATTCTGTGAGCAATGGATGCACCTGTGTTACAAGCTGACTTTTATGCCCCCAAAATTCATGTCTAAATCTTAACACCTGATACCTCAGACTGTGACTAAAGCCTTTAAATAAAGATAAAGCCTTTAAAGAGATGATTAAATTAAAATGAGGACATTAAGGTAAATCCTAATCCAATTGGACTGGTGTCATAAGATATGGGTGCATAGAGGAAAGACCATGTGAAGATACAATGAGAAGGCAGCCATCTGCCAGCCAAGGAGAGAGCCCTCAGAAGAAATCAAACCTGCCAACAACTTGGTCTTGGACCCCTGGCCTCCAGAACTGTGCGAAAATAAATTTCTGTGTTTAAGTCACTCATTGTGGTATTTTGTTGTTGCAGCCGTAGGAAACTAATATGGCTTGTTTCTCCACAGTCTCACCAACATTGAGTTGTTAAATTTGTGAATCTTTTTCATTTTGATCTGTGAAAAAAAGTAGAGTTTTAATCAGCATTAATTTTATTATTAGTGGAGATGAGCGTATTTTCATGTGTTTAAGAATCATTTTCCTATATTTTTCTGAAAATTTGTGATTTTTGGCGTATAGCTCAATTTTTAAAAATACTTTGCATAATAGATCATCATTTATCTCTGATATATCATGTTGCAAATATTTTCTCCCAGTCGGATATTTTTCTTTGGATTTTGCTTGTTCTTTGCCATGTAATTCTTTTTTAATGTTACTTAGTAGAACTTATCAATCTTTTCTTTTTGCATTTGGATTTTGAGTCACATTCAGAAAACATTTCCCACAGTCAAATTATAATAATTTTAATTCTTGTTTTCCTCGAGTACTTGTAAGTCTTGCTTTTTTTGTATTTTTACATTTCTATCTCTCATTCTTTTAGAGTTTATAGTGTATAGTGTAAGGTATGAACGAACCCAGTTTTATCTTTTCCCAAATGGCTCTCAGCTATTCCAAGGCCATTTATTAAAAAGTGCACTTCATCTCCAGTGATTTGAAGTACTATATTTATTGAATAATGCATTTATGTTTGTACTTAATTTATTTCTGGAATTTCTGTTTTGTTTTTTGGGTCTTCTATTCTTGTGCCAATACCACACTGCATTAACCAGTGAGTATTACAGTATGTTTTAAGATCATGCAAAATCATTCTCCCTCATTGCTCCCGCTTCTCCCCTGTCCAAGGTTCCTAGATATTCTTGTGTGTTTATTTTTCGATATGACTTTATCTCCATAAAGAAAGAAAAGCTTGATAGCATTTTTCTTGAAATTGGGTTGAACTTATATATTAACAAGAAAAAATCGCATCTGAATGATGTTGAGTAGTCCTCTCCAAGAACAACAGGTGCCTTTTTACTTCCTCAAGTATATTTTGTGTCTTTTGATAGCTTTTTAAAATTTTACTCATTTGAATTTTGCATATTTTTTTTAAGTTCCACCTTTTTGTTGCAATTACGAGTTTCTCCTCTGATATCATATCTTGTTTCAGCTATTTTTTGTATGTATGAAGGCTATTGATTTTTATAATTTTATATTCTACTATCATACTGAATTCCTTACATAATTTCCATTTGTTTAATCACCAATTCTTGGACTTTCAAGCTTCACTATTATTTCACCTACATATACAGAGAGTTTTTCTTCTCAAATTCTTATGCCTTTATCTAATGGTATTAATTAACAGCTCCAATACAATGTTAAATAGCAATGAAGATAGAAGGCATCTTCAGCTTATTTCCAGTCTTAGCAAGAATGCCTTTCATGCTTCTCCATTAAATAAAATGCTAAGTTTAGAACATATATATGTACTTATCTACATAAATCCAGGAATTAAATATATATGTATGAATGAATATATATGTATATATAAATTGTATAAAGAAAGTATCCATCAGTTCCTATTTTATTGAGAGCATTTTTCAGGAATGCATGTTAAAAATTGTTGAAGGTCTATCAAATGAAGATAATCATTAATTTTTATTCTTAAAACTATTAATAAAGTGAATGATTTCTTCACTTTAATTAAAATTTAATAGTTTTATTAAACTATTAATAAAGTGGATTTCTTCATATTGAAACTCCTTGCATTCTTGATATTTAGTATCTAAGTTTTATTTTATTAAGATGGTTTTGGATTTTTTTCACTAGAGTTTTATTTAATTTTTGCATCTATATTTATAAGGGAGATTTGTCTGTAGTTTTTTATAAGATATTATCATCACCATCATTATTATTATGAACTTATTAGGTTTAGATATCAACATTACACTTACTTCTTTAAAAAACTTTGGAAGTTTACCTTCATTTTCTATACTCTGGAACAATTTATGGTCATTCAATCTTTGGAGGTTTGTAGAATTCCCCTGTGCAACCATCTGGTGCTGGTGTTTCTATATGAAATAAATTGTTGATAAATTTCTCCATCTTGTCCTACCCTGGAGAGTGGTCTGTTTAAGCTTTCTATATTAAATGGGGTCTGTTTTGATAAATTACATTTTCATAGAGAATATTTCATAGTTTTCAAGTGTATTTGCATAGTTTTAAAAAATAGTTCACTTATATTTGCATCTTTGCAATGGTTACTTCCCTTTTCTTATTTTGTATGTTTGTGCTTTGCCTTTGTTCTTGAGCAGGTTACCTATCGGTATGTCTAGTTTACTTTTTTCCTCCAAACAAGCAGCATTTTGATTCATTTATTAGTTCTATTTTTTTTACTGTTTTTTATCATGTTAATTTCTTCTTTCCTCTTTATTTCCTTCCTTTAGATTTACTTTTTGATTTTTCTGTATTTTTAAGTTAAAAATTAAATGTGTTTACTTTAATTATTTTTTATTAATTTAAGTATTTAAAATCATGGATTTTCCTCAAATCATTGCTTTAATCCGATGTGCAGATTTTTCATTTTAATTATTGTTTTAGCAACTCTGCAATTTCAATTGATACATCTCCTTTCAATCAATAAAATTGTTGCTGTTGTTGTATTTCCAGGTAAAATAACTTTTCTAAATTTTGTTTTTAATTTCTACTTTATGGCACTAAGACTTTCTTTGTGACCCAATATGTGGTCAATTTTTGTGAACATTCTATTTGTGTTTTAATAAGAAGTTATATTATCTATTGTATCAAGGTTTGAGTTTTGATATATAGCCATAATACCTACTTCATTGTGTTAATGAGATGTTTATATCCTTATTTATTTCCATTTTTCTGGAATATCTTTGTTGACCCCTTTACTCTTAGCCTTTGTAAGCTATTTTGTTATATGTGTGTCTTTTATGTATCTCATAGAATTTATTTTTGCTTTGATTCAATTTGAACATATTTGAATGAGTGTTACACAATATATTAATAAATTATAATATAACTAATTTATTAACATGACTGCTATACTTATATTTTGTGTAAGATTGACTATGTGTATTATGTTTTTTTCTCTATGCAGCTAGTTTTCCATGTCCCGTTTTATATTTCTTTTGGTACTTAGGTAGGTTGGTATTTTATCATAGTGGTTTCCTTTTTACTATTATCTATCATAATACCCTTAATCCTCTTTTTTCCCTTTTTTTTTTTCTTTTTAGGTGAGGTAACCCTTGTTTGATCTCACAGATTGCAAGGTCCTTGTTAGTTTAAAATCCCTTATTTTTTCATTTTTACACCTACAGCACCTGGATTTCCTAGGTGGTCTCCCGTCTAAGGACTAACCAGGCCCAACCCTGCTTAGCTTCTGAGATCAGACAGGATTGGGCTTGTTCAGGGTGGCATGGCCATAGACCCCTTTTTTCTTATTTACCCTTCTACTTACTGTTTTTTTCTGCTTTAAATGATATCATTCACTCCCACCCATTTTCTATGCAACAATGCATTATTTAAGTTTTATCACAACATATCACAATTATACTTTTCCTCCATCCTTGTTGTAGGTATGAATTTACACTGAAATATATTCAAAGCTCACTCTGAGTCCATTTGCAGAAGTTTCTCACTCCTGGTTCCATCTTGTTTGAATAATGTTAGCCCTCCAGTAGACCCCTCACAGAGAATAGTGTTCTCTGAGTTTTCACAAACAGAAAACAGCCTCTCACAATCTTGACCCATGGAGAAAAGCATATCAACATAAAAAAGCAATTTGAATAACACCTTTTTAGTATTGAAAAGGCAACTGTATTGTTTTCTTATTTTATACAAAGTATGATTGCTTACTTGATTTGCTTTTCTATGTAAGTGATTTGGTCTTTTGTTCTAGAGACCTAGAAAATTGTTTCCTTCTTTAAAATCTAATATTTTCCTATTGTATGTCATGTAGTTCACCATTCCAGGTTTATTTTCCCAGGAATCTGTGGTACCTTTAAAGATTTAGAAATTTTCTTAAGTTAGAGTTTGAAATACTGGTTATTTTCATTTTAATACTAATCTTTTTCAGACTCCTCTGAGCCTATCTTCTACCAATTATTTTCTCTCTGATCTTTTTTGCTTTGTTCCTTACTTAATTTTTATCTTCTGGCGTCTTTTCATAACTGTTCTCAATGTCTCTTATATTTTCAGTCAAATTTATTGTCCTATGAGTTCCTTGTAATTTAGCCTTCATTTCTAAGATGACTGTGTCTTATTCTTTTATTTCTTTCCTGAGTTAGTTCAACCCTTATTTCACATTTTTAATAGCTTTTTGTCTATTTCTGTTCTAACTTTGGAACTCTTAACTTAAATTTTTGTTTCATATTTTCAAATACTTGTTTTAGGACATTCAATTTAGTTTGGATGTTAAAGATTTTTTCTTCTTCATGCTTGATGTTGATAGCAACACTTGCATCTGCTGAAATGTTTGGATTCTCCTATTTTATTTTCCTAGTGGCTTTGTATGGATATTGTCTGCCATTTTCTGTTCATTTTTAAGTGTTTAGATATACAATTGTATGTAGGCACAATTATGGCGTTTGAGTGACTGACAATGTTTCTTAGTTCAAGAGCACCCTCTTCTGTTGGTATAGAAAAGTGTAGTTTCTTTAATTGATGGCAGGAGAAGAAGAGTGGTATATTTTCTGAGTTTTGAGATTCACTTTTATTTGGTGGACCATTCTCACTTTCTTATTTTCTTTCGCTAATAAGCTTCCAAAAGCACTTCTGCCATGTGGCTTTCCCACACTGCTAGCCCCTTCCCCATGCACTGTCAAACTGTTCCATTCAGTTCCCCAGAAACCAGCATTTTCAACTACCTCATCTGAGTTGTTATTATTTTTCACTCAGGTGTGAACTTATTTTTCTAGGGTTATTTTATCTGTTTTTCTGCCACACCAAGGCTCCCAGATACCCCCTCTGCTCTCTTCCATATGTCTTCTACCTGATTCTTTGTTCTAGAATGAAGTGGTCTGGAGTGGACCTTGGTGGAAGTGGCAGTTTACTCTCTCACTGTAATGAAATTGGAATCTTGTAGTATTCTCTCTCTCTGAACTAGTTATGATGTGTGTGTGTGTGTGTGTGTGTGTGTGTGTGTGTCTGTGTGTCTGTCTGTGTCTCTGTGTGTGGGGCGGGGAGGTACACAGACAAAGAAGGAAAGAAACTGGAAGTCTATCAAAGGAATTCTTAACATTGCTTTAACTGTAAGAAAACTACCTTTTAGGATTACTAATAAAGCCTTACTAGAGTTGGGTCCCTTCACCTCTAGGCTAGTTTTACCACCAACACCCTCTGTGGCCTTGGGCGAGTCATTTAACTTGTCCGATGCCAGTTTTCTCTTAGGGAAAGAATGTCGGTGTATTTCAACTGATATTCAATAAACTTTAGACTTCTCAATTTTTTTTAGCATCTTTGTCTTTCTTTCTCATAATATGCACACAAATAAAATTTACTTGCATCTTACAACTCAGGCCTCAGCATCACAAAGAAAACTAGTCTGTGTTAACTAAGTCCTGGGAAAATTTAAATATAAATGTGCTTTCCTGGCTGGTTTATAGAGATCTAAGGTCTCTTTTAATTCATTTTGCAGCTCTCTTGGGGATGAGGGATCAGTTGGGAGGTGCCACATGTCTGTGTTGCGGGTTTTTTTATAAGGTCAGGATTTTCCCTTTCAAACATACACAGAGCCCGCCCCAAGTCCAGGGATAAGCCACTGCCAAGACCTGCTTTCGTCTTCTCCATTTGCTTCTGGGCCCAGAATCCTGTCTTGAACCCAACTCCCACGTTATGAAATATCTCCACTCTAGAGGAGACCGTAATTTTAAATAAACCAAAATACAGAAGGATCAGGGGAATTGAAGGGTAAATGTGAAACATACAAGGTCACTATAACCGTTCTTGCTCAATAATGTGAATTTATGTAGTGTTCTCAGCTTTCATGTGGCCAAAATAATGATACATACTCCCCAACTCACAGTGGCTGAGACAATTTGAGATGATTTATCCCAGAGGAACCCTCCAGAGGTCATCTTGGCAGTGCTCTTAACCTCACATCAAGTGGCCCTCACCCGTTATTAACAAATGCAAGTATTGAGTGGGTAGAGAGATCTTCCTATTCTTCAAGCTGTCAAGGTCAGGAGATGAGTCTGCCCCCTCAGTCACCTGTTCACGGGTTCCCACCACGCTAACATTCAGGAAGCCAAACAGAGATAGACTTTATCAGCATCCAATCTCCAGCTTTATTTATTCCAAAACTATATCCAAGTGTCACTCGTCAGCTTTCTATCTCCCTGCATCTGTGTCCGGAACACTGGCAGCAATGGTGACAATAATAGCAGGTCAACACAAACACACACACATGCACACATGCATGTACACACTGCTGCACACAAACACACATGTGTAGACATATGCACACACATATACAGACATATACACGATGACACATACACACAATGACACATACACACATGTACACCCATATAGTTTTGTAGAAAGCCAGAGAAAAAAGAAAGATATATTGAACAGAAATATATCCTTAGAGAAAGGATTAGGAAACCAGAGGTCAGAAAAAACAGATTCACAAAGCCACTGAACATCCCAAAATATTTCAGAGCTTCCTCACCTACTTCTATTTTCTCTACCAACCCAGTTTCATCCCAGAGGTCAAAAAGGCTCTTTCTGATTTTGTTCTGTCTAAGTCTCTCTGGCTAAACTCTGCATAAAAAATCAGAACAACATTCAAAGTACAAATCTGACCCTTATTGTACTGCTTAAAATCCTTCATTGGTTTCTCATTGCCAAGCTCAGCTAAGTTAAGGCATATCAGTAAATAGCTACTTTACCCAGTGGAATCTGCCAAGTGAGATAAGACGTTAAAGAAGGAACTCAGTCAAAGGGGAAATTTCTTCCAGTTAGAGAACCAGAGAAAGTTCCACAGAGAAGGAGATATTTTACCAAGCCTTGAAGGAGATACAGTGATATAAAGGCCTTTGGAAAAAATATTATAGGAAACATATTTGGAAAACAGTGAGTGATTAAAATCGTCTGTAACGAAATGTGCACATAGGGAATCAGCAGGAGGTGTTTGTCATTGGCAAGGTGGTCTGGGGCCATGTCAGGAAGTATCTGAAATGTCAAACTTCTCGTGATCATAAACCCCTTTTTGGTCTCAGCTCTTCCCTAAAGTCTCCAGATTTGATACCTAGAGTAGTCATCAAATACCAATAGCCTGGTAATGTTTGACGTAATGAGAGTCACGGCTTTTAGAATATGTTTGTTTGCTCTTTTAATTAGAAGAAGACAAAATTAACAAAAACTATTCCGCCTTTGGCCATATTATGGGTAATGTGTCTCATCTAAGCTCAGAGTCAGCAATTGTAGCCCCAAGTGTTTCCCTGTGCTGAAGAAATACTGACTGGCTCAGTTGCAAATGGTCATATTGATGTTCATGTGGCATGGGAACTGCGGGAAGGACCCTATGAAAAGAGGAATAATATAGGCAATGTTAAACATTATATGCCAGTATGCAAATGGCCACCTGGCAAAAGCACTTAAGTCCATTCATGACCTTGTTGCTAGTTTGAACTTAGAGCTATGGCTAGTTTGAAATGCACAGGAGATCTAATATAACGTAATGGTCCATATCATCAGCTCAAGAACTAGGAAAAAAATGGCAGAATTAAGATTCAAATTCAAGTCTAACTGTGCAAATTTGAGCCATTAAGTTACTTCTCCAATCTCTGTGTTTTTCTCTATAAAATGGAGCTACAAAGTAGCTACTCTTTAGAATTACTATGAGGATTAAATATGGTAATATACACAGAGCTCTTAGCTTCATTTTTCTCTGGCAAATAAATGGGACTCAGTAAACATTCAGTGACAGTTGTTAAGCAAATAAATATTCAATAAATCTTAGTAAAGAAAAAGGAATTCCCACAAACATAGTCAACTGATCTTTGACATTGGAGCAAGACAGTACAAGGGAGCTAAGATAGTCTCTTCAACAAATGGTGCTGGAACAATGGGCATCTATGCTAAAAAAAAATGATTCTGAACATGGAACTTGCAAAAATTAAGTTTTATTAACTTAATGTTTATGTTAACAAAAATTAACTTAAAAAGCATCATAGACCTAACTGTAAAATGCAAAACTACAAAACTTCTAGAATATGACACAGGAAAGAACCCAGATGACCTTGGGTATGATGATGCCTTTAGACACAACACCAAAGACATCATCCATAAAAGAAGTAATTGATAAGCTGAACTTCATTAAAATAAAAAAAAACTTCTGCTCTGAAAATGACACTGTCAAGAGAACTAGAAGATAAGCCACAGACTTAGAGAAAATATTTGCAAAAGACATACCTGATAAAGGATTGTTATCCAAAATACACAGTGAAATCATAAAGCTCGGCAATAAGGAACAAACAACTTGATTTTAGAAATGGGCCAAAGACTTTAACAGATACCTCATCAAAAAAGATATGCAGAATGCAAAAGCATATGAAAAGATGCTTCCCATCGTATGTCATCAAGGAAATGCAAATTAAAACACCAGTGATACACCATAGGCACTATCAGAAGGACGAAAATCAGGAACACCTAATGCTGGCGAGTATGAGGGCAACAAGAACTCTCATACATTGCTGGTGGGGATGCGAAGGGGTACAACCCCCATGGAAAATAGTTCGGCAATATTTACAAAACTACACATATTCTCACCCTAGGTTCCAGCAGTCATGCTCTTTGGTTTTCAAGTTGAAAACACGTCTGCATGAAAACCTGCAGTATGTCATAGTTCACTATAAGCAGGTGTTTATAGCAGCTTTATTCATGATTGCCAAAACTTTTAAGTAACCAAGGTGTCCTTCAGTAGGTGAATAGATGAATGAACCGTGGTACATCCAGACAATGGAATGCTATTCAATACTAAACATAAACGAGGTGTGGAGCCATGAAAAGACACGGAGGAAACTTAAATGCATATTACTATGTGAAAGAAGCCAATCTGAAAAGGCTACACACTGTATGTATGTCCAACGTATATGACATTCTAGAAAAGGCAAAGCTATGGAAAAAATGAAAAGATCAGTGATTGCCAGGGTTGGGGGAGATGAACAGGCAGAACACAGAATTTTTAAGGTAGTGAAAACACTCTGTGTGACATTATGATGATGAACATATGCCATTATACTTTTGTCCAAACTCATAGAATGTATGACATCGAAAGTGAACCCTGCGTGAACTATGGACTTTCAGTGATTATTGCAGGTTCATTTTCAGTTTAAAAAAAAAAAAAAAAAAGTGCTATTCTAATGAGTGATAGGGGATGCTATGCTTGTGCAGGGGAAAGAAGTATGGAAAATCTCTATGTCTGCCTCTCAATTTTGTTGTAAACCTAAAACTGCTCTAAAAAAAATGTCTTTTTTTTTAAATGTTGGAAAGAAAGAAAAACATGGAGAGATAGAAGGATGGATGGATGGATGGAAGGAAAGAAGGAAGGAAGGAAGGAAGGAAGGAAGGAAGGAAGGAAGGAAGGAAGGAAGGACATATAGATAATACTATTTTTCATGGCTCATTATCCCCATCAAGGTAAGGACAGCTGTTTAGAAGAGAAAAAAGTGAAGCCCACAAAAGCAATTTCATATCCTTCAGCAAATACAAGTTTAGGGGAACTGGAAAGCACTGCAGGATTCTGCTGAAGGGGCTTGGGCCTAGGAGGAAAGACTTCTGTATTGTGATCCAGACTCTGACACAAATCGATGTACATTTTTAGGCAAGTCCCATCATTTCTCCAGTCCTCAGGTTTTTAACTTCAGAACTGCCACATTGATCTGACTGGCCTCTGAGTTCCTTTAGCTCTCTGAGTGTCTCCGAGTTTATGAAGTAGAAGCTGACTAAAGACCCTTGAAACCCAATTTAAGTGGCTCTTGAGAAAAAGTTTGGGAACAGTCCTATAGTTGAGGCAGAAGACTGAACTAGAGAATCCAGAGCTTTTCTAGCCAAAGACGCGATGCTTCTGGAAGGGTTGAGGTCATGTTTGTTGCAAGAGGTTACAGTATAGCAAAGACCTTCCATAGAGAATCGAGACTACCCCTAACGGGGTACCTCCAACAGGCATGAGCACTTTACACTCTTCCCCTCTCTTCATTCCCCACTCCCCACCCCCCAAGTCAGACATAGACCAACAAAAGACCTTAAAAATAGCTCTCCTCCTCCTTGCATTTCCAAAGCCTCCAGAGATGCCCAGGGAGCAGTTAAATTTTCTTTTCATTGACTTAGAAAATACAATTCTGTTCTCCCCTGGGTCCAGGGAAGCCTCCCATTTGGAGTTCTTATCTTCAAAACCTTGCCAGGGAGGGGAACTGGTGATTCACAATAGCTCTAGATGTGATTTAGACTCATAAATCAAGAGATTGTCTAGGAGTAAATTGCACAGAGCCTTAGGCCAGACGCAGCAGCTCCATGTTTCAACAATCTGCCCTAATCCCCTTGGCTAACAGGCTCTCCTGCTCCAGGGAACAGCCGGCAGGACTGCCTTGTGTACAAGTCCCAACACTATCCATAATTTCAGTCTGTTTCTAGTGGGGCTTTGGGAGACCATCCCCTCAAACTAGAGTCATTTCAAACAATTTTTTTTCTCCCATCCAAGAAAAAACAAAAGCCAGCTCTAGTTAAGTAACAAAATATTCCCAGATACATAAAACTCAACTGAAGCAAATCCTCTAGGCCTCCTGCCCCCTTCCAGGGCCTGTTATCCCCAACTGGGGGATCTTTCTGGCCCCAGCTAGATGGATCCTCAGTACTTTGACTCACAATCCTTCCTCTAACACAGACAGCAATCTGGGGCCTGTGTTTTCTAGACATGTAATTGACAAGACCAGTTGAGCTGTATTAAGTCCAGGTTACCTATAAAGACATATGCAGTGAGCCTGGCCCCCTCTGAGGGCTATCTGGTGGCTTCCTGACACCATGCTCTTTTTAAAACTGCTTAGCAAATGCTGGCTGTTCTAGGAGTCATGTGGCTTCTCACATCTCCACGCTCAAGGGTTTGTGTCTCATTTATACTTCCTGGAAAGTGTCAGGAGCTAATTCTAAATGGGCAACTGGCAGAGAGAGAGAGATGCCAAGGGCAGTGTGATCTCAGTCCCCTAGCCTGGGTCCTCGTGGTATACCCAGCACGAGGGTGTCATTGCAGAAAAGCTGCTCACTCATGGGGTTTGGTTTCTATTTAGGTGGTTCACCTGCTACTTCTGGACAGACTAAGGGAGCATCTGGCCTTTCTGCAATGACTGTTGCAGCCTCTGGAGGAGCAAAACTGCCAGGCAAGGCCTTGCAGGAGTCCCCTCTTTCCATCGTAGTGCCATCCCTAAGTATCCTCACTGCCCAACTTCACACTGACTTAATAATGAACTTCCCCGTGATGAACTCTGCTGTCATCTCTGAACTGCCTGAGAAAGAACAAAGGTTGATGGAGCTTGGTCTACTCAGAATGAATGAGTATGGGTTGGCAGCCTTCAACCCCTGAATTCAGAACTGTCACAAGGTTCAAAGGTCTGATAGTCTGCATGACAATGGTGTAAAGAAAAGTATCTTAGACCTTCTGGCTGCTATAATAAAATACCACAGACTGGATGGCTGTAAACAACAGAAATTTATTTTTCACAGTTCTACAGTCTGGAAAGATCAAGGTGTCAGCACTGTCAGGTTTCTGGTGAAAGTTCTTTTCCACAGACAACTTCCCATCGTGGCCTCCCATGGCAGAAGGGGTAAGGGAGCTCTCTGGGCCTCTTATTTAAGAACAAGACTTTCATTTAGGAGGGCTCCACCCCTGTGATATAATCACCTCCCCAAAACCAGACCTCCTAATATCATCACTTTGGACATTAAGATTTCAACATATAAAAAAAGAAAATTGGGGTGGGGGGGACACAAACCGTCACCACAGCACAGGGAAGTGAAAGATGGGGGATTGGGCTCGTTATAGGGAAGACAGTTATCGAGCTTTCCAGAAGGCCAGATATTTTACATACCTAGCTATTTAGTCCTTGCAATACAAAGCAGGAATCAGGCCATATCAGGACACAGGCTGAAATAGCTTAAGAGCTTTGTCCAAGGTCACACCTAATGAGTAAGAGAGGCAGGCTCTGACCCTAGGACAGCACGTCCCAAAGCTCATGCTCTTCTCACGATAGCAATGAAGCTGCCTTTCAGGAAAATCATACTGAGAAGGTGAGTTCTCAGTCCTCTGCAGCATTTGGGGGGTATAGAGTATATAAAGGAAAAGAAATTTCTAGACTGTGTGGGAGAGTAGATCAGAGGTTCTTCACCAGGGATGAGAACCAGGGGACATTTCACAATGTCTGGGAACATTTTCAATTGCTGCAGCTTTGGGAGATGCTACTGACAGCTAGTAGGTACAGGCCAGAGATTCTGCTAAACATCCTACAATGCCGAGGCAAGCCTGCACTATAAAGAAACATCTGGCCCAAAATGTCAGTATTGCTGAGGCTAAGAAACTCTAGCCTAGATGGTCTAAATGTCTCTTCAAGCCCCAGAACTAAATTAAGGGCTTTAATTTTTCCTTCTCACAGCATAAAGGGACACAGTTCTATAATTCAGTGTTTCTCAAGGCTGAGCCACAGAGGAGACAAGGATACCATACCAGTATTATTAGATCCTTTTAAAACACTGGGTTTCTAGCATGCCAAAGGCCCCAAAGAAATTACACGAATATTGCCTCTACCTCCTAAAGACTTGGCCATTAAGTGCTCTCAAAAAAATTTTGCATCCCTGAGAAAACCAGCTACTTAAGAGATTCAGGTTTTGGTAGTGGGGGAGATACAAGAGTCTAGAAAAGTCAAAAGGAGAGGGAAGAAAAGCATGGAAATCCACCAGTTCAGTGAAAATTATTTCAATGAATGTCCAATCAGTAAAAACTAATTCTCTGAAAGGCCAGTTGGCTGACAGCTAATTCCCAGAAAGCCAGTTCTTAGAATGACCAATTTCCCAAATGACCATTTCACTAAATTTACCAAATTCACAATTCGTGAGAATATTTACCCACTGAAATTTCTGTATGTAATAGGAAAATCTCTTCAGCATACTTTAATTTTTAACTGGAAATTTTCCCCAGAAATTAAATTTTAAATTATAAATTAATGTCATCTAAAATTCTGCTTTATTTTGAATGCTGTTTAAAGTTAATTTATTTGCATTTGCTTTAAAGTTAATTAAAGTTTTACATCAACCTGCCAACTTGCAGAAAGGTTCAAGGGGAAAGTGTACAACCAAAGCATTTGAGGATGGCTGGAAGAGATTTCCCATGTTAGTCGTGTGTTAAGTACCAGGCAAATAGTCAAGGAAGAATCAACTCTGAAGCAGAAGAGCAAATATTTTGAATTTTAAAATGTGGCTATTAATGGCTGGAAATTAAAAAACTAAGATAGATTGACTGAGAAAAACGAAAATTGCAAGAAGAATGGCAAAAACCAAAATTGACATTTAAAAAATATTTCTAGTTGCTTAGCTGATTTACCAAAAAGGGGCTCTATCACAGATATGGATTTTTTTTCTGAAAATAGCTAGAAAATCAATAGATTTTAATTCCTCCTTATTAGATGCTCCATATCAATATAATGTAAGTAATGAAATTTTTTTTAGCCACTTCTGATTTCAATTGTGCTACAATGTTGCTTTTCATTTTTCAAAACATCAAGCACCCTTTAGTACTATTTGCCAGTTTCTCAAACTGCATATCTGCCTTAATTTTCCATTCTTGGCAATTTGACATTTAAATTTAACATATGTATATTCAAAAGCATTGGAAATATACCAGAATTTTAAATTAAATTTAAACTAAATCTTCAATATAAAAAATCAAAAGTTTACTTTTAAATTTGAAAACATACAAAGTAAATCAGTTTTAAAGTAGATTAAATTAAAATTTATATTATAAAACATACCAAAAAAATCATAAGTACCCATCAATTAAAATTGTTCTACATAAATATTAACATAAACTAAAAAATTCCCATGTGAAATGTTAAAATAGCATTACTACTGATAAAATATGTTTCTTAAAGCAGCTAAATACTCTAGTCAAATTATAAGATAGTCAAATATTGCAAAGTATCCAATTTTGTCAATTTGGCACATTAGTCAATAAGTGAATTGACCATTTGGCAAACTGACTTCCTAATCATTGTTTTTCAGGGAACTGACTCAGTTCCAAGAGTATCTGAATGTGGAGAAAGGAGTAAATTTCAGACTGAGGGCCTTAGGAGAGCTGGCAAGCTCTTTTCTTCTAACATTCCCTTTGAGGCTACAGTCTGCCCTGGGGCCAGAGGCATGGGAACTCAGTCACCCAGACAACCAGGACCCCAAGTGATCTGCAGTGCTGGTGGCTGTGTAGAGATAGAGGTGCAAGTGGTATCCCCCTCCCTCAAGACGCGCCTCTCCCATGTGAAGAAAATCAAATGCTTTAATTAATCAAAACTTCTAAGCTTCACCAATATAAGCTATTTTTTTTTCTTTTTTTTTTTTCGGGGTGGCAAATAATCAGTGCAGACTACAACAAAGCTCAGAGGAGCTACATACAGAACAGTAAAAACAGGGTTAGGCCATTGGATCTCCTGGGGAAGGAATCAGGTCAACTCTCATTTCCACTCTAGGTTGCATTTATGTGGTGTTTTGTTCATCTGGGAACTGTTCACCAACTGGTAAATTTCTGATGATATTCTACTGGTACATTCGGATTTGCTGATGAATTGTTTCAACGGGGAAAAGGAATTGCTCCAGGTTCAGGAAGACCTGAGCTGCAGCAGTGACGAGAGGCCCTGGGATGAGGCTGGGCTCTCCTCTGCTCCTCCAGTGAGATGTGCTGCTCCAAAGCCCGTGGAGAGACAGAGACAGAAGACAGCCACAAACTGAGCCCTCGTGTGTGTGGAGCCTCCCAGGTGGATGCTGTGCTCACCCCTTTTCAAATCTTGTCTTCTTTACTCTCCAACAATTCTATGAATAGGCAACTCAAGGATTCACATCCCTGGTTCAGCTTCTCTTCCTCGCTCCAGAGCCACATCTCAAAGTCCATGTAACACCTCTTCCCCAGAAGGGCCTTCCATGGCTGCCCAGCCATGGCTGCTACAGCATCAGGTGTCTCTGAATTCCAGTATCCTATACTTTGTTGTGAATATTGATTTAGCACAGAGAATATTGATTTAGCACAGAAGATGGTTTCTGATTATACTTGTCATTATACCTCAAGCACTAGCATCTAGAATCTGACTAGAATCTGACCCATAAAAAAAGAACATAATTAATGGCTGCTGAATGGCAATAGGAATGAATAATTGAACCTTTTATGATCATCATGTGAAAGATGAAGAAACTGAGGCAAAGAAAGATCCAATAACTAGCCTCAAGTTTACAAAGCTAGTAAGTGCTGGATCCAGGATTTGAACCCCAGGTCCCCCTACCCAAGGTGGCTCCGCTGTGACATTTTTAACATAAACTGAGCACGTACTATGTCCAGGCACTGTACTGGTCACATTGTAACCTTTAATCCATTTAGATTTTCTCAACAATCCTGTGAAAGTGTTTCTGTTATTTGCAATTTAGAGATGAGAAAACAGAGGCTCAGAGAGGGCTCATGACAGAACCGCTCCATAGTGTAGTGATTAGCATGTCTGCGTTACAAGCAGAAGGTCCTGGGTATGCGTCCCAGTGGAGCCACCACAGTCCATGGGCTACAGCCACGCCACCCTGAACAAGCCCAATGTCTGATCTTGGAAGCTTAGCAGGGTCAGGCCTGGTTAGTACTTGGATGGGAGACCACTTAGGAAGACCAGGTGCTATAGGTATAAATAAAAAAAAAAAAAAATTCACATGGCTGGTCACTGGCAGATCTCAGAGATTATCTGTCCATACTGTCCAAAACAGTAGCCATTTGCAACACACTGAAATGTAAATTAATTAAAATTAAGTAAAATGTAAAAGTCAATTCCTTGAAGTCACTAGCCACATTTCAAGTGCTCAGTAGCCACTGTGACTAGTGGCTACTATATGGGAGAGTACAAATAGAGGACATTTCTATCACCACAGAAAGTTCTATAGAAAGCCCTGAATCCTTGCCACTACAAAGCAGTAGCAGAAGCATCATCTGGGAGTTTATTAGCAATGCAGGATCTTGGGCCTCACCCCAGACCTACAGAATTAGAATCTGCATTTTAGCAAGATCTCTAGGAGGTCTGTGTAGGGTTTGAGAAGCACCGACCTAAAACAGCCCACTTTTGCTTTGCAGGAAAGAGACAGAAGTCCGAAGAGATGAACCGACTTGGCTGGCATACATATAGGGTTGGGAGTAAAGCTGGGGCCAGGAGCCAGGACTCAGGCCTCTGCCACCCAGCCGTTGAGTGGGCACACAGCCACAGAGGCCCTGGTAGGGCCTGGCAAAGGAATGAGGAGGGTACTGATGGCTCTAACCTTGCTGCCAGCAGATAAGAGGGCAGCAGTGTTGGCCCACAGTGAGTGGGGGATGCCGGTGTCTGGCAGAACTAGGAGGCCTGGGAAGGAAGAGAAGCTGGATTTGGACCCCTGTCCAAAATGGGAGGTGACATCACAGAGCTGCCAGGCAAGGGCTATAGCTAAAGACTGCTGGTTATACAGTTGTGTCTGCTGCAGTGAGAGCATGCGGAGCCTCCCTCCCTGGCTCATCCCCCTCTGAAGCTAGCTCCCCATCGTTCTGCTAAATTCATTTGTCTCCTGGGTCCTCCCCAACCCCAGCAGGGACCACAAGGCCACTTATCCTTCTTCTCTTCAGCCCAAGCCCTACGGCCTCTTTCAGCACACCTGGAGGTGTCACCTGGCTAATCAGGGAGGCAGCCAGACTAAAGTGCACAGGCAAAAAGAAGAGGCAGGCTCTGCGCTTTGAGATCTGCTCTGAGTCTCTGGCAATAGTGTTCTACTCAACTTCAGCCTCCCTGGGGAAAATTTCAGGGGAAAATTCCTGGTCAACAGAGGAGGAGGGCTCCAGACTAGGATTGTCCCCAAAACTAGCTGGTGATTCTAGAGCAGCACAGTCCCAAGAGAATTTTCTGCCATAAAAAATGCTCTATATCTGCACCCTCCAGTACAGTGGCCACCAGCCACATATAGCTATAGAGCACTTGAAGCAACCAAGGTACTGAATTTTTCATTTTAGTTCATTTTGATTTAAATAGCTGCATGTGCCAGTAGTGACTATATTGGACCGTTTAGCTCTGGGCAAGACTCTCTTCCTTTTGGGCCTCAGACTTTTCAGCTGTAAAATGGAAGAGCCAGGCTAGGTAGGCTGATTCTGCATCTTAACCACAGCCAAGGTGGCTAGGCTCTCTGGCCCTGCGATCAACTTTCCACAGGTGGGTGGTGTCCACCTTCTCTTCTGTCCTGAACTGATACCCCTCCAACAGCATCTCCATGGTGATAGCAAAGAAGATGCCTTCAGGCAAATAAAGACCCAAACTTTCTGTTTAGTTAATTGTTTAAAAAAGAAAGAAAGCAAACAATATGTGCACGTTTTCCTTGGCATCTGTCAGGACCTGATGTGTTTGACCTACTTGCTCACTGACTAAGGATTTTAACACAGATAGTGGTTTTAAAACATGGCCACAAATTGTTTGACTGTCCTCTATTGAGAGGCGAGGTCCATGTCCCCTCACCTTTTATATAAACATCTTGACAATTGTGACATCTTGATGAATAGTGGATGACAGAAGTAAGGCTATGTGATGTCCAAGTCTAGCTATAAAGGGACGCAGCTCCAGCCTTGTTGAGCACAGTCTGGGAGCCTAGAGTCTCCATGTAAAAATTCCCTCTGTGCTGTGACCATGAAGCAAAAAGTCCACAAGTCAATGCTCCAAGGTGACAGCTATCAAGACACCAGACCTGTGAGTGGAGAAGCCATATGGAAAGTGAATCCTGAGCTATTCCAACCTCCAGCCATTTGAGTCAGCCCAGCTGAAGCCCAAGACATCTTGGAGCAGAGAAGGCCCATTTCCACGGTGCCCTCAATGAATTTCTGACCCTCAAAATTGAAGGACGTGATGAAACAGTTGTCATTCCATCCAGCAGTCCCCAACCTTTTTGGCACCAGGGACTGGTGCTCCCATGAGAATCTGATTCCTGATGATCTGAAGTAGAGCTGAGGAGGTGATGCTAGCACTGGGGAGTGGCTGCAAATACAGATGAAACTTCGCTCGCTGGCTGGTCGCTCACCTTCTGCTGTGGGGACCACATTCTATCCCACCATGTCTTGGGGTGGTTTTCTCTGCAACCGTCAGTAACAGAACAGGATGGAAGTAGATGAGAACCCTGATGTGAGATAGATGCATTCTCATGAGGAGGGTCTCTCCAACAGCCAGGTTCAAAGCTCAGGTCCTAGAGCTGAGAGGCTCAGGTTTGCAACCCAGCTCTTCTCCTCAGTGATCATCTGGGCTTGCACTGCTACATAACCTCTTTAGCTCCTTCCACTAAACTGGTGTCTGCTTGTGGTGATTAAATGGGATGATACTCATGGAGGCCCTTCAGTGAATGGGTCTCAGTGGCAGTCAGTGACTGTGTATGCTGTCAGCTTTGCAGTTCTCAGTATGTGGCCATGGACAAAGAGCGCTTATTAAATGTTTTCTCATGAGAGAACCACGCAGTCTGGATTTGGGAGATTGGAAATTATGTGAATTTAAGAAGTTAGAAAAGTACTGGAGCCAGTACCTACGCTCAGAAAGTATCCACATGATGTATGGATTTGCCTCTATGATCTAGAAGTTGAAACAACTTACTCATTTAGATGACATTAATAATATTGTAATCAAAAAAGAAGGGCCATTGAGTCAAGGATATATTCCGCTCCAAATGGTGCCTCCTGGGTCTAAAGTCCTAGCTGTGGTCCTGTGCCTTATTTCATTCTACGTGAGGCTGCCTTGTCCAGAAGCATCTTCTGAGCTCATCTCCTTCCTCTGAGCTCTCTCCTGAACTGAGACCTTTACTAGAAATGACCCTTTACCATCCTCCCCTCACTAACTCTAGTATCCGTCACATCTCTCAGGCTGGAAGTTCTTGATGTCTGACTTCGGTAATATTTCTTTCTGTCTCTCTCTGTCTCTGTCTCTCTCTCTCTCTCTCTCTCTTTCGCACACACATACACACACACACATCTCTCGTCTCAGTTCAATCCTCACAGAAGCTAGAAGAGAAATCATCAATTTCTTAGAATTAAAGCACTTTTTCCCTAGTCGGTACTACTGGCTCCTTAGATACTGTTTCTCTTACCATTTCAAGTGAGAAAATAGTATGAGTGGCAGATAAAGAGGGAGAGACAAAGAGTAAAAGGCATTTTCCAGAACTAAGGACCATGAGTATGGCTCCTGGGCTGCTCTGCAGAGAATGAGAAGGCAGCATCACAGCACGGCCCTCCTGAAGGTCTCGGCCCAACCCCTTTCAAAGACTGAAATCAGCAGGCTCCAACAGCAAGGAAGAGCCAATGGTGGGTAGAAAAACAGAACTTTATCTCTGGAATTCCATCTTCTCAGTGGTCCAGAAAACCCAGAAAAAGCAGGGCACTCCATTTATCTTCCCAGATGGGTTTTCGGTACCTGACACAGCCTGGCAGCCCACGTTCTTCCACTGATTTCTCTGTCACAAGGAGCTTGGCAACTCTAGAGGCCAGGGAGAGGCTCTGGGTGGGGCAGCAGCAGGGAACAGAGGCATGTGCCTGGCCCTGAAGTAGGGAGGTGAGCAGGCCTGTCTCCTAGCAGCAGCTGGAGGGGTGGAGTGAGGGTAACAGGCTTTGGAGATCTGGATCTCAGGATGGGATTAGAGAGGGTCAGCCTTAGTACTATGCCATTTCTGACCTCTAAGGCTGGACACAATTTAAGATCAGAGTGAGAGAGGGATAAGATAGGAGGGAAGTACTGGGAGGACAAATCTGGCTTCATTCTCTTCCTGGCATTGATGTGCTCTAGCTCTTCCTTTTTCTGCCTAAGAGGAAGTCTCGCAGAGAGGGAAGAGCCCAGACCCCAGACCCTATTGACACCAGGTTTTGGCTATGTGACCTTGAGCATATCAATTAACTTCTCTGAGCTTCATTTTTGTATCTGTAAAATGAGTGGCACAACCTCAAAGAGTTGTGGTGAGGATTAAATAAGGAACTGTAGATGAAGTGCCTTAGCTAAGAACTAGACCAGTTCAGACATTGTCTAAATGTTAGTTTCCTCTCTCTTCACCTTCACACCATCCACCTTCATGAGAGAGAACAACCTCCTAGCCTAAGAGTAACCAGAGAAAAAGCCATGGACAGCCAGGCAGGTTGCTGCAACACTGGTTCAAGCCACGTAATCATTGTGAAGTCAACCTTAATAGCTTATACCTATTTTGCACCTGTCCTTGAAGAGCTCTGTGCCTTTTGGTCACCAGATGAGCTCAATCATCTGCATGAACAGCTGAGTGAGGTCAAGAGCAAGAGCATATGTCATGCCCAGATCAAGTTGGAGAGCTAAACCTAAAAAGTTGAAGGATTTGCCCGATGCTATTCAGGCAGAGCAGAGACAGAACTGAGGTTGGTGTATCATGGGTGATTCTTCAATAATAACCATGGCTCTCACATTGTTCTTCTGCCTCTCAAGAGAGAACTGGGTCATATGCATTCTTTCTCTCTCCCTTAGGCCATCTTGCCTGTGTGGATGCAGGATTCCACAAGCCTCGCTCTCAAAACTCCATATAGCTGTGAGTCACAGAGTCTTGGGGAGAATGTGCCCCACGGCAGAAGCTCTCCAGGGATGCAATTTCATCCACCCAAGAACTACTTACCTCCAGCCTAGATATTAGACAATGGCATGCATGCAGAAAGCCCAAATGCCTATAAAAGGATTATTACTAAGTAAGAGTGGATGATGATAATTAATTACCCTCCATTAAAGAGAAAGTCCCCGGGGCAATAGCATCAAAGGCAATGTTTTACTGAGCTGGCAATTTCTTTGGCTCTGGAACAAGATGACTCTTTAGTCTGCATCTTGGATCTGTTCCTTTCTCTTGCATTCTGACTTGAGGAATATGCATTTTGACTTTGGATAACTTCTTTTAATTCCTGCCTTGCTCTCTACCCTCGATCCAGTAATCATCATTATTAAAACTTCACACCAGGGCCACAGACATATTTTATAGCACACCTTTGATAGATTAATTCATAGTTACTTTCCTTCTTTACTAAAGTCTAAATCAAAGGAAATGCGCTCAAGAAATGCCCGCCAAAGAGAAAAGAAAGTAGATATTCAAAGAGATGGGTGTGTCCATCTCCTTCTTAACAGATAAATACACTAATGCGGGAGGGGTAGGCATAGCAGAAAGGTGTGCTATAGTCCAGAAGAAGTCAAGGGACCTGGCCAGATTTCCTCCAAACCTTGTCCTATGTCACAGAGACTCTATAAGGTGCATATCCATGTTTCTTAGGTAAAGCCCTTATTTCACAATTCTTAGGTAATCTCTCTTATAGACTTGAATCAGCAGACCTATGACCAGTAGGAAAGGTCTCAGCTTACTGAGCAAAGCTGACCATGGAGAAAACACCTCCCAAATCTCATGTGATTAATCTGGGGGCAAACCTTGGAATGTCCATGTATAGTGACAAGAGTAGAGAGTCTGGAGAATCAGGGAGCTGGTGACCTGGAGGCTCTGTGGAAGTCAGGCTCCTTATCTGTAAGGAGGAAGGATTCTTACCTACCGGTGTTCTTGAGAAATTGGGAGGAGATCATTGACATGTGTCAGCACCTAGCTCAGCTCCTGGGTACATGCCGTTCATCATGTTACATAATCACCAACTTGAAAGGATGGGAGCAGGGCCATGAAGTAGGCCACATGCTGTTGTATCCCAACTCCCAGAAGACTGTCTGGACCCTTGTAGATAGTTGTTGAATGAATCAATCCAGTCACATCCATTCATTGAGGCTGGGGCAGCCAGAATGTTGGCAGCCTGCCATTGATTGGTAAGAGCTCTCTGGACATTTAGGAAGTATTTTCCAATCATCAAGATGCAGGCATATCAGCAATGCAAAGACGTTCTTTTGAGATTGGTTAATACTCAAGGCTCATACAAAAGAACTTTGCAGAACATTATGGAGGTTTTGCAGGACTAGACAGAGACGGGACTCCATCAGCCTATTCTGGAGAAGCACTTGCATGCTAGAAGGCTTTCCCTGGAAACAACCAGCCCAACCCCATCATATTAGGGTAATTATTGCTGGTGATCAGCACAGGAAAACTCCTAATCTCAATGTCTTAGCCCCACAAAAATTTGATTCTCACTCACGGAAAGTTCAAGGTGGCTTGCTAGTTGTTTTCCTCCAACCATGTACATTATGAGTAAGCACCATATCTCTCCAATACCCTGGGGACTCAGTGAATGAGCATTCTGATATCACCACTCGGACATCCAGGAAGCTCTGGATCTCCTTCCGCTACACTTTAATGCTTTAACTAGAGGTGCTGAGAGAGGCTTTTAGACAAGATATTCAAACATAGGGAAACAGGGGTCCTGGCCCTGGAAACCATTTTCTATTTTGCTGATTATTCACCTTTTCTCCTCTAATTCTGTTAGAGAATGACTTTCAGTGGCGATTACCTGGAGGTGATCTTAGTGAGGTCTTTGTAGCTGGTTCTCTCCCTGGCAACTTGGTTGAGAGTCAAAGATCCCAAAAACTGGCACCCTTCTCAACTCATTATCTCCTGGAGAACTCAGGCCCTCCCTCTCTGGAATGTATGAAGGTTGCCAATTACAATGTAATTCTGCCAGCCTCAGTGCTATCTGTCAGGAGTGGGGGCTGCTCCTAAGAAGTTGACAACCTAAGAGGACTTCATAACTGTCAGAGAGGCCATAGCCTGCAGGTAAAGTCCAGTTCCTCTCAACTAGCCCATGGCTCTCTGAAAGACAGACACGAAAGCCTGCCTGAGGCTTACAGGAGAAGGAAACATGAAGTTTGAGGCCCAAGGAGCTGAAAAGATAGGCCTATACTTTAGGCTGTAGCTTTGTAAAGTTTCTTCCATGAGCATGAGGCTGTGGAAATTCTGAATTGTCTATTCACTGGCTGGGATCCAAGCTATACTTCCCTTTGCCTTCCCAAAGCACCCCTTACCACCCCAACTCCCTGAGCCCCAGCATTTCCTGCAGCAAACTCATTGTGAGTCCTAAAAATTAAATACAAGAAGAATAAAAGGAGAGATCAGGCTTATTATTAAACACCCCTTCGGCTGGCTGCATGGATTCTTTTAAGTCCACTGTTGGATTTCTTTGAGGTCTCTGTACGTGCTGATTTGCATGGCTGGCTTAGCGGATGGGGAAAGGAGGTAAGACAAGCTTTGCACTGGATAAATAAAAACCTCTTTGTTAATTAAGGAGCCACCGACAAGGCCATGGCCTATGTCAGGCAGCCTACACAGAAGGTTTGATTCTTCTGGAACTAAAAACAAGGAAATAGAGAAACTCTCCCCACCACACTGCATAACTTTGTTCAAGGACTGCTAAGTTATGCCCTGCTACTACATCAGCTGTGAGAGCCCTGTGAAACGTGCTGTGGTTAAAATAAAACACAAGCCTCCAAGCACGCAAAAAAAAAAAAAAAAAAAAAGAATGTGTTAGGTTATCTAAAACAGTTAGTCTCCCATGTTCTCTCTGAAAAAGAGCCCAAACCATTAATTTTCTATACAGCCTTTTCTATGCTCTCCTGTCCTGTCCAAACAGCCTAACTTGAGTGTAAGATTTGAACAATCCACCCAAATACCTTGGGAATGTTGATTGGAAAGAGAAATCAAGTGGTTCACCCAAAAGACCCCACAAGACCATATAAATGGCTAGTCCTTTGTAAAGGAGATTTCTAGGCCTGCTTTGCAAAAGCTTTTTGCCTGCCAAAGGTCGTCGCCCTGGGCCACACCCCCATCACCATAGCCCCCTGTTCCTTGCTGCACCATCCTCACCTGGGCTTCTGAATCAGCTAGTCTAGGGTCAGACTTCCAGGTCTGCTGTTCAATGCAAAGAAACTATGAGGGTTAAATGTGCCTAATATGTACTACATATTCAATAACACATAAAAGAACAGCACTATAAACCCCCCTTTGGTGTTATTGTTGATACCTCCTCCCATTCTTTCTTCACTTCCCTTGAACAGACCCGGTCTACCACAAAAGGACCTCGGCCATTTCCAGGTAATCTAAGGAATCAGCTGGGCGAATTAAACTTTTCTAAATGTGAATAAGGCAGAAAGGAATATAACAATTGAGGTCACTGCAAGTTCAAATTGATGCTCTGACTTCCTAAGAATTTTTTCATGCTCTATCTCTATATTTATTGAGCATTTATATATGACCAGCTCTGTGCTAACGCTTTCCTTCCATGGTCTTATATGAACATCATCCAAACTCTGATGTTTATAACAGCCCCGTGACCCTGGCTGCCACATTGCTTACAGTTTCTCATCTCAGACTTGGCCACAATCCTGCTGTAAAAACCTTTTGCAACATCCCCAACCCAAAATGGATCAAGAGCCTTTTAACTCTGGGCAGACACCATGCTTGCCTTTTTATAGCATCATAGGAGCCAAGCCCACAGATTTCTGGGAAAGAGAGTTGCCAGTACATAATCCTTCCTGAGCCCCCTCTCATTTGGACCTAGCCCCAGGATTTTCCTTCTGGATACAAAGGATCCTAGAGGAATCCTAGCTGAAACCCAAAACAGTTTTCACTAAAAACAGTTTCTCAAAAACACTATATATCAGTGCTTCTTCTATCTGCTAACTCCCCACAGGCTATCCTGAAGTTAACCTCATAGTCCTCCTCTCCCCACATCTCACCAGTAGGGAGATGAGACATAGACACTCAGCTGGGGATGTTTGTGAGACTGAGAACAACCAAGATGAAGGTTCGTGGATTCTGAGCAAGCACTCACCAATAAAATGTTAGCAGTCACATCTGTTCTTTCTAATCCAATAAGGTACTCATTTCCCTAGAACCACAGAAGGGCATGCTGAGGCTGAGATGCCAGCCTGTCCAGTCTTCTGCTTTGGGTATTTGAATGGCTAAAGCAACCAAGATATATGGCCGTATGTCTTCACATTAGATGTCCTGCAAGACTCCATCTCTCCCCTCTCACTCCACTCTGACATTTCCTCCCAGATACTGGCCCAGGGAACTTGGCCACTGTATAAACCCAATACTGATGTGAGATTTAAGTTTTCTGTTTTTGTTTCCATTCTGACTCGTCCACATCTACCAAATTGCTCTTGGGATTGAGGTCCACCAACTCCTAAAAACTTCAGTCAGAATAATCAAGTATGGCAGAGAGCAAAGGGTGGGGTTGGAAGTCCCACGAAACTAGAGTTGAATCCTGATTCAATCACTCATCAGGGATTACTTGCTGCTAATCCTTAACTACACAGTTTCCACAACTAGGTAATGAAAACAGTATCTTCTGCACAAATATTCTGTAAGTCTGTTAAATATTGCCTAACTACTGCATTTATTCAGGGCCTGTTGTGTGCTCCACTATTCATCAATTCTCATCTTTGCCTTTTTATGGTCAAAAAACACTCTGAAGTCCATCATTCCCCATTTAGTGACGTCAGGATTCAGAGAGATTATTTAACTTGCCCAATTCATGGTAAATGGCAGATCTTGGATTTAAACACACATCAGTCTGACTTCAAAGCCTGTTCTTTCTCCAACTCTGTGCCTTTCCTAATTTGCTCTCCACTCTAGCCCACCAAACAAATGCTCTTAACACAATAATTTGCTAAGAAAATATCTCAAATCCTTTGCTGAGATTACTTGGCTTCTCACTCAAGCTCTAAAGAACAATCATGTTCAACCTTCTCCAGAAGGCAAAGAGTGGAAGCCAAGAGGACAAAATTTAATGGCAATAAATGCAAAGTCAACATTTTGGTTCAAACCAAAAATTATATGGAAAGGTTTTAGAGCAGCTTGACTGGGACTGGTCAAGAGAAAGGGTCAGTAAAGGAGATAAGTGCTCTTTAGGCTCAATCTTGGGCTCTGCATGAGAAGTGTGGCACTTGGCTTCATTATTTAATGCCACACAATGCCATGTGAGCAGAAAGATGAAGGTCCTTTAGAAGCAAGTGTCTTAGGGCTACAAGAATAGATGGAAAATGTACCATGAAAGAGATCCTAGTCTTGTCCAATGGCCTGACCATTAAGAGAAATGCTTTCAACCCCCTGCCTTTTTTAAGAAAGATATTGACAGTAATATACTGTTTTGATTACTATAGCTTTGTAGTATAGTTTGAAATCAGGGCGTGTGATTCCTCGAACTTTGTTGTTCTTTCTCAAGATTTCTTTGGCAATTTGAGATCTTTGGTAGTTCCATATACATTTTTGAATTTTTTTTTAGTTCTGTGAAAATTATTATTGGTATTTTGATAGGGGTTGCATTAAATCTGTAGATTGCTTTAAGTAATATGGACATATTAATTCTTTAAATCCATGAGTATGGTATATCTATTTATTTGTGCCATCTTCAATTTCTAAGAAGAGAGAATCTGTGAGGGTGTGATCAGGATGATGACAGCAAAACCACCCATCTATTTAAGAACGATGACAAGTCAGACAATGTTCTATAAACTGAAGATACAACCAAATTCTTGCCCTCTCAGAGACTCTAAACATCTTCTCCTCCTGTATGATGTTCAACACCCTCACAAGTTTGTATCTTAGTCTGCTAAGATGTAGCAGGCTGGTCTCTGGCTTTTCCTGACCTGTCTTCTACCATTCCTCCCTCTCTCTAACAGTGCTCCTGGGACATTGTCCTCCTTGGTTTTCCTTGAATCCACCAAGACCTCAGGGCCTTTAATTTTTTTTAACCTTCTTCAAATGATTTTATATCAGCATTTCTATCTCTGTTAAAAATTCTTTAATGGTAAAGATTGTAATTAACAAGATTTTTTTGAGGGAATTTATTATTTACTTATGTAAAGGGGATAATAATTACAGCGACTCCTTTCTTAGCCATCACTGTAGCCTTAGTGCCTAGGGCTGTGCCAGGGACATCATGGAATGCAATAAATCATTGTGAGGTGATAAAACATTAGAAGTTACAAAAACAAACATATAAATTATAACTCCTACCTTTTCTTATGTCCACCTTACTATGATTTCTTTACCTAAACTTATTTCCCTTTGATTTTAATTATTTAAGAATAAGCATAAATTACATTACTATCTTCCCATTAGCTAATAGTCCTAACCATATTGATTGAAACAAAACACTGCCTTATTAAAAGCAAAACAAAACAATAGCTGTCTCAGCAGCATACAGTCCTCCAGATAAGTTCTGCCTTTGAATTTTATGGTCCTGAAGATGCTTTTGTTCCAAAAAAAGGTCATCTCCTATCTGGTGGCTCTCCTCCAGTTTATGAATATTTTATTTAAAGCTGCATCCGGTGGGCCTTCCAAAATGTCCAGCAAAAATTTCTTCCACTAAAGGTAAGGAAATTAATAACACTATTTAAGTCTCAGAGGGGCTGTTATATGCAGAGTGGAGGCCAGCTGTTCTCCATCTTTTCTGAAGATGTATCAAGGGGGAAAAACACTGAAATCACAGCAGGCAACATGTAAGTTGCACAGGTAGAAAAGCATACTTAAGATAAAGAATTGTGAAATAATGGACGGAGAAACATCGAAGGATTTCTTTTTCTGAAGAATTTGAAGTTGGATGAGGCCATACATGGGTCTGGGTTTATTTAGCCATAGGCCACTTGGAGGACAGAATGTGTACTAGGAAGTGACCTAACTCTCCCAAAGTGACTTTGGACCCTGTGGAATTTCCAACAAGACATAAAAATTGCTTTGCATGTGAAGATAAATATTGTCATTTTTATAATAAATTGTACATTTTACTTTAAGAAAAGGAGTCAAGGATAGGTAGAGGTTGACACTCAAGGGTTAGGGCAATTTAGAATGTAACACTTAGAAGTTGATTTTCTTATGCTAATTATACCTAAAGCAAATCACAAAAGAAATACTTAAATGAAGAATCTTAGACTTCTGCTGAAGTTTTATTTTTAAAATATCATAGATATTTTACAGCTGTCCCCATAAATGGACAAATTGTTTAGCAACCTAAATGAGCACTGCTCGTTAAAGAAAGAGGAATAATTCTTTTAGTCAAACGTATAGCAACAGCAGACAGACCCATAACGATGTAGAAAAATAAATATTGATGTAAGAGTTAAGAGTCTTATGTTGCCTCTTAGCATTGGCAAGTCACTTCACTTTTCTGTACCTGAATTTTGGTTTTTAGACAAATCCCTTACCCGCTCTCAGCCTGTTTCTTCCCCTTTACGTGTAAAATCTGGAGGATGCTATCTCCCTCTAAATGTGTTACAAGGATTAGATAAAATTATATAGTCAAAGGCCTGGTACATGGTAAATTTTCGATATCAGTATTATTTCCCCAAGGAGGCAGTCAAAATAAAGAAATCATTTTCCTTCCACTGTAAGACCCAAAATCTTAATATTCCTTTCCTCAATGACTTATATGAAAGACAAAAGAAGTTGGCTTTTAGTTTCAATTTATCTCCAAATGGAGTTTAAACTATGCAAATAGATTGTTCTAAATTCAAACAGATTGTTCACCATGAGGGAGGGCCCATGCCCTGCTGTTTTGGTTGCAGTATTTGGGGATATTCTGTGTAAAAACTCACAGAAAATATTTGTGTATACATCAAAGGACCTTACTCATGTGTATCCACTCTTCACAACAGTCCCCATGTTCTCAGTGTGGCACAAATAAGCAGAGCCACTAGACTTGAAGTACTCCCAGGAAGGGATGACAGGCAGCCTTATCCAGTGTGGATAGTTGTCTGTGACCAGAATGGCCTCCCCGAAGTTTTGGTGCTCATGAGACTCTTAAACACTGGGGTTTGGGAAGCACCATGATTTCAGATTGAATTTCCCAACAATATGAAGGGATGAGGAATCAGAGTTGTACTTATGCTGATATAAAGAAAATACAATACTTTTTGCACACCTGAATTTGTAGGCTAAGAGCCACATCTGTAATCAATAACCTATCTAAGAGCACATGACCAGCCCTACCCTCAAAAGGCCTGGGAATTTCCTGAGATGATGTGAAGAGGTAATGTTATGTCTGAAAGTCTGGGAAGGCTCCAGGGAACAGGATTCAGAGAGGTATCTGACCAGAGAGGAAACAAAGCACAAGGAACAGTACCTGAGACAGATCTCAGGCAGATAGGCAAGAGCATGGCACTAGTCTCCATTGACTTGACCTCTTTGGATATAACTGAAACAGTGACTTGTGAGAACATCTCAAGCAGAACCTGACACTTTGTCTCTTTACCAAGGCCTAGATATGGGATCTTTCCCTTTCCTAGCTATTCCCAACATTCACTTTGTATTTTATGCTGCCCTCACTTCTTCTGTCGAAGATCCATGTAGTTAATAATGTACTCATATTAAGGTGTTAACTGATAGTAATATTTGAAAAAAATCTAGAAATCAATAAATAATTCCATCTGGCAATGATATTTCATGACTTAAAATATTAGTAAGACACAAATTTGTACACAGTAGACTCCAGAAGGAATCGCCTATATGACATAGAGTCCTAGGACTCCTAGACCACCATTTGTTAAAGTGGTCTGAAGATCCTCTCCATCAGAACTTGAGGCATTTGTTAAAATGCAAATCCTTGCCTCCTACCCTAGACTTACTGAATCAGTGTCTCTAAGGCTGGAGCCTATAAATTATTATTATTATTACTATTATTATTATTATTATTATACAAGGCAACCCTTGGTTGACCTCACAGATTGCAAGGACCTTGTCAGCTTACGATCACTTGCTCTTTTGATTTATTTTGTTTTGTTTTGTTTTGTTTTGTTACACCTACAGACCCTGGTCTTCCTAGGTGGTCTCCCATCCAAGTACTAACCAGGCCCCACCCTGCTTAGCTTCCAAGATTAGACGAGATCTGGCTTGTTCAGGGTAGCATGGCCATAGACTAAACTAACATTTTTAACAAGCTTCTCAGGTCATCCTCATGCACAATAAACTTTGAGGACACTTACTTGTCAGGCACAGTCTTTTTCCTGACTCTCAGCATCTTGACCATATATCTCTATTGAGTACAAATTTCACTGTGTTATGATTGATTGTATATCTGTGTCATCCATGTGAACTTAATTGTGAATAAAGAGAGTGGAAAAAAGGACCAGGCAAGAGAACTAGAGGATCTTGAGAAACATTCTCATAGAATGTTTGTGAGAATGTAATGAATGTAATATACAAATGACCTGACACATCTCTTCCCCTTTAATTCCTTTATACTTCCCATGAATATACTAGAATGTCATTTCTTAAGGGCAGGAACTTTTTACTGTCTTATTCATTCTTGCCATCCTGGAAGTTTGAGTAGAGACTGGGACATAATCGGTCAAAGTTTGTTGCATGGTTGAATTCATGAATGAGTTCACTGTAGTTAACTTATGGACACAATTTAGCTCCCTAAAGATGCTAGTTGCCCTGGAAATGGCTTTTGAATGAATACATGAATGAATTAGGATTATCTCTGCATGATGTGCTCTTTCTCTGCTTTTTAATGCCAAAAAAAAAAAAAAAACAGTTTAAATGAATGTGTGCACACATAGAAGTGTATATGCACACTCATAATGGTTACTTTAAACAGAATAGTTGCTACAGTGAGTCACTCATAAGCTCTAACTACTACTCTGGTGTGGCTCAAAGCAAACCAAGAAATGTAGACATAAATCTCACATGTAAGTTGAAATTTATAAGCTGCAAGATCAGAATAAAGAATTTGAACCTTACTTGAGATACAGTGGGCTGACTAGGAGAAACCAAAAAAAATATAAACTGTTCAAATAAATGACTCTGAACTGTTCCAGGATATCCAGTTCCACAGTTTACCCAAAATCAACAGAATGGAACAGGAGAGCTCTGGAGACTGAAAGCAGGTGGCTGCTCCAGGAACAGAAAAGGACTTTTTTTCTTTCCTGTTTGAGTCCAAATGCTGTCATTTGTAGAAAAAGGCAGCTGGTAAGGAGAGGATGCTGAGTGCATTGAAAGACCCAACATATACACATATATGAAGGAAGAGACTGTGCCTAAATAAACTTGAACAGGAAATAAGCCACCTGGCAGAGAAATGGAAGGCTGAAGTTACAATGCCATAGAGAACCAGGGAGGAAATGGGAAGGGCCATGGAAAGGCTATGAGGCAAGAGGTAATCTCTCTGTGGAGTGAATGGAATCATTCAGAAGCCAAGATTACCCTGCTAAGTTCCCGATGCTTCATAAATGTAAGACTTCTAAGGATGTCCAATAGGGTCTACTTGATGCCAAAAGCACTGTTCAGTTTCAACAGGCTAGAGAAAAAGTTGAATAACTCAATAAAGAATCTCAGTCAAATCAGTTATATAAATTCAGGTAGGCAACGCCACAATGTGATGGACTCCAGTTTTTACTTTCTCATGGAGTTTCTAAGATCTGGAACCCTTAGCTGGAGAGAGATGTTCAGTTGCTGGTTAGCTCGGAGAACTTAGTCCAGTAAAGAGAAACTCAGCCATGAAAATTCTTGATAAAAATTAGTGAGATAGAGAGGTGTCAAATAGTAGGAAGCTTTAAATGTCAGGTTTAATCACCTCTGTGGTATTCTTTACAAAAATTCATTATCCCTAATCATGAGAAAACATCAGACAAACTCAAATTGAGAGACATTCTAAAAAATATTTGATCAGTACTCTTCAGTTTTTATCTTTAAAAAATAAGAGCAAATTTAACCTAACACTATTTGACTTTAAGACTTTATTTAGAAAGACACATAGATCAATGAAACAACAGAGAAAGTCTAAAAATAGACCCATGCATATATGGCATATATGAACAACTGATTTTTGACAAGGTGCAAAGGCAATTTGGTAGAGAAAATATAATCTTTCCAATAAATCGTTCTGAAGCAATTGGATATTCATATGCAAAGAAATGGGCTTCAATTCATACCATATATCATATATAAAGAAGAAAATTAAAATAGACCATAGACCTATATGTAAAATGTAGAATGATAAAAATTTTAAAATAAAATTAGGTAAAAAGTTTTGTGACAAAGATTGCTTAGATACACCAAAAGTGTAATCCATAAAAGAAAAAAAATTGATAAATTAGGCTATCAAAATTGAAAACTTCTATGATTTGAAAGACCCTGTAAAGAAAATGAACAGGCAAGGCATAGACCAGGAGATAACATTTTCAAATCACATATCAAATAAGGGAATTGTACTCAGACTATATATAGAACTCTCAAAACTAATAAGAAAACAAAAAAAAAATTAAATGGGGAAAAGGTTTGAAAAGACACTTCACTGAAGAAGATATACAAATGGCAAATAGGTTCGTGAAAAGATGCCCAATATTATTAGTCATTATGGAATGCAAATTAAAACCACAATGAGATACTATTACATACCCATTAGAATGGCTAAAATCAAAGATTCAATATATCAAATGTTGACAGGGATGTGGAGTAACTGGAATTCTCATAGACTGCTGCTGGAAATGCAAAATGGTACAGTCATTTGGAAGGCAGTTTGGCAGTTTCTTACAAAATTAAACATATGATTCAGTCATTCTACTCTTAGATATTTACCAGAAACAAACTAAAGCACAAACCTATATAAAGACTGGTACACAAATGTTCATAGTAGCTGTATCAGTAATAACCAAAAACCAGAAATAACCCAAATGTCCATCAATAAATGAATGATCATGTTACATCCATACAACAGAATACTACTTGACATAAAAAGGAATAAACTATCAATATGTACATTATCATGAATGAATTTCCAAAAAATGCTAAGTAAAAGAAGACAGACAACAAAGAATACATACTGCAAGATTTCATTTATATATAATTTTAGAAAAAACAAACATGTTTAGTGACAGGAAGCAGCTCAGTTGCTGCTGGAAGATGATGTGACAGTGAGAGGTAGGGAATAAGGACACAAAGTCACCAGAGGAAACTTTTGAGGGTAAAGGATATATTGATTATCTTGACTATGATGATAGTTTCATGGGTATACATACATACACATATATACACACACACATATATATAATCAATTTGCAACCTAATATGTAATTTGTAGTATGTCACTTACATCTCAATTTAAAAAGAAGAAAAGAATATACAGAATAATCAACATGTCAATTTTCATAAAGCTAAGAAAGAGTAACATCAAAAAAGATTATTCATAGTTCTAGACAAAATAGCACTCTATTGCACTTTACGCATATGGTGATGGCATAGAATTTCTTAGAGGTTCTAACTTCTATTTTAGATTGTCTTTTTTGCAGATAGGGGTGGTATCTGCTCTTCTATATATATTTTCCTGACCCCTGTTGGTCCCCACCCTGCCCACGGTAGGCAGCAGCACACAGATATCCACCTTGTGCCTGCCCTAACAGGAGGTATCTATAATGAGATGGAAAGTATTGAAGGGTATGCTCAGGCATTATGAACTTTTCCAGGGTGATAATTCTCTTAAGATGGAACACCAACCACTAGCTGTCCACTGTAAGTTAGTAGGAGGATTAACACCATCCCAGAAGTATGACCCGAAGAAAGTACTGGAAAACAGCTGCTGGAACAAGTACTGGGCCCTTACCATGGTAAGAGATCAACAAATTCCAGCCAATACAGCACCGCACCTGATCCTGGATAAACTTAGCGCGACGGTGGCAGTGCTTACTCATGTCGGTATTCTGGCCCATAGAAACATCCTAAGAATCTGGGCAGAGTTCTGTGTAGATTTAAACCTTGATGAACTGGATGGAATGTGAGAGGAATGAAGGGGCCCACACCCGCGTATGATCTGCAGCCAAGAAGTCTTCCCAGTTTACAGTGACCTCCACATCTCTGAGCTCTGAGCATTCTTCATCTATTCCACTATTTCACTGGTCAGACAATATGACAGGCATTGCCTGGTGCCTGGCATTGTTGTTTAAGGTGATAAATCTGCTCTTGCAGTGAAATTCAACCTTTCCTATTCATTGATTCAAGTGATAAGCATTCATTAAGTTCCTACCATGGCAGAGCACTTTGTTGGGTAATGGAGTTACCAGGATGACAAAGACAAGCACTGCCCTGATGGAGGTGAAGGTCAAGAAGGGGAGACAGATATTACATAACATAACATGGTAAGTGAGCTAATCATAATTGGTGACAAAAATGAAAAGTGCAGTTGGCAGTGAGAACCGATGCTGAGGAAACTGAGGGGTCTGAAAAATCTCAGGGTCCCTTCTGAAGAAAGAGACATCGAAGCTGAGATCTGAGGGATGCATAAGAGCAATCTGGGGAAATCGGGCTGGGGGAGGAGAAAAGGGAGCATGACCTGAAGAATTAAAAAGGAAACCTGTGGAAACGAAGCAAGGAGAGAGAAGCAGGGGAGGCAGGCAGAAGCCAGGTAACGAGGGTCTTGTGGGCTGTGTTAAGGATTTGGGGAGAATAGAAAGCCATGGAGAAATTTGCATTTCAGCATCTTCATTACATTGTAAACTCTCTAAAATACACGGTTTATATTTTTCAGGGAAAATCCAAGTCACTTACTTTATAGGATAGGAATTAGAGTCAAGGAGCTGGAGAGGAGAGGAGAGCCCCTCTAGGCTCACACATCAGAAGAAGCTTGCCCAGGGTCATCATGTGGGTGGAGGAAAGAGTCAGGGCCGAATCCAGGCATCACAGGCCATCCATGTTCTCAAGACTGTAGGATGGTCCTTAAAGGCTGTGATCTGGTTTTGCTTTATTTTTACTTATGACTCTTCAAAGGCAGAAAACAGAGTTACTAGAGGATTCAAGTTTGTTGGATCTAGCTAATTTAGGTTGTTTTTATAGGTGGTTTAGGTGGCAGAGCTAAAGTAGAATTGGGAACAAGGAGGATGGATCATTAAGGGGGTAGAAACTGAAATTTACTAAGCATCTGCTGGGGGCAGGCACAACTCCAGGTGCTTTCTACCCCTCTTGTTCCTCTCAATAACCCCATGAGAGCAATATTATTAACACCATATTATAGATGAGGAAACTGGGCCTTATAATAGCTTGTATAGACTGAAAAGCTAGGAAGTGAATTGAGAAATAAATCTAGAATTCCCCTGCAGGTCAGTGTGGCTCGGAAGCAATGTCTTCACTGTTATCTTGTGCTGTACCCAAAACTGTCCAGGTTGGGTCTCCACACACAGATGGAGTTACCTTACATTGGGGAACTTGCCTAATGGCTGGGATTGCTCTAAAATGCAGGACCCTCAAAAGCTTCCCATATTCCCAGGAGATACTGATCTCCAATAGGGTCATGGGAACCCTCATCCCTCAAGACTATGGCATTCAGCACTTGGAGTAAAATGGCCTGCACTGCGTTAGGCCCAAACCAAGATATGAAGGCCTGAGAAATCCCAAAACCAAACTTTCCCTCAGGGGAAGTTTGTCCTTAACTCATCGGAAACTTATGACCTTGCTGGGAGCCACTGAGCCACTAAAGTGAAGCCTCTGCAGCACTCAGCTGGCCACCTGTGTCTCCAGACAATAAGGTATCTCTTTCTCAGCCCTGTCAACTTCAGCTTCCCTAGAAGAAGCACAGATCATGCTGCACAGAAGCACCCAGAACCGAGGTGTTGTTTCTTGAGAAGAAAGAGGGAGGGACGAGGCATGTGTCATCCAGAGAGAAAATGAATCATGACTTTTCTGTTTACTTGGAAATCTCTCCTTTGCTCCCCCACCCCATCTCCCCACCCTTTCCAAGAGAAAGGGTTCCAGTTATGTTCCCTGGGTGTCTCCGAAAGGAACAAAATGTCTGTGTTTTCTTTTATCCAGAGGATGTTTCTTGGCCTTTGCTCCACTCAAGCATCAGGCAGACAAGGTTATTTCACCACTGTTCACCCTCTCAGGTGTTTAAAGCAGCCCAGGACCCACACCTATGGAATCTTATATTACAAATGTAACCCAGCTTCAGAACTAAACACCAAGCCTGACCAACTTAGTGATCAAAGTAAAGCCTTCCTACCAGAGTCCTTAGATTTCTCCCATTTCCTCCCACTGTAAGGTGCGTAAGGATTGAGATTCAGGTAGATGACAAACAGGACCAAGAGAGAAATCTGAGCAAAAACACAGTGATTCAGGATGAATTGCTGAAAGCAAAAGAGAAGCAATGTGGTGTCATAAAAGGAGCATTGGTGTGGAGAAAGGCATTGTGGGATTTATTCATAGCTTTGGCATCTACTACCTGGATGACAGAAGGCAAGACATTTCACCCCTCCTGGTCTCAGACTCTTCTCCTATGACAGGAGAGCATCTGATTGGCCTTTAAGACAACTCTGCTAATGACATTCTGCTATACCTGTTGTCCTATGAGCTGGAAAAATTGGAAGGAAAGAGAAAGGGGCAGAAGGAAAGAGAGGATGGAGAGCCAGGTAGAGCTTTAGAAAAAATAGAAAGAATCAAGAGAAATAAGTTTGATAGACAGTAAAGGAAGAACACCTAGAAAAGAGAGGCCAAGAAGAGCATCCAAACAAGAAAATATTTGGGGATCAGAGAAATAGATTGTGTTGGCTGAACTTACAACTAGTTAAGACCAGAGCCAACCTCTAAGGAAGCTCAGTGCTGGCAGAAGAAGAGAGTAGAAAGAAAAGACAGAGCTGCCTTCCAGTCCTCCCACCTGCTCTGGGCCCCAGCACTCCCGTCTTTCTTCAAAGCAGGCCGAGACACCCAGCTAGCAGGGAAGAAATATCTGTCCAAGTCTTGTGGCTCACTAAGAAGACAAGCTTTCATCTATAAAAGTTAAGTATTATGATTTGAGAGACGTGGCATGAGCCAGGTCTGAGACTTCTGAACCAGTAACTATGAAAGAGCTGCACATAATATAAATTTAGAATGACAAAGCAGGATGGAATGGTGGGTGGGGTGGGGAGAGGGAGAGAAGAAGAATATAATTTATCTCTGGAGGTAATAGTTGACTGCCTGTGGGAATGTTGTGACTCAAAGTTCAGAGGGCAGGAAGGACAAGGAGACTCAAACCTCCAAAGGGTGCAGAGTGGCTCTGCCAAGGTCCTGGGCCGGCCCATCAGTGACTCCTGCTCTGTCCCAGGCCTGTCTGGACTGGCCATGACTTGCTACTGGGGGGAGGTTTGGTGGGATTTATGAGATGAGCTAGTGGGATGTTTTGGCAAGCCAAAGCTATAAATGTGTGATATTTTATCTCCTACAAGGATGTTTTAAGAAAAGGAAAGACGGGAAATGTCTACATAAAGTAGAACCTCAGCCGCTGGTCAAGGAGAGTGGCCTCTCTCTGGAGCTACTTCAAAGGCACAGCTCTGTCTGCTCCCTGTGTCCTCTGTGGATCCTGCCCTGGGAGTTCAGCAGTTTATTTGGAGCCAAAAAGGGAAAGAAGCACACCCACTGCCGGTGCTCCTCTGGAATTGTCAAAAGGAGAATGAGCCGGGACTGCTGGGAAACAGCCACTGCCCCCTCCCTAGCTCTCCTTCCTGGTCACTTCTTCACCATTAGATAAGATACAAGTGCTTCAGTGAGGCTGAAGCCTGATGGAGTTCATAATAGGAGCTCTGGACTGGAAGTCAGGAAACTGGACCTATAGTCTGCAAATGAAGAACCATAAGACCTGGAAAATGTCGCTTCCCTCCCCAAGTTCATTTCCTTATAAAATGGGAGGGTCAAAGGTGAATTAATAGCATTCTTGGTGACCCTCTACAGTGACCACAGAAAAGCAGAACTGGCTTTTTAAAATTAAATGTATCAGGGGAACATTGATTAATAACATTATATACATTTCGGGTGTACAAATCTATAAGCCGTCATCTCTATAGTGCATTGTGTGCTCACCAAAGTCTAGCCTTAGCCTCCTTCTGTCACCATATATTGACTCCCTTTACCCTCTTCACCCTCACCCATCACCTTCCCCTCTGGTAACCCCCATTCTATTGTCTATGTCTCTGAATTTGTTTGTTTTGTTTGTTTTATTTTGTTTTATATTCCACATATGAGTGAAATCTTATGGTGTTTGTCCTTTTCCATTTGACTTATTTTACTTAGCATGATACTCTCAAGATCCAACCATGCTGTCACCAATGGTAGGATTTCATCTTTTCTCATGGTTCAGTAGTATTCCATTGTGTGTGTGTGTATGTGTGTATGTGTATGTACATATGTACATACACACATATGCATACATATATATACATATATACATGCATAAATACATATACATATACGTGTGTGTGTGTGTGTGTGTGTATCACATCTTCTTCAACCAATCATCATCAAAGAACACTTAGGTTGTTTCTACATCTACCATATGACCCAGCAATCCCTTTTCTACCCCTCCAAAATTTGAAAACAACGATTCATTAAGATATATGTGCCTTTATGTTTATTGCAACATTATTCATAGTAGAATTGGCCTTTAAATTTCTTAGGAAAAAAAAATCTATGTGCAAGAGAATTCCATTTAGAATTAGATGTGAATCCCACCCCTAATATAAGTCACCTCTACCTGGCCACACTCAGACGAATGGGACCAGCTGGGATGCAATAGAAAACACAAACTTAATTCCTTAGAGCTGATTGAAGAGGTTTGTCTCACCTTCTATCTCATCTTCTTAGAGTCTATAAGAGACAACCTGTTAATTTTTTAGAGGATGCTGCAGCTTCATCCCAGATATTTTTCTCTCCCATCCTTGGGGACACTTCATTGAAAATAAAGTGCTGAAAGCCAAAACTGCAAGAGCCCATACAGAACCTGAATAAATTAGAAAAAGACAACTTGTGCCAGGGCAAACGGCTTAGAATGGATTTGTACAGAATGGATTTTGGCCTTCATGTGGCTGATGGCTCATGCTCTCATGTAGCTTTGTACAACCTGTACAACTGTAGCTGAAGTTCAAAGCTGGGCTTACAGCAGTCGATTAAAATCTACATGTCAACAATAATGGTACATTACTATGTGTCATGAGTCAGAAGCCCCAACAAGCAGACTCAGAGCTGAAGATCTGTATTCTAGGATACTCTCAGGATCGACAACTATGGGGGAGGGAAGGAAGCTGTACTGGGCAAAAAGGGAAGTATGATGGCAATAAAGACCTCAGCCCATCCTGTAGGGAACTCGACAGCTGATATTATTCTTCTGAATTATCTAGAATTTGGGCAAGTTGGCTGGATGGACCTTTATCCACCCTCTGTAGATCAGTCATAGATGTGGGCTGTTCTTGAGAAGGGGCTATGACCTTGGGGATAAAAGACTTACATGTAAGGGCAAGTCCTAGAGACAGACTCAGCTGCGAGTAGTTAGCCAGCAACACTAGCAGCAAATGGGGGAATATAAGCTTCAGTGTGGTGGTTCTAGATGGCACAACACAGAATCCAACATGCTTTGTTAAGTATTCATGGTTTAAGAAACTTGTTCTGTGCCAGATATCTTCCATTTGCCCTTCTAAATTCACTCTCTGCCTTTTTCCACCCTGCTCCCTGCCCCAGGGAGGCTGACCTGTATGGATTACATCACCGGGCTCCCAAGCCCTCCAGTTCCCACTTGGGTTCAGCCAATAGACCCCTGGCAGAAGATCAGAGGAGAGCAAGGTCAGGGTGATTATTTCCCTGGCTCCATCTCTGCAAGGTCACCTTGCATTGAACACCTCTTTCAAATGAAGGTCAATGGCTCCTATCCAAGGCTCTCTCACAAACCATTTTCTCCTTCTAGGTTCTAGTAGCTACTTTCTCCCCTTGCCCTCTTACCTGGGTGCTGTAGCTGGCCTCTCTCCCTACTCCTCCTTGGTAGTGATGCTGTGATAGCTCTGTTTGACTTTTCTATGCTTTACACACACCTTTGTAAAGAGTCTTTTCTTTAGTGAACCTTCCTCAAATTATCCTAATTTGAGTGTACTTTCTCAAATTATCGTATTTTGCTATCTCCTAAGAACCTAAGTGATATTTTTAGACATACATTATCTCACCTCTTCTTCTCTACCATCCTATAAATCAAATACTTATCTTCATTTTAGAAATAAAGCAGAGACTCAGAGGAGTTACATGACTTGTCCAAGTTCTCATGTTAGTAAGACAGTTGTCTGTTGACTTGAATCCACTGTCTACATCTCTATAACACCCCAGTGCTCCCTCAGATTATTTGCTTTCTTCACCACAGCTTGGCGGGGGCGGGGGACCAAAAAACAAATAAACAAACAAAAACAGGAGGAAAATGAATGAAGATCTGTGGTATTCAAGACCATAGAACATTCTAAAATTTATCATGAGGATGAAAGGGGGTACATGAAGGAAACACAGAAGAGCATGCCTTTCATTTCAGTCCTGGGATTGAGGAGGAAGAAAGAGGGAGAGTCCACTTTATGATTCTTGCTTTATCTAGTCTTCTGGAAAGCTTGTCTCTTTTCTAAATTACTTTTCTCAATTGAAAAATTAAGCCATTTCAGAATCTAGATCTGCTCCAATTGGCTGCTTGACCCAGGTGAAGTCTTATGACCTTTGGGTCTTTGGTTTCTTCATCTGCATAAAGTGAGATGGTTGACTATGTGAATCCCAAGCTCCCTTCCATCCTGTGCTTCTATGAGCTCCTTGTTCTCTTTGCTTCTCTTATCCTAGAAACAGACAACAGTCATGTGGATAAACACTCATACTGACAATTGTTAGTCTCATTCCTGGGAAAAGGGGGGAAGGAGCTCAGATGGTGCCATGCACAAAGACTCACTTGTTAGCTCTAAATGCCTCTTCAAAAGGTCTTGTCCAGACCCTTGCTTTTAACCAGGATAGCAGTTAGGCCCAAAAAATAAAGCGAAGATCCCATTTCGTTTTGCTTTCCTCCCAAAGTCCCTATGTATGGCATATTCCTAGACTCTCACTCCTATCCGGGGTGGTGTCTATTTTCCTGATCAAAAGCATATGACTCCTCCCTGTACAAAATACCTTTTGTCCTGTTTTGCCTACACTGCCCTAATATATTGACAAATCTTCCAGCCCCGAGAAGAACTAAGAATGACAAGTTCCACTGTGATGTTACTGCCACTGTGAAGAGCTTTCACTTACTGAAGTGCCAGCCACAAGGCAGAGAGAAGAAAATGTTTATATCTCCCTTTTCATGTTCCTATTCTTAGATTTGGGAGTAGGAATTAGGGCCTCTGGGTTCTAGTACTAGTCTTACTTACTAACTTTAAGCAAACCACTTCCTTTCTCCAGACCTCATTTTGTTATCTATTAAAACAGATAAAAGAATAGCATTATCTTTTCTAGTTCTAACTTTCCATGAACCTGTAAAAATAAATAGGACTTGGATAGATTAATTTGGACAGATGGGATCTTAACTTGGGTTCCCTCAGAAAATAAGATCTGAGGAGAGAACTAGGTGTTAATAGTTTACTGGCAGGTGCAATCACAAGGCAACAAGAGGGAAAAGGGACATGACACAAGGAAGAATGTGAAGCAAAAATGATGTGTTATTTATTGTCTTCATGTATTCGGGTTATTATAACAAAACAGCAAGCCTGGGGAGTTTATGAACAAAGAAATTTATTTCTTGCATTTCTGGAAGCTGAAAGGTCAAGATCCAAGTGCCAGCACGGCTGCCTTCTAAAGAGGGCACTCTTCCTGGCTCAAGGTTGGTGCCTTCTTGTTATGTTCTCACACAATGGAAGGAGCTAGGAATGTTTCTAGAGCCTCTTTATAAAGCATAATCTTATTCGTGAGGTCCCCACCCTCATGTTCAAGCACTCCCAAGGGCCCTTGGCCCTTAATGCCATCACCTTTGGGGGTTAGGATTTCCACATATGAATTTGAAGGGGGAAATACTTAGACCATAGCGATTATCAACCTAGTGACAATTTTACATTCCCCAGAGAAGCCCAAAGCTCCCTCAGTCACACTGGAAATCTCTGTACACATTGCATAGAAAAGCAGAACCTTGAAGAGAAAAAGAAAAAGTCAGGATTTATCTGCAGACATCTTCCTATTTCCTCTCACCCACTGATCAAAGTTCTCTCACTAGGGACTTTGCTCTTCTGTGTTGCATTATCTGAAACCTTCAAAAGTCACTGGGGCCACCAGATCCTTCAACCTGAAGTGAAAGTTAGAACAAGAAAAGATAATGCTAAACATGGAAGAGGCGGAAAGAACCAGGGAGTTTAGCATTCAGTTTATCTGCCACTGCAGTGGGATTGTGCAGGGTCACCTGGAGCCTGTCACCCCAACAGACGCTGGCAGCTAAGAGTTTGGGGGAATATGAAGCTGAGAGAAGCTAAGGAGGCACAGAAGCAACATATGGCACAGGTGGGTAGAAATGGGTAGGATGGAAAGTTTACTAGGAGAGAGCTCAGGTACCTTTATTCAACAAATGTTTTTCAAGAAACTTGAATACAGAAATGGAAAACCTTTTCCTACCCTCAAGAAATACACACACTACTGAGGAGGCAGAAACAGGCAATTACAGAAAGGTAAGAGATCATTGTAAGTGATTACACCTACCTCCTTCATTTTACTACAGGAAAATGAAACCTAGACTTGACCAAGTTCGCACCGGGCTTCTGCGACAGAACAAGGCCTAGAATCCAACAGTCAGTTTCCAAATCAATGCTTAATTCGCTGCCCTTCTCTCAAAGGCATGGAAATGGTTTAGAGTAGGCTATGTTCTGAAACCAGATTAGATTTAAAAGGTCCAGTGGCATTAGGGCCTGGCTGAGCCATGTTGCTGGCCTCTACACATATTTGCCTAAAGATCAGAATGATGTATGAGGGACCAGACAGGGGAGGAGGTGGAGGGAGGAGGGTGTATTGGAAGCTCTTTGTGAAGACAACCTATTTGCTAAAAAAAAAAAGCCAAGAGGGATCAGTTTAATTGAAGTTAAAGATATTTTAAGGAAGGTAAGAGCCTAGCTGGGGTTACAGCCAAGGGGTGGCATTCTGCCTTTGAAAATGAGAAGAGTTGAACAGGATCTGTATGAATGTGTTGATAAAAAGTCCTTTGAAGTGGACAGGGATCTTTTTATAGCCTCAGAATAACTTAGCCGGGGGTGAGGGAAGAGAGCTGTTCTCATTTATAAGCATAGATGGTGTCCTCCTCCAATTGAATTTCTTCTGGTTTGGCCATGAAGAGAGGGAGATTGTCCTGGTGTCCTTGTCTAGCTGAGAGAAGATAAATCTTGCAGTCCTTGACACAACAAAGCACAGATAAAGGCCCAAGGAAAAGCCCTAGAAGACTGCTTAACAGAAATTAGAAAGAAAGGCAGAATCACAGCCCCTTCAAACCGTCCCAGCTTATTCATACTGTGGGATCATGAGTTAATCCTTAAAAAAGAATTAAGAAATCAATAGCAATGCCAAAGAATAATAGTAATAAAAATTATTGTTTGGGATTGTTTACTATGTATCAGATGCTGTACATGCAATGTCTCCATTGTTCCTCTTAACAGCCTAAAAGGTAAGTGTTAGTTATATTTCTATGCCATATTTGAAGCTCATGTATGTAGGAGCAAATAACTTGTTCAAGCTTAATACCTCACAGACCAGAATCTAGATAGATAAAATTAGATAAATGTTCAGGTAGCATGAGGTTACTTTGATTACAAACCCCCTGGAGTAAAACACTACTCTCAAACTATGAGCACTCAATCAATCCTCTTGGCTGAACAACTGAACAACTGGGTCTAATCTTCCACTCACCAAATAGTTCCGAATTTTGGACACAGGGACACTTTGCCAAAGACAAGATTCAGCCTTCCTCGGACTTCTGTGCCCTACACTTGCAAAGAAAGAGGAAACTCTAGAGAAAACACCATGATGATAAATATACCCCCAAGGAGGAGTGGCCTCAGCTGTAGCCTAACTGAAAACCTGTTGGTGTGGCTCTTCATTCCCATCGAAGATAGACATAGGAACTGGGGACCCAAATCACGTTTAACTTATCCTGCCATTTAAGTACTTGACCAAGATCATAAGCTTTCTAACTCCCAAAAGTGGACCATGTTCCTAAAAAGACAGTAAAATGTTGATATTTGAAGATATGGAGTGGGAAAGGCAAAGAAGTCAGGGGACTTTGAGAATAATCTGTTTCAGCAAAACCCATCTAATGACCTTTTCAAGGTACTCTACTCTCCCTCGGGTCCTCTATTTTTCCATCTGTAAAGTAAGAGAATTAGACACAGTCAATCTGTAAGGTATCCTCCATTACTCTCATTCTGAGCCTCAGATGATAATCCATCCTTGCCTCACATATCTCGTAGAGGCTGCAGTGAGAGTCAACATTGGTGAAGGGGGTAGGGGGTGGGGAGAGGAGCTCTTAAAAGGAAAATCATTAAGGTTTTGTATTATACAATTACAAAGAACAGTATGTCTTAAGTCAGCCATATATTCTTTCTACCATCCTTAAAACAGCATAAAGACAAATGATACCCTGAAATTCATGATAAGAAAACCTCTTCCTCCTCTTTTCAGATAGAGCCTTAATTATTGAAGTCTACAAAGGTTTCCTCCTGTCTGCTCAAAGAGCAGGAGCTGGAAGCTCACTAGACTTCCAGGCTTTTGTCTGCCTGTGGGGTCTTAAACTCTGATCCCTCTCACTTAACCCTTTCCCTAATACAGACACCCCAAGCAAAGGACATCTGAAGAAAAAGCCCTGGTATTGGAGTTTCAGGACGCATTGGAGCTGAGAGTAGAGACCCTTTATTTAAGCTCTAGGCATAGGGCATGTGCTAATTGGCCTGGCTCTAGCTATGAAATAAATTGCTATCATCATTATTTTATTCTCTGAAGGAGACAACCTCAGGTTAGTATTTCAAAGAAGAATGAGTCACTGGAGAGGTTTAAAAGTACCTGCTAATTATTTCTTTAAAGAAAAACCCTAACTCTGAGAGAAAGGAGTTAGAGAAGGCATCAACTGCCCATTAAGATGAAAGGGCCGAGTTACCTGGGCAGCTCCAGGAGGCCCAGAAATAACAACAGTGCCCCTTGTATTTGCAGAGCAGATTTCCCTGCAGAGGCTTTTCCACAGACATTATCTCACTGACCCTGAATTCCTGGGAGAGGAGCAGCTCCACTGCAAGCTTCATTATTCCTTTTTTCTGCTTTGCAGAAATGTGAGGAAGCTGAGGGAAGACAGGCCAGTGTTAAGATGTGGGTCTTTCAGTTGTTTTTGTACTCAGCATACAAACAGCTGCTTAGAATCCTAAACCTCTCAAGTTGGGAGCTATCTGGCCACCTTCTCCAGTGGCTTCCAGACATGTTTGGATTTTATTCTAATAAAATTCTGTGAAGATTCCCAAAAGCTAAAACAAAAGATCAATCCAACAGGAAGTTCAGATTTTTAACATCTACTCTGTATCATGTTCGTCAGTGGAATTATGAGGAATTATGATGAATACAAAAATTTGCAACCAGTCACCTGGAGCTCAGTGACCACAAACAAGAGGCATATTATGGTGGACACTATAATTTTTTTAACTGCCAGGGTCCCTTTGAGCCAATGCTTCCAAGAACCTTGAGTGGGGAGAATGGGACTCACTAGTTTAAGAACTTAGGTTAATTAGTGCTATGGTCTAGGTCAACTGAAACATTTCCAGACCTTCGTACAAGCGGAGGAGATGGAGGCTGGTGTCCAGGGGAAGAGGAGAGAGGAAGTAACTGGATTTCTCATAACTGGGAGCATCAGTGACAAGTTCCAGGAAAACATGAACCTGTGCCTTCACTCAAAGGCTGTATCTCAAGTGAACCTCTGACAGAGCTCCTACATGGTTGGCCAGTGACTAAGTATTGGGTACTAAGATTCTGGGAGCTGAGACAATGTCCATTGACCAAACTTAGCACCTGGAAAATTGAATTTAACTGGCCATAGAGGCCTGTTCAGCGAGCATTTTCAGAATAAGTCCTGAAAATTGCTGTCTAGATGCCTCTTCATTATTTGCTGGCATAACATAAAAGAAAATGCATCCTAAAAAACAGGGAAAGAGGACACAAAAATAGATTTTTTTACCCACTCTGGAAGCTAGGCATATGGATGGAAAAGAATTTTATTAAAAGAATAAATTTATTATTTTAATAAAGGTAAGTCCCATTTGCTATGGTCTGAATGTTTATGTCTCCCCCAAAATTCGATGTTGAAAACCTGATGTTCAAGGTGACGGTATTAGGAGGTGGGGCCTTTCAGAGATGCTTAGGCCATGAGGGTAGAGTCCTCACAAATGTGATTAATGTCCTTATAAGAGACCCAGAGAGATCCCTTACCCATTCTGCCTGTAAGGATATACAAGGAGTCTGTGACCCAGAAGAGGACCCTCACCCAACCAAGCTGACATCTTGACCTCAGATTTTCAGCCTCTGGAATTGTGAGAAATAAATTTGCATTATTTATAAGCTATGCAGCCTGCTGTATTTCATTATGGCAGCCCATTCCTCAAGGGAGGTCAAGCAGTTCTCTTAACCATTGCACCAGCATCAGCTGTCTCTGGCAACCCTCCTCCCTAAGTTCAATCTTTTCTCCTTTGGGCTCAGCCTTCCTCCCACCAGGCATCTGATCATTCTCTCCCAGGTCTCACTTTCTCCAAAACATTTTGCTCCCTGCCAAAGGACAGAGCGGAGACTCATCAGTGGTGGTAGTCAGCATCAGTGCTAAGTAGCATCCAGGAGAGATTATTTTCAAGGGGAGTTTGTCTTCTCAGGGCTATCCCATTCCCCAGGGGCACATTTTTATGACACCTGGCTTCTCAGCTGATTGGTAAGGCTGGTTCAGATGCTTCGGCCACTTTTATTTCCATGATTCCATTCTCCTCAAGAAAACTATGAGTTCTCCAGGAGTGGGAACTGCACTTTCTGCCTGCTCTGCCTGCTCTAGGAACCTAAGCAGGTGACATTCACTGACTCACACAGGCAGTGACCAGAACAAGTGACTAGAACCCAAGAGAGGAGTACCTTTACTCTCAGCCTCTCTTTCTTCAGAAGCTTGCATGTGTAATGACCACATGGGTTACCAGCAAATCCAAGAAAGGTCTCAACCCTCTGGAAAAAAACCACTGATTTCAATTTTATGAAAAAGGACTACAGTGTTAAAATTTCTAAACTACATACGGTTCCCTTACACTTACTTCCTATCACTTCATCCTGTCTGGTTACACACCTGAAAAAGAAAAGTATCATGGCAGGTCAGAATGCCTGAGTTCTAGTTCTGCCATTCAATTGAATGTGTGGCCTGTGAAGGCCTTTTCACCAGCCATGGTCTGCATTTCCTCACCTATCAGCTGAGGAAACTGGACTCAAGCTAGGTACCAGCATCATCTACCTCCTCTGTGACATTTGAGTCCTTCGCCCACATACAATGAGGACTAACCCAATGTCAGTATTAGCACAGTCATCCCCAGGCCCTGGAGGATGGAAAAGAAAAAAAAAAACAAAGGAAACAAGTAGGATGTTCAACTGAGCTTCAAACAGAAAGATGCTGTCAGTTCACCGAAGCTGAGGATGAAAGCATACAAGAGAGCTGAGGCAGTGTTGGAACAAGGTCCATGTCCCCTGAGGGCTCTGAGCAGTGGGAAAGAGGCATGGAAAAGATAGAGAGACCCCCATTTGTGTCTGGCTCTAAAGCCTGGCCCAGGAGGAGATGGGAGGATGAAGTGCCTTCTCCTTAGGCAAACTGATCAAGAGAGCAAGCCATGCAGACCTCCTCCTAGCAGAAAGAGAATGAATGCAAGATGGGGTTGGGAAAACAAGTTAACTTCTGGAATGAGTCCTGAGGTGCTTAGAAGGTGAGACCACCTTCACACTGACTTCTAAGTCTAGTAAAGCATAAGAGTAAGCAAGGTCCAGGTACCAATAATAAGCAACCCCCTTCTCTCCTTCTCTCTCTCTCCCTCTCTATCTATCTATCTATCTATCTATCTCTATCCCTATCTCTATCTCTATCTCTCCCCCCCTTACAACCCTCGACCACCATCACAACCACCACTACTAACTCTACAAATCCTTAAATTCCCTCCTGCCTACAAATTTGCCTATAAAATCTTAAAATATAAAGCAAGAAAAGCAGATCTGGCACCCCAATGGAGTTTCTCATGAATAAATTCCACATGGTAAGAGAAAGGTCGAGGAGAAAGTGACTTTTAGGAGGACAAGGAGAAAGAAATCAGTGTGGAGAGACTTTCTTCTTATCAGAGAGGGCAGCCATCCCAAGATGTACTATGCTGGGTCTGTTGTGGCTATGAACCTGCAGCTCTGAACATGGAGCAAAGAGCCCAGGTCCTGGTCCTACCAGGTGGCCACCACATGATGGGACTTGAGTCTGAGTCTCAGCAATTTCATCTGTAAAAATAAATAAAAGAATCCTTTGGCCCAGCTCATGTTAGTGGAGATAGGATTCAGTTAAAAAAAAAAAATTAAGAGGGTACTGTATCTCTGGGAAGCCAGGAATTATCTCTGAACCAGGGCCAGAGGTGTGGGAGTTCTCAGCATGGAAATGCAAACTCAAGCCATGAAGTGGACAAAGAAGCAATAAGAGTGACTCTAGGAACACCAAAGGTTTGGTGGTGGGTATAAGAAGAGGAGCCAGAAATGAAGAACAAGAAGGAAGAACTGAGAAGTGGCAGAGCCATAAAACATGGAACAGAGGTGATCTGAGACAATAATTATTTGTGTCAATCAGGTTTCTTAAGATGCTAAGATTTGTTCTTCTTACCTTCTATACATCCCTAGAAGCACAGTGGGGGGCAGACAGAGCAGACCAAATGGCCATGAGAAGGGAGAATACATGTAATCTGGAAACATTCGTTATATTTGTTGTAAGCCTGGAGAGAATCGCAGGCTGCTCTATCCCTCCCTGATGATTTGCTGTGTGACACTAGACATCTTACAGAATTTCTCTATGCTGGCTGTTAGTATTTATCCAAGTTCTGAGTGGCTCGAGTTCCAAGGGTGTGGGCTATGGATTCAGTTACTCCTGAGTGACTAACTCCAAAGGGAAATGTGAGCCTGGAATGAGGGTGGCATGTACCACAGTTCAGAGAGAGTCAGAATCTCCTCTCCCCAAAGCCTGACTGGCCTGAGAACAGGATCAGCATCTCAACATTCTTTTCAAAGGAATCACACCTGCCACTTGAAAATCTTCATCCAACAACACCCAAAATAATTCCTTTTGACAGAAAATATTTGTGGAAAATCTCTCTGTACAAACCACTGGGCTAGACCATGAGGAAAGCAGAAGAAGATGGGAATTCAAAGATAACTAAGGCCCTAAAACATGGGACCCCATTCTCCCCCTAATAAAGAAGATAGACTCTTACACAGTGACCACGAGCCAGACTGTGCTAAGTATCATCACAGAAGTGTAAACAATACAACAGGAACCCAGGGAGAAGTCATTTGTTCTACACTAAGAAGAATCTTGATATTTGGAGAAGGGGAAAATGCATTCCAAGTTGAGTGAATACCATGAGCAAAGTTTTGGCAACAGGAAAGTGGCATCCTGTTCAAGGAATAAGCTGATGGTTTTGGACTTTGGTCCGTATTCAATACAGAGTCAAGAAATGTTTTTGAGCAAGGGTGTGGTAGGATTGGTTCTGCTCTTTAGACATTCTGGCCTGGGTAAGGAACAAGGATGGAAGGGTGGAGGGACTGAGGGAGGAGCCTTCTTGGCAACCAGTTATCAAGAAAAATCACCAGTATCCTAAACAATAAAGAAGCATTGACTTTTTCCATCTGATTTATTTTGCTTAGCATGATAGTCTCAAGATCCATCTATGGTGCTGCAAATGGCAGTATTTCATCTTTTCTTATGGTTGAGTAGTATTCTGTGTGTATATGTACCATATCTTCTTTGTCCAAACATTTCTCATATGTAGGATATAAAACTGAAAGCAACAAATGAACAAACAAGACAAATAAACAAAACTCAGAGACACCGACAATAATATGGTAGTTACCAGAGGGAAAAGAGAGAGAGAGAGAGGTGTAATATGGTAAAAGGGATCAAAGATATTGGACTTTGGGCGGTGGACGTATAACGTAACATATGGATGATATATTTATTATAGAACTGTGCATTTGAAACCTATGTAATTTTATTAACCAATGTCACCCTAATAAATTAAATTATAAAAATTTTTAATTAAAAAAGAAGCAATGAGGTTGGACAGATATTACTTCCAGAATGTGCCAATAAAGAACAAAATGGCACAGGACTGGGAGAGTAAAATAGAGATAAAATTATTTTTAGACAAATTGAATCTGTCATAGTTACACATAAGGGTCCAGAATCCAGGAGAAAAGATTCACCAAGAGGCAGGAGATCACCATCGTGCAACTAATACAAAGGTTGGGTTCTGAAGGCAGCACTTAAGGTCAATGTTGAGCAGAGGCAAAATGATCCTTGCATGTCTCTTACGGAAAGATCACATTTGAACCTGTGGTTAAGTGTGCCATGCGTCTAGGAGGGCCAGTGCCGTGATTCTTCTAGAGCTACCGGCAGAAAAACCATTGTGGCACCAAAAACATAATAGGGTTGTGTTTTGGGGTCTATTATAAGAGAAACTCTAGAAGCCCATTTCCCATTACCTATTCACTGCACAGAATAGAGGCCAGAACCACCCAAATGAACAAAATTGTCCTGTTCAATATGTTGTATAGAGTTAGACATCTGTGCAGTTAATCGACTTCAAGCACTGGGTGTGAAATGCCCATGGAGAGAGAAGGAATCAAGAAGTCTTGCATCAAAAAGGAATCAAGAGGGCTAGAGACATCACCTTGGAGTGCCAAAAGCTGACTGAAAGAATTTGGTTCAAAAGGAAGGAGACAAAGAGTGTAAGTCAAGGAATGGCAAAGAAGAGGAGAACTTCAAGAAAGAGAGGTCCTTCAACAATGCCAAATTCTGTAAAGAGAAAGAGGCCTCAAAGTCCTCTGATGGGTTTGATATTGGCGTGTTATCGAACATGTTAAAATATAAAGCTTCCATGAATCATGAAAAATGGAAGCCAGGTTATTGGGGTAAGAATTTCGGATACAAGAAAATGGAAGCATTGAGGTACACTCTTCCAAAAAATTGGATGTGGAGGGAAGGAGAAAAATTGAGAAATATGCTGTGGCAGAAGCAAGGATAAGGAAATACTTTTAAGAGCATGGGTTTGTTTGTAAAGTAAGAGAAGGCCCTAGTTATTCAGTAATAGTAATAATAGGTAATACTTAGTGAGCATTTACTATACGCACTAACGTAGTTTAGTTAACCCTTTGAGTTAAATACTGCTAGCATTCACCAGAAGAAACTGAGAGAATGAGAGTGGAGGGGTCATACAAATATCCCCCAATCCCACAGCTGTGAAGTAGCAGCAATAAGATGGAAAAAAACTGATGTGACTACGAAGTCCCACTCCCTCTCCTGTGTAGAGGAAGGTTTCAAACATCACATCTCAAAGATGGAAGGCATTGGTCTTGGCTCAGAGCCTTCCTACGTTCTGCCCTACTCATTGCCAGGATTTCATTGCCTTAACCCATTCCAAGGGTTTCACACATTGCATCTATGTAGAATTATAGTGATAACCTATGTGAATGACTCCTCGATCAATATCCCCCAGTCCTGTTCACACACAGAGAGTCTTCTAGGATACCCAAGCTACTACGTCCTGACTTCTCCCCACCAGTCCCTACTAGGAACTGCACAGAGAGTCACCTCCCAGGCATTTGCACTCAGGCTGACAAGCAGAAGGAGGAAGGTGGTCAGAACAACTTCCCTCATCTATGCCGGAGGTGAGCTGAGGGCCTGGAGGAAGCAAGGCGGCCAGTTAGGGGCACCTACCTGAAGAGCTTCCCTGGTCTATAGCATGGTGTGAAATTACCAATAAGAACTGAAAAGTAGACATGGCACTGGATAAAGAACTTGTGCCAAAGAGTGTGGATAAAGTCAGAGCCCATAACTTGTGACATTTCAACCCAATCGACACCTTTTTTTATTGAGCAAGTGTTATCAGTCTCACACTGTGCTAGAACTACTCAGTTCTGTTGGAGAGACAGAGCTAAGTCATGTGAACAATAGAAAACAGTAGTGTGATATGAGGGCTACACTTCAGAGGAGAGGGATGCATCGAGGGCTATAATGATCATGGTTGTGGTCAAGGTAGGACATGGGCTCTGAAATAGGGTGTTCTTGGGGGAAATGAAGGGCCAAGGCATTCTGGGGGACTGAAAGGGGTGGTGTCAGGACATCCAAATGAAGTTGATAAGACGATTTCTTCAGAGTGGTGTATGAATAAATTCTGGGAAGAAGTAGCTAGTAAGGTAGAATCAAGAAGGAAATAAAGTTGGGGGCATGACTTTAGAGTGAGAGATAATTCTAAAGACTGTGAACAGGGAGGAGTGTGAGGGTGTTTTGTGCCACAAGCAGTGAATAAGGAAGACTAGTCAGAGGAAATGCATAGGACAGCGAAAGATCAGGGGCCAGTGTGGAGCACATCAGAGAAAGTGGAGTGATATTCTCTATGGTCTAATTCAATCTAATTAATGATACGCTGACCTCTCAGGTCAGAGTTTACAACATGCTTTCATAGTCATTTTCTTATTTGACTTATGCATGAATCTTTTCCAAAGAAAGAGAAAATCAAAGAGGATGCATGACTTTCCCAAGATCCTTGAGCCAATGAGTGGCTAACTTCTGACCGACCCCAAGTTCTCTCCCAAGTGTCCCGGAGTGGCTATCTTGGTCTTTGACAGGTGAGAACACACAGGTTTGTACCCAAGTCCCTGGACACTCTCTCACATCTGGGAAGAATCAGCTGTTTACAGTCTTTTCTTTACCTACTCTACACTTAAATACACAGAGGAAGAATCATCATTCATACAGGCAAAAATGAAGTCCCCTTACTTCATATGTGGATTGTGCAGGTGAGAATGACTGAGAGAGAATCTGTAATTACCTAGATAGTTGCCTGAGTCTCCAGATGTTTTTCCTTATAGATATAAGCTCTCCCACAAGGGAATGGACTGGCACACAGTTTCAAGGTTTCCCAGCTCCTAGGGACTGCACCCTCCCCTGGATGACTCAGACATGAGATAGGGTCTAGCCAGAGCATCTAATTACACAGGTCAGGTCAGGCTCTGGAATCCAAAGCTTCACTCACTGCCAGGCTATTGGCCTCAGAGGTATCAGAGAAGACAGCCACAGGCAAAGGGCTGGGGATCCATGTTGGAACCTCCTTCCTCGGCCCTTGGTCCAAGGCAAGCCTGGTCTACCAACTGGGAAATGTAATAAATGGTTTAATGGATGTTTTATTATGGGCTTGGAGGTGACACTCGGTTATCCAATTGGCAACCTGCTCTGAGAAAAAAGCAGCTTTCTTTCATTGGCAATTCTGACCTGCTTAGATCATGCTGAAGGTGGGGGAGGTAGAGCTCTGAATTTTTTGCAACTCAGCACAGCCTTTGAGGGAGGTGCCCAGGCAGCTCAGAGCTGGAGCTGGCAAGCCAGGCCCGCAAGAGGGCTGTGCCGGTCATAAGGAGGAAGGCTTGGCTGAGGTCCTCAGCCTGTGGAGAAGGCCATGCCTCTCCTCATCTTCCAGAGGGGACAACAGACATGTCCCAGATGACCCTTGCATCTACTATGATGCTGGAAATGCCACCAGAGAGCCCAGATTCCAGGATCCCTCAATTGCATATTTTCTTTTCTTAAAAAAATAAAGTCCATTAGTACTTTATTAGGCCACCAGTCACCTGGGAAACTTATTTAAAAAACAGATTCTTAGTTCATACTACAAAGACCTTGATTTCCATAATCATCCAGGTTTGGAAATGAATGCATTGGAAGATATGAAAAAGAGTGAAACAGTGTTACTTTATACTGTAGTAAAATATACTTAGCATAAAATTTAATATTTTAACCATTTTTCAGTATCTATTTCAGTGGCATTTAGTATAGTTATATTGAAACAATATTTTTCAGAAAGAACCATTAGCTGTTTAGTATCAGGTGAAATAATTCCTTGAGAAAAAATATGTTGATATTAGAGCACACATACGAGAACTATACATGAGCACTGCCCTGTACTCTAGTCGGTGAAGTTGCTTCTCACAGCGTTGCAAGTTAACAGCTCTGAGACTGCTGTCATGGGTACCAGGCCTGGACAAACAAGTAAATGGATGTTATTTACAGATAGCCAGCTTTCTCACTATTAGAATAGGGGAGGGGGTACAGGTAAGGAAGAGCGTAAGACTAGAATGAACCATGGGGTGCCGGATTCGTCAGAGAGACAGCATGAAACTGTTTTGCTTAATATGGATACTGACAAATATATATGAAAATGATTATAGACACGTACATATACATGGGTTAGGATACACATGTACATGTCCTTGTTCTGACTGCTAAGAGGGCCTGGAAGCAATGACACTGTAGGAGCAACAAACACACCCAATGCCCAAATCTTGAATTCCACTATCGTTATAGAACAAAAGGAACCAGGGTTCTTTGGAGAAATGACTGATTCTAGGGCTGGGGCAGGGAAAATAAAAGATGACCCTGGAACGTCTTCTAGGGTCAGAAAGTAAGGGAATACCCTCCCTTAAAAAAATAGGAGTATGTTAAAAAGACATAAGGCCAAAATAAAAGAACTTCTAATGTCCAAAACTGAAACAATTTGAGCAAAAAATAAATACTGCATTATATAACCCAAAGCATAAAATAAATACTCATGAATCCATACTGACACAAATAAATAATTAAATAAATTAATGGAAGACAGTGGATAAATTTCCATTCAAAAAAAAATGCCAAGTAATTTATGGAGATTCTACCTTCTCCAAGAGTGGAGTACAACTTCCTACCCCTTAAATGTGGGGTACACTTGGAGACTTGCTTACAAAGATTACAGCATGGAAAGGGGGGAAATTGAAAAATAACATTACGCTGGAAAAACCTAACGTGGAAACACTACCTAACCAGGTGATCAAGCTCCACATCATCAGTGAAAAGTCATTGATAGCATGTACCCTTAAGGCAATGTGTTGAGAATGACGCTTCACCTCTGTAGTCTTCCTCTCAAAAACTCGTGACAAAAATATAAACCAAACTCAAATGGAGGGACGTTCTACAAAACATCTGACCGGTGTACCTCAGTATTGTCAAGGTCATCAAAAACAAGGAGAGTCTGAGAAACTGCCATACCCAAGAAGAGCCTAAGGAGACATAATGACTAAATGTTATGTTGGTGTCCTCAGTGGGATCCTGGAACAAAAAAATATGTATTAGGAAACAGCCAATAAAATCTGAATAAAGTGTGGAGTTTACTAAATAATAATTCATTAATTGTTACAAATGTGCCTGGTGATGTAACATGTCAACCATAGGGGAAACTGTAGGGTCTATGGGAACTCTCTATACTAGCTTTGTCACTTTGTTGTACATCTAAAACTATACTAAAAACATAAAATTTATTTTAAAATACATATAATCTCTAACCACTATGCTCTATACCTGAAAATAATATAATATTGGATGTCAACTATAATTGAAAAATGGAAAAGAAAATTTTTAAATACATAGAATGCATACATACATAAACTGATTTTATTTCTTAGGCATCTAACATGAACGAGAGACCAGGCCTACTTTCAGAAAGAATACTTCAAGGGAAAAACAATTACCCCAAAAGTAGCATACAAGGAAGAGGAAGGTGAATAAATAAGAGAGATACCAAGTGCCAAGTTTACTAAATCTGTGAGCCCCCATACAGTCAAAAGGTTCCCTCATCATCTCTGCGACATCATCTCTGTCCCCAGGATGAATGACATGTTGTCTGTAGGGCATATGGTGGCATCAGTAGTGCCTTACCCCACAGGCACTTTCCTGAATGACCATGGAACAGTGGGGGTGTCCCTAAGGGTCCCTACTTCTTACACTTGTCACACCTGAATACAAGTGCATGGGGTCATCTTTTGAGTCGTGGGCTCTGTCCTGGTCAGTTCAGCTCATGAGAGTCCAGGGACCCTGACATTACATTTAAAGATCTGAGTCCCCAGATGAGCATCTTAGTTTCCTTCCATTCCTATAACATCCAGTTTATCTCTTTGAAAGACAGACTCTTCAAGGATGCAGACTCTCCCTTCTGCATTCTGTGTATAGCACTTTGGAATATGATAAAGGAATTTTGTCTATCTTTATCCCATTAGCTATGAACAGTGAGTACTGCATAGCAGATGCTTAATCAATGTGAATGAAGCAGTTATTTCTCTGAAAGGCAGTCCCCAATTGCATTCTTTGGTTACTTATTTTTATTTCACAAATTCTTACATGGTGCTTACCATGTGCTCAACACTATTCTTTGTGCTTTACATATATTAACTATTTAATCCTCATGGCAATCCTGTGAGGCCAGTACTACTATTATCTCCACAGATAAAGAAACTGAAGCACAGAAGTTAAGTCACTTGCTGAGGTCACTCTCCAAGTGGCAGAGCTGAAATTTTAACCCTGGAGATCCAGATTGAGAGTTGATGCTCCCTGACCCTGTCTCAGTCCACCCTTCTCCTAGCCACAGGGCTGGGCATTGGCTCAGACACAGTCAATCATGGAACCATTTCTCCCTGGCCAAAGTCTTGGGTGTGAATGTGGGATTGCATTGCCCCTACCACACACAAGGTTTTGTCAGTCGAAGCTGGAAGAGAAGGCCTTTAGGTTTGGAGGAATGCAACAGGAGGGATGTGAATCCTGAAAGAACTGAAGGGGAAACCTATCTCTTGGAGGCAAGAATAAAGGCCAATGCAAAGAGACAGGTAGTGTAAAGAGGTAAGCAGAAATGAAGGGAGAGAAGGAACCTTGCTGGAATCCCTGAATATAGGCGTGATTGAAACCCCTCCCGTCCATGCACTTTCTGCTGTAACTCCCAATAGGTTCTCCACTTTAAGAAACTTAAGCTGGTAGGGCTGGGTTCATAATACTTTCAAAGAAAAATACCTTTCACTTGTTAGGGAATGGATGTATTAATAATAATAAATGAATAAACAGCCCCGATTAATACGACTTAACCATTTCTTAAATAAATGCCCACTGTGCCGTGTGCTGCGAGAAGCATGGGAGCTATGACAGTGGATACAAGAGACCCTGTCCCTACAGGGAACATTGGCATTTAAACAATGAATTAAAATGGGCCAGCAGGCTCTGACAGGAATTGAAACAAACTCAGAGTGGCTGAAGGGCAGCATGTGAAGTGTGCAGTGTGGGGTGGTCCAAGATGAGGTCGGGGAGAGAAGCAGGGGCCGGATTATGCAGAGTATAAAAGACTATATTAGATGTTTAGATCTGACCCTGAGGTCAATGGCAGGGGTGAAGTTTAGGGGGAGATTTAGCCATTGAAAGTTTTAAGTGGGTCGACATGCTCATATTTGTGCTTTCAACAATTCTGTCTTTAGTGAGGAGAAAGTAAGGTCTCAGTAATTCAGCAAAAAAATAATAGTGGCCTAGCCTACGGTGATGGCAGAAGAATCTAGAAAGACCTAAATGGTTCATTTTAGGTAAGAGTATCCTAGAGCACTAAAGCCAGAGGAGAAATTAGGGATTTCCAGGGATCTAGAGACCTGTTCCCTTGTTCTATAGATTAAACACATTGAAGTTCCAGAGAAGACTGTATTTCTAAAGTCACTAGCTAGCTGGTGACACATTTAAAATTAGAATCTGGGTTTTTTTGAAACCCAATACAGTTTTCATTCCACCAAGCCATATTTCTGCCCCTTTTTCTGCATCACATCACTCCTCCGGAAGGAAGTGATCTAACCTGGTTTCCTCTGTTGTCATTACAGCTCACGGACAGACATTGATAAAGAAGGAAAGCACAAATGCAGGGAGGTGGCAAGAGAATTAAAATGTTGACCAAGCCACAGTCAGAGACTGCAATGTGCTGAGCAGCCCTGCGCCCAGGCCAGGGGACTCCTTCAGAACAAGGGAAGGTTTCTGCTGGGGTTGCTACAGCCCATTCCCCACCTGTGAAGGGGGGACAGGAACCAAGAGTCACTCCCTCTGGCCAAAACCACGGGGAACCTATGGTTAAAGGCTGGGACCTGCCGGCAGGCCTTTCACTGTCCATATTCTTGCCTTTCCAGGCCACACACTCTTCCCTTCCTCACTGTATGGCCCTCTCAGAGGAAATGGGACCTGAAGGACGAAACAGAAACTGAATTCCCTGAACACTCAGGGTCCCTCTCGGTGCCTTTACTCTTGTCTCTCTCACTGTCCCTCTCACTCTGCCTCTGAGAGGAGGCCACACGCTGTCTGTGGAGTGTGACCCCTTTTCTCATAAACTTTCCTGTTGACTCCAACCTTGGCGTGTGTGTTGAATCCTTTCTACACTCTCTGCCGAAGGACCCTCGTCTTCTCTCGGTGCAGGGCTTGGTCCTCCCCGCCACTCGGGGAAATGTGCCCTGTCCTGCCTGCCGCAGAATTATACACAAAGAAAAATGAATGCGTGCAAACCCCTGCAAGATCTGGTGTCTAGTTAACTATGTTGTGTTATTACCAATCTCTCAGATTTGATAACATATACTCCAGTTAACTTACGATGTCGCCACTGGGGGAAGCTGGCTGATGGGTATACATCTCGATACTATGTGTGTTAGTTTTTGTGAGTGTACAATTATTCCAAATTACAAACTTAGGAAAAAGATTCTGGCCATAACCAACTGTAGCGTGTCGGGATACTGCTTAAACAAGAACAATGTACTTGTGAAACAATTGAAAATTTGAACAATGATTCTGTATTTGATGATCTTAAGGCCTTACTTTTAATTTTTTGATGCAAAAAATGGTACTGAGAGTTTTTTTAATCGTTCTCGTCTTTTTTATACACATGAAATATTTAGGGCTGAAATGATATATTTGATAATGCTTCAAATAAAATGGGAGTGGAAACAATGTGACAGAATAAACTAGAATAACTGCGAATTGGTAAATGTTGGAGTTAGGTATATGCGGGCCCTTTGTCTTTTTCTTTCTACTTTTGTATATGCTTCTAAAATTCTAGAGTAAAAAATTTAATAAAATGTCTCTCCTTCTCTACACACACACAGTCCAGTCTTTCCGGTCATTTTTATTCCCCTTAGCTTTGGCCTTGACCTCTAATTCACTGTTTTGAAAAATAAAAATAAAAAAAATAGAACTGAATGTGAATTTGTTCCAAGAAGCTTACTTATTTCCTTCCTTATATTTTTCCCATGTCCATCTCCCTAGAGAGGTCCTAATACAGGACCTAGTTGCCACATATTCTTATTTTGTAAACATCGATAAAGGACCCTGTTACTATTTTCTCTTTTATTCCTAACAACCACCCAGTGTGATAATAAAATTGGCCCCACTTTTTAGATAAGCAATCTGAAATTGAGAGATGTCCACTGAAGACTATAAAGCTCGTACCAGATAAAGTGAAAGAGAAATTTCTTGTTAAAGAATAAACTGACTGGGAACTAATTTTCCTTCCTTTGACCCCTCTAAAATTCATTTTGAAAGCCCCAAAACATCATTTAAGAGACCTATAGTTGAATGCAGGATTTCTTATAGCCAAGCCATTACATCTCATCTCCATGCGCATTGGTCCTCTCCTGTAGTAAGGTGCAAGAATAAAGAAATCTTTCGACTCACTCTTAACCCACACTAGTGCAAAACACCAAAACCAAGCAGATAAAATATCCTAGATCATTCTAGAATATCCTGAACCATCCCCATAGGACTGTTACAAAGGGAGGTTTTCCAAACAGAACAAATTTCTAAAGATTTAAAACAGTATTTTTCAATTTCGTAAGTGTTTAAAATTTTTTTAAAGGGTTAGTTGTCTTCATGAGTATTGTGCATTGACAGCCACACTTCCTACACAGGACCCCAAACTTCTCAGTTACCTATGATCACCAGAATCCACTTCCCCTTGCTAGAAGCGTACCCATTGCTTTCATTGTGCAGTAGGAGAAGTCTCGAGCATGCACCATTCCATCTTTGCTTTTTCTGTCTGCTTTCCTGTTTCTTCAGTCCTTCCCCAACAACCAAACAGTGTCAACCTGACTGGCCACTAGGACTCTGCTCCCTCCACGACCACACCAGCCTGCTGGACACCAGACCAAGAGGGAGGGGACAGCCCGAGGTCTGAAGGATGTGCTGGGACTCCCCGGGTGAGCTCTGGGATCAGGACCTCTGCAGACCTGCCAGCGAGACTCCCCTGACAGCCCAAGAGTCTGCTGCTGAGGAAGTCTCTCCTTAATCTGCAGCACCACCTTTTGAAGAGACATTGCATCTGGAGGGAGCATCAGGCAAGATCCTTGTTGGGAATCAGAGCCATTAGCTCTCTGAGGGGATGAGGACTTCTGTGAGGCATCCTGTTCGGGCTTCTGGCTTGGAGCAGAACTGCCTAGTATCTCTAAAGTCTCATTCGTTTTAAAAAGCTCCTGTCCTCATGATCAATTTTGTCTAAATTTAAGAATAAATCCTAAGCTATCTCTTGAACTGAACTGAGTGATATTCTTCTCAGCTTTGTATAGAAAAGCAACCTCAACAGAAGAAAAGATGTGTCTGTTTCTTAAAGTGAGAAAATGACAATTAAGGGAAGATAGCAATCGTGTGGCAGAACTTAATGCTACAACTCAGTGTACCTAGCCAAAGGGCCCAGGAACCTGGTTCCAACTTGGGGACCTTGGTCACTATAAATGGTCACTTCACCTTTGCAAAACAGGCCACTCAGCCTCCCCTGCAGAGACCACCTGCCCAGAATGCTCCCTGAAACAGCAAAGATTAGTTTCAGCCGCAAGGTCTGGTTTGGCAGTTTAACTCATTGCCTCCTAGCGAGAAGTTACTTGTTCTTTCTCTTTATACTAAGTAGCTTTTCTTCCTCTTGTTCTAAGGGCTGGAGAGTCTCTGCCCCACTCCCAGACCATTCACTCCCCTTCTGCCCCCAGGCTAAGCCTTGAAGATGGCATTTCCAGATGGCTTGTTGCTGGATTTGGCCTGGGGAAGGCACTGGTATCCAATCAGAAGCCAGGAGGAAGAAAGAGCAGGGATTTCCTTCCCCATCACCTCCCTGTGTTAGCCTGGTTCTGGGGTTCTGGATGAACCCTTCCCCTCCCACAGTTCCCATCAGGAAGCCCTCCTTCCTGACCCCTCCCCTACAGGGTTCATAAGACAGCTCCCCCTCCCCCCACTCCCACCCCCATACCTTGTCCTCAGCCCTGGGGCTGGTAGCAGCTTCCCACTGATCCTCCTTTCTGGGACCACAACATTCCTGTTCCTTCCTCTAAGGTTCTCTCCTCATGTTCTGAAGCAGTGCCCCCACTAGAGTCTGTTTTTGAGCCATCAAGTTCTGTTTCCTGCCTGGAACTTGCCTGCCACAGGCACACTGAGCTCCCTGCTCTGACTCAGATACTCCAGGCAAGACCCTGCCTCAGTGTCCTGTCACCTACTTTTCCATTTCCCTGTAACACTCACCTCCCAGATTTCTGCTTAGCTCACTCCCTCACCTCCTTCAGGGTCGCTGTTCAAATGTCACCTAATCAGAGGAACATTCCCTGACCACCCTCTACAAAATGGCAGCCTCCCTTCATTCCCTTGTACCTATCACTCTCAGTCTCCTTTATCCTCCTCTGGCTGACTTAATAAGGCTTTTTATCATTTGACATCATACTGCATAGTTATTGTATTTTTTGTTTGTTTTTTCTCTTCCCCAACTAGGATGGAACCTCCTTTAGAGTTCATTACTAAACCTAACCGGTGTCGAGAACACAGTAGGTATTCCAGCAGCATTTCTTGAACGGTGCATGATGTAGACATTGACTCTTTCCTTCAAAACATCAGGCTGAGAACTCTGCATGCAGCTTCTTCCTGTGACCCCCTATACACCATCTCAGGGAGTAATTACTGAATATTCAAAGGCGCTTGGAGCTGTAATCAGAGATACTGGGTACAGCAAAAAGAGAAATTAAGATAGGAAAGAAAAAGAATCCCCAAATGCCAACTACCACCAAGATTTGGAATCTAGCAATAAGCCCCCAGAACACGAGGTACAGGAGTGGGACTATATGGCCAAACCAAGAATGGGTGGGACTGGGCTGAACAGAAAAGGAATAGGAAAGGGTGAGTGATTAGGTGAAGGAGCCGTGTGGTGTGGCCAGTTTTTGTCCTTGGAGAAAGGAGGAGAAAACGCAAAGCCCCATATCTTTTCATATTGTGCTTCCTCTTTATGAAAACTGCCAACTTCCCTCATGTTACTTAGGCAACACCTCACCAAAAAAATCCCTCACTTTCTGAAGCAGGAGCACTGGGGCCTTGTCCCTTCTCCTTCTCAAGGGTCTGAGAACATCTACAAGAAAATGGGCATCTTAAAATGAAGTTCTATTGGCCCTGAGGGAAAATGTAAGATTTCATGGATGAGAATGTAGTTCACCTTTAACAAACATGGAATCACTCAGAGACTGTGAACCTGGAATCTTGAGCCCACCAGGTTCTGATCACACCCACACCACATCTCCCGGCACCTCCCTGCCACTCCCCAGCCAGAGTCCTGCTGGTCCCCTGACGGTTCTTGGCCTTTACTAATTTTAGCTGCTCTCAAAGGAGGGTGGTGGTATCTCATCATGGTTTTGTTTGCAGTTCTCTAGTGACTAACAATATTGAGCATCTTTTCATGTGCTTACTTTCTATCTCTACATCTTCTTCGGAGTGTCTGTTCAAATTATTTGCTCGTTTTTAATTTTATTGAGTTTTGAGAATTCTTTATATATTCTGTATACAAGTCCTTTATCAAATAAGTGATGTGCAAATGTTTCTTCCAAGTCTGTGGCTTTATTGTTCAATGTCCTAAAGAGTATCTTCCAAAGAGCAGAGGTTTTAAATTTTGATGAAGTCTAATTGATCCATTTGTCTTCTGTGGACCATGTTTTGTTACTGTATCTAAGAAAACTTTACCTAAGCCCAAGTCACAAAGGTTTTCTCTTTTCCTCCTTTGTTTCAGAAATGTTTCTTGTTATCTAGTTCATTCTATTATGGTCAGAGAACATACTTTTGGGTGATTCTTTTAAATCTGTTAAGGGTTGTTTTATGACCTAGGATATGACCTATCTTGATGCTCCATTCTTAAAAAGAACACATATTCCATTACTAGGCGGAGTGTGTTTAAATGAAAATTATGTCCAGTTGGTTGATGGTGTTGTTCAATTCTTTTATGTCCTTGATTTTTTGTGTACTAGTTCTACGAACTAGTTCTCTTAGTAAAGAGAAGACTTTTGAAGTTTCTGACTATAATTGTAGAATTTTTTATTTCTCTTTTTAATTCTATCAGTTTTTTCTTCATCTATATTTGAAACTCTTTTGTAGAGACAAAACATTTAGGATTAATATGTTTTCTTTATGAAGTGACTCTTTTTGTTGTTGTTGTTATGTAATGTCTAATATCCCTCTTTATCGCTGGCAATTTATTTTTCTGTGGAATCCACTTTGTCTCATGTTGGCATAGCCACTCTGGCTTTCTTTTGGGTGGTGTTTACATGAAAGATCATCTTCTATTATTTTATTTTTAACCCACACATTCATTTGAAGAGAGTTTTTTCTAACATAATTATTGTTATGCTTGGATTTAGGTTTATCATTTTATTCTTCATCTTTTATTTATTCCCTCTGGGTTTTGCTGCTGTTGTTTATTTCTCTTTCTCTGTTTTCTCTGGGGTTATCTGAACATTTTTTAGTATTCCATTTTAATCTCCCATTTTTTAACTTTTTATATAGGTTTTTTAGTGGTAGCTGCGCTCGTAATTGCAATATGAATACTTAACTCTTCCAATCTACTTTGGTTCAATATTTTACCACTTAGAGTGAAATGTAGAAAACTGACAACCATATAGTCCTCTTTATCCTTCCCCCGTTATGTTGTATTTGTTTGATGCGTTATGTCTAAACATATTTGAAACTTCAGACAATATTATATTGTTTTATTTTTAACCATCAAACATATTTGAAAGAATTCGATAGAAGGAAATTAGTCCATTAAATGTACTGAGATATTATCTCTGTTATCTTTCCTTCACTCTTGATGCTTCAATTTTCCTTCTGGCATAATTTCCTTTCCATCTGCAGACTTTCTTTAGCAATTATTTTAGAGCAGATCTGCTCATAACAAACTTCTATTTCTTTTATCCAAGGATTTTTTATTTGTCTTCATTCCTGAAGAATATTTTCACTGGATATAAAATTCTAGATGAACTTTCCTCATCTTTTAGCACTTAAAAAAATGTTGTCACAGTTTCTTCTATGATTTTTGATGAGAAATCTGAGAAATTCACAGTTAGAATTATTCTCCTACAGAGAATGCTTCATTTCTCTCTGAATGATTTCTAGATTTTTGTCTTTAGTTTTTAGTGGTTCAGTTATGATATATCTAAGTATGGCTTGCTTTGTATTTATCTGGTTAAAGTTTCACTGAGCTTCATGAATCTATAAACTTCCAACTTGCCCCAAATTTATAAAGTTTTCAGACAATTCTTTTAACCTCATATTTCTTTCCCTTTCTTTCTGGTGACATGAATATTTGATCTTTTGCTTTTGTCCCACAAATCCCTGAGGTCTATTACCTTTTTTAAATCTTTTTTTCTCTATGATTAGATTAGATCATTTCTATTGACCTGTGATTATGTTTTTACTTTACTCTGTCATCTCCAGTCTGCTGCAGAGCTCATCCAGTGAGTTTTTTTTCCCTAAATTTTTTTTCCTAAGTTTTTTCCCAAAATTTCCATTACTGTTTTACATCTTCTGTTTCTTTGCTGAGAATTTTATTTTTTCATTCATTTTAAGGGTGTTCTTTACTAGTTGAAGCATTTTTACAATAACTGCTTTAACAATTTATCAGTGTTAGCTAGATATTGACTTGACTTCTATTTATTGTCTTTTTCCATGTGGGTTGAGATTTTTTCTGGTTTGTTGTATGCCAAGTAATTTTGGATTATATTATATTGACTATTATTTCCTGAGATTTTGAGTAGTATTTAAATCTTATAAAGAATGTGTTTTTTTGTGTGTGTTGTTTTCATTTTAGCAAACAAGTGACTCAGTTTGTTTTAGGCCACAAGTTCCAATGAGTCTTATGAGGGCTGTGGTTCCCATACCAGTTCAGTTTTCAAAGCCTTTGTAGTGCTGTTTGGATCTGACTCACATGTACATCACTGAGCAGCCAGTCTGGGAAATGGATAGAGGTATATCCCATAGTTTAGTTCTCAAAATCTATATATGCTATTTAGGGTCAATGCCACGATATGATAGCTCAGAGGGGTAGTCCAGGATTTCATAAACCAATTTAAGGGCTTTCTCTAGAGTTTTAGTTTCCTACATGCTCCCATTGCTGCTATTGTTGCTACTGCCATGGGATTGCTTGGGGTGGGATAAAGAAAATAAAGACTAAGAATGGTTAAAAGAAAAATAAGGATTTCTTCACTGTCTCTCTCTGAATATTAACACTTATCTCTCTCAAACCAGAACTAGAGGAATTCTCCTTGGCCTCTCTCTATTTACAACCCACTGCCCTCTTCCAAATTTGGGGCTGATTTAATTCAGGAAAATACCAGATGGGGGAAATAATAAAATTACCCCCTGTTTAGTAGTACAAATTCTAACCTTTCTCTCAATACATCTGCTACCACTCACTTTACAAAGTCCTCAAGTAGCTTCCCAATTCATTTTGTCCAGTCTCTGTATTCAGCAGATACTGTATGGGTCTCAGCCTATTGCTAGTGATGCTACTAGCTAGAAATGCCTGAGACATTCACCTGGGCCCATACCAATTGTGGCAGCTCCGCAAACACTTTCTCAACCAGAGCCAATGTTGTGGTTGGACCAGCCCTTGTGGTTCTTATTATGATTGCAGGCCATATCCAGCAACAACCATCAGAGAAGATCAAAAAACAAGGTTTTTCGCTCACAGGTCCTGGAGGGTACACAGCATGCACAAGGGCCACACAGCAAGGTCACAGGTAGAGGGAGAAACCTGGGGCTCTGCCTTTATGAGGGTCCAGGTTGCCTAGGGTTTCATAAATTCATTCTTTATCAGTGAATTTAAAAAATAAGAGCAGGAATTAAGGTACAGGAAGGGAAGAGCAAGGTCACTCAAATGGTTAGTTATCTAGGTTACCTAGAGCTTTCTAAAAAGAGAACTTCACAGGGGATGGCAGCCTGGTTTCTTATCTAATTTTGTTAATAACTGTGTCATATCCCTGACAACATATTTATTCTAGATGGATGTCTTTAAAATGGATGCCTTGGCAATTAATAGTTGACGTCAGGCACTTTAGACTACAGTGGGAGAAACAGGCTAGAGTGTGCTTACTCCATCTTACCTAAAACCAGAACCTTCGACAATAATGTTTTTCAGTGGAAGAGTTACATGCACTTTTTAAATTTTTTCCTCACATTTTTCTAATTAAAAGCAATAATAGCTATAGAAAATACCCAAAACAATTGAAGGACAATCTGGATTTGTCCTTCAAAGGGATAGGTGGTTTTTGTTTCTATCTCTTGGTGGCCTGCTTCAAGATTATTTGGTAAGAATTCTAGATAAGCTCCAAGGAGAACTTCAAGGACCGATCAAAGAATGCACTCACTTCTGGTCTGTACGAGTTTCTATTAGCTGAATAAAGCATGGCAACCATGTAACTGGCTCCAGTCATCAAGATTCAAGGCCTCCCTGCCAATGGAATACCAAAACCAACCTAACTGGATACCAATGGTGCCACCGCATCTGATTGTGTGGGAGGAGTTATATTTCCTCTTCCAGGAGGAAATTGTAACAATTGCTTAGTACTTCTATGTTTGAGCACTGCTCTAGATAATTTCACACATTATTAAATTTGTCCTCACCACAACCGAATGTGTAGTATTATTTGCACCCCTTACAGCTGAAAAATCTGAAATTCAGTAAGGGTAAGGCCCTTCCCAGGTTCCCAGAGTGACTAAGTGGTAAGATCCAATGGGAATCTTGTTTCTATATTCTTCCCACACATTGTGCTGCCCCTTCAAGGGAGTTATTTATGTTTGATTACTCTTTATATACCTGGGGGTTTTCACCTGGGAGGACTCTGTAAATGGATTCTTTAATCATTAACATTGGTCCATCTCTTGTTGAGTTTTCCCCCCATTTTTTCCTGTTTATTTCCTTTTTTTTTTTTTTTTTTTATTTTACTGTCTACTCTGTCCTCCAAACCCTGCTCTGTGAAGCAAGGAGCATCAGGAGATGTACTTTCTTTAACCCATGAGCCATCTGACCTTACTAACAAACCCTAAAAAGTAGCCTCAAACTTTAAGTAGCCTCAAACTGATAAGATTTACTTGGGGTGCTTGACAGAATGCTGATTCTACGGCCCAGCTAACAGGTTCTAAATCAAGAGGTGTGCTAGGGCACGGGAATTTTTGGTTTTAGCAAGTAGCCCAGGTAATTCTGATGCAGGTGGACCACAGCACACTTTAAGAAACCTTGGGCTAAAGGAACAGTATTAGCAGGTCACCTTGTTTTGTATAACGTTTAGATGAACACGCAGTCAGCATAAATGGGCTAATAGTAATTAATACTAAACACTTTTTATTTTGCCTGAATTAAGAAACAGACTATTCATAGTAGCAATAGCTATGACTTGCCAGGGGCTTATTCTGAGCCAGTAACAGTACTGGGTATGTACACACATGATCTACTTAATCTTCAAAGTCATTTGGACAGGTGTTACTGTCCAAATTTTAAAGAGGACAAAATTAAAACTTGGGAGGCTAAGGCCAGCCATAGCTAGTACGTGGCTAAACCTGGATTAGAACACAGGCTTCTGTGATCCCCAAGACAGTGCTTATTCCACACCACCAGGCTTTTTCTTCCTAGTAATTACCTTGGGGGGAAAGGAAGAATGATTATTATGTATAAACTCTGCATAGGATTAGCCTGTCTCCCTGAAAATTAGAAAGAAATATAGCTGGCCATAAAGAAAAACCCCTGACAATGAGCCCAGGAGAAGCTGTGGACTCTTCCATTAAATGTCTTTAGAGCATAAAGAACTCAGCTTTTTAGTTTCATCCTTCCTGAGGCAGAGAAATGGAAGAGATGACCCAACCCTTTTTGGGGCCAAGAATTCCATTAAAAATTGCCCTCAACGAAATCCCTATCTCCATTCTAAGGGGCTTGCTGTAGTCAGCTTTGCTGGCCTGTTAGGTACAAACATCTGGAAGGCAGGTGTTTGATTTTGTAGGTGCCAGAGGACACGCAGCTGAGCTGCACAGCTGAGGGGACAGGGGAGGAAATGTCTTACATTGATGTAGCACCTTTTGACTCTCCCTAAGCCCCCTTCAACAGGGAAGTGAAGGGGTTGGGAGGAGGTGACTAGAGGGCCACCAGCTGTGGAACAGCTGCACAGGGGAGCATTTAAGACTAGGACAGGAAGAGAAACACAGAAGGGCAGTCAGTCTCAGAGAGGGGTCTGCGGGAAGTGGAGGGGAATGGGGCTAAATCTTCCTGCCTGATGCTGCTCTGGGGAGGGCCTGGTTACTCAGAGACCAAGGACTCTCGGCTTCTAGTTCTCCTAGGAGAGGTGAAAGGAGGAAGAGGAAAGCGCATTATTCTTTCATTAAAAACAAAGAGTCACACAGGCACCATTTGTGAGTTCCTCCCTTCCATGGCCCTACCTGAAACTGGCTATGGAATTCAAAGAGCCCACTACTCATATGTGCAAGTGGTCTCAGCATTCATTTTCTTAAATCCATTTGTATCTTATTCTAAGTTCATAACCCAGCTTTCATTCCCATAAGGTTTCTCCCCAGAATGGTGCCAACATTGGAAAGTACCCCCTGATCATGGGTAATGGATCCACCTGGTACCTGCTAGGATGTTCAGTGTCCAGCCTCCCTAGGCCTCTGACCTCCATTCCCTTCGAAACCAGCCTCCTCTTCAGGGCACCACCAGAGGACCCTCGAACCCTTGGAATGTCTACACTTGCCTTGTCACTCTCTGAGACATTCACCTTCCTCTCTTTTTCCCTCCTACTCTAGAACACCAATAAAATCTGGTGGCTTTAGGTGTTTACCTTCAATTTCAAAGTAGCTTCTGTATTCCATGTTGCAATAAAGGGAATTATAAAATGCAAAGCTAATGTCGCCTTTGTATGTGCTAAGCACTTTTCTAACTATTTTACATACATTAGCTCACTTAATTCTCACCAAAATGTTAAGAGGTAGGTCCTATTGCCATCTCATTTTACAGACTAGGAAAGTGAGGGACAAAGAGGCTTCATAATTTAGCCAAAGTCACACAGCTGGGCAGTGGCAAAAGTGGGATTTGAACTCAAGAAGTCTGTCTTTAGAGTCTGTGACCCAAGATATAAATTCTACTACTCACAAATTACCTGCTTTCTGAAAACTAGCAGAGGGAGAAACATATTAAAACACACAAAAGTTAATATTTCCAAATTTATTTCCCCACACGAGGAGGAAAGTTTCCTAGGCCTCACTAGACACTTTCTCAGTACCACTGGGCTATTGTATAATTTGTCTCTGCTCAAATGCCACCAGAAAAGGAAAGGATAAGGCCCCGAAAATAGAAAAATAGAAAAAATACAGTTCTGCTTCAAAGAGGTTAACCTGGAACAGACCAAGTTTTAAACCAGAAGTACTGATTTATTTTGAGGAGCAGGGTTAAAGGTTTGAGCTGGCAGCAAAACTGGTGGTTGAGTTCCTTAAAAAAAAAAAAAGTCACTTTCCAAAAATGTGACTTGAGTGATATGTTAAACCTGGTACATATGTTCTCTATCAGCTTATAAAATACAAATGTGTTCTTAAAACTAACTGAATGAATGAATGAATGAATGAGAATTTCTCCATTTGGGATCCATAAAAATTTCAAGTAGGATGATCAGATACAGCATATTTTCCATAACAAAAAGTAAATTTTGTTTCCATATCACCATCTCTGATCTCCCTCCTAAGTTCCCTGCTCAAATTTCTTGGCCCTTTAAAGTCATCATGGCACAATCTAAATCCTTTATTCTTCCCCTAAAACTACCCCCATGCCTATAATCCAAGCTGTAATGTCAGCATTACCATCTTTTCCATTTTCCAAGTCTGAAACCAAAGAGTCAGCCTGTATTTTTCTCTCTGTCTCTAGTATCTAATCAGTCTCCAAGAACTAATAACACTTTTTTCCAAATATCTTCTAATTGCATTTCTTGCCCATCCTCAGCCATCCTGTAATGCAGTCCCCAACATTTTTGGCACCAGGGACTGGTGCTCCTATGAGAATTGAATGCCTGAGTGTCTGAGGTGGAGCTGAAGTGGTGATGCTAGCACTGGGGAGCAGTTGCAAATACAGATGAAACTTCACTCCCTCACCCACCATTCACTTCCTGCTGTGTAGCCCAGTTCCTAACAGGCCAGGGACCATACCATCTGAGGCCCAGAGGCAGGGGACCCCTGCATGAGCTCAGGTATTCATTATTCTTATTTAGGTTTTTTTTCCCCAGAGCCTAAAGCTGGCTTCCTGGCCTCTTTTCTTCCTCTAATCTCAACTCTTTCCCACTGTCATCAATCATCTTATGATAATACTGTCCCTCCCATGGTTCCCCAATCCCTGCAGAATAAACTCAAGTGTCCTCGTTGGCTCTCAAGGTTGGCACAATTTGGCCCCAAGCCCACCTGACCAATTCTACTTCCCACCCCCTGAACACCATAGTCTCTGGGTTAAAACCCATTAGATACCCACAGTTTATGTAAACATCCCTGTTCTGTTTTCATATGTGTAGTTTCCTTTCCCTGGAATTCACTTCTCCTTTTTCTCTGTACTGAAGAATCAGCTGCAATGTCACCTCTGTGACATTTCCCACTAGCCTAAACAAGTTTAGCATCTTTAGTATAAAATCCCAAAACCTACATTCAAACAAAGAAATTAATACAATTGAGTTATAAGTCTTCTGATTCAACTGAGTTCCCTCATATTCTTAGTAACCCAGAGTGCCTAGGACACAGGAGGCAACTCATAGTTTCTTCAATGAATAATGAATGTAACCGTATGAAACATTTCATCAAATGTAGCCTCATTTAATCACGTGAGAAGTCAGCATAGAGTCTGTTCAGGAGGGCAGAATACCTGGCATTGAACACTGGCTCAACCTGTCAGCTTTCTTGTTTTGATCACGTTTAACTGCTCCGTGCCTCAATCTCTTCATCTACAAAATGACAGACCGTTAGTACAGACGTCCAGGTGTTGCCATGAGCATTAAATGAGTTTTGTACCTGGAAGGCGCTTAGAAGCATGTCCAGCAAATAAGCACATACTCAATAAACTACAGTTACCATTAGCAGCTTTATAAAGATGACTTACAAGATTCTGTTATCAAGACCTATCTTACATATACTCCTTCCTTTTAAATGATTTGGAGTCTAAAGCCAAGTCATGCCAAACACAGCTTTCTAACTCATATGTTATTATCAGTGTTTTAAAACAATAGTAGGTGGTATTTCTTTACCTAGATTCTCTGTGTGACTCGCCTGTTAGGTCCAGGAGACGGGATACTGTGTTTATACCCTTCCTGTTCCCTCATTTTTCCTTTCCACTCAGTGGGTTCCTCAGAACAGAATCTCTCCTTGGACCTAAGAACCTCCTGAGGAACATGCCAACTACAGGGCCCAGGATACTCACAGATTCTATTTCAGTAGATCTGAAGTGGACCCCAGAATCTGTATTTTTACAGCTCCCGAACTGACTCTAACGTAAGTCCTACGTGCCCTTCCTACTGCTCTATTAACTCCCATCCATGACCTAACAGGGGAAGGAGAAGTCTCAGAATCTTCCAGAACAAAAGGAGGAGGTAGTAGCAGTCACAAAAGCTGGAAGGCACCTATCCCATGATGATCTCCTTACCTACTGTGTTTCCAAGCCCATAAATAATAATCGCCATGGTAATAATAGCTGGAGTAAGTGGACTGAGATGAAACACAGGTAAAGGGGAGCCACAGCTGGAATGTGCAGCCGTGTAATGACATGGGGGAGGGAGGAGTCCTGCCCCTCATCAGGGAGGGCCCACAGTGGCCCCATCACCTCTCCAACCACAGGGCAAAGAGCAAGCCATCCTCTTGACGTTGCTGCAGGGGCCAGAAGTAACATATGGAATAATCCCCACATGATATCTGTGACTCCATGGGTGACCCCATTGAGACCAAACAAGACTGGTAATACGTGGGACCACTTCAAACCACACTCCTTCACTCAGGCATCGAACACTGTGCCCCACCCCAGAGGTCACCCACTTCTTTCCAACAGCCCTCAGCTCCCATTACGCTCAACCAGTACAGGCAAGACACTGTGCTAGAGACAGGAAGGTCACAGGAGGTGCAGCTGCAGCCTCCCCAGACTTACTTCTTTGCAGAGATGAGAGTCATAATTATTGAAACCAGACAAGAGAGAGGAAAAGGGACCTGTGCTGGGTCTTCCTTTCTTGCTCCCCAAGGTCCAGCCTCCACCTGTGACCTGCTCTGTGCCCCTAGAGGATGACTTCTCAGGAACACATAAACCAAGCCCCCACTCCCTCTGTCTTCCTTGAGTTCAGTTTTTGGCAGGTGACAGTGGGAAACTAGAGGACGGGAAGAACAGTCCCCCGTTCCGGCCCGAGTTGGCAGTGGCTGCACTTCACTACCTGAGGACAGAGCTGCCCTTTGGAGGCCTTCTCCTACAGCTACCATCTCAATGAATCCCAGCAATTATACTCTCCCCTGGCATCTTACAGACTAGCCACGTATGCTGTCACCCCAGTGCTTCAGCAGCGCTCACTGGTTCCTCTTAACCTATCTACAGCAGAGTAAACAGAGCCTTCATTAAACGCTCCTGGATTGTCTGTCCTTTGTGAGTATGGCAGACATGCGGCCCCCTCCCCCTTTCTGTAGCAGATGCTTCTGGTGCTCCGTTCACCCATTCTAGTTGAGCACCATTCCCACTGGCAACTTCTTGCAGAAAGCACCTGCCACAGGGCTATGTATGGCCTACACCCCTAAGAGCGGTCCTCAACAACTTGATTACTATTCCTCTTAGAGCATGTCTCAGAACTGAACACACTAATTCTGGAATCATGCTCACCCTTTTTTTTTTTTTACAGATCTGGAAGGTTAGACCCAAAGAAGTTAAGCAAGACTTCCTGTAAGTCACAGGTACAGGCACGTAGCCCACGTCATCTGCTCGGGGCACAACGTGGACTAAGGTGGCCACAGAGTCCCCCACATCGTCTCCATCCCACCAGCAGCTTCTGCATCTCACCTGCCTTCTCTTTGCAGATGGCATGGGGGTGGGGGACAGGAGAGGTGTTTTTTGGGCCCCTACAAGGGACTGCCACAGTGGGAGCTCGGAGAATTCTATTTACAGCCGCCTCATTTTCACAGGCAGGGGATCTGGACAGCAGGCTGGACTCGTCCAGGATGTGAAGCTCTGGGAGGTGCCAGATTGTTATCACTGTCAGATACAATTTCCTCCCACCGCCTCTGCCCCGCCACCAGGCCCGTGGTGTCCATCTGTTTATGGAAATGGTGAGGTCCTGGCCAGGTATTTTTAGACAGAGCCTTTGTTGGGCAGGACTGACTTCCCGCCACAGCCCCACTTGTCAGCACCATCCAGCTTCTCTTCTTCACTTATTTGTTGTAAAATTCTAATAATATACAAAAACACAAAGCAGGGGGCTGAAGTTTCCTCAGAATGTGGCGGGTGCTGACCTTTCTCTCCACCCTCCTGCAAGAGCAGATTTTCCTGTTTTGATTTACTTCCGTTTCTGGGTTTTTTGGTTTTTTTGTTTTTTGTTTTTTTTGGTTCTTTTTCTGCTCCTGTCATTATTTTGAAAAAAGAATAATGTGCAGCTCTTCTCACCTCCATTGAAAACTAAGCTTTATTTGAGGACTTCCTGGGGAATGGGAAATTGCTCTGTGTGCTTGTGACAGCTGAGTCTGGGGAGGAGAGGAAATGAGGAGCAAGGGGAATAAACAATACGTTAGTGTTAACACTCTTGGGTCGATAATATGCTACTAGTGACCAGCCAATCCAAACACCATTTTACAGAGGAAGAAACTGAGATACAATGATGGGAAGGAAAGCAATTCCAGAGCATAAAGCACCAAAACAATACGTAAAGTAACGAAGGTGTATTAATCCCAGTTCTCTGCCATTTGGAGCATAGGATGAAGCTGTAGAAATAGCAGGGTCCTGATATCAGGGAACCTGAGATGAAAGGTCCTGGGGCAAGGAGATCATTTCAGGATAAAAGGAGCTCTAAGTGGCAGCCCGGCAGCCTACAGTTTAGAGTGTGGGTGCCACTGGATGGGGGCAAGGAGGGAGCATCAACTTGTGGAAGGAGAAGTGATAGGTAGGAGAAGAAAAGACCAACATGACACTTAAAGATAACACTCATCGCAGTGCTTTATAAGTCAACTGTGATGGGACTGAGATGTTTTCATGGTGGTTTCAATGGAATCCAATCAGATTCTGAACCATGTTATTAACCGAACAGCTTTGGGAAATTGATTTTAAATTTTCTCATGAAAAAAAAAAAAAAAACTGTGGTGTATACCTGGCTCCAAATTTAAACTATTTGTGCAAAGTTTAAACCATTTAAATTACGAAAGACAACTTCCATCAAGTGCATGTAAATAAAGATTCAGGGGAAACGTGGTGGATGTGGAACTGGCATCAGGAGAACCGATTCCAGCTCCACCTCGGCCGCTAACTCACAACAGCACGTGGGGGAGTGACTTCATCTCCCAGGGCCTCCGTTTCCTCCTCTAGAAAGGGGAGGACCTGCTTTAAATTTTCTTCAAGTTCCTTTTCTTTTAAAAAATGTCCTTGTCTTATCCGAGATCCAACAGCAAGTTGGGGTTGGAGTCTCTATCTCCCAACTGGCATTTAAATTGTTTTTATTGTTTTCTAATACATATTGAAGTAAAAATAGAACTGGAGTATTGAAGATAGATAAGTGTGCAGCCTCAGGACTGAGAGGCTGGATTGGAAACCTGCCTCCACCATGCACCAGCTCTGGGCCTTGGGAATGTTTTAACCTCATTGTGCCTCGGTTTCCTCACTATAAACGAGGACAACAATGATATCTTCCTCATGCGATAGTTGGGAGAATTTAATGAGTTAATGCATCGAGAGCTCTTAGCCTGTCATATAGTAAGCGATATAGGTTAAATATTAAAACATTTGCCTGCTGCCATCCTAAATCACCTCCTATACCGCTCCACTTTCTAAAACAATGAAACTGAGGGTGAGTTCTAATCCATTAACAGAAGAAGGGGAGGGAGGAAAACAGCAGTAAATGTAGAGTATGCGGAGAGGGGGTGGGACTCGCTTTTAATTGGGATGTACCGGTGAGCATTACCCCTGCTGCACATCAGGACTCGGGGACTGGAGGTGTAAACTCCCAGTTTTTCATTGGTCAGGCCCAGCAGGCACATCTACACATCTTCACAGAGAGTTAGCAGGCCTGCTGGTCCCCAGTGGACAGATGAATGCTGGGCGTGGGCAGCACACATCTATGGGCTTCAAGAGAAGTAGAGAGAAGAGCTAACCTGGAAATCAGGAGACTTGGGCTGCATGTCTAGCTTTAGAACTATTGGTCACATGACCACAAGCTATCACTTCCACTCTCAAGTACCAGTTGCCCACATGCCAACAAAGGGAAAAAGATAAAAGTCAAGGTTTCCACTACTTAATACGGTATATCTTGGAGACAGGGGCAAGTTCTGAACAAGTTCACGCATATCTCTCTGAGGGGTTGCAGGGGCATTTCTGAGCAGGCCGAGGAAGCTTGACCACTTAAAAGAAATGCATGAACACCCTTCCTCCAGATCTTTAAATTCCATTCTGCTCTAACCCAGGTCCTTGTCCTGAGACTAGAGTTAAGGAGTGGTCACTGGGCATTTTTCAGAGTCACCTGCTCCTTGGCCCTTCTCCAGAGGGCAAAAAGAAGAACATGCCACTTCCCCTAGGGATGCCATCAAATAGACCACTACCCTACTAACAGTCGCCCACCCTACCTACCTGCATGTTCTCACAGAGTAGTGGCGCTTATTAAAATGCAGATCCTTGGACCAACTTTGTACCTCGAAATTTCCAAAGGCAAGACTTGGGTATCTCTATTTTAACAACTTCCCTTAGGTATTTCTGATCTAGAGCCCCATTTAACAGTTCTAGCTCCAAAAATTATGAAAGTGTATGGCCATTCTTCTCTCAGCTGGAAGGTACAGACCACTGGTTGAGTGTGGCTTTGTCTTCCATTATCCAGCTAGAGAGCTTCCTGCAGAAACCAATATGGCCTACCTGTTCCGCTCAGGGGCATACAGTATATAGACAGGAGATAAGGGAGAGGGGGAGACGGACCCTCAGACAATTAATTAAAATCCATCTCACACTTAGAGGTATAATGAGACATGGTTAAACATGATGGGCCCCTAGGGAAAGCAGTGAAGTAGGAGCCAGAGGAAGGAGCATGGGCTTCAGACACACACAACCTGGGTTTGAATCCTCACCACTTATTAAAGTGATTCCCATGGGCCTCAGTTTCCTATTTTTGTCAGGTGGACTGAATAGTCAGAGACTCATGAAAATCAAATAAATTACTGTACCTGGCACAGAATAGATCCTTGGTGACCTCCAGCTCCTTCCTTCTTGTCTCTGGAGTTTACTAATGACTGTCTGCCAGGATGACAAAAAAATTATTTCTTATCAGGACCTATTGTTAACTCCAGTTGTCAGAGATAATAAGATATTCATCTAGGTGTCTAAGAAAAAAGAATTTTGTTTTATTTCCTATTGTTAGACTGAAAATAAGATTCTATCCTCTGGGATCTTGGGGGCTATTTGTTTTAGCCTTCAGAGGGTTCTGAACCACCAGGAGTGTCACATTCTAAAAACAGACGGACTTGCTTTCCCAATGGGAATGGGGTCCTCTGAGCTGCTCTTCTCCAACAGAGGGTCCAGCATGGTCTGAGATCGAGGCCAGCAATTCCTCTCTAGGGACATGTCAAACCAAGATGCCACAACAAATGACTTTGTTGTTTGTTGCTTCTCCGTCAGCTGAGTCTATATCATTTACAAAGTACTTTCCCACACAGGACCGCACGATTATGTCAACGTGACGGTGGCGATGACATCTTAATGACTCTCTCCCTCACCTGTCCTTCTTTGCTCAACTATCACCTTCTCAGTGAGGCCTACCCTTACCCTATGAAAGCTTTCTTACCCTGTGGTGTTTTAAAATATTTTTTTCTTATATGCAGCACCATGAGAATGCACCCTGCAGACCTCCATCTCCCGGCAGCGGTCAAGGGCCTCAACTGTTCTGATTTGAAATCCATCACTGCGTTAGAGCTGAGACCACACAATCCACAGGCTGTTCCCAGCCAATGACTGAGGATATCAGGGAGACATGCAACTCTTTATATCCAGCTTTGGCTTGAGGACGCCCTGATGACCTTGCCAAACCAGATATCTCCACCCAACCTTCTCTCTCTCTCCTCACTCAGGGTCAGACTTGCATGGTGGTCCAATGGCTCTCCCAAGCTTTCTCCAGCAGCCTTCCTACTTTCCCTCACATAGTCATTTCCTTCAAGGAACTTCTCCCATGGTCAACCCTTACTTGGTGTTTGCCTCTCAGGAGACCCAGACTAGTACCCTACAGCATTTATCTACAAACATGCTAAATTATTTGCTTACTATATTTTATTTTCCATATCCACCTACAAGAAGGCAGATTTTTTTTTAATTATTCTGTTCATTGATGTAGCTCAGGCACCCAGAAGGTGATGCTCAATGTGTAAATAAACAATGCCCATTTTACAGATAGGAAAATGATACTCAGAGAGGTTAAGTGACTTTCCTAAGAGGCTCAGCCAGTAAGTGATGAAGTTAGGTTTAGAACCCCAGACTTCTGATCCCAAAACTCTGATCTTTCTTCTCTCTTCCCTCACTATCACCTCCTCTTTGCACTCTTCTCATGCATCTTTGTTCTCCATTTCTCTTTGTTTCTCTACTTATAGGTCTTTCTCTTTGTCCGACTCTTCCTCATGATGTTGTTTGCCTTTCACGTGCTCAGTCTTTGTGGTTTGTGACAGGGTAGGAGGAGAGTGTGTGTGTGTGTGTGTGTGTGGTGTGTGTATCTACATTGTGGCAGAGGTTGACTGGTGTGTCAATATCACTCAGGGATGTGAGACACAAGAAGGGGGCGGTGAGTAGAGGGGATGTGGGTGGAAACTAAAGGCAGCCATGAAGGTACAGGACTAGCAAAAACCCTGAAAAGCAGCAGGAAGATTACTCAAGGAAGTGAGAAAAAAAGGGTATAGAGCTGATGGGAGTTAAATGACCATGACCCTACTCACATCTTTGTGACTTTGGCTCAGTTCCTTCAATGAGTTGTCATCCCCACTTTGGGATTTCCGCTCAACATTCTTCACAGCAATACAGACCAAATCAAATGCAAGGGGGAAGGGGAAAGAGTGTTCTATAAGTGGAAACAAACGTGAATGTCCTTAAGGAAAGACAAGTGGACATAGGTCATGAGATCCAAGGCCAGGTTGGGGTGTCCCTCCCACTCTACACTGGCCCTCAAATGCTGCTGCCTATCTGAGTTGTTAGAAAGAGGAAATACCTTCAGCCCGTGGCATCTGGGCAGCAACAAAGGATTTCCGGACAGTGAGCGTGGGAGAGGTGATAGAACAGGTGCCCAGGAAAAGCTAGGAGTCACCTTCCTGGAGCGTGGGATCAATTATCTGGGGTGATTTTCACACGGTCTTGAGTGCACACCTGGGAGGGGAGATGCATTAGGCTCAGGAGGATGACAGATGGTGAATGGAGCCCAGGAGAGGGGGACAGTGGGCTCAGTGTTGCCTGCAGGAAGAGGCATCAGCAAACAGCATTGTGAAAGCCCCAACCATGCAGAACACTGTGCCAGAGCCATGAAGGGCTGGAGATGAGTTGGCACAGCCCTGCCAGAGCCCTCTCAGCCCTGAGACTCTGGTTCTTGGGCCTTAAGAAGGAACAAGAGGGAGAATATGGAGAACTGGTGTCCTTTTCCAATCGCATAGGATGATCAAATGCAAAGTGCAGTGACAGTTTTGTCTTCATTCTACCCTGCCTTGCCTGACATTGTCAAAGGTCCCAGCACACATCCCAAGGGGCCCACAGCTACATGGCAGCAGAAACCTCCTGACATAGTAGAACGTGTTCTTTCTGTGCCTCAATGACAGCTCCAGGAGCCTCCACTGATTTACAACGTCACTGGGCTCTCCCGCCCACTCCAAGACTGGAGAGTCAGTAGCCAGGGAGAAGGATTTAATGAAAACTCTGCCAGTGACTCACTGAGTGACAGGGCAAATGGACAAATGACAATGTTTTCTCCAAAAGAAAGCCTTAGAAGCACCCAGGAGGACACTGATACCCAGGCCACTGGCGAAGTGCTCATCCTGCTCACCAGGTGTGCAGTCACACCCAGTGCCTGCCACCCACACTCCCCGCGACCTGTGCACAGGTGGAGTGCTCTGAGCTCGGAACACCTTCATTCCTACGTGGAGCCTTCACTTACTCAGAGAGCTGAGGTGAGGATGGAACGAGATAAAGAGGTGAAAGCACTTCGAAAAACAGAAGCGTACTATGCAAAGTGAGCTCTCTTTGGCATTTATGAATCCGGTGCTATGGGGCTCTAAGGGGAGATGTTTTCCAAGTTGGCACAGGGGAAACAACCCAGGGTGAACCAGGTGCCTGAAGCCTGTTTTTAACACTGTGCTGTGTGCCGCAAGTCACTCCTCTTCCTGAGCATCTTATGAGTATTATATTTCTCTGAGTTTCAATTTCCTTGCATGTACCATGGGGGGAGTAACAGATAATTTGGGGTGTCTCTTGCAACTCAAACATTTTGGGATCCTGTTCACACAGCCCAGGTAAGAACAGGCTATCTTGCCAGCCTGTCATGGTAGAAGGAGCAAAAGACTGTAGGCCTGACCAGGCTCCGACATCAGCTCCTGTGGGACTCTCCAGGCCTCTGTTTCTTCCTCTAACCAATGAGGTCACGAAGCTTATGGCCCTCCAAGTTCACTGCTAGGCCCAACAGTCCAACATGCAATGGCACCAGCCACCCCTAATGTGGGTCAGTTCTGCACACTCTCTGGTGTAGCAGCCTCATGTCTTTGTCCATTCTTCGCTCTACTCTAAGTTGGGGATGAGATATCCAGGCACAAGATAAACCTAGCAGTCGCCTGCCTTTCCTGCTCACTTTCTTGCTTTCCCTGCCCAGTGTTCACTCGATGGGGCAGATAACAGAAAACAGATGAAAAATCCTTTCCCTATCTTCACCACTCGCAAACATGCTCCCTATAGGGAGCCTCAGGACAATGCCAATGCCTCTTTCTTTTTATATGTGCCTTCTCTGTGGATTAGGGGCAGTGGGCAGTGGGGGGAGTAGCACAAAGTACTCAGTGGAAAAGGGCACGGGAACACTCATTGTCCTGGAGAGTAATCCAAGCAGTTGTTGGTGAGATCCTGAGAGCAAACCCCAGTGGGTTCATGCACTCTGCAAGGCACTGCCTGGCCTGGTGCCCATACTTCCTGGACATCATCCAGAGTGTCCAAGCCAGACAGGACCAGAAGAAAGACAGAGATGGAACCCAACAGATCTGGGGAAACTTTATTCCACTGAGTCATAAACTTGTGGAGTTCCATGAATCCTTAGAGCTCACTCTTAACATAGGATCCTCCTCCATAGTTTTCCTGTCTGCTGGTCCTTCGGCCTCTGCTTGACCATGTCCACTGAGGGTGCTCACTGCTTCGTGAAGCCCGTTTAGTATAGGGACAGCTCTGGATGATAAACATCCATCCATGGACTGAATCAAATTGCCTCCAAGGAACCTGAAAAGTACCCTCTGGAGTGTTATGGAATAAAATGTCTGCAGAGCCACCACTTCCATCCTGCCTCCTTCACCTCTGTGGCTGGGGCATGACTTGTGACCTGGAACACCCCTTCTCTGTGACTCCACTTAGCAGATCTCCAATATAAAAGCACACAAAGAAGTGACAACCTGGAGAAGCCTAAGGTGGTCCTGGCATTCTAACTCTATGAATGATAAAGAAACACAGAGAGATGAACTTATTGAACCTAAAAAATGGGCACAGCTCCCAGCCCCATGCTCTTCTTGTCTTATTGTCTTTGTCTGGGTTTTGTCCCTCGTTTCACTCAGAGAAAGTCATCAAGGAGGTGAAGTAATAGAAGAAAATACTGACCAAGACAGAATCAAGTTCTGGGTTCTGGTCACCCCAGTCTGCCAAAAATAACAAATGAACTAAACAATCATGTGACCTTCATCAAGTTATTGCTCCCCCTCTGGCACTCTTTGACCCACGCCCAGTGACCACCGTGGGTTTTGACTCGGGATTGTGGTATGTAATAGATCATCTTTTCTTTTCTTGGGAGGAGGTAAGAGTCGCTGAGTTCCTTCCTAGAAATCAAGCATTATCTCTTCTCTGCCATCCCATCTAGATGAGGCTGGAGGGGTGGGGTAGTCTCAGATCTCTCTGAGAATGTCTTCGTGTGTTCACAGAGCAAAGCTGGGTCTTGGGTGACATTCCAGGGTCCTTGCACTGTGAAATGAGTAACAAAGGGGACAGGAGGCATGCTGCTGGGAGGGCTCAGAAGGAGGACAGCCTCTATAGGTATCTTGAAGACCTGCTGGGGCACATTATCAGCCTACGTGGGTCAACATATGCCATGGTAAAGCGGACAGCAGGGATTGGCAAATCCAAAGCCCCATAGTGACCCGGAGGCCAGCATGACCACAGCACCATGCTCTCTCTTCAAAAATGTTGAAAGGGCATGGTTCACTGGATGGTGGCTTTATTTGCAGATCCTGACTCCTGCAGGGCCCCCCCTCCACCCTCCTGAGCTTTCAGTGCAAAAAATGACTCAGACCAGGGCAGTATTTCCATCCAAGCAGCCTAAACTAAACTCCATCACAGCTCAATTCCCCAGGCCTTCCCAACACTCTTAACTTACCTTGCCATGTACACTGAGGGACCCTCACCTTTTCTAAGGCCCCATCTTAAGAGGCAGAGCAGTAGGCTGATCTCACATGAGCATCATGGCTGCTTCCCTGTGATTATATTACAAGTCCTGAAAGACCTTCCTGTTAGAAACTGTCTTCCTCACTGGCCTGTCACAGTGAGGTAACAGTCCTCTCTTAAATTTGTAATTGCAATCTGAGGAACCACCCCTCCCCACATGCTCAGTCCTATGTTTGGGTCCTAAGCCTGACTCTACTGTCCTCCCTACTCCCATGATTCAAACCCAGCCAATCAAAGTCATGCTGATTGCACATGACCTGAGACAGGCCAGAGTCTCAGGACAAGTGCTTCTGGGTGACACTGTTGCAAAAAAGTCACTTGCCACTGGGGATGCTCAGCTGCCATTACCTAAACTGAGACCTTGGTCTATTTTGCCACCATAAAGAGAAGCCTCCCAGAGGATGAAGCCAGTGCAGAAGAGAGCAAGTGAGAGAGAGACTCAATGTCACTGAGTGTCTGGATCTAGCCATAGTTTAAGTGGCCCTCCCTCTTAGCTTTAGGTATTTAGGCTGGAAGGAAAAAGGGCTTGTTCTGATTCCAACATCCTTCCTGGTATCTCTGTTCCCCTTCATCAACTGTATGTGAGGAAAGTGAACCTTTTTCTCTTTCTTCCCAGCACAGCTTCACTAAATAATCTGAGTCACCAACACCAGCCCCCAGCAGATTAGTGAAAAATCCTCCTAAAAAATGCAGAGGCTGCAGGAGAACACAGTGACTGGATTTAATGAATGAAACAGCATGAATTTTGGAGTCTGTCAGATTCCTCTTCCTGTGAATCCATTGACAAGTTATTGCATATATTGGGAGAGATTTTTCATTTAATAATACAGATAATTTATAACTACACAATTCTTTTAAATGTAATATCCCCAAAAAAATAATAAAAAAAAGATTAAATCCTGAAATCTCCCTTTAGTCCTACCTATCTTACCATCTCAACTCCACTGCCTCCCCTCAAGGTAACTTTAGAACATATCCTTCCAGATATTTTTAAATTCATACACAGTTTTATTTTCTTATATAAGCAACATAGCAAGAATCATTTCATACTCTGTATTCACCACATAATTACTTAATCCTAAATATATAGCAAAAAAATATTTCCCAGCTTTCCTTGCAATTAGGTTAGGAACATGTGACTGAGTTATGGCCAATGAGAATGTGAGCAGAAGTCACATGTCACTTCTGGTTCAAGACAGTTATGACTGAGAATGGCTTCTCTTTTTCATCTCATGGCTAAAAGTAAAAAATTCTGAATTTACGGGATTACAATATGAAGGCAGCATGGGTTCCAGGCCTCTCCTCCAAAGAAACCCACACCAGAGAGCCAACTGACCCATACCACTTTGTGGTATGAACAAGAAATAAATCTTGGTAAAGTTAAGTTTCTGAGATTTGATGTTACTGAAGAATAGCCTGAACTATTCTGACCGGTATAATTAAAATCATACTCGACCAATTGTTCTGCATTTTACTCTTTTCTTGACAGTATGTATATGCCACTCGTTTATCTTCTCTTCATCAGGATAACAGAGCCATTGGGAGGGGATTAAGTGAGAGCACTGAACATTAACTCTCTGGAACTCAAGAAATCCTTTTCTTTTCCTGCCTGCCCTCTTGATATACCAATTCATATTCTAAAGGAGGCCTGAAACGTTAGGGTTTTGTTATCCCTCCTAGGAAAAAGAATAGATTCTATGCTTTGTGATGCTCTGAGAAGATTTCTTTGTCTCCATACATCTCTCATGCTGGAGCATCACAGGACCCAAAATGCCACCATTAGCTATATACAGCCATTCCTTGATATGCACAGGGATTGGTTCCAGAACCCCCACAGATATCAAAATCTGCAGACGTACAAGCCTTTTCTGTAAATATTTGTATATAACATCCCCCATACTTTAAATCATCTCTAGATTACTTATAATGCCTAATACAATGTGAATGCTATGTAAACAGTTGTTAATACTGTATTGATAAGGGAATAATGACAAGAAAAAGAGTCTATACATGCTCAGTACCAGACACAATCATCATAGGCCTAACTACATAGTATATATCAGCAACAACAGAACAACTTTATTCTAAATATTTTCAACCACAGTTGGTTGAATCCATATGCACAGAACTTGTAGATATAGAGGCCAACCATATTTTGTTGGGCCTGGAGGTTTTAAGACTTCCTACAAAAACTCCAGGAAACATAACACTCTAAACCTCAACTAGTGAAGTGGGGATTAATGGTCCAAGCTGAGAACTCGAAGGTAAAATAGGGTGTGAGATGGGTAACAAGAACACCAAGATAAGAAGGAAAGTAAAAGGAAAACAAAAAGTTCTTTGATTCTTCACAGTTCAATTTCATTCTTTAAAAAGCACATTTCTTTTTTCCAGTAGAGCTCATTCTTTAAAAAGTACATTTCTTTTTTCCAGTAAAGCTCTAGTGTTTGTTACAGTCTGCTGTTTTCTAATTCTTGGAAAAGTGGTCACCCACATAGGGAATCACTGACAAAGCTCCATTAGCCAGAGAGTCCAAGTAACCAGAAGGCCCCAGGGATGTTCAGTTGGGAAGCATAATGATGATGAATCCTGTCCATATTGTTTATGATTTAACAACTGTTTATTATGTAGGATGTCCTGGGTCACTCCTGGGAAACTATTTAAACAAATAATCTGCAGTTAAATGACCTAATAGAACAAGTGTTGTCAGGTTCTTGGAAGAGAACCATGACTTAAAACTGTTCATAGATTCTTAGAATTAGGAGGTACTTCAATATCTTTTAATAAGATCCCTTTATTATAGTAGTGACTAAACTGGGGCCTAGAGAAGTTAAGAAACCTGCCCCAGGTCAATATGTACATTCTTTACACATAACTTTACCACCAAAGGGCTGATGACATTTTTATCACACTGTCTTCTCACCAGGGTTACAGAAAGATCATTGGAATGTGAGCCACAGACTTACATCTAGCATAGGCTCTGACACTCAGCAGTACACGACATTGGCCAAAGGGACCTAACCTTTCTGAACTAGATCCACCACTAAGCTTTTAGGAGCCTGCCAGTTATATGGCTCCCTTCACAGAAAAATGGCTTCACGTAGTCATTTCCTTCAAAAATTGCTATAGCTATGCTTCCAGTCATGAGCAAAGCTAACCCTGCCACCTAGCCACGACTTTCCTGGCCAGAGACAGGAGAGCAGTCAAAGGTAACCACATATCAGCTGAGAATGAGAAAGATCAATGATCTCAAAGATAAAATCATATGCAATCTGCCCAGTAAGCACACTGGTGCTGGCAGCTCTTTTGGGATGCTTAAATGTTAGGCATGGTGATCTCCACTGGGTATCTATCCAACATCTCTCATCACTTTCTCCTTCCTAAGAGACCAGTTTTGTTCAAGTTCCTTCCCTCCCTCACTTATTCTGTGTGCCTTCAGATGTGGGTTTGAATACAGTAACCCAATCATAACAGTCTCATCTCCCTGACCAGTGTTCATTTCAAAAAACTCAGATTTACGCCAATCAACACTTGGAATTCCCTTAACAACTGTTATTTGTCCAGAAATAGGCACATGACTTCAGTTAGCCAATCAGGTAGAAGGGAAGAACTTCCACTGAATGCTGGGGAAAGATTTTTATTCCAAGCTTTTCCTACCTGCCTGTATGTAAAATAAAAAATATATTGCCCCAGCTACTGCTGGCAGCCTTCTTGAAACCAAGAGGGAAGACAGCCTGAGTCAAGACCAACCCTTAGAGGGGAAAGGAGCCGAGCAAACCACAAAGAAATGGATCCAGATGAGCATATCTTCCCTAGCATCTATCCAGCCTCTAGACTTTATGTGAGATTTTAAATGTCTCTTTCGCTTAAACAAGTGAGACCTTTCTGTTTCTTGCAGTTAGAAACATCCTAACCAATGGATGAGGTCAATAAAAATACAAATAGAAGAAAGCAAGTCTCTGAAATCATGGTGTGTCCTCAGTGGGGTTGAAAGATTGCTCCAGTGCCACACCGGACAGTCCTGGAAGTGCAGAGTCCCATGTGCCATGCTGCTGCTCCACATTCCTTTGGATCTCCAAAACAAAACCAGGAATGAAATTTGACCTAGTGTGTCTCCTCCTACAACCCTGGAGGAGCTCAACCAACATAGTCTCGAGTCCTCAGTTTCTATCTATAAAACAAGGGTGATGATACTTGTCCAGATGACCTTCCTAATCCATTGACTATTTCCAAAACCTCACCCATTTTTCTTCTATTCATTCTTTCTATGTTTCCCTGACCTTCTCAACCAAGAACATGGTCAGGTTTAGAGGAAAGGAGTAGATGAAAAGTAGTGGTAATAAAGCCACTACCTGAACAGGTATGGTTTTGCTCTATGGATGACCAGAGCTTCCGAGACACAACAAATTCATTACGATATAAGCGCCTCACCCCTCTCCCTTCAGCCCCATTGCCTGACAACACCTTGCAGAATGGGCTAAGGGTTCCATTCCTTACTGTGTGCCCTCTGCCAGTCTTTCTGGCCTTTAGGACATTATGCATTCCATTCCAGGAGTTCAGATGGTGCTGGAATGCAGCAAGTCACTTCTGCTCCTTCTCCACGAACACCTGCCAGGTACAGACTAGGCCAGGTTCTGAGACTGAGACTCCCCTCGATGAGGGGGCGTTGACACATCAAATTACACTCAATTTGACTCCTGCTTCTTTCCCCATCACTAAACACTTCAGCCAGGGACCCCTGAGGTAACGATATACGCAGAGGGCAACCTTGTAGGGACTATAGGTCTAACAAGATCACATGATAGAGCCTGAGAGGGTGGTACAGGATGCAAGAGGCTATTGCTTTGCTTTGACTCCCAGGAATCTATCCCCCAAATATTTTTCCATTCCCTTAGGACAAGATATGACAGTATTCAGATGCTTTATCTGAAAAACAATGAGGTTGGAACAGAGAATCACTGAAGTCACTTCAGACTACATATTCTTGGTTATAACATCTCCTGGGAAGGAATTCGTGAGACTCCTGGAATGTAAGATGTGAGCCAAGTAGCTTCTCTCTGGCCTCAGTGTCTCCAGTGTTCCTTGGAGCTCTACCTATCTCCTAGCGTCTATCCAGAATCAGAAAGATGGGTGAAGGTGAAAAATGAAGCATAATGCTTATGTTTCATTTTTGTATTTGAATGAAAGTATTTCCCAGTGTCAGTCTCTGTTTCTCTCTCTGAATCTCTCTCTCTCTCTGCCTCCAGGAAGCATGTTAAAGGGTTGACTTCTCACCTTGGTCTTCCCTCCATGTTTTATTCTAGTCTCAGCATTCTCAGGGACTTGTGGGGATTCTTACCACAGGTCTCTCCAGTTGGAAAGACAATTCAGGTCTTCAGAAATTATCCCTGCCTGCAAAGCCTCTGCTGGCGCACTGGGGGTCGTGTGTTTCGCACAGAGCTTTCCTCCCACCAGTTCTCCCGCCCCTGGAGCAGCTGTGTGGGTATTAAGACCGGACCTCTGCAGTTCAGCTTCAGGTCACAGCAGGCTCCCCCCGCCCCCAACACACCCTGTGGGCTGTGAGGTTTCCCTGGCTGGCCTTCCTGCCCCATCAGGGATTGGGGTGCGAGTCAGCCAGCTCCACCTGGCTCCTGATCTGCCCTGGAATGCGTGGACAAGAGGGGGGCAACAGCCCACGGGGCTAAGAAAAACATCTGTGCCTCTTCCCATTCTATGCCTTTCTCTCTTTTCAGCTTAGCAGACTAAAGTTCAAGTCAGGGTCAGCGAAAGGGGGTTGCTAATGGGGTTCAGATTTCAGAAACAGAAGGAGTTGGGAGGCAATTTCTGGGCCTCTGTTTAAAGGTGCCTTACAGGACGTTTTCTTATTCCCCCAACAATCACACGCTGAGTACCTATCATGTGCCAGGCTCTCGGTGGAGAGCCAAGGGATACCAGGATGGCCCCTACAAAGCCCAGAGCAAGGGGACAGATATTCTAATGGTGACAAAACTGCTAGCAGTGGTGCATGGTACACGCAAAAGGCAGTGAGAGCTGAAAGGTGATGACCAAGAAAACATTTCAGAGGTAGGATAATTAGGAAGACATACTTCCTTTCATCTGGAAGCAGAACCAGCTTATGTATCAAGCACAGTTTCTGAAACAGTCCTCTACCTTGCCTTGACGAGGGGTCAAGCTTCATGTCTTGTCTTTGTGGATGGATTTCCTGGAGCAGTGCGGACATGTGGTCCATGTGACCCAACACGGCAGCACGGCCTGATGTAGGATGGATCGGAACAAAAGTGGTCTTCATTCTTTTATTCAATGAGTCAATAAATAAACATTGATTAAATGCCTATTATGTACCGGGTTTGGCAATTCTGTATTTTATTTATTTGATTGTAGCCCCATTAGACTTCAATATCATGTGGGCAGAAGATCAAGTTTGACTGGCTCATTTTTATATCCCCAGTCCAGTCCAGTGCTCAGCACATGCAGGTTCTTAGTAAATATTCATTGAATGGAGGAAATGATGCAATAGCTATGGAGACTTACAGTCATGCTGATAAAATTGTGATTATAGGCCATAACTGTCTCTGACTTTCTTCTATTTTTCCTAACTTTATGATTACCAAAATCAAAAATCCAGATATATGGTAGACATAGCTAAGAAAAATAGGATAAAATATTTTTAATTGGAAATGTCCTGAGGCAGGGAGGTAAGGGGGAACAACCACAACCTACAATCATAGTACATATGAAATACTCTTCTTTCTTCCTGGATTCCATTCCCACCTCAATGTCCAGCCTATCCTGGGGTCCATTTTCATCAATCCGTGCCAAATTATAAAAAGTTTGTTGATACCTGAACAGATAGGAATTTAAGGGATAATCTCACTCAGGGGTATATGCATCTCAGTACAGGGCTACGAAATTTAACAGTTTAAGCCTACATTTAGTGTAAATACAGCAAATGAAGATATACCAATTACTTTACTTTGAAATCAAAGATAAATAAGAATTCTTTCCAAGGGAAAAATACACAAGATACAAAGCCAAATGTTATTATTTTAAGAAACCTACAGAAGGATGTTAGGAACGTAGGGGAGGGAAATTTGGGAGACTCCAGGGACGTTCTCATAGGGCAAGTGGCTTTGAATATACCTTGTTGCTGTTCGTGCAGGCATAGACTTGGGTGAGCGAGGCCTTCTAAGTGGAAGAAAAGACATGAACAAAGATAGAGAAATACATGGTTTTTCTCCTTCTGCTAGAGCTTAGAATACACATTAGGGATCAGGACGAGTTGTCATTAACAATAACAACAGTAGCTAATATTTATTGAGCTCTTACTACGTGGTAGGTACTCTTCATGATGAAGCAAATAGGTACCATTACCCCTCCCATTTACAGAGAAGAGGAAATAAAGCACAGGCTTGCACCTCTCTTAAGTAGTGAAGCTAGGATCTAAATTCAGATAATGTGAACATACAATATTGCATATTGACTCAAAAATTTCGTTCCAAGGAATACTGGCCTTATAAAATGTGAGATTCCCCCACTGTTTCCCATCCCCCAAAAATATTTTTGTTCAAATAAATATTTTGTTCAAAAAATATTTTGGTCAAATAAATTTAGCCCACCTGTACTATACTGTCCACCCTCTGGAAGAATTACCACAGGCAATTACGTATTAAAAGTTCTGATAACTCCTATCATAAAGAAACATGCTTAACTATTTAACCCAGTAATTTCCAAATGCTTTTAACCAGAAAACTCTGCATGCAGGTAGCATTTACTGACGACCTGAGGCACAGAGATCTACAGAAAACTCAGGAATTTCTACTTTAGGACATTAGCCCTCTCACTCTCTTTCTTTGCTGAAGATATATTTTCTAAGAGGAATAATAGCTGCTATTCATTTAACTCAGGTTTTCCCAAGTGCTTTAACAAATATCTCATCTCATAATATTTTAAGGTTTTAAACTATCTTTCAAATTCCTTCTTTTTCCTTCTTTGAAGCAGAATCCTAAGCGATTACAGTTGAGTAATATATCTCAGAACACTGACACCCATGTCTATCTTTGTTCAGATCAGAAGGGTGAAATATTCTCCTACTTAAATAGAGAGAGAGAGAAATTCTTTTCTCTTAACAGATGTTATCAGTTTCCAGGAATTACTTTAAATGTGCTTATAATAGTAAATGTCAGAGATTAACACTTCTCAACTCCATTAAGAGGTCCCCGCCCAGACATTTATTGATACAAACTATATTCTGTTAAGGATTACTTTACAAAAACACAATTCAAAGTGAAACATTTTAAAAGAAAATGAGTTTGTTTTTTTTAAATAGAGCATTTTAATGGCTAAATGACTTCCCCTCACAGAAATATTTGCTTCCAAAAACAGTTTTGCTTAACTCAAAGGACTGACTCTGTCATGTTAGGTCTCAGGCTGCAAGGTGACTATTGGGGGAGGTGAGCGGTGTTATTTTTATCCCTCAAATTACCTCACAGGGGCAACTGCCCTCTCCTCTGTCTTCTATCAGGATTGTTCTGTTCATTCCTATCCCTTCTATCTCCTTCTGAATTCCTGGAACGCATGGACATTGAAATTCAAACTGGTGTGAATCCTGGCTCCATCACTAACACATTGGATAGTGTTTCTAAAACTACCTTTATCTCAGTTTTTATCACTAATTTTAAAATAACACTTTAATAACACTGTATTGTTACAAGGATAAAAGCATCTAGCAGCCCGCCTGACACACACAGCAGGCACCCATAAGTGTGAGGATGTAGATCTACATTTGCCTTGGCAAACTGTATAGGCAAGTGAGGCAACCAGGAGCCAAATGTTACCTCGGTGTCTCGAAGAGCATAGCTTTTGAGTCTTAACATGGAAAAGTGGGTGAAGACTTGTCTCTTTCCCCATAGAAACCCAAGAGGAGACCCAAGAATACCACTGGCTCACCACCCACCCCCATTTCTCTAGCACTGAATCCCATTCCTTCCCCAGTGACAGCTGTTCTAGGCCTTATTCTAGGGTGCCTGGGCCTGGAAAGAGAGGCACAAGGAGCCCTCATTACTTCTGCCTTACAACTGTGGCCACAAAACTACACAGGCAAGTGGGGCGCTGAAAGAGGTTTCTGGATCGAGGTGGGGACAGGGGGTCAGGAAGCAAGCATGTTCTCAGCCCAAATGCCAAGTTCAGTAGCTTGAATGAAAAACCACCCTAACCCCCAAGGTCCAGAGGTCACCATCTGGAAATGGAAAACCACCACTAATAAATTATTGTGGGCTGCAGGATCGCTGGATTTCGAAAGAAACTGGACTGCATGAGGTCAGGTTTGATTTCTCCTTTAGCTGCCTCCATTGCTATTCCTTAAAGGGAAAAAAGGGGCTTTTGGTTCCAATTTGTGACTATGAATGCACCGGAAGAAGGGAAGGGTTGCTTGGGGCAAAGTGACATTGCCCTAATACCCCTCTGCAAAAGCTTCACTCCAAGGCTAGGGCTGAAGCCTACCAGTGCTATTTTTGTTCCCCTTAGCTTCCCAGAAGCCGGCAGCTATATGGGCAAGGGTGGCAGATCAGTGAGCCCTCACAGCTACTGTGGACCCCTTCTGCCCCTCCAACCTCCACTCTACATCTCCCAACCTAAGAGAAAAGCCCTCCTCCCCTCTCTGCATTCCTCTAGGAATATTCCACAGGTGGTCTCAGGTGTCACCTGCAACCAGAGCTTCTGTCTGGCCTGCAGGGCTTTGCACGGTCCCTGAGCCCAGTCACCCCAGGCCCCAACCAGCAAGCTGAAAGGCCTGGTGTTACAGACATGAGGACAATGGGTCTGCTGGGCTGAAAGCATTCCAGTCTCCCACATTCAGTAGGAAGGGGTGTGTGGTGGAGAGAAAAGGTCATTCATGCCAATGGTTTATGTTTTCCCAAGCCAGCATTCCTCGCAAACAGCTGTGTTTATACAAAACTAGAAAAGAGGGAGAGAAAGGACAGTGTCCTAGGGATGACATCATTCTGTCTTGTCTGCTTCACCTCCCCCACTGTTGGTAAGGGGGGCGGCAGGGGGGTGGGGATGAAAGTTGCAGCAGGCTGGTGGATGTGCTTGGTGCCAGCACACGCGCAGTGTTTCTACGTGCATGTGCTGATTAGATACATAATTTTGCTGCTCTCTGGTCTGCTCTCTCCCCACTCACTCCAGAACATCCTAATACATTTCGCAGAACACTATTTTCCCTGAAACAGCACCGGGAAAGGCTAGATTTGGGGGCTCACGCTCCTCCATTGAATCTATTTTTAAAAACCCCCCTTACTGAAGAAAAGCCTGACAGGAGGCAGAGTCATTAAAGTGAATTAAAATGCCTCCAAGGAGAGATTAGCCTCAAAGCCATTCCCATATCAGACAAAGGCCCCTTTCATGTAGACTCCAGCCACTGGAGTTCTGTAAGCAGAGATTAGAGAACAAATTCTCAGAACCCAAAAGTTTTGCTTTTTCAGGAGACAGGCCAATAAAGCCTCCTTTGGCTATACCATAAGAACGCAGCTTCTGCTTATGCTGTCCTTGGCTTTTTAAAACTCAGACGTAAGGGAAAGGGGTTCCATAGGGGACCCCCACCCTTTGCTGAGCCAGGTTTGTCCCTAATGTAATCCAGATGCACAAGGCCTTCCTTCACCTGTTCTTACACTTTGCCAGAGGACGTAATGTGATCGTTGCCCAGCCCCCTGCCTCAGAGTCTCAAGTGGGAAGTCCTTCCATCTGCAGTCTGATTGAGCAGAGCCCCTTCTGAGCCTCAGCACCTCATCTACAACTATCTTATTTGGTGTCAGACTGAGCATTACATGATATGGATGTAAAGAGATGTCAAGGCAACTATTGTTTGTTTGAGAAAGACAGAAATGTTCACAGGGAGTGCAGTTCGATTTCACATGGACCTCATGAAGGATGTCTGTAAAAATGCAGGCAGGGCATCCAAATTAGTCCAATCTACATCTGAAAGTCTCGGGAAAATTTCATAGTAAAGGTGATACACGAGCCACATCTTGAATGAAAAGTACATGTTTCCTAGGTAAATTCAGGCTGGAGATGGAGGCATAGGGAGTAGGGAGAACATTCCAGACAGAGCATGGAGTGGACCCACGGGCTAGATCACCTTGCTGCCCATGGCCAACTGGGTAATCCTTCTTTGTACTGCACCTCCCTCCTGCCTGTTTCATTCTCTTTTTCTTTCACTCCCCTCTGGAGATCATTTTCCCAAATAAACTATTCACACATGTGATGGCTAATTGTATGTGTCAACTTGACTGGGCCACAGTGTCCAGGTACGTGATCAAATATTTTTCGGGATGTTTCTGTGAGGATGTTTTCGCATGAGATGAACATTTAAATTCGTGGACTTTGAGTAAAGCACATTACCTGCCACAGGGTGGGTGGGCCTCGTCTAACCAGTTGAAGACCTGAATAGAATAAAAGATCGCTTCTCCCACTTCATCCTCAACATCGGCTTTCAGGTCCTCTGATCAGCTGCCAGCAGACGACCTTCAGATTCGAACTGCAGCATCAGCATTTTCTGACGGGCCACCTGCAGATTTTAGACTTTCCAGTCTCCATAATGGCGTGAGCCGATTTTTAAAATAAATCTCTTTCTATATAAATAAATGTCCTATTGATTCTGTTTCTCTGGAGAATCCTGACTAACATGACACATAAGTCAGTAGCATCTCAGGCTCTGCTTTCTGGAGAACTCAGCCTAAGAAGAGGAATGATGTTATGGAATAAGGAGGTGAAGACAGATATTCAACTGGGGGTACCCACAAAATAAACATGGATTTACCCACATAAAAAATGGTACTTGAAGCCAAGAGGATAGGTAGAGGGAAGAGATATGACATAGATCCTCCAAAGACAAAAAAGCATGTTAGATTCCTTGTCTTCACCCAAAATAAATGAATTCAGCTCCTTTGTCCAAACTTACTCAAATGTTTTGAGAGAATAGGCAGGGCAGATGCAATAAAAAAGTATCATCATAATCATAAAATATGGGTACAGCTAGAGTCTCACCAGGGTCACTATTACAAGTCAAGATGCTTAAAAGCAATTGCTGTCTTCAGTCCCCATCCCTTCTCCATATTAAACATCATTCTGGCCCCTAAAAGAGTGGAAACCAAGGCTTTGTCGCCTAGGATGTAACTCTTCTGTATATTTAACTAATCCCAATGCCCAGGCTTCTCAATGGCAGCGTCCCTCACTCTGGCTGACGGCAATGCTGACTGAGGTCCTAGTCGTGGCTCCAGTCACTGATATGCCTGCCATGAAATCCCGAGCACGTCGCTCTTCTTCCCTGGCCTCATCTTCTCACACAGAAAATAGGAAGGTTGATCCAGGTGCTCTTTAATGTCCTTACATCCTGGCACTCTAAGAGGTCCCATGCTTTCTCCCAGCCTGTCACTCCCTTTTAGAGAGGCTTTGGTTAACACCCATCATGGTCTCCTCTTTCACATTGGCTTTCAGACCCTTTGATCAACTGCGTGTGCTCAACCGAACAACATACACATGCATACCACACACACACACCATACATACACACCACACACATATACCCACATGCACCACACACACACACACGTTCATTACTCTGTGGTCTGTGTTCACTTCAGTACCTACCCTCAACATGGTCTCGCCTACTCTGTCTTTGTTTCCAACTGCATAGGAAGGTTCTGGAACAGGTTGCAGGTATAAAATCTCAGAAAGAAGGGAAAGGCAACAAGTATGCTAATAAATATTTAATAAAATTTTTCTCCTTTTAAAAAAATTAAAAAGCTATTTTTCTTTCATATTTTACTTAGCTACTTCATCAGCCTTCAGGGAAACCCTTTTCTCATTTAGTTTTTGGAGGAATCTGAACTTGCTTTCATCTTTTAATTATTTGTACTTATCATAACATCTGTGCTTATTCTGCAACCTCCAATAGTTTTATGTTGCTTATGCTGTACCAAACACCAAGAACCTGCGTTCCCAGGCCAAGAATCTCACTGCTAACATTCAGAGGGGAAGGAAGCTATTGCTTCCAGGATTGTGGCTCATTGACATGGCCAAGCCTGGAATGTGTCCAGGGTCAGGCCATTGTTCCCTGACCACTCCTGAAAGAGCTCACTTACCCAGTTTTTCTCTAGCTCAGTCTTGTTTGCTTCCTTCATAGCAACTACTTGCAAATATATACATTTATACTTTTGTCCCATTATGTATTGTCTGGTTCCTCTGGTAGACTGCAAGACTCTTATAGAAAGGCATTTGTTGGACCACTGTCCTCGGCTCCCAGCACAATGTGTGACATATAATAGATGTTCAATAAACGCTTCTTGAATGATTCATGAAGCAGCTGGACCAGAAATGCAAGACATTAAATCTTAATGACAGAATTAACAGCCCTCAAGTTCCAGCTGTTCTCTGACTTGCAGACTAAGAATATGAAAATGAGCTGAAAAACATTCAAGTTATAAGGGCCATGAGGCCCGGGAACAAGTTGAAATAGAAGAAAAGGCCCTGAATTCATAGCCAGGAAGTCTGAATTAAAATACCAGCTGTTTCTTTATCCATGTATGACCCTGAGCAAGAACCTTATTCTCTCTGGGTCTCTATTTCCTATAAAATGAGGAAATAATATCTGATCGATATTTTTCCAAGGTTTTTTCTAACAGTAGAACTTCATATTTTATAGAACAGATAAAAGTAGCATTTCATTAGCATATGCTCCTTAATTGCAAATGCATAATATTTACTCAGGATGTATATGAATCATGAGATTAATGAGGTTTTTGATGAATGCCAAAATATCAGATCCAGAATTGATACCTTCTGTTAGATTTAATTACACAGCCTCGTAATTCAGATTCATACAAAACAAATGATGTAAAAATGGTTACTCCTCAGATAAATGGATCTAATTTCCAAATATGTACCTAAAAGGGTAAGGCAGAGACTGGTTAACTGGTAGACTACAGTTCCCAGAGTCCCTAACAGTTATATGTGGCCATGTGATAGGTTGCTAGCCAATAGCATGTGAGTGGAAGGATGTGCACAGTCCTCAAAGAACCTATAACACACAGTCTTTCATGTTTTTTGTCCTTCTGCTGGCTCAATGCAGAGGAACATGGAAAATTTGGAAGTTCTGGGTAAAAACTGGTGAAGCCACATATGGAAGGAGCCTGGATCCCCACACCTCTGCCTGAAGGAGAGCTCCCTAGCATTCAGAAACACCAATTCTGGGCTTTATTCTACTAATACACTGGATTCATTGTGTAACTTCACAGCAAATAACACGTCTCCAACAAACTGGCAACACAAGTTAACTTTCTGAAGTTCTCAAATGCCTTAAAATGTAGTATATAATATGTGTTGTTTTTTTTATTAGTGCTTCTAAAATAGTTCATATACTTTTCAGAATGAAATGTGAATAAAATAAATGTGTGTCTATTCCAGAAACTCCTTTACGAGGCCCCAGGCATTCATAAAACACTTGAACATATATGTTTTCAAATATATCTGGACTAGATGCTCTCAAAAATCTTTTCCAGCATCAACATTTCATTATGGAATATTTTTGTAATTTTCCAAAGAGAAGTCATATTGGTCTTTATAAAGAGGAAGTAAACCCCTTCTGCCTCTGTAATAAAACAGCATCTAAGAAACACCAAGAGAAACGCATGCTTTTTCTGGCTTAATTGTTGCATTTTTAGAGGGTGAGGACCTTCTTTAGAGAACTTTGGTTCTAGGATCTTATTTCTTTTAGACGTAACAATCACACTAAAAATGGCCTGAACAGTCTGTCAAGAAATGATATAAGCTGTCTGAAAAGTCCATCAAAATTAAACGATTATTTTGTGTGTTCTACTTATATCCAAACACATTGATAAATGGTACTTTGATGAACCTCACAATTACTAACTAGAACAGAAACAAGCAAGACCATTTTCTTCTGCTGTGGTCTTACTTCAGGGACCATCAGGCTCAGCCACTGGTGGATGTCCACTGTAGTGCACAATGAGGCCTGGACACAGCTCAGAAACTCCCCAAACCACAAGTAAACCCAGCCCTAACCTAGAGGCTGGACTACCCCCAGGAACTTTCTCTAGGCTCCTAGGAGGACCAGGTTCAAAGGGGAACAAAGAGAGGATAGCAATGTGGAAAACCTTGACATTTTCCAGATTTAAAATGTATCTTAACTTAGTAATGCTCACCTCTGGCAACAATACTGCAGTATCAATTTGCAGGGATTTAAGACTTTAAAGAGCCTCCTGTCATCACTGCCTGCGAAACTTCAGAGCCTGAAAGAGGACAATTATTCTATAGAATAAAGAAGAGATTCAAATAGACTTCGGATTCAGGCATCCCTGAGTTTGAATCCAATGCTTTGCATGCTGCTGTGTGACCTTAGGCACATTATATAGCTACCCTGAGCCAACAAGCAGCTTACAATGGAAAAATGGCAACTGGAGATCCAACCCTGAGACCTCATGCCCAGCCTCAGGCCTCTGAGCCACATTCAGGCTCGTTTTGTACCATGAGTTATAAAGCACCCCACTGGGTGCTGAATATTCCAGAAGGAGAGGATCCTCTGTTCCTACAGGCCAGAGATGCAGCAGTCACTGTGATCTTGCCCGAGTTATGTGGTAGGAGGAGAGCGATTGTTTTCCTTTCTTTTTCTTCCTTTTTGTTTTTCTTTTACAAAACACTTGTGAAGTTTGGGGAAAACAATCCGTGTGAGCCCCTGCGAAGGTGTAACTCTAGATGGCCTCCCAGCTGGGCCAGGCCCGCCGATTGTCAGGCTGGAGACCACAAAGAGAAGGAGGGCTTCCGCACCAAGGAGGCATGGCTCTCTGGGAGTAGATGATCCAAGGTTGAACCAAAATAAACTTGTCAAAGTCTGAATGCTGGGACAGGCAAAACTAACTCTCAGGAGCTAAGGCCTCCCATCTCCTGGGCCAGACCGTTGATGGCTCCCAGATGGAGATTGGTGTTTGGGGAGACAGAATAAACTAGCTCATGTTCACCCTTCAATGAAAGGAAGTAGCCTCTGCCAAATGCCAGAAGATGATGAGGGATGGTTGACAGATTGGCTCTCTGACTATCAGCCTGTCCTGTCCATCCTGTTTCACCATGCCTAGGTCCCAAGGACTGACACTGGGAAAAAGTAATCACTGCATTCTCCTTCTAGAGGAATTATATTCACTTCTATTTCTCAACAGAGTACCTCGTACCAGACTCAGTTTATTTTCTCTCCAGATTTGCTTAGCCTCACCTGGCCCTGGACTTCAGTTGTTTGCTCAGTCTCAGCTGCTACATCACCTCATTCTCTAAAACTGCCAGCCGTCTCATTCTCCCACAGGGCAGGAGCTGGGTTTCGGTGCGGCCTCCAGCACGTCTGCAGTAGCGGTTATGCAGCATCAGCAACTCCCGCACCCAGATCCAACCCAGCTGGATTCATGGAGGTTCTGTCTTTCCCCGCAGCTACATAAAGTGGTAAACTCTGAATAATGAGAGTCAAACAATGGAAAGGGTCCAGCCAACAAATTCTTCCTTTCTCTCCCTCCTTGGTGTAGAGTATCCAAAGGACTGTTCCCAAGATATTCCAAGACCATCGCTTACATTCTCTCCAATGACTTCCCATGTGCCCAAACAACTCGCTGTGTCTTCTTGTGAGGCTGCGGCTGGCTCCATGATGTACCACTTTGGATCTCCTTTCCCTCCTTCCCTGCCCCATCTTCGTTATCCCTCACTCTTGCTGCCCTCAGACCACACTCTCCAAAACAAAACAAAACAAATGTTAGCATTTTTGCTTTGGGCTCTATGTTCTAAAGAATCCAGCCTAAAACAGCCATCACTATGGTTGCTGTCTCTCCAGTTGGAGGATTTAATTTAGGCAGACTGCCCTCACCTCCACCCACTGGCTGTTCTATCTTCCCCTTCTTCAAATTGTGCAGTGGAAGTGAAGCAGTATACCTCTCCAGCTGTTACACCAATGAATTACATTCACTTTTCTTATATTTATATTTGGTTTTATACCTTGAACTTGGAATTTTAAGATACCCTTGGTCAACTTAACAAAAATAAACTATAAATCCACGTGCACGCCGTTTCCAGGACCTAGAAAGAGATAAAATCCTATTCACATGGACCCTGAGTAAGGTCTGCATTTGTGCAGCAAAGAAGACCCAGACCAATAGTTTCCACTGGCAGAATTCACCCTGGGGTAGCATTTCCCAAAGTCAGATCCATATAACACAGGTTATGTGAGTTATTAAAAATCAAATGGTTCTATTCTCAAATACACTTGGGTACCTGAGGTAAACAAAATTGTAAAGTTCCCCTTACCCTGTAGGATTGTCAAGATTTTACTATAATATTCTACAATGTTCCTCTCCAAGAGAAAAGTTGGCAGCATTTTCAGAATTTACTGGGACACACCCTTTTTTTCCTATACTTCTCACAGGAGGGATGCTACACAAAGTACCCACTCCCTGTGCATAGTGATATGGCAAAAATTCTAGACAGACCAGTTCCTGGTGAAAAGTCTCTCTACTCTTCAGATTTCAAGTTACAGAATCTCTGGGTCCCTGTAGAAAATAACACAGCTATACTCCTTTGAGAAAATGTTAGAATTCTACTATCCAGAACCCTGTAGAACTAATAAAGGATGAGGTAAACCATCAAGATGTAATTCTAGACAAAGCCTACTTCTTTCTTCCTCCATCTACAGAATGAGTTTTATTTATGATTCTCCCACTTCCTTTTCATATAATGGTACAGCTATTCCCTCCACCCCCACTAATAACCACTATCAACCTGACTATGCCAACGCCAGCGGAAAGAAGAAACTGTATATTCCCACACGTCTTCACCCCTACCCAGCTCATTGGAGATCAGTAGCTATTGAAGGTTTGAAGCATTCTGTTCTTTTCGCCACCCACCAGTGCTCCCTGAAGTCACTTTTCAGTTCCAGGATAAATATAGTGCAACCCAAAATTTTGCTGCTGGTAGTCCTAGTGGCTAAAGCTGCCATCGCTATATAAAACCTCGGGAGTGAAGGCTTTAGTAAGCAAAGCCGTCTAATGACCCATCCCTGTGGTAATAAGCAAGGAAAATGAGCTGGTGGGGAAAGCAGGTGCCCCACATAAATCCACGTGGTAGCAGGCCTGCCTGTGGAACGGCGTCAATGTGCAGGGAGAAGACCGAAAGACACGGCCAGGACAGAGCTGGGAACATCGGAAAGAGAAGGGTCTATAGAGACTGCTTAAACCAGCCCCTTTATTTTGTACAATAGACAGAGGTCTGGATAAGCAAACTGGCTTACCTGAGGCCACAGCATTCATTAGTGATTGAGCTAGGAGCAGAGCCCTGGGTTAATCTTCCCAGAGCAAAATCCAGTACAGCTCAGGCAAGCTATTTTGGACAAAAGCTTCTCTTTGGGTCTCTTAGACACTAATGTGTGTCACCCACCCAAGCTTTAGGATACCAGTGATAAGAGCCCAGGAATGAAAATTAAAGAATGGAGATTTCTTTTTAATCTCGGTGCCTCTATTTCCCCCTCTGTAAAGACAAAGGGTATACACTGCTGAAACGGAAAAATGATGCTAACATGCTTAGGAGGAAATTTGAAAGATAATCTATATTCTATATTAACTCATCACAGCTGGAGAAGTAAAACTGATTTAACAGTTTACTTACAGGGAATTACTATTAGAATATTAAACAAAGAGGAGGCAAGAAGACGAACTTTGAGCTAAATTTCTCCCTGTCTAACTAAGCAGAACACCCCTCTTTTTAACACCAGGGGATGTATAGATTTTCTTGGAAACCAGGCCAGATTCCCTCCTGAGCACCTAAGACTCTAAATCCAAAGGAAGGGGAAGGTATCTATTTTGTGAACTTTATGCTTTATATAAATTCTCCCTTAGTCATGCCGGGCATGGGGAAGCTAGTCTGCACAAGTATAACCCAAATCCCAGCTGATGGGAAAGTTCTGAGAGATCCCCAGGAGTCCCTCATATCCCCGCGACCTGGAAACCCTGCCCTGACTCCTGACAGCTTCTCAAGCTCAAATACACAGACTCAGGACCTGAGCAAGTGAGTGTGGAGGGAGCTCCCGCTTCATGCAAGTGACTGCTCACTGAGAAGAAGTGTTCCAGAAAGTTATTCCCAATGTCAGTTCCTATTTCCTGTCCTCCTGAAGGACTGGCACTCAGACAATCCTCTCATCTAGGTTTTTGGACAAATACAGCCAGGAAAGAAAGCTTCCAGCCAATGCAGCATCCTCTCAGCGCAGTTTGTGTGGACTTGAGACTCAGACCATGCCCCTCTGAAGAAGCCCAACTACATGGGGCCTCACATACTCCATGTATGACCAAGGGATACCAAGGTCATCTCCAGCTAACAGGCTTTCTAGCTCATGACTCAGAGACTTTAGGATCTATGACTTGGTGACAAATAAGACAGGACAGACTAGAATCTTCCAGAGTATTTCATCAACCAAAACCTGTGCATCTTCTCAAACATATTGGTCCATCTGCATGTATTTTTTAAAAAAATTTTGAACTTTGCAGATGTGATTCTTCAAAGCTGACAGACAAATTTCTATGAGAAAAAGTCAGCAATCATACTGTGCACTTAAACCCTCATGTCTTGGGTTCACAAAAATCCAAAAGAGTAAGTCTCCTCCTACTATCACCACTCAAATTCCCTAGCAAATGCAGGATTAAGCAGGTGGGACAAACTGGGGGATGCTAGAAGGCCATCCAGATGGGGCACAGATATACTGCCTCATGTTTTTCTTGTGAACAGGGGCAAGTGTGACTGCAATATTTACCCTTCTTCTTCAGTGCCCTCCAAATTCCCCTTGGCCCACCTGAGCTCTCTGAGGCACCACCCTGCCACAAATCAAGAGACAACCCTCTCTCAACCAAGCCCTCATCTCTGGGCCTTATTTGTTCTATGGGGACAAGAAGCTGGCTAGAGATGGAGGAAGGATGTTGCCCTTTTCTCATCCATGTGACTCAAGGCCCAGGAAACTAAAAAAAAAAGAGGACCTGATGTGGGGCTACAATCCAGCTCCCAGGACCAGATGTCTCTTCTTGAGGGGAACCTCTCTGCCTGTACCATGAGCACAGTGGGCATCGGGGTGAGAAAATTAAAAGTTGTACAAATATCCTCGCACATGTCCTAGAAGTCTTCTAGAATATACAATGAATTCTTCTTCGGTAATGTCATGGAAGACATAGACTTCACACTCCTGAGCCAAGTTATCATGCACAGCACAAACCTCAGGTAGAACTTATCACCCCTTGAACCCAAGAGGCTTCACGGAACCAATAATTAATATCCTCTGGAAGTCTGATTTCAGTAGACATACCTGACCCCAGAGCCTCTCCCAGGATGGGACATCCACACAGACTTAAGCCTAAAAGGAAAAAATCACAAACCAGAGTTTTTCAGAAACTCAGAAACTGAATAGATGTCTTCTAGGGTCCCCAACCATGGCCATGCCTGAAAGATTCCCAAGAAGGTGACTTAGATTTATTTTGAAATGTCTAAGGGATTGGTAACACAGAACTATTAACCTTAGGGAAAACTCTCCAAACATCTACACTAAGCCCTTGCAAAGCCTGCTGCCACCATAACCCACTTTTTCATACTCCCCAAAGCCTTCTTTTGCTCCCTATTAATTCTAAACTCTTGGTATGTCATTGAAAACCCTCCATGACCTGTGCCAAATCTACATTCCTAAATCGAATGTGCCCTGAGCTTATCCATGCACTCTGTGCCCCAGCCACACCAGTCAGGTCATTAGTTCCCAAGCACACTCTGCCCTTGGGCCCATGTTGTTCTTTGCCTCACCTGCTGCCCCACCACTACCCATCTGCTGTACCCCTTTCTAAAGAACCAGCTCAATTGTCATGTGCTCCATCAAGTGTTCCACAGTATATCCAAATTAACAACTCTTACCTTTGTATGTCTGTGGCAGAAAACACCAACTTAGAGCACAAATCGGGGCAAAAGCTCATTCATCAATTCATTTACAAACATCTACTGAGCTGCTAGTGTATTCCAAGCCCCCAGGACTTTGCTAAAACTGCCACTTCAAGAGACTGAATAAGATACAGTTGGATCTTCGGGCTGCAGGTAGTCTAACAGGACAGTCAGAAAATGACAGGAACCACAGTGTAGCATGACATTTGCTCTAGTGAACACACAAATATCTTGCTGGACAAAAGGGACACTGCAATAGATGATGCACGTGCTCAGCAGATAAATTAATAAATTAAAGTCCCACTGAAGAAACACCAGTGACCATAAGAAAGGGTCCTGGGAATTATGTGACTGATGCGTGGAAGGAACCAAGCTAGAGATCAACTCAGCAGAAATGCTGACTCTGCTCCTCCAGGGAGATCTTGGGAGAACTCACAGCATCTCTTTTAACAAAGCCTTCCCAGATGAAATCAGACCAGGGCTTACTCAGAGGTAAGGAAAAATTGTAACTGAAGAGCCTAGGTCCCCAAGTTCAATTCAACTCAATTCCACGCAACCAACATTTCCAGAGTCCTATTAACTCACCCGATGAAGTGATGCTCTTTCATAAAACCAAACTCAAACCTTAAGGTTGGGCCTCAATTCCAGAAAGCCAGTTATTCCCAAGCAGGCTAGGATCTTGCTCCTGGATCGCGTCCTGTAGCCCACTACACACGCCTTTCTACCTTCTAAATCTCCCCCACCAGACTGTCAATTCTAGGAAAGCAGGGACTACCTTCGACTGGTTCATTGGCTCTCAGATTTTCAATACTAGAACTCCAACTTTAAATGAAATCTTACTTGGAAGCACAAATGAATCAAACGGAGCAAAGCAAAACTTGTTCTGAGAGGGCCAGAACCTGCACTAGTACCTATGGCAAATCACCACAAACTTAGCTTAAAAGAGTTTATTATCTTATAGCTCCAGAGGTTAGACATTAGATGTGGGTTTCCCTGTGCTAAAATCAAGGTGTCAACAGGGCTGCATTGCTTTCTGAAGGCTCTAGGGAAGAAGCATTTTCCAACTACTAGAGGCTGTCCATGCAGCCCCCTTTCTCCATCTTCAAACCCAGCCGCATTGCATCTTTTTTACCTTTCTTCCATAGTCACTTCTTCCTCTCCACCACCATCTTCCACTTTTAAGGAACCTTGTGATTACATTGGGCCCAATGACATAATCCAGATTAATCTTCCTATTTTAAATTCAGCTAATTAACAAACTTAATTCTATCTTCAACATTAATTCCCCTTTGCCAGGTAATACAAAATAGTCACAAGTTCTAGAGATTAGGTGTAGATATCTCTGTGGGACCTCTACTCCCACCACCACAGAGCCCAATCCATCCCAGCCTTGGGGTTTTTAGAGCACACATTATGGAACCACTAGGATTAACATCATAAAGGATAATCCTCTGTGTGCAGCCTGTGCAGGGATCAAACCTGGCTCCTCTCCCCACCAAGCACAGCCACACTCAGCTACCAGCTGCCTTCTGCCACACCTCCTGCCACCACACCTCCTGCCATGATCTTTCCTTTGAAGTTGGCATTCCCAGGAGTGTAGGGAGAAATGGGCAGATAAACCAAGAAGGGAGATGTGTGATGGACTGAGAACTGCAGAGAATACAGATCCATGGGACCTCTTCACCTCTAAGACTTCCTTCTTGTTGCACCAGGCTGTTTGAAGGCAGGGTCTGTATTGTACTCATTTCTGGGTTCCTTTTCTTTCCCTTCTCTGACTATAGAATCATGCTTGTCTCCAGGAAGACAGGCCAGAAACATCAAAGCACACTTTTAGGAGCAGCCCTTAACCAGCCACAGATAGGAGCTAAAGGATAAATATTCCAGTTCTTTGCCCCTCAGTGGGACACTTCTGAGGCATCATCTACACCATCACCTAGGTGATTCCCCCATAGAATTTACTGAGCCCATTGCCCACAGCAATAACCTAGTTACTAACACAACTAGGGTGACCAACTTGTCCCAGTTTTCCTGAGACTGTCCCAGTTGAACACTAGAAGTCCCACATCCCAGGAAGTCCCTCAGTCCCCAGCAAACAGGATGGTTGGTATTCTAAACCCAATCTATTCACTAACAGCTTTCTTTCTTCCTTTCCCCATCTCATTTTTGCATCCCTCACTGGTGCTTCCTGGCATCACCTTCCAAATACACAACTTACTCATGCCCAAATCCTCATCTCAGGGTCTGCTTCTGAGAACAGGGAAGCTAAACAAAGCTCCTTAGTCCAGTTCGTATCTAACTGTCAGGGCTAGTACATTATGGCCACACATATCCTGTACCCCAAAACTCTGGGGGGCAGCATTTACATAGACTATAATGTGAATGCTCTGTCTAGGGACATGCAGTGGAGGCCCTAATAACAGCTGGTGTCTCTGGCTGGGCCCTCTGTCAGGTTCTTCTAAGATGAAATTCTTTGCTTCACTTCCTACCACATGGAAAAGAAGCAGCACACATTACCGGAGAAAATCTTCCCATAAAGACAGAGTAGGTCTAATCCGCCCCCACGCTTCTCCTCCTCGCCCCAGCTTTGTCCTGCCCTTTTCCAGATGTTCCCATTTAGTTATGGTGGGAGCCAAGCAGCAGACAAACAGCATGACTGTGCCTGAACACCCTTCACAATCGATTGAGCTGTGGCAGCTGGGCTTGCCCCCAGATGGAGAGAGCTCTGTGCAGACAGCAATTATGAATGGGAAACCTGAGGAACCTGGGGACCGGACGACCATGGCTAGCTAGTGCCTCTGTGATTCCCACTCAACTTCAATTAACAGCCCTAAACATGAGGAAGGGTTCTCTGAGCTCTGACAAGCCTCCCACAGACACTAGTTTGGCCTCACCTGGGGAGACGGCCCGCCTCGAGGGATGGAAGGCAACCCTAGCAGTGGACATCTGGACACCCCTAATGAGGCCAGCCCAGGATGGGAGCTCAGCTAATTGCTCAAGTCAGCCGTGATGTCTGGATTCCAGCTGCCACGTCTGGCAACACTGTTTGAATGTCTTAAGTTTACTGTGAGGTTGGGACTTGAGAGACCCTTAGGAATGGGGAATGTCAGCTGGGGTTCATACTGAAGCAATTAAGGGGACATTTGTGGTAGGTGAAGAATGGAGGGATAGTAAAATAAAATATCACAGCTTGCTAACATCTTACCAGGAAATCCATAGTCCCCAGACAAAATGGGTCATTCCAGGAATACAGAGCATGTGGTGTGTGACTGCAGAGGAAGGGCAGGGAGACTGGAGAACATGCTGGGCCCTGACCTGGGTGCCTGGGTTCTCAAGATGTGAATTTTTTTAATTAATTAATTTTTTAAAATTATTTAATGTCACCATATATTTGATCTTTTTTTTTATCTCATCTACCCCTCCTCCCCTCCCCCTATCTTCTGGTAACCACTAGTCTATTGTCTATATCCATGAGTCTGTTTGTTTGTCCTGCTTATTTGTTGCTTTTCGGTTTATATACCACATATAAGTGATATCATGTGGTTTTCAACTTTTTCTGTCTGGTTTATTTCACTTAGCATGATTGCCAAGATGCAGATTCACCAAATCACCACCCTTCCTCACATTCCTCATCTCACCTGCTTGAGAAACAGAATGATTCGACTTGCCTACCCTACACTCAAACCAGATCTCCACTGAGGCTAATGAAGTTGAAGCTTCCTAGCCCTTTACTGACATAGACCAGTTTCAAGGCCCTGGAAAGAGTCTTAAACATGTTTTACATGGTGGACTTTTTTTTTTTTTTTTTTTTGCTAAATTTACAAAAGAAGGGTATTTTAATCATAATCAGTTAAGGCCATTGTCTCTTTCCACTCGGCTTCCCTTGATCACACACCTTTTAAGGTCAGGTGGTGTTGGTATTTGGAACATTTAGCTAAAATAAAGTTGAATTTAGGGTACATTTACTTTCAGTTTAGTGGGATAAATTAATGTGGTTCAGTTCCTCATTTAGTTCTGGCTGCCCCACTCTGAGAATGGCTTCCAGAAATTTTACTATCCTCTGCACCAACTCACCTGTGTCATGGCATAAAGGTGCCTGGCAGGAAGGCCTATAGTGACACAAATGTATCTTATAGCACAGGCTGGAATTATCTGCATAATGTAGAAGAATTAAGGTTTGTGATACAAGCAGCAAGAAGTAAATTTATGAAAAATTATTCCATCATCAGAAGCATAGGAATTGTAAGTGGAGGATTCAGTCCTCATCAGTCTTTAGGCAAAATGAAAGTGTTCTCCTGCCAAAAATACAACTGATAACTCAATATATAAACATACTGTATGATTAAATTTTTTTCATAGATTTCTGAGTGAAACCCAAAGATTACTCTGACATCAACAAGTGAACAGTGAGAAAAACATTTCTGATCTTTTTCAAAGCAGTAATTCATTGAAAGAGATAACATTTTAAGTAGGAGTAATGAATAGACTCTTGGACCATTAGGTAGTTCAGTTTTAAAAACTAAATAAACATATTGAAAAAAGAAGTTTAATATCTTGCTAATTATATTGTCCTGAATAAATAACAAAACTCACATACGCCACTAAACAACACTATGAAAGACAAATTGGTTAATGAGTGCTATCAGTCCAAGGAGCATTTAAAATTAATCAACTCTCAAAGAAGCTTGATCAACAACAATAACAAAACTCAACTGAAAAATGGACAATGGACATAAACATACATTTCTCTGAAAATGATAATACAGACGGCCAAGCAGCCCATGAAAATATGTCAGTATCACTATTCATTAGGAAATACAAATCAAAACCACAATGAGGTACCCCCTCAAACCTATTAGGCTGACTACTATAAAAAAAGAACAAGTGTATTTTACACATAATTTTTAAATCTTGAAAACTTAAAATGTCTTCAGTCTTATAGCTCATATATGAGAGAAAAATGATTGAGGTGTTTCCAAATATAGGATTTGAAAGTCCTAAAATTACAAGATATCACCAATAACAAGTTACAAAACTCTACATGATCAATAATAAAAAAAAAAAAAGCAAATTGTAATCAACATAGAAAGAAGACTAAGTTATCATTGTATTCTCACTATAGAAAATGTTACCAAATCGTTAACATATAATAGAGCAATAAAAGAGCAAGCAGCCAGATGGAAGATGTCAAGACGGCAGACTACGTAAAAGCGGGGCTCGCCTCCTCCCATGACCACATTAAAATTACAACCAAATTATAAAACAATCAACTTGGAGCGCCACCTGAAGTCTAGTTTATCATAACATAATTCTGAGACTACAAAGTCAAAACCACATGGAGTCTGGTAGGAGGGGCAGAGACAGGAAATGGGCTGGTGAGCACCAGCAGGGACAGTGTGGCTTCAGGGCCTCCCCTGAAGCAACGAGGAGCCCTCGACCCACACAGGGGCTCCCCAGCCCAGGGTTCCAGTCATGGGAAGAGGAGTTCTCCAAAATCTGACCATAAAAATCAGTGAGGATTCTAGCCATTCAGGAGAGACAGAAGGAACCTGAAAACCCAGACATCCTCCTTAAAGAGGCCGCGCACAGACTCACTTACTCGCAGACACTCACCCCAGGCTCCGGCGGAGGGTCAGCAACTCAGAGGGCACAAGAGACATACAGGGGGGAAAAAACTGAGTTGTGTGGCGCTAGAGCAAGGGCTAGGAAAACAGCCCCCATGTCCTGTCGTCAGGCCCCTTTCCTAGGCCGTCAGTCTGCAGACAGGCGCCATGTTGCCCGTGTTGACACCCCCCAGTACAGCCAATTCCGAAGCTGCTTTGGCCCATTAAGATCGGCTGCTCCACCTCCTGTCTCCCTGAGCCCCGCCCACCCAACCCAGAAATTGCTCGCAGCAGGTTTGTTACCAGGCAGCCAGCCACACCCTGCATCTTCTCTGGGAGGCACACTCATCAGCAAACAACAGCCCATGTGCAGCCCATACATCCCAGGAGAGACTCGCAGTGGTGGGCCACGAGCCCCGCCCCAAACTACAGTATTTCTTGCACGTACCCTGGGTCTTTGCGGGCCCAAGGAAGACAGTGGCTGACCTTCCTGCGACCTGAGCTTTTACAGATAGCCACAGAATCAGCATTGCCACAAAACCTGAATACGCTTTTGTCAGGTGAAACCTGCTCATTTTACCCCTGCGACTCCCTGGATTCTCACCCCACCCAATTCGCATACCACCGAAAATCTCTTTTAGCTCAGAATCAGGCCTTGAGATGCACAGGTTCTTTTGCTAAGTGGCTCCAGGCCCAATACTGGGGGTAACCAACCTCAGCTTGCTGTGTGGTCTCTACCACTTGCCTCTAGATCCCAAATATGTGGCAACTATCTGCAGATTACTCAAATCACACTTCCTTGTAGGTCCTACAAGGTAGCCCCAAGCAATCAAAGGCAGTGGCTACCATTGGCCTAAATGAAAGCCCTTCCCGAGGGACCACAGAACCAGTATACCTGGAGGATCACATCAGACCACAGCAAAGCACCACTTGACTAGCCCCATAAGTGGCACACCCAAAGGGTGGTCTCAACAGGTACACGAGCCTGTTGGGACAAATCCTACGCTGAAGAGTCAGTCCACACAGGAGTTCATACCCTGTGTGTGGGGCCAATCTCCACAGCCAGTTAGCCCAAGTGTCAATTCCATCCACTGATGTGCTAACAGCAGTCAAGGCTTAACCACAACAAGAGAACACCTACAACCCACACAAGGAACATGCACAGAGCCACCCAGCAAAGCAGATCAGAGAGACTGCACCATTGGGCCATATAGGACATGTATTACATAAGACCACCTGGCCAAGACTGGGAGACATAACAAGTCTTCCTAACACATAGAAATAAACACAGAGAGGAGACTAAAATGAGAAAACAAAGTAACATGCCACAAGTAAAACCACAGTAGAAAACTCCAGAAAAAAAATAAAATGGAGGCAAGCAATCTACCAGAGGCAGAGTTTAAAACACTGGTTATAAGGATGCTCAAATGAGTTTAGGGAAAGAATAGATGATCTCAGTGAGAACTTTGACAGAGAGATAGTAAGCATAAAAAAGGACATAGAACCATAAAAATAAGCCAATCAGAAATGAAAAATACAATAACTGAAATGAGAAATGCAGTAGAAGGAATCAACAGTAGATTAGAAGAAGCAGAGGATCAAATCTGTGAGTTGGAAGACAGGGTAACAGAAAACACCCAATCAGCACAGTAAAAAGAAAAAAGAATTTTAAAAAATGATGAAAACTTAATAAACCTCTGGAACAACAGCAAGCATACCAACATTCACATCACAGGGGTATCAGAGGGAGAAAAAAAGAGAGTGAGGGGCTGAGAACCTCCTTAAAGAAATAATGACAAAAAATCTCTCTAATACGGTGAAGGAACTAGACATACAAGTCCAGGAAGCACAAAGAGTCTCAAACAAGGTGAACTTAAACAGACCCACACCAAGACACATCTGGCAAAGGTCAAAGACAAAGAGAATTTTAAAAGCAGTAATAGGAAGCCAGCTAGTTACTTACAAGGGTACTCCCATAAGAATGTTAGCTGATTTCTCAACAGAAACTTTTCAGGCCAGAAGGGACTGGTAAGTAATATTCAAAGTTATGAAAAACAAGAATCTACAACCAAGACTACTCTACCCAGCAAGGCTATCAATTAAATTTGAAAGTGAGATAAAGAGCTTCCCAGACAGGAAAAAGCTAAAGGAATTCATCATCACCAAGCTGGTATTACAAGAAATGTAAAAGGAAAGGAAAAACAAAACATAAATATGAATAACAAAATGGTAAGAACTATGTACCTGTCAATAATCACTTGAAATGTAAATGAATTAAATGATCCAATTAGAAGACATACAGTAGCTGAATGGATAAGGAAACAAGACTCATACATATGCTGTCTACAAGAGACCCACTTCAGATAAAATGACACTGATAGTAACTGGAAGTAAAGGGATGAAAAAAGATATTTCATGCAAATGGAAATTTTTAAAAAGCTGGGGTAGCCATATCGATATCAGAAAAAAATAGACTTTAAAACAAAGGCTATACTAAGAGACAAAGAAGGACATTACATAATGAAAAAGAGATCAGTACAACAAAAGAACATAACCCTAATAAACACATGTGCACCCAACATAGGAGCACCTACATATATAAAGCAACTATTGACTTACATAAAGGGAGAGATAGATAGTAACACATAGTAAAAATCTTTAACACCCCATTGTCACCAATGGACAGATATTCCAGAGAGAAAATCAATAAGGAAACAGCAGCCTTAAATGATACACTTAATCTGGTGGATTTAGTTGATATTTTTAGAGCATTTCACCTCAAAACAGCAGAATATACATTCTTCTCAAGAGCACATGGAACATTTTCCAAAATAGACCAAATGTTAGGCCACAAAACAAGTCTCAGAAAATTTAAAAAGATTAAAATTAAGAATCTTCTCCAACCACAATGGTATGAAACTAGAAATCAACCACAAAAAAAAAAAAAAAAACTAGAAAATACACAAATACATGAAGGCTAAATAACATGCTACTAAACAATGAGATCAATATATAAATCAAAAGATACCTAGAGACAATAAAAATGAAAATATAATGATGCAAAATCTATGGCATACAGCAAAAGCAATCCCAAGAGGGAAATTAAAACAGGTCTACCTCAAGAAACAAGAAAAAAAAAACTCAAATAAATGATATAACTTTATACTTAAGAAAACTAGAAAAAGAACAGCAAACAAAATCCAGAGTAGAAGGAAGGAAATAATAAAGATTAGAGCAGAAATAAACAAAATAAAGTCTAGAAAAACAATTCAAAAGATCAATGAAACCAAGAGATGGTTCTTTGAAAAGATAAACAAAACTGAGAAACTTTTAATTATACTCAACAAGCAAAAAAGAGAGAGGCTGAAATGAAATTAAAAAAAAAAAGAGGAGAAGTAACTACAAACTCTAAAGAAATACAAAAGATTAGAATATGGATGAACCCAGTAAAATTTTCAGAGCTTGAGTGTAGTGTAAGACAATGACCCTTGGGATAAAAGAGAAAAGTAGAGTGAAGTTCATTGTTCAAGACTGATAGATTAGATATGGGAGATAAGATCAAAAGTTGAATCAAAAGTGACTCCCAGATTTCAGGCTCAGACAATTAGAAAGAAAATGCTATTTGGAATTTTTGAAAAAACTTAGGGAGAAACAGGGTAGAGGGGATATCAAGTTCCTTTTTGTACCAGTTAAAGTTGAGAAACTGGTAAGACATCTAAATAGAGGCGTTAGGTAGGCTGTTGGCTACGTAAGTCCAGAGCTCAGAGAGGAGGTCTGGTTTCAAATTATAAATTTGAGATTCGTCAGAAAAATGATGGTATATCATAAAAATGAATCAGATCATCTAGGAAGAGAAGAAAGGAGGAGAGAGAAGGGGTATGGAAGAGAAACTAGGATTAGAAAAACCGAGTTTTCAGATAGCAACTAAAGAAGCCAGCAAAGCAGAAGTAGCAGGTGGTGAGCAAGGAGAGAATATGTTATCTTGGAATCTAGGAAAAGATAATGATGAGAAAAGAAGGAAATGTTCCACCATACCAAACGCTGCTGAGATATAAATCTAATCTGTTGCCTTTGTGTTATCAGATGACCTATACGGATAGTGCCCAACACACACTAGTCGGGGTCAAAGAGAGCTGCTCCAGTGTGAGCAAGGAAGTTGGGCAAGAAGGTCACAGAGGTATCCAGAGAGTGAACAGACACTGCTGCATCTATACTCAGTAGACAAGAAGCCAGTCAAGTTGTAGCAAAGACAGATCTGTCTTAGAGTTGCCCTCAGTGTCAGTTCAGAAAGTCGGGAAACATCATCAAAGAACCTGACATTCATATCAGCTGGTCTGAAAGAGAGGATGTTCACTCCAATCATTGATTAGAGAAGTGAGTGAACATTCAGTGCCCTTGGAATTTCCTTTCATATTCTATCCCTGCTTTACTTCAGAGTCGAACACTAGCCACATCTGTTGGCTTTGTTCGCTCCCCCATTCTCAATGGAAAGACGGGAATTACATGAAAATACTGCAAGAGCAATATTTCTGAAATGGAGTTTCATATTGGGGAGCCAAGTTGACACCAGCTCAGAGAGCTGATTGTTTGCGTCTCGTCCCAACTCCATGTTCAATGACTTCATGTTGGTAGCTTGAAATCAGCCATAGTAGGAGTATTTACATCATGGAAATCAGCACACATTACTAATCAGGGCTTTTCCTCCCCTTGCCTCCTCTGCTCACTCCTGGAAAGCCACTTCTTAAATATTTCCAGTACACCACTATTAGTGTCCTGCAAGATGAAACATGACATGCCAAAGAGGGGGTAGGAGGTTAAGATCAAACACTTTAGAGAAACACAACTTAAATTTCTTGGGGTTTCCCAATGCACGTTAGTATATTAAAGACTTAAAAAAGTCTTTCTATAAAAAAAAATCTATTTTTTTTCCTATAACAGAGTTTTTCAAACTTATTTAAGAATCCTTTTTTGTAGAATATCCATTACTGTCATCTGAAGTCCATGCTGCTTTGGACTTTTTAAATAAAACTAAATTGTTAACATTGACACAGAGATAGAAAATGGACATAATCATTCTGCTGTACATTTCCCTGGCTATTTCGAGAGGTGTGTAGATGATGAATGTTTGCAGCCATTCTTGTGACTGCTGAAAGACACTTATTATTTATGACCTGAGTTCTGGGTGGTGATTGCTGTCATTAATAATAATAGTTTAGCCCCAGGGCTTTGGAGACAGCAGATCTGGAGTCTCTCTCCTTAGCCCGACATTCCTATGATACAGGAGTCAGGGCTGTAAAGCCCAAAGCACTTAGGACCAGCACTGGGAGTGCTAGATTTCAAATTCTTTCCTCAGTCAAGAGCAGGCGCTTGGGGGCCCAGGGCAGGGGTCTCGCTCTAAATGTGGAAACCACCGCTGGCTAATAGATTGAAGTGGGGAGCTCTTGGGGACCTGGTGGAACAGAACAACTGTGTTCATTAAGAGAGCCAGGAAGCGGCCATGGGGGTCTTGTCCATCGACAACTTGGCAGGACACAAAGTATTTTACCAAAAGGAATCTCACAGCTGGAAGGAGCAGGTGCAGGCAGAGCAGAGCCAGTGCAAATGCTGGAGAGAGATTAAGGCAGGAAGGAAATTGGATTTTCCCAAGTTCCAAAGGGGAGGGGTGTGCTAGGAGGAGAAAAGTGGTGAAAGAAGGAGACAGCGAGACTGAAATAGATTTAGGACTTGAAATAAATATCCTTCACCAGCAAAGGGGTTGTCATTTTGCATTTTAACAATTTAACAGGCAAAAAGCCTCACTATTAACTATATCCATGCCTTCGGCAAGAAAAGGGAGACCATCAGTTGCCGAACAGGAAAATCTAAAAGTAACAGAATATGTTCACATCCTTCATTCCTTCAGGACCAGGAGTGGGTGCTAGAAAAAAATGCTCTTGCTGACCCTCCACCCCTGCTGTGTTCCCCTGTTTCTGGACAATGAGACCCTCTTTCAGCCGCAGCCCTGGTGGTAAACCCATCCTCCAGCTCTGGATTGATGATCAGCAAGTAGCAGATTCTCCCAGGGCAAGAAAGAAGAAAAGTGCCAGAAACCATAAACAGGAAGGCTTTTGCTCCAGACAAGGATAAAGTGGAAGATGGCCATCGTATTTCCGGAAAGCTATGGCATTCTACCCCTAACTTTCTTGGGTTCAACTTGGGGTGATGTTTCCTCTTCCACTTCCTCTAACTCCAGCCATGTGGAACTAGTCCTTTACATTTCTAGATCTGATTCACAAAACAAAACAAACAAACAAAAAACACCAAAAAATAAATAAACATTGAAAAAGTCAACTAGATATAATAGCACAATAAATTATATTTTAAATTTTTATACTTAATTCGATTTTAAATTGTATTTTATTATATTATATTTAATTTATATTTTAAATTCTATTTTTATATACATGACCAATATGGAGTTATGAAATGTGAAAACAAGGCCTGTGCCCATTTTCAAGAAGTAAAAGTGTTTTATCCAAATATTCAGATCACCCTGTTGCTGAGAACACAGACTTCCCTTGTAATTATGGAGGGGCCCAAGTTGTCTTTTCTCTCTTGGACATTAGCCCCTCCAAATATACCCCCAGAGAAGATTTTAGAAGGGGGTTAATGTGTTTGCATTCAAAGACAATGGAAATTACATTGAAAAAATTCTCGTCATTCATATTCAATCTTTAAACACTGATTGACATTCTACAAAGTCAGTCTCACATACATTACTGTATTTAGTCCTCCAAATAATCCCTTCAGTCAGGTGATATTTTTTGATCCTCATTTTCCAGTTGAAGAAACTGAGGCTCTGAGAGCTTGCAGTGAGCTGGGCCCAGGTCACAGAGCTGGTAAGCAGATCTGTGTGACTCTAAATCTCTTGCTACTTCCCTTACCCTTTGCCATAATCCTCTGGAAGGCAGGGATCTGCAGTGTGCTCTGCAGGGTCCCCACACAAAGACTTGTGCAGGCAACTGTGTAATTAAAGATGGAGGAGGAGGGTCTCTTTTCCCACTGCCCCTAAGTGGGTTCTTGGTGCTTATTCCCCCAACAGATCCTTATTTGCTCTGTGCCCTTATTTCTTCATAAACAATGTACCCTCCCCAGCTCCCAAGCCCATTCCATATACCAGATTGCTGAATGTGCTGGAGTGGCTAGAAAGGTGCTTAAAAAAATAAAAAATACAACCTCAAATACTTAGACCCAGGCCTTTCCTCTCTAACACTCTTGCCAGAAAGTACAGAAGAACCCTTTGGGCTGAAAAGTAGACCAAAAATGACAGGGAAAATAAAGGAGAATGTGCCCAACAAATATTTGTTGAACTGATTACTTTCCAGACAAGTCCACTGAACACATCATATCAGATGTCTTGTTCTCTCAACCTCTAGCCAGTTGTTACAGCCTTCTCATTTTCGTATGACCCCTTTTCAGTCAGGACCAGATCCTGGCTCAGCATACACCAGCTAGAAAAGAGGAGTGTTCGAACTCACCTGGGAGGCCTGTGAAAGGACCCCATTTGGCCTTTGCCCCTTAGCTCTAGCCTCACTACCCCTGAATCATTTCCTGCATCTAACCATTTCCTCCTCCAGGAAACTTCAGTGGTTCTTTACTGACTCTAAGATTAACAACCAAATTTTTCAGCAAGGCATTTTACAATTTCATATCATTCAAACACTACTCATACAGTGCATGTATTTATTGGATGGATGGATGGATGGATGGATGGATGGATGGATGGATGGATGGAAGGATGAATGGATGGATGGACAAATGGATCTAATATTCAATTTCCTCTGGGGAAAATGAAGGACCTTATCCCCTTTTCCTGCACATTCTCTTCCCATACACACACACCTCTACCACTATAGACATTTTGGCATCTATAGTTTCTATTGTCTATAATCTAACCCAATAGCCTACAGGTGCCAGAAGAAGGGCCACACCCTAAAATGTGAACTACTTTGGAGACACAGGATTTAAGAATTCTAGGACTGATGAACTATGTTGACTTAAGTAACTTCCTTCTCAAACCTTCATTCCTTGGTTTATAAAATTGAGGCCTTCAAATGTGGAATACAGTTGAGAGTTCAAAAACCCCTTCTTGGGAATAAGCAATATTCTCTAGTTTTTTAGCTTTCAGCCATCTAGAAAATCTAGCTGCTGAAAGATATTGGAAAATCCCCCCAAAGCATTTGCAAATCATTGTAGCCTTAAATGTAGCCAATGGATCGTGACCCCTGCCTAATGCTGTGTGAGAGGCTGGGGGAGTCCAGACTACACAGCTCCTGAGAAGGGCCCAGAGTATCCAGGTAGGCAGTCAAAGTCAGTCTTACCTTTGCTACTTACTACTGGTCCTGCAGCTGGGGCCATGTAAGGAGTGATCTGAGCAACCTGAGAGAGACCAGTCTTTCATCACTCCCCTCTATAATCCAACCTTTGGCATTTCTGAGCCACTTAGTACACATTGTCTTCCATGGTCAAATGAACCTAACATCTCTCTTTTACTATTCTTAATCTTTTTAGTCATCCTAATGAAGAGGCCTGGAAACTATTTACTGCTCCCCAGTGAGGAGGAGTTGGATTTTTTATCTCTTGTGAATTGTGAAGAAGAGCTATATTTGTTATTATTTTTTATGAGCAAACACCCCTTCCCTGATGATAGCTGCTTTTTGAGACAGGGTTAAGAAGTGATCCTACAGATACTCTCTTGCTTACTCCTGAAAATTCTCACCCATCCTCTACCTTGTGATGTTTCCATCAGTGAAATAGGAGGAACCCTCGTGTGACCTCTGAACCATCTCAAGCTCCAAAACAGCCTGTTCCCAGGCCTGGCCTGGGGCTGCTCTAGCAGACACATAAGCATTGATATAAAACAGCACATTGCATCCTGGATCTAATGGAAGGTGGCCCTGAGACTTCCTATGGCCAAGGGTACTGCATGAGGGTTAGGAATCATAGGCCTGCATACCACTAGAGGCTGCTCCCTGATTCCATGTGGTCTCAGACAAGCCCCTTTCCCTATTTAGGCCTGATTTGTTCAATAAAGGGGGAAGAATCAACATATTCCTAGTATCAGTGAAAATTATAAAGCATCTCAGAAAAGCCTACTACCAGGAAATACAAACAAACGCTATGAAGAAAGGCATACTGAAGATCTGACTAAATGGAAAAATACTGAGTTCATGTAAAGATCTCGGTTGTCCCAGATTCATCTGTAAATTTAATGCAATCACAACTTTCAGGAAACCTGACAAGATGATTCTAAAATTGAAATGGAAAAACAAGAATAATAATACTTTTAAAAATACCAGAAAAACTGCTCAGTTAATCTGTTATTTCATATTAAAGAATAAAATTATAGTTGTTTGAAACCATAAAAAACTATGTATTGGGCAAATGAAAGCAAAGAACACAAAAAGAAATTCATCCCACCAGATATAATAATTATAATACTCTAGAAATTTTTTTAATATGATGTTGGCTCAGAAATAAATGAATAAATCAATGCAACAGGATAGAAAAACTGCAAATCAACTAATGTGTGATTAGACAAAATAATGGCCTCCCAAAGATGCCTCCCTGCTCTTAATCCCCGGACCCTGTGAATATGTTATATTAGATGGTGTACTCGTTGCTAAGGCTGCCATAACAAAACATCACAGACTGGGTGGCTTAAACAAAGAAATTTATGTTCTCACAGTTCTGGTGGGTGAAAGTTCAAGCTCAGGGTTCTGGCATGCTTGGTGTCCAGATGGCCACCCTGTTACTGCCTCTTCACATTGTCTTTTCCTCTTTGCACATTTGTCCCTGGTTTCTCTTTGTACATCCAGATGTCCTCTTCTTATGAAGACAGGAGTCAGATTGGATTAGAGTCCACCCATATGACCTCATGTAACCTTAACTCTAAAGGACTTTTCTCCAGGTAAGGTCCTATTCCAAGGTACTAGGGGTTAGGGCTTTAATATATATATTTAAGGAGACCTGCTTCAGCCCGTAACAGATGCCAGAAAGGAATTAAGGTTACAGATGAAATTAATCAGCTGACCTTGAATGAGGTTAGATTATTCTGAATTATCCAGGTAGGCTCAATGTAATCACAAGGGTCCTTATAAGTGAAAGAGGGTTTCATAAAAGTTAGCTTTGGAGTGATACAATGTGATCAAGATTCTAACGGCCATTGCTGACTTTAAAATAGAAGGGGACCAGGAATCAACGAATGTGGGCAGCTGGAAAAAGTAAAGAAATAAATTTTACCCTTGAGCCTCCAGAAGGAATGAGTCCTACCAACACTTCTATTTTGGCGCCATGAAACCACTGCAGACTCTGATCTCTAGGAGGTTATAAGATAATAAATTTGTGTCATTTTAAGCCACTAAGTAAGTGTCATTTGATACAACAGCAATAGGAATTGAATACATCATGTATATGAAGACATTATGATCAAAGTGTCATTCCAAATAACTGGAAAAAAATAGATAATTAGCTAGTCATCCAATTAAAAAATAAAATAAAATCAGATTTCTATGCATGTTATTCACAGAAAGAAAGCCCAGATGGATTAAAAACCCTGACAATATGCACATGACAGTATTGGAAGAAAATATGAGAGAATGTGTTTATGACTTTGGAGCAGAAAAGGGGAAATAAATAACGAAAAAAATTAATAAAGTTTACAACTTTAAAATATAAAACACTTGTTGCAAAAAAAAACAGCAAAAACACAGTCAAAAATAAGCAAAAAATGGGGGAAGCATATTTTGCAACATACACATATGATTTTTGCTATTTTTCTTTCTTGTCAGTAAGCATGAATTACTTCCTAATTGAAAACAAGGGAAAACGAGGTGGAAAGAATCTTCTCTACCATTCTCTTTTCTTCCCAGGAATGGGAATGGAATAATGAGGAAACTTGCCAAAAACAAAATCACCATGGGAACACAAGGCTTTGTTTTGTTGAAGTACAAAAGCAAATTATGGTTTCTTAGGCATTTCCACCCTCATCTTTCCCACCTCCTTTTGCTCCCCTTCCTTGCACACACCTGTGGAGTGAGCTAAGCTCAGCCAGTGGTCATAGGAAAGGACTGCTGAAGGGCTAACCTACTTAGAAACTGCTAAATGTGTGACTAAAACTAGCTATTTCCTCTTTATCTTCTTTCTGGGCACATAACTAGACTAAATCCCCAGGCTCCCTTGCAGTTAGATGTGCCCACCTGACTTCTCATCAACGGAACGTGGCCACAAATGTCACTTCTGGACCTAACACCTGAAAACCTCACATACTTCGTGGTCCATCTTCTGCTGGCTTGGCACAAAGGAATATGCAAACTTGGAAGCCATGTGCTAAAGTTACAGAACTTGGGTCCCTGCCTAGAAGAGAGTCACCCAGTCAGTGGTCAGAAACACCCATATCAGGCTTATGAAAGTTGGAAAAAAATTATATTGTATTTGAGCTATAATACATTTTTAAGTTATGTTTGTTTTCAGTAGATGGTATTACATTAACTAATTCGGAAGCCAAGCTGACTTTTTTTGACAAATTTCTTGGTCTGACGTCTCCACAACTCCATTCTTTGGGTTAAATTACCTCTATTAGAAACCATTATGGGTTATTTTGTGTCGTGATTGGGCTGATAAATAGACACTTTCCTGGAGTTGCCTGGAGTTCCTCAGTCATCTCAATTGCACCAATAACACAGAATGAACAAAAGAGGTGATCCTTTTCTTCCTCTCCCCAGCACACTCACCTTCCCTATCCCTTGCCTAACCCAGACAGAAGGTAAACCATAAAACACATCCTGCTGGCATTCAGCAGACCTCACCCAAGGCTACAGGCTGGAGATATGAGGACCCAGCAAAGTGTGTTTTATCCCAGTGTCCATAATGCCATTGCTTGGACAGTAATATATAGGACACCATCTCCACCCCAAGAAAGGGCAGGTGAGCCTCACAAAAGAATTGCCTACTGCTGCCCTCTGACACTCCTTCCAAGTGGCCGAACTCTTCACCCACTCCCTCTGATCCAGCTTCTACACCAGAACCAGAGGTACTCAGCATGGGAAAAGGGGCTGCTGAAGAATGGAAGCTCCTTAAAGACCAGGCTTTGTCTATTTGTTTTTCCCTCATCCCAAGGCATGCATCTCTAAGGGGCACAAAATGAACTTGCATCTGAACAGTTCCTTAGGGAATACAGGTTTGCATCCATTCTCCTGGCTTTACACATGGCAGACATTCGGTAAGTCTACATGGACTGGACAGGAATTAAACTGGATTGGGAAAAAGCTGCTAACTGAAAAGTTGCCTCCCCTCTTCCCCCAGGAAAAGCCACTCTTTGTTCCCTCCTCTGTGCTTTCACAGCTCTTACTTGCTGCTTCTGTTTAGCCCTTGTGAGGCAAAGTTACAATTGTCCTGTTTCTATCTCTGACATACTCCTACTTTGTAGCAGAGGTTCTAGAAGATGCCATGGTCCTGTGACCTGGGCTATCTCAGATCTGTTTGTATCATGATACGTATCGTACACAACTGGGAGTTCATTTTCCTGCCTCTAGCTAGGATTTCAGCTAAATGTGTTATTTCTTTCTGAAGAATGTGCACAGGAAAGAAATCCAGCCCATTTCTCTGTTTGGTCCATGTGCTAAAATACCCTAGTGCTCAGTTCTAACTTAAATTCTCTCTATTGCAGTCTCTGTCACTTCCTTTAATGAAGAAAGAGAAATTATGGCCCCTTTCCACTACGTAAAGAGTAACCAATTTCTTCCCTTCTTCTTCCCCCAACACAGGTCCTTGGCAACCCAGCCTTCTTGTTTATGAGCTGATCAATAGATTCCAAGGGAAAAAGACCCTCTACTTAAGCACCTCTACTGCCACGTATTGGGGAGCCTACAACGTCCCAGTGACCAATGCAGCCAGGGTGTTGTGACTTTGTACGCTGTGTCAGCATGGCCCAGGACACTTCCCAAGGACCCTATGTGCCACTCTGTCACCACTTGGACAGCCAAGTGTGTGAACACTACCTCCATTAAGGGATGGAAGGACATGAGAATCAGCAGGTCCCTTCTGGCAGACCTATTGTGGGCTCCAATCCTCCCCCACTAGCCAGCCCTGAGGGGCACCAGTCCCCACACCGTGAGCTTAATTACTTTGCAAGAGGACACTTGTAGCTGGACTTGCTCTTTGTTCTCAGAGAAAGCTGGGAGAGGGCAACAGAACAAAGGCAGGTCTTTGCAGAATACGGGCGTAGGAGAACCCATGCTGCAAATCTAGGTCTGGGCCCATGTGTAGACGGGGTTGTGGACACAAGGGCTTGGGAAGCATGAGGATGGGGTGCAAAGGGAACTATCTCGAACTGAGTGCTCAGGCAGCTGTCTCATGGGACTTCCAATAAACCCAGCTATGTGCAAACCAACCTATGAAAACCTTAGAGAAAAAAAAATGCCTTATGGCCTCTGTCCCCCAAACCTGCAAGGCCATCCTCTAAAAATGGGGTCTTCTTTTCTATTTTTGGAAGATGCATTGGGGTGGAGAGAGTGTGAAATTTTTGCGACTCACCTGATGTAGGGCTTTAACTCTCAGTCTTAGAATATTTTTCTTGAGTCTAGCCTAACTCCCTCCAGCTACTTGAGGATATGAGTCTGTGGAGGCTCACAAAAAGCTATTGGGACATCCTTTAATGTATAGAAAGGAATCAATAGTTTCCCACTCCTTATCTATCTGGGAACAGATTCCTTTGGCATAATACTTCTTTGAGGAATTCTCTGCACTAGTATCAGCAAGGGAAAGGTTTGTATGTGATCAGTGCTCTACTCGAGAAAACTGAACTAGCAGAGTCTGCTTCTTTGAAGGTCAGAAGCATCCTTCTGCCTCCTGGCAGCCAAGAGGAGTGGGCAGAGAAGCAAAGAGAGTGCCCAGAAGTGGGGAAGAGAAGGGAGAAGGAGACAAGTGTGATAAAGGGCTCCTAGATTTCCATTTAAGATTGACCATCAACCAACTGCAGGACTACTCCACAGAAAAGGTTGTCTTTGCCACCACCCTTCCATCCCCAGGCTCTGTGTGCTTATGGTTACCTGAAATTATTTGCTTTCTGCTGCTCTCTTTTCCGCAGGGCATAATGCATACACATGTGAGTCACCTTCCTATATGTCAAGATCACTTCCAAATCATCCTTTGGCCTTTTTTCCTCTAGAATGGCTGTCTCTCCTTTTACTTCCCTCCCAGAAATTTAAAAGAAGAGGACAGAAAACTCATGAATTAAATATTTAACTTAAACTAGGACATGAAAGAGATGCTTTCTATAAATATTTTTATTTCATCCTCCTAGCTGTCCCCCCCTCCAAAGGCGGATGTAATTTTATCATCAAAAGGAAATAAACATTTCTCATATGAAGAAACCGAGGCCAGGGAGAGGAAATGAGCAGCCCTGGGTCACAGACCTGGTAAATGGTAGGTGCCAGGTTGAGACTCCAAGAATGGGGCTTTTATGGTCCCTCCATCAGCTCTGCATCTCTTCTTCAGCCCTGATCCATTCCCATGTCCCCCATATCCTTTTAATTCTACCTCTGATCTGAGTACCTGACACAGAACTGAGCATAAAGAGAAAACAGCACCACATAGACAACTTGGAAGGCTCTGAGAGAGACTTACACATGAGACTATGGAAGTAGAAGCTTCCAAAAGATGAAGCATCTAGATGGAAACATTAGCCACAACGTGAGGCTTAGGGGCCAGGAAATAGTCCCATCTCACTAATAGTCAGGCTTTTCTAGAAATCACAATATACAGTGCCTGGGCCCCAGTATTCATTGTTAGTGTCAAGACTTCCCAAAAGTAATGGATTCTCCAATCTCTGTTTTCTAGTTTAAAGCATGACTGTGAGTCCAAGAGAGCTCTCTGAATGCCTGAAACACTGTGGAGGTAATAACCAGGCCATAGAAGTGCAGAATATCAAGGCTGGACAGGATCTCAGAATTCAGCTATCCAGAAGCCCTTAATACAGCTCTGGAAAATTAGCAACCCAGAAGGAAAGAGAAAGAAAGGGAAAGTCTCCCACAAGTCAGACTGGGGCAGAAGGTGAACTCAACCCTGGGATCCCTGAACTGCCATCCAGCACTCTTTCCACTCTACCAAGTGTCCCAGATCAGATGAAGAGTTTAGGCCTCCTTCCAGCTCTGGAATGCCAGGGCAGTAGAAGTGGCTGTTACAGGAAACCAAGAGAAAGATCAAGCACTTGATCCTATCGAGGAAAGAAGTGTGTCCCTGCCTCCCCCTAAGGCTGCCAAGCTTCGTCCCACACTCTTCTCCCATAGGACCCAGACAGAGATTACTTCTGTTCCCTGCCAGATCACCAGTACCATAAATACACAGCCTAAGCTTGTCCTCTTTCCAATTGTCCCTGTGTCATCTAAATCAAAGGGGACAGAAATAAGACTCTACTCTGAGGAGACGGGGCTCAAAATGGCCAAGGGGTGAGTTCAAGGCTAGGGTTAGGGTTCTTGGAATAAGATGGGTGAGGTCAAGGTCTCTACACAGAACTCAAGAGAATAATGAACTACGAGAGGAAGTCATCAAATGGCAGGGAGTCTGTTTCTCTGTGTTCAGTTGGAGCTTTTTGAGCATAATTCATAAAGGGTTCCTTTTTCAAGGCTCAGGAGCCATTGAGAGATGCTGGTTTCAGTTGCTTTTATTTGTTATTGTTTGTTTTTATCTCAAAAAGAAAAGGAACTAGAAACTTAGCTATGGAGAGACTCTTTTATCTCACCTGGGGAGGGCCTAGACCACTTCACCAGACCTTTGCCTAAGAGAAACTCCTAGAGCCAGGCACCCTGCAACCACCCCCACACACTCCAACTCTCGCCCACCTCCACCCACAGGGAATGTCCATCTTTCTTATTCTAAGGGTGTGAGAGTCTCCCAGTTTGTCTGCCGCCCACTGGCTTCCATGTCAGGTTATGAAACCGCTGGCCAGCTCACAGTTTCCTAAACACGTTCACATATTATCTTACCACGGAGGGGGTTATCTGACACAGAGATCTTGCTTCATGGCTCAGGAAAACATCCTGACAGCCACAAAAAGGTAAATCAAGACACCAGACTCACGCCAACTGAGGCCAGCAGCAACATGGCCCTTTGCCTGGCGGTTCCAGGACAGTTCTCAAGTGTAAACACCTCTCCTCTTCCTCTTATTTCCCCCTTCTGTTTTCTTTCCTAAGGATTAAGAGATTTCATTTTCATTGTTCCATAGATGGAAAGGGAGGTCTTTCTGGGCCTGCACCAAGCACTGTGTGTTCTTCATGGTTTGCTCTGGAAATGACTTGAAACTCTGTCCCCTCCCCACCCACCACCCCACACCATACCTCCAACCTGCTGAGCTCTCCTTTCAGTGAAGACTGCTACAGAAACAGCAAGTCCTTTCCCAATCGCCTGACCACGTGGAAGCCATAGAATGCCAGTCAAAATGTGACCAACCTTTCTGAGATTGAGGGAGGCAGCTTGTAAAGAGACTGAGCACTGAGAGGGAGAGACAGCCCTGCCAACAGCCTCTCAAGCAGTCTTGCTGACTCCACACACCTTTGAGGCACCGTCAGGGTCCCAGTTTTCTGAGTGGGGGCTGAAGATGACTTACAGGCATCGCAAAGTTCTTCCTCCTCTCTCTGGCCAGCTGGCCTCTAATAAGCTTCTGGAAGAAGAAAAGGGAGATGTTGAGAAATGGGGCACAGTGAGGAAGAGGAGCAGGATGTGCTGCTCATTCTCCATTTGCCCCCAACCCCATCCCAGAGCCATTCTCTACTCTGGTCTGTGCCCTGGGGCCCCTGGAACAGCTTCACCCTTTGCTTTCTGGCACCCAGCCGGATTCAGCAGTGGGAAAACTCCAAGAGGCGACTGGAGCGTGGAAGAGCAGAGGTCCCATCTTGTGCTGCATTTTTGGCATGTCCCTCAAGGCCAGCACCCCAGGCAGCCTCGCCTCCACTAGCCCAACCCTCACCAAGCCGTGGAATCACTGTTTTATCCCTTGTTTTCACAGCCCTAAGACGGTTACCACTTCCTGCTGGTGCTGGTCTCTGGGTGCCTCGACTTCCCTTGTGTGCCCCACTAACGTCCTGCCTACACTCCTACATGCAGCCCCTTCATTAAAGTCTTGTTTGAGCCCTCCAAAATAAATGCTGTCTCTTGATAGAACCCCAACTTATGCATTTAGTACGCTTAATGCAAGTGTGAAAGTTAAAAGATAGAGGGGGCTTTCAACCCTGAGGAAGTCATGCGTGGCCCTGAAGCAGCACCACTACCTGGGGTCTTGCTAGGCCCTACCCAGACCTAGCGAATGAGGAACTCTGGGAGTTAGTTTTAACGACACTTTCTTTCGATAATCTCCATCGACATCTTAGTTTTAGCAGTCACCTCTGGGTGACCCTGACCCACAAGTGAATTGGAGAAACCTTGCTCTGGAACCTCGGGAACTGATCTCCATCTCTGCTTCCCCTGTGTATTTCCAACCTCATCCTGAAGAGAGGCAGATAAGGAAACAGAGCATCCAGATTTTCTGAAATCATGAAAATTGGAGCCTTGCCCTCCTTGGTCATTCAAAAATGACCCTGCAGGTGGCATTTATCACCTGGGTGGTGGCTTAAGCTGAAGAGGTCATTGTGAGTGGACAGCCCTTTGCTATACTGTACAAAGGGGACCGATGTTTTTTGATGCAGTTTGCCATACCCACTACTCTCCCAGATTCTTTGCACTTAGACACAGAAGATCAGCCCAGACTCTTTGTTCTCAAGTGCATGAATCCACAGCACATCGGCCACAGACACTGCCTAACTGCTGTCTTCCAACTGTGCCCAGCTGGGTCACGTGGACAGAAATGCTGTCCTTTTATATTGAATGGGAAACTTTTCTTAGGTTCTGTCTGCTCACATGTGGCCCATTCTCACCTTCCTTATACCAGCTGCTTGGGAGCTGGTTCACATTTGCAGTAAAAACACTTGGACTCATGGGGAAAGAGAGACTTCAGTTTCAATTTGACTACTCGTTGCACCAGTTGTGTGCTCACACCTAGCTACTTCATTTACAACTGTCTCCCTCATCTGTAAAATGGAAGTAATAATCTCTTTCAGGGTGGGGTAATGATTAACTGAGATGACATATGTACAAATGCCTTAGCACAAAGAGTGGCTCACACTAGGTATCAATAAAAACTTGCCCCTTTTTCCCACTTCGTCTCCTAGAAGACCGTGACCTTGTATCTTCTGTGATGAAGTAGTGGTATAGAGTAAAAAGGACAGAACCTGGAGTCAGACTGCCCATGTTTGTCTCAGTGCTGTCATATACTCTCTGTATATCTTTGAGCAATTCATCTTTATATGCCTCAGTTTTCTCATTTATAAAATGAGGGTGTTAATAGTATGTATTTCATCAGATGATCATCAGGTTTAACTCCTGCCATATATAAAACCTAGCATATCTATTTTACTCTGGATTTTGGCTGCTATTATTCATTATTGATAATATTATTGCTATAAATTCTAAGTGAAACACAGATATAAAGACTAACAGGGAGGGATTAACAAACAGAGACAATGGAACAGAACATTTTAAATTGGGGACACATTAATGTGCCTCTTGCTCATTTTGTGTTTGAAAAGAAAATTAATATGTGTGTTGGCTAAGAGTTCAGGAAGATATAGGCAAGAATCCAGCAAAAAAAGTCATGAAGAATCTGGAATTAAGACACAGAGAGCATGGACTGAGCTGGTGGTAGGAGAAATGGAAAAGCTGGGCCAGATCCAAGGACTGGGTCTTTGAAAGGTCTTTGCCACAAAGCAGTTCTCATCGGCAAGTTTTTTCCATTGCCTGGAGAAGAACCAGTCTGTTTTCCATCCCTAGGTCTCTGCAGAGTCATTGTCACCACCACCCACTTTGTTCACGCCCTTCCCTACCCTGTGAAGTCTTTCCCTCTTTCTTCCCCTTCCAAATCCTTCAGGACCCAGCTCTATTCCCACTTCCTCTTGAATACTCCCTCGTGGATTTATTCTTCTCTTACTTCCTCCTCTGTTGCCCCCCATGTGGGCTGTGGTCAGCTCCATGGCACTTAGCACAAATCTGTCTTCATCCCTAGCCAGTTAACTGTGGTTTTACACATGCATGTTTTCTTCCTTAAACCAATCATAGGCTTCTTTCCGAGGGCAAGGACCACATCTTCCATTGCTTCAAGGCCCAAGGCTAAGAAAAAAATTTAGGCTGAGTCCCCAAAGAAAGCATAAAGGGTACAAATAAAAGCTTTGCATAGACATTGGATCATTTGCAGTAGGTCTTTCCATCCAGATGTCAGAGTCCCTAGTCCCTGCATGCATTCTTATTCTCAGATCCCTGGGACAAGTGAAAATGGAACAGAAAAATGCAGCATAGTGCTTTTTTTTTTCCTTCTGGGGACTCACTACACATATTGGCCTGGATCCTAACCCCACTCTGAAAAAAGTCCATGATTCCCTACTCCTCAGGGTAGCTCCAGCACTCTGCAGTTCTTCCTTCACCAGCAGAGCAGCAGCGGACAGAGGTTGAACTAAGAGGACTTTCTCTCCAAGACCCCTCCAATTTCTTCCCTAGCCTCAAATCAATAGCAAGATGTTAGATGGCAGAGTCAGGTTAAAATACAAGGCAAATAACAAAGATAAATATTAATACAAATTAATATAAAATTCTAAATTTTAAATCAAAACAATCAAGTGCAGAAACATAGCATGGGAAGATCTAATCTGAGTTGACTACAGGCTTCATATAAAATCATAGACGCTATGAAGAAAGTTAGTACATCAATAAATACTTAATGTTCAAAACATTGAAGGTGAAATTTCCATTCTATTAAATGCATTAGTCAGACCAGAACTAGAATATTTTGGACTTTTTAAGAAGAGCATAGACCATAGCCAGAGGAAGACAAGGCCAAAAAAGGGTCTATAAACCAAATCACCAAAGGAATGCTAGAAAGAACTAGAAGCATTTAGCCTGAGGAAGCAGTGTCTCACGGGGATATAATCCCTGCTTTCAAATATTTGGAAAGTGTTCATGTAAGAAAGAGACTATTTATTCTGCTACTTCAGAACAAGGGAAGCAGATTTCAATATGAGAAGAAAGTTCCTTCAGCAGTCTTGAAAATATAATGAATTACTTTGTGAGGTAGTGAGGTCCCTACCACTGGAAATATTAAGGAAACATGGTTCCTTTCAGACGGAATTTGGTATCTTTCTGCTGCTCTTTGACTGTTTAGGATACCCTTACAGGGGCATACAGGGACAGGAGAACAAAAGCTGGCTCCAGCAGAATTTATTTATCCAGCACTCAATTCCTTGGCCCAGTGAGGATGCAGTGTTACTAGATAAATCAGAAAGAATCAGGCTGACTGACCGGCTAGCTAATGGTAGAGATACACGCATCTAACCCAGGGAACAAAGAACCATAGTCAAGGCAAAATGCTCAATGGTGTTTTGAAAAAGATTTCACTTCCTAGAAGAACTTCAGGCATCTAGCAAGGTCATGGTAGGGACATTTGGAAGCCTAAGATGTGCATTTTGGTCTATTAATCACATCAAGAGTAGGTGTCTATTGCCCCTTACATGAGAGACATAGTAAGGCCGTGTATAAGAAAGTCAGGCAGTGGCTACATAAGCTAAAACCCCAGCTTTGCCTCCTACCACTATGTGACCTCGTGCACATGCATTCCCTTAGGCATGCGTCCCTTCCTCATTTTTAAAATTAAGGATGTTGATCCTCATAGCGCTTTTGATGGTTACATTTTTGTGTCAGCTTGACTGGGTCACAGGGGTATCCAGATATTTGGTCAAATGTTATTCCGGGTGTTTGTGTGAGGGTGTTTTGGGGAGGAGATTAACATTTAAACAGCAGACTGAGTAAAGCAGATTGTTCTCCATAATGTGGAGGGTGGGGAGGGGGTGGGGGGTCTTGTCCAATCAGTTGAAGGCCTGAATGCAACAAAAAGCTAACCATCCCCGGAGGAAGAGAGAATTCTCTTGCCTGATGATATTTAAACTGGGACATCAATTCTTCCTGATTCTATAGCAACTTGCTGACCTTGGGACTTGAACTGGTACACTGGTTCTGCAGATTTTGGAGTTGCCAGCTATAACAACATGAACCAATTTGTTATAATAAATATTAATTGATAGATGATTGATAGATAGATAGATAGACAGATAGATGATAGATAGATAGATAGATAGATAGATAGATAGATAGATAGATAGACAGATAGACAGATAGATGATAGGGGGAGAGAGAGAGAGAAAGAGAGGGAGAGGGAAAGAGATTGGGATCCTATTGATTCTTTTTCTTTGGAGAACCCTGGCTAACACAGTATCTATTTCATGGGGCTATGTTAAGATTAAATAAGATAATTTAACTGAAGTCATTTTTCTATGTATCTGGTATAGAATAATTGTTCAATAAATGCAAGTTTTTTTTTTAATAAGGCCATTCTTGAGGAGCAAAAACCATCTAATCAGTTTTATTTTGAGGGGAAGAGGAAAACCTGTAGACAGGGCTGTAAGATTGGGGACAGATGTGATCATGCCCCTGGGTGGGGAACGGCTGCAGCTGGGACATTTGCAACATCCTCAAGAGCTCTTAAACTTTCCCATCTAAGGACTCTTCTTGACGGCAGATTTACCCGCCAGGTCTCTAGGGAGTTGTAGCCACAAGCCCTGATCCAGGGCAGGTCCCTCTTTGAGATACATTAATAGTAGAGCCCTGAAACAAGGAGGGGATAAGATGTCCCCCAGCAATGTCTGGTGTCCATCCACTGCATCTCCCTAAAGACAGCTGGTTGTCCCCATTCTCCCTGACTCTAAAACCTTTGTCTAAACTCTGAATTTGTCATACCTTCACCCCACAACTTCCTCCTCTTTTAGTCTCTCTGCCTTTCTAGGCCTGAAGCCTGTAGCTGAGTCCACCCACCCCGTTGAAATTATCTCCATTATTCAAGAAGGGCTCAGATCTCTCTCACCCCTGCCCTGATATGCACTGATCACCCCATCTACTGTGGTTACTTATCGCTACTTACAAGGCCCTCATGTATTGTTTACACAGTCAGTTCTCTTTTAATTTGTACCCATTGCCTCTTCTGAACCCTTTTACCAGCCCCTTAAGGACAGATACCTCTGTGTTTTGCACCTAGAGTAGTCCAAAACCTGTTCAATTACTTCAACTGGAGATCGGGATCCTTGCAATTCCTCAGCCATCAGTGCCTCCTTAATATTCCCTAATCTGGAGCACTGATGCCCAAACCTGAATGAATATCAGAATTTCCTGAGGGACTTTTGTGAACTGAAGATTCTTAGGCCTCACCCCAGACCTACAGAATTAGAACCTCCAGGGATGGAGCCTTGGAATCTAAATAGTTTTAAAGGGGCCCAGGTTATTGTGATAAGTGGTTATGTTTGGGGACCACTGCTCTTGGAGATATAGGAACATCTGTGGCCTTGAACTCTGTTCCCTAAATGACTCAACTCATCCAAGGCCATGTTGTTAAACCCATCCACAATTGCCATCAAACCAGCCTCCCTGTGACACTCATATTCCATCCTCTTGCCCCTTGCCTTTCTCTAGTCTGCCTAATCCCAAACATCCTTCTTTTATCCTTTCTTCCCTCTGCTTCCCTTTCTTGCATGAATTGGCATATCCCTCCCCTCCCCAGCATCCTAGCTCCAGCCTCCTCCTGAATGGATTTTCATGTTGGCACTGTCTCTGCTTGAGCCTTCCTAACCAACATGCTTTGCCAATAATGGCTTGGGGGAGCTACAGAAAATTTCTTAGTTTATATGCGGACTGTTAAGGATAGTTTATCCATGTGTTTGTTCCAGATAAACACTCAGAATATGGCTGACTAGGTAGAATATGTCTAAAATTCTACTTGTGGTCTGTCTCTCATAATAAGTTCTCAAATAGGAAAAAAATATCCTCATTTAAAGAACTTTAGTGCTTTTGGGAGCATAAGAGAGTTTCAAAAAGATGTAATCTTCCTAAATGAGGTCTCCCATTCGAAGGGCCAGCAGCCTTTATCCCTGCTTGTTCATGACATGCTTTATGTGCACTAAATTTTAGAACACCAGGATTAAAAGGAAACATCAGTGCCATCTTCTTCAAGGGCTGACAGATTCACAAAATGTTCTTAGAACAAAAGCCAAGCATTTGAAATTTTCCTTACAACTTTTCTTGTCAAAGGCCATACCCTTTGTCTTATCCACCATGGAAACAGTTACTGCTCTTCTCAGACTTCTTAACCCTTCACACATTTGTGACAGCTGTTTGGGGGATTCAACCTCAGGTTATTGATTCCCTACGGCAGGTTTCTCAACAGTGGCACTATTGATACTTTGGATCCAATAATTCTTTGTTCTAGGGGGCTACCCCGGACATTGTAAGATTTTTAGCATCTCTAAATTCTACCCACCAGAAGCCACTAGCACTTCTCCCCTGCCACCCAAGAAGGGGGGAGGGACAAACAAAATAGTCCCCAGTGAAAATCACTCTTCTTCTGTGTTCTATACATACAGTCCCCATGCTCCAGGAGCCTACCACACAGCCAGGACATTAATATCTTCATCAATACTCACCGTACCCTGTGACAAGCTCTATAACACCCTCATGAGCAAGAAAGAGGACAATCCAACTCTGCCTGGGAGAGTCAGAAAAATCTTCACAGTGGGGGCAAGTTTGGGGGCAAATCTTAACAAATAAGAAGGCATTTCCAGAGAAAGCGTGTTTCAAGCTAAAAAAAGCACTTGTGCCAAAGATGTGAAATAGCATGGTGTAAGAGCTTAGAGTCTCTAGTGAAAAGTGACGAAGCCAGAAAGACAACCTAATTCTTGCCAAGTCCCCTTGAACCATATGTGTCACCTCAACCTGATTTTGAAAGTGGATTCATTTTAGAGCAAATTAAGCATGGATTCTAGATACGTAAGTGAGGATCAGTGGGGCTATATTACGGTCTTGACCTCAAGTATTACAGCTTCCATTCGTCAGGCCCTAAACCAAGGATATTGGGGCCACTAGACTGTGCATTAAAACATCGACTTAAAAAGAGATCACAGTGAACACCAGTCTCATGAAAACCATCCCATTAAAATACCTCTCTAGAATGTCAGTTCTCAGAAGTAGAGAGTGAAGTCTGGAACAGACAGACATTGCTGCTGCCTGATATGGATGAGGAGACAAGGAGGCAGCAGTCAGTGCCATAGAGGGAAAGATGGTGATGTGCAAAAAAAGCCGGACTAGGAGCCAGGACACCAGCTGCGTCCTGGCTCTGCTGCTAGCCGTCTGAGTCACTAGAATTCCAGCACTAGAATTCCCAGGCCTGCCTCATCGTCTATAGATGGAAAAAATTATAATAACTCTCGACAGGGCCTAAGTTAAGCTGTATCACCTTGCTGGCCCTAAGTTCCCCTAGAGAGACAGTATGGGGACTGAACTGGACCAGTGGTGTGAAGACTATTTGGATCACATTCTCTTTTAGGGATGATGAAAGCTATACCTTGCCCCCAGGACCCAGAAAAAATGAGCACATCTGGATTTTTTTTCATTTTAGGACATTCTCTGGGGCTCCTGGTTAAGACCCTTGGACTGCATTATCCTTTCTAAGATCCCAGGTAACTGTAGAATTTTCCGATCATAATTTCCATGGCCCTGACTCAAAGAGCTTACATCCAGGTGTGCTTGGGTGGAGAGGTTATTGGATGGTAAAATGATGAATCTACCCTGACAGAAAGTAATAAAGGTTTTTCCCCAAAAAAAGAGAAGCTCCCTGTCCATAGCCATTACTTCTAGCCTTCCCAATATCCCAGTGCTCCTGGAACCAAACTTCCTCTCCATCCCTCCACAGCTTCTTCCATTAGCCTTGCAGGTTGGTCACTGGGCTCCTTCGTCTCTTCACCCATCTACTCCTGTGCCCCACTGCACGTGACAGAATCACATTGAAATAGCTGCATATCCGTATCCGTATATTTTCTCCATATGTTTGACACCTCTTTTCTTTGCTCACTCAGACCCTGCCCAATCCAGGCCCATTGTCGATGTGTCCGGGGATAACGTAGACGACCTCTGGAGGACCCCATCCAACTGACGTATCTGATTCTATGTCACTGAGGAAACCAAAGAAAGGAAAATGTTTATTAAAATCAGTGAAATATAATAAGGGGGTGGGGACAAGGGGGAGCGCCTAGATTCCAGAACTCTCCCCATGGAGAGAGGATGGAAAAACCCAGGCCTTCCTGCCTAGACGTCATCAGATCCCTGCCTCCCTAGAGCCAGAAATCAGTGGAAATTATATATATTTTAATACACCCTCATTACAAATAAAAATAGTGTTACATCAATACAGCAGTTGGTTAAAACACGTTCCAACTTTGCTAAACAGAGAATGCATTGAAACGCCTAGAATAATATCAAGCAAGGCAGTCCCTCTGCCAAGCTCAGACGGAGGGGAATTCACACTGCCAGAGAAAATCTGTTCTACATCAATGTTTCAATATTTGAGGAAGCGGGGACATTTTTCTGCTATTGAAGCAAATTGCCAGCCGCCAATAGTATGATTTAATTCTCTCCTTTTTTCCCTTTTATTTGAAATAATGGCCACAAGCATTTGGTGGGCCATCAAGGCCCCATGTTTAACACAAATTAGACATGTGGGGAAGAAAGAGAAAGAGATGAAGCAGGAAAGAGGACGAGAGGGAGTCAAAGAGGTGGGCAAAGAAAGAATGAAGGTAGAACTAGAGGAAGAGTGGAGAAACAATAAGAAGGAGCAGGAGAAGGAGAAAGATTGAGAAAAGCAGAAAAATGAAAAAGGAGAGAACAGAGAAAAAGGAGCAGGTGCGGAATGAGGGAAGGTGAACAGAGGAAAAATCACATACGGAAAACAGAGAGTAAAAGTCAGAGGCCAAAGAGATCTTAAAGATCTTACAGATAAGTTTCCCTTCAGGTGCCAAGTAGGAGGCAAAGGGATGAAGGTATTTGCTCAAGGTCACTGATCTCAGAGCAGAGAGCCAGGCCCTTCTATCTCCACTCTTCGCAGATAGAAGCAAGGTGAAGATAGGAGAATTAGGAAGAAAAAGAAGAGAGCTAGCATGTATGCACATCTGCATGCAGCATTTGCTTCTTCAAATCTCTGTATTGTCGAACGTAATCTAATATTCTAAAATCTGACATGATCTAATGTTCATAGAGTCCCGATTCTTAGACCCTGGGGGCTACTCATGAAATGTATTTAAGAACTAGAAGACACTATTTGCTCCCTCAGCCAATCATAAATGGTGGAGAGAGCTGATGGGGACACCAGGTTGTCACTGGAATGATGCCTGGTCTCTGAGTGAACCTCCAAGGCCACCAAGACCTCTCTGTACTATTTTTGAAACCCTTGTAAAATTATTTCAAAAGAAAATAAAAACATTCACAATGATCTCAAATGTTTGAATTTAGAAGTGTCTGTCAGTCCCTGGGGGACCCAGCCTTTGGGCTCTGGCCAGTGTCTCACCTTTCTACTCTTCCCTCCCCTGCTCCGTCTCAAACAATAAGGAGACCTACTCATACACTGAAAATGGCCAGAGAAGGCTCAGGGTCATTTGGGCAGGGTATTTCAGGGCCTTTGGTACCAGAAACATGATCTAGAAGGAGTTGTAAACCACAGGCTACAGGAAGATACATCCTGGCATCGCCCCCTGAGAAGGGGCACGGAAGGAGAACCTGAGGTTAAGAATGGTTTATCAGCTGCCCCTGTCTCCATGAAGATAGTCTCTGGCCTCAGAGTGAAGAGGTGGGTCTTGTACTCTTCCGACCTGCTCAGATGCCTCCCCAACCCCTGCAGGAAGCATTCCCAGATTCACTACCCCCCAAACACAAGGGGCCATGCTTTTGTTCATTCTACATCAACTCCCCAAATTCTTATCAATGCCCTGACTAGAGTGATCTGTGTCCACGTCTGTCTATCTCATCCACTATATTAAGAACTTCTCAAAGGCAGAGATTATGTCTCATTCATCCTGTACCCCTAGCCCCAAGTCTGGCACACAGGCAGGTGTTATTAGCTGGTAGTTAAATTGTTATATCCTCCAGAGAGTCAGGGGAGCATAGCAGGAAGGTTAGGAGATTATGTTGACTAAAATCAGACAATCCTGAGTTCAATTCTGACTCACACACTTCACTGCTATGTGACTGTGAAAAGGTTATTTAATCTCTGTGAGGCTGTGCTTCCTCCTCAGATTCATGGTCAAAATTCAACGAGACAATGTAATCGAAGCACTTAGGAGAGCACCTGGCATTCAGTAAGCACTCAGTAAACATGACAGGATGCTAAGATCAGGCTGCCAGTGTCAAGGGCCGGTCCATAAATGCGCTGGTTTGCTCATACCTCAATAGTTATCTTTATTTAGGTCCAAAGAGAGCCTAAGCAGGAAACAGATGAAGTAAATCTATCCACATGACAAGAGAGAAAAAAAAGAAGAAGAAAACAGAAAATCAGCCCCTCATTCTTTTCTGGAAGAAATAACCCAGGGTACACCCCAGTTCCAGCAGCCAGGTCAGCGGCCTCTCCCTGTTAAGAACGTGCAGGCCTTCCAAGCCTGCCACTGACTGATGGAGCCCCAAACACTTTCCAGAAGGCTGACACTCCCTAATCTCCAGCTCAGGCCCTCATATCTCAGGGTGGCTGGTGACAATAGTGAGACACGTTGGGGAGCTGACAAAGAAAAAAGGGCTGTTTTCAAGAGATCAACACATCAACACCTGTTAGTCAAAGCTAGCTAATTCCAGCAGCCTGTGAATGCCAAAAAAGAAAAAGGCACGGAAGACGGATCCCTGGATGGCAGTAAGAGAGACTGAGACCTCAGAGCAGATGGCCCCATTTGGTCACAAGACTAAGAGTGGGGTAAGGGTGGCAGTTTATCCAGGGGTCCAAGAACAAGGTCAAAGGAGAAAGTATGGCAGCTCAAAGCTGGACCAAGTTTATTCTGATTACAATTAAAATGACAAAACACAGAAAGAACAAGTGAAAGGTAAAATTATATCAAATTTAAAACCTGAAGTAAAAAAAAATAATTAAGAGGATAAAATCTACTCAAATTAAATTTACGTATAGGAACTTAACCGGATGAAGCACATCTCTGAAATGCAAAATCAAAAGAGTACAGACATAACTAAGTAGGCATAAACATTCAGGGTCTAGCTCTGAAGAGGTAAAGCAGTGGAATTCTGGAAAAGTTAGTTCCTCTCATCATCCCCCTTCCCCAAAAAATAACACCCCGATTTACAGTATTTGCTTGTTTCCATGGTGTGAACATGACCACCACAGTCTCAACGTGACTATCACTGAACTTGGAGTTGGGAAGAAAGTTACACAATCAGCAGTCATAAAACCAGTGCAAACTGCCCCCAGGACACCAGTGGAAGAAAAACCCAGTTTTGGGACTTTCAAGAGAAGCAGGAGCAGAGTAGGTACAAAGCCCCCAGGGTTCGACAAAAGTCAAAAGAGTGAAGAAATCAGACACTTTTCAAGCCTTCCCCCAAAATTAACAACCAGTGTTGAGTCAGGTCCAGACTCTGCTTCCCACTGGCTATGTGACCCAGGAAAAGTTCTTCATCTCTTCTAGTCTTGGTTTCCTCGCATGCAAAATGAGACAGCGCTAATCTGTGGATGTTGTCAGGATGAAAACAGGTAATAATGTAAAGTGCCACACAGCGCCAGATGCTTAGGAGATGCTGAGCAGTGTTCCTCTTCTAGGTCCCCTTCTTCTTGTCCTATACATACTCTGCAACTGTGCTATTCTTCTGTGACCACATATTTTCTAGAACAAGCTCTGAGTTGAAATGTTTCATCCTTTTGTGTCCATGGGTACCAGTCATTTCATGGGATCCTGATCTAGGAGTCGAGAAACATGTTCAGCATTATATAAGACTAATCACACTATTGATTGACATTTGTATACAGGTCTCTCTCCTCCCATAAACTGTGAGCCCCTTGAGGGCAAGGATATATGTTTTTATTTTCTTTATCCCTGGTTCTTGGCCTAGTACCCAATGCACAGTGGGTCCTCAGGAGATATTAATTAAAGAATGAATAAACAACTTAGTTCCTGTTGCATGACGTGAGTGGAAAGAGATGACGCTTTGTGCTCAGACAAACTTGGATTTTGAACGCTAATTCTGTCTGATATTGACCATGCAACTAAGTAAAATGGGATATCTATAAAATGAGAGAATGGTTGTTGACTCATAGTATCATTATGAAAATAGTGACGGTGAGGTATGTAAAACACTCTGCAGATTTTTTAAATCGCAGTATAATTTACATGAGGTGGCACAATCTTAAGTATACAGCTCAATGATTGTGTTTATACTCATGGAAGCACCACCCAGATCAAAACACAGAATATTTTTATTGGCCGCAGAAAGTTCCTAGAGCAGTTTTAAAACGTGGCTGCAAATCCTTTGACACTCTTACCATTGAAAGGTGGGGTCTATGTGTGCTCTCGCTCTCTCTCTGAGTCTGGATAGGCTTGTGACTGCCTTGACCAGATGATTATGGCAGAAGTGACTTCCAAGGCTAGACTAATAAAGACTATGTAGCTTCTGCCTTTCTCTCTGGCACAATCCTACTCACTGCCCTGAGTACCAGGTATGAAATCTAACCACCTGAGGTCATTGTGGTGGAGAGGCCACGTGTAGGAACTCCAGTCAACAGTCCAGTGGGACTCATCCTTCCAGCCACCCCCACCAAGATGTCAGATATGTGAAGAAGCCAACTTGGACCCTTGAGGCCAGCCTAGGAGACAGTGCCACCTGGAAAAGAAGAATCACTCAGTCAAGCCCTGCCTGAATTCCTGACCCATCAAACTGAAGGATAAAATCAGCTGGTCATTGTTTTAAGCCACTAGGGTTTTGGTTGAGCAAGAGATAACCGAAACAGTTTATGTGTGCCCCTGCTCACTCAATAACATCTTTCCTCCTCCTCCGAGATAATCATGTTTCTGATGTTTATCATCAAAGATTCATTTTGGCTGCTCTCAAATTTTATATAAATAAAATCAAAGAAAGTCTTTGCAACTGCATTTTTTTTTCATTCAATGTATTGCTTCTGAGAATCATCTCTGTATCCCTGACTTCCTTATTGCTAAATAGTATTTCATGTTATTAATATATTATAACTTGTAAACAGCTGGTCTCCTGTTGAGAGACATTTATTTTCAGTTTGGGGTTTTTACTAATAAATCCACTATTGAACATTCCTAAGCAACTTTCTTAGACATGCATTTCCATTTCTCTTGGATAAATGTTCAGGAATAGAATTGTTGGGTCATAGAGTTAGGTATATGTTGATACTAGAAAATGCCAGTTTCCAAACTGGTGCAGCATTTGTACCACCACCAGCAGCTGTGAGTTCCAGATGTCCCACACTTACACCAACACTTCGTATTGTTATTTTCATTGCAGCCATTCTATGTAGGTACAATAATACCTCCATTCATTTATTTTGCATTTCTCAATAGCTGACAATATTGACTACCTTATGGGTCATCTGGATATTTTTATATGTGGAGTTACTGTTCAATCTTGTGGACATTTTTTAATTGAATTGTTTGTCTTGTTATAATAAGTTGTAAGAGTTCTTTGTATATTCTGAATACTAGTCTTTTGGCAAATATTTTCTCCCATTATATAACTTGTCTTTTCATTTTCTTAGTGGTATCTTGTGATGAACAAAAATATGTCAGTTTCTTTTTCTTTGATAAAAATCTAATTTATTTATTTATTTTTGGAGTTAGTAACTTGTGGTCTACCTAAGAAATCTTTGCCTATCCCAGGGTTACAAAGGTATTTTCCTATGTTGTCTACTATAAGTTTTATTGTTTTAATTTCTGTGTTTAAGTCCATGATCTATTTCAAATTGACTTGCATGTATAGTGTAAGGTAGGGGCCAAGATTTTATTTTTTATCTCCCATATAGATATCCAATTGCTCCATTATCATTTCACTCACTGAAATAAACTGTATCACTGAAAATAATTTCCTTTCCCCATTGAACAGCATTGGTGTCTTTGTTGAAAATAACTGACCATATATATATGGATCTACAACCTACATTTCCAAAGCTGATCTACCTGTCCAGGTACCTGAAATTTTATCATTAGAGATAATTTGTAATTTGTATGATTTGAGTCTTGAAACTCTCACAAATGTTTATCTATAACAAATTAAGCCCTGCTCTCCATTAATATATTGGAATCCTGGAGTTCATTAAACCCCAGATGGCAGAAATGCCTTAAGCTAGAAATAGGTTTACAGATAACTTCAATTCAACAAACATCCACTGAGGGCCTTCTCTTTACAGATAGGATGTTTGAAATGTGTTGAGGGAGAGAGGATCTTAAGAATGTTCCCTATTCTTAAGGATTTCACAGGTGGGCTGCAGATTAAATGAACTTAAACCACCTTCACTGACCCTATCCCTCACAAAGAACCCTGGAACCCAGAGTAGAGAATTCTGAAACACCAGTCAGTTCTCTATCAGGTTTGATGACCTTCAAGTTTCTCTGTTGCTGAAGAGAAATTAATAACGCTCTCACTCTGAGATAATTCATATAATGTGCTTAGCTCTGAACTTGATTATCTAGTGAGTCCTTAATATGTTTGCTGCTATTGCTGCTGCTGCTGCTGCTGCTGCTGCTGCTGCTGCTGCTGCTGCTGCTGCTGTTGTTGTTGTTGTTGCTGCTGCTGCTGTTGCTGTTGTTATCATTATTATTTCTCCCAGGGCTGTGTGATGAGGATAAAATAATAGAGCCCCAAAATCTTAGGGTTGGAAGGAACCTTCCAACTGAAGGTCAGTGGCTAATTATCAGAATTTCCAGGAGATCAATCCCCAGTCCCCAACCTAGGAAGTCCTTCTTTTGTCCCCAGGAGAGGCCTGGGAACCTGTATTTGAAACAAACATGTCCAAATACTCTCTGATCAACCATGTTTAGACATCACCAATCTCTAGCACAACTGAAGAGAGATGGGGATAGGAAGATGCCTAAATTGTCTTAGAAATGCTTTCATCATACAAATGTAATTGGTTAATCAGGTAAAGTGGTTATATTTATCAAATACTTTCTAAGAGAATCAGCTAGTACCAGGCAGACCAAGGGAAGGAAAGGGCATGAGACAGAAGTGGGGTGGAAAGGAAGGTGGGTGGGAGCCAGGGACCCATTTTAATAACTACACAATTTTACCTGGGGCCAGGCCCTGCTTACAACCCAAAACCAATTTATATCAAGTTGGCGATGGATTAAACTAACAGGTCTGTTAGCCTAGTCAAATCCTAATATGAAAAAAAAAATCAGAGCCAAAAAAGAATTGAGTGCAAGATAAGGCAAGCTGATATGGCAAAGTCCTAGAAAAATGATTTCAAGGAACAGTAGCAAACTTCAAAACCCGAGTGAGGCATGGCGACCCAGCAGGACTGCTGAGAGTCAGGGTATCTCTCCAGCTGTGAAAATCCCACAGATGACAGGCCAAAAAAAACTGATTTCAAGATTGCTGATGGAACAAAGCAGGGAGGGGTTTGGGATGGTTTAGTCTACAATGAAATTTTTCATGGGTCACACAGCTTTTCTTTTTCTTTTCTTTTGACTTTCAGTGTGGGTGATCAGACAGCTAGAGCACTGGAAGAAAATGAGTAAAGGAGTCTGGCTGAGAAAAGCAAAGTGAGGTGAAAGTTCTCTAGGTCAAGACTGAGACCAGGAGCCAAAATTACCCCACCCAAAATCTCCAGAGAGGACATTCCACATACACACAGCCTTGAGGTACAAAAGGATAAGCCCTGGGCTGGAAGGCAGAAGGTCTTATTTCAGCTATTAACAACCAGAGTGACTGTAGATACACCAATTTCATATTTTTGGCCTCAGCTTACATATTGTCACTGGTCATTAGTCATTAGATCTTATAGTCATGATCTTTGAATACTGATGGCATTTTCCCTTAAATACTGGATGACATTTTCTGGTTTACTAAGTCTTACTGAGAGATTAGAGAGCTCATTGAGGTCACGAAAAATGCCTTGTTCACAAAGCTTCCCTGACTTCTTCTCATATTCAGTTGTACCTCTCAAAATGAGTGGCTGAGCTCACAGAGAGCTCAGTGAAGTGGAGCAGGGCAAAGGAGGGCTGGTCTCCTGCCTAGGAGCAACTCCCCTCTATGTCTGAGTAGCAGAGGGCCTTGGAAACTCTGGTAGGGTATCTGCTAACACTTCCTCACACTTGTCCCAACCCCCAGTTCCATCCCCAGTCCCCACCTCCTCACCTGAGCTGAGGAAATAAGGACCTGTTTTCCAAGGGCCAAGGTAAAGAAAAGCCAAAGACAGTACTGCTCTGCATGTCCAGAAAGCCAGTGATATAAAGTGTATTTCATCTTGCCAATCTGAAAATACTTAGGCAGATTCTGCAATGGCAAGTACACAGGTAAAGGGAATTGGAATATTTAAGGGATAACCCCAATCCCATTCTTTGGGGATTCACATTAAGGAGAGTTATTTTTCATAGACAAAGCATGGCATTAATATTCTCTCTCTCTCTCTCTCACACACACACACACACACACACACACACACACACACACACACACACACACACACAGCTGATACCATGCCCTGCCACAGCAACAAAGTCCAAGAAAATGCCCCCAGTAGAGGCTAAGGAAGAATTTGATTTTGTTCCTTTGAGTGTTTTCCCTGCCTCGCTTTAATGGCTTCATGGTAGGGTGACATATATGTTAAAGAGTCTTGTTACTACTGACTAAGCTTCCAAGGAGAGTTCCTAACCCCATCATCTTTGTGAAAAAAAATGGGCTTGCTCAGATGGAAGTCCTGGAAATGATGAGGCCTCCTCAATTTTCTTTCCCACGGAAAGGATGCAGCAATCATGGGGGACCAGAGTGGAAGCTCTAATGAAACATAACAATAATGACCATGATCATAATGAGGATGGTCAATTTAACCTAGTATTTCAGAAGAAACATTCTCTAGACACCCTCCCATTCTTGAAAACATTCCTGTTCTTTTCTAGATCAAGCTCATGGCAATATGCTGATTGGGATACAAGACAGGGAAGTTCCTTACTTTGAGCCTGGGGTCTTCTATGAGCATATCACAATTGACTCACCTAAGGAGACCTAAGTTCTTGCCTATAACTACCCCCAGTACCTGGCACAGTGTAAGTGGCAGATGTTTGTGAAATGGATTTTCAAGTTCAAGGTGATGGTCAAATTGTACACATACCAATGCAACAAAATTTCAGAAGACATTATGACAGAGCTGGATTTAATCTACATAAAGCAGACACAAAGGCAACCAAAAACCAAGAATCCATTTCTAGCAGAGTCATCAGTGCTTTTACCTCTTTCTTCAGGACAGGATTATAGTGTTTTTCCTTGCCTCTAATTTGAATCTTCTGGCTGTCTTATAAGCTCACTTCTTCCTTCTCAGGAAAAGAAGGGAGGGTCTCTAGTAAACAGAGAACAGCCCACCAAAATTCTTGACACAAAAAGAAATCATAGCCTGGAAAGACATACAGAACTCCTCAGACTATATTTTCTATAACAGACAAAATGTCTATAGGTTCAACTTTTCAAAAATATATTTTCCCATATTTTGAGAGATAAGGCTTTCTATCTTCTGTTATAGTCACAGTCATGTCTGGTGTGTTCTTGAGGTCTCAAAACTTCTATTGTTCATAATGAACCCAGAGGTCCCTCTACCTCTACCATGACAGAGGTCTATCCAAATCAGTTCCACAAAATATGCATTCTTATCCGGGAAGGACAGGACTCACTATACACCAAGTGTGAGCACTGTGCGTTTAAATCATTTGTCACTTTTTTAGACAAGAATTCAACCAGCTAATTTCATCCCACAGCCAGTCTCCTTCATGCAATAACAACCAAATGGTTATATGGGAATCTAAATTGCTGGAGATTGCACCACGTGGGTCAAGATAGTGTGTGTGTGTGCACGTGTGTGCGTGTGTGTGTGTGTGCACATGAAAGTAGGGGAGAGAGAGAGAGAAATTGGAGGAGGAGGTGAGTGGGGAAATTTTGTCATCCTAGACTTTCTGGAAAGGTTTTGTCCTCTTTGTAAGTAAACTAAATTATAAGCTGGAAATATGTCAGTTCCTTGAAAAAGGAGGTGTACAAGGTACATTCCATCCCCAGATCAAATTAAACAATTTATTCCAAAGCGATCTACTTTCATGCACAATAAGATTCATCTGAGCCTCCTCGCTGTGAGGACTTTGCTTGGCGAGAAAAGCCACCTTTTCTAATACCCGGTCCCCCTTCTGAATCATGTTCATTTCTCCTGAAGATTTTGTTCATTCTTACAATTGAGGGATTATTAGATTGATATTTTGTTCTCTTTCTCCTGTTTCCTTTGATTGCCCTTACTCTACCTCTCTTCTAAGCCACAAAAGAGAAAATTATTCTCAAAGGTCAGAGAGACTAGGTAGTGTGAGGGGAGTTCCTTTGACTTTGACAGGTATGTGAACCCTAGGAGAATTATAGAGAATCTTCACTGGTAAGATTCTCTCCACTTGCTTTTGCCCTGGGTTCCCCACATCCGAGCCACCACAGGAGAACAGGGGGCCTCTCCCACCCACTGGGGAAGCCAGGCCTTCTGAGACCTGGTTGACTTATAGGAATGCTCTAGAGGAACCTGCAAACCCCCTTGGACTTATTTGATTGGCTCTATCAATTTTTTCTCTTTGGTGTTTTTTAAATAAGTTTTCAAACATCTTTCAATCATACTCATTTCTAAAGTTATAAAATTTTAACATTTAATTACATTCAACAGGTAGTATACATGCCCTTGCATCTGAGATCTTCTCTGCTGAACTATGAATAACCTAAAGAATGAGGGTACAGCTTTTATCTCTGTCTCTGTCCATACCTTAGTGCAGTGACTGGCACATAGTAGGTGCTTAATAAAGACAGATGGTGAATGAATAAAACAATGAACGAAGACTCAACATAGACCCAGCACTAGTTAGCAGATCTTGGGTGAAATGAATGAATGAATGGCGGGAAGGAGAGAGGGAGGTAGAAAAGGAAGAAAAAAAGGGACAGAAGGAGAGAAAAAGAAATGAAAAAGAAGTAGCAGCATCATATACAGCACTGATTCTTTGGATAGAAAATGTTCCTGCATAAAATGATTGGGAACAATGAAATTCAATGTATATAGTTAGTCCCTTGGGATGAGAAAGTAAAATTGAGTGTGTGTGTGTGTGTGTGTGTGTGTGTGCACGTGCATGTGTGAAGGAGGGTGGGTTGGGGAAGGAAGGTAAAGACCACATACATAGTCTACTGTGGAGGGAGAAAGGGTTGGAGGTCTGAATGTGTCAGGTCAGCTATATCTATTCATCAAACTCAGTTAATTGCTATAGTCATCTCAACTCCTCTCTGCCTGAGTAAACAAAGCCGAAAAGGTTTTCAAAGTTGAGAGACCCTTGTTGGCTTAGCTCTTCTGAATGTGCTGTCAGCCGAAGGCACTGGCCACACCCCTCTCTTTCAACATTCTCCAGGGCTTTTTGTCTGCTTATCGAGCCAACAACTGTTCTGAAGCAAAGACAGCCTCCAGCTCCAGGGAAGCTGCTCTGTTGACTTGCTAACCTTTTTGAGGAGCCGACAAAATCAATTTTCTCTGTAGGAATCCACAGAAGCGATAAAGGCTCCTCAAGTCTCCTTCTTGCCTTCTTGAAAGGATTAATTCATCCCACCCCCAGGTGAAGGACTTGGCTGGTGAGACGCCCTTTCCCATTGCTTGGCCTCCTCACTGTCGTTGCCATGTTGTCAATTTAATTCCATCACTAGACCTTGAAAGTTTCACTTCTTGCTGGTGGAAGCCCCATCCATTCGACTTGGATTTCTTAGATTACATGCTGGGTGTCAGGGCATTTCAGTTAAACATCTAGAGGCCCATCGAATATCATATAGATGTGCATACCTGTACGCATGCACACATGCCCCACCAACACACACACACACACACACACACACACACACACACACACAACCTGAACAATCCCATTACTCAAGGATTCAGAAGTCTTGCTTCTCATCGAGAAACCCTTACACACTGCACAGGGCTATGCCTCTATGTCACAGAAACTGCTCTGAAAGAAAAAGCTTTGAAAATTGAGCAAACCAAGAAGATGGTGGTAGGAAGGTCAACTTGTATAGACGAAAGGAGAAGGCATGTTCCAGTTAAATGCCTACTTTGTCATTGTCTAGATTGATTATGACATTCCAGCAACTGACATATATTTATCTTTGAGTTCTATACAATGTACATATAAATCTTACATATTTGTGCAACATTCACTGCAGATGTTGTTGATGCTGTTTTACATCAAAAACTTCTAGAAGGTAAGAACCAAACTCTGAACTATGACTTCAGACACAGAGGTTTCCAACTCCAGCTGTCACACTAGACACATCAGAAAAGCTTTAAAAAAGTAGATAGATGACAGATAGATAGATAGATAGATGTTAGATTGTAGACCCCATACTTGCATTTCTGATTCAGGATCTCTGGAAAGGCGGTCTTAGAAACTTTTCTTTTAACCCACCCTCCAACACGTTCTTGTGAACTTCAGTAGCCAGCTCCACCCTAGTGCAGGTAGCAGAATCAGGACTCACAATCTAGCTAACATGGCTGGGGTTGAGAGCAGGATCCTTTACATGGAACAACATCTGCTGGCCTCCAGATCTCTCTGAAGGCAACACTCTCAGGACCCATGAGAGAGAAATGAAAGATCTCAAAAAAGGCATTTCTTCGGTCAAGACCCTAAGAGATATTCATGGTCAAGATCAGCTCACCCTTCTCCTTTCAACAGTGGCAAACGCTTCTCCCACGATTCTTTTCTCAAATTGTCCTTCTACCTGTAGTCTTAGGTGAACAGCTAGAAAGAAAAAAAAAAATCAAAACCTTGAAAGATCACTCAAGATTGCTCCAGTGACTCACCAAAGCAGGTTCCAAAATTACCCCTTCTGATTACCCAGCTTCTAGCTTTTCACCTTTCTTCCAGCCCCCAAAGATATGCTGATCAAGCTAGTGTTATAAGCAGTGAGGACAATCTTGAACCTAACAGAAGCCTCTTCCCTTATTTCATTCTTCATCATAAAACCTAAAAAAATCCTGGAAGCCAAAATCACTTCTCCCTCCACTTCCATATCACTCTACTTCTGGACTTTGAATGAGCATAGACGTGATGGACTGTGAAAATCTTTCTAGATCTCAATTATTCATCCTCTACTCTGGCAACACTTGTCTTTTCTCTTGCTTTTTCCTGCAGTTTTACCTTTTCATGCTGTGCAAACTAGCCACAAATCTTAAAATGCTATCCCTAACCAAAGCAGAAGGAGGTCAGTAGTGATGCTAAACTGACCTCATGCTGAGCTTTCAGACCCTCTCCTTTTTGAACCTCTTCCAGAATCTGTGACTCCAGGGACACAAACTCCTCTAAATTCTTTATAGCCATGGTCTCATTAGCATCCTGAAAGGAGGTCACTGACTGCCCTTCTCCATGACCTACAGCTGTATTTATTTGTATCACTAAATAGTACTGGCTTCTCCTAAACAATTGCCTCCATGTCCCAACTCCTCATCCTTCAACCCTGGGTCAGCCAGTGCTAAGTCAAGGGCAAGTATGCAACAAATTTGCAGTTCTCTCTCCTGCCTCAGGTCTCTCTTGGTGCTAATTTTTTCCAGCTTTTTCCCTAATGCTCAGATATTTGTATTTGGGATTCCTGTCCCACAGATGTGTTTGCGGTTCAAGGCTAGACTTTGTTAAGTTCCTGTCTCTTCCCACCAAGAAAGGATCTCTAAATCTGGAAAGTACTGTCTTGGAATCTTTACTGCTGTTCACCAGCCCCTCCTATTCCAGAACCCACACATAGATTGGAGAGAAGGTCGGTCAGAGGTGAAACTCTGCTCTTTAATGGTTCAGGCTGCAAGTAGCTAGCCAGTTTACCCCACAACATGCACCAGTATAGGTAATCACCCCTCCCTCTGACCTCAGGCCAGTTCTCTAGCAGGAAACTGGCTACAATGCTGCCCAAAATAATCTGCAAACATATCAAATTAAAATTTACAAGGAGTCATATCACATTTTTTCCTAAAATTTCTAATACATAACATCTACAGAACTCCTTTTATCCAATTATTGAGTAATTCTGTGGATGGAAAAAGAACAGCAGAAAAGGAGACCAACCCATCCTCCACCCACACATTAAAGTTTTGATGTTTTCATTTTTGTTTGCCTGAGGCACTAATCAGCTGGCCAGGCTTGCCCCTTTTTCTACTGAGGCCTTTGTACTTTCCCCATTGCAATCCCAGTTGTTTTCCATAGGTGCTCTGATACATGTAGAGTTGATCTCTGGTACATGAAGAACTGATCATATGTGATTTGAGCTCCTAACATTCACCACACTTTTGAAAATTAATGATACCTCCAGGTTCCCATACTCCCAGCCATCCAGAGTTTTGATGCCAAATATATTTATTCATTAAGTGCTCTCTGAAATGAGAAACTCAAGGTCTGACTCCCCAGCTCTCCCTTATGACACTTGTAGGGTTCCAAATTATTTTGTACTAAGCTAAATATGAATCTCTTCAAGCTAAGAAAATGCTATCTGGCCATACAACAATTTTAGGAGAAAGAAAGCACAATGAATCCAGTCACTACCATGTCACAGATTCTGAAAACTAGAGAATTTCTCTGGAATGTCATTGGGCCAAAGTAACAAATAGATTGTTCTTTTCTATCTGGGTAGTTGGCATCATGTGGACATACTTGGTATCTGATTCTACTGCCTTGACAAATACTAAAACTATGCAGACCAAATACCATTACAGCATCCTCCAAAGGTTGTCCCTATATATCATGCTCTATTTGGCTGCATCAAAGGGTTTGTGAAAGAAGAGGCCACCTGCTTAGAATTCTTGCTGCCCAGAGAGTTTCTAGCAGAGAAGTAAAGGTCCTCTAAGAAGCCAGACTCCTGCTGCTGTTTACCTTCTCATGCAAACTTTCGATGCCTGTGGAAAGAGGCAGAAAAAAAGAGATGAAGAAACAGAGAAACCAGGAGATTAAACCTAAGGCACTCAGACCCTGTGCTCAATCATCACACGGCAGTTAACCTACAGCAGAGTCCAACAGACTAGTCCGTGATCCAGAATGTGTTCCAAGTATTCTGGTCTAAATTCCGTGTTCTACCTAACTTTCTCATGCTTAACTAGAAATCCCAAATTCTATATTCTGAGCCTATGTGAGGCTTGGTGACTGGCTTTAACCTCTAGCCTTGAGTGGCCCCAACCTTCTAGTTTGGATCCTAAATTTTGCCTATCTCCTGCAACTTGACAGGTTTGCACCTTGCCCATGGTGACCACACAAACCCAGACTCTCCAGCTCCCATGCCTGAGGCTGCCTCAGTTCAATGACCAGAACTGGCTATTTTTGATGACTACTTATAACTCTTCAGTAACTCTCTATTTCCTACAGAACAAAATCTAAATTTAGTATGACTTCACCACCCTGTGCTCTGACTGCTGCTATGTCTCCGTCTTCTCTTGCTGCTTGTCCCCTTACACCTACTAAACAGCTGCCAGGGCCTCAGAAATACCATCATCTTTCCCACCTCCAGTCCTTTGTACAGGCCACCATCTCAGGCCAGAACTCTTTCCCTCTTTTTTTGGTTATTTTCTGCTTTCTTCGGGTCTCAGTTTCTGTATTTTCCAGAGGAAAGCTTCTTCTCACTTCTGCAGGCTTGTTTGGGTATTTCTCCCACAACACCCTTCCCTCCCTCTCTCAAAGTGCTACAAATATTCTGTCTTCTTAACTAGACCTTAAGCTTTAAGAGACCATGTCCAACTCACATACCAGAAATTACCAAAGTACTAAAGCACACATGATAGAGACCCAAATACTTTAAGCATGCTCGGTCTGTCCTGTATCTCAAAAATACTGCAGTGAACAAGTCAGTCCTGCCCTCACAAAGCTAACATTCTGAAGATAACAAATAATAATGCGTAAATGCAATTAGGATCGTGAAGAGGGACATAAAGGAAAGAACTGGAGGATTGTCCTAGGGCATATTGGGGGAGGAAGAGTTCAAACACCTACTTTAGACACTGAGTGGTCAAGGAAGGCCTCTCTGAGAAATTGACCTTGAGCAGGGATCTGAAGCATGAAACAGAGCAAGTCACGCAAAGACTGGAGAAATAAAGTCTCGAGGCAGAAAAAATCTTATAATAATAATATCAGATGGTTAGGATTGTTGAACAAAGAGGAAAACTAACATATTCTTCACGCTATCAGTCCACTGCACCAGAGGCTTAGACCACAGCCACTTTATCACCTGTGGGATGAGTCATTCTAGAGAAGTGGTTTTGTTCCCTCCACTGGGAAGGGCACTTGTTGATAAAGGAGTCTCACACAGCATTGCCTTTTATACAAAACATTTCAAAGCCCTAATGCCCTGCCTTCCAAGCTCAAATGCCAACACAGTGAGGAGAACCTGTTCTCATTTTAAAATTTAAATTTAAAAATGTAAAATTAATTAGCAACCAGCAAAGAAACAAAAATGAGATTATTGATGACTTTTTTTTTTCTTTTTTTTCTTTTTTTTTTTTTTTTGCCTGGCTGAGGAAAGGTTAGAATGGGGAGAAGACAGGCCTTCTGGTATCCTTTTAAACAATCAAATCGGGATGTGTCTCTTTAAGACGATGAGTTCTGAAGGTATCCTTGGGACAAGTAGACTTCTTTCTAAAGATTAAGAGCAGGAACCTCCCTTAGGGTCATGGTGTCTCAGCCACACCCACTTTATTCCAAGGCCAAGTTTACACCTATGTACTCTAGATCTGGAATGTGCCCTGCCTTTTACTCCTGATTTGGCTCCACCCTTTCCCTGACCCAGAACAATACCTCAGATAGACTGACTATGAGTAACTGTGGATGACAGCAGGGACGCTGGAGCCAAGGACTGTTTACATGTCCTTCTGAACAACCTGTTCTCTCATTCCACCATCAGAATCAAAGCTTTCTCCCTCCATCCCCCTCCTCCTGCTCTTAGAGATGGTCCACATTCTTAGATTAGGCAATGCATTCTTGCTGCCCTGACACATACCACCAGAGTGAGCCAGGCAGACTGTTGAGAGAGCCAAGCTACCCACCCAACACTTGGCTTTGGCAAAGGGCATCAAGCCAGGCCATGGTGTCATAGCGGCTAAGGTCCCTTGATAAGCCGCATCAGCTCAGCACTTAAAATTGATTGCGGCATTGCTAATGAAGTTGATGAGGGTTACATCAGACTGTATCCCTCCAAAGCCCATATTTAATGACTTTTAATTAAGACAAGGCTGATACCTCACTTTGGAGGCAGCTGCTAGATCCAAATCTGGAGAGGGTTTCAGTGGGGACAGGGCTGTCGGTTAGAAGATGCACCATAACATAATGAGAATTTCTGGGTGTAGAAAAGTCTCTAATGGAAGCTCTTGGGTTCAATTTTCTTACAGGTAAATCACCACTGATTCTGGATTATTTTGAACCAATGTCCAATGTCAATGCTTTTCATGAATATGATACATTAATTCATTACTTTGTTCATTCAAAAAGTATTTAGCACTCCCTGTGTGTCCCTGCATTCAAGATAATGAGATGAATGAAACATATTCCCTTCCATCAAAGAGTTCCACAAAGAGCAATGCATATATTTACTTCTATTGAGAGAATGGCTGAAAGACCACTTACGAACCTTCTGAAGTTAATAACTATGAAAAAATGTCATCATGAGCTATAATAAGCACCCATCTGCAGGGACAGAGGTGATGAGGGCAGGTGGCTGACCACCTTTGGATTGCTAAATAACGTTAACTCAGGCAAATGTTTTTCCTCTTCCACAATGCTTCATGTGTCATAGGCAATTAGTTGTCAACAAATAGAATGAAATAGAGCTACAGACCCTACAGTCTCTCTGAAACACTACTTTTTTCTGTTTGTTTTTTTTTTTGTGATTACTTATTGTGATGTTGATATTAATAACTAAATTAAAGTATTCATTATGTACCAGGAATAGTTCTAAGTGCTTTATATGCATGGTCTCATTTAATCCTAACAACCCCAAGGGATAAATACTGTCATTCTCCTATTTCATCGTGACTTTTCAGATGTAATGTAGAAACTGTGGCTCAGATATATCATGTATTTCCCCAAGTCTCAGTCACTCCATTTGAGAACTGCTGATCTGATTCAAGCTTCTTGCCTTATGAAGCTCATTCATCCAGGCTTCATCTATCTCTTCCAGTCAATGGCTACATTATTTGCCAAGTAGGGGCCATAAACACACAAGCCCAAAATTGTGAGGTCATTTGGTCATTCAACAAATTTATTTTGTATTCCCATGTGATGAGAATACAGTGATGGAACAAACACAGGCTCTGCCCTCAATAGGCTTTCAATCTGGTAGAGTAGATCAGAAAAACGAGGAAAAATAAAACAGAAAACCAGGGACAGATACTGAATCCACTGGGCTGTCAGATGCCAGTACACATTAAGGTCGAGAATGGCCCTTTGGCTCCCTCACCTCAAACTCCCACACCTAGACCCCTGGGCCCCAAGCCCTTAGTATGATTCACACCTCAGAGCTGTGCCCTTCTGTGGCCCAGGACTCTGTAAACAACCACACTCCACACCAGCACCTAGGTCATCAGCATCATGAGCAAAGCAATGCCAAAAATGTGCTTTCTGCCGCTTAGTGGAACTAAAAACAGAGAAAACACCCAGGGAGTGTCTAGGAGAGGTGCAGAAGCCTGAATTACAACTTCTTGGAACTAATGAAGAATCATTAGAAGAATCACAAGAAAGAATTAAGCTGGATGATCAGAAATTAAGCAATAAAGAACTAAAGGAGAAGTATGGTCCAAATGATATGTGAGTCTCTCATGAGCTGCAGAACTCCTGGCTCATGACAACCCCTTACTCTCAGTCTTCTCAAAGAAACATCAGAGATTATGAAGTTTCTCAATTGTATGGCACAGGGGAGCAGTTCTTTGCCCTTCTGTAGACACAGACTGTCCTGATTTGGGTTGCATATGTGATTCAGTATTCCAATGATAAGGCTGCATCCCTAGACAGTATGTATTTAGGTTCTGTGCTTGCTCCAGTTGCAGGCATGTGTGTTTATTACCAAGAGGTGGAAAGCACACGCATCATGGTCAGATTTAGTAAATTATTCCAAATTCTTGTCATCTGAGATGCAAAAGAGAACACAATTTCTGAAGAGGAGCTAAAGGTCAGAAACGTGGGGATTAAAAGAGGAGACCAAATATTCCTATGAATATCTAGGTTGGCTTCTGAGGAAAGTATGGTAGATAACATCTTTCACTGGGAAGTCTAAGCCCTAACCCTGCTCCTGTGACTTAACTTAAAAGGCAATTCCCTTGAAACAAAGAACACTGGCTTCTCTTCTACAACCTGTTTAAAAGGCACAGCAACTGACACGGTCACCAACACAAGGAATGGCACTATCACTGGACAGATTGCCTCACTGGCTTCAAGCATAGAAATGAGAAGACACCCATTGCCACTGAGATTGAGCATTTTATTTGCATTGTGGCAAGAGTGGCCACTTCACCAGCATACTTTTCTTCACCATCACAGTATCTATGAAGTATGTTCTGAATTCTACCCTTTTCCACATTGCCATCATTGTGTTCCACGTACCTGCGTGCCTTTAGGTCATTGTCAATGTTACTCTGTTAATGAAAATAAATAGCCAAGAAGAACTTCATGGTGAAGAACTTGGGAGTGGTGGAGACCCTCAGTTTTACTTCTATCATTTGCTCTGACAAGACTGACATTTGGACTCACAAACAAGACCTATCTGTGGCTTGACAACCAGATCTATGTGGCTGACATACCTGAACAACTTTCTGCTGGAGTTTTAGTATCTGGACCTCCTTATTTAAGATAATAACACTGTATAACCAAACTGAGTTCAAACAAGGACAAGAAAGTGTTCCCATCATTGAGAAAGCTGTGGTTGGAGATGCCTCAGGAACTGCCCTTGGAAATTCTTAAAGGCCATTTTGGGTGATGTGATAAAAATTAGGAAATGAAACTAAGTGCCTGAAATCCTTTTTGATTCTACCAACAGATTTTGGCTCCCCATACCTAAGATGGATGACCCAGTGAAAAATGCTTTTTTCATGATAATGAAGAAGAGCCCCTGGGAAGAACATAGAAAAGTGTAATACCATCAACATCAAGATCTTAGAGCAGGCTCTAGACAAGGGTATACCTGAGGCCTTCCACACAGTATGCATCAAGCTAAGTGGCCTGGCGGAGCCACGTTCTGAGTTTTTGTCATTCTACCTGCCAGCAATCAAGTTCCCAGAGACCTACTCATTGGAGAGAAACCATGACCTTCCGCACCTCTACCATCTGCTTTATGAGCTCTTGTCAATAATTGATCCCCTCAGTCCACTGTGCCAGAGTGCTGGGATCAGGTTATTATGCTAATGGATGGTAGCCCTTTCATAGCCAAAGCTATTGCCAAGAGTGTAGGTATTATTTCAACCAGCAATGAAGCAGAAGTCATTAAAAAGTGCCTCAACACTACTGTGGAGCAAGTTAACAAACAAATAGGCTACTAAAGCCACTGTGGTGACCAGTGTGAAGCTAAAAGACCCAATTCAGGAGCAATTGGTTGAGCTCTTAACCAACCCCTCAGAAATCATCCTTGCTCAGACATCTTCCCAGTAGAAGGTGATCGTCATTGTGGGCTGTCGGAGGCAGGATGCAGATGATGCCATGTCAGAGCATGAAGTTTATAATTCTCCAGCTCTAAAGAAGGAAGATGTTGGGGATACCATGGAGGTAGCAGGTTCTGATGCAGCCAAAATTGCAGGCTACATAGTGTTACTGAATACACCATTGCATCCATAGTCATGGGGTAGAGGAAGGTCACCTAATCACTGACAACATAAAGATTATTGCTTATACTCTGACCTAGAACATCGCTGAGTTTTGCCCTTTTTTGATCTATGTTATTGTTGGGCTAATCCTGCCCAACATCTTATTCATCTGCTTGAACACAGATGCAATTTTCTCATTATTTTATCTTATCAGGAAGCTGAAAGTGACATTGTAAACCAGAAGCCTCACCACAAGAAGATGGACAGAATGGTGAACAAATCCCTTGCCATGGACTCCTGTCTGCACACAAGCTTCATGCAAGCCCTGGGAGCTTTCACTGTTTATGTCACTATGTATGCACAAAAGGTGGCCAGGAGGGAAACTTAGACCAGCACTCTCATTAACCCCTTAAGAAAATGGGAAAAGGATAGCATGAATGACTGGGAAGACAGCTGAGGACAACAATGGCCAAAGTAGCAGAAGAAACGCCTAGAATTAACAGGCTATACAACAGCAATTATTGGCATTATGAGCCACCAAATGGCATATCTGATCATGAGGAAGACCAGGAGCAATCTCATCGGTTAGCAAGATCTTTTCTGAATAAAGCCATCTGGGTAGGATTGCCTCGGAGCTTCTCACAGTATTAATTCTCTCCTCTGGCTTTGAAAGTCATGGCCCTGAATTTCATTCTACTCCTGGCTCAGGATTGGTTTGTGGACGTGCCACATGACATTCTTCTTTGGATGTATGAAGATGTGTGAAAATTTTCATCAAAATTTACCATGGAAGCTGTTGAGATAAATATATCACTAAGACCATCTTTTTTCCTAAGTTTCTCAACTCACATTGGTGATGATTTTCAGATCTTTTGTGTAAAAATGACATCATCAAATTTATACATGAGAAAAACAAAAAACAGATGACAGGTGCTCAATTGATGTTTTAGACTTTACAGCTGAGCTTTGTTTATGTATGACTTTTATCTCTATATATCTCCATCTCCTATTTTAAAATATGTGAATATCAAGATGATGATATAGGGAAGAAGAATATATTTGTATTACACAGGTTTCCATGATCTTAAATAGTTTTCTGTAACTCAGATATCTGCTAGGTCTTTCTTAAGAGCTCTTAAGTCCTAGGTAGGATTCTTCAGACCTCTATTTACATCCTATTGATGATCCAATGCCTTCCCCAAGATTTCTGTGAATTTCTGGAAAAATTGATTGCTTTGCTCAAAAATTCAACTCAACATTTTCAGTAAATGGAGTTAAGGGCAAGATGACATCATAAGAATATGGACAGCCATCATTTTGACTCTCCGACACTGCCATGGCATGCTTCCCTGGCTATGTCACCCCTCACCTCAACCTCTCACCATCTTATTAGTCCATTTTTGCATTACTTTCTCTCTTCTCTTCTCTCCTCTCAATCACACTGTCCTTCACCCTTCCCACTAGAACACAAATTTTGCTTCTTCTAAATCCTGCTCCAGAACTGACCTCCAGGTCTACTTTGCATATCCAAACTCAAGGTGCTCAGCTGAACAAAGGAGCCTTTCACTTACAAGAAAGCGATTGTGGTTTCAAATAGTAATATATATTTCTTGTACAATATTTTCAAAGTAGTTTCCAGCATGGACATTATGCCAATCATGTTTAATGATTTTAACTTAGATTTATTCATGTGTGGAACATACATCTATATTGACAGGCCCAAAAAGACCCTCATTTTAAACTAGAAGACTTTTCACAAAACAAAAATACTAAGAAAGTGTTAAGTGACATAAGAAAGATTCAGGGATCAGAATATCTATGAAAAACTTCTGACGTCCTTCTCAGTATTAATTTTTCATGATTCTGGATTATGTACAATGATGCCCAGTTAGGGGTATAGGCAAAGCTTCAAGGAGCAGGTGCATCTTGTCCAGACTTAAAGAAGAGACAGTGTCAAGATAAGGGAGGCAATGTTTAAAAAACCAATTTTTAACAAAGCCCATTTTCCTTTGAATGAGTCAGAAGACTTTATAAGAAATACTAGAACTTTGCAGTGTCTGGGACATTCTCAATTACCTTTTACTCTTTGTTACTTGAAATATCAGATTTTACTACCTAGCTTTCCATCCTTCCTTCCTTTGAACAACATCAATTGAGGGCCTTCTATGTTTCAGGTAGTGTCCCAGGCACTGGAAATGTAAAGATGCAGCCAGCAGAGGAAGAAGCTCAAGTCCAATGCATGAAAAAACAAGAAAACAAAAGATCAGGCTCAGACCTTCAGTTCTTGCCACAATCTCTGGCCTCTACCACTCAAGTTTAGGGACAACATTTAGCTACTTTTCTAGCACACTCATCCTTAAGTCCATTCTTGCCAGCCAGTGATTTTAATAACTTATATTAAAACTTTCAGGAGTCAGAATTATCCCCAAGGTCTCTTCCATCTCCTGGCTGCCCCCTCACCTTATTCTCTCTTTTTCTCTCCTCATTCTTCTCTCAGAACAAATTCCCTTCCTTGTCCAACACATAGCAGTTCCAAAGACATATTTTTTACTTGAGCATACCCTTGGGTGTCACCCTCCACCCATAGTGACTCAAAATGTTTTATTTGAATAACTATGGGGCCCTCCCCCACCCCCCAAAAAAGAGTCTGGAGAGGGAGGAAAAGGGGTCTCCATCTGTGCTCAGAATGCAGTGGGTCTTGTCCAGAACGAGACAGAAGAAGCAGCCTGTGTGGTAAAGTCTAAAGAGAATTCTGGTCAATAAAATGTATTTCTAATTTCCAGTGAGGCCATTCCAGATATGTAGGGAGTTGGCCTATGAACCTGCCAAAAATGGATTATGTTTCAACCTTGATTGAGCACCAGAACTGCACATGTTGCCAACTCCCACGTACTTTGAGGAGGGCTGGGTACATTATACTTCCCTGCTTTTGTTTTTGGGTCTTTTCTCCATGTGTGAGGGATGTTTCTTCCATTAAAATCAAAACTTTTCCTCCCTCTGGACCTCTACACAGCATCTAGCCTAAGCTGATACTCCTGGGAGATGCCAAATCCACTTTGGGGCCAAAAAAATAGAAATAATTTATTCAAAAACATACCAATAACTCCAGGAAGAACTTTTGGAGGTTGTATTATTTCACTCCAAATTCCCTGAAGGGAAGGGGTTATTTGCTCAATAGTGACATGACAAGGACAGGTTATTTCTCTAGATGCTTCTGCACAGGAAGGAAAGGTAGGGCCATGGCAAGAAGGGGTCCAGGGCTGTCTCTGTTCTGGAACTGCAACAAGGTGTGGGCACTTGCATTTGTTTTCTGAGTCTCCTTGTCCGTTCTTTTTTCTGTGTCTTACATGCAGGGACCACATCTCAATTCAGGCCTCCAGATGCAGTCTTCCCTGCAGACATGGCATTCTTGCTAAGGCAGCCTGAATAAAACATTCCAAAAAGACATGATCATTATTCTCAAATAGCTGAAGTCTTGATCTAATGTCACAAAGAAGAGACATTACCTGGTCTAGTGGCAGAGGAAAGGAACAGGGACAATGGACAGAAGCTGCTAGGAGGAAAAAAACACCTTCATTATGTAAAAGAGGATTTTGGACTATCACTAGAATTGAACTATTTAAAACATCTGAAGTTAGGTACGCCCCCAGCTTCCTAACCCCAAAATTTATTTACAGCACTGATTTGCATGGGGTGTTAGAATATCCTGGGGAAACAACTTGAACTATGGCCAGACTTGGGCTTCAGACATAGAAACAGACATGGTGAATTTGGGGTGTGTGGGCAGAATGTGTCGAGAGAAGCTAAACTTCAAGGGGAGAAGCAAGGGAGAGTCTGTGGTGGAAATACATTAGCATGTTGGACACAGCCCCAGGGCCTGGGGTCTTGAGGATGAGAGTGGAGGTTTTAGGAATAGCAAGGTGGTGACCCTGTTTTAATCTACCCCAGTCTCAGGTACCTTGGTGACCTGTGCATAGAGAGGAAGGAGACTTGGGTTGACATTAAATTTCATGATATCTAAGGACCCATGATATCTAGAGAGAACCACAAAATGTAGTCCAAGAAAAGGAAATCATTTCTGCCTTGACAGAAAACAATTACTGTCAAGTAGCTTGGAGCATCAGGGAGCACCTCAGTGGTCTGGGTGGAAAGGCCTTAACACAGGCTATAGACCAAGTGCAGCTTCCAAGATGGAGCCTGGGACAGAGCTGCAGGAACATCAGAATTACTGGCCCGAGAGAGCCTCCAGGTTCCGGCAATGTCTGGACTGATTCAGGCGCCCACCTGAGGCAGCCCTTGTAGATTTTCAAGGGGAACGGGGTCCTCTTGTTACCAATGGGACCAAAACTTCACAGCTACTCAGGTGGTGGCCATCCAACTATTAAATTTTGTCTCTGCATTTTTTTTATATTTATCTAAAGTCAAATTTATTAAGGTATAATTTTCCTACAGTTAAATGTGCCCTTTTTAAAGATAGAATTTAATAAATTTTTCATGAGCATATATGGTTGTAAAATCCGTGCCACAATCAAGATAAAGAACATTTTCATCTCCCCAAAACAACCCCTCATGCCTCCTTGTAGTCAGTGCCTCCCTCCACCCTGGCACCCACCAATCTGTTTTGTTAATGTCTATGTTCTGTTTGTTGCCTCTTCCAGAATATCATCTAAATGAAAGCAAAACATACTTGGCCTTTTGAGTCTGGTTTTTTTTCCTTAGATAAGGCATTTGAGATTCATTCATGATGTTGCACCTAACAGTCATATGTTCTTTTTTCTTGCTATATTAGTAGTATTCTAGAAATGGGTAAGCCATAGTTTGTTTATCCTTCCACCAACATTGTTCTAATGTTGGGTTTTTCCGGGTTTTGATTATTACGAATGGAGCATTTTCATGCAGCTTTTAGTGTGGACTTTTGCTGTCATTGGGTAAACATCTAGGAGGGTGATCACTGGACCATATGACAAGCATATATTTAGCTTTATAAGAAATGGCCAAACTGTTTTCCAAAGTGGCTAGACCCTTCGGCATTCCCGCTGTCTCTTATGGTGACCTCATTTGCAGTCATAGGGTCTCAGTCTGAGAATATTGACATTCTCCTTCTATTGATCCAAATCCAGGAAGTCAGAAATGTCTAGAAATAGAACTTGCAGCCTTTGGAAATGTGTGTTTTCCTGTTCCTATAGGAATCCCATCAAGGCTGGGAAACTGCTGGTCAGGGATGTAGAAGAGGGCTAGACGATCTCACCTTCCAGATCTCTCCCAACTCTGGATTCTAGGATTCTGTGAAATGAAGGTCACCCTGACCAGTAGTCTGACATGTCACCCGCCCACATTTCTTACCACTTGGCTCACTAGACAAAGATGTGTCTTGATGTCTGACACCTCTATCAGTCTGACTGATGTGTTTCCCTGCATTGATATTTTTCATGCAACCAATTGGATCTCTTGAAAGTTTTTGCAAAGATGTAATTATTAATGGACCACCCACATGCTATTTCAGGTTTATATGTTGACCTGTTTGGAACTGTAGATAATTCACTCAACCTCTCTCTGCTTTAGCTTCCCCACTAGGAAGCCTGCAGAGCACACCAAGAATAGAAACAGCTAAGCGAGAATGTTGGTGTTTACATCTAGAAAGGCCACTTTGACTTTTTTGCTCTTTGCCATGAGTTCTGGAGTCTGACAGGCCTGAATTTGGATTCTGGTTCTGTTACTAGCTGTGTGATCCCAAATGAGTCACCTAACCTCTCTGAATCTTGGTAAAAGGGAATTCTCTGCAGAGGATTGATTAATGTAGGTAATGCACCTTGCATGGTGCCTGGTACAGAGTCCACACTCTGGGGAGCATTATTTGTGTTCTAACTGTCCCTGAATCTACTTTCCCCATCACCACCACTACTTCAAGGGCTATTGTCATCTCAGGCTAGTACAATGGAAAGCCTGGGGCTGGGGAGTAGCATTAGACAGCGAGCAGAATGCAGAGTGGAGGTGAGAAAAGTGGCGATCAGGGGCAGAGCAGGGAGCTAAACAGGAGTCGGATGGGGTCCATGGTGACTCAGGAGAACTGACTCACAGGCAAGCATTGAGAACTTTGTCTTTTTGTAGTAAAGCTGGCCCCAAATTCAGAGTTTGGAAGCATTGCCTACCACTTTCTCTGAGCAGCAGGACCTCTTTCTGTTTAAAGGCTTCACATTTTTATGCCTCCTGAAGCTCCTTAACTCATCCCAGCCATATTGAGCCCCAGGGGACACTGGGGACACTGGTGTTTGGCAGAAGGGCAGCTGAGCAGCTCACAAATGCTATTCTCCTACAACCAAGATAGTTGGGTAGATCTTGACTGGGTCCTGTCGATCAATCTTTGCCAGAGAAATCAGAAACTTTTAATACCTGTGAAGCTTGTTTTTAAGGAGTTTTCCCTAGACCAAGCCTTTGTCATCTCTGAGAACTTGGGAATGGCAAAGAAACTATGTCCCTCACCATGAGAAATATCTGTAAATAGTTCTCTAAACCAACGCAGATCATTTCTCACCTTCCATCTCCACCCTTGGTTGCTCCCATGTCATCCCTCTTCCCAACTGCCCTCAGCTTGTCCAAGTTTAAGAGAAAAATTAATTCATTCCTTCTCCCAGCCATGTAGTAGACCAGGACAGTGGGTTCCAGCCAAGAACTGTGTGATGAAAGAGCAAAGAGCTGGGTGACCTGGTCCTAAACTATCCTGGATCTGAGGAAGGGTGGGAGAGCGACAGGCTACCCACAACAGCATAGAGGAGAGAACACTCGACTTGGAGAGAGAGCAGGCCACCTGGATCGCAACATTTCTGAGTCATGCAAACTTGGGCAAGTGACAGCTTCTCCTAGACTCAGTGCTTAGACTTCTTGTCTCTGAAATAAAAGTAATAATACCTCCTTCATGAGATTATTTTGGGGATTAAAGATTATATATATAAAGAATCTGGCACATAGTAGGCACTCATGAAATCATAGCTACTTTTGTTATTATTGTGTCTCTTCATGCTACAAGGATTAAGAAGACAATTCATTTAAAATTCTAACACTAATTTCACCAGATGCTCAGATATATGACAGAGAAGGAGGAGTTAGGGTTGGGTTCATGAGCACCAGCTCTCTTGTCTCTATTAGTTATGGCCGGAACAGGGGAATAAGCAGCTTCTTTGCTTTTCATCAGCTCTGTCCTTGGAGGGTATCCTCAGAGTGACGGGCAAGCTAGCATTGAAATTGTTTGAATGTCACCTTTCAACTACTGAACTTTAGAAACATCTTATTAAGGGAGAAGTTAAGGCAGGTGGCTGATTTTTCATAATCATTATTAATTTTTGGTTATAGACATCATTTCTCTGGGTTCTCAAAATATTCCCTCACCCTCCCACACCTACCACAAACTGCGGTAAATCAGGAGTTGGCCTGGTACACTGTGTTCTGCCTCTGCTTGCAGCTCGCAGGCGATACCTGTTTGTGGGACAAACAGAGGAGTCTGGTTTCCAAGGCTGTCAACCTGGAAGCCAATCCACTTGCTAAAAAGATTGGAAACAGCGTCTCAACAACTTGCAGCTAAGCATGAAGGCCTCAGGCCTCCAGAGTAGCTCTCACATTACAAACCCTGATGGAAACCACTTGGCGGGGGAGGGGAGTTGGAGAGACAAGGCCCAGGTCACTTTGTTCCTGCTGTAGGAAACTGGATGAGAGACAGAGTTGTGTCCAGATTTCAGCCTCAGATACCACCCTGGCCTGCAAGTTTCCCAGCAGAATGGGCTGCTTCTCCTAGATCAACCACCTCTCTTCCCTTACTCCCTACCTTGTCTCTGTTTCCAGTCACCACATTAGAAATCAAACTCAGCTCTCTCTCAGGTCATCAGGAGTGGGACCAGGTGGAACAGCATGCTCTGAGTGCAAAAAAGGAAAGAAGAAAAAAGGCAAGATGGTAGGAAGAGTTTAGGTAGGCCTCAGGAAATGCCATCTCTGTCTGTCTTATGGTTCTAGGATTGGGATCATGGGAATCTAGGTCCTCTGAGATCCCCTGATAGTCTCAAGGTGGAAAAGAGTTGATAGAAGATATCAGAGTACAGGTTGACACTTGAAAGAAGGATGAAATATGAGAGTCACATATGTGGACAAGTTATCAGACCATGGAGGATAGCTTTTACACCAAACCACCAAAAACTATGCAAAACAAAACAGAGCTAAAAGAAGCAGGCTAATGAGAGTGTTGATTCTTTTAAATCAGACATGCACAATGCTCCACATCATCATTCCCAGGAATGTGATCCAATACATTCCCTTTGGTGCTTAAGGCAGTTTGAGCTAGGATTCTATCACTCAAAACCACAAAAGCTCCAACTATACAAAGCCATACTGTGAGTAAGAAGCAACACTAGGCTGTGTTAACGGAGCAAATCTAGGCTTGTCTGATCCAAAGGTATGATTTTTTGCATTTCCCTACGTTACCAATATGTCCCTCTTTCCCGAAGCCATGTTCATCCGCTCCTCCATCAGGGGCAGGAAGAAGGAAAATTAAGCTTAAGTGTTGAGCTCAGTAACCAACTGTCAGAAATGGTTCTAGGTGTTGCGACTACGGAGGTGAGGAAGACACCAAGGACACAGTCAAGTGGGGAGCAGGTGTATGAACAGACTGGATGAAAGGAGAAGGGGGAAGAAGAAAGCAGGAGCTATAACTGTGCTGTGGAGCCAGTTATGGATGTTGTCTCCTCCTGGGGCCAGAATAGTTGAATGTACTACCTTCTAAGAAAGAGCAGGTGTTTAATTCTTTCTAGAGTAATTTTCCTGAGATTTTAGATTGACAGATACAGTATATGTATGCCATATATCAACCATGTTCGTGTTATATGGGATAAAGTATAGAGAGTAAGTGTAAGACCTTACCTCTCACACTTAGCCCCACTGTACAGATGAGACAATGAAGCTCAGAAAGAATAATAATTACTACTATGCTATGCTACCTCATTTCTCATCTCTCATCTCAGATCCAGTAAGAGGACAGATTAAACAGAGGTCTGAAGAGCTAAAGGCCCTGCTCAAACATAAGATGGTTATCATTCAAGGAGGTAGAACTGATGTATCTCTTTGATTTAATGATTTGGGGGGGTGGGATCTGGGTCTCTGAATCACACATGGTGAGTTTCTATAAATCCTTGTTTGGTTAGTACTGGTGGCAAGTTAAGATTAGCTCATTTCTATTACATAGAGACTCTCTTCACCACCAGGAAAACCCCAGGGATCCTAAAACTCATAAGCTTGTGGCTCATAACACCCTCACCTTAAAATGAGAGAGAGGATAGAATCAGTGCCTCTAATGACAAGTTTCCCAAGGAGGACATCTAAAAGGAAGGAAGAATATATTGTCACTTGGGAATGCAAGTTCGTGTTCCTGAAAAGATTAAGACCTTCAAAGATATATCGGTCAGGGTTCTTGGTTGTGAATAATAGAAATTAGCTAAAGGTCATTCTACTTATTTTATCCTCAGAAAAGGAATTTAATGAAACAACATTGGGTAGCTCAAAAAATCAATAGGAAGGGTGGATAATCCCACTCCTGGGGGAGAACAGCCAAGTTTATGCCTCAGAACCATCTACTCAGGATGCCATTCCCAGTGTCACTAGTCCTGGGACACACCACTGCTGCACTATGTCACTACCATTAGACCCTCAATTCTGGGGGTCACCACCACCCTCTACATTGTCCCTGCTCCTACCTGTCAAATATCTCAAGACTCAAAGTCCTCCAATAGGAGCAGCCAATATTGCCTAGCCTACAGGATTCCAGAAAAACAGGAGTCTGACCTTTAGAGCTTCCCTGGGGTTGGGGGAGGAGAGGAGCCCTGTTTCCTACCTGGATGCACCCAGCAGTGAATTCTTTTATCAAAGAAAAGGGCTAGGACAATAGGCAGCCAACATGGCAACTCATGACCCCTCCTCATTTGTCTTCTCATTAATCCCTCTATCTCTCTGCAAGGCTACAATCAAACCAGCCCTGCCAGGAGTGAACTTTTCCTTCTTTTAAAAAAAAATCTCCAGGAGAGAAAATTCTGCTGGACATTGATTACAATGTCTCTTGAATTTCAGAGATGGGAATTTCTTCCTGGTGCCTTATTCTGTCTTTTCTACAGATGGAGACTGAAGCCACCAGCAGTAGCAGCCTTTTAGCGGAGTCCCATTCTATCTTTTTGGGAGGACCACAGCTCAGTCAGGTCTGCACTACGCAAACCCCAGCTTTGCCTTACACTATTCTGCTCACGTAACCCTACTCCTTCAAATTCCTCATCCCAACCTCTCAGTTTACTGGCCCCATCCTGCTCTTCTCCTCTGGTATGTAGCCAGTTCAGAATTTTAATAAGTGCTCTGATTATAGATTCACGCAAAGGTCAGGATTGCTAGAGATCAGGCTCCATTCTCACACCAGCCTGGAAACCCCGCACCAGTGCATCTTCCTGCTTTCAACAAGATAGCTCTGCTTGCTCTGGAGATGATGCCTAACCACGCCAGAAACCAGAATGTCTCATCATAGACCTTGAGCCTTCATCCACCAAAAACAAGTCTTTCTAGACTGTCCAGAAGATTCTAGATCTCAGAACAAAAGAGTCTCACAGCTCCAGGCTCTGCATGCTGACTAATTTCTCATAAACAAGTTAAACCCTCTTTGGGAGAGAGAACTAAGCTACAGGTTCCCCAAAACCAATTCCAAAAGTGTTCCAGGAACAGAGCTTAGAGGGAGCCAGGGGAGGTGGAGCCCAGGTGGCAGGCCTGGGAAGGCACCAGAGAACTGGAAATAAGCTTCAGCCCTTCAGTTAGTTCCAGGAGGGGTTCCTGCCAGCCAGACTGATTGGGATACACACAGCTACCTCCCTAATGGGGTTCCAGTGTTGGTTTCCTCTTCAAAGCTGCAGCCAGAAAGGACAGTGACGCAAAAAATGAAAACAGGACTAAGACCCCCTGTCAGTTTTCTTTCACCCAAATGAAGTAGAAATGCAGTCAACAAAAAATAGAAAATAATATCATTGCCTAATTAGTAATTCGGCACAAGATTAATCAATAACCTTGCCGAAGAACTAAGTATGTGTTGTTTATGCCTCTGGGAAGCCAATCTAGTCTAAAGAAAAAGAGAAAGTCCTTGAGATTCTTATGGAAATGTCAGCTGGGCACTTTTTAAGTCAGTGTTAATGGTCTAACTCTATTTAAAATATTATGATTTCTTTATTTAAAAAGCAATATCTATTTGTTATAAGAAAAAATAAAAGTTCAATAAAATGGAAAAGCTTTTTCCAAATCCACTTATTTTTCCCCTCTCATAAGATGTGCATAAGTTCCACATTTTTTCTATACATTTATTAATGTTTTGTTTTTATAAAAATGGAATCATACATATTTCATAATCCCGTTTCCTCTCAATTTTATCAATAACATCTAAGCCAGATCACCATTTTAATGGCTAGGTAGCGTATCATCATATGGATATTCTATAATCCGTTCAACAAATCCTTATTATTGAATATCTACTATGTTTCTAATTTCTGGTATTATAAACAACACTGTAATAAGTTCCCCATATTTTATATACAACTATGTGGCTTTGCCTTGTCATTTCTTTGGGACATATTCCTAGATGTGAAATTACCATAATAGTTTATTAATATTTGCTACATATGCCAAATTGCCTCCAATAGGGTTGGACCTTATTACATTTTCACCAAGTCATGAGTACCTGTTCTAACTCCCACTATTGTGGGCCTTGTCATTCTTTTCCTTATTTCTCACCTATACTCAAGCTTTCTTGACAACTGCTTTCATTTGCTTTGGTAAGAGTTCATGAGAATTCCTTTTTTTTAGGTTGCATTTGTGAGATAAGATCAACCTTAATCATTGTCAGTTAATAGTGAAAAGAGGGTAGGAAGGAAACACTCAGGTAAATAAGCAAGAGTCAGAAGCAACATGGAAAGGCCAAAAATTCCCCCATAGGGAGAAAAGGAGGCATTTGAAGGTAACTTTGGTTCAGACAATTCCCTGTGCCATTGCCAGTTAATACCTGGGACCAAGAACTCTTTCGGGACCATCCATTGTGGTAGGAGGCCCGGTGCCACCGGTTAGTCTTGTAACATCTATTTTTAAGTTGATGTTTCCCATTCAAATGACATGTATTTTCAACTGGCAGATGGTGTACACTTGAGCAGAGGTGTGTTTGCTTGGTCTGCAGAAGAAGGCTACCCAAGGAAAATAAGTGTTGGGGGATTCTCAGGGGGATGAAACTATACTGGTTCCTCACCGAATATGGGACCCCAGCCCTTCCATTGATTAGCATCTCTGTTAATGACATGACTAGAACTCCCAGCCCCAAAATACTAAAGACTTGTTGAGACCCAGGTGAAAAAAATGCTGCTTATGACTTCCTTTCTTTTACATTTCATACACAACCTCTTCTAATTATCACAACAAACTTTTGAGGTAAATTTTATTATTTTTCCCATTCTACAAATGCATAAACTGAATCTCAGACCACTGTGGCAAAGCCAGAACTTGAATCCAGACCCTCTACTTCCAATGTCATGCCCTTTCGTTATCACCACCAGGCAAGATTCGCAGTAACACCACTCACTCCTAATACGGTTTGAGTGAAGTCTCAAAAAAGAACCCAAAGGGGGCCAAACTTCTTGTTGCACAACCAAAAAGTAGTGGGGCGACAATACTCAAAATCGCTTTCAAGTTATGGGCACAAGAGAAGGGTATCTCCCTTAACAGGGGCATAGATTCCAATGCTTATAGGACTTTTAAGAGGCATTAAGAAATCCAACCCCTTTAGACAAGTTAAATCTAAATAAGTAACACCCTATCTGCTCTCCCTGGAAAAGCCCATTCCGGGCCCATCTGGCTTAGGATACGTTACTGAGAAATAATAAAGATCATGTGGGGACAGAAGATGCTAACGGAAGACACCAATTATTTGGTCTCCTCTTTCTCATAGCAGATTTCCTCCAGGAGTCTCAGAGAAGGTCATGGCCACCAGATGTTGCTGAGGGTAAGAAAGCTGGTGCCTGAGCTTTTCCAGAAACCTACCCCTGAGCAGCTGCACCCAAGGGCTCTCTCTAACAATTCCCATGGTGCTCACATCCAGAGTAACTTCTCCAAGACTTCTTATTGCTCATCTGCTAAAGCGGCAGGACTCCGAGGGGGTGTGACCTCGAGACACAGATCATCTGGTGCTAAGTGTTTGTCGAGGCTGAGTCTAGTCTGGTATGCTGGTTTGAGAGCTGCTGTCTGAGACATCAAAGCAATGAAAAAAATTAAACAAATAAGCTATCTTAAGATGTTCTCTGAGGTGGATGAGTTCTTATAAGCAAAAGCCAGTAAGTTCTATCATCCTATCCACCTCCCCTTTCTCCCACACTCCTCACACTTTGTTAAAGTATCTGCCATTACCCAAAGCCTCTTTCAGCCTAAATTAAAGCTTCTACTGATGGGACTTCAAAGCACTCTATCTCCTGGCCTCCCCTACTTTCTTGAATTTCTTTCAAAGGACCATAAAACACCTCCCCCCCCCCCCACTCCCACAAAGACCAATGCCACATGAATCCATTCTCCAATCTTCCAGTCCTTTCTCAGACCATCCCACATAGCGGAGAAGTCCTCCGGCTTCCCGCTGCCTAACATGCTTGAATCATCCTGAATCCCTGACTCTGGGAAACCTTCTCAGAACCTCCTTTTTCCCATACACCCATGCCAACTGCCATCATCACTATGCACTCAAGCTCACATTCTAAGACAGGCATTGACCACAAATGCCCCAAAGCCACATCTGCTAATCCACAGATTTATATGTCACATTGCAGGAGCTCAATTACTTTGTGACTAAAATCAAGTTCAGAAATTTATATTCTTTGCATTCAGTAGGTTCTCTCTTCTTCGCTTACCAAACTGCCTCCTTCCAGCAAATTGAGAACCTCTATGTTCTAAGGACTTATAAGCCCCTTAGATCTAGATCTCCATTACCCCGAGGTGGGTGAGGTGCCATTATCTCCATCTTACAGGGGAATAAATGGAGGCTCAGAAAGACTGAGTGATCTGCCCAGGTTCACACAGCTGGCTGGAGCCTGCCTGCTGAGATCCAAACCCAGATCTGCTGAAAGTACAGCTTATGCTCTCTCGTTGGCAGCCTGCCACACGAGGGACTCACCCAAGATCACACAGTTGTTCTGGGGTTAGCAAAATAGAAACAAGCGGAAGATCGAGGCCTGAGGAAGGGAGTAGCAGGAATAGGTGAAGAAATTAGCCTTGTTTTCAAGGTAAATAGCTGAAGTTTTACATTATAGGCATTTAACCATGGCAGCTTTTAAGCAGAAAAGTAAAACTAGGCAGAGGAAGGAAATTTTTCAGTGAAAAATACTCTCTAAAAATCATTAAGTCTAGGCTCCTGCCTCCAGAAAAGACTTCCCTTAAGTCACCCAGGCTGAGTAAAATCACTTCTCAGATATCTAAGCCTCTCCATGGCTATGTGGTATGAAATTCCCATGCAAATGCCATGAACCCTTACCTGAGACCCCCTCCCATGGGCTCTCTCTATCTCCAGCTGCACCACGACAGCCCTGCTGCTGCAATGGCTTGGTGGGCCACTCTAAGCTGAAGCATGAAGCTTAGCATTCCCACTTGAGTCATGGTATGGTTTCTGGGGAAGAGCCCATGCTCCCCACATCAGACCTAACTAAGTGCAGGATAAATCCCACATGACCTTCCATCCGAACCTGCATTAGAGCTGAAATCCTGTGCAAGAGCACCCTGGTCTGCTCATGACAGAAGGCAGAGCTGAGCCTCTGGCTATAGATGTGCACAAACACCCAGGAACTCAAAGTACCCAGAGGCCAAGACCCTGAGGGTCGGGAAGCTATCGCCCCTGGTTCCATTGGCCAAACCAGTGTTCCTTTCCCAGGGGCCTTGCTGTGGTCAAGAGGACACTATGACCAGGAATCAGGAGACCTGGGCTCTTGTCCTAGCCATGTCACCAACCAGCTGTGGAGCCTTGAACAAGTCACTGACCTTCACCAGTTCTCAGCTCCCTTACTCAGAAATATCAGCCCTCCCTACTCTGCAGGGCTATTGGAAGGACAAGGGGATGTGGACGTAGAAATCATAACCAATTTGAGGTCTTTTTATACTTCTTGCTTGGTGGGAGACTGATAGATGACAGATAGGAGAGCAGGGGAGAGAAAGAGAGAGAGAAGACAGACAGACAGACAGACAGACAGATGACAAATGATAGCAGATGTTCTCCCTCAGATCCTCACAAACACGTTCATACTTTTAAGATGGTATATCTAATTTCTAGTCCAGAGAACAAGAAAATAATCCAATCCCAGGGAAATATTCACAGCATGGAGAAGTGATTAAAGATGTGTGCTGTGCAGTCCTTACTCTACCTCTCATGACTTGTCTGGCCTTGCACTAGTTATTCAACTTCTCTGAGCCCCAATTTCTTCATCTGTAAAATGAATATATCCATCGTACCCCTGAATGACTTATCCTCAAGTAATGATGGTTGGTGACGTTACAAAGAATTCTGACTCTCAGGCCCTATCTCTGTTGCTCTGTCCTTCCACTCCTACTACACGCCCCAGGTGTATCTCATAGGTTTGGCCCTGGGTATGCCTTGGAGAGTTGGCTTCCTTCTTTGTTCCATGTTCATCTCTTAGCAAAACGCAGACTTCCTGAGGCAACCACAGAAACAGCTTAGGCCAATTTAAACTGCTGGGGCTATCAATGACTACTGAAGAGATGGAGCATAAGGAGTGAAACCACTGGAGGGATGTGCTACCTCCCCCAGACTCTGAGTGTGGCACCGCACTGGGCGCAGTTCCTGACTGTCCTCCACGTTTACCAACACCATAGTGTAAGTACATCACTCGTCAATGTAAGGGATGCCCCATGTGGTTTGATCTGACTCACCTAAGCCTTGGGAGGCAAAGGCTGCATCCACCACATGGAAATAACCAGTTGAAATGTAAAGAGTTTGGCCAGACTTATAATTCAGATTCACCCCACCACTCTTGAAGTTTTTATTCTTCAATTCAGTCCACTAACTTGTAATTGGGGACACAGACCATACATGGAACCATGAAAGGTCAAGTTTCCAAGCCACCTTAGAGGCCATCTGATCATTTTCCTGATGGAGAAAGCAAATCCCAGAAAGGGGAAGTGACTTACCCGACATTATTAGTTGAGCAGAGAGCAGCAGCACAAGAATCCGGGAGAGGATAGAGGCACCTTCCCACCTCTTGCGTGGGAGAAAGTACAACCACAAAGAGGAGGAAGGTCCATTTGGGAATAGGGGTAGTTGGTTGAATTTCAAGTACACCATGAAGGGGAGAAATGGCCGTTGGACCAACGGTTAGAAGACCAGGGTCTCCCACCGGAGCCTCTGAGCCTCTGGCAACCTGTCACCCTGCACTAACACTCCACCTTTCTTGGGGCTCAGTTCTCTTTCATAAAATGGAGCACCCCAGCCACCTCTCTGAACTGTGGTGAGGAGTAGCTGAGAACGTGTTTTGAAAACTGTAAGACTCTACATGTGCACAACCAAATTCTGCCCGTCTACTCGGCCACCTTTATTTAGCCTTTGTCCCCAAGGATCAGGCGTGGGGACGAGGAAACAGGTAGAGAGGAGAGTTAGGCATGTTCTCTGGGCAGATCCAAGGCCAGGGGGCTTCTCTCAGCAAAGAGGGCGCAGAGCGCCAGGCTAGATCCATGACTTTCAAGCAGGGCTCAGGTCCTGTCGAAGCTACTTGGATTTGAAAAGACGAGGAGGTGGAGGAGCCGGAAGAAAGCTGATGGGGCAGCAGCGTCCTGCCCGCGGTCCCACACTGCCCTCTTCAGGGCACTGGGGAGAAGACACCTGGGCTCGCGAGGTCAGAGGAACTGAATTCCGAAGGCCCAGGGTCATGGGATCCATTCCCCTGCCCTCTCCAGGTTAAAACAGGGACAAGGAACAGCCCTCATCCTCAGCAGTCTCTTCTGAATAGCCTAGATCTTCCGCATGGCACCACTCTCCGACCTGCCCTCTGAGGAGCCTACGGGCAGGCCGTAGCATCTCACTTCTCGCTCTGAAGACAGAATTTAGAAATTTCTGGAAAACAGAGCAGCCCTCAGCTCCTGCTAAACTCACTGTATCCTCTCTGCTCCAGAAGAGGGTGGTTCTCCATACTCTGGGCATATTCCAGTGTCTGAGAAGAGCCCCCAGAGCTGAGGGGATCAAGGAGCCTGAATCAAGGAGCAAGCCAGGACCCTACAAGTTTCCAGGGACAAACCAAAATCTCTGTGACTCTCAAGAACATCAGACACAAACTTCACGATTGATCTGGGATTAAAAGAGAGACATTGGAGCCTGTGCCGGTGGCACAATGAGAGTATCCTCAATAGCCTTTGCTGTGCAGATCTACCCCACCCCGTGACATTTGCCATCCTTTCCCTGGCTGTGTGGTTCAGAGCGGGCACTCTGCAGGTGGCTGACCGGCTCCCAGGCGTGGGCTCAGGGCACACTCCCCTTGTGCCCTTCTGTGGACCCAGGGAGTTGCTGCAGCCAGCCCAGCCATGTGATGCGAGTGATTCACACACACAGACGCCCAAACCAGTTCTCCATTCTTCCTCTCCCAGGCCATCACAAAAGGCACAGTCTCGGCTGCTCAGGCTGGAAACCCTTCAGCACAGAGCTGCATTGTTCCCAGGGTCAGGAGGGGCTAGAGGCCAAAGGGAATTAGGAAGACAGGGAGCCCAGGCGCAGGGTGGTTTTCCATGCAGCATATGCTCCTTGGGCAGGCCAAGCCCACTTCCTGTCCTGGCTCCAACTCTGGAGCTCAAGTTTACGTCTCCCTCCTTTAAAACCAACTTCAGGCTGGGTCATTGGCTTCTTTTAGCTTCCACTCTCTGCACATATGCATTTCTTTGAAAAAATATTCACGTGCTGTTCGGTTTTTTTTGTTTGTTTGTTTGTTTGTTTGTTTTTTTCCTCTCTAACACACATCATTTTTAGAGCCGTAATATAACTTCAGAGCCTGGCAACCTTTGTTTTAGGTGACGTGCTTTATCTGTTCTCTTCTGCTTTCTACCCCAACCAAATAGAGCTGAGGCAGGTGGATGGGATACAGGGTATAATTATGGGTGAAAGGGAAAGAGAGGAGTCTGGTCAGTGTGAAAGGGGTGGGAGGTGGTAAAGGGACATGTCAAGATTGGGAGTGTCAGGGATTAGGGAAATGATTTCAGTTCTTCTGATTCTCAAATATGAAAATCTTCTACTCTGGAGTGCTGAAAATAAGTTTCTAGTAAATAAACACTTGGGACTGAAATGGCTTTTGGAGGCCAGATGGTCCCATTCCAATCACGTGTCCGACTCATTAGAAAGTGCTCCTGAATCTCAAATCAAAACCTGTGCCCCATGAAGTAGACTGTAAAAGGCAGTCGCCATTCTCCATTCCTCCTCGTTTCCACAGTCTTTGCATGGAACTTGGCAGGACTAATCTGATGACTTGCTTTGACCACTAGAATGCAGCAAAGGTGATATGTCGTCACGAAGCCTAGGTGACGCCACCATGAGAATAAGATCAGGGTAGGCTGCTGAGGATGAGCAAACACACAGAGAATGGCAGTGCCATCCTAGCTCCAGCCAACCTAGACCAGCCAGACCGCAGCCAACCTGCTGCGGACCATCGATGCAGCTGCGAGCCCCAGCCGAGGTCAGCCCAGCCGTCTCAGATCAACAGAACCGCCCTGCTGAGCCCAGCCCAAATTGCATGCCTTCAGAATTATGAACTAAATAAATGGTTATTATTTTAAGTCACTAAGTTTTGGGGTGTCTTGTTTTATAGAAAAAGTAAAATGATACACCCCATAGTAGACCTCTAGAGCTATACAGAACAATCATGATTCTCTGTCTGGGAACAGCCCTTTAAACATTGAAATAGCTAATTATCATTGCCTTGAAGCACCAGAATGGCTCTGGGGAGGTCAAGTAGACCAATCCCTACCTTAGAGAAAAACCACACCCCAAAGTATTTGTTGCCTCTTCCTTCCCACCCAGTGCCGGGCCTCAGGAGCTGCAGAAGAAGCTGTTTCGTGTTTGGTGTCAGCATCCTTCAGCAGCATCGTGTCCATTCACCAGGGACTCTGTCAGCCCCAGTGCTCAAATATTCTTACCTTTCCAGCACGTTCTATTGTCAATGAAGAGAAATTGAAAGATCGAGGTAAAGAGGGTGCTAAAAGTACAATGAAAAGACTTAAGTCAATTAGGCTTCTTGAAGGCACTTTTGACCCAAATCTAAACTGCCAAGAAGCTTCCAAAACAAATGTCCTTGGCTGGTTTCCAGCAGAGCTCTGGCTCCATGGGCCACAGCAGGGGGAGGGTGGTCAGAGGCTGCTGGCTTCCAGAATTCGCCACATGGAGTGAACAACAGATGCACTGAAATCGGTCTTGGGGTCTGATGGGGAAGGTCACCACCCCACCACAGGAGATGGATCAGGCCAAGTGCAGGCCCCATTCTTAACCAGACACAGAGGGAAGTGGTGTTGTGGGAAATGGCAGCCATTTGAAGATTTTCTGGCTGAAAACTTTGCTGCAAGGTTGCCAGTTTTGAACGAACCCTTGCAGCTTGGCTTCCTGTTTTTCATTTGTGCTCCCCGTGTGTCACGGCACAATTATTCTGGGAGACCTTCTCAAAATGGACACGGTCTCCAATTTTCTTTCTCTAATAACAGTGCGGGAAATAGGGGTGAGGGCAGCAGAGAGAAAAACCCCAAACCTCAGAAAAGGATGAAAACACTTCTAAGCCCTATTTCGAAAATGAAAAAATTAAAATTGCCAAGTCACAGTACACAACCCTCTACTCATTCCATCCAGCCCTCTGCTCTGGACAGGCTGCAAAAGGGAAGACACTTCGGGGAAGTGAGACGTGTAAGCTCTGCTTTTAAGGCATCGAAAATATTTTGTGATTTCTTTCCCTGAGAGACTAAAAGTCATCAGCATTAATGGCCACGGGATCAAGTGGCTGGTGGCAGGGTCCTGGAAATACGCCGTCCACCAGCAATTATTTTTAACCACCTAAGTGACATTGGCCATGCCTCAAAGCAGAACAAAGAAAAGGCAAATCTCTTCCAATTCTCTCCCTTCCACTGGACAAATGCCTTAGCCTCAGTTCCCAGATACATTCTTAATTCATGACCATGAAAGAAGTTTGAAGAATAGACTATCCTTATTTAAAAGATCTATAGAGCTGTCTTGCTGTGGGATTTTGGATTAAATAATTAGGATGTGTGTCTGTGTGTGTGTGTGTGTGTGCACTACACGAGTGCACACGCATGTCTGTATGAGCCTGAGCTTATCCATGCTTTTATTCATGTGCCTACGGACATACATTTGTGCTTGTGTGAGCCCCTGCTAATGTTGAGTGGGGATTTACATAAATGAATCTATGGGTAACACATAAACTTGATCTAAATGCCAGTGTGAGCCCAGGAGTGTGTGCACTTGTTGGCCTGCGCGAGCATGAAGTTGTTGTGCGTATGCATGCACACAAGGATAGGCATACTCCACACATGTTTCACCCCCAAATCTCTGCAGGTCCGTATTCGAGGTGGGGTTGCCTGTGTGTACACATGTGTACATGCAAGTGAGAAGGTGTGCTTCTGTGTGTGCATGTGTCCTCCGCATGTGGCCCCTTGTCAGCCCCATCTTCTGCTCCCTTTTGGTGAGCCTACAGCGTTCTTTGTTCACCTCCCTGTGGGATCTGCCAGTTAATGGCAGGGGTCCCTCTCCCGGAAACAACATTCCTCCCCCTCCCCTTGCTCATTTGTGTCTCATCAGAGGGCTCCAGGCTCCAACCCTTAAATGGCAGCCCACGATTACAACCGATGACTTTCTTAATTGCCCATGATGCTTGCGGGTGCAAGGCAAACACAACGGTAGCTATTAGATTGAGGGAGCTGAAGCAGGGCTACATTTTGTGCCTGTGTGAATTTAGTGTTCCTGAGAATTGAGAGGCCAGAGCGGGTTAGAGCCACCGAGAGGCTGTTATTATGGCCTGGCATGGGCCTACCATTAGCTTCTTGAGATCCTGAGGCGATTTCACCACACTCCGGAATTGCAACACCCCTAGAATTTCCAAACAAGCTCCCACCAAGTAGCATCCTCCCCCACCTCCACACACGTGCTTTCTCTTTCTCTTTATCTCTGTCTCTTTCCCCTGTCTTATTCTTTCTCTCTTGCTCTTTCTCCTGATTTCTTTTTCTCTGTATCTCTTTCATCCCCGATGCTGCCTTTCTCTCCTCCTCTTTCCCTCTGTCCTTCTTGCTTCCTCCCTTCTCTTTTCTCTCTTCCTCTCCTCTCTCTTTGCCTCTCCTCCAGTTCTTAGATCATGGCAGCAGACTTAACGCTGGACAATGACGAAAGCATCAGCCCCCTCCCACCTCCACCCCACCAGCTGCATCTCCTCTCCCTCCTTCCTGCCCCCTCACCCCAGCCTCTCCCTGCAGTTCCATCCAGCCCATTTCTCATGGCTCAGGGTCCTAAAGGGAAGATTGTTACTTATACTTATCTTCAAAACTTTGGGGAGGTTGGGGTGCCCTAGCAAAGAGCTGCTTTGTTTTTTTATTTTCCTCTGTGCCTATAACAGCTAGTGTCCAGCTCCTTGTTTCCTGCTTTCGTGGCTTCAGCTCAGATGGGAAAAAATGAAGATACAGAGGCAAAATAAGATGCAGAGAGACCCAGCAAGCCAGAGGAAAGGCTGCAGGTGTCCCAACTCAGGGCTCCCAGATCATAGCTAAGACACAAAACCGTTCCTCTCTGGACATGAATGGAGAACATAGGTTGCAGCATTTGAGGGAGTTTGGAACAATAACAACAGACTGATTTCCTCCTGAGAACTGGTTTCTCTCAAACAGTTCCCCAGAACATGTTGCCTGTCTCCATTTTGATAAGTGAATGAATGAATGAATGAATGATAAGTGAGTGAATGAATAAATAGGAGGTCACTAGTTTCTCTCCCTAGAGATTCCTGAGGACTACAATGATACTAAATCTGGGTGACCACTCCTCAATTAAGGGAATATGTGAGACAAAATCAGCAAGGCTTTCCAACAGGAGGAGATAGCAGTCCTTGGGTAAGACCCCTCCCCTCGCTGCACCCACATTTCCTTATCTGTAAAATGAGCCTCCACTAGTGATCACAACTGATCTTCCCACCAACAAAGTCTCGAAGATAAGGAAGCTGTGGCATCATCAGGATGAAAGAGTTTCAGACTCTTTCACTGTTCTAATGCCATGGGCACAGCGTACTCTCTGGTCCTTCATCCCAGCAAGGACCAATGGAGGCTCCCAAGTAGCCCCTGCACAGCCTCCCTGGCACAGCTGAAAGAGCATGGAACCGGCAATGCAGATGCCCAGCCTTATTGCCTTTCCCATTTTTACCCACCTTACCAGGTGTGGGGGGCACTATCCAACTAACTGATGAGGAAGTGTGAAAGTTCAGGCCCCTGACCTCTTATCTAGGACAAACTGAGATGCAATTCACATTCCCTTCTTCCTCAGCAGGATCAAGCTGTGTCTTTGCTTGAAATTCCAAGCTTGCTTGACTCCTAACCCCTTCTCTGTCCTACATGTTTCTAGCTCTCAAGTTTCTCCCATGAGCCCTTCATTAATACATTACTTGTACACTGATCCTCATCTCAGGGGCTGCTTCTGGAAAACTGATCTTAGACAACATGTACTCAAACTGAAATGCCTACAGTTGGGGGAGTAAATATAGAAATCTCTTCCATCTAAAGAGGGCAGTCACTCTCTAGCTGTTTTTTTCCCAGCAGGAAAATAGCAGCCATCCTGCAAGACTTCCTGATTTTTTAAAATTTTTTAAAGGAATTTATGGTTTTGCACAAGATCTCTTGATTTTTAAGTACTAGAAACATCTGAGATCATTTTTAAAACACTAGGCACAAATAAAACACGTCTACAGACTGGTTCAACTTTCTGACTCCTTTCTGGTCCAACATCTGATCTAGTGATTCAAACATCCAATGGAAAAAAAATGATTGGTGGTGTTAATTTCTACATCCAGTAGAAATTAGACATCCAATCAAAACTACCAGGCATTCAAAAGAGCAAGAAGATATTATCCATAATGAGATCAATAAATCTATCAAAACTAATCTGGAAGTGAACAGATGTTATAATTAGCAGACAAGGAAATTGAAAGAGTTATTATAGCTGTATTCTATATGTCCAAAAAATTCAGCAGAAACGTGCAAGATATTTTAAAAGACCCAAATCAAACTTATAAAGTTGAAAACTGAAATGTCGGGAATGAAAAATATACTCATTAGAATAAATGGAAAATCAGGTATTCCAGGAGAAAAGATTAGTCTGCTTGGAGACATTGCAATAGAACCTATCCAAAAGGACACAGAAAGAGAAAAGATAATTTTAGAAAAAATGAACAGAGCATCAGTGAGCTATGGGAAAACTTGATGTAGCCTCATATATGTATAATTAGAGTCATAGAATTGGGGACAGGGAACACAAAAAATATTTGGTTAATACTGGCTAAAATTGTTTCAAATTTAATAAATATTATACACCCACAAGTCCTGGAAGCTCAATGAATGACAAGCAAAAGAAACATTAAAAAAATCACACCATATAATTACTCAAAAACAGTAATAAAGAGATGGTCTTAAAAGCAGTCAGAGAAAAAGACACATTATGAATAAAGATCAAAATATGAGCAGATGTCTCATCAAAACAGTTCAAGTGAGAAGGCAGTAGAATGACATCTTTAAAGTATTAAAAGAAAAAACTGGAATTCTATACCTAGTGAAAATCTTTCTTTAAAAAATGTGAAATGAAGATGTTTTCAGGCATAAAAAGGTGTGAGAATTCATCACCAGTGGATTCACACAAGAAGAAATGTTAAAGAAAATCTATCAGGTGAAAGGAAAATGAAACCAGATGGAAAATGAATCTCACAAAGGAATGAAGTGTACCAGAAATAGTACCTTGCACCATATAAAAAATTAACTCAAAACAAATTATAGACCTAAATGCAAAATATAAAACTATAAAATCATATAGGCAGAAAATATTGAAAAAATTATGGTTCCCTAAATACAATTTCCAAAAGTACAATGGGTAAAAGAACAAGCTGAATGAACTTCATCAAAATTAAAAACATCTGCTCTTCAAAATCAGAGGAAAACATTGTCACACACCGAGAGAAAACATTTGCAAACCATATAGCAGATAAAGGACTTCAATACAGATTCATATAGAGAACTCTCAAAACTCAATAGTAAGAAAATAACCCAGTAAATAAAACAGACAAAAGATTTGAACGGGCACTCCCCCCAAAAAAGATACATGGATGACAAATAAGCACATGTAAAGAGGTTCAACATGATTAGTCTTTAGGGAAGTGCAAATTAAAACTACAATGACATACCATTCATTAAATTAATAAACAAGGAGTCCATTAGACTGAGGTGCTCTAACACATGGTAGCCTATGTAAGCATACCAAAACCTAGATGCCTCAAGTTTACAAAACTGAAAGCTAAGGGCACCCAGTCGCAAGCAGCCAACTAGCCTTTAATCTACAGCCAATCAATAATTTCCTTACTTTGCTTTTAACCTTTTGTTTATAAAAGTCTGTCCTCAAGATTCAGTCACTGGAGCACTCCTAACCACTTCCAGTTTGGTGCTGCCCAATTCAAGTCTTTTTCATAAAAACTCTTAAAATTTTTAAGATGCCTCAGTATATCTTTTAACATATTGAACACTTATCCAATGGCTAAAATTAAAAAGATTGACCATGTTAAGTGTTGGTGAGGATGTGGAAGAAATGGAACTTCGATAAACTGCGAGTGGCAGTTTCTTAAGAAATTAAATATACACCTACCACATGATCCAGATATTCCACTCCTGGGTATTTAACCAAGAGAAATAAAAGCATACACACATAGAAAGACTTGCACATGAATTTTCATAGCAGCTGAATTTGTAATAGTCAAAACTTGAAACAACCCTTCAACAGGTAAATGGATAAACGGTGGTTTATCTATACACTGTCACGTGACTCAGCAATAACAAGGAATGGACTAGTGACATACACTATGACACAGATGAATCCCAAAATAAATATGCTGATTGAAAGCAGCCAGACATACATATAGAATGTATTATTCCATTTGTACAAAATTCTCGAAAATTCAAACTAACCTATAGAGACACAAAGCTAATCAATGATTGCATGGGGAAGAGAAGCAAGAGAGAAGGGTTGCAAAGAGCCACAGAGAAACTCTTGGGGATTACAGACACGTTCATGACTTAATTGTGGTGATGGTCTCACAGGTTTAACCTGCATCAAAACTGGCCAAATTGCACACCTTACATAGTTTATTCTATGCCAAGTATACCTCAGTAAAGCAAGTTCTAAAAACAGTGTCTGGCAGATAGTAGGCATTCAATATTTGTCGAATCAAAAACAAAAGAAAAAGAAGTAGTTACAAAAAGTGAAGGGCTCCTCACCCGGACTCCTGGGGGACACTGCTGTGCAGAAGCCAGCCCCACAGCGGTGGGGGCTGATTTATTCCTTTTCCATGTGGCATCACAGGGAGCCAGTTGACAGTGCACTTACTCCAAGGTAGTTTAATTAATATCCATGAAGAAATGAGAATGTATGTGAATTTCCACCAGGGACCATGGCTATCAGCCCTTTATTTCACATAATCCATATAAAAATTTGCCTTTTGTCAAGGCGTAGTACCTTACTTAGTCTAAAAAAACACTTCATATCCTTTCCAATAGAAGCATAGCTATACTGTTGGCCAACTATGATGCATGAGCGGGTCGTTGGTTCTTAACTAACCCTGCACCATGATATTTCCAATGTTTCCTCACAATAATGTTTCAGCATATTTCTATTAAACTGCCTTTTCCTCTGGGTAGAAGGCCTCAAGTGACCAGTTCAGGGTCTAATTCATGACGCTGTAGCAAACGGCTATTTCATTTATGTTCATGTATATTTAAAGCATTTCCCATTCATTGACGCGTGTTTCTTATCTCTCAAGGATTTCACAGCACCCCTGTGGGAGTAAGTAGAGTGAACACCTTGTCCCCTCCTTGCAGATGAGAAGCCACAGGCACAAAAGTGAAGAGATCCGCTCAGTATGACACAGCTATTCCCCAGAGGGAGCTGTCAACCAGTGGTTCACATGGCTGCCTACTGAGGGGAAGGAAGCACTGTCTCCAGCCAGTGCCTCACAGAGGCTATGACTTTCACCAGGTTTCTGGGGTCAGAGGGAGCTGTTCTGTGAGGTCATCCAGGGCCCTGTGCATCCCAAACCCTACCAGCCCCAGAGCCTAAATCCTCCTGCCTTTACTCATCAGCTGGGAGAGAAGATTCCACGGGTCTGGAAACCAAAGCGAATACTTTTTGTCCAACTGGGCTCTGCACCCAGAGCCAACAGGCAGTTTAAGTGGATCTCAAACAGCAACTGTGCTAGAAACCCAAAGTCAGGAAAAATCACACACTGCCTACTACTTTCCACCACCTCCAGACCTGCTTGCATGGGGCTGGGGAGATAGAAGACAAAGAGGGGTGGAACTTCTCCAAGGAGAAAATAGGGAGAATAAAGGGCCGATCTCACAGCAAAATCCCCGGGAATACAATTCCAGAATGACAGGCTCTCTCTCCTACACTACGGCCACAAGCCCCAGACATCAGATAAAATAACAACAACCGGATAGGAAGTGGCAGACCCCTTATCTCAAATGGCTTTAAATCAACCAGTTTAACACCCACCAGGATCTGCAGCTCCTAATTCGAGATGGGAAGTAATTCGGGAAGTTGGCAGAGAGTGATGGCAAAGCCACGAAATTGGATAAACCTACTGCCAGGCCCAGCTCTTCAACTTCCTAGCTGTGCACCCTTAGGCAAGTTACTTTATCTCTCTGGGCCTCCATTTCCTCATTTAGGGACTAGGAATGATTGAAATGCCTATCTCATTGTATTGTCATGAGGATTGAATGGGTTGAGGCACATAAAGAGCTTAGTAAAGTGCAAGGTACACAGTAATGCCCCCTAAATATTAGGCGCTGTGATTATTATAGTCCTGACTGGAGACAGAAGTAAAAGAAGGGAAGAGTTTGTCCTGTTGGAGGTTTGCTGGATGGATTTCCATGGAGGAGGGGGTAGAATGAGGACCCAGGAGATCTGAGGCAAAGGGAGCCAGGACAGAGCATGTGGATGCTAAAAGTAGGCACAAGAGGCCACCCTATCCTCTCCATCCTTCTGTTGTCTAATGATTGTTCTCACTTGACAGATGATGAAACTGGACTCACATGGTTGTATGGCAGGATGCCCCCCGCCACCACCACCACCCCCAGCAGCTCCAGTTTCATCATGGGACCTGTTCCCGTGTTCTCTCATCCACTCTTTGTTGAGACTGGGTCCCTTCCCATCTGGAGAGCCACCGGGGACAAGATGTGCCCTTCGACAAGCCTCTTTCAGCACAGCTTAGAAAACAGCTGACCTGCTGAGGGTCACACCCGGCCTCCGCTCACCTCCCACACCGGTGGATATGTGTTGGTGCTTCACTGTGAGACCCTGATGAATGTCACCCTCCTATAAGGGAGAGTCCCACAAACCTAATAGCATTAGAAGCACAGGACACAGACCTGCTAGCCTTTATTCCGCTGTGTGTATAGCACGCCAGAACCGGCAGCTCGGTGCTGAATAAGCACTTAGGGCAGGAGTGCAGAAAGGTGCACAGAGATAAATCACTCAGGCCCCACTTAACAGGAGAACAAACACCACCCGAGTCACAAGGTTGGCCACGACAAGTGTCTTAGAAGCAGAGGCACAGATCAAAGGCTCCCGGAGTTCCAAGAAGGGAGTAGAGCCTTCCAGCTGGAAGGCAGGGAGCAGGCATTTGACCCAGGTGGCATTTCTGTGCCCCAGACAGCCAAATCCATGGGGATTTAGCTCCTGACTTTCTCTGGTGAAATGCAAGAACAGGCCATGGGGGCCTCTGGGAGCATTTATCTGAAGACCTTGAAGGGGAGCCAGAGCTGAAATGTGGATCCCCCCTTTCAAACCCTGCTCCACCCTCAGGCTCTGAGTACTCCCATTCTGCAATCCCCACACCGCCCCTTCCCCACACCCAAGAACTCTGAATAGAGCTTGCATGGCTGGCTTTGTATGCAGAAGGAGTCTACCTCAGGACCTGCAGGTGACTTGGGAGCCAGCGTGACTAGGAGGGAGCTCTGGGATCTCATCCTCCTCTGCCCTCAACTCACCATGAGCCTGTGGGCCCTGGGGGAACCTCTCTCATACCTCAGTCATTCAACGGCACCCCCCTGCTCCCAGCCCTGGAAGAAGTACTGGGAATACACTTAAAAGGTGGGAAAGGATAAGGCACAGAGGGCTGGATTGAAAGTTCAAACTGCACCTCTCCCTAAAACCAATCCTGAATGACTCCAGGCTTCTCAAATCTTTTTTAATTCATTCATGACTTCATTTATTTAACAAATATTCATTACACCCTAGCTCTCTACTAAGCTTACGATTGCTCCCTCCTTTCAAAGTTTGCAGCGATTCTTAAATTGAGGTGGGTTGACCCTCTGCCTCAGAAACACGAGGAGGTCGTGAGACAGGAATTTCCAAGGGTTGCTCTCTCTCCCACCCCATACTGCATAGGAATCTCACCATTAAATCTGAGACCTCAGATGTAAGCATTGGTACACCCAAGTCCAACTTCCATGCGTTGTAATCTGTGCAAGCACATGGGACCCCAGAAGGGGAGTTCAGAAGGAACCCATGTTGAGCTTGATGCTCTATGGTCACCATCTTGAAATTCTTAATAATTGCATGTTTCTATTTCATAAGTAAAGCTCAGTGGGACACTGGGATGTGCACATGAGCACAGCACACATGGGCGTTACACTTGTCCGCCATTCGTTCCTTCCCCATTTGCATATAGCATTTGCCATTCCTTGAGCATAGAGTTCTAGCAGACTCATGGCGCAAATGAACACAGCAGAGTTCATTTTGTGAGAATTTCCACTCTTCACATGTGAGCTATGAAACATAATTGTGTCATTTCGGTGGTTCCACTAGTTAAGTGTTCTTACGTTTTGATCAAAAACTGGCATTGTACAATATAACAGCTAAATTTGTGGCTAATAATGTAATTTTTAAATTTGCTATATTAAATAGCAAATTAAAAGCACCTTGAGAGACCGTGGAGAAACAGAAAAGGCTTCATGTATGAGTAGATTTAATGGGACTTTTTGCTGCTGTTTGAACAAAGAGTCTACATTTGTGTTGTGCACTGGGTCCTGCAAATTATCTAGCCAGTCCTGGGTGCACTTTTACAGGAGCATAGCAGATGAATATTGGATAGCAGTCAGCTGGACAACAGTAATAGAACTTTCTGGGCGCCAGAGTTAGAGGCGGTGGTGTGCTGGGTTGGCTCTTCCCGCTCACACCAGATCTCAACAGTGAACATGGCGTTTCTTCCTGAGTCTGTATCCGACTAAACATCATAGCTTGAAATCTCTGTGGGAGTACTTACTCCATGGAAATGAGCAGCCACTGCAGATCAGGGGGCATTTTGTCCAGAGAGCTCGGGTTAAACTTTTACCAGCACACAACCAGTCATGATACACAACCTCCTCATGATACAGAAACCAAGGAGGAAAACTGACTGTCGAGGCCCCATCACTCCTATTGAAGGGCCTGGCATAGTCTCTTTCTTGGTCCTAACGTAGAAAAGAGTGAGCCTGCAGAGTCCATTGGAAACCCAGAGCCAGAATCCTGGCAGACATCCCTGCCCCAGGCATGATGGAGGCTCTCCTGGGATACTGCAGGGATTAGCTGGGACTGCCTGTGTCCTCCCTGAGTTGTCCTGTCACCAGGCAGGAAGGGTAACCTTTCCTTGTAAATGCTGGGTCTCACTGCAGGACATGCCTCCCAGCCCATAATTACTTTCAGAGCACGTTGTTTCCACTGAGGGAAACCTGAGCTTCCTTCCAAATGGCACTGGGCATGACCCGAAATGATATGTTTTCCTTCCGAAATGGACACGCAAGTCAAGCCCACTGCCCTGAAGTCACAGCGGACTGGGATGCAGGAGGCGCTGGTTAACAGCTGGTTGGAACATGAGAGGCCACGGCTTGCGTGAAGCCCAGGAGGAAGCAAGGCCTCCTTCGGGTTCAGTGGCGACGAAGAAGCCCGCAATCATCTCATCTCTACGCACACCTGGACCCACCAGCTGTGGTTCTGCAGCTCGGGCCACTGGGGACTAAGGAGTGTCACATTCTGCCTAAAGTCTTCATTTGCTAATGCAAAACACATCTGCCAGCCACCTAGCATGTGGCAGGCATCGGAGATGCGATCCTGAATGAAACATCTATCCTGCCCTCACAGGCTCACAGTCCAGAGAGCGAAACAGATGTGAAAGCAAATAATTCCAACGTAAAGGAGACTGTGATGTGATCCTTCAGGAAAAGAGGAAACATAATGATGATTTCTGGCCCAGCAGGGCAGGGTGGGGTCCGTGGTGGTGTGACCGAAGAGATGACACTCGATCTTCCCTTTGAAGGGCTGGTAGGATTGAACCCTCGATGGTTTGAAAGTCCCTGCATGAGCATCAGCGAATTTGATTCTCGTGACCATGCTGTCATCACACAGAATGAGAAAGGCAGTATTAGCTCCACTTTCGAGAGGTGACAATTAGGGTCCAACATGACTTGTCTATGAATATATAACTACAGAAAGAGGAAAAGGGCTGAAAATAGAGCACAGGGGAAAGGAGAGTAGACCTTAGTTGCTCTCTATCAGGAAGAGAAGCTCGTCTTGGGAGTCTGTGAGAGCTGATTCTCCTTTCGCCAGGTCCTGAGACGGGGGTATCTGCCGTTTTCTCCCCACTGGGAGTTACTGGTCCTGACCTCTCTCCTCTCTGGCTTCTCTCCTCTCCACAAATACCCAACTTCTGGCCCCCAGCTGCCCCTGATTCCTGAGTCCCCCTCTGTCCCCATTTCCCCCCTGGCCCCCACCTTGTCTCCACAGGCCAGTACCAGGATGGGTGACAGTTTGGTATATGGAGCTGGAATCTAAGTGTCTGGGGGCCCCTAGAACATAATCCCAATAATTTTGTTGGCTCCATCCCTAGGTGCCCCCTAAGATTCCAGGTGCACACAACCACCTGGAGAACTTGTGAAATTCGGAGTCCCAGGCTCCACCTCTGGTGATTCTGGTTAGTAGTCCATGGTAGGGCTGTGAAATCTATATGCTTTTTTAAGTTCCCAAGCTGAAAATGAGAGTTCTACAGGGGCTTCTAGTTCTATTTTTATGTTCTAGTTTTATGTTCATTTTAATGAACATAAAAGGGTAATAAAAGTTTGTAAAGCTCTCCAGGTAATCTGATGTACCCAGACTTGGGAACTAGTCTTCGAGGCCCCTGGGAGTCATTTCACCAATTAGCTGTGTCTTCAAGTAAATCTTCCCTTTCACCAAACTTCAGACCATGGCCCCCTTCCCATCTAGGTCTCTGGGGAAGAAGTAGTAATGGCCCCCTCTCCCTTTGGCCCCCATGTCTCCCCTCTGTGACCCAACAGATGGTCCCGCCCAATGGCTCACCTACATCTCACGCAGTGTATGTGCATCCTTGTTGCTAATTGACCCTTGACACTAACAAAGAGCTCTTTCCTTTTATATTCCAGAAGATAGAAGCTTGCAGAGTTGAAGCATACAAGTGATAATAAATTTTTTAGATAAAAATAATAAGGAACTTTGGACTGAGCTCATCATGGTGATACAGGAGTAGATATGAGGGGGTTGGGGGAAGAGGAGAAGGAAAAACGAGGAACAGAAATTCTGACACCGCCACGATGAGAAGAGACAGGAGACCGAGTGTATTGGTTTGCTTAACTCAAGGCGTTGGCAGGTTGGTTCCTTCCGAGGGTCCTGAAGGAAGAATCCACTCCAGGCCTCTTCCCTTTGCTTACAGGTAGCCATCCTCACATCATCTTCACTCTGTATGGGTCTCTATGTGCAAATTTCCCCGTTTTATAAGGACACCCAACAGGCTGGATTAGGGCCTACTGTTCTGACCTCACTTCAACTTCATTACCTCTGTAAAGACCCTATCTCTATTTGGGCCATATGCTGAGATGCTGGGGGATAGGACTTTGATGGAAGAAACCAGGGGGCACACAATTCGACGTGTAACACCAACCTAAAACTCCACCTCTTCTCACAATCCTCAACGACCCAGCCATTTCGCCTGTTGCACAGGAAGGCGAAGCCGAGGCCCAGGCCCAGCAGCCTGCCTGTCCACTGGAGCTCCAGTGAGTCATCGGCGGGAGCCAGAAGCTGACCCAGCAACCCGGACTCCCAGCCCAGAGCGGTCACCACAGGCTCCTGGAAAGCCAGAACGCAGAGGCTTCGGAACTGGAATCCAAGTGCATCCAACACCGTGTGGTTTGCTCGGAGAGCCTTTATTTACTTTCAAATATAGACATATAGAGAGCTGCACGCCCTCTAACATATGTGAAACAACCTCGATTCAGATGATCTGCAAAACCCCAAATTGTCCCCATTAGGTTCCCAGGGAACTCTTTGCTGAGCACAACGGGACCTCAAACCCCACGGCCTGGACAACCCCCAGTTAGTCATTCCGGTCACTCTGGAGTCTGCAAATCCCTCACATGACCCCTATCCCTGCCCCCTCTTTGCCACATCCTCAGAATTCACATTCAGTTCAAATTCAAAAAAATATTTTTCCTTTCTTCACAATCCTGAGCTAACTTCTTGATCATAGGAAGCAATCGCATCCCTGGTCTCTCACGGGTGACCTGATGACCCAGGGAAAGGGGTTTAGAGGGGACGCTAGTGAGAACTTCCAGAGGCACCCAGCCTCTGAGCTGGAACTCCGTAGGCTCTCGCTGTAGCTGTGATGGAAGGAGATTATTGGCTGTGGAAATTCTGAGGTCATGCCTGCTCCTCTCTGTGACTCAACTGAGTCCCTAAACAGTGAACTCAGCTTCCGGTGGATTCCGCATGTAGGCGTAAAGGCATTAAGACCCAGATGGAGAAAATCAATTCATTCTTCCAAGGGAAGCAGGACTTCTCAGGGACGGTCAGCATAATCGCTGTCGTCACGTCCTTGTGAGGAACTCTGGGTCCAGACACAGTACTCTACCTGCAGACGGGGATTCCTGGCTCCCGGGTTCACAGTCAAAAGCAGACACAGTGGAATAAACTGACTCTTTGACCCCAGTGTGACTGTCATTTACCTGTGTGACCCCACCCCACCCTCTGTCTCTTCTCTATTCTACATTTCAATGCAGAAAACTGCAATTTCCAGGCTTCCTTGTCCCCTGACCTGGGAACATGTTTGACATTGGAAACATAAGAAAGAGAAGGCTGAGGCCAAAGGAAGAGGGAGGTCATGCTATCTCTGCCCTCTCTTTCTGCTTTGGGCAGCGTGTCCAGAAGTGGCCGCCTCTACCCTGTGGCTCTTGCTGCCACCACAGGGTTGCCCATGCTTTCAGCTTCTGCCATGTGGCCCCATCTTGGTTGCCAGTAATGCCACTTCTTTATCCCTCCAGCCCCACGGTGTCAGGGTCTTCCTATCCCATCTCTGTAACCTGTTCCCTTTGTTCAACTCTATCTTTTGAAAAACACTCAGAGTGGTTTCTGTTTTCTGTCTGGACCCTCACTAATACAGCAAATGGCAGAAATCCAAATCATACCAGCCAGGAAATAGGAGAAATTCATCGCCTCATGGTAGGAAACTGAACTGTGGGCAGGGCGGGGATGTAGCTGGGTCTGGGGAGCAACGGGATCCAGCATTCTCTCACTGCTCATCTCTGCTTCTCTCTGCAGGCCAACTTCCCTTCTCCAGGCAAGTTTCCTCCATATGCCTTAGAATGGACCCGGCAGCTCTCAGACTCATATCACCAGGTTCGATGTCAGAAGAAATGACTGCTATTCCTTCCATCCCAATTAAAAATATACCAGGTAAGGACTTCTATTGGCCTAGCTGGGGACATGTGACCCCCTCCATTACCAACGGTCTGGGAACCAGGTGAATCCCATGATTGGGAGACACCTAGGAAAATGAGGTCCAAGGCACCCTTGAGCGATCAGGCTCATTGGGAGGTACAATCTCAAGGCAACAAGAGTGCAGGGAAAGGAAAGTAAGGCGAGGAAGAAAAGAAAGTGCAGTACCAAGTTGTCTGTAGCTTTACAAAAGGCCACAGCGAGCTTCTCATTCACATGGATGGCTTGATACAACCTAGACGTAATCATTGTGCATGGGAACATCCCATCAGAGGGAGGGAGGGAGAAAACTCTGCCTGCTGGATCCCTCCTCTAGCCTGTTCTTTCCAACATGGGGGGAACAAGGGCCTCTTTGAATCGGGTTGGGCCAGGTCCACCATGGCAAGAAAGATGCAGGCCCCGGTGGATCCCAGAACTCATCCCAGAGGAGGGGACAACTGGAAGTAGCTGTAGCCATGGCTGCAACAGGTGAGGATCTCCATGAGCAAGCAGTGAAGGCCTAGGAGATAGGAAGGGCCGGCCTGTCTGAAGTCATGCAGACATTGAGGCAATGGGGATGAGGGGAGAAGTCCCAAGACAAGGAAGCACTGTCCTGAGAACAACAAAATAATGGGTTTAAGGATAGGAGCTGCCAGGTTGAACTACAACAAAATGAACCGACACTGATTCTATTACATACATGTCAGGGGCAAATAAAAGAGCGGTGGGAAGTGCAAAGAGTGGTTCAGAGAGAGGCTCCCTCTCGTTCTTTCTCCTTTCTGAGCACCTGCTCTGTGTCAGATACCACTGCAGATGACTGATGAATGGTTTGTGCCCACACCCATATATCCTCAGTGCAAGCACTTGTCACCTCCTCCTCCACCTTGACCAAGCCATCATCATCTCCCCGCTGGTCCCCATACTCATCTCCCAATTCATTCCTGCTTTCCTGTCTCTACTTTGCATCGGTCTTTTCTTTACACAGCAGCCAGACAATCCTTTTAAAACCCAAATCAGATCACATTTGCTTTGTCCCCATCTTCAAACCCCTCAAAAGCTTCCCATCACACTTCAGACAAAAGCCCCTACAGGATCTGACTTCTGGGCCTCTAGCTCCCTACCTACCATTTTCTTCTTTGCTCACTTTAGTGTCATTCAACCTCACTGGCCATTTTGTGGTTCTAGAGCCCAGCCAGCACCCTCCACCTCCCCCAGATATTATCGTGGCCCATGTCCCTGCTTCTTTCAGGTGTCTGCTCTTAGTCATTTCCTCAACAAGGCCTCCCTGATCACCTGAACCAAAATAGCACTTCTGCTTAACACTCAGTCCCCTTAACCTGCGTTACTCTTCCTCACACACTTATCACACACTGATATCACTCGTGTGTGTGTGTGTGTGTGTGTGTGTGTGTGTGTGTGTGTGTGTTCCTCCCCCTGTAAGCTCCATACAGTTAGGGGGCTGTTAGATTCCCTAACGTAGCTAAAACAATGCCTGGAACTACCAGGCTCTCAATAAATATTTGTGCCGTGAATGAATTGACATTGTGGGGGACGGATTGATCACCATGGCATGACAAGTGCTAAAACAGATGTAAGAACAAGTTGTCATCATTAGGAGAGCCTTGGGTTTGGTTCTCCAGCCAGAGGAGTCTGGGAAGTCCCAGGGACCAGTGGCAGCTGGGACTCATCCTGCTTACAGTTTCTAAAGTATTTCAAGTTGATAGAAGATGCCGATCAGACAAGGACCGCTGACAGAGAGTCAGACTACCTCTAGTTCAAGACAGTTCAAGGTGGGCATCAAGGTGAGCACAGTAAAGTCACTTAGGGCCTATGCTTAAAACACTGCTTATTGTGTACTGGAAAAGAGTTTGCCACAGAATGTCAGGCTCAAAGGGGAGCTTGGGAATCACCTAGGTCAGCTCTCCTGCAGTACAGGTTACTCTTGGAGAAAGTAAGTGACTTTTTCCAAGTGATACAGTGAGCTGGTGGCCAAGCCCGTTGTCCAGAATTTTAGACACTCGCAGTCTCTCAATTGCTTAAAGAATTCGGTCCTAGGGACATTCCTCCTTTCAGACAGAAGTCTCTAGGAAACTTTCACACCAGTTCTTGCTAAGAGGAAAGTTGGCTATTAACAAAGAGGCGTCATTGAATTTAAAATATAAAGCAACAGGGTGATTTATCAGAAGACAGAGGATTTTCTTACTCTTTAAATAAAGAGGTTTTCCGAACATCACAAGGACCTCGTCTGATTCACCACTGTATCGCAAGTGCCAACCAGGTGCTTGGCACATGGTCGGTGTTCAGTAATTACGGTTGACTTAATTGGTTTTGGAGTCTGAAAAGTAATGCCTCTGGAGGAAAAGAGCCAGACACGAAGTTTGATATTCTCTCCATTTTGTGTTCACGTGGCAGGACGATGAAGGGTGGCTTCAGTTTCAGACTGGTGACGGGAGTTTTAGGATGGCAAGCCAAGGGATGTCCCTGATTCAAATAATTCAGTTATGGATTAAAAAGCAACAACGTTCACCACTCAGCACTCGTGATGTTTTTCTCGATTTAGAGAGTAAGAAGAGTTGGTGTGAAACTTGGGAGGTATTTGCACCCTGTAGAGTTGGACTTCAGTGATATGTCCCGAGAAATGTCCTCCTAATGCTCTAATTAGGAAATTATCAACATTTTCCAACTGCCATCGGTGTTAGGGAAAAGCTACCTCTTCATACCTCGTCAACTTGCTTTTTGAGACTTTGGTGTACTCATAAAGGGTTCTAATAAAGAGTTCTCTTTGTTTCTAATACACGGGAGTCAGTCGCGTGTAACAAAGGGCCACCACTGCCATGTGCCCTCAAAGCAACTCACTTCTTTTACGACAGGAAGAAACCCCCTTACAAGCTGAATCAGCAAATCTAAATACATGCCAGACAGTGAGTGTCCCAGCAGAGGCTGAGGACACCACCACCCTCAGAGTCGTGCAAGAGGAACCCGTGCCCTGAACCATTCTTAAAGGCCCTAATCTGGCCTTCCAATGGCCTTGATGTTCTCCACAAGGCCAGGATTTGGGGGCAGAGGGACTATAGCAGCCAAAGGCTCAGTGCTTTCTTTGAGCCCATTCTGCATACCTGCACGGGCCTCTGCCCAGGGTCTCCCCCGGGACTAAACCGAACACCCTGCCAGCACGCACACACCTGGCCTGAGCAGTGGCCAAGCTTGGCCCTGGGGGCCACGGCTTCAGGGTCCAAGCCTGCAAAGCAGGGGGTAGGCCTGGAGTGCCCAAAATCCAGAGCAGCAGACCCACTCCCACGGGATTCACCCCAGCAGAGGCTTCCCTGATCTCGAGCTTCCACCTCCCTCTGACAGAAGAAAGAAGAGTTTCCTGGGGCGTATGCAGAACTGCCAAGGTCACTGCAATTTAGTCGGCCATTTCTAAAGGGGGAAGAAAAGGAGACGAAAGCAAAGAACCTGTGTTCACAAGCTACACAAATGTCTAACCAAATAAACTAATAATATTGAATGTCAACTGTAATTGAAAAACTTTTTTAATTAAAAAATATTTTAGTTAATAAAAACAAGGGACTTGTGCTGGGAGAGGGGAGAGGAACTAAAGGGACTTTGGAAGGGCCTCGGGAAGACACTTTCTTAGGGGTGTGGTCCTCCACAAGAGATGGGAAAGGGGGTAAGAGAAGAGGGCAGGTGTGGTCCTGGTTTTCTGGAATCCTAGAGCCAGAGGTTGAAGGAGTTGGGCTCAGCTCGACGTCAGGTGACAGTGGGGGCAGCTGGGCCCAGATACGTTATCAGAGCCCTGGAGCCCCAGAGAAGCCATCAGGGTCACTGTCGCTTAAAGCAGCTGGTCTGCTTCTCCATTAGGCTCTGTGCCTAGCGCCCACACTATTAGGACGCCCTCCAAAATATTTTTATTTTAGTCTCGTTAAAAATCGTAAAACAATAATCAATGAAATAGAAATTAACATATAATGCTGAGTCCAGCCTGAATTATATTTGACTTTAGACCAATGTAGCCATAACATGAAAAATTTGTATATTCGTCTATGGAAGAAGAGGCTCACTAGAGGGACATGCTTCGAGCCTGCACAAATCACACCGGCTGCAGCCCCTGGGGAGACGCTGCTCAGATCAGGGGGCCTCCTCAGAACAGGCCAACTCTGCCAATTCTGGGAGCAAGCAGTGGCGGAGTGAATGAGGGAGATGAAGCACTGGGCAGCGGTCGGGCACACCAAGCATCAGGCGACACGGGAGTACGGGTAACGGTTCGGGTCCACTGGCCCCGGACGATGGCTAAGCGTGCAGTTGGGATCATAGGCTTAGAATCAGACACATCTAGATTCCAATCCCTGCTTTGCGTATCACCAAAGGTGTGACTTCGGACAACAACCCAGTTTCCCAAGCCGTTGAATGTGGTGGTACCCACAGAGGGTAACACAGAGTCCCACACGTACTAGCCGCTCAGTTTATAGCGACCACGGACTCTGACAGCCTCAGGGCCAGATAAGAGGCAGGTGCCCACTGGGTGAGGGAGGAGCACCTCCCATCCCAAAATATCTCCCCCCTTGGCTTGTTCTTTATATCAAAGTTGTCATGCAACTCATTTGTGAAAAGGTCGCCGAGAATCTCAAGGGCAAAGTAGGGCCATGAGCTTACGGGGAAGCCATGTATGAACAGTAACGACACAGCCTCACGGTGCTCATCAGATCCAAGGCGTAAAAAGCACTGGGGGGCGGGGGGTCTCTTGAATAACCCAAACAGATACACAGTCCAGAGCTGGAGAGGAAAGAGAAGGAAAGCACTGAAACCTCCACACACACCCTGGGGAGAGACAACTCATGAAGGCCTCTACCCAGAGAGTTGGGGGGGTATAATCTTGCGTACTGGGCCAAATATCTTGGTCCATCTCCCTGTTTGCATCAACAGGCCCTCCAGAGTTCTTTTTATCCATCCCTCTGCCTCAAGGCAGGACTATTAAGAACCCCCGGGGACGCCAGAACCTTCTTGTCTTTAAGATCTCTAGAAAAAGGGGAACTTTGCAGCTCCTTCCCCTCTACCTGCACATTTTAGACAGTTTGTAAATATGTCTCAGAAACGATATTGAAGCCAGAGCACTTTCTAGTGATCTGAAAATCCCTCATTGGCCTCTGCCCCCTCTTCCTTTTCTGTCACTCCCCACTCATCTAACCTGGACCTTCGAGCTCGCACCTACTGAAGACCCTCGTAGCAGGAATTTAATTCACAGAGATCATTTTTCAAACTTTTTTGATATGGCTGATTAATTTTTTTTCACCTTTTTACATTAGGGTAAAAACCAAAATCAACTAAATCCAGACCAACAACCTGTCTTTCTAAAAAATGACTTTATTGGACTAAAATCAACCAAATGTTTTGTTTCAAATTTCCCAAACCAAACAACATGTGTGGATCCAGGCTCTGAGTTTCATATCCTTCTCCCAACCAGCTCATCCCTGACGCAGAACACAAGGAAAACTAAACAAACAGGAGAGGAAGGGTGGGCAGAACAAGGCTCATTCCTCTGGGCCAGCTGCCTGATTTCCATCAGGCCAAGCCTGAGACATTTGTGGTCCAGCCACACGGTTGATTATGATTTGGAGGCTGACGGGGCTGCACAGGCATCTATAGAAGCTAGAACCTTCCGATAGCTGCCCATAGATGAAAGGAAGCAGAACTCATTTCAAAACAACAACAACAAAAAAATTGTATCATGAGATGGTATCATCAGGGCTGTGCATAAATTGTATCATCAGATCCTAAAGAACTTAAGAAAGGGTTTATTTGAAAGATTCAGCTTTAGAGATCAGCGCATAGTTTTGGAGAGATAAAGCTACTTGACCAGCAGGCAGCAAGGCAGAACTCATTCTAGCCAGGACTGGAATCCAAGAGGTGCCGCACCCCTCCCCACCAAGGCTGTTTCCATTACGTCACTTTCCTGCATCACCCCAGCTGAGACCCCAAGCAGCCAAAGGGAAAGTTCTCGGTCTCGACTGTGCTTGCATTTGAAATATCAAAAATAAGCAGAACCCAGATTGTCTCCCCCACCCACCTCCCACTCAACAATAGCTAAATGAACTCAGCTGAAAGTTTCCAAAGAATTTCACTTTGGGGCCAAGCCCAGAGATGGAAACTTTTAGCCTGGGAAGGGAATTTAGCAGGAAGCAGAGCAAGTGAAAACAGAAGGGCGGAATTAGGAGGTAATGAGAGGGGCATCACAGCTTCCGCACATCCGGCCCACGAGGCCCGGCACCCTGCCTGGTCCAACCTGCGACTTTCCCCAAGTGGGTCATCCAGCTGCCGAATCACAGGCATGTGAATGGTGGCCTGACAGGTCGGCACTGGCCTGGGTAATGGGAGTCTTTGGCCTTTGTCCTGTGTACCTGGCCAGCTCGCCATCGCCCTGTACCTTTTCTTTCAGAGATATCCTTGGCGGGGCTCACCAGGCCTGACCTAATGTGGATGTCATTGGTGGCTGCAGGAAAGAGTGCCAAGGCGTCTACAGGGCCCCTCACTGGTCCCAGGGACAATGACAAATCTTTCAAGCAAGAAGCCCACCTGGAGTCGAGGAAGCAGGGAGAACCTGGTGGAGAGGTGTCTGGCCCACCCAGGCTGAAGCCTTGTAGGGCTTGAAAAGTTGAGGGGCCTAAAAAGGGGCCTAAGGGGGTGGCTGGTCCTCAGAGGAGAAAGGGTATAATTCTGAGGCTGAGAGAACTCCTGGATGGGGAGCCCTCTTGGCAGCCTGGGTTTTTGTGGGTCCCACTTGCCTTGGGAACCACAAAGCCAAAACGTAAAGGAATCTATTTTCTTAGGAAAACACATACTTATACATTCTGAGTAATTTCCCATGGAACTAGGGAAAAATAAACACAACACCCCAAATGGTTTTTCGCTTACAAATGGTTTCAAGCGAGGAGAAGTGGGAGAAGAAAATATAGGGTCGGGGGAAACTCTCTGCTGCTTCCAAACCTCAGAAACAGCCTGAAGGCTTAAAGGGGCTGGAGGGGTAGGGCGGGTTGCGGGGAGGTTTGGAGGGGTGGGGAGGGGTGCTGAGGGCCATGGAGGGGCGTGGAGAGGCACAGAGGGATAGGGCACTGAGGAGCCAGCATGGGGTGAGACACCCAGACCCAGGGTCCAGCTGGCTCCTCTTCTAAGAACTCCCTGCCCACCCTCAGGGGACTGATGAGTCACATCTCACACACGGAATGGGGCTTGCCAGCTAGAGGGGGAGATCATGGACCCTGTGCTAGAAGCTCTAGCCGGGGTCCAAGGACCAAGTACATTGTGGGAGTTGTTAGCCTTCCAACGGTGTGTGGGCAGGACACAGGTGAGAGCAGGGGGTCACCTGGCCATAGACTGGATGGTCAGGGAAGAACAGGCTGGGGATTGCCCCGGGACAAAATAAAAAAATAAATAAATAAATAACCTGCAGGTCACAAGCATCATGTGAAAAAATCATGAAAGAGAAAATGGGTTGGGGGGGAACAGCATAATAATGGACAAATCACTTTCCTGGGCTGGATGGTCTCCCCTGTAAAGCAATGGGAACACGCTTTGATTGCTAATATAGCTTCCCGACAGTTCCACATTAGACAGGGAATCAATTAGGGGGGAAGATATACGGAATTGGGGCCAAGGGTTGGGGGCCTGGAGCATAGGTACTTGAGAGCCAAGAGAAGTTGGAACAGCTAAGAGCCCATTTGCACTGCAAATCAGCCCTGGGGGGACATGATGGCTGGCAGGAGTCCCGGGCTGTTGGAAGTTCGGCGGCACCAGCATTCTGAGCATCTGGCCTGGATTGGCTCCAGCAGAAGATTCGGATCTTGTGGGGGTTTCCAGGTCTCCAGGTCCCCAAGGGCCCCATTCTGCCTGGGGATAGCCTGAGGGTTGACATTTCCCCAGTCAGCAGGGACCTGCTTCGTCCATCTATTCAGCACTTTGCTGGTGACAAGCTCCCTGGCCTCTCCTACTTCACATGACCCTCGCAGCAGCCTGGTGAGGAAGGACGAATCCTCATTCCCACTTATGGATGATGAAATTGAGGCTCAGACCAGCCACCTGTCCAGCAAAGCCAGGACTGAGCCCACGTCTCCTGCCTCTTTCCCACAGGAAACACCACATGGGTCCATGGATGGGTGTCATTGTCCCCGTGTGTGACTGGTTGGGGGGCAGAATGCCAAGGGCAGGGACCCCATTTCATCCTCTGCACATCTCCCAACTCTCTTCCCCAGGTCCCCCTTGGAAGGTGCTACAGGCGAGGATGCTCAGTGGCAAGGACACCAGCCTGGGGCCCAGAAACCTACGTCCAAGACTACCCGCCCTTGGACAAATCACTCCGCTTTGCTGAGCCTCAGTTTCCTCATCTAGAACGTTAGGGATTGCACCAGATTAGCAGTTTGCAATATGTTAGAATCAGATTCTTGCTTTCCCCCAAATGAATCTTACTGTAAGCCCCAACCTAAGTACAGAGGAAGCGGGACCATCCCAAACGAACCCGGCCAGAGGTGGGCCTAGATGCTCACCGAACGTGCGTGCAACCGCCACGGCCCCTCCACAGAACCAAGGCTACTACTTCATCCCGCTCCACAGGCCACTAAGGGGCAGAACTTCTCGAAGCCCGATCTGAGCCTCCTCTCTTTTGTCCTCCTAAATGCTTGACCACCATTGACATGCTGCCAATTCCAACGTTTTCATTCTAAGCCACAGCAAAGCCTACCCAACACCCACCCTTGGCTGTCTGGATTCGCTGTCTCTTGCTGCATAACAAATTACCTCAAAACTTAGTAGCTTCGAAACAATAAACATTTATCATCTCACAGTTGTTGAGAGTCAGAAATCCAGGAGCAGCGTAGCTGGGTGGTTCTGGCTCTCGGTTTCTCATGTGGTGGGAATCAAAACGCAAGCTGGGTCTCGGGTCATCTGAAGGCTTGACTGGGGCTGGAGGATCCACTTGTAAGATGGCACCTTGGCATGGCCATTGGCTGGAGATTTCGACTCCTTGCCACATAGACGTCTCGTGACATGGCAGTGACTTTCCCCACGGTGAGTGACTCAAAGAAGAGGAATTAGGTGGAAGCCATGATGCTTGTTATAACCTGGTCTTGGAAGTCGCACACCGTCATTGTCATACCAGACCCCGTCTGAACACATCAGTCTCCTGCTAAGCGCAGGGTCTCTGCCATGCTGTCCCCCAGCAGGAACACACGTCCTCTCCCACACCACCTTCACCTACCTAGACAGAGTCTAACTGTCCTTCCAGTCTCAGCCCAAGTGCCTTTTTTCAAGAAAACCCTCCCTGACCTCTGAATTTCCTTAGAACACACACTCCAGCCTGCAATGACTTGATCAATCCCTCCATCCTTTACTTGACACTAAAGTCCATGCAAACAGAGACCACACCTGCCTTCACTAGCCACTGTTTACACAGCTCCTAAGCCAGTGCCTGGCACAGGGTCGGTTTGCAGAAAGTGTTGTGAAATGAATAACTGGCATGTTCTCTCAGGTGCTTGCAGCAAGGGTTCCAAGACCCAGGGACTGGCCAACAGCAAAGGACCCGGCCTCCACAGCTTGCCTCATCCATCTTCACCCGCCCAGAAAGTGCTGACTCTAAGTCACTCACCTGGACAACTCCTCATGCTCCGAAGCCTAGATAAGCATGAACGAGACACTGGACCCCTTCTGGGAGCACCCGAGGGGGGCTCTCTGCCTCACTCTGAGGCTGGCCGGGGCTCTCCACACCTCTGAGAAAGTGATGGATGGGCTTCCTCCACAGCTTCTTTGGATGCCTGGGAAAGGCTCATGTTTGCCTGGCTTCCTTGAAGCTGGATTTCCTGGCAGTCCAAACCCTGGGCCTTCTCCTCAACTGCCCTCCCTGAAACTGGAGTTGGGAATCACATTCATTCTTCATTTAGTTTCTTTCCTTGCTCACCTTCGGCCACATCTTAGAAACACTTTCTCCCCACAACTCTTCCACTCAGGCGCTCTGAGAGGCAGCCTAGGGTGGCAGAAAGAGATTATCACCGAGGCTCCTGACCAGCCTGCTTACAGCCTTGGGAAAGTCACTTTTTCAATCTGAGAAAATACTCTGACTCCTGCCTGCTTCCTCCCCGTATTCAGTGACTCCTCCTGCAAGGGCTCAGGACTCAGCTTCTGCAATGGTCTCCAAGTTACTTCTTTCATCTCCTTCTCCAGCCATTCTCTGATGCTAATGACCCCCTGTCACACAGAAAGGTCTGCTGCTCCCAGAAAAGGTTGTGCCATGGCTCAGGGATGGGCACAAAAATTTGAATATGACCCATAGAGAGAAGAGGGCCCACTTCTCACATACCACACCAAGACCCTCAGTTTCACCCATGACCTCCACGATTGCCCTCTTTGGCCTTTCTGTCCACACAGCTAACGTCTTTATTGTGGGTCTCGCTCTTGGCTGCTGTCTTTAATCCCAAAGCACCAAGCCCATTGTAGTCTCCTTTCAAGCTCAACTCCTGTTCTAGCTATTGTTTCCCATTGTTTTCCTTTCAAGGGAAGGATAACGTGCCCTACCCCCAGGCTTTTCCATTGTCTCCACTGATTTTTCTTCCTTCTTCCTGCCACCTCCTCCCCTTCCTGAGTCAGACTCACTAGTCCGCGCTTCTACCCCAGAGGAAGGTCTGTCCATCCCCTCTTTAGCAATCTGTCCCTCTTTTGTTTAATGCCACCAGCATGGTTAGCCTGTGTTGCCCTCCACAAAGATGTTCCCTTCCCCAGAGGCTGCTGCTAAAGTCCACAATGACAGGGAGCCCAGTATTTCCCAGCCCATTGCCAGGCCTCAGCAGAGCTTGGCCTGGCGCCCATGCAAGCATCTCTGGAGACAAAAATCAACTTTCCTGGACACAGCCCCTGGCTTTCCAGTGAGAGCCCACAGCCTCCACAAGCCACTGGCATAGACTCTGGAAAGGACATATGGGATGGTAAACAGGACTGTGGATGTCCCACAGCCTGCAGGCTCCACAGGGCAAAAGGCTGGCCCTTTCTGTAGGAGCGGACCAACACATGCATTCTCCTTCTGGTTCCCATACGAACTTGGTGCACATCTGACCTGTGCCAAGGTATGACCCTTCGGGACTTCCGACTCCCAGAGCAGCCGAGGGCTCTGAGGTTATAACAAAGCCTGGGCCCTGCAATGCCACATACCACGATGCCATGTTCCATTTGCTCTTCCCTCCTACACAGGGAACTCTCCTCTATGCCCTAACCCCTCAGAAATGGCATGTTTCCCCCTATTTTCTCATGCACACACTCAAAAAGAGGCCAAGCGACCGGCTTCATGTCGGCTACCAGGTAAGTGACAGCTGGAGCCAGCCTTGCTGGAGTCTGGACTTTCTTAGGCCCCTGCACTATGCTTAGGGCCCTCCAGACCTAGTTTTGAACCATCACTAGCATCCAACCACCCTCTGTAGGGGACTGAGACCTCATGTGGGTGTAGAGGACAGACTGGGCAGAGAAGGGCAGCTCTCCCGGTCAGTCACAAGGATGCCATGCAAGTGAACAAGTTGTGTCAGGACAAAGAAGGGCAGCTACAGAAACCTAAGTGGACCTCCGACAAGTGGCAACCTTGAGCCTGTGGAAAAACAGACTGTAGGAAGATTGAGTCTTCCCTCACCAAGTTTCTCCTTCCTTGGTTAGAAGAGCTTTGAACAAAAGAGCATGGGTTAGTTTTAGTACAAATCAGCTCAGAGCCATAACTCAAGGGAACCCAGACACAGAAGTTAAGGAGAAAACTGAGGCTTTAGGAGACCAGCTGTACTGAGAGGAGGAGGCAGACAATAAATTCGTGATGATCCCACTGACCTTGGGAACCCAATAAGGCTCAGGGTTGAAGCTGCCAGGGCAGTGGGTAAAGGGATTCAGAAGTCACAACTGAAACGATGGCAGCTAAAGCACCGGAGGTGCTTCCCAAGGAGGCAGAGAGGTATTTAAGAGGGACTAGTGAGCAGGTGTCATCTTTCCTTGACATAAGTGCCAAAGAGATCACCATTAAAACCAAGGAGAGAGACCCCCAACATCCCAGATTCCAGAACTGGGGGACAGGGACGGTATGTGAATCTGGGAGTCCTGTCAGTTCTCCCCTCAGCAGAAAAGTTTCTACCATGGAGATGCTAGGAAGGAGTGAGGAACCAGCTCAGCGGGAGAGGGGGTCCAGGCAGCCACTTTGCTTCTGCCCGTATAGCTTAGGTCTTGAGCCTCAGCTGCCCCCAAGCCCTAGTCGACAGGCTCAGCGGTGCCTCCTAGAATAGAAGCCATTCCACAAAGAGTGCAGGCAAGCGGAAGGGATCTGGGGACATGGCTCCAAATGCCCTCCCTTGTCTAACAGGGAGAGGTAGACTGGGACCAGCATTCTCCATGCCTCCCCAAGATATTTCAACCAGAACGCTTTACTTTCACTTTTTTTCCCCACTTAGTGGGGTTTCCGCTTAGCTTTCATTTAAAGAAGAGTCACACAGCTAATGCAGAATTCTGGTGATGATGCCCCAGGACCCTTCCATCTCTGCTGGGTCCTTCTCACCTCTGCTGCCCCGTCCCCAGCATCTCCAAGTCCTGGGAGTCAGAGTTAACCATCTAAGCTCTTCCAGTCTCCTCCCTCCACCCTGGAGCTGACTAGCCCTCCCCACCAATGTCTTCTTTCCCTGGCTGTCATCAGCCCATCTTTGAGTGTTGACGCAGCCTCACAGGGCTTTCAAGTTACGCTAGAGAGACACTGGCTGCCGAGGCTCCTGGGAACACAACAGAATGCCCTTGGCACAATCCCGGTGCCAAGTTCAACCTGCTCCCCCACCTGGAACAGACGCCTCCAGGTCATGAGCCCCAGCTCGTTCCAAACAACTGGGAGAGGGGGCCTCTCCTTCTCTGCAACAGTAAAAACGAAGGGTTGGGATTAGGAATGTTCCCCAGAATATGATCTGAGGAACTCTAACCCCTTTAGACACCCCACAGAAAGGCGTTTCTCTGGACAAACAACCCTGGGAAATGCTGCCACTGTACAGAAGGCTTGTGGAGCTTCTCGTTACCTTTGGTATAGCAACGGCTTTGAGGATGCTACAGTGAGGAGGGGTGAAAAGCAGTTTGGCTGCAGGTGGCGCTTTATACGGGCTTCCATGTAGGGGTTATATTCTAGGGGCTTTAGCTCAAACCCCTTGGGGAAATGCAGTATCATTAACCCCATTTTATAGAGGATGAAGCTGAGGCACGTTTTTCAGGTATTAGGTGGCAGAACTAGGATTTGGATCCACGCGGTCTGACTCTGAGTAAGGACTCCTAACCCCCACCCCACAACATGTAGGCTCCAGGACGGTAGAAGTATGAAGTGGGATAGACATGACCAGCTCGATGCCACATGTGGCCAGCTCTCTGGGCTTCTCAGGAGGGTGGCAGAGACTTCCCAGACTCACACTTGGGCTTTCTCCTCACCCAAGCCAAGCAAATCAAGAGGGAGATGAGGACTTCCCTGTGTCCTTAGTGAGGACAGCACGAGGACCCTGCCTTCCTTAGTTTACGGATCGAAACACACATTCAAGGGGGTCCCAGCCTTCCCCCACCAGGTTAGAGAGCCCTTGCTCGTGTCACCTTCCTCTTCTCCTTCTGAAGCGCTTCGGTGACAAAGCCTACCATAGCGGGGCCTCCTTAGTAAGGGTGGTGTGCTCCCTCTCTGTCTCATATTTAATGGGCCTGTCCCAGGGTGAGCCAAGCATCTGATTATCCTCAGAAGCCCTTCGGTCCACAGTTTCTAAAGCTGTGTCCTAGGATGTTAAAGAGTGTTTCATGACGAGTGTCCTGGGTTTGAACCCAACCTTTGGGAGTCTCTGGGCCGGATAGAGGAGAGCAGGACCTCACAGCGGTTACTCCTGTTGGCTCAGCAAACAGATGTCTGTGCAGCGCTGGGATTCTCCCTTCCCTTCTCTGCACCCTTCTGTTCTTAATCTTGTGCAATGAAGATAATCATACGACCTACCTGGTAAGCTTATCAGGCACATTAAATAAGATGCATGGGAAGTCACTTAGCTCTCAGTATTAGCTCTTATCATCCTTCTGATTTGAGGCAAAGGGAGGCTTTTAGGATCCCCAGGAAAATGACAACATCATTATCAGAAACGCCAGGCTTCGTGGTCTGGCCCAAAGACAGTGAAAAATGGTGAGAACTTTGGGCAGGTGAAAAAGAAGTGTGGCCTCATTACCAGGCTGTGGGGAGAGTCTGGGGCAGATCCATCACCACCCCATCTTGCAGATGAGGAAACTGAAACAGAAGGGCCAACGCTTAGGCCCCAAGCCCAGTGAGCTTGTCACTTCAGCAAGCCCAGTCGGAGTTTAGCAGAAGTCACCAGGGGATGCTGGGGAGCAGTGGCTGGAGATGATGGAGGCAGGAGGGATTCAGAAACACCCATTCCCCAACGACCCATCCCCTGGCAGGGAAGAAGGGGGTCTCTGCCTGGTAGCCAGGCCTCAGCACTGACCAGTCCTGCAATCCCCCAGCTTCAGATTTTTCCAAATTCTGTCTCTCTCCTTCTCTCTCCCCTGGAAAGCCATCGTAAGCAGGCCTCTCCCAAGCCTCTGTTTACAAAATTATAAGCTTCCTTTGTCCCCGCCACCTCTGGTTACGATAATACTCCTCGCCTCTCTGGAGCTTTCAGTGGCATGGAAAATCTGACTTCACTCTTCAAGGATTTTCTAATTTCACAAAATGGCATTGGAGAAAGAAAAAGAAAATCTCTGTCCATCCTGGGTTGAAAAGCCACCAGCATTCCTGAGTCCCAGCCCAGGACAAGAGATCCCAAGGGCCCCGCAGAGACTGACAAGTGACCCTCACTTTCCCCACAGGCTGGGTGGGCTCTAAGGGGAACAGGGAGGGAAGAGAAGTGTCACTGAAGAGACTATCTGAGACAGAAAATAAACTCAGCCTGCTTTGTCATTCCCTGATTAGACTAATTTGTTATTTCTATGCTTAGTTATTTGCTCAGTCAATCCTTCGTCAGCTACTTACTTGCTTTAAGCTCTTAAAGTTAGGGCCTCCGGAGTCTGGCCACCTGGGTGACTCTCCTGGTTCTGGTACTTGCTGGCTTCTTGATTTTGGGTCATGGACTTCACCTTTCCAAGTCTTGGTTTTCTCATCTATAAAATGCAAACAATATAGGACCTCACGAGGCTGTCACAAGGACTAATGAGATGTACAAAGGGCCTCGAATCATGCCGGCAGATGGTAAGCACTAAATGGTGGCTACTGTTGTCATCGCTCATTCCAGCAAGTCTTTGCCAAGAAGACCAATGGGGTGCTGATCTCGAGGTTCCTGCAGTCTGGAGACAGGCCTTGGGCTCTCCTCCTCTCACCGCTGCATTAGGCCTTACGCAATGGCAAGACTGTGACGGGTTCATGGCGGAGAAGGGCTCAGTGAGCATTCGCTGTGGACAAGGCTCTGTGTGGGAGCTACAGAAATTTCGAAAACAGCAACTACAAATCATCTCCACTGTTTCAGGTGTGGGAGAAATGTCATTTCTAAAAATGTCTTTGAATAACGTCAACTCTGTCTCTGAGCCCTCGTCCCACTGGAGGCCGAAAATTCATGCTCAGTCATTCTTGAGATGCTCACTCAACCTCTCTCTCACCGTTATCATGGGAAAGGAGTACACGCGGCCACTGGCCGCTTGTTACTGCTGAGACCCCAGGTCCAAGGCCACACGGTCCCAAGGAGCTCAGGGGCTCTGCTGCTTCTGGGTTGACTAGTGCCAGAGAACAAGATCTCAGACACGTCAGGCAGTCCGCTCAGAGTCCTGCCAGGGGAGAACACAGGGCTCCAGGGACTCTTTCCTCAAAGGACTTGCCTCTCAAAGAACTCCAACTTTCAGGAAAAAAAAATACGGAAAAGCCTGGTATCTGCAAGCAGTTCCTTCTCAGCTCCCTGCATGCCAGCTCCCTACAGCACAGCCTCCTACAGAACCAGGCTGTCCACGTGGGGATCGGAGGCAGTGCAGGGAAATACAGGGAGAACAAAAATGAATCCCCTTTCTCACAGAGCTGGATGACATGGCTTTACCCTTAAAGAGGTGACTTCCAGGGGACAGATACCTCCACCCCTTCAAGCCCTGCCCCTCGACACACCCACAGGCAGAGGAGCCTCAAGCCAGTGTTGATGGTTCAGGGGTAACAGAAAGCCCTCCAGGAAGCTGCTCAGTCCTCCCCTGGAGCCTTTCTGACCGCCCACCCTCTAAGCACAGATGTCTTGGAAAGGGATCAGCTGACTTATCACTGTGACCTCCTGGAGGTCAGGGTCACAGGCAGAGTCAGTTTTGATCAGGAAGCAGTGCTGGTCCAGGAGAGAAACTTGAAACTTTTTTTAGGACCTACTGCATCCCAAGTGGTTTCACAAACATCCTCCCTGTTCATCAGGACATCACAAAATGAGCACCGTCACTCCCTGTTGATGATGAGGAAACAAAGATTCAGCAAAGAGGAGGGACAGGTCATGGAGCTATAGATGACAGAGCTAAGAAGGGAACTCTCAACCAGTATTTAGTAATAATAACAGCACCGTGACTTACATCACTATAAAATGACAATTAAATGACCTAATAAAAGCTCAATTAAATGACCAGCGAGGATCAGGAAAGCTGACCCTGACGCCTGAGCCCTTCACCCTTCATTTTTCTTCTGTGGGTGGGGGGGCCCTTGGTTGGAAAGTCCCAAGAGTTCTGAGAATTAGTAACTGGACCAGCTTCCTGCAAATGAGTAGAGAAGCACCATCCAGGGGCACTAGTGCCTTTGCCTGGGACTTACAGACTCAGATTATTTTAAAATAAACCTTTTATTGAAATGAAAATATAGATTTTTTTTTTTTAAATCAATTCAATCAGTGCTTTGGGGAACAGAAGACGAAACGTCTCTAGTCCTTTCTCTCCTCCCCATCCCACCTCAAAGCAGCAGCCTGGAATCCTTCCTCCTTCGAAATCAGCAGAGAGATTTCTAAAGAGCTGACCCAGGGGTGCTAGGCAACAAAGAAACAGATCGTCAGAATGGAAAGACCCCTTCATTGGGCAGATAGGAAAACTCAGGTCCAGGTGACAGAAGCAGCTCGTCCAAGGTCAGGCACTAAGGACACACCTGGGCGCACGCGCGCACACACACCCTGCATGCTGTGGTCTGACCTGCACGGCCTGCACGGCCTGCACGGCCTGCACGCGTCCTCCCGCGCGTGCCCTCCATCACGTACACAGGGCATCACCTGGAGGCCACCTCTCACCCTTCCTGGGCCGCCAGTTCTGGTCACACGTGGGTAAAGGCTGCCCTCTGGTGGGCACCAGAGCTGTCTTCAGACCCACAGGCCTGGCATCCTGAGCTCTGTTTAGGGCGTCCTTCTGAAATAAACCCAGGTCCTGGGGCCAGCGTGGAGACTGCTCTGGGAACTGGACTTGCACTGATGGGGGTCAGGGGTCGCAGGACCCGGGAAAGAGTAGAGACTTGGTGTTGCAGGTCAGATTCCCCCGGAGGCTGACTCCAAGGTAGAGATGAGCAAGCGAGAGGTTTCTTGGGGGCCATTCTAGGGATGAGCACCTGTGTGGGTAGGGAGCAGGCCTGTGGCGCAGTCAGCTGAACACCTCTGGTCAGCTGACCCTGCAGGAGCACTAAGCTAGAACAGACTTTCAGGAGTACTAACAGACTAAGCAAATAAAAGTATAGGATGCCCATTTAAATTGGAATTTCAGGTAAATGGTGAAGAGTTTTTTAGTATAAGTATGTCCCATGCAAGATGAGGAGGGCATCTGGGCCAGAGGGGGTAGAAGTTGGGTGGCAGCAGGGAAAGAGATTGGTCACGTAGAGAGACATGGAACAAATAGGGAATATACTAAGAATAATAGGAACCCAGCTGCCTTCAGAGACAGGAGCAGGAAATATGGAAAGAAAGAAAATAAGAATAAACCCTGTGGCTCTAAAGATAATGGCATGAACTCAGCTGTCTCACATCTTTCTTCTTTAATTACTTCAACAATGTATATCCATATTGCCCCTATGTCCACTGAGAAGGCTTGGGAATAGCAGCACACAAATAACCATAGTACATACCATATCTGTACTTAAAACAAACAAGAGCTCCTTACAGAAAAGGCTACTTCTAAGACCAAAGCAGAAAGAGTACTGTGCACCACTGAGTGACAGGTTAAAACATCCAACTGCAGTGTAAGTGTCCGACATTAAGCTTTTGATTGCCAAGCCATCCATTTCAAAGATATGTCTCAAGTAAACAGCTGTACAACATAGCTATTAGCTGTCAAAATTAGTTGACATGCAAAGAATGAGAAAAATGTGACCCATTATCAAGGGAAAAGAAAACAAACTGGAGGTCGATCCTGAGAAAAACCAGATGTTTAAATTATAAGACAAGGCCTTTCAAGCAGCAGTGATAACTTTGCTCAACTGGGTATATAAAAGTCTGATCAAAATACAAGAAAAAGTCAGAAATTTTGGCAGAGAAATAAGATATAGTACTAGATCTAGTACTAACATATAGCACTCGAATTCCCAAAGGAAAGGAGAGAAAGATGGAGCAGAAAAACCATTTAAAGAAAAATGTCTGAAAACTCCCCCAAATTTGGTGAAAGAAATAAATATGTAAATTTAAGAGATTCAGCAAACACCAAACAGGGTAAATTTAAATAAAACCATTTCTGGTTACAACGTGATCAACCTGCTGAGGCTATCTTGAAAGTAGCTAGAGAAAAATGAAACATTACATTTTCATTTAGATAACAACAATGTTCTCAGATTCTCAGATATAATGGAGGTCAGAAACTAAAAAATAACGTCGTTAAAATGCTAAAAGAAAAAACTGTCAACCCAATCTGATTCTATATTCAGTAAAAATAAATTTCAAAATTGAAAGCAAATACATTTTCAGAAAAAATAAAAAGATTTTGTTTACAAAAGACCTGCACTACAAGAAATGCTAAACTCAGTTCTTCTGGCTAAAGGGATACCAAAAGAAATTTTGTATGTTTAAGAAGAAATGAAAGACATCAGAAACTGAATACCTGAGTAAATATAAAGATCAGTTTTTTTCTATTCATTTCTTTCAAATATATATATGAAAAATTATGAAGCTATCTTCTGAGGCTTGTAATGTATGTGGATAAAAGTGGGTAAGATTATAAATTGATCTATACAGTTGCAAACCTCCTACATTTTATGTGAAGCAGTACAAGTATAATCTAAAGTGACTGAGAAAAGTTAAGGATGTATCATAATCCTGAGAGCAATGACAAAATATCAAAAATCAAGAGGTATAGGTTTTTTAAAAAGCCAATAAATTAAAATGAATTTCTAAAATGCTCAAGCGATCCAGAAGAAAGCAATAAAAGGAGGAACAGAGGAACAAAAAAGACAAGATAAACATAAAAAAAATTTAATGGTAGACCTCCATTCAAACATAGCAATGATTACATTAAATATTAATGATCTTCTATAGTCTGACTATTTTGCCCCCGCCCATTCAGATGTTGAAATTCTAATGTTCAAAGTGATAGTATTAGAAAGTGAGGGCTTTTGGAGGTGATTAGATCATGAAGCTGAAGCTCTCCTGAATGGAATTAATGCTCCTGGGAAAGGCACCCCACAGAGCTCCCTTGCCCCTTCTACCAGTTAGGACACAGCAGGAAGGCAATGGCTATCCGCCAGGAAGAAAGCCCTTAGTAGAACATGGCCATGTTGTCGCCTTTATCTTAAACTTCCCAGCCTCCAGAACTGTCAGAAATAAATTTCTGTTGTTTATATGCTACTCATTCTGTGGTATTTTGTTATAGCAGCTAGAACAGACCAGGACGTGGCCTAAACATTCAAACAAAAAGGCAGAAAACATTAAAATGAATTTTATATATATATAAAATGTAACACATTTGAAATATAAATACAGGAATAAATTCACATTAAATAAATGGTAAAAGATATGCATGCACAACTATAAGAAGGTTAGAGTAGGTATTTGAATATCTGATAAAATAGACCTCAAGACAGAATATTACCAAAAATAGAGATGTTTTACAATGACTGAAGAGTCAATTCATCAACAAAACATAATACTATAAGTGAGTATACACTAAGCAACAGAGCCTCAAAATACATGAAGCAAAAATTGATAGAATTAAAAGGAGAAATAGACAATTCCAGGCTTAATAGATTTTAACACTCCTCTCTCAACAAGCAATAGAGTAACTAGACAAAAATATCAGTATATCTGTAAACGTAAAGATATTCAAGGATCTGAATAATAGTGCCACGATGTTGACCTAACTGATGAAGAACACTATACCCAACAACAGCAGAATAAACATTTATTTCAAGTTGACATTGTATGTCCACCAAGACTGACCATATTCTGGGCATAAAAACAAGTCTCAATAAGTTAAAGACTTGAAGTCATACCGAATATTTCTCTAACCACAACTAAATTAAATTAGAAATCAATAGTAGTGAGGGTTCCGATCAAGGTGGTGGAGTAGGTAAGTGCTGTGGATGCCTCCTGCCATGAATGCATTCAAACTGCAGCTAAATTACAGAATAGTCAACCTGGAGAACCATCTAAAGACTAGCTGGACAGAACTCCTATAACTGGATATAAAGAGGGGACCCCATCAAGACTGCCAGGAGGGACAAAGATGTGAAACAAGCTGGTCCAACACCCACATATGGTGGTTGAGCACCAGAAGGGACATCTCAGCTGCAGAGGCCCCCGCCCTGGAGGAGCAAGGGGCCTTAGCCCCACACTGGGTTCCAGTGTCAGGAAGAGGAGTCCCCACAAAATCTGGCTGTGGAAATTAGTGGGAATTTTGGCCATTCGGGTGAGATGGAAGGCAGCTGGAAACCCCAACATCCTTTTAAAGGGTTTGCACACAGACTACTCACCCTGGGCTCACCCTGGGCTCCAGTGGAGAGACAGTCACTCAGGAGGTGCCAGAGACATACAGGGAAGGACTGAGTTATGTGGCTTCAGGGCAAGAGCTGGAGAGTCAGCCACCAGTGTCCCTTTGCCCTCCTCGGGTGGAGCCTGCAGGCAGGCACCATCTTGCCTATATTGAGCCCTCGCACTACACAGCCAAATCCGAATCCTCGTTGGCTTGGTGAGATCCACTCACTCCACCGCACCCAACTCTCGTACTGCGGGTGGCAACTTTATTGCTGTGCAACCAGCCTCAACTTACGCTCTCTGGAGAGGAGGCTCCTTTCATAGCAATCAGTGAGCATCGGCTCATGCACCTCCAGAGACACTTTCGATGGCAGGCAACCATCCCCGGCCCAAGCTTCACTACTTTTTAAATAGATTGAGGGAGTCTTCAGGCACAAAGTGGGTAGTGGCTGGCCTCACTGTGATCTGAGATTTTTGCAAGTGGCCACAGGCTCAGCACTGGCAAAAAAATCTGAATCTGCATTAACCTGGGGAATACTACTTGCCCCACTCTGATGATTCCCCGGGACCCTGCCTCATCCAACGTGCATACCATCCCAGGCTCTTTCAGCTGCTGATCCTTATGGGCAGCCAGTTGACAGCCTCAAGCCTTAGAGTGCCCTGGGCCTTTAGCTGAGCTGCCCCAGGCCTGGTACTGGTGGCAGCTGGCCTCAGTTCACTGTATGGCCTCTCGCATGTAACTTCAGGTCCAGCACAGGCAGCAACAAACCACAGATATCCTTGTAGCTCCTACCAGGTAGAAAAGAGCCAGTCACAGGAAGTGGCTGACTTTAGCCTACATGGGAGCCCCTCCCAAGTGGCTCCAGAACCAAAGCTCTCAGAGGCTGGCATCAGACCGCAACAGAATACCACCTGACTAGCCCCACAAGTGACACACCCAAAGGGGGTTCTCAACAGGCACATGAGCACGATGGGATGAATCCAACTCCATGGAGTCAGGCCTCATATAGTAGCTCATACTCTGTGGGCATGGCCAGTCTTCACAGACAGTCAGCCCCACCCACTGACACGCCAACAGCAATCCAGGCTTAATTACAACAGGAAGGCACACACAACTCACACAAGAGATACTCCTAGAGCACTCAGCACACAGCGATCAAGAAGACTGCACCACTGGACCACATAAGACACCTACTATGTAAGGCTACCCGGCTAAGACTGGAAAATATAGCAGATCTACCTAATACATAAAATGAACACAGAGAGGCAGCCAAAATGAGAAAACAAAGAAACTACCCAAAAGAAAGAACAGGAGAAAACTCCAGAAAAAGAAATAGAGGCAAACAACCTACCAGATACAAAGTTCAAAACACTGGTTATAAGGATGCTCAACAAACTTAGGTGATGTCAGTGAGAACTTCAACAGAGAGGTAGTCAGCATAAAGACGGACATAGAAATCATAAAAAAGAAACAATCAGAAATGAAGAATACAATAAATGAAACGATGAATACACTAGAAGGAATCCAGAGTAGATTAGATGAAGCAGAAAATTGAATCACCAAATTGGAAAACAAGGTTACGGAAAAGAGCCAATCAGAACAGCAATAAAAAAAAGGAATCTAAATATATGAGAAGAGTTTAAGGAACCTCTGGAACGACATCAAGCATAACAACATTTGTATCATAGGGGTACCAGAAGGAGAAGAGAGAAAGCAAGGGATTGAGAGCCTATTTGAGGAAATAATGACTGAAAACATCTCTAACATGGTGAAGGAACTAGACATACAAGTCCAGGAAGCAAAAAGAGTCCCAAACAAGGTGAACTCAAACAGACCCACACCAGGAAACATCACAATTAAAATGGCAAAGGTTAAGCACAAAGAGAGAATCTTAAAAGCAGCAAGGGAAAGCCAGCTAGTTAATTTACGAGGGTACTCCCATAAGAACGTGAGCTGCTTTCTCAACAGAAGCTTTGCAGACCAAAAGGGAATGGCATGAAATATTCGGCGTGATGAAAAGCGATGACCTACAATCAAGACTACTCTACCCAGCAAGGCTATCAGTTAAAATCGAAAGTGAGACAAAGAGCTTCCCAGACAGGAAAAAACTAAAGGAATTCATCACCACCAAGCCAGGATTACAAGAAATGTGGACGGGACTACTTTAAGAATAAGGGGTGGGGGGGACTTGAATATAAATAATAAAATGGCAACAACTATCAATAATCACTTTAAATGTTAATAGATTAACTACTCCAATCAAAAGACACAGGGTAGCTGAATGGATAAGAAAGCAAGACCCATCCACATGCTGTCTGCAAAAGACCCACTTTAGACTGAAAGACACACAGACTGGAAGTAAAGGGATGGAAAAAGGATATTTCATGCAAATGGAAATGAAAAAAAAAAAGTTGTGCAGCTTTACTCATATCCGACATTCTTTTCTATTTGTGGTACTCCCCTGTATTAGCCAACCACGTCTGCTGAAAGTGATGGCATAGAAGGAAAGAGAGATAAAAGACGAGGCCCTCAAAAACGTTCTTCCTTTCTGTTACTGTTTTCCATTTCTAGCCTTTCCAGTTGATCTTTCCTATAGTTTTTCATCTTGATTTTGAAATTATTCCTCTGCTCATCCATGCGACAAGTCAGATGAATCTCAAAAACACAGTGATAAGTAAAACTAGACAAACTCAAAAATCCACGCACTGTATGATTCCATTTGCAGGGCATTCTGGAAAAGGCAAAACTGTAACTACAGAAAACAGAGCAGTGGCTGCCAGATACTGAGGGTGACAGGAGAGGACTGACTAGAAAGAGGAGCAAGGGAACTTTGGGGGTGATGGAAATATTTTTTTTTATTACAAAAGCATATACATCCGTGAAAATTCATAGACCTGTCAACCTACAATGGTGAGTTTTACCATATGCACATCATATATAACCAATAAACTCTATTTTTTAAAAAACACATAATGAAACATTTGCATTACACGTACTCCAGAAGAACTAAAATTTAAATAACTGACAATATTAAGGGCAGTAAAGATAGAGAGCTATGGAAATTCTCTTACTTAGTGGGTGAAAGTGTACTTACAAGAATTTTGGAAAATTATTTGACAGTATCAGCTAGATTTAAATATATGCAACCCCCTGCCATTCCATTTCTAAGTTTATACCCCTCAAAAACAATTTACAAAAGTGAATATCAAGAGACATGTACAAAAATGTTTATGGAGCTTTATTCATAATGGCCCAAAACTGGAAGCAACACCATATCATTGGTAATTCATTGAACTCAGCATTTGGTGCACTTATCTGAATGTATTTTGTGCTTCTGTATACACACTCCCTAGCAGAGTATTCAAAGCCTTTCCTGCTTAGCCTCACCCACTCCCACAGAATAACGTCTGTTCGCAGCCCTTGCCCCAGACTCACCACGTGGCTGCACCGCGACCTCTCACCTGCCAAGCCTCTACCCACTAGACATGTGTTGTGATAAATGTCACCTGGACAGGAAAATTCACCCCTAGTTGAGAACTACCACACTAAGGCTTTGCAGGACTGACACACAATCTCCTCTTTCTACACCTGAGTCCAGAAACAACCGAGAGGTCAACCAAAAGTTGGAGAGATGAAAATCAAAACGTGAGCGGTAGAGCATGATGGTTGGAGAACGTGACTTTAGATCTGTGGCCACAGGAACTTGCTTCTATATCACTCAAGATTAACCCCTCACATCCCCAAGATGTGCCATGCTGAACAACCACAGGCTAATACAGAACAGGCCCCTGCCACCGGGCAAGGGTGACTGAAGTGAAAACATCCCAGAACCTGCTGGCTCTGAGGGGGCAGAGGGCAAGCAGAGGGGCTGGACTGCTAGCTCCATGTCTCCTCCCACACTCCCCAGCCTCATAAGCCCCTCCTCCTGACATGAAAGAGACTGAGTGGGGTGAGGAGAAACCCCACCAGGGAGAAGTGGCTATGCCCCTCACACTGTGTCCCTCCACCCCGGAGAGGAATGCGCTGTTGTCACCTGGTCTCTCGTCTGTGTCCTGCACAGATCGTGGAGGGCATGGCCCGTGTCCTGCTCATCTCTGCATCCTCTGGCCAGCACAGGGCCTGGTTCATGCTGGGAGACCTGTACATGTCCCTTTGTCCTTCTAGTCCCCACTATAGCACGGCCACTACCGTAAGCCTGGGACCCTCAGAGCCCTAAAGGACCTCCAGAAAGAGCCACACTCGCAGCATTGAATCTGGAAAGCCACTGCTCGGCCTCCCATGTCCCCTGCTCCTGGACATCACTCACGGAGGGAGCCTGACACGGAGGAGCAGCTCAAAAGCGTCCCATCGTCTGGGACAGCACCTGGCTGCGTTGGGTGTTTCCTCTGGTCTCCAGCCTTGGCTTCGCAGCACCAGCAGCAAGGCCACAAGGAGGCGACATCGCCCTGCCAATGCCTCTGCAGCCTGCAGGCTCCAAACCTACCCTGGGCCAGGACCACCACACAGGTAGGTAGGAAGGGGCAGAATGGTGGTTCCGTCTGGTAAACGAGGGAGAGGATTCTGGACCAGGCGACTGGCCTCACTGGCCACGGCTGAACCTCTGGCTGAGACGCAGACTCTAACTGGTGCCCCCTGTGGCTTCCTCTCTCCCCCCACATCCCTTTGAGACCAGGAGCATCCCTGCTCTTCAGAGCTAGGGGAAGTGTCCACCCCTCAGTGCTATCTCAGAGCTCTCCCACTTCCAGGCTGGGCGGGAGACCCCGTACCAGCCCTCAGGCTTCCCTCTGGCTCCCTCTTTGAGGTTGTCACTGCTGCCCTCCGCGGTCCTGCTGCCTGTGCCACCAGTGGCCAGACCCTAGGTTCCTCCCAAATGTATCCTAAAGACTGTGTCCGGCCTTGTCAGCCTTTTGGTGACTGTTTTAGAATTCTCTATCGCTGGAACTTTAGACCAGCCAGACTCTAAGAAGTCAAGGGACCTGTGAAAAGCCCCTTCCCCATCTCTGAGCTCAGCTGCCTTGCTTGCAAAGGACACAGTGAGACAAGGTGGTCCCCAGATCCCAGGCATTCTGTGTCTCCTCTCTAGGGCCTGTCCCTGCTGCCTCCACCTCTCTTGCCTTCCTCTCCTCTGATCTCACGAGGATTCTGGCTTCTCAGGAGCCTAGCGTCAACAGGGTCTTGCCTCCAGCCCAGCTACACCTTTCTAGATATGCCCGCAGTCTTCAGAAGCAGATAGACATGGAGTAGGATCCTTTCGCCAGTTCTTATGAATTGAACTGTCACTTTATCTGAGCCTTGGTTTTCTTCTCTGTGAAATGGGGTGGTAGTGGCCACCTCATTGAGTTTACTGTAAGTGAGACCCTGTGTGTCGCCCACAGGGTGCATCGCACACAGTCAGTAATTTTTCCTTCACGGATAGTCAAATAAGTTTGTCAGGTAGTCATTATCCTCCCATTTTATAGACAAGGAAACTGAGGCACAGAGAGGCCAGATAACTGGCCTGGGATCATGAGCTAAAACTCAGGCCCAGACTGGGAGTTCTCATGGCTGCTCTTCCACCACCATGCACTCTGCCTCCGCGTTTACGTGCAGGTGATGGGAGAAGGTGTTCTCATCTTTGCCTCCAGTAGGTTTATCAGTGCTTTGGTCCACCCTCACCACTCCTCTTTGGGGGATAAAGAAGCCAATTCATTTATTTATTTTCATTTTCGACCATATGCAGCTTCTCTTTCTTAAAGACTGAGGGGCAGTTTGGTGAGCTCGAAGGCTTGAGCATCCTCAAAGGAAATGTGGATGTTCATTCTCACTCTCTTCCTGGGACCCGTGGGCTTGAGAGGAGGAAGGTAAACTAACCAGCCTAGGGAGCACAGACGCCTGCATTCCTGGTTCTCAGGCCCAGGTCCCCAGGACAGGAAGAAGCTATTTCCCATATCTAGGGGCTGGAACCCCCATAAATGTGTTCCAGTTGGAAGGTGGGGGACACAGGGGTGAGCAGAACAGAATTTTCAGAGCGCCAGTCATTCTAAAGGGCAAGGGGAACCGTGGGAGACACTCACCTGTCCCACCAGGTTGGGGAAGAGGACCATCAGCAGGCCCACTACTGAGCCACATCCCAGAGCCAGGGCCTCACTGGTTCCTGCCACCTCTGGCCACCCACAGGTCGCTGACGAGCTCTGGACCCGCTTCAGTCCATCAAAGGGGAGATTGGTAATGGGAACGAAGGCAGTCAGGTCTCTCTCCCCTCACTCCCGTGGAGCTCTCAGTAAGCAGCCTGCCTCTAAGTGCCCAGTTACTCTCAGCTTCCCGCTCGCAATCAACCTCGCAATTAACCGTGTGTCTCAGGCCCTTGGAAGTTGACTCAGCCCGCTGCCCACTAAGATCTCCTCCAGGAGGCACTACGGGCGCCTGCATTGCCCCTGATGGCCACTGGAGAGAGCCTTAGGCCCGTTCCTGGGCTGAGCAGCGGTCCCACCTGAGCCTGCAGTTGAGAACCTCAGATCACAGAACCCCAGACCGGTCCGGACTTCCCAAATTCCTCCCTGAGCCCTCCTCAAGCTCTAGGCGCCCCCTGTTCTCCGGGGACCATGGGAAGGGAGGTCCTCTGGTCTCCATCCTCCACGAAGGAGCACCGTCTTGAGCTGCAGCCTGTAGTCTGATGATCCCCCCTTGGGCTGGGACAGGGGGAGGCTCCCTGGGGGACAGAGAAAAAGCGGCGAGATAGGAAATGAGAGGATAGAAAAATAGAGAAGAGAGACAGAGCAGCCAGTTAGGGAAAAGGGGAGGAGCTAAAAGGGGGACAAGGGGGATTGCATCCTCTGGGCTGCCCCATAGAGGTCCCAAATACCCATCCAAATGAGGCACTGACACCCTCCTCTGGTGTCTGCTCCCTTTGTGACTTGTTTACCTGCCCGGCCAGTCTGGCCAACACCAATTGAGAGGATTTGGGTTATCAGAGGCTGGGCCACCAGCGCCTGGAGCAGGAAGTGGACAAGAGGAAGTGGGTGAGATGCTGTAAGGTAACACCAGGCACACACAAAGGCGAAGGCTGCCGCTCTCACCTGGTTTTCACCTCTCTTATCTCGCCCTGGGATAGAGTTCAGCTGGGAATTCAGAGCAGGTTCCTCCCTCGCCCGCTGACACCAGCTGATACCGCTGCAGGAAAGATCGAGGTGCCCTGTCAGACAGCGTCTTCTGCGAGGCCACCCCAAGGGGGCTTCAGATTTCCAGGGAAAAGTCACCTTTTTTCCTGGTCCCTGCCTGCCTCATCCTGGTTTTATGCAGAGGAAACCTAGGCTGACACGACCACCTGAGTGCGGAGAGCAAAGCTCAGGAGGAGAAGTTAACGGCAGGAGGCAGAAGTCGGGTTTTAGAAGGAGCTGTCCCCACTTGCTGTCTCTCCCCACTTTCTGGTCACTCATCGAGTCACCAGCTCTACAAATACATGAGCCAGACACTGTGCTGAGCCACTTCCTCAACCCTCGGCCCCCACAGCCTACCCTCACTCTTCCCGAATAAAAACAGAAAGATGACCTCCTTGTGGTCAGATTCACTGACCTTCGCCCAGGCCCCATCCGACTTGATTCTATGGGGGTGGCCAGACTGTGGACCAGCCATTTCCTTCTAGAATCTCTCCATTCCCTTGCTTGCTAAGACACAGCTCTTTCTACGTTCTCTCTTCCTTTCTGAAGACTGGGTCTTCTTCCCCTCCCCACCTCCTCCCTACACACCAGTGTTCCCCTGGCCCCACTCATGACCCTCCTCACTTTACAACCCCCTTTAGATCAAGGAAAAGCTCAACTGCAAATGCACAACAATATTTCTGTGGCTCAACTTATTTTCTACATCACATGACCCTCTCCACTGAAGTAGCAAAAACTTTCAGTTGTGTCTAATACTTAGAGCTTCAGTAGTGCCAAGGCATTGATTGAGACAGGCCCATCTGGACCTCAAGTTCTCTGTGCCCAGAGGTCACCCCTGAAATGTCCACCATCTGGTCTGTGTGGCCCTATGAATTAGGCTATTCTTTCTGCAGTCCGGGCTACACGTGGAGCACAGGAGCCCCTGCTTTGCTGCCTCTGTCCTTACTTTCTGTGCTGAGACAGCAGACTGTCCTTCTCCTGTGTCTTGTCACCTCTATGGAGGATAATGTTGAGAAGCCCAAGCAGTCAGCCACTCCAGACCCTGAATCCTTTCTTCTCTCCTTTCTCCAATCCAGGGAAGAACTTGGACTGTCCCAAATTGAGTCAGATGCTCACCGCTGGACCAGACTGCTATATAACAGGGAAGAAGTGGTCAGGGTACCCCAACACACAGGCTTGGCTGCTGGGGCCACCCCTTCCCATGACAGAGGACGACCACTGGGCTGTGTAGCTACCCCACGTGGTGTCTATTTTAACTCCCGAATCTTTACATCCAGACTTGACCCTTCACTTGCAATTGCCAGGTGAGCATTTCCACCTGGAAGTCCCACAGCTGCTCCGCTCCACATGTCCAACTCCACCTTTCTGCTTAAACCAACGTTTCTCAACTCAGCATGTTGTCAGTGTGCAAACAGTCCTTCTCACCTCCTCTTTTCATCGCCCCTACGATCAGTCAGTGATTGAGGTTTTCCAGTTCTGCCGTCTGGTATGCTCTGAGTGTGGCCCCAGAGAGAAGCATGGTGTAGGCCCTCACCTCCTGCCTCCGCAGTCACAGGGAACCTCTCCTTCTCACTGGTGCTGGAGTGTGAATTGGAAACCAACATCCCAATACCCACTATCCTTTTACTTTAGTAATAAGTCTCCAGAAGTATGTTTGGGTGCATCCATGGCTTTACAGGATAAAAGTGACATTTCCTAGCCTCTAGGAGAGGCCATGTGACCGTTTTGGCTATTGCAGTTTGAACAGAAACATTGGATACAATGAAAACAAGGTATGGTGTCCTGAAAGAGAAGGACATGCCCTTCCCTTCCTCTTTTTCTGCTTTTCACTGACTGGAATGCTGATGCAATGGCAGGAGCTGGTGCAACCATGATGGATGGCAGAGCAACATAACTAAAGGACCCAGGGTTCCTGAAAAATTTCATGAGGAGAGCCATAATACAAGCTAGAGCCTTTACTTCAGAGGGAAATAAACTTCTGCCGCATTGAAGTGTTTGGTAATTTTGGATCTCTGTTATAGAAGCTAAAGCAGCATGCTAAATGATACAGAGCTAAAGAGGTGTTAAGTCTATTTCTGTAGCATTTTCCAGCTCTGAGATCTTGGGGGAAACCTTAATCTTTCTAAGTTCTAGTTTCCTTAGCTGTATACCTATTTCCCAGGGTCGTTTTCTAAATAAATACGTGAGATAACACTTAATAACATATTTAATTCAACGTCTAACATATACTTGGAGTTCCACAAGTGTTAGAACAGACAGACCAGTCATCTTTGCAAAACGCCAACATGATCCTTCCACCCCCTTGATTAAGAATCTTCAAGAACTTTCACTTCCCTTACAACAAATAAACCCTTCACGTGAACACAAATCCCTGCCTCGCTCACACACCTTCTCTAGCCCAACCCCTCACCCCTTCAGCTACACTCGCTTCTTCCACAAACATTGATAGGGGCCCTCCCCACATGCCAGATGCTGTCTGTGCTCGGTCTTCAGATACAGACCTGGGTCCTTGCTCCTTGGGACTTCACAGTCTAGTGGTGGAGGGGGCAAAGATCGCATAAATAATACATGTAGCGAACGTTTATTGAGCGTTTACTATTTGCCAGCTGCTGCCCCAAGCCGTTTTTATAGGTGTAGACTCCCAACTCCTACAACAACCCCTGAGTTAAGTACCACTATTGCCATCCCGCGCTTACAGATACGGAAACAGGAGCAGAGCAAGGTCAAGCCACGTGCCTGAGGTCACCCAGCTCGAGTGACCGGAATTTCAACCCAGACAGGCTGACACCACAGCCTGTACACTACACCACTATCCTACCTGGACTTCAAATGAATGTCACACTGCAACTGTAAAACATGCCACCCAGGGAGGTTTGTGGATTTTGGACAAGTCCTGCCCCTCCTGCCCCTGGACCTTGGCACGTGCTGTTTCCTCTGCCTAAAACACCCTTTCTCCCTCCTCTGCCCAATTCACTTCTGTTCGCCCTTTAAACCCTAACATTTGGAAAGTGACACTTCCTAAGGGACACTTTCTCTGCCCTCCTCAGACCCTCCAGATTCATTTACAAACTCTTATTGCATAATGCACCTTTCCTGGGGACACGTCACACTGTAGTTACTTACATATTTGCTGATTCTCTGTGTTTTCCCCACTGTCCCCTCCCCACTGCCATTGGACCTGAAATGCTGCAAGAGGAACGAATACACCCGTTTTGCTCAGAGCCTAGTACAGTGCCTGCACATAGTAGGTACTTAATAAACATCTGAACTAATAAATGTTGAATTAATTGATGGCTTGATTGATTGACTTACCTGAAGGTAGCGTCAGGGTCTCCACCAGCCCTAAGGCTCCATGGCTGTGAGGTTTTCTCCATCTCTCTCTGGTCTCCTGGTCTCCCCCAAGGACCCCTGCCCCACGTGGCTCCTGCTCCCGATATTCCCAACCAGCCTGAGGCCCCTCAGGGAGGGACTGTGGTGCTTGCCAGGTCAGAATCTGCTCATGCTGGAGAATGGGCGTCGAGATGGGGGGCTGGCCACCTTATAGACACCCTATAGTTTTCCAGGACCCGGCCTAGGAATAAGAGGGTTCCCAGGATAAACGCAGGAGTCAGGGAATGGAGCAGAGGCTAAGAGGAGGGGCCCAGACCCCGGACGTCCTGTCTTGATGGCCAGAGATGATCTTTAAACCCCTTAAATACTGGAGCCATGAAGGCGGCTGTACCACCACCCCCAAGTGCTGTGGTCTGGAGTCAGGAGCCAGTGAGATCAATATCGTTCTGGAGGTTTTCAGTTCCAAGTCCTTTCTGCTGCCAAGTCTCCCCAGAGGCCTGAGGAAATGGTGTGGAGGAGGCAAGAGGCACAAGAAAAGGCAAGAAAGTGCATATTTAAGGGCCTCCAGCCCGGCAGCAGCCGTGTTCTCAATCCTCACACCAGCCCTGCAGGGTAGGCATCATCCCATTTGACAGATGAGGAAGCTGAGACCCAGAAACATAAAAAGTTTTCCGAGGTCCCAGCAGAGCCAGAACCACACCTGGCCATGCCTGGTTCTGAGGTCAGCCCCCTCTAAGGCAGGTCACATATGAGAAGGCTCACGTCTCGTCGGCCGCAAGGCACAGTCACAGCATACTCGGGGCTTAGGCCAGAAGAAGGGGCTCTCCCAGGCTGTGCCTGCTGCCATACCCAGGATGGCGGCTAGGCAGGGCCCTCTCCAGGCCTTCTCTCCAACACCCGTGAGGGCAGGAAGCTCACTCCTCCCGAAGCATCCCTTTCCCTTACCAACAGCTCCTTTGCCTCTGACCTCTCTACAGCCCTCAGCTGGGCAGCATGCAGCTCAGAGTGCTGACGCTCATCTCCGAGAGGCCGTGGAACGTCGGACGGCCAGCACCCGTCCTCCCACGCCTCCTTTTTTCCAGGCTGAGCTCTCCCAAGTCTTGTAGGCTCCGCCCACTGGCCCTTTTCCACTCACTCCAGCCTGGCTGCATCCCACATCCCGTGGGCACCAGGCCTCCCAGTGGGTCTGAATCGCTGAACTCCTGGGGGTACTGTCTCCCTCCTCTGTCTGTGGCACTCTGCTAATTAGTGCAGCCAGGGTTTAGCCCTTTGAGCAATTGCTGGCATAACACCCCTGGGGCTGAGGCAGCCAGAATGACTGGCAGGACGAAGGTAGGAAATGAGATGCCTTCAGGAGACACAGCACCACCACGTGTTTGGGCCGAACCTACTACCAACGTTTTCAGAACCAGCCACATCCTTTCTATATTTCAAATTGGCTAGAAACTGCTGAGACTAATGAAAAGTCATTTTCACCAAGTGAGGAAACTCGGTTCTGTAAGAGAAAGGCATAATTCAGTTGAACGCCCACGTGTAGAAATTTCCGAACCCTTCCCACCTTCATGTCTATAGGCCCCAGGTGGCACGTCACCTGGAGGGACTACAACAGCTCCTCCGTCCTCAGAGAGCTCTGCCCTTGTGTTGGGTGGGGCTGAACCCCGCCTGGATGCAGGAGGAGACATTTGAACTCCACTCCTGAGGGGAGAAGGCAGCATTCTCTCGCCCTGAGAAGTAGGGACATGGGAAGGGCTGGCATGGGGGACACCTCCTGGTGTGCCTTCAGCGCATCTGGGCCTGTGTGCCTGCACACACACACCGCCATGGAAGGTTCGATCTGTGGAAAGTTCTCCCATAGTCACCCTGGGTCCTGGCTGCCCACAGAACCCCCCGGGGAGAGACAACCTCCCAGTCCCTGGCCGGACCTGACTGATTCTCTTGGAACCTAAAGGTGGCGCTCAGGCCTTGGTACTTTTCAACCACGTATGAGACCCTGAGAGACTCCGCACCTCTAGCCCACCCATCTCCTCCCTTCTTCACTCCTCCTGTCCTCATCTCAGCTGATGCTCCTGCCTCTTCTGAGGTGGAACCCCGCGCACACCGCACACACCTGCTGCAGCCAGGCTTCCTGCTCGCCAGGGCCAGGCCCCGCCCCTACCTGGCCCCGGTCAGCCCTGGGCTATGGGCTACGGAGACTCCAGTATCCCATCAGCAGGGCAGGCCCAGGAGCATGCCTCTCCTGGTGACCCAGGCAGGAGCACTCCCAGCCTTTCTTTCAGGTGTTGCGGAGGCGAGGATGGGCTGAGCATCTTGGCCCCTGGGTACCGGTCCCAGCCGTGTGATACTCACCCAGGCTGCTCTGAAGTCAGTGTGTGGGCAGGTCTCCTGGGGGTCTTGTTAACATTCAGGCTTGGATCTGGCAGAGATTCTGCCTTTCTAATCTCCTGGGTGATGCCAACACGCAAAACATGAAAAGGTCCCTTGGGTCTTCTGTGTGGTATGGTGTATCGTGACCATTTACCTCCCTAACCCAAAGCCCTCTCACTGTAGCCCCAGTCCATTTCCTCCCATCAGGGCACTGAGAGCAGAGCTGGCTACCCATCCTGCCTCCATGCTTAGTCCCTTCAAAGCCAGGCTGGATCAGCCCGGCTCACAGGCTCTGGCCTGCCTCTCTCATCCCCTACGCCAGGCCCAGCCAAGGACCCCACATCACACTCCACAGCTGGGCGGCATCAGAGGGTGACCTCCCCATCACACACAAGCAGCCCTGGTTCACTCCCTGGGAACCAGTCTACTGCCCAGCCCGCTGGCCTCCTTTGACCAGTTTCATTAGTTTGTTCTCCTGCCTGCCCACCAACCAAGAGAGCCCGTCTTGCCCTTCTGAACCAGCCCCGAGAGAAAGGTGGAGCACGGCCTGCGAGTCAGGTTGCCTGGGGACACAGCCTGGCTCTGCCGCGCACTTACAAGCTTTGTGATCCTGAGCAATCGGAGCCTCTTGGAACCTCAGTTTCTTTCTCTGTAAAATGAGGACAAGGACAGCCCTTCTCTCGCTGGGTGTAATGTGCGTGAGAAAACACACGTGTGTGCTTGGCGCAGTCTCGACACTCAGCAGGTCTACCAAATGCTGGCTGTCACCAGCAGTGACGTGCACCAGCTGTGCCAGTCAGAGGCGATGTGACCTCTCACGGCCTGTTTTCTTACTTGTCACTCAAGTCCAACAACACCTACTTCATGGTTTTATTGAGATTAGACATGACAATGCCTAATCGCCCACCGCAGGTGGGATCTATGGCTCCGTGTCTTTGTGCTTCTTATAGCAGCAGTTCTCAAAGTACAGCCTGGGGACCCTGGGGGTCCAGGAGATCCTTTCAGGAGTTGTATGAAGTCAAAACTACTTTAGGATGATACTGAGCTATTGTCTTCCTCACTCGCATTTTCTCAGAGGTGCTTCTGTGCTGTGACTGCAAATGGATACAGAGGCAGGTAAGAGAACCCAGCTGCTGTCTTCCATTAAGCCAGGCACGAGAGAGGCTCTTTACAAATGCACAACGGTGTTCTCACCCAATCTCTGTTGGTTTAGAAAATGTGCTTTTTCATGAAAATGCTATCTATGTTGACAGGTAGTTAAGTTTAATATCGCTACAGAAGTGAATTGATAAACATTTTTCAAATGTTCTGTTTTAATTTGTAATATGGAAAATATGGAAAGACATAATCTATATGAACCAAAGCTCTTTGGTCCTCAGTTTTTGAGAGTGTAAAAGCATCATGAGGCCTAACGGTTCGAAAAGGCTGCCCGTGCCTCATCGTTCCGGCTGCACAGGGGTGTCAGCAGCCCTCTGAGCCAGACTCCCAGCTGTGCTGTAAGCTCAGTGGGGAACCGGAGCTGCGTCATGTGAGTATTTTAGATCTCCCAGGGCACCCTGCACTGTGCTAGGCCTGCCTAAACTTTCTGAATTGCAAGGAGTTTACCCCGGACCGCTGGGCCTGGGCACAGGTGAGCGGCACACGTGAGCCCCTTCTGAGGTGCATCCCTGAATTCTGTCTGGCAAACTCTACTGTCCCTTTCCTCGGAAAAACCTCAGCCCTCCAAGGACCAATCACAGCCCCGTTCTCGGTCTCCATGGTTCAGAATGTGACCCAGATCCAGGTAGGGTGGCTGGTTGAGAGTCAGTCATGTGACTGAGCAGGGCCTGTCAGAGCCAATGAGTCTAGTCCCAGGTTTCTGTTGAAAACACTGGGAGAAAAGACTACCCTTTCAACTGGCGCTGCCACCCTCCACGGTGAAAGCCTAGAGCACCTGGCAGGGCCACCACTGGAATAGAACTTGCCTGAGAATCAGCCAGCGCAGAACCAAAAAATGGAGGCCAATTCCTGAGTCTACTATTTGAGCCCTTGGGTCCAGCTGTGCCTGAATGTCTTGGCCACGTGTGCAGTAAAATGCTAATAAATTCTTTTTTGTCTCCTTAAGCCAGGGGTCCCCAACTCCTGGGCCCCAGACCGGGTACCCAGCCACAGGTGGTGAGTGGTGGGCGAGTGAGGGAACCTTCATCTATATTTGTATTTGCAGCCGCTCCCCAGTGCTAGCATCACCACCTCAGCTCCACCTCAGACCCTCAGGCATTAGATTCTCATAGGAGCACTGATCCCGGGGGCCAGAAAGATTGTGGACCACTGCTGTAAGCCAGTTTGAGTTTCTCTTCCAGCAGAAAGAGCCCAGGTGGGAAACTCCCGGTAATCAGAACCAAGAGTTCGGTGGTGGAGAATCCACTGGGAGGACTGGTGGGGTCGGGGGTAAGTCGTGCAGCAGAGGCATCCCGAAGCCACATATCCAGGCCCTTGGTAGGGCCCCTTTTGCCCACCAGAGACCCGACAGGCCCCTTTCCACACAACACAGCTTTGATAACAACACAATTTTTCTTTCACTTTATCGTTTATAAAGCCATACAATGGATCGCAAAGAAACAAAGCAGCTGTACAGGAGCAGGACAGCATCAGTGTACAATACATTCATATCCAGGACAAGTCGCATACATCGGGGTTTATACAAGGTGGCAGAGGTTATAGGCACGATGATACAAAAGAGAAAGTATATTTCCATCTATATAAATACACAGCCAGGGGACGGGGCGGATGCGGGGTCATTCGGTTTTTCCTGCAGAGGGCCTGGGAGGCAGGGGTGGGGTCGGGAGTGGTGAGGAATTTTTTACATTTGTTTTGAGTGACATGTCAGAGGGAGGAGAGAAATGGGGACACAGAGCATGTGGACACAGATGCGCTCCTCACACACACACAACCCAAACATAGACACAGGAGAGTCTCAAACTGTTCAACAGTGATTAGAAGACAAACGGGGGACATCCCTCCACAATTGCTCGCTGCTGGGAAGAGCCCAGTGTGGGAAATAAACAGAGGTTATCTAACGTTTGGGACATCCGAGGACAAAGGAACCCCACCCCTTGTGGCTAATACCCCCATCTCCATTACTGAGTTTCTACCAGTCAGTGCCCTACAGGCTCGCCTCCTGATTCTTTTTGCCACTGGGTGATAATGAACTTGACATCCTACTGCCCATTTCCTCCAACCCAACTCCTCAGTTCCCTACAGAAATGAGAATAATACGCACGCACACACACCCACACTTGCACATGCACACACACGTCCTGTGTTACCACTGGCCAGGGGGCTCCGGTCTTGGGATTCCAGGCCATGAACCCGGACGAAGGGTGACCCCAGGGCTCTGCCTCTGACGTCTCCAAGGACCCCGAGTATGGGGGATGTAGGGACAGGAGGCAGTCTTTGGATAAGGCATTGGCCCATGTGATCTCCCCAGGTCCTAAAGCTGGGAAAAACCAGGAGGCAGGGTGGTGGCGAAAGTCAGGGCATCCGTTGTTCACCTGCAGGCTCCTCTGTGTCCCCTGGGCAGCATGAGGAGCCTGGGGCAAACGAATGCCCTATTCATCTCCCTCCTGGGAGCCCCCTTGTGAAAGAATCACCCTTGTCTAGCTGGCTACCTCCTCTTACCGTCACATGGCCACCAGGCTCCACTACCCTTGTCCTGCCAGTCTCTGACACACCCAGAGGCTCCTCAAAACCCAGCGGAGGAGGAACCCTGGCAGTCCACAAGCTTCTGCAGCTAGCTGCTGCAAGGGAGGCTCCGATGGGGCCTGGGGTCAAAAGGCCTTCCCCAAACCTAGGACACAATGTGTCAGTCCCTCGAACACCTGGCTAGATAAGGGAGCCAAAGCACGGGGATCGCAGGGCAGGCGATTCCAGTCACCCTGGAAGTTGATCAAACATCTCACTTCCTTTCCATTTCCCCTCTGAGCTCACCTCTCCATTGTTCCCATGCCCAGTCGGCCCCTCTTGTTCCACCTGGGAAGAGCCACAGGGACCTCACTGGGCCTCTCCCCTGTGGAATCGGAGGGCCTGCCAAGAGCTCGAGGCAAGCCGGGGCTGGGGCCTGGTCTGCCTGGGGCCGCATCACCGTGTCTCAAGCTGACCATAACGCCCCTGCTCTTCTTGCCAACTTCTCCCAGACCCTTTCCCACCCCTGACTCCTCAGGCTATTCTCGAGACCAGACAGCCCTCTCCTGGCTGACAAACAGAGTCAACAAAAACAGCAAAAAACTGTTGCGGGAGGAGGAGAGAGACGGAGAAACACTCACACGATAAAAAACAATTATGAAAAGTGCTTTCTTTGGACAGGAAATCTTTGGCAAGAATATGCTGCAGTGCTGTGGGGTGTGTGTGTGTGCGTGCGCGTGTGCATGTGTGTGTGTGCACACGCATGGGTGCACAGGCCTACCCTGTGAGACGTGGGAGGGCTACAGTGTCTAACCCAAAGTGGGGGGCTGCTGTGGAGACTGAGGGGCCCTTCTACATCATCCTTCCAGAAAGGCCAAGCTCCGGGAAATCAACTCCTTCCCGAGCAACAGTGGGGAGTGAGTCGATCAGCTTCCTGGCACCCCTAGGGTCACACTCAGCTCAGGCCTGGGTGGGGTGCTCTGGCCATGCCTGCGAGGTGGGCCGTGGTGGGCAGTGGGAAAGCACGTGAGAGGCCTGGGTCCGCAGAACGATCTCACACGCCACCTGGACTCAAGTGTGGCGAGGACGTCCAGACCAGGAGAGTGTCCCCGGGCTGTCCCGTGGGAGGGTAAGATATGTACAAAGGGAGGGGGCAGGATATCTCCCTCCTGGGAAGAGAGTCAGGTTAAGAGGAGAGGGAATTCCGGGTGCCTGGCTTGAATGCCCTCAGAAGGAAGGGCACTGTGGAGGAGCCTTGGTCACCAAGCACAAGGTTTCGATCTTTGGGAAGGGGGGGCTGCTCCTACTTTACACACTCTCCTGAAACAGAAAGGCCACACGGACACAGCTTCTCAGAGGAGAAGCGATACGGAAAACGCACACATTGCCCAAGCCGGCCACACTCACGCAAGTCCCCGCTGGCCTGCCGGAGCCGGAGCCGCAGTAAGTGGCCAGCCCTCTTCTCCTCTCGGGAGCTGATGGCTGAGTCCTGGGCTTGCCAGAAAAGAAGGGGGCCAAAGGCAATGGACCACGCGCACCCCTCCCCACTTAGCCCCAGACAGAGTCTGGGGAAGGCCACGGCCAGGGCAAGGAGACCTCCGATTGCTCCAAAGATGAAGGTCCCCACACATTTCAGGCTTCACTTAACCATACCAAGAGGGATGGGAATTGGTGTATGCCCAGGGAGGCAATAAAGCGATGTGGGAAAACAATAAATACTTCTTGTCAATTTACCTATTCTTTTTTTAACCTTTTCTTATATTTTATTAGCTTACAGATTCTGTCAGTATGTCTCACATATATATTATATATATTTATATATCAGTACAACGCCTCTCTCTAGGGGACCCCCAGAGGCTTAAGAAACCCCTCAAGAATAGAGTCCTGGTGGACTTTCCATCCCAGCGTAAAGTCCTTGGGTGGAGGTCGGGGGGTTCCCAACTGCCCTTTGGCCTAAATGTGTGACTTCGGCCCTCCACTCACGGGCAGCTTGGCTCTGCTGGGGAAACCAAGGCAGAAGGGGCAACAGCAAGGCTTTGGTATTGTAGGAAGGCCATGTGGTGTACAGGTAGCAGCCCCCAGAGCTCTACTTGGACAGCCCAGCAAAAGTTGGGCCCCAAAATGCTTGCAGAGGGGGGCACGAGGACAGCAGGAGTCTCCTCCGGGCCTCGCTGAGCAGGGCTCTTAGAAGCAGGATCCCCAGGATGAGCCCAACACGGGGACCCTGCAGGGCAGAGCAGGGCAGGGCAGAGCAGGAAGGCTCAATCACCAGCACCCAGAAAGACATCATGCAGATAAGCAAGTCTGAGATAAGGCTGGTCTGGGCGGGGAACCCAAGGACGGGCTGAGGCCTGGGATTGGCAGGAGCGACCCGGCCACCTCACCACTCAGCCACATGCCTCGGGGGAGATGCCTGGAGCTCAACAGCCACCACGGCTGATGGATCTCTTCCCCAAGGCTATGGGCATTCGTGTCCCCATCTCCTCACATCAGTGCTCCTGCCTCTTGGTCGAGGCAGAACAGGGATGCTGCAGGTGGCCGGCCCCACTCCTGCTGGCATCTTTGTTGAGGAGAAGGGGCTGGTGGCACCCAGGGCCACGAGACTGCAGGTGCAGGGACCAAGACAGAGCCTGTTACCCATATTCCTGGGTGCTCCTGGGGAGAAGGGCTGATGTCCCCTTCCTCTGCTGTGTCACCCCAACTCTAACCTTCTTTGGACAATATGCACGTGTGTGCAAATGCATGGACACGGACAAGGACACCTGTTTATAATGCGAGCTGAGAGGCGAATATGAATCAGTGTGTGAGGATGTGGGTGTGGACGTACACACACCCCACAGATACACTCACGTGAACTATACATCGGAGACAGAGCCAAGAGACCTTAGGTGCCTCGGGTCTGAGATACCTTCAGAAACAAAAGTTCTGCCATTTTTGATGTCCCATGCTGGCTCTTTTTGGTTTGGCAATCTACCCTAGAGATGGCCGGAAAACGATTCTCTCAACTTGATTTCTCCTTGCAAAGCAGGGCTAGGGAGACAGAGCTTTTCCATTCCCCTCAACATATGGATCCCCAAGGAGGTCAGGTCTGCCTCCTTTGAGAAACTCTGTCTTCTGGGAGGGTGGGGGAGAGTTAGGTGGACCTGGTTAGTTTGGGAGGCTTTGGGGTTACGTAGTATCCATCTAACCAAAGGAATCCCAGTAATCCTCCTCCATCTTTTTCTTTCTTTCTCTCCCGCTCTCCCCATCCCCTCTGCGATTCACTTCCCTCTCCCCACATTGCACTTTCTTCTCTCCTTCTCCAAAATTGGCCCAAAGTCCTCCTTCTGGATTTAAAGGTGGTCAGGATTCGTGGGTCTCCCCGCCCCCATATGCCCCATCCCCACTGCCCTGGCCCCAGGCAACGGGTGGGTTCATCTCTTCTGGCCGGCACTCAGCATGACCTTGGAGACAAAGTTGACAATGGCGGAAGCAGGCTGGTTAGGGTCAAGCTCAGCGAAGAGGTGGCAGGCGTTGTCCGTGGTGCTGCCCTGCTTCCGAGCCACGAAGCCGAAGAGCCTGCAGGGGTAGGAGAAGGGTGGCAGGTGTGAGGGGCGGGCAGGAGGGACCCCAGGCCTTGGAGAGCCACCAGGTGAGCAAGCTTATCTCCAGGCTGACCTCTCTCCCCTGTCTCTCCACATCTCCCCCAGCATGGAGACAGGGAGTGGAACATAAGAGAGAATCCTCTGTCCCTTCCATTGACAAGAAAGCCAAGTCCTGTAGATCATGGGTCCCTTGCTCTAGGGTAGGCAGAAACCCCCCTTTGCAGGAGGGAGCAGGGGAGAGGCGGAGATGCAGGCCAATGACAAGTCTGGACAGTGAGAGGTGGGAAGGAGACCAAAAATAAAACGAGGACATTCCTCGCCCAGCTCTCCTCAGTCCATCTCAGCCCCACCCCTACCCAACTGTCCTCATACAACACACGTGAGCAAGTGAGTAAAACGCTGTCTGCTTGTCAAAGGGCTCAACTGCCTCAGACACCTGGAGAAGGTCAGGGAGACAAAAGGACGGGGGTCACCAGCCCCTATCACCACACACACATCTCTCCTGGGCTCCAGAGGTGGGAGGGGGAGGAGGAACCCACACCTGTTCCCCCAAGCCCCACTCCCAGCACCAAGACCGGAGCGAGCTGGCATTCTCTCTGCGCAAAACAGAGTTAAAAATACGAGCGCAGAGAACAGAATGTGAGCTCAGGGCCCCTCCCAGCCGGCACGTTGCTAATTAGAGCAAGATGGGGAAATCGGGACAGCTGGAGATTCCGATGGAAACCCTTGCCCGAGGACTGGACCGCGACAGCTACCAGGAGCAAAGTTGCGCTCGGCTTGCAACCGTGCACATGCAAGCGTGCACATGTGTGCACACACGCACACACACTAGCACACAGGCTTCCTACAGCTTTTTCAGGGCCTGGGGATGATTGGGTCAGAGGTCTGGGGTAATGGTCTGCCCGAGGAGTGAGGAAGCCTGAGTCCGTGGACCAACCCCAGAATCCTCTTTCCAGGCTTCCTCGGATCCTTGGAGTGGTGGAGGGCACTAAGGGCACAGGGAGGGGGGACTCTGAGCTGCCAGCATGATGGCATGCCAACCCTGGCGGCCAGGTTCTGCCAGATGAAGAGTCTGCCAACCTCGTGGCTTACACACCACCCATCTCCCTCCCTTGAAGTTTATTTCAGCTCCAAGACCTGCGGGGCCTGTTCAACAATAACTAAGAACTTTCTCTGCTTATTAGCGAAGTGGATGCAGGTAAGAAAGGGCATCAAGGGCAGGGAGGAGCACCTGCAGGAACCTGAGAGCTAATGCCCCCTTAAATTCAGGGCCCAAGGCGTCTCCTGTGCCTCAGCCTAATCCCAGTGTCCTCGCTGGGCTTTCCTGGGCCTCTGCACGATGCTCAGCACAAAACCACTCCTGAATGAGGAGACTGATTTTCAGGCCCGGGACCAGCCCATTTCTGTCCCTGACTCTGCCCGCCCCCGCCCCCTTGCAGGACCCATGGCGAATGAACAGATGCTTCTTCAAACACAAAGCTTTGGCCTACTGGTTTGGTGTCAGGGACATGGAGACTCTAATGACCCTGCGAACCCAGGAGAAGGCAGGGGCAAGGGGGAGACAAGCTTTGAGTTGAGGGGACACCTGGGTCCTCCTTTCAGCTGGGCTGCTAACTCTTCACGTGACTTCAGGCGAGGCGAGGTCACCTCCATCCCACAGGACCCCTCTGGAAATCCAGCCATCATGCTGATGAGATGCTGGCCAGCTCCATTCATGCCTGACCAAGGTGGCCTCACTGTGCCCCCTCTTTGTTCTCCTCCTCCCTGTCTCATCCCTCATTTCTTCATTCGACAAATGTTTATCAGCCTCTCCCATGCAACAGACACATCCTGTCCTCAGGGGGCTTGCACTCTGGTGGCCATGCCCCCCGTCCCCTCGAAATAGTCTCTCCTACCCCCACACCCACATGCCTGCCTTTTAGTACCCATTTTTAAATCTACGTTCTTTCCCAAAACTTCCCAGAATCTCTCCCTGCCTAGGCGCACTCTCCTTCGTCACACCTACATGTGTGAGCTGCACCCTCTTGGCCTGTCTCATACAGCAGAGATTTTGTATTTTTTAACAGGGAAATTTCCTTTTTTCTAAAGCAATCCTATGTAAAGTCTGAATAAAGGTGACAGCAGTACTGATGGCTATAAGTGTATCGATTCAAAAGCGTAACATTTACCCATTATAAAGTCAATCAGTGAGAACAATGAGGCTGTTTAGATGAGCCCAACAAAGTAAGACGTGGAGTTACAGACCACGGTGGCAGTCTGTGTCAGCTTCAGTAGTCATTCCTCTACTTTGTTTAGGTTTGGGGATATTGAGAAAACCTCTGATCCATCCTGATGTATGATTGTAAATTGCAACAGGGTTTCCCCTCCCTTGTTAAGGGCTCAGCTGCAACCCGAGAATCCTAGGGTTCCCTGGAACACCACTTGAAAACCACTCCAGCATATTAGTTCTGTTTATACGTGTGTCCTATCCACTGTGCCAGTGTCAGGCCTCCTGGGAGTGAGTCAGCCTCCTGGTTGGTCTGAATCAACCAAAGTTGAATGGATGGAAGGTCCAACCAAAAGGTCCCAGGCCATCCCCAGAATTCAGACTTTCCGGGCTCCCATGTTCTGAAGAAGTCTCGCCCAGCCACGGAATTCACAGAATCCCACCAAAAGAGCAAGAACAGGAATCGAGGAAGCCAGGACTGGGGTGAAAAGATCGTTCAAACAACCGCTGCCTCACTGCCCTTGCCTCCAACCAGACTCAGCGTTCTGTCCGCTTCCTCAGACCCCCGCCGGTCTGGTCCTGGGAGGGAAAGATGACCAGACCAGAGGCTGGCCTTTAGGCTGGGGTAGAAAGCAAAAGACCCAGCTACCTGGTCAAGCCTTTATCCAAAGCTGAGTGACCTGTGCTGCCCTTTGCCCTGGTCCCAGATTTTAAACCTGCCCCTGATCCCCCCCAGACCCCAAGGAGCAAAAGGACCAGCCAGCTGGGTTGCGGGGAGAAGCCACACTTACTTAGCAGGGGCCCCTCCCTCTGTCTTCATCCACCTGTGGAAAGAAAGATGGCACAGCGTAAGCTACTACACCTGTTCTCTGGTACCCAGCCCCGTGCATCCCCAAACCATATGGGGCAAGGCAGAGGAGCCCCATTATGGAGGGTGGAGGGCGTTCATGTAAAGAAAAACCTTTACCTCCCAAGGAGCTTCCCCCAATGTGGAGAAAAGAAGCAGATTCGGGGTCAAGGACATGGCAGAGTGGCTGAAAATGGGCATTTGAGTCCCTGGGAGAGTCTCCAAATTTGTCATGGGGAAAACCCAGAAAGATGCCCAGCATAATTACTCACACTCCCACAGACACAGACACAGGCAGCTCTTCAAGCCGAACCCAAAATACACACACGTGCACATACACGTAACATACACACACGTGCACACACGGACTTTAGTGTTCTCGAGCTGGCTGAGACGGAGGTGTCCACAAGAGACTTACTTTCTCTCCTGTGGGTCCAGGTCACAGAAGGTGACAGTGTTGAGGGGGTAGTGTCGTCTGAAGAAGAGCCTGCGGCACGGACATCAGAGAAACAGAATGAGCGCTGACGTGACAGGTCAGGCCACCTTCCCAACACCTGTGGCTGTCATGGGTGAACACGGCTTCTCCCTTGTGAGCAAGACAGCCTGCGATGCTCACATCGGGGACATAAGCAATGCACAGGGACAAATAGATATGTCATAGAAAGATGTCTCGAAAGTCAGAGGTTAGGAAAAGGAGGAAGGAACTGGCATCAAGGAATGAGAAAGGGGGGACCCTGGAGGAGGGAAGAAAGGGGCGGGAGAACATGTTAGGGAGACCTTGAGAGGGGTGGGGCTGCTCTAGAAAACAGGTACTTTATCAGTTGCATTTGCAGCTGTAGGCTCAATGCAGACCTATTTGCAGGAGGATGGAAAAGTGGGTGGATGGGTAGATGAATGGAGACATAAATGAGTGAAGGAATAAACGAGGGAGGGAGTGTACAGGGAGAATGAATGGATGCAGGGATGGATGGATCAACTGGTGAGTGGGCGAGCAAGTGGGTGGGTGGATGGATGGCTGGATGGATGAGTAGATGGACAGATAGATAGATGGGTAGATGGAGGGTGGATGAGAGATAGATGGATGAGAAGATAAATGGGTTCAAGGAATGAATCAATTGGTAAGTGGGTGGGTAAGGATATTAGGTCACAGGAGGAGAGGCCAGTACAGAAGCAGGGAGAGAGTCTTACTTCCTCTGGTTGTCAGTCAGTGTAATTCCCTGGGCAGAAACTTTGAAGTGAACGATGGTGGCAGCCGGCGTGGGATCAGCAGCCAGTGTCTCAGAAGTGGCTTTGGAGATGGCCTGTGGCCCAGTGAGTGACTCCATGTCCACAGAGTTGACGAAGAGCACGTTACAGGCTGGAAGAAACCCAACCAAGGAGGGATTGTGGGATCTAGAGCAGGCGAGGTCGATCCCCAGGTCCTCTCTTTGGGGAGGGGGTAGCAGATGAATTTCAAGTCAGCCTCAGGCCATGGCATCTACACACAAAAATGTGTGGTGCCCGCCTAGAGACACTGGGTCTAGGAGAGATGCCCAGCCTGCACCTGCAGGAGGGGCCAGGGCAGGGAGGAGGACAGGCCGGGGGGGGCGGGGATCTGGCCTGGTGTGGCCACTCACCTGCTCCTTGCTTCAACAGGTCAGTGGTTGAGTTGGCAGGGCCTGAGCTATCTTTCGATTCATCTGTGGGGTCTGAGACAAAAATTTAACTCAGCTGGTAACTAAAACTCTAGAGCTGGAAAGCAGCACAAGTCTGGCTGGGCCGAAGGTGAGCTCTGCAAAGACTTCGTGCAACAGATACGGCTTTTCATGTCCGGCCCCGGCCGCCGGCACGTGCACGTCCAGGTGGAACGTTCAGTACTTGCTCTAAGTATGCACTGCACGGGATGAGTGCTTTGGAGTCCAACAGAGCCGGGATCAGACCCGGAGCCCAGCACGGGCTAAATGTCTATGATACGGAGACGATGACGACAGAAGCCATTTCACTGGGCTTTTCGGCTGTTCCGCGTACAGTGTTAGCCCAGAGCTTGGCATAAAGCAAGCCTTCAAGTGGCAATGGCTGTTGTTGTTGTTTGCATCGCTACGTCTGTGTGGATCAATAAACGCCCTCCTTCGTTAAACCGCTACTGCAGCACCACTATAATTTCCATGTTAACGGGAACTGAGAATTGTTTACACCAGGGTTTCTCCGACCTCGGTGTGCAGGATTGTTAAAACACAGATTGCTGGACCCCACCCCAGAGCTTCTACCTAGGTGAGGCATGAGGACATTTGCACTTTTAACAAAGTCCCAGGGGTGCTGCTCCTGCTCTACTTGGAGAGTATTTATACAATGTAAATATCAAACAGTTTTATAATTGCGGAATCACTCTGGTAAATTCCGTAGAAATATACTTTAATTAGTGTCTATCTAAATTGTGTGGTTAATAATGCTATTTACGTCGTATTTGAACTTTTAAGCTAATAATGGTGGTCAATTACCATTAATAATTAAATGAATCGGATGCATAGAAATTGTCGAATAGTATTGGAGTTTTCCTGGGTGGGCAGAACCCCAGGAGTGCTGAGAGAGGCTGGGAAGAAAGTCCCAGAGGCACTTCTGACTATCCTGGCATTTAACAGAGAGGGTAGGGAGAAGGCACCTCAGTTCCTAGTTCCTAGACTTCAAGCTCAGGGCCAAGCATATTTCCCTCCTGTGGGCCCTGTGCCCTTGGGGGCTGGGAAACAGAAGCCTGTGCTGCGACGAGTTTCAGGGGTGCATCTGCCATCCTCCAAAGAGAAGCTGAAATCTTCACCGGCCCCAGTACCTCACTCAGATTCTCGCCCTGGGTCTTGAGGTTCTGGGTTCCATTCAGACTCTTCCCACAATGGAAACGGGGTCTGCTCTTCCCCATCGGCTCCAAGTCCTCAGGCAGGGAACACCCTCTCAGCCACGCACACTCGAAACTCCTGGGACATCTTACCCTCCCCTTTCCTTCCCTCACCATGCGGAGCCCAGCCACCCCTCCTCTAAGCAATCCCTTGTGCTCTGTCCCCTCCATTAGGACCAGCCTCCCACCCTGGAAGTCCCCATGACCTAAATCTGCCTTCTTCTTCCCCTTCCTTGAGCCCTGCCCACTGATGCCCATGCCATCCTCCAGGCCCCAGTCCTCCCCGTGACTGTCTCCTACTCCTAGTGCCTCCTCCGAAATGAGGCTTATTCTAAGGATTCGGTCTGAGTTTCTTTAAGCCTCTGGAGAATTTTCCAGAACAATGTGGCAAGTCAATTATGTACATTCCTGGAATTAAGCTTTTAATAAACGTTGCCTTTCTTTTAATACCGAAAAAGGGGGAGTGGTTTTGAGTTTCCCCAGACTGGCAAAGTGACTCGTATCCTTCAACCTTGGCCTGCGTTCTGGAGTGGCTGGCAGGGCTGAGACACAAGGGAGGCCAGCTCAAGGGCGCCCTGGCAGAGCAAGGAGTCTCAGGTTCCTACCTCGGTTTGGAATGACCAGCCTGCAGGGCAGAGCCAGTGGGATGATGGAGTGCTGGTAGACCAAGGCAGAGAGGGATCCTGCAATAGGAGGAGACAGGATGTCAGGGGCAGCATCACCAGGAGTGGGCCAAAAGCACTGCAGAAGCGCCCCCCACCCCACTCCTCTAGCCACAGTCTGGCTTCTTTATTACTCTCTCATCATCTCACCAACAGAGCTGAAAGTCCCCTCCTTCTTTGTTAGCAGGACCCAAAGGAGAAGATTCCAGAAGCTCATTCTAGGAGTCACGAGGTTACCTAACGACTCTCCTTTGTAGAAAGTTACTCCCAACATCTCTCCTAAGTCCCGCCCCTCTCAGGACAGAGCAGCAGAAGATTCAAAGAATCAGGGACTCAAATCCCAGCTCGGTCACTTGTGAGCCATGTGGTCCTGGGTAAGTCTAAATTCTATGAACCTCAGTATCTTCACGCATAAAATGGGACCATGGCACCCCCAAGCAGGATCGCCGTGAGACCAGGAGTAATATAAGGGACCTAGACGGTGACTTTCACATAGTAAGTGGTCAACAGAGGCTGCTATTGTTATCGTTGCTGTTCAGATTATAATGACAACCAGTGGCAGTGGGGGAGGATTAATATGAAGGGATCTGGCAGGGTGAAGGAGCCCCAGTACAAGGGAAGGGAAGCCACCATTCATCTTCTCCGCTGCACCTACAACAAGGCCTGGCAGAACCTGTGGCAAAGGAACCTGGGACAGGCCTGAGACACCACAGACCAACTACGGGGACACAGGTTGCGGGACATCTCACCAAAGTTTGGCTCATTGGGGCACCCCTTGAGCTTGACTCCTCTAGGGCCGGTCTCTATCAGGAAATGTCTCACCAGCTCATGGGTCATGTCCCCTGGGATAAAAAGAAAGAAATGAGGATTAGTCACTTTTCAGGGCGCCCTCCCACCACCTCCCAACACTGCTTCATAACTTCACAGCATGCGGGGTACGACAGGAGAAAGGTCGTAGAGATAGTGTGGCCAGAACCCTGAAATGGAGCAACCAGCACTCCCTCCCACACCTTAAGGATACAAATGAGGCGTCCCAATACCTGCCTTCCCTGTTCTCTGACCCCCACCATCACCTAGGTTCCCTCTGCTGAAGAGTCCGATATAGCAGGGTCCAGCTCCCACGAGAGAATTAGAGACCTGACCAGGCCCCAGGCTCTTCCCGCACCTCAGGGTTTGAAGAAACCTTACAGGTTACCTGGCCCTGAGGCCCCACTTAAGCAGATGCTGTTACCTTTTTTATTCTGCTGCATAATGGTCGGAGGGGGCGAGGACACCTTCATGGCCAGCCCGTAGGCCCCTCGGAAGGAGTGACTGTCACGGATGATGAAGGCCCCTGGCTCCTGGTCCTTCAGGAGTGCGATGGCTGAATGGGAAGGGGTGAGGACGGAAGAGGAGATAAGAAATTGCTGCACTGGCTCTACGTATCATCAGGCCTCTGGAGCCTCACTCTTTCTTAGAATCCAAACACTCCTAAGGCTCCTCCTATACCAAAGCTGGCAATTTTTTTTCTGTAAATGGCCAGATGTAAATATTTCAGGCCTTGCAGGCCATGCAATCTCTGTTGCAACGACTCGGCTCTGCCTTTGCGGCACAAAAGCAGCCACAGACAGTACATAAACCAACAGATGTGGCTGAGTTCATTAAACCATGTTTACAAAAACAGGCGGCAGTCTGGATTTGACCATGGTCCATAGTCACCCGTGCCCTGTCCTACATCCACCCGGACTTTCCTTGGGCGCTAAGGCACACCTCATCTCTATCCCCACAATCCCAACCGTTTTCTCTGTAAAATGTGCAAAACGCTCCCACATCATGCAGATGGAAAGCGCAGGTTCCCTATGATCTTGTCCGGCTTTTTACTTTGCCCAGAAAACCAAGACTCTGCTGCTGTTAAAAATCCTTCAAAGGAGCGTCTACCACCACTGCTTCTGCTCCCCCACACTTCACCTGGGGGTCACTCTTCCTGCCTGACCTGGATCCCAGCCCCTCTCTGTGACCACCACCTACGGCAAAGAGGAAGGAGTCTGCTGAAGTTCCTTGCCCAGGGAAGATGTGGCGGGCACAGCTAGCTGTGACCTTGGATGGACTCTAGTCCCCTACAGCACTCACCTTGCTCTCTAGAGATCTCAGGCTTGTACCAATACTTGGAAGTGTCCTGGACAAATTTCACTTTAGCCCGGGTCTCCGGGCTATTGTCTGAAGGAGAAGGAGGAGAAAAAAGAAAGAATAGTTACAAGTTGAATTATGACCTCCAAAAGCTACGTTAGAGTCCTCATCCCAGTATCTGTGACTGTGACCTTATTTGGGAGTCTTTGCAGATGTAATCAAGTTAAAATGACGTCATGCCGGATTAGAGTGGGCCCAATCCAATATGACTGGTGTTCTCATAAGAGGAAAGAGACATAGACACAAGGGGAAAGCACCATGTGAACATGGAGGCAGACAGACATTGGAGAGATGCATCTCTCAGCCAACGGAAGCCAAGGATTTCCAGCAAGCGTGAGAAGCTAGAAGGCCTCTAACAGACTGCCCCTCAGAGCCTCCCAAAGGAACCAGCTCTGCTAACACCTCAAGTTTGGATTTCGGGCCACCACTGCTGTCACAGAATAAATTCTTTTTTTGGGGGGTGGGGGGGAGGAGGCGCCCCTTGGTTGACCTCACAGATTGCAAGGACCTTCTCAACTTACAATCCCTTACTTTTTATTTTTTATCTTTTTACACCTACAGCACCGGGTCTTCCTAGGTGGTCTCCCATCCGAGTACTAACCAGGCCCGACCCTGCTTAGCTTCCGAGATCAGATGGGATCTGTCTTAAGACATAGGAAGCCTGTGGTGCTTCGTTATGCTGGCCTAGGAGACGAACGCAAAAAGTCAGTCTCCTCAAACATCATCCGAGTATTGCTAAGAGGGACCTGAGCAGCTTTCTCATCCTTTTACTGTCCTCCACCAGCCCTCACGGATCACAGAGCTGCTCTCTTGTCGAAGAGCCTGGTATGGCCTTCTCACGGAACCAACGAAAGCCCTGCTCCACCCCATCTCCCCCTTTCTCTAGAAGCGTCAAACTGAACCCTTCTTGCAGCTTCTCTCCCCACCTCCAGCCCCTTCCTTTCTTCACAGGCTCAACTTCTCAACCGTATCATAACATCCTTGAAGATGAAGGCAGAAAGATGCTTTTCATCTGCTCCTCTCCACCCCCTCTTCACTCCCTATGTGGAAAGCCCATTGTATAGGGCGAAAACCATCACTCCCACCCGGGACAAACAGGGGAAGGCTTAGCCTAGAATTTAGAAGCCATCTACTGTGGGTCACACACTCCACTCCTCTGGTCCGCAGACCCTTTGCGGACCAGGGGTGACTTCATAGGACGTGAGGCACTAGAAGGAGTTCCGAGAGCATCTAGTCCAACCGTTTAACCTTACAAGTGAGGAAAGTGAGGTTCGGAGAAGGGGAGTGATCTGCCCAGGTCACACTTGTAAGACCTTCCCAGTCGACACAGGAGCCGGTTCGGTACCAGCTACACTGTATCTCGCCAGTAGGTACTAGGATGTGCGACCCTCGCTCTCTAACCTCTTCCTTCATCTTTTGGCAACAACAACAAACAGAAAGGGGGATGGGCGAAGAGGAAGGAAGGTGTATTCCACTTCCACACGTTTCCTCTCCTTTCTTTAGAGACAGGCTGGAGCAGAGGAAGCCTGTGCTAACGACGCTGTAAAGCTCAGGGCTCTGTGTCTAGAGCTTAGTCAATTTCAACGTATCCACGTATCCCTTAAACTCTGCTAACTTCTGGGATCTGTCTCCGGAGGACAGTGAGGGGGCAAGCAGGTCGGCTCCCTTTCCTGGCAGCTGTGCAGTGAGGAGGGCCCCTGGGGTAGGCAGCTGGACTGTGCAACCGTTGCAAGCTGCCTCTCTCTGCTCTGAAGCCACAGGCCCCCGCTGATGCTGGGCCTGTCTGATGATCTGTCAGAGGCGGCTACAGCTCCATGTGCCTTCCTGTGTTGACTCCAGTGGCTATTTTAAGCAGGGAAGATGGTGGGAAACAGGAAATGTCCCAACTACTAGAAGTTTTGCATCTTCCAGGGAGAGAAGCTGGGAACCAGATGTCTCTGGTGGGCAGCAGGAAGCAGGGGAGTGCAGAGGCGCTGTAGGTGTCCTGGCTTGGCAGGCTCAGGGCAGGACCTGGGAGTGACATATTGAGAAGCTGGGCTGCTGGGGCCCAACCCAGGCTGCCCAAAACATTCTCAATAGTCTTTGAATGCCTCGGGACCACAGGGCCTCTCTGCGCACAGACAGTTCCAGGTCTGGATGAGAAGCTGCAGATCAGCTGAGGCCTTGACCTTTGTGTTTAGATAACGAGCTCTCTAAGGAGAAGCAGAGAGGCTGAATTCTGGTGATGAGTGAAGAATTCAGTGTGCAAACCTGCACAAGCTTTAGTGAAGCTGGGTTGGTAGAAACTAGACTTCAGTGAAATGCTCAGCCCTTGGCTTGTCCCATATCACATCTGGCTGCCATATCTATTATAGTGAGTAAAGTCAGGATCAGAAGGTGGGAACAAAGGGCTGGCAAAAGGTATGGAAGAAAGGTCCAGGTTTGAAAGAAAGACATGATAAAACAACTCCAATAATGCAACTCCGAGAGCATTTGCTTTGGGTAGTATGGGCCTGGAGTGGCAGCCTGGCTCTGCCATTTGTTAACTATCGGACCCTGGATAAATGACTGGGCCCTCCGAGCCTCAGTCGCATTGTGTTATGGCTGTGAGGAGGAATGAGCTAGCATTCAGCTCAGAGCTCGGCACACAGCCTGTGTTCAACAAGCGGTAGCGGCTGTGACAGTGATGATAATCGTGACAATAATGCTATCATTATTATTTTCATCATCGTCATTATCATCATCATCATCATCATCATTGGCATCTACATCCTCCTCCATGCCCTCCCAGCCCCCACAACCACAATGCATTTACTTTACGTCCACCTTTAACTCCCATTATACAGATAAGGTAACCGAGGCCCACAAGGCAGTGATCCACCCACAGTGTATCTGCCAAGAGGCTATCAGAACAGAAGCCCTAACTCGTAGACTTAATCCGTCAGCAGGAGACATGGAGGTGGAAGGAGAGGCCCACCTGGCATGGAGTACTTGGAGAAGTCAGGCAGAGTATGAGAGAAGGAGACGGTGCTGCCCCCACTGGGACTGGACATGCCGCTGGCGACAGGCGAGGAGGACACCTTCCCGTTGATGGTAGCATAGTTGGGGAGGCTGCCTGCCCGGTCTCCCATGGACATCCTCCGCTTCTCTGGCAAGGCTGGTGTTGGGCTCGCTTGCCGGAAGGCTGCTGAATCCGGCGAGGGGGAGGTGGCGGGGCTACTCAGACCCGGGTAGTAGGCAGGGGACACGGGGAAGGAGGGCGTGGAAGGAGCCTGGTAGCCGGAGGCACTGCTCTGCCGGGACAGTGTGGGTCTCCGGTCCTCAGGGGTGGAGTAGCCACCATAGGCCACGTGCCGGTCTAAGCTGGGGCTTCCAGGAACCACAGATCCAGATCCTCCCAGGTGCCGGCCCAGGCTGGGGCTTCCAGGGCTGGCTATTGTGTTGCCATGCAGACCGGAGGCCAAGTTGCCCTGGTGGGTTCCCGGGTGCCGGCCCAGGCTGGGGCTCCCTGGAGTGGTGACCACACTGCCATGGAGGCCTGAGGCCTGGTGGGCCCCAGGGTGCTGGCCCCGGCTGGGGCTCCCTGGAGTGGTGGCCACACTGCCATGGAGGCCTGAAACCTGGTGGGCCCCAGGGTGCCGGCCCAGGCTAGGGCTTCCTGGAGTGGTCGCTGCACTGCTCTGGGGGCTGGAAACTGTGTGGCCCATCACCTGGCGGTGGCTCAAACTGGGGCTGCCAGGGGCAGCCATGCTGGGGTTGATGGCTCGGCGACCAAAGCCAGGGCTCGGGGGAGTATTGGTGCCCACTGTCCTCTGGCGTGCCTGAGGGCTCCCGGGTACCGTGTGGACGCCGGGCACGCCGAACTGAGCCCGGGCCTGGCTTTCTGGGGAGCTGAACTGCTGCAGTGAGTAGTCGGGGCTGCTGTAGCTGCTGCCCACGGTCGGGAGAGGAGAAGAGCTCTGGTAGCTTCTCTGCGCAGAAGGGCTGGGCTGGCTCAGGCTGCCGGAGCGGAAGCCGGAATCCAGCAAAGGCTGGGTCGGTGTCCGGGGGCCCGGGTCACTGCTCTCTCCTGATGGGAAACTCCCCACTGAAGTGCTGCAGAGAGAAAGGGCAGATCGAGATATCGGTAAATGGCATTTAATGAACGACAGGCTTTCAGCGAGCACCCAGACCCCCCTCCCAGCACTAATAGTGACAGTAAGGGCTCCGCTCACACGCACGGGCATGTCAGGGTTTTCACACCAGCCTATGGAACATCAGAAGGGGAAACTGAGGCTCAGAAAGGTGAAGCAAGAGGCTCATGACCACAGGACTCATAGAAGACCAGGGTTTCAACTCAGCTGCGTCTGATTCCAAAGTTTGTGTTTGCCCCACTGCCCTGTGCCAGGTCCTGAACCCACAAGTCAAAGCAAGGAGACATCTTCGGCTGAAACTGAAAGTGGCTGTCCTCGTGTCACCTCCAGCATCACAGAAATGGAAGACTGGAGAGAGGGTCAAATCCCCGGGATCCCATTCCTATTGGAAATGTCCCCACCTTGACTCAGTTTCCTCAGCTGTGCCACCATTCATTATCTTTAGACGTTGAAAGGGTTAGAATTGGGCTTTCATTCCTGGGTAGCTCCAGAAAGCAAAGCAAAGCAAGTCTCGGAGAAGGAGATTTCAGCTCATTATAAGGGCAGCTTTCCAGCCGCTGGATCTGGCCACTCACGGAGCAAGCTGCCTGCCGTACATGGTCACGAGACCCCAACCACTAGGAGCATTTAAACAGAGGCCAACTGACCTCCTGACCTGAAAGCTGCGGAGGGACTATTTTCCATTGGAAGTTAGATTGGATGGGCTCCGAGGTCGTTCCCAACTCTAAAACTGATAAAATTTAGCTCAGAGGGAGCTGTACCTGGGGGAGTAGGCACAATCAAAGGTTCTCTGAAGTTAAGTACAAGGCCATAGGGAAGGAGTACCATGCAGTGGCCTGGGAGCTGCGAAACCTGGATTCTGCTGGCAGTCCTCCCACGAGGGAGCTTCGTTAAGATGACCCTGATTCTTTCCCGACACGAACTTCTATCCCTCGATGTCATGGCAGGAGAGTCAAAAGGTGGGAGGGAGCTGGCATAAGCAGCAGCTGCAGGGAGCTGGCAGGCAGGCTCTGCACCAGGAGCTCCTTAGGGGTGGGGTGGGGTCCTTGCCTAAGACGATGGGCCAAAGCCTGGAGCTGGAGACAGGGAATCGTGAGGCCGGCCGGACAGCCCCACATGTGCCGGCTCGAATAAGCTCACGTCCCCCAGGGAATGTGAGGTAGGCGGTGGGGGTGGCAGGCAAGAGCCTAGGGCAGGGAGAAGTGAGGGGCCAGGCTAGGATAAAGGCCACCTCACATCCTAGAAGCGGCCAGAGCAGAGTGGCCACTTTCCGGTAGGAATAACCTGGATTTTGAGAAATGGGAGGAAATGTGAGGCTAGATGGTGTGGGGCTGGTGGGAGACACTGAAACAGAGTCTGAAAGATTAACCCTGGAGGAGAAACGTTAGCTTCCTGAGTCCTGAAAAGAGCCAACACCATGGCAGGAAGAAAGTGAGTGAGAAACAGTGAAAACTTCTTGATGTCAGGGCTGCCTGACCCCAGTGGTGGTGACTGGGCAGGTGAGGAAGACCCCCTTCCTTTAGAGGACTGCGCCCTCTGCCCAGAGGCAGGCCTCCCAAGAAATGGAGCTGTCTGCCCGTCAGGAGGCTTGGGAGGGGGCAAGATAGACTGGGGGTGCAGGCTGGGCTTACGGTTTCAGAATTCTTAGAAGCCAGGAGAAAACTCCCTCTGCTCACCCCGCCACATGCCCCAACCTGGGAGGGGTGTGTGGCCCTGGACCAATGTAGGGCACACAGCAAACTCAGGCCATCCCTGGCCTGCGGATGTGTGAAGAGGTGTCGAGTACTTCCTGGCCCCTGGGAGCCCTGGCGAGGGAGGGAGCGGACGCGGGAAGGGGTGGTCAGTGGCAGAGCCTCTCCTGAGGGTTCTGGCTGGGGCAAGTTTCTCCTCCCTCGCCTGGTACCCTATGCCCTTCCTGGGCTGACTTCAAGCTCCCTCTCCTATGTCATCTTCGCCCTTCTCTGTCATTAAGCCACCCCCACTAGCCGAGCAGCTTCTCACCGTACCCAAATGTGGAGTCCTCCCTCTTTAGAGCCCTCCTCTGCCCATTTCTAGGCTTTCCACTCCGTGATCCACTCAGGAAGCCAGCCACACCCCCAGCACTCAGCGGCGACACTCCTCACCTGCGGCTGTGAGCCCTCAGCACCGCACCCCCCAACACATCCACACCCCCAGCCCTCTGCCCTGGCTGTGCTGTCCTTCTAGAATGCCCTCTCTCCCTTCTTCCTCATCTTTCAACCCCCTGCTCATCCTTTCTGGCCTCACCACCAATACCTCCAACCCCAGGCATCCTCCCTGTACCCCGAGCCAGAAATCACGGCCCCTTACTCTGAGTTTGGAGCCCTCCGATTATGCATCTGCTTTGGGCATGTCTGACTCCTCCTGTGATGGACACCTTAACCCAGTCTGGGGAAAAGGACAGAGACGTGGGCTCTGGACCAGACGCCTGTGGTCTGAATCCTGTTTCTGCTACTGTTTAGTTTCAGAAACACGAGCATCTACTTTGCTTCTCTGTACCTCAGTTTCCTCTTCTGAAACGTGGAAGTGATAACAGCGCTCACCTCTTAGGATTGCCACCAGGTTTAATAAAATAGCCATAGAAAGCCTTTAGCAAAATGCCTGATGTATAGAGAAAGCATTTTAAACTGGGGGTAGGGACTACTCCTGGTTCACCTTCATACCCCCCACTCCTTCCAGCACACTCCTGGATGCTGGAATTGAATTCAGCCTGGGGGTTAGAGCAGATTCATCCTCAAGCTCCCCACAAGATGTGGCACTGGGCAGCTGCTCTCTCAAGGTGCCCTCATGAGCCAGTTTTCCAGGGACAGCAACCTGGATGTTGTTTCTGCCCGTCCACACCCTGGGCAAATCCAAGCGGCCTCACCCATGCTAGCCCGGGTCTGAACTCTCACCCCCATGTGCTCCTTCTCCCCACTCACCTGTCAGCGCTGAGGATGGGGCTGCTGGTGGAGAGGGGGCTGGGGGAGACAAAGGAGCCACCCAGGGTCCCGTTTCTCAGGAGCATCTCATGGCCATAGGCCTGGGCAGCTGGGGCGCTAAAGCTCTTGGGCTCAGGGTCCTGAGCTCGGGGCCCAGCCACCGCCGTCCGCACCACCGACTCGACATAGCTCCGAGGCTCTGGAAAGGGCAAGGAGACAGACTGAGCACAGACTGATGGGGCGCAGTGTGGACCCCATCCAGCCTGCCAGGGAACCCGCCTCTCCAGTGTTCAGCCTGTGGGGACAGCCCCAGAAGGACAGCCAAGCACGCAGAGGGCACTTCTGCCCATGCCCACCCCTCTTCCCAGCACCTTGGAGAAGCTATAGGAGGCCCCAGAGAACTTTAACCACAGCCTCACTCAGAGAGGCGTCTTTGAAGTGGACTCCAGCTCTGCCTCTAAACACAGCCATCATAGGATCTCAGCCCACGCCTCCCCCACACCCCGCCACCTCGGCTGGGAGGCCATCCACAGCTGGCATCCCCCTTAGCTGCGTCTTTTCTTTGAAGACTCCATCCCCTACCCCTTGCCCCTCAGGCCCTTCTAACTGCCCCAGGCACCACTGGAATCTGGGCCATACAGGGACCCAGAGGGCCAGCCGGCCCTGCCCTATCCCAGGACAGTGCCAGGGTTTGCACGGGCTCCACTCCACGCCCAAGATCCAGGCCTGTGCCGGTGAGTCACGCTCAGCCCCTTCACACCCAGACACACCCACCCCCTTGCCTGATACACTTAGCATTCCTCCCGAGACTGACACCATTATCCCCACTTGGTGTTCAGAATATCCTAAGAGGAAGGTCGGGGGGAGGATAGGCACCAGAAAGGCCATCTTACACATGAGGATGCTGAGGGCTGGAGGGTGAAATAACTGGAGGCCCAGCCAGGAGCCAGACCTCTTGACTCCCAGCCAGTGCTTGTCCAACGCCTCCTCTGAGGCCAGCCCCAAAACTAACTCGATGTTAAACAGAGAGAAGCAGCAGGGTGCCCTGGGTTTCTCCAGGGACATGATGAGGGGTGGATGACATTGCTGCCACCTCCATTTCTGGCACCAGTTCCGTCTCCCTCAAGAGGGACGTGATTGAGCACAGACCCACACTCTGCCTGCAATTAGGGCATCTGCTGAAACCAGCCTGAGAAACTGAAGAACTGAAGAGTCAGTGCAGCCCCAAGCAGGCCAGGCCCCTAGGGCCTTTGTTGGCCAAAACTGTGCTGGCCACTAAGTCCAAGAATACCCACCCCCCCTCGCCCTGAGCCCAAAAATAAGCTTACTTTGGAAGGAACTCGATCACAAAGGTGTTATGGGGCACAGCCTCTTGGGCATGGCTTCTGAAGTGGCCCCAGAGCCTAACATCCTGCACCCAGGCCCGGAGGCCTGTGGACAGGGAGAGGATGGTCTTTCAGAACAGGGCCCTTTACAGAGAGGTCTGGGACAGTGGGGAGAGGGTGGAGGGGGAGGGGGAATCTGTGTACAACTTCAGCCCGAGGCTGCCAGTCTGTCTTCTAGTTGTCACACAGAGTTCCCTTCAGCCAACAGCAGTGAGAGTGGATGGGGGTGGGGCAGGATGTCTGCAAAGGGATGATCTGTTCCAGGTACGGGGTGCAGGGTGATGTAGCACCAGCCCCTCGGTACCCAAAGCTGGAGTCCACATGGACAGAGGCCAGCAAGGCCACCTCCAGAGCCCCCTCAACCAGCCCAGGCCACCCACACCCACCTCCCAGAAGCCCCAGGCCTCATCCATTCCAAAGGCATCGATTCTGTGCCATCTGTGCCCGAGGCCCTGCTGGAGCCGGGAGATGCTAGGACACCCGCCGACCCGAGGCAGACACACTTTCTGGTAAAGGACCTGACGGTGAACATTTAGGCTTGGTGGGCCAGACGGCCTCCATCGCAGACACTCAGCTCTGTACGGCAGCATGAAAGCAGCCAGACAACCGTACACGAATGAAGGAGGCTGTGTTGCCACGAAACCGTCATTACCAAGATTGCCGACCCCTGAGCTGACGCAGCTCCTCAGCCCAGAGAAGTAGAGTGATCCGACCCAGGACACATGGCCAACCGGTAGCGAGGGATGGACGGTCTCTTGGTTCTCCATGCTGGCTCCGTGTGGCCTAGAGGGGGGCCACAGCCTCACGGGGCACCCAAGGCTGGCTCCTACCCACCAGCCAGAGAAGAGCCAACTCCATCAATAATGATAGAAATAGCAAATAGTTACATGAGGACAGTAGGATTTGGAGAATATAAAGATCTTGACCTGGTCACACAGAAGCAAGTGGCAGGGTCAGCCCTGGACCCCAGGCAGTCCTCTGGCCCACTGGCCATATGGCCAGCTGAAAATTAGGGTGCTGATAGTTTCAGTGTGTCTTTAGCCTTAGGGACTAGTTCCATGCCCGGGGTAACCCAACTTGGCAGAAGGGACCGTCAGACAGGGACTCGCACCCACAGAAACAGTAACGAACACCCAAGGCCAGAGCCCACCTTCTCCACCCATCCCTCACTCCCTCCAAAAATTCCTCCTGGCACCCCTTCTCTCCCACTCAGAGACAGCAGTGAGGTCCATCCACCCCCTGGCCACCCCGGGCTCCTTGCTGATCTGTATTTGGGCACCTCACTCAGCGCCTGGCACCTAGTGGGCCCTCAATATGTGTCTGTCCCACCAACTAGCAGATGCATGACCTGTAGCAGCCAGCCCCACCCAGAGAGAGGAGCATCACAACCAAGACCTAAGAGACACACATTCACTTGTTCTCATTCCCTGGAGCTCCTGCCAACCCCAGAAGCTCAAGCTAAAACCCACATGGATGACCCCTGAAGTCTGAGCCCCCTCCCACCCATGACGCCCCCCTCCCCCCAACCTCCCATCGGGGCTGGGGAAGCAGAGCCCTTTCACTCAACCTCCGCTCCTCACAAACTCAGAGCAGGAGGGGCCTCTGGGAAGTTTTTTGGGGAAAAATATCAGTTTTCCCAAGTTTTCAGACTCCGATTTCCATGTCGAAAATGCCTCCTTGTCCTATCTACTTCTCCCTCTCTCCTCCCAACCTCAGGACAACGTACAACTTGTAGGTCCCCCTTCTTTCTCCTACTGGAGGGGCGACCTGGGAAGAGCTGCTGAAACTTTCTGGGACTCAGTGTCCTCATCTATAAAACGGGGATGAAAATACCCACCTGCCCAGCCAGGATCAAGTGGTAAGAGATGGGAAAGTTCCTTCTAATTCTTTCTTGTTCATTCCAATTAGCCGTGTACAAGCAGCCCCACCCTTGCCAACCTGTGCCTGAGCCCTGTGTATGCCCGCCTCTCTCCACCCCTCTCTCCTGCTGTTTTCCTCCTCTCCTCCAATCCTGGAGCAGCTGTGCTCAGAGGCAGTGGGGTTGGGAAGGGCAGGAGAGGTGGGGCCGGGGAGGGTGCTTCATGCAGAACATTCCAGGAGTCCAAACCCATTCCAAGTGGCTGTTGGAGGCTGACAGCAGCTGGAGACCCAAGAGTGACTTGGCCTCACCAGGCTGGGGGCATTGTTGGCTCTTCACCCGCACCCCAAAGTACATTTTCTACCTCCCAGAAGGGTTTCTCTGCCTGGAGAGAAGGGGCCTGCCCACTCCAAGTAAAGGAGGACATGTGGGTGGGGGAGAGGGAAGATGTGAAGAGATCCGAGAGTCCAATATGGGTCCCCAAAAGTTAGGATTTCAGAACTTTTATACTCAGACCTCTCCTCTGAGATCCCATTACACCCTGTTTCCACCCCACTCAGCGCTCTATATTATGCTGAAATTGTCTTTACACCTCCCTCCTCACCAGGCTCTCTCACACTTTATACCCTTAGTGCTTAGTACAAGACCTGGCACATAGTAGGTGCTCAATAAAGGTGCATGACTCAGCACCGCCCTAAAATCCCAGACGCCTCAGTACACCCATCGCCAAGGGTCTCAGAGCTGGAAGAATTCCCGGGGCGGGGGTGGGGGGGGCATTTCTAGTCTCACGTCTTCCTTCATGGCAAGTCAGTCCCAACTAATTGTCTGGACAAACAGAACCGAACCTGAACACCCTCTATTCCCATTCCTCTGGGCAAGAAGTTCCAGTCATTTCTTAGCCTGTGTCACCGCTGGGAAGATATTCTTATGTTGCCCTCATGTGTTTACTGATGCAGGCTTTCTTTCTCTCCTTCCTTCTGAAGAGTGCCCAGTCCCCGTATCCAGTAAAGTCACTGTCCTGTGTTCAGAGGTCGTGACCCGTACAATCACACGGAAAGGGGCAGCCTCCCCGTGCTGAGCCAGAGGAGGCTTTCAGCCATGCCCCTGACTGTGAGCCTGCACAAGCCACTTAACATCCCTGAACGTCATCTCCCCGTCGGTAAAATGGGGTTCCTGTCACCTTGCTCTAAGAGCTTCTGTGATAATTAAACAAGATGATGTGTCAAATGACCACGCGTGGTCTCGCCCTTGCCCGTTGAACCTCACTCTGTACCACACTCCACCTCGAGACTCCTCGTTCCAGCCTCCAACTCCTCCTTTTTCTCAGCCTCACTAACTTTGCAGTTCCTAGAAAAAACATACTGTCGACTCCCACCCCAGGGCCTTTGCACATGCTCTTTTCCTTCATATGGAAGGCTCTTCTCCCAGCCCAGTCTCACCAAATTAACATCATTCACCCTCAGGTCTCACTTCTTCAAGCCAAGGTCAGGGTCTTTGCCATAAGGCCTCATAAAACTGCATCCCTTCCCTTCCAAACACTTATTTCGATATGTAATGCTGACTGACTGTTAATTCTGACTCCTGTCATGCATACGCTCCACGCAATTAGGAACCAGTGATGCTGCTTATCATTATATCCCCAGAGCTTGGCACTGTGCCTGGCACATAACAGGCACACAAAATATGTATTAAATGAATCAATAAATGACCAAATGAATGTAAAGCACCTTGAACGGAGCAGATTCCCCTAACGTATTCTTTTCCCCTAGCTGAATAATTCTGCCTCTGACCATTTTTCCTCATAGCCATCTTTTTCTGAATTTCCCATCAAAATGTCAGCAGGGGAAGCAAGCAGAGCTTCAGAATGTGTGCTTCAGCCTGACCCAGGAGGCAGCGCACGAGTAAGGAAAAACAGAGCTGGCTGCCCACAGCCTTGCTCCCTACCCCCCACCCCCCACGGCCCAGGCCACCACAGTAATTCTGACCCCCACGCTGGAATCCTAGGGCATGGTGCCTGGACGCAGGAGGAAGGCTTTGAAATGGACACTCAACTAGGAGACAGGAGACCGGTAAGTCCGATCTTGGCCCTACTGCCTCCTATGACCTTGAGTAGATGTGGCCACCCTTACCCTGCAACACGACCTCAGCTCCACAGCTGAGGAAACGGTGAGTGTGGCAGGGCTGACCCCTAAGAACCTTCACCTTCTAGCTATGGCTCCAGGACAGACAGGGGCCGGTCAGAGGGCTCAGTCTTGTAGGCTGAGAATCATTTGTGAGCCCGACGGGCAGGTCTGAGAGCTCAGTCCTGTAGATGCTGGCTCCTCTGAAGTGTCACCCCACAGTGGGAAATATAACAGGCAGGGCCTGACACGTCAGCCTATGGGATAATCTACCTCAGCCCTTCTTACCAGAGAGGGTTTGAGGCCCCACAAGTCTGTTGAAGTCAGTAACCAAGAGGAGAACATGGATGGGCATCTGACACACACGAATGCTGGCTCCAGGTGCACACTCATTCTAGACTCCTGTCGCAGCTTCCCTTCTCTGTTGGAGACCAGCAGCCAGGAACACGCCACAGCTCACCCTGTCCTAGAATTGGCTGCTGGGGATGCCCTGTTCTGCAACCCCCATGCAGCCCGGGGTGGTTGCCTGAACTCTGGCTGGATGAGGGCAAAGCTTCATGAAAACTCTGGCCATCTTACCTAGTGGACGGCAGATTCAGAGAGGCACAGCCCATGCCCATTTGGGGAGCAGAAAATCAAGGTGGTAAAGTACAAAAGAAATTAGGAAGCGGACTTAAGAAAACCAGACAGAATCTTCAAAGAAACCAGCCACATGAAACGAGGGCCCAGGTGGGAAGTCAGAACATCTAATACCTCGGAGCTAGAAGGTGCTTCGGCACCACCTTGTCCAAGCCCTCCTGGTAGAGATGGCTTGAACCACACCCAGATGCCACAAAACCACACACACAAGCCACCCACGCCGGCACCCCCTTAGTTCACCTGCTGCTGAGTCATCACTTGAATTCCGTTCCTAATAAGTCAAAGGCTTTCAACCAGATTACATACATCCCCTCTCTGCTTCCCCATGCACAATGTGGATGGAGCTCATCGAAATTAGGGGTTAAGCCGAGACACAGACATGCTAACTCCTTGAAACTGTCCAAATTATGTACATGATGTCTGGAGGCACAGGCGTGGGTCTGTAGCTTTTCTGAAATCCCCAAAGGCATCTGAGATCCCAGAAAGACAGATTTCCTTCTATCTGTGTTGATAAGAAACCAGACCAGGGCTTCAAGGGGGCAACACGTGACTCTAATAAGACAGAGACTCTGGACAGGGATGACTGACCCCACTCCCGGGAGCATTTGCAATGTTGGAAACACTTTGATTGTCATAACTTGGTGGGTGCAGAGGCCAGGGATGCTTCTAAACGTCCTGTAATTCCCAGGCCAGCCCCCACAAGTCATTGTCCAGCCCCCGAATGTCAGTAGTGCCAAGGCTGAAAAGCCCGCTCTGAGCTCTGCATGTGGCGTACGTCCAGAAAATGCAGTCATGAGCCCCCTCCCTGCATGGGTGGCCCCTCGCCCTCCGAAGGGGCCTCAACCAGCACTATAAGCTCCTCAGTCAACACTTGGGCGATGTCCAGGGTGACAGCTCATCACCGGGGGGTGAGGACCAGGAGGCTATGTGCCTGATCACTTGAGACCTGATTAGCAAAGAGAGCTGCCCCCCAGCCAGCCAGATCAAGCTGTGTGAAAAGCCATTCTCAGACGCAGACAGTGGGAAGCGATGCACAGCAAACCCACGCTTACCTTCAGAAAGCTCTGTCACCTCCTTCCCCCCATCCTCCTCTGAGGGAAGATGAGAAGAGAGGTGGGGAGGGAGGAGAAGCAGGAAAGAGGCAGATCATAAAGAAGAGAGGGAGAGCAAAAAGGAGAGACAGAGAGAGATCAGTTAACAGAGATTATTTCTTGAGAGAGAGAATTTGTTGAGAAAAGGGAGCTGGGAAAGCTGGGGTGAGGCCAGGACAAAGGTGACGCTCCACAGGTGAGAAATGAGGCCCGCCCCGGCAGGACCTCGGGGCTCCAGGGTGGCAGTTTGAAGGCTTCACTCTCAGGAGAAGTAGGCCCTGGCCCGCACGGCTCCACGCGTCCATCACAGCCCTACCCCGGGGTTTCTGCAGGACGTGTCTCAAGCAAGAGTGTGCTGGCCTGGTGAGAGGCAGCCCCCACGCCCTTCCCTCTGGTGACTCTGTGTCCCTGGCCATGCAGACACCTCCTGAGTGGGAGGCTGTGCCAGACCGTGTGTCCATGTGGGTCACACATGCATGCCATTGTGCTCCTACCTGGCAGGATCGATCTTCTGATGACTAAGGAAAAGAAGCCAAGTTGGCCCCCGGAGCCCCAGCCCAGCCCTAAAACCAGCCTAGGGAGCCAGTTTCTGGATGCGGCCTGCTTAAAATGACCACTAAGGGCCCAGGACCCCCCACTTGCTCCTCCCCTCACAGGAAGGAAAGGAGCTGGGAAATGCGACAGGGACACGAGAGGTGTGAGCCTGGGCTCTGTGTGTGTGTGGGCGTGTCTGCACGTGTGTGCACTGGTGTGCATGGGCACAAGTATCTGAACACTGGGGGACAGGGGATACAGGCTTCTGGCAGGGACCTGACCAACTCCAAGTAAACCAAGGCCAGGACTCAGATCCCTAAGTCAGAGCATGCTGGGAGTGGCATTGGCCCCACAAGTCAATGGGCGAGAAGGCTGCAAAGGGATCTACCCCCTTCGACCCCCGAGCTCAGCATGGGCACAAACCCAGGCTGCCGCCTTCTTTTCAAAGGGGTTCTGAGAACCCACTACCTAGGCTCTGAGTAGATCCTGAGGTCCTACCCAGGACCACAGGGGACCTCTGACCCCAAACACCTCCCTCTGGCCTCCCCCACCATCCCCCTTCTAGCCAGAGTCACTCACCACCTGTGGGGTGCAATAGGATGTCCGCTGGGTTGTGGGGTTTCAGGCCCAGAGCAGACAGAGGTGTCTTGGCCAGACCTGGAGGGGAGCGCACTGTGCCAGAAAGAAGCAGGGAGACAAAGGGAGTGAGCCTTATGGTAGGGGAGTGGGAGGGGGGAAGGGAAGGAGGGGAGAGACACCCATAAGTGAGGGTATAGTGGGGAGGGGTGGGCGCAGGAGAGGGATAGAAGAATGAGCCCCAGCCTTCAGGGGTGCTGCTATGGGAAAACCGTGTTTTTCCACAGTTTGAAGGGAGTCAGGATGTGGTGCCCTTGCCCTGGTCCTTCCCCTCAAGCTTAAGAAAACCCTCTGTCCCCAGGCCTTTACTTACTTTTCTAAGGTCCCCTTACATGCCATGGTTTACAGCTGACATGCGGGTTTTTTGGTTATCTCTGACTTTCTCTATGCTACTATCTCTTCCCTCCGATTCTCACTCCCCCACCTAACCTCCCCCCACACATAGTCTTTATAAACAAGGCACTTAGATGGCCCAGATGAGAACAAAAGAAAATGCAGCATCTGGATGGCACATCCTATGAAGGACAGATGGAAGAGAAGGGATAGCCCGCGAAACCATGCCAACCTGCATCCCAAGCTAGCTTGCAGCACAGATCTTTGACCCCCGGCCAAATGTGTCCCTTGCAAAAACCAGAAAGAGAACATTTCTCAGCACGGAGCTCTCTGTGCCCACCAAACCTCAGGGTTCTAGGAGAGAGAGAAGCCCAATCTCCACAATCCTCCGCCAAGAGCACCAACTCCCCGCGCAAACCGCAAATCCCTCCCGAGCCACCTGTCTGGGTTAGAAGTGTCACGTAGCACACAGGTCAGGAAGGGCTGCCAGGCTTTGTCCCACCAGCCAAGGACGAGGCCAGACTCTGAGCTAATCGACAAAGAGGTTGTTAGGCCCAGTCACGAGATTCCTTGGTGGCGGCTGCCACATCTCCTCACATGCCTCCGAGGAGAAGTAAAGAAATGAGCTCTGCATCTCCTATCATGGCCATCTGGAGCCTGCAGAGGTCACGGATCCTGAGGACACACGGCCACACAGAATCCAAGGCTGCCTGGCCCTTCCCCGAGGCTTCCACAGAGGAACTGCAGCCCTCAGCTGTGCAGGACCTACACAGCGGCCCCAGTACCCTCCCTGCCCTGCCTGCCTTCCCCCAAAGACCTAAAGGAAACTAACAATAAATGCAATCTCTCAATGTAAGTAATGCATATAACTTATTTGTGCATGTGCAGGAGTGTGGGTAGGCGTCCATGGGAATGGTGAGACCTCACAGGGGTCCAGTGGGCGGCCCAGTCCTGCACTCACCCCGACTCCATCCTGAGATGCCCAACGGAAGAATACAGCAGAGGGGACGACTGTACCAATACACACACCTAGGCATAGGGCTGGTCTAGGCCTGCATGTCTCTGTCCGTCCCTCTTTTTACACCTGCACAGAGGTTCCTACCATAGACACTTATCCAGCACTTAGTAATCTTTGTCAGACAGAAAGTAATCAATTATAGAAGAATGAGCCTAGCTCAGAGGCTACCATCCATGGAATGACCACGAAGGCTCCTCCGCCCTCATGCAGGGGAGGTTTTTCTTGCTTCCCCGCATGCACCTCCAGCTCCCTACTTGCTTAGGCCCCCAGTCACCAGGATCTGGCCCTTCTGCTGAGGCAGACGAGTGGGTAGCCCTGAAGCCAGGCAAGGCTTTTGCTTCCCCAGAGAATTCTTTGCATTTCTCCGCCTCTGTCCTCTCTCCTAGCCCTGTGCATGGATGAAACCTCTGATTTATCCTCCCCACTGGGTCACCCAGGGCTGGCCGAGGGGAGAAAAAGGAGAACGGGGACAGGAACAAGTGGCAAAACCTAATCCAAGCTCAGCCCACATGGCTTCTGTCCCGGACAGGGTAGTGGCCAAGATCCTGGCTGTTTGGGCTGACAGAATTGGAGCAGGTGTGAAGGTGAAGGGTAAGACCAGGGAGAGACATTCCACAGACTCATAAAAGGCCACGGTGTTGTCTCTTGAGCAAATTGCCCAGGGCTTGCTGTCTAGCATGGTCGCCACAGGCCGCACGGGGCTAGCATGCCCCTGCATTGTGGCCAGTCTGAACGGAGAGCTGTAAGTGTAACACCAGATTGCAAAGATTCATGTGAAACAAAATATCTCAATATATCTTTACCCGTAGAAATGATAATATTTTAGATCTTCGGAGTTCAATATAACCTACTGTGAAAATTCATTTCACAGTTTCTTTTTACATTTTTTAAAAGCCTGAAAAACATCTCATCCGTATTTTTACATTGATTTACCTATAGAAATGATACTATTTCGGATATTTCGGGTTCAATTAAAAAATCCTTAATTAAAAAAAATCTTTAATTTCTCCAGTGTCCTGTTATGCTTTTTGTTTGTTTGTTTGTTTGTTTGTTTGTTTGTTTTTAGAGCCAAAAGAAGAGTTTATTAGAAAAGGGGTAACGCTCCACAGACAGTGTGGTCGGTCTCCTCTCAGAAGCAGAGAGTGAGAGGGACGACCGGGCAAAGGCACTGAGAAGTCCTGTGATGTTTTTAATGTGGCTACTAAAAAACTTTTAAATCACAAACGTGGTTCATGATCTATTTCCATTGGACAGCACGACCCTAGAGAGAACCACGGCTTTCGGTCCCTTCAGCCTCGTGCATGCCCCAGGTGGCACCCAACACAAGTTATGCTGGTGTAAGGCCGGGTCCTGGGGCCACATTCCTCCTTCCACGGGACAGCCAGCCACCAGGAGAACGCATGGCCTGCTCTGGCTCTCTCGCCCTCCCCTTCCTCCCCTCTCACTGGGACGAATGCAGAGCTTGGGCCAGGCCTGGCCAACCCAACTCCAGAGCAACCCCAGTCTCTCCCATCTCTGCTGACTCAGGCTCCTCAAGGGAACCCTGAGTCCTCCGCAACCCAGGACTGTTCTAATACCACTTTCCCTCAAGGGTCTCCTCCAGTCGCTCTTCACGGCTCTTCTACTATGAAAAGGGGACACTGTCCCACTTCTGTGCCCATCAGGATCTTCTCTTGGGGTGAAGGTACCTCTGTGCTTTGGGGATTTGACTGTCCAGTGAGTGCATCAAGGGTCCAAATGAAACGCTCCAGCCTGGAAGCTAAGGATGGCTGGAGCCAATGGCCTCAGTCAGCCTGAGCGTTTCTGGGCCTTTATTTCCTTGGTAGAAACTAAATGAGGTGCCTGGATGCACACAGAAATGGGAGTCAGAAGCAAGCACAAGGGGTTGTCTCAGAGACACAGTGGCAAATCACAAAGAGTCACTTTAGGGAAGGAGATGTTTTGTACGCAGGACGCAAAGACTCTCAGAACTAGGAAAACTCCACACTGTGGGAGCTCAGGGGCTCCCTAGTCTGTCGGTCGGATCCTAAGCCTTCATCTGTTGCATCCTCAGGTGTGTGAATGTGGAGGGAAGACAGGGAGGGAGGGAAGGTGGAGTGAAATGAGCCATAGAGATGGGCAGGAGCAGATTCCTGCTCTGCCAACTTGACTGGCAGCCCCCACCCCAAACCTGGGGCGCTTACACAGGCAGGGGTTGAGACAGGGGCCTAAGGGGACCCAGGGAAGATGGGGCTTAGCAGAAAGCTCTTACCCCCACTGGGCGGTGGGCTGGTCGGAGAGGTTCCCTCCATCTCCTCAAAAGCCTCCTTGTAGCTGTGCAGATGGGGCTGCAGAAGAAGAGCAGAGGGAGGGGAGGGAAGATATGCTAGTGGCATGACCTTGAGAAAAAAGCATTTCCCCATTAACCAGCCCACAAAGCCCCTCACCAGCCTAATCACCCTCCCCAGGTAAACACAGAGGTCAAAGGGTAACTCTTTCCATTCATAGCCCCACCAACTGTCACCCAGAGAACGAAAAATGCCTATTAGCAAGGCCACGGTCCAGCACAGGTGGGACTCAGGAGCTCTTGCCTTGGAAATATTTCAGAAGAGGCCAAGAGAAGGGTCTGGGGGCAGAGGACTCAGGTGCCAGTAGAAGACAAGGAAAAAAAATGATGTGTCCAAAAGCCATTCACAACCAGAATGACTCGGCCTGGATTGTCTCAGACACGGACGACTCGCATCACAATCTTCCAAGAGGCACGTTTTGAATGCAGATTCCTGGGCCTCGACCCCGTGCTAACACGCTAGAATCTCGGAGGTAGATTTTGGAATCCACATGTTAACAAATTCCCTGGTGATTGCTCTGTAGGCTGAAGTTTAAACCCTACTGCCTCAAACTACTGAAATGTCTCAGAAATGTAAATATTTGGCATTGAAATGAGACCTCTGGATAAAACCTTTCATCTAGAAAGAGCTCAAAAACTCTTTGTCAGTCTGTATGATCTGGCTTGGAGCAAACAGACTGAGGTCCCCTTGTCATACCCAGGATTCTTACCACCCTACTCATGCGCACGCTTTAGGGGTCAAGGAGGGGTTTCGGGGTTAATGGAAGATGTGGGGGCATCAAAGCCTTTTAGGGGAGGAAATGGGCTCCAGATTTCCCCATGCCAGAGCCCTAGGGTGAGAATGCAAGGAGGAAAACTTACTGGGTTAATGACAAGTCAGTGCCACCCAGCTGACCATCAGGGTCCTGGAGAGTGCAGGTGGGCTCTGCTACCCCCTGTGGCCCCGCGATGCACCAGAGAACTCACCTCCTTGGGCCGTCCTCCAGGATTAAGAGCGATGGTGAGAGCCAGCTCTGGGGAGACACACTGGACAGGGGAGCGCACCCCAGGGCTCCGGGGAGAGGAGGGTTCTGAAGACTGGTTCTCATACTGTCCATCGCTGGCCGCCCGCCTCCGGAGAGGGGCCGGGGGCTCTGCAGGCTGCTTCTCCCGAGCCTGCACCCCTGGGAAGAACGGCAGGGCAGAGAGGGCAATGAGCATATTATGAGAAAAAGGACTGATCAGGCTTAATTTCCCCAGAGAAAACAGTGCAAGCTCCGGGGCCATGCTGGATCTGGGCCTGCCCCCCCTCTGCATCTCCCCCAGCCTCCTGCTGCCCACACCCTGGGCTTCTCTGCAGGGTGGGGGACCTGCTTACATTGGGCTGGCCTTCACCAGGAATCTACTCCGCACAGAGTTGGGGCCCAGAGCACAAAAGACTGATACAAGAAACAGATGTCAACTCTTTCCAAGGCCTGGAGGCAGAGGGCCAGAGCTTCCAGGCAAATGAGGGAAGGTGGAGGGAGGACAGCCAGTCTCCAAGGCGACTGATCAACCAACAAGCAACATCAGGCCCGTGGGGAAGAACTTTTAGAAAGAGCGAATAATGCATCATCTTGCCAGTGATGCTCCCAAAAAGAAACAAAGAGATGACTAAAGTTCCCAACCCCAGCTGGCCCCTGGAATATGGCTGGCCTTCTCTGGGGTTCCCCAACTTCATCCATTGCACCTCTGAATCTCCTTACCAACTGCCCTTATGCTGGCCCCTTAGCTACCCACAACTTTTCTTGCCTCAGAGATGGCCCAGGTTCCCTCCCTGCTCCTCCGGGCAGAACAGCAGACAAAGAGCTTGGAGCCCTGTGCCCCATCTGCTTTTCTGTGCTTTCTTCCATTGCACAGGCCTGGGGATGTTGTTAACCCCACCTTCCTTCCTTCCCACTCCTCCCACAGCTGGGCTGAGGCACAGAACCCATTGCTTCACTGAGCTGGCTCCAGAATCCTAGGAAACTTATTTCCTGGGTCCCGGAGGCCAAGACCCAGCCTGAGGACGGGCCCTCAGTCTTGATGATCTTGTGCCAGGAGAGTCTCAGCCCTGCCTTCACCACTACCCAAGATCAGGGGAGGGGAGGAGGGGAGGTGCTGGGACTTACCAAAAGTCACATGGGACTGGAACCTTGGGTGGACCAGCCTCATGGCAGCACACCTGGGAACACTGTCCCATGGCACATGTGCACACACACACATGCACACATGCACACGCACACGCACATACTACACTGCTGGTCCCGGGGAGTGCGCCAACGCAGCCAAGCAGAAATCACCCTCGTTCAGACTGAATCGTCATCTACCATCCGCAGTGGGGTCTGCACGCCCTGGGCGGCCTCCCAGCTCCCGCCTGGCACAGCCACTAAGGCTGCCATGAGGCACACATGCTGGGAAGCCTTCCTACTCGTCATGAAGAACAGGCTGCCGGCTGCCAAGGCCAGGGACACACACACACACACACACACTCTCACACTCTCGCATAATTGGAGGCCCTGTCTGGACAGCAGCTGGACTGGCACGCGTTTATAAACGCAGAAGGTACCCGGTGGCGTTTCTAGTCTCGACTTTGGGCTCTTTCCTTATTCAGAGGCAGCCCGCCTGCCTTCTCGACTGAGGGAAAAGGAGTCCAAATGGAGACCGTGATCTGGACTTACAAACTACTTAAAGTGCATGAGCCCCTCGCCTTGAAGTGCCCTGACTTTCAGAACAGAAGAAGGGCGGAGGGTCACATTGTCCCAGCCCGAGGCCAGATGAAAGAGGGAGCATGGCTCTAAGAGGACTGAGCAGCTTGAGGACCCTACAGCAAATCCTGTCCCCAACCCTCAGAAAGGCCGCCTGCACCTCCCACCCTGCCTGTGAGCAATGCCGCCCTTGGCCATGCTCTTCCCACCTCCACGAGCCCCCTTCCCCTCAGGCTTCCTGAGCAACTTGGTCCATGACTACGGCTCGTTTTGTTCCTGGCAAAAACATTAGAGAGAAACAGACGGAGCCATTGATTTTCTAATAATAATTGTGACAAAGGAGGCCCATTTGGGAAAGGCTCTTGGGGTTTGGAGCTAAGCTCGGCCCCAAGGTTAACAGAAATGCATTAGGGCTGCTCTGGGTTCTGGCTGGCCCAGCCCCACAGCCTCTCGCTGGCGGATCCCCGGGCCTCGGTGAGGGGCGGCCAGTTTCCCCGCGTGGGATCTGATGTCTGCCCTTGCAAAGTGGGTCTGTTTCAATCTGAGGCCCTGAATCTCCCAGAAGGACGGAGAACATTCTCCCTGAGGTGCCCAGGACACCCTCCATGTTCAGTGCAGACGACTGTGATGCCCGGAGGGGAGGCTGCCCTGTGGGAGAGGTCAGGAGACCCTCTCAGGAGGCAGCTGGACATCTGAGAGCCGTCTCACCTCCTCAAGTCTCCTGTCCACTGCCACCAGACTGGCTCTGTCCAGGGGCGAGGGGGAGGAGGCCAGAACGACCTCCAAAGAGCTAGGGCGCTGCAGGAGAGCCTCCCACTGCACAAAGGGGAAGACCCTGCATTCCTCTCTCATGGGACAGCCCCTCCCCCCCAGAGCGCCCCATGGCACCAGTGGCGAATCAGGGCCTTTCGCATTCTTTGCACACAGTGTCTCACTGTTGTCCCCCTTGGCAGGCCCAGATCTGCCCCTCAGTGCCCAGAGAGCCATGTCCCCTCTCTCTTGTCTTTCCCTACGGGAGGGGAGACGGGGCAGGGCGGAGTGGGAGAGAAGAGAGCCTCATTGTTCCTCGGCCATGCTGGGCCGTCTGCACACAAGCTGACAGCCGATGTCAGAGAGGGAACACCCCCCCTCACGTCCTGGAGACCGACCCACAGTAAAAATAGGTCTGCTCACCGCCCTCGCCCCCAGGCCTTCTCAGTCTCTAGGACCCAATCTCTCTCCCTCTCTGGCCTCTAGCTCTGTGTGCTCTGCTCCCCCCACACATAGCACACACGCGCTTATCCGCATACACGCAAGTGCGTGCACAAAGCCTTCACCCAGCAAGAACGGCAGCAGCTCAGTCACTCTCTGAACCCGTACGGTCAGCCCCTCGCCCAGCAAGAGAGCACAGGGCCAGAGGAAGCTCATGAAGAGACGGGGAAGAGGCGGTGGAGGGCTCTGGGAGTCTCCCTGGGAAGCCTCCAGCCCCAGGAGCATGACGGGTGGGGTGCCCGCACGGCAAGGACATGGCCTTTAGGGTGGTTACATGCTCCAGAAGCCCCGTGTCACCCTCCAAGGGCTGCTCATACACTGTGGGCACTGGCAGCCCGCAGGACAGTGGTCACCTCAGCCCAGGGGCTCCACACGGGTGGCCAGACCTGGAGAGCAGGGCTCATCAGCCCTATCTCCCGGGGCTCCTCACTCTGCTCCCCAGGGTGGTGCTGTGCTGGGGGAACAGCTGGCTCCGAGGCTCCCCTAAAGTGTGCCAGACCTGAAGCAGTGAATCCCCTCCGTCTAGCACACACTAACACACACACTACAATTCTGGGGTCTGAACCCTAACACACACCAGTAAACACACTGGCAGAACACGGCCGCCCACCGGCTGGGTCCCACAGACAAATGCCCTGGTGTCAGGCTTCATCACAGGCCTCCCCGGCACCCCCAGCCTGGCCATCTCCACCCCAACAGACCCAGTTCTTCTTTCCAGCCTTCCACTTTCCAGAAGACTGGATTCCTCAGCTCCAGGTGGCGGGGACGGGTGTCCAACTGCATGCCTGGGGGTCTGGAAGCAAGGCGATCCGGGAGGCCACCTGCTGGGCCAGGGCACCAGAAAGCCACACGGCAATCACACTAGCAGCCCCAGGGCAAGCATGCCAGCTCCCCTCAGGACAGCCCCACCACCCCAGCACGGCCCCAAACCTCAGGCCCAGCTGAATGCTGCGCTCCCCACCACTGGGCCGAGAAAATGTAGAGGGACAGGAGAGGAGGCAGACAGCCATTCTGCTAGAGCCTTCTCCCCATTATCCATGGACCAGGGGAAGGAGGGTCCGGGAAAGCGCCAGACATTGCCACTGGAAGTCAACTGTTCCCTCCGCTCTCTAAGCCTTCTCCTGGACAGGCCCAAGGTGATGGCACAGGACAACCCTGAGCATCATCTTCTCCCTGACCCTGCCTCTGGGCTCGAGGAGAGGGAAAGAGCGAGGCGATAAATTTCCCAGAGCTAAAAGCTTATGGCCTGTATGTCCAGGAGATCAGGGGCAGATGTAGGAAACAACATCACCCTCAAATAGAGCAATGTAACCCTTGATGAGGACCCCACCATGTTGGGGCACCTTGCAAAAAACACAACACAGCAAGGCTGTGATCCGTCCATTTTTCACACTGGGAAACTGAGCTCTGGGTAATGAAGAGGCTTTTCCAGGGTCACAGAGGTGGTCACGGGCAAAGCCAGGACCACACCCAGGACTCCTGACTCTCACCATGGGTCAGAGATTCACGATGAGGTCACAGGAGGTACTCTGTCCCCAGGGAGTGCTGTACTCAAGAGTGGACAGAGCAGCAGACGCTGGGGCACCATTCTTTGTCTTGTGCCCAGTGGCCCAGGCAAAGCACAGCCTGGCTCCTGCTGAGGCCCTGGCCTGGCAGTCCAGACGGTCTGGCCAGGGTGGCCAGAGAGCCAGGCTGTCCCAAGCCCTCGATGAGCACCCTCATTGCAAAGGCCTGTATGTCCCTGGGGAGCCTGAAAGTTAGGCTAGTTACCCCAGACCCTGCTCCCAGCAGGTGAGGCCAAGGTTAGAAGCATCAGGTCTGTGTCCATGCAGAAGTGGGAGCACTCGCTCATGCAGAATGAGGGAGAGAGGGGGTGGAGAGAGGGAGGAGAAAGTGAGCGAGGAGAGAGAAGGGGGCAGTGAGAAAAGAAAAGGAGTGGGGGACAAAGAGAATACAAAAGAGATGGGGGAAAGAGGACAGAGGAAGAAAAGTGAGGAGGAGGTGGAAAAAGGAGGGAAGAGTCAAAAGTCTGTAAGATATGGCATATAAAGGAGGGGAAGAGAGAGGAAATGAGGGCTGAGGTGAGAGCCGAGGAGTTATCAAGGGGAACGGGGAGAACAGGAACCAACTAGAGAGGGAAGAAGATCGGAGCCGGTGGAGAGGATGCCGGTAGCTGACGCTTTGCCCCATGCCCTGCAGTCTGGCGTTGTAGGCTGCCCACCCCACCCGGGGGAGCCGGCAGGGAGCAGAGGCAAGCAGGGAAGGAAGGGATGACACCAGGCAAGGAGGGCACCAGGCCCATGGCACACGGGGCAGATGGACATGGGACACACAAAGAACGAAAGGGACGAGGCATTAAACGAGACGAAAGAAAACAAAAACAGAGAGAAAATCAAGATTAGTCGGTGTTCTGAGTCCGGGACCTGGCCACACACGGGGGGGGGGGGCAGGGGGGTGTCAGACAAGAAGAGGAGGCAGATCCAGGGCCTTGCTCCTCCTAAGGGTCAGTGGACCTCCTGCTGTCTAGCAGGACCCCACATCTCTCTAATTCCTAACCCCATCACAGAGCAAGAAGGTGCTGGCCTGGGACCAGATGTCACTCCTGCTGCCCTGTGCATCACCAGTCAGCATGGCCCCATCCCAGGTCCTCTCTCCTGTCACGGTCACCTGTCTCTTTCTGAATTCAGCTGTGACCCTGCCAGGGTGGGCCCAAGGGTCATACTCCCTAGCATCCGAGCATCCCTCGGCCCTGTGTTCTTCCATCACACCTACTCTAACAATCCTCTTCTGTGGAAGCCACTTACGACCTTCTACTCCCGCCCAAAGCTGCCGGGCACCACCAAGACGTCCTTAAAATGAGCCTGCCTGGTTGCACTACAAGGACCTGCCATGTCATCCTTTTATTCACCTTAGCTGACTCTCAGGTCACCTTCATGCACAGGGGCATCCCAGTGGCCAACATCACGCCATCCTGGGTGCCAGGGAATGACAGCCTTTCCGCTTTCCTCTACTTTACCAGTTCCTTTGCTGGTTCCTCTTTGTCTCCAAGCACTGACTGTGTGAGGTTCCGGGACTCACTCCTGGGACCTTTCCTCTACCTGTGCTCACCCCCTAGGGGACAGCATGCAGTGGTATGCCCTACATAACAGCCACACACTGACAACTTCCACATTTCTAAGCGCTACCATCTCCCCCTTAAATCCTGACTCATACACTCCACCATCTGAGAGGTTTCGTGGGCACTTCTGACATCCCCTCTCAGGCTGTTCCTCCCCACAACTATACCCATCTCAATAAGAGCAACTCCACCTTTTAGTTATTCACGTCAAAAACCTCAACTTTGCTTTCTCTCATATCCCGTGTCTAATCTATCTATAAATCTTCATGGCTCCACCTCCAAGACAAGCCTACAATCAGCACTTCTCACCATCACCATAGAACCCTCCTGATCAGTATCAGCAGCCTCCTTCCATCCAGGCCACACTGATCCTTTTAGATGAAGTCGCTCCTTTGCCCAAATCCTTCCTAGGGCTTCTCATGCCGCACTGAGTAAAAGGCCCATGTAAGGTAACCCCCCCATTCCCATCACTTATCTGACTCAGTGTCCCACAGTACTCCCCGGATCAGGCATGCTCCTGTCTCAGGGCCTCTGCACTTGCCAGTCTACCTGGCACATTCCCTCACCACCCGGAGAAGCCTTCCCTGCCCATCCTATATAAAGTGAAATCATCCATCCACCCCCCCCTTCCCCTCACTGGCACTTCTTCATTACTTTATTCATCTCTATGGCACTGATCATCCATCTGATATATTATGCATGTATTTCCTTATTGTTTTATTGTCCACCTCCACCATGAAGGCAAAGATTTTTTACCTCGTTGGTTTACCATCATCCTTTCCAGAGCGTAGACTAGCATGTAGCAGAGACTAGCAGCTCATGTTGAATAAATAATAGAATGGGGCTTGATCTCATCTCCTATTTCCATGATAAAATGTAAAAAATGGGTTCGCAATTCAAGCTCTCAAAGCCCGACACCAGGAGCTCTCTATATCTGTACCCATCCTTTATTATTTCATGAAGAGGTATCTCACCTCCCAGTTGAGCCTGAATTATCCACCCAGGCTCCTAAGCCCTCTTATGTTCTTAGAGATATTATTCCATCAATTTCCTGTCTCTTATCTTTTTTTATCCCCCTCCCTTCTGTATTCATATTCAACCAACCTCTTTCTCTGCCCTCCAAAAAAATTCTAACAATCCCTATATTTACAAAAAAAAAAAATTTTTTTAAGATGTTGCTACCCTCTTTAGTTACCATCTTGTCTCCTTTTATCACAAAACCACTCAAAAGAGTAGTTGACATGCTGTCTGCACTCCCTCTCCACTCACTCCTCAATCCCTTAGTCTGGCTTCTGTCACCAGCACTCTACTGAAAATATGCCTTTGAAACTCACTGGGGCCACTGAATTGGCAAGCCCCATGCATTTTTCTCAATCCTCTTCATCATCTCTCCACAGTGACATTGCTAAACCCCCACTCTTTCCCCCCGGAAACCTTTGAACATCCTGACTTCTGAGATGACCCGCTGTCCTGGCCTCCTCTCACTGTCCTGAGCACTCCCTCTCAGTCCCCTGAACAGCCTCCATTCCCCTCATGGCTGTTTCACTTAAGCTGCTTTCTCCCATGCCCTCTGACATAGAGATGGTGTCCGTGCCCAAAGCTTTAAACGTCACCTTTATGAGGAAGGCTCCAAAATCTACAGCTCTCTTCACTCTTTTAAGCTCTAATTCTGAATGTTCAACTGCCTTCCATACATGGAAGCTTTGCCATCTCCTCAAGCTCAACACATCTAAACCTGAGTCTTCGTCTTACCCCAAATTTGCCCTTCCTCCTCAGTCCCAGCCGGTTAATGGAAACTATTCTGTTGCTGTTCATGGAGCCTCGGAATCATCTTGGACGTCTCCCTCTCCCTCACTCACTACATCCAACTCCCACAGCATCCTTCTCTTCTTTTTCATTCCCATGGTCAGCACCCTAATCCAGTCCCCATCACCTAGGCTATCTAATAAGCTCCTACATTTCCAGACTCAAAATCACTCCCATTTTGCATTCTTCCTGCCCAGACTCACCAGGTATACATATCATCCTAAACTATAGCTCTGATCACAGCCTACTCTCCTGACTAAAACAAAGAAATGGCTTTCTACACGGCTGCTAGGCAATATTCAAACTCCTTAGTCTGGTATTTAAGAGCAAACAGAGGCAGATCCTGGGCTATCTTTCTTGACTTACCTTATACAGCCTATATGCTCTCAAACTACTCTATTTTTCAAACATTTCTGTGCGTTACTGGCTACACTATGAACCCTTTCTCTCCAATGACCCCATTCACTTTCAAAATCCTACTCATTGCCCAAGGCTCTGCGGGTTTAAAACCCACGCTCAACACAGAACCTCTCCAATCTCTTCACTGATAGCGATATCTCCTTTTCCCCCCACTCCCACAGAACTTTCTCCATGCCTCCCTTATTGTGAAAGACTTCATTTTCAAGTTCCAGTTCTTTTCTTCCCTTAATAAACTCTACATTCCTTAAGGATAATATCCACATCTTATTTCCAACATGCACTGACGTCTCTATCTCTAGAGACATCTGAGATCAGTCCCGCTACAGAATTGAGACTATAAGATAACTTGATTGGACTCACCAACTCTGACTCTTATTTCTTCTCCTCGTCTTATTCCACTGGCTAGGATATCCAATACAATGTTAAATGATAGCGGTGATAACAAGTATTCTTATTTTGTCTCTGGGTGTAATGGGAATGTTTCTAATGTTTCCCAAGAAAGTGAGATGTGTGCTACCGGTTTCTGATACCTACCTTCTATCACGTTAAGAAAACTACCCCTACATTCTCCATGATCTAAGCTTAAATAAAATATAAGGAGTGGTTGATCAGAGTGGGATAAACCAGGGACATAGTCCTGTGGCATGGGGGACAGCCAAGGAGAATGAGGCAGACTTGAGGGAGGAAAGCCAGGAGAAACCAGATCAAGTTCATGGCCATGAAGAGGCTCTCCCTCAGATCTGAGCTTCCTGGGTTACTCCTGTTAAAGCTTATGTTCCAGTTTCTTGATAAGAATATAGAATGCTGGAAGTCTATCCTCCCTGGCTCTTAGGTTATTCTGCATATTGATCCTACCTACGTGCCTTCATCTACACAAGCATTGCAGTCACCCCAAAGGGCTACTGAAGCTGTGCAAGCAGGACCTGCTGACATAAGGAATACTGTTCATGACAAGGCATGGACCAAAGAGGCCCTTTTAGAGCCCTGGAAACCAAATATAACTGTCCCTTCTCTATATCTCATCCCTCTCCTGACTGAGTCACTCACAGTTGGTGGAGGATATGAGAGCAGAGATGTGCCAACAAGTTCGCCCCCTTCTTATGAATTCTTGGCAGCCAAAGACTGAGCAGCTATAGGATAGGGAGGTTGATAGCCAAGACCGTGGAAGCTAGTAGGAGAGAAAAGGCTGGAGAAATGCACTACAAGATGGACATCCTTCCTAGACCATTAAGGTATGGCTTCCTCTTGAGCAAGCTCCAGGAGAGCTATACAGAAGGGTTTTTGTAGGGGGTGGAAATTCATCCATTTCCCCCAGAGAAAATCCCCCTGGATCCTGCCCATCATTAGGCTAGAGGGTCGCTATATCTCGGGCAACCACACCAGCTCTGTAAAATACCAAGAGGGCCTCATTTCTCACCCTTCAACAAAACCAGGAGGAAAAGCATCTCTGCTGGTAAAGAAGTCAGGGAGTCCTTATCTCAGGGGCCTAGACGTGGGAGAAAGCAGAAGACACCAGCCCCATCTGGGCCACCCCAGGGAGACTTTCCTTCCCTTCTAGGGTTCCAGAGCTACTCATCCTGCATTTTGACTCTTGGGTAGAAGCAATGATGAGCTGCTAGACCAGCCCTCCAGGGGGAGGTGAGGCCCTGATTGCCAGGCTTCTGTGATGTAAATACTTCCATTATGGCCAATTTCAAGTTACCAAGAGTTGAACTGGGGACTGCACTCTGCTCTGAAGAACAGGAGCAGGGTGTCCATGCCCCCACACCCAGGTCCTGGGCACAGCTCAATAGCCAGCTGGCCTACTCCCAGCTACTTCCCCAAATCCACCGTCCATCCCCAGGGAGGGCGTCTCCCTCCCTCCATACAGCTGGCATAGTGACTAAGCTTCCCCTAAATTTAGGAAAAGGGGTGGAGGGCAGAGTCAGCTGCCCAGACTCTTCTCCTCCCTGAGCTTCCACGAACCTGTCAGCTGAGGAACTTGGCACAAGGCTCCCCTAGCACCAGTCTCTGGTTCACCCCTCCCTGGGCTTTACCTCCATGACAAAACCAACCCACAGGATTCTCCACCCAGTTTGGCTGCCTCCATGGAATGGTCATAGGCTTAGGTCAGTGGGAAGGAAGGGAGCCCTTCCTGTCCCTCCCAACATGGCCCCGGACACTCTTTCATTTCTTGCCTTTATCTCCCCAGTAAGTTCTTCTGGTTGCTCCACTCTCTCTCCTTTCTCCAGAAAGATAAGTATGTTCATGTTCTGACAGAAAATGGAGCTTTGTTTTTTCAGTGCCTGCTTCCCATACAAAGCTGCCTAAAGCAAGGGCCAATGGGACAGCTGGACGAGAAGGGGGACCTTGGCCTCCCCTGAAACAGAGAAATACTCTGGAAGGATCCACCAGGGCTGACCACTCAGAAAGAGCCCGAGAGCTTCTGGACACCCTCCCTGGCTTCGGGCTTCATTATGCCTCTGGGAGGGCCCAGGACGGAATTCAAGTCTGTAGAGACCTCCCTCCAGCCTTTTCCAGGCCTTCCCCAAGAAACTGAAGTCTGAGGACAGACAGAACTGCAGGCAGTTGCAGAGAGCATCTCTCTGCCCAGAAAACCTGTACTCCAGCCCCAAAGCCACCACCTGTAGGAAGCTGTCCCTGATTGCCTTAGGTGGTAAGCCTTGATTTCCCCAGGCTCTGGGGCTGTGGTCCCCATCTCTGTTGTGGTACCCGTTTTACTCTATTAGAATCATCTGTCTGTGTATCTGTCCCCTCATTAGACCATAAGCTCCTTGAGGACAGGAACTAAAACACATTGACCTATCAATCTCAATGCCTGCCTTGGCGCCTAACAGACCATGAATGCAGGGAGGGATGGCTAGTGCGTGGACTCCTGACAGCCTCTTCTCTAGGCCAAAGCAGCATCTGTTGAGGTATGATGGCTGTGCCTGCACCTCCCCACAGCATGGTGAACAAAGACCAAAGAGGGAAGGCGTGAAGGGAGTCAGGAGGGGATACTCAGCACTGAAGCTCTTACCTGCTACCCGGTGGGCCACTAGCCCCTCCAAGTTCAAGGGTTCCTCCTCCGGAGTTCGGGATGGATCTGAAGTCGCTTCCTTTGGTGAGAGCTGAGGCTGAGCGATGAGGCCAGGGAGAGATGCCGGAGGCTGCTGAGGCCCTGAAGGGCTGTGGGTGGTTGGAAGGAAGGCAGAGGACGTGGAGGAAGAGGAGGCTGGACTCTTTGGACGGTAGCTCTGGTTGGGCCCAGCCGGACATGGCTGATAATCATAAGGTGAGTAAGGCCTGCCAGGAGGGACGGACTCCAGGGAGGCCCGTGGAGCTGGCTCAGGGGTTCCCAAGGAATGCCCACTGGGGATGTAGCCAGATCTGGACTGGGTCAGCGGATGGGACTGGCAGGAGGAGCCAGAGAAGGGCTGGGAAGAGAGTGGGGAGGCCCCTGGCCAGGCCCCTGGGACACTCTGGGACTTGTGCAGAGGGGCGGCAGCCGCAGCTGGCTCCAGGTCCAGCATCAGCATGTTGAGGGTTTCGATGGACTGCTCGATCTCCTGCTGGGAGGCTGCCCGTGGGAACTCAGGGAGGCCAGGCACGGGGGTCTCTGCCAACAGCTGGGGACTAGGCCTACTGAGCCCCAGACTCTCCAAGTGGGCTCTTTCCTGCTGGCGAGGAGGAGGGCGAGGCTGCTGCTGATGCTGTTGCTGCTGCCAGGAATTGAGGCCCCTCTGCACAGCCTCCCGGCTGCTGCCCCCACGGGCCGGGGCTGGGGGCAGCTGGGGCTCAGCTTCTGGGAAGGACTGAGAGCGGAACATACCGCTGGGGTCATGGCCATAGTGGGAGGTGGTCACTGGCTGTGGCCAGGCTGGGTGGGGCCCCTCCCGCTGGTAGCCAGTTAAACCCTCCTGTGTAGAGTGGGAGGGCCGCATGGGGGCCACGTGGCCAGCATGGGTGGGCGCTGCCCGGCTGGCAGACTCGTAGGGGTAGCCCCCGCCATTGACCATAGGTTCCATGGGGTACGGCTTGTCTAGACCATTGGTAAGTGGGGACAGGGCCTCTGGGTAGCCGCCCTCACTGGTGTTGGTGATCCCATCCACGGAGGACAGAGTGCCCATGCTGCCCACGCTGTGCCCGTCCTGGTTGGGCAGCTCATCGTCAAGGATGTCAGTCTCCCGCTCAGATGCCAAGGCCCCACCGTTGACGTGAACCTGGGCTGGGACAACGTGGCGGCCAGATGTGGACACAGCAGGGCCCCCCGCAGGGCGGGACCGGAGATGCTGGCTGTGGTACATGATGCCTGGCTTCTCTCGCTCTAAGCCGAAGCCACTGAGCAGGCGGTCCAGCTCCCGCTTCTCCTCGGGACTCAGGGCAGCAGCAGCACTGGAGGGGCCGGGGGCAGGCTCATCAGTCTTGTCTGTCTTGGTGGAGGCTGTGGAGTTGCCCGAGTCACTGCTCACGGAGAGGGTGTGTTCCACGTGGTTGGGGGTGGCCGACAGGGCAGGACGTGTGGCATTGACGGCCCCTGAGCTGCCGTGCAAAGAGTCCTTCTTCTTCACCTTGGCATACAGGCTCCCATCCAGTGGCCCCTGGGTGTGTCCCACAACCTCTGCAAGAGAGAGAGAGCAACAGATAGCAGATGTCAGTGGGAGGCAAAGACATCTTCTACTCTCCCAAGGAAAGCAGGGCGAGATTCCATTCCCTGGATCCTAAAACCTCCTCTCAGCACCCTGGGATCGAGCTGAGGTGGCAGAAAGATGAAAAGACAAAAGGACCCCTACCCTAGGCTTTGGGGGAGAGCCCATCCCAACATCCAGCTTCAGGACCAGGCAGCAGAGCTAAAGATTGGGCAGGGGTTCCTGGGGGTCAAGATGCCCCAGGCCGACACCTGCCTCTGACATTTCACTAACTTGACATTTCCCAAGGACCTGGACGTACGGGGCCAAGACGGGGCTCAGCAAAGTGAGGAGGCCCCGTGTCAAATGGGACATGCTTTTGCTATGAATGCTGGGGCCCCTGGGAGTTCTGGAAAGGGGGTTCAGGGAACAAGGGGAAGCATCTTAGGGATCAAGAACAAAAAGCAGAAGTTTTCATCAGGGAGAGGTGTCCCCCGTGTCATTGTGTCTACAGCTGGCTCTGGGAGCCCCGTGAGCAATACTTTCTCTGAAAGGAAAAAGTGAGCGCTGAGTGGCTCAAGGCCAAAGGGCTGACTCAGGAACGAAGAACTTCCCCACCCAGAGGAACTCAGTGATTTCACACCCTGTACAGTCAAGCAGCCCAGCCCTGGCCTCACACACACACACACACACACACACACACACACACAACACACAACACAAAGATGTCCAGAGACACACACAGAGTCACCCAACAAATAATCACCCAAATCAAACACCCAGAATTCACCCAAATCGAACGCTCTAGTGCACTCCGGGGTATACCAGATAGCATGGCATGGGTACAAATATACAAACACAACGACAACAACAGCAACAACAATGATAATAATAGCAGCTAACATGCAGCAAACACCTACGTGCACCACACACTTGGCCGTGCAATGCACACACACATTCTTTCCTCGGGGCAGGGAATGTTATGCCTATTTTACACATGGAGAAACTGAGGTGCAGAGCGTACTGAAACCATTTAGTTGCCGATAGTACCTGATAAAGCAAGGGCTTAAAATCCGAACTGACTTAAGACTTAACTAAAATAAAACTCAATTAGAATCAAAACTAATTTAAAGCTAGAACTTCAGAGAGCACACGATTTTTAGTTTTCGACACTGGCTCTAATACCTCACACAGACATACATACACACACAGTAAAACGAACACATAAAAGGCAGCCATACCCCGAAATAAATACTTAAATGTAAAGCCACAAACATTTCAGAAACTAGGAACTCCTACCATGCCCGAGGATCAGCCCTCAGGCCAGAAGTGGCAGCCTCTAAAAATAAACACTCATACAGAAGCCCACGGCCAAGAGCAAGTGATCAGACAACCACAAAACAGGAACATCCTGATCGGCACACACACACTCACAAACCACAGGCCAACCAAATGACGTCACTGAGCGAGGGCGAGCAGAGATGCCCGACAGGGCACGTTGTCCACACACATACCCGGAGGCTAGATGCTCTGCCAATTCACTTAATTCTCCAGAACCATCTCTCTGCCCCTCCCCGCAAGTTTTCCCTGGAGCTTTCAGACCCCAGCCAGCAGCAGAACCTAAGTGACACTGGGCCAGCACAGTGCCAAAGCAGCCTAGAGCTCGCAGGGATGGGGCTGGTCCTTGTGCCAGGACACCTGAAGGCTGCTAACAGGCAGCTGCAGGCATGGCTGCCTCTCTCAACCTGCCTGTCAGGGCGGACACTGGCAGATGAGAGAGCTTGCCCCTCGAGTATGTCTCTCCGAATAACTGGGTGCCTGGCTGCATAAAAGAGACCCCCGCTGGCTATTTCTAGAGAAGAAAAGCATTAGAGACAGAAGCTTCTCATCCACTCAGATATCTGGGAGTGGTCCCATGAGGAAGGGCCCCTCACACCAATTAGTGGGAGTCTGAGGAGCTACACCTTTCCTTCTCGCTGGACCTGAACAGCTGCTGGCCCTGGAGAAAGCAGGCCCATTCCCGAGTCCTGGCCCCACTCTGCAGCCCACACCGTGAGATGCCAGAGTGTCCCTCCCTGGCTGGGGTTCTCCTCCATGCCCTGCACGTAAGGCCCCCAAATCCATGCTCACATGGCCTGGGAAGTGGGGAAAGAAAGCAGCAAGCAAAGTGTGGAGTGTCCCACGGCCTCCCCATTTACACTTAGAAAGAAGGCAATGAGAAGCGCTGGGTACCAATCTGAGAGCGCTCTCTCCTTCCAGCAGAAAACAGACCTGCTCCATCACCTCTCTCGGGTTCATAAAAGAAGAGCTTTTTTGGCAACAGAGATAAGAAAGCATCCCCAAGGCCAGGAGGGAGAATTCACACCGATACCTACCACCTAATATTCTGGCCCTGCTGGCCAGGCCCCACTCTTCATTGATGTTGAAATGTCAATATTAAACCGATTCCGCCGCGTAATTTACCCCCACACGAGCAACTGTCAGGAGCGACAACATCAGGAACGATAACTGCCAGGCCGCGAAGGCTTCATAAGAAAACGGAAGACTTGTAAATTGTGTAATTAAATCCTGTTTGCTCAATAAAACTGCAAATGTCTATTTCTGTCCTCAAAAGGAGGGCCCGGCTGCTCTTGACTATCCAAGTGCTGGCCGCGTGCAGGCTGTTTTGTAACTTTCGGGGGTTGTCTTCCTTTGCATATCAAGGGGAGAAACTGAAGACACCCAGGCCCATCCCAGGTCTATCCAGCTCCCACGAGAGCAAGACCTGTGGGCCATGTACCCCCACACTTCCCCTTAGAGATGAAGGTAAGTGTCCCCTGCCCCCCACACCGGGGCACACACAGCCGCGTTCCTTCTCCCCCTCCACCACAGCCACATTAAGAGCTATTTACCAGGACCACAAGAAGCCGGAACACAAGGTCGGTTTCAATCTATTAAGGCAGGAAGGGCGAAAGAGAGAGGCGGGTAGAGCAAGGAGAAGGAGTGGAACATAGTGGGGGAGGGAAAGAGGGGACTGAGAGGAGGTGAGGCTCTTAGGCTGAGGGCCGCCAGATCCAGCTCAGAGTCCCAGCAGCCTGCAGGGGTGGCCAGTCCAGGTAAAACCATCTCAGATGAGAGGGAGTCGGACACCATGGGAGCGGGGCAGGGGGTAGAGGGAGGAACCCGACCGGCTGGGGCCGTGGATACTGGCATGGATGACAATGGAATGGAAGAATAGACTGCAGGGGAAACGCGATAACAGACAGGCCAGGGTGGCAAGCACCCAGGCCCCGATCCCGGGCCAGCCTGGACGTCCTGTCTCATGGGCCATCTCCCTGCCCAGTTCCCTGGGGAAGTTGAGAAGTCCACAGTCTCTTCCACAAAGCCCCCCTCGCTTTGTCTGCACACATCTCCTCACTCTTCCCCAGCAGCTGCTCCAAGCCCTAGACTCCACCCTCGATGCTGAGTTCAGTTGCACCAAGGGGCCTTTATTCCATGGCGGCCGTAATCCAGATGTGCGAGTCATACTTTGGAAAGCTCTGAGGAAAATCCCCAGCTGACTTGGATGTGGCCCTGCTCCCCAGGCTCTCTCCAGTAAACTGCAGAGGTGTGCAAGGGGCTAGAAGCACAGAACAGGCCAGGATGCAGGAAAGGAAAGCACACCCGGTCTATACGCTTCAAAAAGAACAAAATACACAGAGGATGCTAAGGCGATATGGGTTTAGGGCAGTTGTTTTCTAATTTTGATGTTCACAGACTCTCCTCTGGGGATGGTTAAAAATGTAGAACCTGGGGCCCGACCTCCAAAGACTTTCACTCACAGGTCTGGGGAGGGGCCAAGAATCAGCATGTAAACCAGCATTCAGGGTTCTGGCGCACATGCGGTGGGTGACGTCTTGAGAAACCCTGATTCAGGTGGCCAGCATTTTGAGCCCTGAAGTTGGGGACCTTTGCTTCCCCTTACTTTCACTCATTTAGATGTCACGACAGACAGCCCAGCCATGAGAATAAAGGTTTCGGCCTGACTGCAAGAAAGAAGTCTCCCTTGGTGATGACACAAGGAGAGACCCCCTTCTCCGTCCAACAGCAGGCCTGTCTTGAATAGGAACTGACTTATTAAGGTTTTCAGGATGGGGCCCTTCATGATAAAAAGTCCTTTGAGTCCACACATCCAACAGAATAACGATTCATTAAAACGCATCACCCGGAGCAGCGATGACCAACCATTGCGGAGGAAAAATCAATGCGGTGCCAATAGGAAGAGGCACCGTGCCCACTGCAACAGGCGGCTTTGGAGGCAGGCAGGGTCCCTAGCAGGTCGGGAGGGAATCCAGCTCCTTACACGTGGGAATGGGGCATCAAAGGCCGTGTGTGTCTGGGAGGTAGGTGAACTTTGACAAGGACTAAGGTTTGGCCAAGAGGCAGCCAGGAGAGCAAATTCTGGACGTGTTAACCCTTTAGCCACAGACTGTCCCCCAACCTTGGAGGGAGCCAGGCTGAGGCTAGGGCTGGGGCGGTTGAGAAGCAACAGGGGATGGGGATGGGGCTGGGTACCAAGAAGCCACAGGGGTGTGCTGCTGGAGAGGAGACAAAGAGGAGGAACTCCATCCCCCCTGCAATAGCCAGACAGAGCCATTACTCAGAAGAATGGTCTCCACCTTAATTGCCAACTCAGCTCGCATCGACCACTTAACCATGCAGAGTCTGGCCACACAGAGCAGAACTTATGGGTTTGCTGAGTGATGGGATTCAGGGGCTAAATACCTTGAGCTAGGCCTGGAACATTGTCCTCTTTCCATTTCAATAGCTCTCATCAGCCACAGAGTAAAGCCTTATACCCCTCTGCTAGACATGCCAGACCTTTTATCATCTGGCCCCTGCTTGCCTTTTGAAGCCATTCCTTTACCACCCTCAATACCCCAGACACCCCCACTCGATATGCTTTTTCCAGCTCTGTGCTTCATACGTGCTATGCTATTGTGTCTCCTGAAAGGCCCTTTCCCACCCTGCCCCCACGACTCCCAACTTCCCTGGAAAACCTCTTCTACCTCCTTCAGGCTTAGTCAGAACTTCTCTGAGAAGCCTAGATACGCCTCTTCATGTTCCCGTCGCCCTTCATAGATGCCTACTGTAACCCTGATCACCAACTGGGTAGTCACTTTTACTACCCATGTCTGTCTTCCCCACTAAGCTGAGTGCTCCTTGAGCAAAGGTCTTTGCCTCCTTCTCCCTCTCCAGTGCCTGACTCCCAGGTGGTACCATTCACAGCATCACGTGTGTGAACAGGGCTCAGTGTACAACCAGCGTGGCTGTACAGGATGGCTCCACAGAGCACAGCGTCTGGCACATGTAGGGGGCTCCGAAAATGCTTCTCACACTGCATTAAATAGCCCAGAAAGCGTTACGCCGTCCTGTCAGTCCCTGAGATGCCCTTCTTCCACTGCCACCCAGAGAAGTGAAAAATCAGGGGTTCCAGGTACCTCACAAGCTTCCCCCAAAAAGGAAGAGAAAAGGGAGGCCCTGCAGCCACAATGTCATGAGAGAGGGGCATTCTACAGAGTTGGTAGCACAGGCTGGGCACAGTGGAGGTCCCGATAAAGTGGCTGGGCCAGAGCCTGCCCCCATGGCATCCTCGACAGAAGTCCCCAGCCATATGCCACTCCAGTGGACATTACCTCTCTTAGGCCAAGGTCCCCTTGGGTTAGCTGATGAAAGCCTAATTTCCTAAAAAATACATCAGCATACATTTTGCACATCATTTCATGGGGTTGACGGACACCCCAAAGTCCATCTATGAACCTTAACAGAGAAGGTGCTGCTTCTGGGGATCCCTCTCTATCACCCAGGACTTCTGTGAAGAATGTCAAGCTGCATCCAAGAGAAATGGGAGAACCTTCTAGCTGGAGAAGCCTGAGAAGGCAACCAGACGAGAGCGACCCACTGGGCTTTGCCTGGCCTGAGGAAGATGAGTGTGAGGAGGAGGTGAGGATGGAAGAAGGTCACAGGGAACCTCAGCCCCATGGCAAGGGCGGCCAGGACCTCCTATGGCCCAATCTATGACAGTCCTGGCCTTCCCCCACGCCAACCTCCCACCCCACAGCCAGCTGGGGACTGAGGCAGCCCTTTGTTCATAGCAGCTTGCAGAAAGATCTGGAACTTCTCTAAATGGGAATGAGTTTCCTCAGGGGCTCTGAAGATTAGCAGAATTAAGGGTGGAAGAGAAGTCCGAGTCTCTGAAAGGGGACCACACAGAGGAGTCACAGCCCCTAAGAGGCAAAGAAGGCAGAAGACAGGTACAGCCCAAGGCATTTGGTTCACACTGGGAGGTGGAGCGCAGGCCCCGGGCCCTGTGGGCAGACACAGACGGGTCCAGGTTTGGCCAGCAGACACCTGTCTTCCTGTTTCCGAGCACTCCGATGCAACCCCGACATTTGCAGAGAGTAGGCAGAAGAGAACGAGAGCCTTCTATGGGCTGCTGTCCATCTTTCCGCAGGTGGCTCTGTCCCCTGTCGAAGTGACTTTGCCAATGTCACCCCCAAACCTGCATCTGTGGGCCCAGGGAGGGTAGGTGGCAAGTGCCTAACCCGCGGCCACCTCCGCCATTCTGCCAAGGCCAAGAAAGAAAGAGGGAGGCATGAGGCCCAACATCCGAAAGGAGCGCAGTCCGGATTTCAGCCTGGGGGCGTCGAAGATGGAGACCGCGGCACTGAAATCCAAGTGGAAAACAGAGTCCCTCCCCCTGGCACCACCAGGCCCTCGGGCGACAGAACTAAGATCTGAGAGGGACCGAGGAGTCAGGCTGAGCCAAGAGAGCCTTTGAAAAGCCAAGGGGTTTTTAGAGCTGAAGGTCTTCCAGGGTCCGTTCATCCACTGCCCACCCCTCATGTCATAGGAAGGACAGTGAAGCTCGCGCCCCGCCCCCCTCCCCAAGGTCACCCAGCACAGAGATGCAAACAGACTCGTCTTCCTGCCTCCAAGTTCAGTGATCTCCCACTAATGGCTTTCAAGGTGAAGGTGGCTAGAAGGGCCTGGGGGGCAGCCATAGCTGGAGACTAAGAACTTCACTATATAATATACGGGGCTTCAGTCAAGCAATGATGACGGATGTGTCCCCAGGCCCTCTTCAGGAAAGACCCGCAGTATTTTACAGACAGATACCATCTTACTTGACTTTCTCCTGCTAGAGGGAGTAGGGGCAGAAACCTGATCATGACCTTTATTTCAGACCCCAGGGACCAAGGCCTGCAGGGTGAATGACATGCCCAGGTCACACGACAGCCCGCGCGCGACCTTGCAGAGCCAGCCAGCCTCCTGGCCCTTAGCTCCTACGGGCACTATAACCAGAGCCTGACACTCCCACTCCCGCCTCTGCCTATCCGGGCACCAGATATCACAGACACACTCGGGTCGGTAAAAATAGCTCCAAGCCCACAACAACCGAAGTCCTTCTCTGCCAGGCCGAGGCGCCCGCCTGGACACTCAGAAATCCCTGGCCAGGGGACGGCCGAGCAGCCAAGAGCAGTGCCAAAGTTGGGAGGAAGCCATCAATGGGGCCGCAGGAGGCCGGTGGGGGGATCGTCAGCTCAGCGGTGGCACAAAGCTCAGACCCACAAGCGAGGGGCTGTCCTGGGAGTGTTTCAGGGGTACCCTTGCCTTCCCCAAGCTCCCTCTGCCACCCCATTCTCATCTACCATGAACCGTTTTCCCAAAAGAACGAGGCCAACTCAGACACGCTGCCCCCCACCAACGCGGCCACCCCTCAGACCCGAGTTGGCAGCGTTAACACGTCCCAGGGAAGCAGGTCCTGGCCGGAGGCGACCAGGTCTGCTACTGCTACGTCCATCTCCAAAGGCAGGGCAGAGGGTCACAGCCCCCGCACAGCCCGCAAGCCCAGGTCCGAGGCAAATCCAGGGTTCGGAGTCCAAAGGCCCCCCGACCAGCCTCTCCCCAGAGCCAGCAGAGAGCCGCACGAGGACACCCACAAGCGAAAAACGGCTGCCCAGCAGTCACTTACCCTCGGCCCAGTGAGGGAGAAAGGGGAGGGAAAGAACCGCTCTGATTTGATCTCTGCGCCTTGTGCCTCAAGTTTCAAATAATTCCTACATGGCTGCAGCTCCCGGCGCTGTCTGGGTCCTACTCAGGCTCGCTGGGACCGGCAGGGGGGAGGAGCAATGCCGCCGGCCTGCCCCGTGCACACACACCACTCCCTCTCCCTCTCCCCTCTCCCCTCTCCCTCCGCCCCTTCCCAGCTCTGCCTCACTCTGGCTTGTAGGAAGCCAGTGGGATAAAACTCTGTCTGTAATTTCAGCCAGCTGGGTCCCCAGGGCTTCACTTATCATCCTGTAGCTATGCAGCTCTTGAATGACATCACAGTGGCTTCTCGAGCCCTCCACACGGAGTTCGGAGTGCGAACCGGCTGGCTGGGCTCCAGCCCCAACCCCAGCCCCAACCCAGTTGCAGCCCCAGTTCCAGGCTCAGCTCGATCCTCGCCCAGCGACAGCTCCAGCCGGGCACAGTCTCCCCAGAACGGCCCCAGCCCCAGAACGGCCCCTGCCCAGACCCAGATGCGAGCCCAGAGCCATGGCAGCCCCAGTACCCAGATGAGAAGTGGGAAGCTAGAACCTGGGAGCAAAGCGGCAAGGGTGCAAGGGAGAAAGAGGGAAGGGTGAGAGTTCCTAGGAGGGGATTGAGATTTATTTCCCCGAATTTTTCCACATTTTTTTTTCATTCTCAGCAAATGAAAGGCAGAACAGATGACAACAATTTTCCAGCTGCTGAACAATAAGGTGGAAATCTTTTTTCCTCCCTCTCCTCCGCCTCCCCCTCCACGGGGCAGAGTCTAGAAGCCAGGACACTTCTTTGGCTTATTGGGGGGTAGGGGACCCACAAGGCCCTGTACTTCCCAGAGGTGGCCCTGGGGCCTAAGCAGAGGGGCCAGAATGTCACCCAGGCAGGCCTCAGGAGGGGGGGACAGAGCTCCAAAGTGATATTCTCAGTACAAGACTTTGGATTCCGGCCCAGCAACCTGGATGGCTTTCGAGGCCTGCTTTTGGGAAGGCCGGTGGGCATCCGGCCCAGGATATTGATCTGCCAGGCCTTCTGAGATGCTTCCAATTGACTGGCTATTGGTATTCACTTTGTTCCCATCTGAAAATCATGAATGGCAGAGAGAATAACTTCTCAGAGTGTCGGCACTGTCCCCCTTCACTCCCAACCATGCAGGTCTGAGCGGTCCACTCAGCAAAAACTACACAAGCTGCCCAAAGTCCCACGCCCCCATCATCCTGGTGAGCCCTACAAAGTGCCAGAAGTCCCTGACTGACAGCTGGACACCAAACCCCAATTCTTATTTGCATGCTCTTGGTGACTTATTTGCACATCAATTGAAGGTCCCGGCCCAACTCCCAGAGCTGGTAGGAGATGCGATTGCGGCCAGGCCAGGAGGGCTTCCTGCACCAGGCCCAGCACCTGGTGTCTCCCTGCCAGGGCCCCAGTTAGTTTGTGACCTTGAAGTGCCTCTGTGGCCACCCCACCCTGGTGCCCAGCTGAGCCCCCTGCATACTGCCAGTACCACTTTTTCTGGAAGCTTATTTTGGGGAGTGTAGAAGGGAAATAAGAGGAAGAACAAAAATGGTACTCAGCGACCGAGAGGCCGGCCCCTGCGCTATCTTCACTGCTGAGATGGGGAGGTCCCCAGCCCTGCGTCAAAGACGTCACCGAAACCGTAAAAACGGGCAGCAGAGAGAGGGGTTCCACACCTCAGGTTCCAAACTGGGAGCAGGACGGCTTCCAGCTCTCCCAGCGAAGGATTGTTGTAGGAACACAATTTGGACGAGCTATTCCCGTCATCTAAGCATCCAATCGTTTTAAGCAGAACCACAAGGAGGAGACAGCTGTCCCAAGGGTCAAGGTGTCAGGTGGGAGAGGAAGGAGCTCAGGGACAGCCCCGCTGCCCGCGTGTGGGGTGGACACATCCACACATCGTGGCGGGATCCCCTCCCACCTTCCAGCCCAGTGGAGAGGGAAGGAGCCAGACCAGAGGAGCTCAGGGCCGTAGGGGCAGGGCAGGCGCCGGGCACCCTTCACATGGCCCCAGCCTTCCAGTGTCTCTGCACAGCCCGCCCCCAAGAAAGGCAGTGGACAGAGCCAGGCTTGGGAGTGTGTTCCCTGAGGGTAGGGCGGGAGCCGGAGTGGCAGGGAGATTACTCAGGAAGGCAACTGTCAACTCCCAGGCAGATGTCCGAGTTGGATAAGGGTTGGGGGTATACTCACTCGGCCCCCTGCCTCTCCCATTCTTACTGCCTCCTGGGGCATGGACACCATCTGTAGCAGTCCTCATTTGGAAAGGATGGAGGAAGGATGAGGAGGAGGCCCAAACTGGCTTGGGGAGCCAGCAGGGAGTACGCCAGGATGGGGCAGACACGTTGTCACTCTGTGTCAGCACTTTAAGGCACGTTCTCTGCCTTTCAAAGTAGCTATCGTGGTGCCCACCTTCCTGATAAAGAGACCGAGGCTCGGAGGTCGTGGCTTGCTCAAGACCACGCTGGCAGTCTGACTCTTTAAGCTTCCCAGTGAGGAAAGAGAGAATAGAGGAGGAGATGGAAAGGCAAAGGGCGAGAGCCGGGAGGATGGGACAGGAAGACGGCCGTGGAGAGTGACGATAAAACCACAGCGCTGGTTTAGAACAACTGTCCCCATCGAAGTGGTCCTCTGGGAATTACATGCATTTTTCTTAATGATACTTGCAGGGCTCAACACGTTTCTGGAAACTCACAGGGAACTGCTTGAGAACTGGTTCACAATTCCCACAAGGAAGCCATCTCTGCACTTAAGGTCGGTCACCATTCTTACCCCGGAACAGGCCCACTAAGTAGCACACGCAAATGCTGATGACCAAGCTGGCCGTGTCGTTTTATAATGACAGGTCCCGTCGCTGCCGTAGGAATGTGCAGTGGGTTGGAGGTCCGTGTGGTTCTGGGCGTGAGGATGGGGGTTCACAGAGGGGTCCGTGTGGTTCTGGGCATGAGGATGGGTGTACACAGAGGGGTCCGTGTGGTTCTGGGCATGAGGATGGGGGTTCACAGAGGGGTCTGTGTGGTTCTGTGCGTGAGTGGGTGTGAATGTCGATGTGGGTGGCAGATCTGGGTGGGTCTGTGTCCTTTCCCAAACGGGTCCATGTGTATGAATACAAGTAGGCTCATGTAGGCATCTCCGTAGGGGTCTCCTGGGCGACCGTGTGCAAGCTCACACATGAGCAGCGTGAGCCAGAGTCAGAAGTCCCTGCTGCAGAGGGACAAGATGAAAGGGACTCTCCTGACCCACAGAAGCTACAACACCGTGGGGTACAGGTTTGGACAGGAGCCAGGAGCCAGGACACAATCCCCAGACTTCCTTCTATCCTTGTGTCACATGAAGAAGAGTGCCTGCCTAGTTCTCGAAAGTTCTCAAGCAGTGTGCAGACACAGGGGGGGTGGGGAGGCAGGAAGGAGGAAGGAAAGATCTGAGAAGCTTTGAGCTTTCATATCAAAATCTGATCTCACTGCCCCTGGAGAAGGAGCAGAACAAACATCAAAGAACACTGTGCCACTAACAGTTTTTTTTAAAGCAATCAGAGCAACCGAAGGCGAAAGTCTCTGACAAGCATCCCGGCATCGACTAGCTGTGACTAGATGTAAAGACTGGGTCGGGGAGGAGAAAGACGGGCAGAAGCTCCTGGTTCCCACCCCCTGACAGTTCTGCAGCCACTTCCCAGAACAAGGGGGCCCCACTGCAGCCTGGACAAGCCACCAGGAGGTGAGAAAACAGCCAAGCAGGTCTGCCTTCTGGGGCGCAATGCCCCACGTCCCTGCAGGGGAATCTTGTGAGTGCAAATGATGCTTGAGCAGAGAAAAGGGAGGGGCCGGGAAAAGGGAGTTTGAGGTCAAGCTCTGGAGTCTCCTTTGAAAGTGTCACCTGCCAGGGCCTTGTCAGAGCCTCTAGAAGTGCCTTGTTCCCCCGTGACCATGCGCTGTGGTCACTCACCCCATCCAGACAGACGCGTGGGGTAGAAGGATCCTCCTCAACCTCAAGAAAATCCAGTCTAGCCACCAGTTCCCCTTTTTCATAGCCCTCAAAGGGGAGACAGTTCTCCTAGATGTCAAACCTCCACCCCTCCTGCTGCCGCTGAAACCCCTTCTCTCCAGCTCTGCTTGCACACCCCTAACCAGCCACTGCACAACGAACAGACCTAGAGAAAGTGTTATCTGGCAGCCACGGCAGTAGACGGGGAGTCAGGGCCAGAGTACTAAGGAGTGATCTTAGATGGGCCTCAGTTTACTCTTCTGTACAATGGAGAGTACAACCGAACGATCTCTCAACTCCTTGGTCATATCCGGATGCCCATTGGGGATCCAACTCAGAGAAGATGCTCGACCAGGCACCGTCGGGATCCCAGAGCCCTTGGACTCTGTGGGCCTGTCTCTCCTTTCTTGCTTGGCTCTGCCTGGGTGGCTTCAGGCTCCAAACTCATTCGAGGCTATTTCTGTGGTAACCACAGAGCCCCTGGGGGCTGGGAGTGAAATGGTGACTTACAGGAAGTCTGGAAATACAAGCCAGGCTGCAGAGGTTCCACGGGCCATGCAGAGCAATAAAGAGGTTCATTTATTTTCATCAGTGAAATGCCGAAACCCAATCGCTGGAGCAAGTTGCCCCAGCAGACGGCGGCAAGAGCTCCCCACCCAGAGCAGAATTAGCTAGATAGACCGCTGCTGCCTCTCAGGTCTCACCACCGGGGCAGGTGATGGGAGGAGACAGAAGGGGAGGCCAGGGCTGGCAGGCAGGGCCACTGGGGCTGCCGGTCCCTTGGGATGGCTTCTTCCCACCTTGCCACCGGCCTGCCAGGGTCTTCAGGACGCAGGTGCAGCAAAGCACAGAGTTCGGCAGGCAGGCTTTCCATTTCAACTCAGCCCCTTATTCTCAGGGGACTTAAACTCCAAGCTCCTGGGTCCACATACCTACTTGCACGGGGCAGGAGGGCAGAAGGGCAAGGAGGCAGGGCCTCTCAGACTCCTGCCCTTGCGAAGCCATGGCCAGAAATCATGGCATCAGAACCCCAGCCCTACATCTACCTGGCTGTGTGAACCTCTGTAGGTTTCTTAACCTCTCTGGGCCCGTTTCCTCGCCTGAGAAATAGAAACAAGGATACTCAGCTCACTGAGTCATGAGGGGTAAAGGAAATAACTGGCACCTAACAGTATCTCACGTCTGGGGGTGTAAAAGGAGGGGGAGGTAGATTTTCCTCCTGGTCCCTAACCAAACTGCCACTGAAAATGTCAAATGCAACCCTCATGGAGGCCCATTTGGTACTACTGAACTTATATTTGCACATGTATTCTTTCGCCCAGCAATTCCACTTACAGAAATCTGTTCTACAGACAGACTGGCACAAATGAAAATGTTGTATGTACATGGTTACTCACTGCAGCATTTTCGAAAACAGCAAAAGGCCGAAAACCACCTAAATGCTCATGTTCCTTCAATAAAACACAGCACATATGCACAGTGGAATACTATGCAGCTGAAAAAACTGAGAAGGCTCTTCATGTGCTATCACAGAACAATCTCCACAAAATGTCATTAGATGAAAAAGCCCAGGGCACAATGACCATCAGACCCTAAGTGATCTGGCCCCCATTACCTCTGACCTCATCTCCTATTACAACCTCCACTGCAGTCACTGTGGCCCCTTTGCTGCTTCCCACGCATCTCAGGTGGGCTCCTGCCTCAGGACATTTGCTCACTGTTCCCTCTGCCTAGGATGCTCTTCCTCAGATATTGGCTCGCTCCCTCACCGCCTTCAATTCTTTTCTCGCCTGTTTCCTCTTCAGTGAGGCCTAAGTGGGCAATTTTTTAAAAAATTTCAACTCACTACTCCACACCCCCACTCCAATTTCCAGTCATCCTTATTCTGCTCTATTTTTCCCAAAGTATTTGTCACCTTCTAACATGCTCAGTCGTTTACTTATTATTTCTTTATAAAAATCTGGTCTGCCTTCTCCCACTAGAATATAATCACAAGGGCAAAGCCTTTTTTTTGTTTTGTTCACTGTTCCATCCTCAGCCACTAGGAATAGTGACTGACCCACAGCAGGCCCTCGGCCGATATTTATTGAATAAATGAGTGGTTACTGAGGACCGTCCATGTACCAAAGAACACAGATGATTTGTTTTTTTCTTCTTCAATAGAGCAGATTCAAGGTCACACCTATAATCACGTCATTCTCACTCTTCTGCATTCTGATATGTTTTCTCAGATGAAAGAGAAAGAAGCAGAAATCACCACGACCCACAGTTAGGGAGGCAGGACCTGTGGAGGTGTAACCAAGGAAAGATCCTGAGAGCTGGTGTGGCTCCCTGCCCCTGTCTAGTTTGCAAGCTCGAAAATCCCCCAACCTTCAGCAGAGGGAGTGGCTCACACATGGGCATTCGGATGAGGCCAGGGAAAAGGTTCACAGGTACGCACCTGGCTCTGTATGGCAGGAAGGACAAAGGACTTGCAGCCAGAGGCCCAGGTTCAAAGACCAGCGGATGGTCAAAAGGTGATCTGACTTGCCCTCAGGGAAGCATTTTATAAAGTGCCACCCAAGGTCTGATAGTGGCATTAATAACAGCTAACAGTAATTGATGCCTCACTACACAACGGGCACAGAGCTCAGCACACACAGATGACCTCGTTTAAGTCTCGGCCCTGTCAGAGAGGTACTGTCCTTGCCCCCATTTTACAGGTGAGAACACTGAGGCTCAGAAAGGCTAAGTGATTTGCCCAAGGTCAACAAGAGGCAAGAGGCAGACCTAGCCCAGGCTCTCAACCACTGCGGTGCCTGTACCACCTCCCAAGGACACGAGTTCTGTCTCTTCTCATGTCCCTCAAGACACTGTCCTTCAGGTTAATGGAGGCTGCCTGTTACTGAAGGTATGTGAGGTCGGTGACTCAGGCAGGATTGTAGAAGGTCTCTTGTCAGGGAGGGGAGCATAGAAAGAGATTTTTGGGGGGATGAATCAAGAATAGCTAGGGAAGTAGAAGGAGATGAAACGTGAAAAGAAAAAGGATTGATCACTCTCTGGATCCCAGATCCATTGAAACCTCTTCCCACAAATGGCCCCAGATCTGTGCACTGGACAGAAAACAGGGCCTGGGAGAGGGGACCAAGAGGAAAAAGCTCTGTTACCTAAAAATAAGTGTACCAGTAGATAGGAGCGGGCAAGATGCAGACAAGCTCCAGGGACGATGCTGCCTTTGAAAGGCTGATGGAGAGAAGGGCCCGAAAGCCAGGCAGGGACAATTAATGAAGGGGTTAAACTCTGCCAAAGAGCAAAGCAGCCTCAGCGAGCGAGCGAGCATCTAGGAGCCAGCTTCAGGCCAACTGCCCTGGATGCAGAAAAAGAGGGCCAGGGCACAGTCTCCAAAGGCAGGGAGGACTGCCCAGGGCCTGACTAGGTCCAGCAAGGATTAATTCAGAATAACCCAGAAAGACAACCCTCTCCACTGAGGGCTGGATGCTGTGCACCACACCCCCTCCCCAAGCTGTGGCAGTGGCAACCTGCCCCACTGGAGCTGGGAAGCTGAATAGCAAGACAGAGTCTGCATAGGCCGAGGTGAGGAAAAGCAACAGGCCAAGCACGTGTGCTCCCTGAGCACCCATCTCTCAGGCATGTCTATCGGGCGACAAGTCCAAGCTCCAGGGACTGGTCCGCTGCAGGATTTTGCGTGCTGCCTCTTTCTTTTCTTAATCTCCTTCTTCCCTCCTGGGCTCCATGTATGTGGAGAGCAGTCGTGCACAGAGTCCAGTCGAATTTGAGTTCTTTTCTTTCCCTCTACTTTGAGGGATGTTGTTACACCACTTTAAGATTTGAAATATAATTCTGTCTTCAATGTCATCTCCTTCCCAGGCCCAGTACAAATGCAGTCCCCCTGCAAAGCCATCCACCTCTGATGGCAGCCATCTCCAGAAGCTTCTTCTCTGTGGCCCTTGGCTGAGGTCCTTCCCCATTAGACAGTGGGTCGGAGTGGATGGCGCGCTCATCTGACCCTGCTGCATCCCCCTCCCCACCCTTGTCTGCAGGCAACTCCGGGTCACAACTTTCCATGGCGCCAGGACTAGGACAGTGCCTGCCACCGAGTAGGTGAGCTGCAAGTATTTGGGGAAAGAAAGGAGAGAGAAAAGGAATGCAGGGAGGGAGGGGATGATGGGTAAAAGGCAGCTTGCATTGGGTAAGAAAAAATATTTCATTAGTGGGAGGCTTGAATTTCTCTTCTTGGACAGGGTTAGAGTCGGTCTCTCGGGGTCTTGCTAGGTCCGGCTAACTTGCACTTGTCTACAGGTCTGGCAGGAGAGGAAGGAGGGAGGGTGGTGGAGGGGGAGAGGGCGCACACTCTCCTCTTTCCCTGCCTCGAGCTTGATATTCGAGCACAAGGAGAGGCAGCCTGTGCCGCTCAGGCCACTGGCCAAGGGCTCTGCGTCCGCTCTGAGGGTGGCTCCAGCCTTCCAACCTCCACCTGATGGCAGAGATTACGGAGGACCAAAGGCACATTCACGCAGGAGGGTATTGGCTTACTGCATGCTCCATGGGCAGACACTACTGCCCACGCCTGCCAACTGCCTCGCAAAGCGGGGCCAGCGGAGGGTCCGAGGGCATCTGGACGAGGCCCGCCCCGCCTGACGAGGAGCAGTGTGAAGCAGGTGGCCGGCAGATGCTGGGTCACTGGGATCATCTATCTTCTTTACCCACAAGGTCAGCCCAACCTTGCGTCTGAATTCCCAGCAGGCTTACTGTTCCAGGTCAGGAGAGGACTCTCCTCTTCTTGTGGGAGGAGAAAGTACCCAGATCCTCCCCAAGCAGGTGTTCATCTGTCGCCATCTCTACATAGACCATCCTCACTGAGATCCATCTCCTTGTTTGTCGACACCTCTGCCCAAGTGTGCCAAGAGGACAAGGACCCAACCTCCTTGCAACAGTGCATCCACCTTCGCACGGCTGGGAAGTTCTACCAGGTGGCTAACTCACACCCCTGCCACTGCAGTCTAAGCCCTTTGTCCTAAATGACGTGACTGAACAGGGACAGAGCTTTCGGTAGCAGCTCTGAATTTCTCCCTCTCTGTCCTTCTCCCCACCACCCATAAGTCACAGACCAGAAGGGCTGCCCTCTCCCACAGCCGCGTCAAAATTTCCCAGCAGAAATCAGTTTGGTGCCGAACTCCAAGCTCTGTGCACCGTGCTTAGAAAATCACCGCGGCTCAGAGACAAGGGGCAGAGGCATCACTCCAGGATCCCTGTCCCTTAGCGTGAATCATCTGGGCCCACCTGCAATCTCGCGTTCCCCTTCCTTACTGGTTCTTCCCACATCTTACCTGAGAGTTCAGAAGGCAGGAAAGTCAACCCCATGAACACGTGTCGAGGGCAAGTATTCACCATGGAGCACGGGCATCGCCCAGGGCGGGCACCAGGGCTGTTCTCCCACTGCCCAACCGACTCGCTCCCATCTCTCACTGCTCTCCCTCATCCTGTCTGGTCCCAAGGACATGAAGGGACACGGGGCCATGCAGGTAGTAGCTAAGGCAGCTGGAGGCAGAACTCCTGGGCTTTTGTGCTGCTTTGCCATCCGGGAGCTGAAACCCAGTCTCCCTCTTTATGTAAGGGGGCAGGTTTTCTACCAGTTCCAGAGCTGGACCAGGCTCAGGCCGAGTAGCCTGAAGCATTTCAGGCTAGAGATGAATAATCTTTGAGATGAAGATCCGAAAGGAGAGGAAGCAGTGCGGGTCCCCGCCTCTAGCTCCCAGCCCACCACGCAGGAATCCCACCTTCATTATTTACTCAGTCTTTATTCCCCCCACTATTTACTCAGGATATTATCCTGGACCAGGCCCCCAACCTCTCTGTTATTGCCCCAGTTTTCTCACCTACAAAATGGGAGCACTGGTTGTCACCAGATGCTAATATGGAAGCATTTGGGTCTCTGCTGTGACAGAGACTCCACGAAAAATGAGTGTGCGACATTCCAAAAGCAGGGCTCTTCGGAGAAAGGAATGACCGACATCAGGAAAGTGAAAAGACAATGCACAGAATAGAACCATATATCCGATAAGGAACCTATTTCCAGGATGTATAAAGAACTCTTTGAACTCCAATAACAAAAAAGACAAAACCCCGATTTAAAATATGTGAGAGAGATGTGAATAGGCGGTTCTCTAAGGAAGAGATGTAATGGCCGATGAACCGAGATGTTCAGCATCATTAACGCTTAGGGAAATGCAACTCACAACCACAATGGAATACCACTTTACGCCCACTGGGATGGCTAGAATACCAAAGGAGCTCGCAAGTGTCGGTGAGAATGTGGAGAAATCGCAACCCTCCAACACTGGCTGGCTGAGAGGAGCGTAAAACGGCACAGTCACTTTGGAAAACAGTCTGGCAGTTCCCCAGATGATTAAACACAGACTTTCCAACCATATGACCCAGCAATTCTCCTCGATAGCTACGCGAGATAAAAAGGAAAATGAATCCATGCAAAAGGTGGGATGCCGATATCCATAGCCGCGTCCTTTAAAACATCCCCAGAACGACGAACACAATGCAAATGTTCACCAACTGATACGCATAAAAACGAAATGTGGAATGGCCACAAATGCGACATTTTCGGCCCTAACAAGGAAGTACTACTGACACATGCTCCGATGTGGATGAGCCCTGAAACCATAACACTAAATCAAAGGGTTCAGAAAATGCCACCTTATTACATAACTCCATTTACAAAGAATATCCATAAGAGATAAATCTATAAAAACTAGATTAGGGCTGGGTAGGGTTGGGGACAGAAGTGGGGAGTGACTGCTAAGAGGTACAAGGTTTCTTTTGGGGGTGACAAAATGTTCTAAAACTAGCTTATGGTGAAGGTTATACAACCCTAAATATACGAAAACTCACTGAATAGCACATTTTAAACAGATAAAGTTATGGAATTGAATTGTACCAATGCAATTTTATTATACAATACTGGAAATATTTAATATTAGCTGTTAATTTTCTTGAGAGGTGGCCGAGAACTGTTTGGCGGCTCTAACCTGCCCTCACACTCCCCCATATCAAAGGAGTAACGGGATCAGGACGTGGGAGTCTCTAAGAGGAGTTTTGGGGAGAGCGTCATTTTGCTGCAAGTGCCTCCTGCTAGGGGCTTCCCCCTCATCTCAGTGAGCCTTCTGGAACATGGAGAATAGGAGAGATGAGGCCAGGCTGAGGCCTGAAAGTCTGAAGGGTGAGAGAGAAGCCTGGGAACAAAGACAGGCTGCTTTGGCCACCCCAGTTCCAGGCTTTGCTGAAGCCAAGAGTGCCTCAGGCCTCCCATGGACCAAGAGGAAAGACAGAGGCCTGGGGCTGCCTCAGGTCCTGTCCAAGAGGGCCACCTGGAGGACCAAAAGGACTCCAGCAGGAGGAGGCCGGAGGGAGCAAGGGACACCTGGGCTGAGGAGGGTCATGAGCATCTGAGAGAGCTGCAGTCACCCACCCGAAGCAAACCGTGAGGGGACACTTATGGGGAGCTAAAGGACATGTCTCCAAAGCACACACGAAAGTGCTGCAGCAGAGAAAGAGCCAGCATTCGAGGCCTCCAGAATCTTCCACTGGCAAAAAGCTCAGACGTCATATCACCTGTGCCTCTGTCTCTATGCCGAGCGTGCCTGAGTAACCTCGCAAAAATGCTAGACAGGCAAGAATGTTCTGATTTCCTTCCTCCTTTCCTCTCTTCCCGTAGGTCAGAAAACAGAAAGAAAACCTACTGAAACACGCACACACGCACAGTCACACACGCACACAGAGCTGGGGGACAGGCAGGAGCTGACAAGAGGGAAGATCTAACCCTGGGCGAAGTGCCAGGGTCACCGGCACTGGCCATATTTATTACTGACCAGAGGATCTTTCATTACCTGAGAGTGACCAGAAAAGGCGTGGGACTCACGTTCATGTCACTCGAGGGCAGAGGAGCAAAGAAGAGGTTTAAACTATAAAGGTAGACAAAAGAAAGTGGCTTTATAATCACATCCTGCAAGTTATTACATAACGGTAGCCACTTACAGGTGTCTGGGGAGGCATCAACCAGAGTTGGGTACCTGGAACTGGGTAGGCACACGAGGCTAGCCACCGTCCAGTCACTGTCTTCATCATCATTACTCTCATTTGTTAGGGTTTTAGAGCTGCAGGTCCCCTTGGGAACCCATCCTCCTCAGCTCACTGAGAAGGAAACGGAGCACCAGAGAGGGGAAGTAACTTTCCCAAGGTCACACAGCAAGTCGGTGCCAGGGGCTAGTCTCCTGACTCCCAAGAGTGGGGCTCCCAGAACAGAGCTGTCTAGAGGTTCCCGGAGAGTAAATGAACCTTCAAGGAGGATGTGAGCTTTTTCTTAAGAGAAAGCCCGTATATATGCAAAACCACATTTCTCTCTTCTGCCCTCCAGCACTTCGATAATAATTATTATTGCGAGCACAGTACACACCGAGCATCCTACTTTTCACATTTCACATACATTTCCTCATTGAATCCTAACGATAATCCTATAAGGAAGATATCCTTATTGTACCCATTTCACAGATAAAGGATTTGGGTCTCGGAGAGGCACAGAGTCGTGACTAAGAGACACAGTTATGAACAGCGGAGTTGGGAGCCCGGCCTTCTGACTCTCAACCCCACAATCTCATTCCCTGGAGTTCGACGTTATTTCAGCTTTCCATCTTTCATGTACAACTTCCCCCTTGAAGTCAGGCAGAGACGTGACCTGCTTTTAGCAGTGAAATGTAGGCAGAAGGAAAGCGTGTCACGTCCAGGCAGAGACAACACGCGAGGCTTGATGCCCTCTTCCTGCTGCTGCAGCAATGACGGACGTAGCTGCGAGATAAAGCCATCGCCCGCTAGCGTAGCGCAGATGTACAGAGACCCCCACCCACCCACACCGGACAGGCAGTGTGGGAAAGAAATATGCTTTCGTTGGGGCAAGCCACTGAGAGCTCGGGGCTGTTTGTTACCCGGCACAACCAAGCCTCTCCTGACTGATACGATTGCTGAGCTCTGGCTGCTTCCCACTCGTGAGTCGGGAAGGTCCGAGAGGGAAGCTCAGCGGGTCTGTCTCAGCTCCCCACAAGTCATTAAAAAGAAACAGCGATGGAGCTTAAAGCAATGGAAAGCATCTCTACCCCAACCCGATCATTTTACAGAAAATAAACATCCTTTAAAAAAAAATAAAATAAAAAAAGGAGCTCCCAAGAACACCCAGAATCTAAATCTCCGGCCTCCCAGGCCGTGTCTGTCCGGGTCTGAATGTCTCTCTCTCCATGTCTCCCCCTCTGTTTCTCTCTCCCTCTCCCTCTCTGCCTGTTCGCTATGTCTCTCCCCCTCCCCCTTTCCTCTCTCTGAAACACTTAGAAAATCCTCGGACAAGTCCAGCTATTGAGGGCTGAGAAGGTTGGGCACAAAACCAAGCCCCCTTGTCACAGCCCCTGGCTCTGGTGGGTCTGCCCGCAGAAACAAAGATGGATGGGCATCATGCAGGAGGAGAAACCCAGAGGTGCGGCGGTTACTAGTCCCCTTTGCCATTGTCAGCCAAGCCAGGGGACTTATTTTTTTCTCTTTGTTCTTTTTTTTTTTTTTTTTTGGCCCTAAGCCATCTGCTGCTTTACCCAGCGCTTGTCCCTTCTCCCCAATCCTCTCTTTAAATTATGAGAAATTCTAAATTTCAGTGGCCGAGGAGGCCAGGGAAAGGTGGGAGTGAATGGGTGGGCAGTGAGGCAACTCAAGCCTGGTCAACCTTTGGGCCTCTCAGAGGTGAAGGCAGCCCACACCCCTGGGTGCGGGACTCGCTTCCGAGAAGGCTGGCCCGAGAACACTCGGGAGGAATGCGGAGACGGCCCAGTGCAGCTCAGGCAAAAACACAGCCCCGCTCCCACCCACGGGAGCGAGGATCTGGGCACGGGGCTTCAGAACTCAGGCCAAACGGCTAATGGTGCTTCTGGAGGCTGCGAAACGTGGTGGCAGCCAGAACACTGAGCTGGCAGGCTCCAGACCAAACTCGAGGAAGGCAAAGACAGTCTGCGAGGAGGAGGAGGAGGAGGTGGCAGACCGGACTGCTCTCCCCTCCACCCACCCTGGGCCTCTGTTCCTCCCCACTCAGGACAAAGGCTCCCAGCATCCAACTTCGGGCCACCCAGAAAATTCTTTCCTAGATGTTGTGGGCTGAACTGTGTCCTCCCACCAAAAAAAAAAAAAAAAAAATCATAGGTTGAAATCCTAACCCCTAGTCCTCAGAATATGACTCTAATTAGAGACAGGGTCTTTAAAGAGGTAAGTAAATGTAAAAAGAAGTCACACGGGCGGGCCCTAATCCCATCTGACTGGTGTCCTTATAAGAAGAAGAGGTGATTAGGACACAGAAATGCACAGAGGGAAGATCAGTGAAAAGACAGGAAAACGACGGCCGACCACAAGCCACCCAGTTTACAGTACTTCGCTGTGGCAGCCCAAGCTGACTAGGACGCCAGGCCACCAGGTTCACCAGAGGACACTGCCCCCAGAGTAAGGAGTCCCTGGAATGGCAGGGACTCCCCTATCCCCAGCCACCTGTCCCAAGGCCTGGAAAAGTCTGTGGTCAGAAAGTCCTTGAAAGTGAAGCTTCCATTTGATTCTTCCCCTTTTCATCACTTCCCCCTCCTCCCGGCCTAAGTGCAGGTGAGCCAGAATGGTCCCCGTGCACCCGTGGTCCCTGCAGCCTTGGCCCCGCCATGCAGAGGCACTCGCCCTTTGCCCTTAGCGGGGTCTTCCAAAGGGAAAGGGGCTGCCCTGTGTGACCGCGAGCTCCCCGTCATCTAAGGGTCTGAGGAGTTGGGCAAGCATCCTGGCTTAGGGGAGTGGGCCGGCTGAATAAGGCAGGGGAAAGGGGTGTGGAGTCAGGCACCCAGATTCAAATATCAGCTCCAGGTGACACTGCACCCCTTACCACACTTCACTGTGGCCTTTGGCACAGCAGATGAGACCACGAGAAGGTGGGATCCACACATGGGGATTGCCTCCCTCTTTAGCACGTCTCTTGCCTTCCCAAGCCTCAGTTTCCCCACTGCAGCAAGAGGGCCTTGCAGGTGTTCTATGGTTGGCCTGGGCCACCCCAGCCTAGGAGGTCAGCCTACAGAGAACAGAGTCCCCATACAGACCTTGCTTCCTTCTGCTGCTGCTGAGACTGATGGAGGATGTACTGAGCAAGTGGAGGAACATTCTAAGTGTCACAATGCCGCACACCAAACACTGGAATTAGAAGTTGGGGGTGGGGACGCAGGCCGTGAGGGAGGGGTCAAAGTCAGAGCGGTCAAGACGCTGGGGGTTAAGTCAGGGTCACCTGGAGGGCTTCCCACAGGAACAGAATCTCTGACTCCAGTGCTGGCTGCCCCTCACTGCAGGGAGGGGGCAAGGTGGGCCCAGGCCAGAGACAATTTCTGTTCCCAAGCACCTGGCTCAGTGCCCCCACCCTCCGCTCTGAGTCACCCAGTGGGCTCCAGAGGAACTGGCCTGGCCTGGCCTCTCCTATCCACTTGAAACAGGAGAGGCTGGCTGCTTCCAGAAACGGCCTCACCTCACCTTGGACTCACTACCCTCTACCGATTTTAAGAGGTTCCCCCACTGACCAGAGGCCCTCCTGAGTGAGCAGCCCCTCCTCCTCTGTGGTGATGAGAGAGAGACATCTAGGGATGCACCTCACCCGTGCCCTGCAGTGCAGTCCCGCTAGCTCCCGATGGCCCCCAGGTGCTGCACTCCATGCACCGCCAAATCTAAGGCCTCCCTCCTGTGAGAGGCAGGATCAGGGTGATCTGGTCTGTCCAGGGGTAAGAGGCAGTAAGGGGGACGGGGATGGAGGGCAGGCAGAGCGGACAGACACTCACCCAAGCTTGGCAGGGACCCAGTGCCACAGGACCAGAGGCCCAGAACAGGCCCGTGGGGATGTCAGCCGACCCAGGACGGCCCAGTGGGGTTCCAACCCCAGACCCTCTCTTAACCAGCTAGGCAACCTCGGGCAGGTTACTGAATCCTGCCATGTCCCAACCCCCCATCCAGCCATAACAATAGTGCCCACTTGGCAGGGTGCCTGTGAGCGTTAGACAAGGCGGTGACCTTAGAGCATTTGACACCACAACCTGCAGCATGTGGCAAAGCCAGAGCTGGCTCCCAAGGCCAAGGGGCCTTCTCATTAGCCCTGTCTGCAGACACCTGAGATGCTGCCACAGTCACAACTGAAGCATCAGAGACTCGGGAGCAAACACAGCAGGCAGCCCTTCCACGGCCGCCAGTCTCCAAAAGCTGCTCAAAACGATGCGTGGACTGAATCCCCACCTGACAGCGGAGTAAACTGAGGCTCCAGGAGAACAGGATCTTGTCAAAGGGTTTGCACCCAGGTAGTGTGGCTCCAGAGGCCACATTCTTAACCCCGATACTAAACTGCCTCTTGAGAGCATTGCTAGAGTAACCCAATGGCGGGGGCACTGTCCCCACCCCAAGCTTGTAGATGGGGACACGAAGACCACAAGAAGGCTGAACGACCTGACCGAGGGCGTGCGGCCACACCACAGAGAGCTCGGATTTGGACCCAAGTGGGCGGGCTCCGAAGTGCACGTGTGCCCGCTGCAATGGGGAGCCTCCTGCAAAACAGGCAGAGGTGCCTTGGGCACCTCCTAACCCCTCAGGCCATCCCCCCAGCCATGGACCACGCCAGGAAACAGCCAAGCCCCTTCCCGGGCTCCAACTCGAGCCATCCCTTGAGCACCCCGAGTCTTGGAGGTTAGGTGCTCTTACCCCAGCCAGCGCATGGGGAAACTGAGGCACGAGAACTTGTCCACAACCAGGGGGACAGACACGGGCCTCCTGTTTCCCTCTCTTGACCAGAGAATGAGCCAGAAGAAAATGCTTTTGTCTAGAGCCTTCTAGAATCTAGAGCCTTCTAAAAGTGCCCCGAGCTAGGAGGAAAAGCAGGATGGGGATAATGCCGACTGCTCCTGCCCCACGGCTGGTCCCGACTTGCTTTCCTGTGCCTGTGGGGGATGCAGCCCAGTGGCAACAGGAAGCACACAGTAGGACAGGCAGGGTCTGTCCTGGTGACCATCCCAGCCACAAGCTCCCCACCCAGGCCAGGCTGGGGGAGGATAGCAGGGCCGTGAGCTGCCTCCTTGGCTTCTCTGCCCACCCTTTAGGCACAGGGCCAGCTTCTCAGCCTCCAGACAGGAGCCCCTCTGTCCCTACAGGACAAGCTGACCTTTAACTGGCCAAAGGTCCCACTGGCTCCATCCCCTGCCTGGGGGAGCAGATCGAAGGAGGGAGGAAGGCAGGCCAGAGGGCAGGAGGAGTCCAGGGCCTCGCCTGACCCTCTCCTTCCTCCCCCTCCCGGCCCCTCACTGTTCAGTCTGCCCCCCTTCCTTCCCTCACAGCTGACTATGTCCCAAGCCCTGTCCTTCCCACGGCCACTCCTTCTTCCCCCTTAATTATTTTACCTTTGATTTGCCTGGAACTTTATAGTTTACCAAATGTTTTTACATTTATCATCACATCAACTCCACACCGGGGAGAGCTGGGGAGACGTTGAAAATTCCTTCAAATTGCCAAGTGTTCTTGTTAAAGATACAAACATCCCCAGAAGACGAACCACTGGGCCGGCAGCCACTGGTACCTCAGGACTGATTCGCTTCATTCTCTGCCTCCTCCTCCTCCTCAGCCACTCAGCACAAGTGGGTGGGATGAGGATGGGGGGAGGAGTGCTGTGGGGCTGCAGTCTCAGCAGGGTGGAGAGGACCCTGGCAAGGTATCTGTGCCACTCAAGGGAGGAAGGGCAGAGAGCTAGGGTAGGTATGAGGACAAGCCTTGAACTTTGCAATATTGCACAGAAACATGCTCTCATCAAGCCCTCAATTCTAGCCCAACCACTGCCCTTGTCCCAAAGCCTCTGAAATCCATTGCTCATTCTGGTGTCTCCAAGGGCAGAGGGAGAATCTTTATGCAAGGAAAGGCCTAAAAGCCTTTCAGGGTGCACGCAGTCCACAAATCCAGAACCTCAAAGACAGAGGCAGAAGGCAGGGTGAGGGTGCCTGGTTCTCCCTAATCCAGCTCTTCCACATGGACCAGGGGCCCCTGGATGGCACAGCCTCACCCCAGAACCAACTTCAGCCGGGAGAAGCAGCTCAGAGGCTGGGTGCTGCTGTCCTTGAAAGGACACATCCCAGGTCGTCAGGGGGCTAAATCAGGAAATCCATCTCAACTGGGAATTGTCTCAATCACCCCACATGAAAGCTGATGTGGGTGGCCAGTGGTTCTGAGGGTCTCCCCGCTCCCACGGCTCACAGTCCTAGGGCCGAATCAGGGAAACGAGCCTGTGGCCAAACCCCAGACAAGGCATCTCAAGAGTTTCTGGGCTCCAAGCACGCTCACTTGCAGAGGCCCAGCCCCACGTGCCATCACACACATTCAGATGAACCACACACACAAACACAACCCGAGTATAACTCTCAAGCGCTGCAATGAGTGTCGGTTGACCATCTGACATAATGTCAGGTTTTGCAGCTAAATTAAACAAGTATTGATTTCAATTCTGTAGCTTTCTTTTCAAAATGTGAAGCCTATCTGTTTGTCTCCAGCTCTCAAACATTTTCGTTGGCTGTCGATGAAAGCCTGTAGGCCCAAGAAGCTGTGTCTACACTCCTAGTGCTCTAACCCCAGACAGCGCAGGCAGCGAGGCTGGAGAAGTCCAGTAACGGGTTTAAAAGAAATCTACCAAATGCTGTGGTGGCAGCACATGGGGTATCTCGAGGTCCCCTCAAGGCCACGTCCTCCAAGTAGCCCTCCCAGGCCACTCTGGCCCTCAAGAATCCCTCCCCTGCCAATCTCAGAAAATGCATTTGTCTGTGGGATTCATTTGGCACCAATGGCATATCCTCATGTGGCTATGACCTCAGAGGTACCTTGGACTTCTCTGCCTTCCCTTTAAACCCAGTATAGCGACACAGCCAAACAAGGCAGCAGAGGCCCTGTGTGCAGGCCGGTGGAGCCACTGGTCCCACCTACCCTCCATGCCGTCATCTCGATGCCCATTGAAGTTGTCATAGGAATCCCAGCGGATGAGAGGGTCGGAGGTGTTGTAGTCCACTGACACGCTTGGCCCGTTCTCCAGGTGTTCCATGCCTAAAAGGATGGGAGAGGGCGGGAGGACAGTGAGGAAAAAGAAAACAGAAATCAGCAGCTGGAAAAACAGAGGAAGCCCACAAGATCCCCCAGGGATGCTCCCTAAGGGACTTCTCACTTTCTTGACCCTGGTGGGGCGGGACCAGTGGCTTAAGTTGGATGGAGAACCCAGGCATCTGGTTTCTTGCATTCTTGAAAAGGCTCAGACCAGGCCATCGGGGTACATCAGGACAGGGCACTGAGAAATGAAGACCCCTCCTAAGAGAAAGCTGGGGGACCACCCTCTAGCTGGGCAACTTTCTCTTTCTCTTCTGTATCCCAGGGACCCCTGGGGCAGTTCCCAGAGATGAGAGTCTGCCCCTGGGGTCAGGGAGAATGTAGGAGGAACCGGGATCACAGCCTTGACATGGAGAGGACACAAGGTCATCCCAGCCATCTCCCTGCCCCCTACTTAAGACACTCTCCACTCCAGACAGAAATCTGAAGGGAGAGGCACAATCCCCCCTACACACATCCCGAGAAAGCACAGGATGAAGACAGCACGGCTGCGAGTCAGACCTTCTGGGCTAAGTCACCTTCCTGACCTGGCAGTCTTTCTTTAATCTATCCAGAGTCCCTCTGTCGGCAACCAAACTTCATCTCCTCCCATTCTGTTCTCAAATAAGATGGGGAACAACTGGTCTCCACTTATAACCAGCCTAAAGCTATTATTACACTGGCCTTCTCGTCTCCAGGTTGAATCACCTCAGTTCTCAGAAATACTTTTCGTTTACCCAGCACCTTTGAGTGTCCTCTCAGCCACTCCCTCCATCCTCCATGGCCCTCAGTCTCTGCTTATAATAAGATGATGACCTAATGGGACCAGAACAGTTTATCCAACCCAGTGCCTCCCTGTCTGCTTTTTTATATTTTTGGTTACCCAGAGATTAAGTCTCTGGTTCAAGTTGAGCTGGGGGTCCACTATGATACCCAGAGCCTTTCCTGCTGGCCTGCCTTTTGGTCACAGGTAACCTGACGATTATAGAGCAGATCAGTGGGAGAACGCTGAAGGAGGGGTGGGGACAGGCCAGGGTAAAGGGAAAGGAGCAGATGATGGATGGATTCCAACTCTACGTATACCTTGAATTTTTTCTGGTCCATACGAAAACACAAATTCCACCTTGCCATATTCTGGAAATCGGTCATCTGGAAAAGGAGAAGGAAAAGCAAAAGGGGGTGATCAATTCCCCAAAAGGACTCCATTCACATTTTCTTTTAGAGAAGATTAAAGCAAGATACACATACACGCACGTACGCACACGGGCCGGCAATATAATAGGTTACGTAACTATAAATAACGAAATCAAGCCTCTTGCCCCACCTAGCCCTCGCCCTACTTGCCTGGACAACCATTTCTAACCATTTCTATTTCTTGCTCCCCTAGCCGCTACCGCTAAGACTCTAGATAACAGCCACAGTTTTTAGGCCGCCGAACATCAGTTTTAAATGATCTCCACTGATGCTCTACGACAACGGATAACTTGGCTCACTTACATAGTAACAGCATGTACCTTCTTTTTTCTCAAATCTGACATTATCGTCATCACTTGTGCTATTGATGAGCTTTGAAACTTTAAATACTATAGAGTTAAGCCTCTGTGTCTTGATCTGTCCACTTTTTGATGGCGTCCTGACCCCCTCCGTGTGAGAGGAAGGATTTGTGCCCCTCCCTTTCTCCCACCTCTCTCCAACCCCATCTTTGTTGTGTCAGCTCTGCCTTTATGCTTCCTTGTTAAGATCGGTAACATTTATTCTGTTTCGTAATTACAACGGCATCTTCTGCTTTGGCCCTGCTGGCTCTAGTCCAGGGAGAGCACATCCCAGAAACAACCTTCTCCTACACAAGCCGGACTACAGTGAGGGCATCATGTCCCTCCTCTCCCAAGCTCCACCTCGACTCTCTGCTCTCTGCCTGAGCCCAGTCGGGACACACAGATCACCATCCGCTGCTTACAACAGTGAAGTTCCAGCAGGGAGGATGTCCACTCCCTGGGGTACCCACCATGCCTGTGCGTGTCTCCTTCACTGCAGCCATCACTTCATAGTATGTTCGTGTATCTTGTTCTCCCACAAGACCATGAACTCCCTAAGGATATGGACTCATCTCTTTCTCTTTGATTCTCTGAGGCCTAGCACATACTTGGCACATATGTCAACACTCAAGTGATGGGCGGGTGGGTGGATGGATGGATGGATGGATGCATGGATGCATGGATGCATGGATGCATGGGTTGGTGGGTGGATGGATGGATGAAAGAATAAATGGATGGATGTGGCTATGCCCCAATCCTGAATGTGACAGAGATAAAACTTCAAATGGAGAAAAGAAAGAAACAAAAGGGAGACGCCTCCCTGATCACCTCCCCTTCCCTCAGAAAATAGCTGCCCCTTCACTGCTGCCATGGCCCCCTCCCTGATTGCTCTTCTACCCTGTGATGTAATCATCCCTTGCTAGGTCTGCCTCTCCACTCAATGAGCCCACCTTTGAAGGCATCATCAAGGTCCTCCTTCCCAAAGACAACCCCCAGGTCATGGATGGCACAGGTGTGAAACTGCACACGGAATATGACATCTCGAGCTGGGCTCCGGAACTTCTTGTGGTAGCACTTCAGCTGGGTGGGAAAGAGAGCAAAGCCCATGAGGGGCCTGAGGATGGGAAACCATGTCCCACGGAGCCTCTTGATCATCTCCAAGACTGGGCCCCAGGGTCACCCCAAACCCAGCGAGGGAGAGGTCACCAACACCAAACAGGATCTCAGAGCTCTCTGGGGAAAACTGTAGAAGAGCAGAGAGTTGGAGACTGGTCTTATCCCATGGGGATGAAACTGCCTCCCAAGAAGTTCCTGCGTACAAGTCAGCATAGGAAAAGTAGGAGTGGATTTAACTGATGGAAGAAGGGCTGACGTTAGAATTAGGGAGTCCTTGTCACCAACAGAAAGCCAGGAGGTAAGAGCTGAGAGATATTTCCATGGAGATATTCCAGAACGGGAGGCAAGCCTGAGGGGAGGACGTCCAGCTCCAAGGCAGGAGAATGGAAAAGAAGTGTCAGAGGCTGGAAGGCCTTGCAGGAGCCTAAGACCTCAAGCTTGGTGGCTGACCAAGGGTGACGGCTTGTATGGAGAAGCAAGAAGAAAGAAGGGAGAGAAAGAAATGAGACAGAGGGGCAGCACTCACCAAGATGTCTCCCTTCAAGAGCAGCCCAGGCTCAATGGTGATGCAGATGCTGGTCTGGCTGTCTCCTTGGACATTGCTGTTGGGGCGGGTGGACAGAGGGAGGGAGAGCCGCTGAGGGGGGAGGCAGCATACTCTCTCCCTGCTGCCCCGCTACCAGTGGTCTACTGGGAGACCTCACCGACTGCAACCCTTGGCCCTCTCCTAGACGAGGGTCAAGAAAGCCCCACCCCGCACCTTGACCCCTGGCCTAGGAGCGCCGGCCTCCCAGCCTCTCAATCCCATGGAAAACTTACTAGATGCCGGACGTGTAAACAGGTTGCATGGCCTGGTAGATGCGGAGAAACGGCCGACACCCTGTGAGGGAAGGGTGGTGTTAGCTTAGACAGCAGGAACAGCGGGAGGAGAAGTGGGGCAGGAAGGAAGGAAGGGGGAGTAGAAAGGGAAAGGAGGAAAAGAGGAAGGAAAAACAGAAAGAGAAAGGGGAAGAAATGCACGAGCTTTTCGTGTGAAAGGCATTTCCAGCTTCCAAAAACGCTGCCGCATCCAGCATCATGTGCCAGCAGGCAGTGCAAGTAACAAATCCATCGTGCAAAGGGGCAGACCAGGCTAAAGAAAGCACAGGAAGTGGTCCAGCTGACACTCCGGTCCAAGCCCACGTGTGGGCCACCCAGGGCTGCCTCCCCAGAGAAAGGCCTGGAAGACAGGAGGGGAGGAAGGCCAGAGGCCTAGGGTCAGTACCTCCTTTGGACTCGAAGTTGGGGATGCCGTGCATGATCACGTGGTGCAGGAACAAGGGCTTGTTGTTCATTTTGATGGTGCCGGAGAGCAGGCCACTGAAGTAGTGCACGTACCTGGAACGGGGGCAGGGGCGGCTTCAGCGAGGGAGGCCTGCCCTGGAGCTACCCCAAGTCCTCGTCCCCTCGTCTTTGCTAGGCCACCCCACCTAGCCTCTCCCTAGGCCTCCAGGTGGCTGAGGTCTCAACCCCAGCTCAGTCGTCCCTTGCTCTCTGCAGCCCGGGGTGGGGTGGGGGGGCAGGCAGAGGATCCTACCAGACCCAGAGCTGGGTCAAGCCGAACCTCCCATTTGGGATTCTCTAGCACCCCCTGGTGGTCATCACGAGCCTCTCCCTCCTGCCTCACTCCCAGCCCAGGAACCTCCTGCGGGACCGAAATTCCTCCCTCGCATCCCGGATGGCTGTCACTTAGCTGCTCTCTCCTACTACACACGGAGGGCTGATCAGCCACCAAACAGCTCTGGCACCCGTACACCACGCCCAAACCGAGCTGACACCTAGACCCACAGGCTCAGGTCGGCCCACACAGCCTCACCGCAAACAGTAAAAGCATAATAATCGTAAGTGCTTCCCATTTTCATGTCACGCTGAAGGGTGTGAAAGCCCCTCTACGTCATTTCATGCGCTGGCAGCTCTCTAGCTCCTGCTAAATTTCTTATCTAAGGTCAACAGCCCCTGATTCATTTAGCAAAGATTTTGGTGAAAGAATGGAAGGATTCATCTATTCCCCCTCCTGTTAGAAAAATCCAGTCCAGAAAGGGTCATCAGCTTCCAAAGGACACACAGCAAAGACACAGAAAGCTAGGAGCGGGTGGGGAGAGAAGGAAAGAAGTCTGACTCCGGTGCATCTGCCAAAACGAGAGGCCAATCCTGCTGCCATGAGCCGGAGCTTCCTCCTTTTCTGAGGCGCCAGAGGACACCACGCTTAGTCAGCTGAACCAATAAGGATGCATCCGAGACTCGGGAGGGAGCTCTTTGAGGGAGGTGGGACCAGTCCTCACATGACCATGTGACCACAGTCCCCTACTGTATCTTCGCTCCTTGGCCCACCTCCAGGCCTACCGGCCTCTGTCCCTGGGCTGGGTGGGGCCACTTCAGACAACTCAAGCAAGATAATCTGATGGGCAGCACCGGCTCCTATTCAGACCCCTGCCCAGCCCCCAGCCCCATTACTGAAAGCGGAAACCTGAAATGGCAGGTTCCTATCAAAACTCTGGATCACGCCAACAGGATGTGTCTGTGTGCCGGGGACAATGAGTCCAAGGGTGTGGTGACAATGAATGGGGGAGCTCTAGGCCAAGCCCCTCCCTCCTTCTGTCCCTGCTCCCTTCTCCTCCAGCTGCCCCATTCCTTACAAGTGACACTGACAAGAAGGCAGGAAGGTGGCAGCTAACGTAAGGTTGAACCCAATAGTTGCACTTTCACATTTGGGCACAAACAGAATTACCCGCCACCAGCAGATGGGTGTGCAGATATGAACTGCACGGCAGCCACAGATAATGTAAACACACACACAGATGGGAATGAAGTGCTGTAGGATCCCTGAACGATCCCCTAGTCCTGAGAGGGAACGCTGATCCCCATTCTCTAAGTTTTCAGCTTCCGAGATGTGGCTGTTCGGCCTACGCTCTCCGAGCCACACTGTCCCGTCGTAACATCATGCTCGTCTATTCGTAGCCTTCATCCTTCAAGGGCAAGGGCCGGACTCATGACCAAGGCCACCAGCCACATGAGGCAAGCCGGGGATTGAGGAGTAGGTACTTAAAGCAATTAGCTCTTCCCTCCCTGAGATTTCCTCCCTGGGAAAACTCTATTGATCCCCAGCTGCTGTGTCTGGCAGCTTAGCCAGAATTTCCTGCGCATAAAGACATCCGGTTTCTGATCCAGCTGACCCAGCGCCTGGCTACCAGCAGTCTTGTGCCAACTGTAAGGCCCTGGGTAGCCTGAGGACTCACTCATTTCGACTAGGGCTTCCTGACACAATGGTGGAAACACTCGCAGCGGTGCCAAAAGCTTCTAGCCAGGCAAGCAAGGTGGGGATGACGGGGCGTGAGTTGGGGACCCCCCAGCATGGAGAGTCTGGGAAATCCCAGGACCCACAGCTAGGGGGTCCCTCTCACCCAGTGTTCCGAGGGGCTAGGAAAGTCAGGAGGACACCGAGGCTGCCAGGCCTGTGTGCTTGCCATCTCCTTTGCCAAGACTGTCTGTTCCAGACAGTCACTCACTTGCTTCCTTCCCCCTTCTCAGACCTCACCTCACACGTCACCTTCTCAGAAAGGTCGGTCGTTTGAACCAGTCCCTCATGCCTGCGCCCATCACCTTCTGGTCCATCATGTTCCATTTGGGTCTACTACTTCCAAAGTACTTCTCACCATCCAAAATGACCTTGATGGCTTGTTTCCGGGGGTGTCACCCACCAGAAGGTTAAACCCCAGGAGACCTGGCCTGAGAGATTCAGCACCATAGCCTAGTGTGTACACAGCCCAGTGTGACACATCACAGACAGGTGTGGCAGGCCCACAGCAGCAGCCAGACAGGGTTCTGGCCTGAGTCCCACTCTCCAGTTCTCCACTCGGGGCCTGGGTTTCCACCATTCTGGCTCCCACGCACCCGCAGTCTCCCAAGGCCCACCTGGTCCTGACACTATCTCTGCTTCCTTGTGGATCAGACATCACTAAACAGCATGTCATCCACAGAGCCGAATCCAGGGGCAGCCTCAGGACAGTGGATGACACAACCACAGCCAGAGTTACAGTCCCCCGAGTACACCCCAGCTTTGCCACTACTTGCTGTGGACCCTGGCCATGTCAAGTTCCCTCTGCAGGCTCAGGCCTCTCCTCTCTCCTGTCAAATGGGGATGCCCTGGACCGTCATGTGGTGGCCCATGATTTTTCAGCTTGGGGCTCGAATTCACCTCCTCTGCGAGGTATTCCCTGACCACCATCTCTAAAACAGCCCCATTCCCCTCCCATCGGCTCTCGCCTCTGCAGCACCCTGTCCTTTCTTTCCTAGCACTAACCACTATCTGAAATTACCTGATTTGAATATTTAATTGTGTAATATTTACCCTTCTCAATAGAACATCAGCTCACTAGGGGCAAAAGACTTTGTCCTATCCAACTCGCTATCCCCAGTACATAGCAGAGCGCCTTAAATCTGCCAGATAAATGAACGAGGCCTGCTTCCCGCCTGGGCCGTTGTGGATTCCAAAGAGGCCACGACGTGGTCGAGAGCCCTCGCTAAAATTCGTAAAGTTCTCCCAGCAGGTGACTTGGTGACTCTTACACAGAGCGTCTGTGACCTGCCCAGGGCAGGCGGCAGTGATGCCAGCCTCCTGCAGACTCATCCAAACGCTGAAGCAATCCCGCTGCCAGGACCAAGAATGTCACTGCCTTTCTGTACAAGACCTGCTTACAGCCAGACCAATGTGTCCCCCACCGATGGCCCTGCTCTACGGCACCAGCCTTAGGAGCCAACTGCCCTGCCCACCTGTGGGTACGTGCAGCTGCCCATGGGCTCACTTGTGTCCCTGAGCTCACACCCCTCTGGGCTGGCACTAGAACATGCACGCTTGGTACACCTCCACCTAGGCACACGGCTTCATCTTCCCTGGGTACCCGAGGCTAGTCCCCACACACTGCAAGCACACACGTGTGCGCACTGGGCTGCGAGCCCAGGAGACCCACCTTCTCTGCGATGGCTGTCCAATGGGCACAATCTTATCCTCATAGAACCGCTTCATTGCGAACCGGTCCAGGGCCTGGTCAGCGCTGGAGGGAAAGACAGGTGTTCAGAGGGGCTAACTCCCAAGTCCAAGAGCCCCTTCGCCTCCCCTCACCCCCTAGCCCACTTCCCCAGATCTGTGGCGTTCTCCAGCCCACCTGTGCTGTGAAGCTTTCAGAAAAAGAACAGCCCAGCATCTTTCATCCTCTGCGCTGAAGTGCCCGGCATGGGGGCTTTGGAGCCATGCCTGGTTGTTACTAACCCTGCATCTTGGGGCAGGTCGCCTAATCTTTTGGAACCTGATTTTCCTGGCGTGTCAAATGAGGGGGATAACTGCCTTCTTCAAAGTTTGCTATGGTGATCAAGTGAGGTAACATCTCTAAAGAGCTTGGCACATGTAGGTGCCCAGTAGGTGCACAGCCAGTGTTCACCATTAAACGAAGATTAGGCTTGATTACATTTCTTAAAGTCGTAAGGCTGATGTCCTACTGACAATCCCTCCACAGAACATCCCACCCCTCCTCAAGCAGCATTCAAATCGTTCTAAAACGAAGAGACAGAGCAGATAGTTCGCTATTTCTTGACTCTCTGAGGATGTCCTGTCATTCTTAGAATAAACTTCAAGGAATAATCAAGGCCTACAAGGCCCCCAGGCTCTGCCCCCTTCCAGCTTCACTTCCTACTCCTCATCCCCTCACTCACTCAGCTCCAAACATGCCCTCCCCTCACATTGTTTTCCCACCACAGGCCTTTGTCCTTCTTCTCTCTGCCCTTCCAGACTTTAGGTGACTCAGGCCTTCCTGACCTCTCCTCACTTAATTCCAGTCTCTGCTCAAATATCACCTCCTCTAGAGGCCTCCGCAGACCAGGTATCCCCTCCTTCCCACTGTCTTGCTCCAGTCTCCTCTCTTTCACCCAACTTATCAACCACTATGACTGATGTGCCTGTTTACTTATTTAATATCCATGAGGCCAGTGGCCTGGCTTTGCCCATGCTCTATCCCAGCACCTAGCACAGAGCCTGGCACAGCGGCTGTCCAATAACCGTTGAATGAACAAACAAACGAATGAATGAATTCTTCCACCTCTCTGCAAAATGGAATCAGAATGGGACTCGTCCACTGTTTGTTTCCTAGCCTTGCTCCAAAACACCTAAGTGAGAAGAGGGCTTTGCTGGCCAGAGGCAGGAGGATTGATGAGAGACCTTCTAGATGGTTCTGCTGGATCCAGATCTGATCCAAGATTTCTTTCTGACTCCCTCCCTGCTCACTCAGGGAAACAGATGGCAGGTTGGCAAGAAAATGTGGGCCCAAGAAGCTGGCTGGATGGGGTGTCCACGTATGGGGCTGCGATAAAAGGATGGACTCTTCTCTTCTGCCCTCTGTCACAGGCTCCTGCCTTTGAGCTCTAGACAGGCACCTCCTTTTTAATGGCTCTTCCGTCTCATCCTAAGCATTCTTCATCCACTATGTCTTTATCCTCCACCCCAAGGAAGGGAGAAGCCACAGGTGGATAGGAGGAGGGATTCCTGCTGTCCATATTCAAAGAATGGGAGGCTCGGAGGCCCTCTTACCTGGCCGAAATGTTGCTGTAGTGCATGTAAGCCGCGATGACAACACCTATCCTCCCTCGGTTTCCCTGAAAGACCCCCAAAACACAAAAGCCTTTATTTCCAAGACAGGCCTACTGCTCCAAGGCCCATCCAGGAGCCTTGGAGAAAAGCTTACAAGTTCTGGAGAGAGCAGCGTGGTCCTAAGGGAGAACAGGATGAGGTAGGGGGATGCAGAGGAGGGAAGAAAGTTGGGGCTGAGTCTCGAAGAGAAGAAACACAGCTGACCATCCACTACCCTCGAGGGGCCCACAAGCTGTATCCTCTCCCACTGGTTGGGGATACCCCTGGGACAGACTCAATCATCCCTTAGAAAGGAGAATACACACACAGACTTACACACCCACACAATCCAATGATGCAGGCAGGTAGAAACACTACAAGGATATGTTCATGCACGGGCATGCACAAGTGTGTGCGCACACACACACAAACACACACACGGCAGCCCCAGCTCTGACCTTGTTGTGTAGAACAACGACGTTATGGGGGTCTGCGTTGAGCCAGGTATCCATGGCCTTGCAGACACTGCAGATCTTCTCCAGGGCTGGGGTGTGGAGGTCAGGCCAGCCAAACTCCAGGACCTGCGGCCCGAGCCAGGAGTAAGTAATGGCAGAAGCCCAGAGTGTCAACCGGGGTGGCAAGGACAGCATACACCCCACGTTCCACTAGCATCGCAGTGGCCAACAGCAGCCTGGTCTCGGTGCCTGCCCTGTGCATCAGCCCAGCTGGGAGCTGGGGGTACGGAGGCAAAGGACACTGACCAGCTCCGACACTGGCTCTCTGGGGGGCCTCAGGCCAGTCACAGCCCTTCTTCCAGCCTCAGTTTCTCATATGTGTGTAAAACAAACACTTGGAAATGATGATCCAAGTCCTTTCCACATGATATTGACCTCGAAAAGTTCAGGGGCCTCCAGCTCTGCCCTCAAGTTTTCCTCCCATAGAAACCCCAAGGCCTGACTCAGGGCAAAAGAGGGCAGAGGGAAGGGCTCCCAGCTGTCCTCAGCTCTGTTCCAGGCCCTGGACACATACCCCATTGTTTTTTCAGGCCGACCAGAGAAGGGGACAGAGGGCAGATCTGAATGGCAGCCTTTGGGCACCTCAAAACTTTCCTAAAGTCACAGAACTTTACAGTAAAAGAGAACTTCTGCTTGGAGGGGCCCAGAGATTGCACCTAATCTAGCCCATCCACTTTCAGAGATGCAAACCGAGCACCTGCCCAGAGCCACACAGCAACAGGCACCAGAATCCAGGAGCCAGGAGCGGACATCCCTGCACAGCCCCACACACAGCCCACCAGGCAAGCAAGTGAAAGGTGGCGATAGGAAGGTCTACACTGGCCATTCCCTACCAGTTGAAGTCCAAACTACTTTCGATAAAACTGAAAAACCTCAAAACTCCAGCCCCACTCAGAGATTCTACGAGTTTTCCGGAGGGGCAATCACCATTGCAAGCTTTGATTTCTGTAATTTGTACTATGGAAACAGTGGCTATATTTCTTTCCGTATCTCAAATAGGAGATGGCACTGAAACTTTGTATATAGGCTTTGCAAACTGTCACAGCACCTTCCCCCAAGATTCTAACATAGGAACTGCAGGGAGGAGGAGTCTTCCTGTTCCTCTCTCCCCAAGTCCCCTCTCGGCACGGGCTCACCTTGGCATGGAGCTTCGTGATGTCAGGTCTCCGCTCAGAGAGGTTGAAAAGCTAGGAGGAGGAAAGGGAAAAGGCAGTGAGAAGGCTCATGCAACTGCTCTCCCCGCTGTGGAAAATTCTTCCCACACCTGAGCATGCGTGAGATCCCATCTGACACACACACACACTGACCAACACGACTATGTCTTTATCCTCCACCCCAACTCTACTGCGGAGTCTCAAGACAAAGACGGGGAGAGAGAAGGGTAGACACTCAGCCACTCCCCTCAGTGAGCAGACGTCCTGAACAGAAGATAAGACATGATGGAACCTATCCCTGGTCCCACGTACCACCCCCAAGGTGGGCATCTCCCCACACTGAATGGGACCGGTGGTGTTAAGTGCTAAGTACTTGGCCACCTCTGGTTTCCAGTCTACGTGTGGACTGTAGAACCTCACCCTGTGAAGATGCAACAGCTCTGCAGGCGGACGCCCTCCACAAGGGTGTGCAAGGCACCCTGCAGGGAGGCCCTCTCAGACCCTCGACACCCCTCTCCCAGCAGGTGCTCTTTGACACCTAATCACGTCTCATGAGAATCGCCCCCATCTCTGGATTTCCTGTCTCCACCTCTGCCTCACTGCCCAAAAAACTCAATGGCCACTGTGTTGTCTCCTGGGGAGAACAGAGGACTGTGGAGTCTGGGCCAGGCAGGAGAGCGGGGGAGTGTGGTAAGGCCCAGGAACTCGTGGAATCTTGGACTTTTGAAATCGGGAAGGACCTTAGTCCACTCTTGAGCTTCATAATGGAACACGCTCCATCCCATTAATAACGGTTACCTCTGGAGTGTCACCAGCCTGCCAGTCTGTGCTAAGGATTTCACCTCAATCAGCAGGCTTAATTCTCTCAACAACCTTAAGAGGTAGGTAGTGTTATTAGACCCATTTTACAGATGGGGAACCTAAGGCTTAATGAGGCTAAGAGGCCGAGATAAGACAGTAAGAGCAAAGCCAGCATTTGAACCCAGGACTTCCCCCCGTTTAAAGCCAGGTTCTCTATGCCCGATGCCCCTGAGGGATAGGCCTCTGTAGTGGGCTGAATGGTGTCCCATAAAAATTCACATCCACCCGGAACATCAGAATGTGGCCTTATTTGGAAATAGGGCCTTTGCTGATGTAACTAGTTAAGGATCTGGAGATGAGATCATCCTGGTTATAGAGTGGGCCTTAAATCCAATGACTAGTGTCCTTATAAGAAGAGGAGAGGACACACAGAGAGTCACAGGGAAGAAGGCCATGACAGAGGCAGAGATTAGAGTGATGCAGCTGTAAGCCAAAGGTCACCAAGGATGCCAGGGGACATGAAGCTAGAAAGAGGCCAGGCAAGATGCTCGCCTGTGGGATGCAGAGGGAGCACAGCCTTGCCAACACCTTGACTTGGAGTTGTAGCCTCCAGGACTGTGAAGAAATAAACTGTTGTTTTAAGCCCCCTAGTTCGTGGTGATTCATTACAGTATCCCCAGCCTCCTCCAGCCAGTTCCACTCAAACATCCAGAGCAGCCCCTCTCGGCTGCACGGTCTGGGCCATGGTTCAGTCCACATGTACCTCTCTAAAGTGGGCCTGAGCCCTCCTCTGGGGCCCAGATGAGTCCAGTCACCAGGCTGGCCTTTCTAACATTAGAGGAGACCACCAGTGGCCACCTCATCCCCATTCGTTAGGTGATTCTCCTGGGCCAGGTACCATCCCAGTGTCAACGACGCCAGGTCCCTTAAGACGCACTCTGCCACAGCTGTGCCTTAAGATTTCTCAGAGGTGCTGACGCTGTGCCACCTCTGCTGCTTCCTGATGCTGTGACCGTAGGCAAACCCCCCACCTCTCTGTGTTTCAACAGAACCTGCTTCCCAGGGCTGTCCTGAAAAGCAGTCGGAATGAGGCTTGGTTCACAGCGAGTGCTCAATAGAATGAGTTCTGACTGTTATTCTCTCCTCCTGGTCAACACACACACACACACGAATGCACATGCACACGCACAGGCGTACATGACTTGGTTTCAGATGCTTCATTGCAGCTGCAGATACTTCTTAAAGCAGAGTCCGGCTACATACAAGAGAGACCAAGGCCGGGGGCAGGTGATGAAGGGAGGAGGAAGAGCTGGCTGAGGGTGAGTGAGCAGGGATGCAGAAGCGAGGAGGCAAGCAGAAAGGGCCGAGGGCCACTGGGCGAGCAGGTGAGAGGCCCGTCCTCACCAGGTAGTTGCCTCCATGCTTGGATTTGAGCATCTGGGCCACCTCGCGGAGGTTGCTGCGGAAGTTCTCCTCGTTGGCTGTGCTGGGGAAAGAGACGGCGATGATCCTCTCCGTGACATACACCAGGTCCAGCTCACAGCTGTCCTCCATGGTCCGGTTCACGCTCATGTTTCTGGGGAGACAGGCAGAGAGGGGCTTCTATATCAGAATCCAGTTCCCCAGGGAAAGGTCCAGATAATCCACAACCCCGCACACTGGACGTGGCCCCTACATCCCATCCGAGGGGCTTGGCTGCTCCCTGACCCAGAACCAAGACCCTCTGGCAAAGCGAGGGCGGCCGTCAGGGCCAGCCGGGGCAGAGCTGGGCAGGGTTGGCAAGGATCTCAGGCCACCTGGGATCGAAACCAAACAGTGATGACACCGATCCTAGGTTCCCACAAATCCTGTCAACACTGCCTTCACCCTTGATCCCAGAAGCCAGGGAGGGCTGGGGCCAGAACTGGCCAGCACCCAGGAGTCCAGCTCTACCTCCCGACACACTCCAGCCACCTGGTCTGGCAGAAGTCTCTCAAAGGATCTCAGGATGGCTCCGGGAAAAGGAGGAGAGCCTGAGTGGGTGCTTTCCAGGATCCCGGAGCTGCGCCTTCTGCGGCCCTCCCGTTGTTCAGAGGCTGTGGAGTGGGCGGGGAGGCCTCTCAGGAGAAGGGGCAGCTCAGGTGACATGCTCACCTGGGCTCCAGGTAAGCCAGACCACAGCACACACATTCCAGCCTTCCCCAGAGGCAGGCCGACTCCTGCCCTTTGTTCCCTGGCTTTCTCCCCACCTGGCAGCTACCACTGCTGCCAGAGCTGCTTTGGGGCCGTGGTCTCCCCAATCCTAAGGGCCCCAGAAGCACAGGGTGCGGAGCCTTTGCTGCTGCTGCGGTGGCAAGTGGCCTCCAGACAACCCAGTGCCATTCGAGTTCCTCGTAGAGGAGAGGAACCCCTGGGCTGGGCATTGGATGAGGGGAGGCAGGGGCTCACGGCTTCCGAGGGAAGGCCTAGGGTGTCCCTGGGGTGCTGATAGAAAGGGGGAATGGACACTGGGATGCCATTCTGAAGCCCACCTGTAGCTTCTGGGGGCCCTCTCAAGCTCCCCACCATGACGCCTCCATACCCCCACCACCAGCCTCCGAGTGCCTGGCTTCCCCTCTCTGTCTGAGGTGGGCAACAAGCTTATTTCATTCTGATAACCTTTCACTCCAGTGGGGTGAAGCTGGGACTGGAGGATCAGAGGGACAAATGCCATCGGGGTATTTCAAAGTGATGGGGCAGCACCGGGGAGGACAGCCCAGGACACCAAGAAGCGGGGCAGCATCCACAGCTCCACCAGGGTTAACTCTGAGGCCAACTGTGTCGATGGGGTTTGGAGTGGGAGAGCCAGGGGTGACGTGAGGTTTCTCCATGTTGGCAATTAAGTGATAAGACCAAGTGGTTGGAAGGGCCCGCGGGCTGCAGTAAGGAGACAGTGTGAATTTGACCTCGGAGCCCAGGCTATCCGTCGTCCCTAAGATAAGCCTCTCACTGCAGCCTTTGGAGGTGGGGCTCCCACCTCAGGCCCCTGCCTACCAGCCACAGAGCAGCGCCCCTGCCTGGACAACCTCAGCACAGCACTCTGCACCGCCCCCCTCGCCACCCAAAGGTGGGTCTCAGCTGTGGGGGAATAAGGGGATGTCCTAAAGGGCCACTCTGTCTGTGAGCAACTGGGCCACAATCTTCCAGGGGCTTCAGCCACACACCAGGCCTTCTCTGGCGGGGGCCCCATCTCCCTGGGGCCAGATTCTCACTCATTTTGGGAGCCTAAGAGGTAAAGATGAGGCTGGGAGGGAAGAACCCAAGACAGAGAACCAGGGAACCTGGACACAGAGAAAAAGGCTCTGTACCAGCAAGGCAAAAAGTCGCCTGTGCGTGACCTTTAACAAGTCACCTCATCTCTCTGCGACTGTTTCTTCATCCGCCCAATGAAAATAAGATACTTACCTTGCAGGGTTGTTGCAAGGAGCAGAAAAGATTATGCAGGAAAATAAAGAATCCAGCTCCAGGCTGGCTTCAAGCTAGAACTCAAAACACGACCCTTTCCACGTATTATCTCCCTGCGTCCTCCCACTGTGGCTTCACGCTCCCTGCCATTGGCTTTGTGACTTCGGTCTCAGAGACCCAAGGGCATGACTTGCCGGGAACACCCACAGTGACCTCACTGCCAGCACCCCCCACCCTCTGCCCCCCATAGGCCAGGCATACCTGATAGGCTGGGGAGGGGGCTGGACGCTCGGGGGGACTCTGGTGGAGCCCTGGGAAAGAGGAGAGAAGCAGCGTTATGGGGGAGGCAGTCAGTGCCCTGGGCAAACACAGATCCTCCTCTCCTTTCTCTGCCAGCATTCCAGCCCCGGCACCCTAACACCACAGCAACGAAGCAACCCCAAACCAAAGCAGTCGATACCAAGTCCACGAGAGCATGCCGGACTGAGTGCAAGACCCCAAAGCAACAGGCTTTCCTTGCCCAGGCAAGGGAAAAAATCCCAGTGCTGAGGATGGCACCACTCCCGGGCCGGTACCATCCGCACTGGGTATACGCTCAGTAAGAGAGCTCCTAACCCGGTGGAAACCCACTTCAGCTGGATTCCTCGTAATAGGAGCCCTGAGTGGAGGACGTGGGTTGCAAGCATGAAAGACAGAGAGGTGTGTGATGGCACCGCGCGGCCCAACTCGGAACCTTTCTCCTCCTGTCCTTTAAAGCAGCGACGCTAAGCCATTCAGTCACGACGTTGGAGATGGGAGCGCCAGGTGTGACGTCCACCGACCTAGGGCAGCAGTGCTCAGCAAACCGTGCTCCCGAGGGCCCACCGCCCGTGGTCTGTTAGCCCCTCACCCACTCCCATTTTCAGGGTCGTCAGCTTGCACAGAACTAGACGCATGGACCCACGGTGGCATCCAAACATCCCGGGGCACCCTGATGACGCAGTGACGAAAGCGCAGGGTCAGAGTCCCGCAAGCCCCTGATGGGCAGCCTGGCATCTCGAAACGCTCTGAGCCTGTGTGACGTTACGTGTCAAACGGGGCTGTTCGAAGACGAAAAGGAACCATGCGCACGAGGCACTTCTATGATGCTCCCGTTACTGCAGCAAGTTCCTCTAAGAGGGCAGTGAGAGGGAGAGACAACCAAACCTCCGCCTCTGTGGGGCCAAGACCCTGCGTCGCCACTGCCACCACCAACCTCCACAGGGCTGAGCCCTTCAGCCACCTCATACGGCGCAGAATCGGACACCCAGCTGCTAGAAGCCCAGGCCCCACCGGAGCCCTCCAAGCCCACAAGCACTTTCCAAACAGCCGTGGGCCTCCCCAAAATGAGCCTTTCCCAACTACAGAGCTGCAGCCACCTCTTGGAGGAGGCAGGACCTCAATCTGCCAAGGAAAAGAGAAACTGAGGCAACAGTGACTCACCCCCAAGTCCTGACAACCAAGAAGATTCACCCTCAGACTTCAGGCTTGGCCACTGAGGCGTCAAGAAGAGGAACCCCCTTCAGCCCTTCCCGGGCCCTGCAGCACCGACCAGATAGGAGTGGGTGGGCTGGGAGGCCCAGCTCTCGGCTGAGCCCAAAGTCTGGGCAGCCCCGCTAGGAGGAGGACTCCCCATCCAGCTGCCCGTGAGCTGGCTGTGCCCAGTCCCCTCTGCTTGGGCTGCCGCCCGGCTCTGAACAGCTCAGCCTCGGCGGGCGGCAGGAGGAGGAAACAGCCAAGTGGGGCTGTCGGGGCGGAAAGTTTCTCTGTCTCCACAGCTCTCCTGGCCCTGAGGACCTGGTTTTGCATGAGTCAGGCATGTGCTGGCAGTGGGGGGGCGGGGGGGTGTAAGGAGGGGTGGTGTTTGGTTTTCAAGCCCCAAACCAGGCCGTTCCAAAACTATCCACCCAGAAGGACGCAGAAACCCAACACTTCATCCATCTCCGTTCCGCTGGTCCCTGACGAGGAGTCGCTGAGCCTCCCCAGACCCGAGGCCCTGCTCCAGGCCCCAGGGCCACCCTGCTATAAATAGCCCCTTGGGCATCATCTGTTGCTGATCCACAGCCACTTTTGGAGGAGGCCACAACAGCTGCTTCAAACAACTGGAAGCCACAACTGTAGCCAAGGCTTGAGGTGCGGCCAGGCCACCGGGTCCAGGACCAGTAAGCCGCAGGGAGACAATGGGATATTGGGACCGGCTTGGCAAAGGGGACTGGGGAGCAGAGGGGAGCTTGGAGCCTCCATGGCACAGGGGTGAGAAGGACAAGCAGGGCAGGAGAGCTGGCTCTCGCTTCTCCACCCCCACCTTCCCAACATTACAACACTCCACATTCCTCAGCCTCCCCACCCCAAAAAAAGCCAGCGAAGATAAATAAAAACTTGGCCCCAACCAAGTCTGGCCATGCCACCTCCAGAGGTGATAAGACAAAGTCCAAGCCTGTTCTGCTCCACCAGGCAGGCCAGAGAAGGGGAGGCAGGGGAGGAAGCTACCCTGGACAGGGACCCACTGCGGAGGACGGGGACGAACAGCTGGACAGTCATCCTCTGATGAATCACGGGGCCGCCCTCTAACTGACGGGCTTCCTGTTTTCCGCAAAGTTTGCGGGACATGTGACACTCGCTGGCAGAAAGCGGACATGCACGGGCGACACGTCCGAGTGTCGGTGGACACAGAGCCACGGGGAGGACTGGAGAGGACACACGGGCCGGGGGGCGAGGGACCTGTGAGCGAACACGAGCCAACGCTCCAGAACACACAGGTGACCTCACACGCAGGCCAGGCTGGGGACGGGCGCCCTGCTGGGGACGTGCCTGGTCATGCAGGTCTGCTTCAAGAGGGCTGGGAGGCGGTCGAGAGACACGTCCCTGGTGATGTTCTAGGCTCTGGAGGCCAGAGGGGGAGAAGCCTGACCTCAGAGCTCATATTCCATAAAGAAAGGTGCGAGTTGCAGCCCCTCGGCCTCACTGACGAATCGGTAAAATGGGTCCCGCACAGGCCCACGTGAGGTCACAGGACTGACCTGCTCCACTTCGACCTCTCAGGGAAAGCTACCAGGAGGGCTTTACGAAGAGTGCTACGAAGGCTTTATTTTAAAACGAGAAACACGCTCTCGGTCTGCCTGCAATCCCACTCTTCCTCTCGAAGCCCTTTACCCACACAGCTTTGCACGTCCCCCCAGGCCCTCCCAAGACGTAGATCAATAACAGAACTTTTGATCTAACTCCCTGGGTGAGATCCCTCTCCTAACATCATGCCCAAAATGATCTCTCCTTCGCTGAAAGGACACCACCAAAGGAAATTCCACGGCCTCCCCAGGACAGGCTCTTGCTTCTCCTACTACCAGGAAGTTCCTCCTGGTATCGAACCCTCACCCTTCCTGCTGCAGATCCAGCCAGTTCTTTTTGCCTTGGTCCTCACTGCTGATCCCCGCTCAACATTCCTGAGCACTCAAGGGCCATGACCCTAGGCTCTGTTATCCGCCTTCTTCCCCCGCCATACAGCAAAGAGCGGGAACGCCAGGACTTGGGTGGGGTTGGTCTGTGTGGGAAGAGTCCTGCCTCCCTTTGAGGTCCACGGACCAAACACAACAGCTCTAAACCAAAAGAAAATCTGTTTCCTGAGCCCCAGTCCCCAGGGGGTCCAGTTAGGAGCAGTCAGCAACGCCAGGGGGTCCATGTCGGGCAGCCAGAGATTGGTGACCAACCTGCATCAGGGGCCCATCCCCATTCCTACTTCTCCTCTGGGGTCTGTGGCCACCCCCTCCCCCTGACACCAGCCCCTCCAGCCACACCCCTTCCTCTCTCCTTCCTGCCCGCAAGCCTGGATTTTTCCAAAACAAAGTGCGACACAGCACACCATACAGAAACTCCACTACACACCAACGCGTCAGAGGAAAACAGCCATTCCTGTCCTGTGAGTCCTGGGCCGCAGGCCAGAGACAGGAAAACAGCTCAAAAAACAGGCACATTCTCACAGCAGTAGGCCCAGGACTGCAACCACGCCACCTGGAAAACAGGTCCCCTCACCTGGGGCAGACCGCAGGAGAGCTCACAGGATGGGCAGGGGACTGATTCCCTGGCTCCAGAGGCATCCAACCTGGGACAGGTATCCAGGAACCTTAAAAATCAGGTTTCCTCTCCTTTTTGGTACATGGGCCATCTAGGATCTGCTTAGCCCTTACGCAGCCCTGACCTGCACATTTGTCCCAGATCAACAAAACTTCCTCCCCGCAAATAAAACCCTCCAGTCCCAACTACATGGCCACCTCTTCCTTCCCCAGGACCAAGGTCATGTACACCCTCACGTCAAAAAGTTCTTCATAACATCTAACTTCGCCCTCTCTCACTGCAGCTGTGTCTTACAGGATCCATTTGGCCCGGGCTGGGGTTGTGGGAGTAGCAGCTCCAGGACTTAACTTAAAAGGGTTTCCAGGCCATTGGCTAAAAACGTTTGGTTCACACACCATCATCCTGTCCCCCTGGCCAAGGGCTGGGAGTCCTGGATAAGGCCAGATCCAAGCAGTGGTCCCAGGAAGAGACGGAGAAGGTGTCCATCGAGGCATTGAGCTCTGCCAAGCCTCTGTTTGCTCATCTACAAAATGGGGCCATAGCACTTGCCGTAGGGGATGTCACCCAGCCCAGATCCTGGCCCCCAGTCTAAATAGCAGCAATAATAATCGCTAACATTTCCTGAGCACGTATCATGTGCATTAAGCGCATGAACCCTCGCTAGTAGGTTCACAAAAATTAATATCTCCCCTGCACCCCAGAAACATCACAAACTCAGAACAGGGCCCCTCCCCAACATGTGCACTCCGTGCCCAGGGGCCCCACTCGCACCCTGAACAGAGCCCCCCGCCCCGCCCCACTGACCTGAGGGGCATGCTCCTGCTCCTGCCGGACTCCCCCTCCGTGCAGGGCTGCCCCGGGCACCGTGGCAGTGGGCTCGCCACAGAAGTGCGGCAGCCTGCGGGAGCTGCCTCCCGCCGCCCCAGCACCTCCCTCCGGGGCCCTCCCCACTGTGGGTCAGGCAGCTGTCAGATGATAGCGCCTCATGCCATCAACAGCTCCCCGTGTGCCAACTGCCAAAACCACTCCCTGTTCCTCTGCAGATCAGGGCGAGTGAGGATGGAGAGGCCAGCAGAAGGGCACGTCGTCAAAGGAGGGTAGGTAGGAGAGAAAGGCCCAACTCTATGGGGTGTGTGGCCCTAGGTGTGTGCCCCGACACAACATTGCTCAAAGCAGCGTCCCGGGAAAGCCTCCCTGGCTTCCTCTGGGGTCCTTCCGTTTGAGGACGTTGCTCACGGACTTCCAGCAAAAATGCATGGCAGGAGGAGCACGGCGGGCCCGGCGGGCCCACCGTTCAGCCTCCTTCTGAATCAACGGCGCTTCAGCTGCACAGAGGACTCTGACATTTTCAAAGACTTCTCTCTCCAAAGAAACAGAGCCCGAATTCCCCAAGGTCTGATGACCCTCAAAAGGCTCAGGGGTCCCTCTTCGTCTCTGTCCTTATTCTCTCTTGCCACAGTGTTGCTCGTTCCCCCTGCCCTTCCCTTGGTGCTGCTCGCCACCTGGCCAGGCCTCACGGGTGGCCAAGCCTCACGGAGTGTGCCTCCCTCCCGCTTCCCGCCCTGGCAGAGTGATGGGCAAATGAGCTCCGGATCCAGCTGAGCTGGAGGCTCGGACCAAGACTGAGACCCAGAGTGCAAACAGAAGGGGCCTGCTCACCATCCCGTCCCCTTCTCCCCGGCTCAGCAATAAAGATGGGTAACCCCTGCCTGCCCTTCTGGAAGGGTCACCCACCAAACAAGACAGGTACAGACAGCACCCACACACCACCATTCCCTCTGGGCACCAGGGGCCCAGCCACATCCCTCTCTGCCACCTCCTCATACTTACGTCTTCCTCGAGGTCTTTCCGTGTATTTCCACCCCGGAAGGCTCCTTCTCCCTGGACAGAGAAAAGGCAGGCAGAGAGTGGAGTTAAGGAAAGTAGTCAGAAAGCACCAGTCTTTAGCCTGCTGGGTTTATCTGGGGCGCGGGGTGAGGAGGTTGGCAGAAGGGCCTCGTGGGGATGGGTTGCTTATTTCGCATTTCTTTTTCCACTAAAGTCACGTCAGAGCTACGCAAATCCACCTCTCTGCATCTCACAACCACTCCTGTGGGAGATAGCATCATCCCCATTTTGCAGATAAGAAAACTAAGGCACAGACAGGCTCTAGACTTGCCGATAGTCACCCAATGAGAATTAGAAGCATGGAGGAGTTAGGATTTGCACCCAAGTCCTCCGTCTCCATCCCCATTATTCCACGCCGGCCACTGCCAGAGACACCTCTCAGTGGCTAGCCTTGGCTTCCCCGCTGCAGGGCCCACCCACTTTCTTCCCTTCCTGCTCCACGCAGCCTCAGGGAGACTGTCCCTCTCTCTGCTAAGTCAGAAAGAGGTTTGGAAAGATCTCCTGGCCTTTTCGCTTTCTGCATATTTAATAGAGAAGCCCACATCCAACCACTGGCCTCGCCCTCTCCGCCTGCCTCGCTCCCCAGCGATCCATTTCCCAACACGCAAAGGATGGTCAGTCCCCCGGCTCCCGACGTCGCCCAAGTTCCCCAATTCTACTCCAGAAGAATGTCCCCAGACACGTCTGTTCACTTGCCCCAAATCCACCTTCCGCTTTCAAGCCCACCCGGGCTGTTTCCCGCCACCCCCACCCCACCCCCCACCTGCTGCCACTCACCGCGTCCACTACATTCTTCGGTGCACTCTCCGTGTTGATGGGCTGTGGACAAAGCGAGAAAACGGTGTGAGGTTTCAGGACGAACATCCCTAGGTTGTTCTCTGTCCAGGGCTGGTGGCCTTGAGAGCAGAGTGCCTCCTAAGGCAGGACATTAGGCCAACTCAAGGCTCAGACGTAACCTGGCTGTCCCCAGGCCTGGGAAGCACAGTTTGGAGCATGAAAACCATCCTATTGGTACTAGGAGCATCCAGTTGGACAAACCTCACTCAGGCCTCGGACTCAGTCACTGGCCCTTCAAAAGGAATAGGGAGCAAGGAACAGTCGCTCATTCCTACGGGACGGGCGTTTTCACCAACTCTGTCTCAGCACCATTGTTTCCTTAGAGCCCTCTTTATCGATAGCAGAAGTTAAATGAGCGGCCCACAGTCATCAACTCCTAATAGGGACAACAGGATCTGCACCCCGCCTGGCGTCCTGTGCTTCTTGCTCTTTGTGTGAAAGTCGCAGCAGCCCAGGACGAGAGGCCGACCAGAGCCCTAAATCTCCAGCGGTCTTTCAAGGCCCCCCACCATTGGCCCTATCCCTTACCAGACCTTGATTTTCATGCCCCAAAGCTCTGCTCCATCCACACCTGCTCCCTAGACCCCCTTGCTTAGTCCCACACCCAAGCTTTCGCTTGTAAAACAGCTTCTTCTCTTTTCCGACAAGTCCTCCTCCTCCATGAAGCCCTCCCTGACCACCACAGCCAGGAGGACTCTCTCCCACCTCTGAACTCCAACAAGCCTCTCTGCCTATGCTACTTATCTGGTCCTTAGCATATAAATAATCTCATCCTGGGAATATGTTTTATTCCTCAACTGTCATGTTATTTGTGGTTCTTATCCCATTTGCCTCCAAAACAGATTCAAAGGAGCGTTTTTCTAACTTAGTTGCCATATTCCTAATGCTAAGGACTGTGATTTATGGCTAATGGGCCATCAACAATCACCAGTGGACTGATCCTACCCCTCACCCCTGTGCCACCATACCCCTACTCAGACCAACAGAAGGACTTCATCCTAAAGGCATCCTGAAAAGTGGGCTCCTAGGACTACCCCAAAACAAGAGAGAAACTTCCCAGTCCAGGGTCACCTCCTGACCAGTCTCTAGGGTTTCATTTCCAACTCAGCAAAGTGGCTAAAGGGGCACTTGAGCCACATGGAAGAGGATGAGCACAACTGTCAAGGTCATAATAAAGGGCCTTTGCCGAGATGAACAGAGACCAGGTTAAGAGAGTGTGTCTCAGACCAGGAGACGCCTGCCCCAACCCCATCCCCAGGATCTGAGGAGTGAGCTATTCATGTCTGAAGACAGGGGAATGGACAGAATGGCCTCTAAAAGGTCTGGCAGCAGGAAGGAGAACTGGGCCAAGACAAGTGTGGAGGAAGAAAGCCAGCTGAGCTAGAGGCAGTAGTGCTCTTTTTGGAAATGGCCTAGATTTTACCCCTACTGCCTAGAAGATGGGAGACCAAGGCCAAAACTTCCTTCCAGGAGATGAAACCTCTTGAGTAGTTCAGGGTCAAGGCAGTTAGGAATGGATGAGGGAGGACAGAATCCAGGGATGGGGTGGGAGGTGGGAGGCATATCAACCAGCCCCTCTAGCCCCCAGGTCGACTCGCATAGAGTCTAAAGATGTCCCTGGAGGAGTAAAGAAGCCACATTCTGCCCCCTCCAAACTCTAATCTTCACCCAGCCACCTTCCAGAGCCATATACCACTGGACAGGGGGCAATCAGCCCACTGGGAAATCCTGGTCCTCTGACCCCTGCCCATCTCTTCTGGTCCAGGGCTCTGTAACCCTCCCGTAGAGACTGTGGGCTGGGCGGGAGAGCCTGGCTGCCTCCTCTCTGGCCCCCTGGGGAGAGGGGGACCACTCTTGGAGGGCAGATCACAGGGACCTTCCATGTGCAGAGACTACACAGCAGAACAGAGATGTGAGTTCAGCAATCCCAGCTCCAAAGCCTCACCCTTCACAGTCTGCTGAACCAGCCTCCCTAGACAGGGTGGCTCAGAAAGAACAGAAATGGGGCAAGATGGAGAAGCTGGGGATGAAGTGCCTGCCCCAGGCCATTGCTGGCTCTCAGGAGCCTTCATCCAGCTCTGGGTGAAGCCTCCTAGGAGTTTCTGATGCCCCACAGAGCAGAGTGTGCACCACAGGGCCTTGAACTTGAGTGTACCTGAGAATCGCCTGTGTTGACAGGCAGGTGCTGGGCCCTTCCCAGAAGGTCGTTCCAGTAAACCTCCGATGAGACCTAAGACTGCGCATTTCTAACAAGTGTCTGGGGGTCCAGGAGCAACACTTTGAGAAGCACGGGTCTACGCTGATGGCATTGGCAGCAGACCACCGGGGCCACGTCCTGACTCTCTCTACTAACTGTGTGACCTCAAGCAGGTCGCTTCGTCCTTACTGCTCCTTGATAGGCCAGCGGGGCGCTATGTTGTGAGAGTCAAATGAGAGGAAGCATCTCAAGCACTTAGAACAGGGCCTGGCACTTAGGAAGCTCTCAGTGAATGCCAGCGGTAATCTATCTTCTCTACCCCACACGCTCTGCAGGCCCCGGCCCTTTCCTGGCCCACCCTGCCCCACCTTGACCCTCCTGCCCCAGCCCTCCCTGGTCTGACACAAAGCAGACCAGAGAGTCGGAGTCAACATTCGAAACCACACGCCTCAGCAGTGCAAGAGAAACTTCTCTCCCTGCCAGCAATCATCTGAGCTCTGTCCCCGTGGCCCCTACCCCTTCCCCCGGGCCAGCTGGAGGCCGGCCACAGGAAAACGCTTGCCAGCCATCAGATGCCTTCAACTTACTGGTCGAGATGCTTTCTGAGGAGTTAAAATTTTCCAAAAACCCTTCCTGACCTAAACACCCAGCGCTTCCCTGCAATGTTTGCAGACATAACCCAGCATGCATGTTATGCTCCCCACCCCTCCCCTCCACCCCAGTCCTCCAGGGATTGAAGCTCTGCTTCTCTGTTTTCCTGGCGCTGCCAGCTCTGGGGCGAATGAGAATGAAAGGGCCAGGGACTGTTCACATGAGGGTGGATATCTCTTGAGGCCACCCCTACCCCAGGCCCTACAGGGAGGCTTCGGTATGTTACAGGGAAGCTCCCAGGCCCCCTGAGCTGTGGCCTCCTGAGGTGGCACCCCCAGAGCTCCAATAGCCGGCAGAGCCTCACTATGCCTCAGCTGTCACCGTACCTTCATCATGCACACACGTGTACAGACACACGCACATCTGTCCTTGCACACCACTCCTCACAACATCAGCTCTGAGAAGGGCTTCAGACACCAAATCCTCCCTCCCCATTTCACAGCCAGGGAAGCTGAGGTGCAGGGCGATACGCCTTGCCCAGCTTCTCAGGGTGAGGTTCGTGATGGCAGGACTGGGGTTGATACCAGGTCTTGCAAAGCCCACCACTGAGCTTACCTCACTGCCCCTCAGCCCAGTCCCCAGCCAGCCTGAGGTAGGGTCAGCTGGGCACCTCCCTGTGGGCTTTTCTCTTCCTTCCCTCTGAGGCTCAGCTGCAGAAGGACAGAGCAACTGGAGTCCACACTGGAGCAGCATCTGCCCCTACCCACTGATAAACCGTGAATCTTAAGAACTTGTCTTCCCAAAGCTGAGGCCAGCTGACCACAGCCTTACCAGGGGTCTTCCAGAATGCCCCTGGCCCCCAAGTAGGACAATCTGAATCAAGCTCAAGAGCAGGTTGGCAGGATTTGGACCTGGCGCCACTGGACAGGACAGCCTTGCTCTTCGTGGATCATTCTGCTCTAGGGTCGCAAACCCAGGAGTCTGGAGCAAAGCACAGTATGAGGCATTAGGGGCAGAAAACATAAGAAAGTTCATTCTCGGGGTGCTGAAATGCACCCCCACGGTCCTGAGAGCAACGCCTCCTCAAATTTTGCACCCTGGGCGCCTCATTAGCCTGCCTCTTCCCGGTCTTGGTCTGGAGATGCCTTTTCATAGTGTTAATGCAATAACAACAATTACTCATCAGCGCCAAGGCAACCCTGGGCAGAGCATTGGGCTCTCTGCTTCCACGATCATCAGTCGTCACAACCATCCTCACAACCAGTGCGCACAAGGTCTACAGTTGAGAAGACTGGGGGTCCGCGAGATTAAATGACTTGCCCAGGGTCGCACAGCTAGTAGGTAGGAGAGATGGTATTTGAACCTTGCCCTTTGCATCCCCTCGTGCTCCACATCCTCTCCCTGGTGAGGATCTTCCTTCGGTTCCTTTGACCCTTAAATCAACTGCCCTCCTATTGGGCATGAGATGTCTGCAACTTAAAAACCAGTTGTCTCGGGCCCTCCGGAGGAAGAGACATCTCCAATCCACTTCCACAGGAAGCGGAGCAACGGGCTGCGGGAGGAGAGACAGATAGGACCTCAGAGCGAACCTCCTGAACGTGAGGGGTTGTAAACCACAAGGCAGATAAGGGAAGCTGCACATCCTTCCCTCCATTATTTTTTTTTTTCCAAAAAAAGACACGTGTGCCCTCTCCAGGCCTGCATGTACCCACCACCAACTGTGTGCGCCCCAGGAGGGGCCATTCTGCAGAGGCTGGGGGGAGGCTGGGATGATTGCCCGGAGGCTCAAAGAGTAAGACATGTCAGTGGCCTGCAGGGAGGGTGGGCTGGGAAAAAATGTATCTGTGGGCTGCTGTTTCGGAGGAAGGAAAAGGCAGAGGGCCATGTTGGGGGGAGGTGCCCGAGCTTGATCCTGGGGGGTGGGGGGGGGAATGGCGCAGAATGTGGACTCAGCCTCCAGAGGAACATTCCGTCCAGAAATTCCTCACACCCTCCCCCCTTCTCCCCTCCAGTTCTCCCCACTCTTGCCCCCTGGGAGGCTTGGAATCCAGGCACTTTTTCAGGCCAAAAAGACCCCGTGACATCACATCTACTGCCATGGCAATGAACTGTGAGGTCATGGGCAGCGCTGCCTATCAGGAGGGGAAGGGAGCCGCAGATAGGGCCATGGGGGCTGGCATGTGCTCAGCCCCAGGACCCGGAGCAAGTTATTCCAGGCTCACTTGTTCCATAAATAGAACCCTAAGCAGATGAAGGGAGGGGGCTGAAAGCCAAAGGAAAGAGCAGGGCCGTGCCATTTACTGGGCACTAGGAGGGGGTGTGGCAGGGATAACACATTCCATACCTGTGGCCTGTTTCGGGGGGACCATCAGCAGATAACAAAAACAGCTGCAGCAGCAGCAGCAGAGACAGCAGAAGGAGCACTTTGAACCCGTTTTGGCAAATGAGGTAACTGAGCTTCCAGGGTGGTTGGCGGGCCGGCTGCACGGAGCTCAGGCCTGCACCTCGAAGCCTGCGCTCACCCCTGGCCATGTGTTAATTCCCACCGTCCTGGGAAGGAGGAGCGGAAGGGGGCACGAGGGTACAGAGCTAGAGGGAAGGTGTGGGGCAGACAGGCTGGGAGGGCCGCAGGGCGCCCGGGTGCCCTGCGTGTTGGGGTGAAGTTGCTTGAGGGGCCACGTCCTCTCCCAGGCAGGCAGAGGCCACCAGAGGAAAAAAAAAAAAACAGGCTGGATCTCTTTAAATGGAATGTGATGCCTGATTTTCCCTGCACCCTCAGGGAGGGGCCCGGGCAAGCCCACTCCTGTCCTCAGGCCTTCCTCAAGTCACCCAGAGGGACCCAGAGCCCAACTCCTGGCTGAAGCTGGAGAACATCAGGTACTCCCACCCCACCCGCTCGCGAGCGCTCACCAAACTGGCCCCAGCCAGACTGGAATATTTCTCACTCCCTCCTGCTGCACTACCCTCTGCATGCTGTTCTCTCCATCGGCCAGGGCACTAGGAGTCTGTGCTTCCACAGGCCCTTCCTCCAGGCCCCTCTGGCTGCCCTGGCCCAGATCCTCTCCATCCCGTACTGAGCACCTGCACCAGCCTTGTCTGGCCTCCCCAGTCCTCCTCCAAGCAGCTGAGCCACACCCCAACGCTGGCAGCCGATTCCGCTCTCAAACCCTGCTTTGGGTCACTTCCCCACTCAAGGACCCACGAGGGCTCTTAGTGCTTGGCTCATCAAGTTCAAGTTCCCTAACATGGTTTTTGGACTCCTTCCTTATGTGGCCCCTTCCTCCTTGGGTAGATTCCACTGCCTTTCTCTCTCCCCTCTACCTGCAGCCTCTGCTCACACCTCCTCATTCCCTACCACACATGCCATACTGGTTCCCACCTGTTCCCACACTCGGGCCGTTCCCACCAGCACCCCCGCCAGAGGCTCCAAGGTAAAACAACACTGCCTGGTCCCCAGATCCCAGCAGCAAGGGCTCTGGATTTGCCCAGGCTCCCATCTGGCTTGGCAAGACCCTGATCCCTCTCTATTTCAGCCCCACCACCTTCTGGAAGGCCCACTCTCCTCCTCCCCTCCTCTCTTCCATTTGCTCAAATTCTAAACTGGACTTAGAACAGGAGACCGACTTCCTCAACTATATCACAGCACAAACCAGTTGCTTCCTTCCCTGGACCTCAAGGCCTCCTCTGGTCAGAACCCCCAAGTCAGGCATTAACTAGTTTCCACAGGACAGTTCTCTCTTCCTCTCCCACTGGGCATGGTCCCCTGAGGGCCCTTCACCCAGCTGGGACCTCTCCCAGGAAGGGGGTACAGGGGAGGCAGTCGGTACACTCATGGATGCCATGACCTCTAGTGACCATGTCCATTCACTGCCCACCCTGAGAACAGGACTTCAGTGGACCCTAAGGACGTCCACCAAAGAACTCTCCAGGGAAAGAACCTTCCATCAGCACCAGCCTTACCCCTAACCAGTGTCAGTGAGTATGTGTTTCAGTGACTGACAGTGACTCCCCAAGACAGCCCTGTTGGGCCATTTTAGGTATTAGAGCTTCTCTTTATACCCGAGCCTCCTCCCCTCTATAAGAACCTCCATCTTCTAGGCTTTTCTTCGAAGAGCAACAGAAAATAAGCCAATTTGTCCTTTGACACGTTCTCACTCTCATCCTGTACCTGCCCCTTATTGCCCTCTCCGCACAAAGCCACCTGGGCATTGCCAGGAGCTCCGATCCCCCTCACCGCCCTGGGAAGGCAATGCTCAGAGCTGGCGCTCTCCTCTGAAAATCAAAGCTCTCTTTGGCCCAGGTCTCCTGGCATGGCTCCATTTTCCAGAATCTCCCAAAGGTGCTCACCCATGGCCTGCCCAGTACCCTACGGTGAAATTCATCGGGACCTAGAGTTTAAACTAACTGAAACAGCACCTAGCCACTTTCCGCAGTGGAGACGAGGACGGCAGTACCAGGGCTGAAGGGCCCCACGCCCTCTTCTGGGCCAGTTAACATCACACCCATTCTCTTCCATGAGGCCACGTGGTGCCTTCTCGCCAGATCCGAACCTGGGCACCTTGGGAAAGCCCAGCACCACCACCTCACAGCCATGTGTGTGGCTACTATAAACACACACACACACACACACACACACACGCACAAAATAGAGTTTTGGCGAGGATGTGAAGAAATTAGAACCTTTATACACTATTCCTGGGAAAACAAAAGGGTTCAGCTACTGTGGGAAACAGTATGGCAGTTCCTCAAAAAAATAAAAAATAGAATTACCACATAATCCAGCAATTCCACTTCTGTGCATAGACCCAAAAGAACCGAAAGTAGAAACTCAACGAGTTTCACCAGCAGTACTATTCACAAGAGCTAAAATGGGGAAGCAACTCAAGTGTCCACTAACAGATGAATGGATAAGCAGAATGCTTATCTAATGGAATATTCAGCCTCAAAAAACGAAATTCGGACACAGGCTAGGCCACGGATGAACCTTGAGGACATTATGCTGAGTGCAATAAGCCAGTCACCAGTGAACGACACGGTCCGATTCCCTTTACCTGAGGCACTCAGAGTCATCGAAGTCAGACACAGAAAGTAGAAGGGGGGGGGGGAGGATTACGCTTTAATGAGTTTTTTGTTTTATGAAGTGAAAAGCTTCTGGGTGTGGGTGGGGGTGATAGTTGCACAACGATATGACCATACTTAACACCCCTGACCGTGCACCCAAAAATGGTGAAGATGGCAGGTCACGTGTATGTTACCACAACAAAAAGCTAGATTTTAAACATCTCAGGGCTTCAGTTTCCTCACCTAAAAAAAGAGCAGGATGCTACTAAATGGCACCTCACGTCCTCTCACTCCTATGGCTCTGTGCCTGATGCGTGCCCACCTGTCTCCTGCAAGGCCCGGCACTCCGGCAGGCAAGCTCCCTGCAGCTCAGTGGTGAAAACGGTGCCTGGCACCAGGTACGCAAGCACTCAGGAAGGGATTATTGGTAGAATGGATGGGAGACAGGTGGACGGGGACACCCTCCACTAAATCCCAGGCCCGCTGGCAAATAGAGAAGCTAGCCAGGTGGACGCCTGGCTGCCGCTGTCTAGAAGAAATCCAGAAGAAGTCCACCTGGCGGCATCAGGTATTTACACCAGCAGCAAGCACCAAGGGCATCTGGGAAGAAAGCAGAACCAGGAACCCACACCCCCACCCCTGAGCCAGCCCCCTTACTGCTGTGTAGCTGTGAACCAGTCACCTAGCCTTTCTGATCCCATTTGCTCCTCTGCTCAATGTGCCCCTCCCGCCTACCCAGGATGTGGCCAGACTTCAGCATGTCACCGAGGGCTCTGATGGCCCAGGGTCATGGGAAGGGCTTTGAAGACCGCAGATGCTGCACAAGTGAGAGTGACATTTGTCATTATCAGCAGCTGCAAGGGCAGGGTGGACTCCGAGGGGCCAGGCGGCTGAATCAGAATCCCAGTTCCCGCTCTGGATGGCTCTGTGGCCTTTGGCCCCCACCCATGATGCTGAATAACCACAGCGCCTCTCACACAGCGCTGCCGTGAAGAATAAGTGAATTTATTTTCATAAAGCTTTCAGAAGATGGGCAAATGGAAAGTTCCATCCAAGGGTTAACTTTTCCTTATTGCTCTGATTACCTAGCTGTCATTCTCCATTTCCAATTCATTCCACACACACACACACACACACACACACACACACACACACACACAGATGCCCTGGCCCAACCTCCGACTCACAAGGACATTTCTAGCAGCATCTGTGGGACTGGCCTGTCCCCCCCAGTCCAGGTGCCCTGGATGCCCGGCTGTGTGTGCAGATGGGCTCAACATCCGGCCGACCTCGGTGGCCACTCCATTTGGCTATCACCCTCGGGAAATTCCTTTTGACTCTTATTTTTCAGAAATCGAGAAAAGCTGCCTCAGCTCTTTCCAAGGATCAGGAGCATCCGTGGCACACAAGGCCTCTCCCCCCTCTCTCCTGCCACCCGCCGGTGGACCCCACAGGGGGGCGGTGACCCTAGGACCCTTCTGCCCAAGGCCTTGAGCAACATCTGTTGAGTAAGACAAAAACATGGGTTGAACATTAAGCCACTTTGCCCTGGCCAGCCTGGCATAGGCTGGACAATGCGTTTGGCCAGCAGGGCCCAAAGGTTGGGCTGAAATCCTGTGCCATAGGCTGATGGTCCCAGTCCCAAGGGGGGGGGGGCGGAGACATACAGAAAACCTGACAGACATACAGACATAGACGCACAGTGTGAGGCAAGAAGGGAGGGGCCCGGGATGCCAGAGACCAGCCCCACTGAGGCCGAGGGGCAGGCAGAGAATGGAAAAGGAAGGAAAAATACTCCCGCCCTTTCCTCTCTCTTGTGAACCTGCTCAGAGCACTTGCCCCACCCGCTGTGAGGAAAACAGGTGCTGAGTGCTCTCTGCGGGGAGCCAAACTTTCTCCTGGTTTCCGAGGGCCACTTTCCCACTTCCCAGGGGCAACACAGTCTGCTGCCCGAGGCTGGTCCCCTAGTAGACCCTCCATGCCCATCAGCAAGGAGTAAAAGCAACAGCAGTTTAATCTGACTAATTATTTAATCCGTGCCGGGCCAGTTGAAGGCCTTTCTTACAGCCATTCAATAAACATGTATTGAGTACCTACTGAGTGCCAGACAGTGGGGAGACGGCAATGAACACAATAGATGAAAAGCCCTCACCACCATGGAGTTCACATGCTGGTGTTTGGGGAGCCTCCTAAACGAGATAAGCAAGTAAGACCTTAGCCTGTCAGACGGTGATGCTGGTGTGGGGGGCAAAGAGAGCAGGGAAGGAAGGTGGGGTTGCTAGGGGAAGGGAAATGCTGACATCTCAGTAAGACCTGTTGCGGCTGGAAAGAGTCCTGTGGGTATCCGTGGGGAAAAGCAATACCGGGTAGAGGGAATAGCAGATGCAAAGGCCCTGAGGCAGCCTCCAGCAAGAAGGCCTGGAGCAGAGGGAGTAAGGGAGAGAGCTCCTCAAATAAGATGAGGCTGGAGAGGAAACCTGTGCTGCAGGGGTGTGCAGGCCGGTGGAAGAATCCTCCAGCGAGGTGGGCAGCCACTGGAGGGTTCTGAGTGCCAGACAGTGGGGATACCTAACCTTACGGGGCAGGTACAATTGCTAACTCCCAATCTGCAGAGGGGAAACTAAAGCCCAGAGAGGTAAAGCAATATGTCCAAGGTCACAAGCCCAGGGACTGAAGAACCAGGATCCAGAGGGAGGAAGTTGAACTCCCTAGCTCCTGACCACTGCTGGGGGTAGTTCTGAAAAAGCACAACCCGGTGTCACCTCCGTGAAGGGCAAGGCCCCCTGCACAGGTCGGGCACATCACAGAGACAGGAAGCGTCCATGACCTCGCTCGGGCAGGAGCCCCTTCTGGTACAATCCCGCCAGCTGGAATGCCAGCCTATTTGCTTTTGTCCCAGTTCCTGACCCCTCTTCACATTAACAAAACTCAGGAGACTCCCCAGCGGCCAGCCATCTGGCTTCTGTCTGGAGATCCCTAAAGCCTGGACCCCCCAGCCATCCTAGACCAGCCAAGGACATTCTGTTCTTGGGGGCAAAGTGGCAGTTGCTGTGGAATGATGAGCCATTCACCCACCCCACCTCACTCCTCTCACCCGCCCTCCATGCTGTCCCTTTGCGATCGCAGATTTCTCGCTGGCGGCTCCAGGCCAGGCCTGCACTCTCTGGCTTCAGCCCCCGAGCATCCAGCCCCCACCACCGCGGTTCTCAAACGACCTTTAACTGGGCTCTGCGTGAATAACACCCTACATCTGGAGCAGCACAGCTTGGGCAGAGCCAAAGCCCAAAAGGGGTTGAGCCCCGTGAGACAAGGGAGGATGGGCCCCTGCGAATAAGGGAGCGCAGGGTGGGCAGAGAGCCGTGCCGCTGCTCCGGGTCTAAGGGGTGTCCAAAACTCTCACACACTTCATTCCGTTAAGGACCCTGGATGGAGGGAATACTTGTTATCAGCACTGACACTTCTGAGTATCTAGTTCAGTCTCTCTCTTTGACAGAAAGGGAAACCGAGGTCCAGAAAGAGGCCAGGCCCGGCTCATTGTCACATGACAAATGGACATTGGAGAAGAGAAGGAGACCAGACGGCCTGACTGAGATTCCGAGATCCAGTCTGAGCAGGTTGCCACACAGGTGTGCAGACTCCTGCAACTTCCTGGGCCCCATGACACCCTTGCTCCCTGTCCCAGACCCCACCTACATCAGTGTCACCACCGACCCCTCTGCACCTGCGGATCGGATTGTGCACACGGGCCCACACGCACGCGCACATGTGCACACCCCTGACCCCTTCCCGGCTAGCCTCCAGGACCCTGCCTGCCTCCGGCAGTGGGTGGGGAGCAGGAGGGACCTCTGAAGGGTAAGAAGGCAGTGAGAGGGCAGGGAGGGAAAATTCCCAACATTCCAAATCAGCCCAGCTGGGATCAGTCTGGAGCAGGCTGCTCTCCACAGCCCACAACTCACAGGAGCCCTGCGCACCGCCCGTCCCCCCTCCGCCCCCCTCCCCAGCCCCAACTCCTCCATCCCCCACCCTTCCATGCTTTTCTGGAAGCCCAGTTAGGGGAGGGAAGGAGGAGTGGGGGACACGAAGAGAGAGTGGAAAAGCAGAGTCAGCTAAAAAGCTTGGAGGTGGACCAAGACACCTGAATGTGAGGAACTACCCAGGTGGGTGAATTCTGGGTCGTGCCATCCATCCCACTGCCTCCAGCTGAAGGGTACCTGACCCCGGACCAGGCAGATGAAAGATGGCATCCCCTGGTTCTGTAAGCAACAGGACAACAGGCACCTGGCCAGGCCTAGAGACAGGCGAGATGCCCTTTTATGGGTTTCTCCAAGGACTTTGTCTCCAGATTGAAATAGGAGGCCCTGTATCCCATCAAAAGGGACCTCATGACTCATTTCCTCCCGGTCCGGCTTCGGTCTGGGGACGCAGAACCCTCCTTCCCCTTACCTAATTGCCCAGCACCCTTGGGGGCTCTGGGCAGGTTTGGGTCTAAAGTAAGCTGCAGCTGGGAAGAGAGGAAAGAGGGGAGGAGGAGCCAGCAGGGTAGGGGAACAGACTGTCACTCACCACCAGTTCATGGTTGGATGGAGGAATGCACGGGGCAGCCACCTGTGGGAGGAACAGAGAAAGCGCAAGGTTAGCATCTTTCATCCCCACAGAAAACCAGGGCCTCCTGAGATCATTCCAGGGCCCCCACCTCCCTGCGAGACACCCCTTCCCTCGAATCACACACGCCGACACTCTCCAGTTGGAGAGTTCGTAGGAACACTGTGGGTAACGTGGGGGAAATGCTTATTAGGCCATCATGCTCAGTGGGGAGAAGGAGCAGCAAAAGGCAAATGAAATGCATGTCACAATTTTTAAATTCTTCAAAAAACATGCAGACGCCGAAAGACTGGAGTCAATGCACCAGCATTTCAATCGCAGTGGGTTAAAAGGTCATAAAAGTCCGGATTTTTCCTTTGCTTGACTTTCTAAATACCCTGCAATATGGTAGAATTTGTTTGAAATTGTTTAAAAACATGTTTCAGGCCTCCAGAAAAGGAAGTCACCTCCTTCACTCTCCCCAATGCCAAGATTTCTCACCCAAAGGTCAGAGCCGCAGACAGCTGGCCGTTTCCCAAAGCGTGTGAGAAACAGGTTGGTGACGGGCCCCTGCCAGCTCTCCCAGAGAAAGTCACCCGCACCACAGAAGTGGAAGGCCTTGAGAACTGGAAGCACCCTCTACGGGTGAGCTGTTAGTTTATCATCATCTTCATCGTCCTCTCTGATGGGCGGCGGGGGTGCCAACGTGGGCCTCCAGACGGAGGGCGGGGGAGGAGGGAGGGCTGGATTGCTCCCTCCCCTAAGATAACATCCCTCCGCCAGGCCAGGCAGCCAAAGCTCTACCCCGACAATTAGCAGGGGCCTTTATCAGAGACTCAATGTGTTCCTTTTTTCTAGCTGGGACACGTTTTTCTTGGAGCTCGTACCTCTATCTTGGCTCCAGTGCCTGACCCCAGCACCAGGCAGGGGCCCACAGAGGGACAAAGGGGGAGGCTCTCCCTAGGGCATGAGGGTGTCTGGTGGGCACAAGCCTTGGATGGCCAAAGAGAGGGTGGCTGCTGCCTCGGACAGTGGGCGACCCCCGCCCCAGCCGCCACCCCAGTGGAGCAGTAATGGTGACAGCCGACAGCCCTAGCTGGGGCTACCTGTTCATAGAGGCCACCCTCAGCCAGGCCCTCCCTCTACCTGACGCCTTCCGTCATCTGACCAGCCCAAGGGATCCCCCAAGCTTGACACGCCAGCCCAGAAGCGGGCGACACCCACATGATAGTAGCCCAAGCTCTGGAAGAATGGAGAGCCTGGGAGCTAGTCGCTCTGGTTCCTGACCCAGCGATGCTCCAGGCCCCCTGCCCACCCACTCTGTAGCAGAGGCCTGCGCTGAGTCTCAGCGTCTATTGCCCCGTACTAAACATTACTCCAGGACTAGAGGGACAATCACACATGAGACCAAGGAAAGGAAGATCTAACACTCATTGAATATGTACTATGTGACAGGCATGACCATCAATGCTTTACCTACGTTAACTCATTTAATCTTTTAATACCCCGATAAAATAGGTATTGTTATGCCTCTAGTTGAGGTGCAGACGGCACAGAGAAGTTCAACAACTTGCCCAAGGTCACACAGCTGATCAATGGCCAGGGACGGGGTGGAGGGCGCCAGGCAGAAAGAGAAGGTCCCAGAGGTGGCTGTGGCCTGCCTTGCGCACGGACAAGGCCTTACCCTCGGGGGAGGCTGCCTCCCTGAGAGGCACGTTCATCAGGACTCCTGCATCTAGCACTGGGCTCCTGCCTCTCTCCTCCTGCCCCAACAGCCCCACACCCTACTCTGGAGCTTGTAGGTTTTAACTTCATGGAGCCAGGCCATGAGTGTCCACCTCCCCGCTGCTGTTATGACCCATGGGCCCTCAGGCCTTGGGTGGGAGAGGGTGCTATCCACAGGACGGTGCCCTGCTTTGCTCCTTTCCCTGTTACACGAGGGTGGGTTTCTACTCTCCATTCTGGACTGGGATAGCAGAAGTGAGCGGGGCTATGAATATGTTCTGAGGCAGGGGCAGAAATGGACAGGTATCCTCAGAGACAGGGGAGGCCTCACTCCCAGCACCATCCTGAGGAAGTTGAAAGAATGAGAGCCCAGGTGTCCTGACTCCAGGTCCCTTCCCTGTTTCCCTGAGGTGGAGACATCCATCCCTTAAGGACTCAGATCTAGGGGCAGCTGTGGACCCCCAGATAGAGGGCCCAATGCTGTGTGCCCTGGCAGCCTCCTCCACCCACCACGCACAAGTGAGCCTTCCCGGCCCGCCGGCCCAGCTCACTTTGTTGTGTATTTCCATGTTTCTTCTTTCCCCCTCCCAACCCCCCTCCGCTCTAAGCAAAGAAATGTTTCCTTAAAAGGTTCTCTCCTTCCCTCCGGCACCCTGGCCCTTGGCCACCCTCTCAGGAGCCTGGAATGTGCCAGGGAGAGCCAGGGCCCCCTGCCACTCTGTGGCCAGTGCCCTATGGCCCCACACTCCTAGTGTCAGCAGCGATGACTCCCACTGCCCCCTGGGGACCCAAGCTTGGAACCTTCCCTCTGCAGAGTGGGCAGACTCCAGGGTATGTACAAGGGCCCTCAGTGCCAGCCCTGTCCCCGGGGCTGGCAGTGCAGGATGGCAGGGCTCAGGCCAGGCCCAGGGAGTCAGCCTCAGGTGAACCTCCTTCCCTAAGGTACCTCCAGCAGCCCATCTGCGCAATGGGAGCTGAGTGGGCCTGATGCTCAGTCTCACCACCCAAAATAAAAACCTAATAATAAAAAAAATAGCAGCACAGCAATTGCTCGCATGGAATTTGCTTTACATTAGGCACTGCTCTTCACACGTCGCGTAAATTAACCTTAATTCTCACAGCAACCCTGAGCACCCCATTTAGTAGGCGAAGAGACCGAGACACAGAGAGGTTAGTTAATAAGCTGTTCGACAGAGGAGCCAGGATGCTAACTAACCCAGAGGAGTCCGGCTCCAGACAGGCATGTGCTCCTGCCCTCCCTGCCCTCTGTGCTGACTCTCCTATAAACACTGACTTCCGCAGAGCCACTCACGACGACGGTGACAGAAGTTCATGAAGTGCAGCGAGCTGAGCATCCGCTACTGTCCTGAGCCCTTTCCTAGGACTCACATGATCCGAATAGAAAAAATGTATAGGGTAGATACTGCTATTGCCCCATTTCGCGGATGAAGACACTAAGGCACAGAAAGAGTGAAGATTTGCCCAAGGAAAGAGGATTCTGGCTCCAGAGCCTGCGAGGTGGAGAGCGGGGGGCGCAGCGGGAGGTGAGTGTTACCAGGCACCCAGACCAGGGCTGCTGAGGCCTGGAATTCATCAGCCCACACCCACCAGTGTTTGGTGAACTTCAGAGATACCTGGGCACAGTGCCAACAACAGGGAGCACCCTGGGAGTCCACCCCCCAGCGCAGGACGTGAAGGTGGGTCTAACGCGCCAGAACACAGCCAGCCCAGGCTGGGAGTTCATCGCACGATCTGGCCTCTGCCTGGCCCCCGCTCCATCGGCATTCTCTGCCCATCCTCCTTGTCCAGAACCCAAAGCCACACACAAGGGAAGGGGTCCTCGCTGTCCTTCAAACACCTAGCTCAGTTCTTCCTCAAGCCTCTGCGTATGCTGTTGCCTCTGCCTGAGATGCTCCGAGCCCTGCTGTGAGCATAGCTGGGTCCTTCCCATCCTCTGGCTTTAGCTTAAATGGTATCGCCCCAGAGATGCCCTCCCTGACGCCCTTAAATTACGCACACATACATGCACGCATGCATAATATTTTCTCTCCCTTCACAGACCTAATTAAATTTGTCATCACATAGAGATGTGTTTGTTTCCTTGTCTGTAATCTCTTTCCCTCTCTAGAAAACAAGCGTCACGAGGCAGGGAGCGTGTCTCGTTCGCCGCACGTCTAAGGCCCAGCACACGGAAGGTGCACACTGAATGTTGGTGGAGAGAACGAAAGAGAGTCAAGTCCCGAGGAAGAGAGGCGCCCCTAACGGCTGGTGGTACAAATCCCCGCCCCTGGTTCAGTAAGCGCCTACCATGTGCCTGGCCGTGGGGCTCATCCTGCCGTGTGCCCGAGCTCTCTGAGACTCTCTCATCCTGCAGTCAGCAGTATTGCTCCCATTTTACAGAGGAAGGAACTGAGGCTTGAAGGGGTCATGACACTTGGCCCGTGTCAATCATCTGGGAAGAGGCGAGCTGCCGGCGAAATCCTGGCCTGTGGTCCCCAGGCACGCCTCGCTGCAGAGCAGGAGAAAACCCAGGAACGCGCCTAGCACTGGCCCCGTCACCTCACGGAAATAAATGCAAGTGGCCAAACCTGGACCCCAACTGGATGACACTCCAATCCTCAGGTCTCAGCCTTGGTTGCATCAACCCTCAGACTCCTAAATTTGCCTGGCCTTGCCGCATCCACCTGGCCCCTGGGGCTGGACAGGACAGCCTTGCCTTCAGACCAAACCAGAAAAACCTGAGTCTCCAAATCCAGCATTTCACACACTCCTGAGCAGAAACATTCTTCTTTTACCCGCTTCTCCTTGCTACTCCTTTGTGTGTGTGTGTGTGTGGTAAAATGGACATAACGTAGAACTTACCATTTAAACCATTTCTGAGTGCACAATTCAGGGGCGTCAAGGACATTCACGATGCTGTACAGCCAGCACCATTATCCATTTCCAGAGCCTTTACACCATCCCACACAGAAACCTCACATCCCTGAAACAATAACTCCCCGTCCCTCTCCTCCCCAAGCCCCTGGTAACCTCTAATCCACTTTCTGTCTCTACGAATTTGCTTATTCTAGGGACCTCATCTAAGAGGACCTCACATAAGAGGCCTTTTGGTGCCTGGCTTGTTTCACGTAGTGTCACGGGCTGAATCGTGCTTCCCGAAATTCAGATGCTGAAGTCCTGACCCCCCAGGGTCTCAGAATGTGGCTATCCTTAAGAGATGGGGCCTTTAAAGGGGTGATTAAGCTAAAACAAGGCCGTTAAGGTGGGCCCTAATCCAGTCTGACTGGTGTCCTTATAAAAGAGATTAGGACCCACAGAGAGACGCCAGGGATGCAGGCATGGAGGGAGGACCACGCGAGGACACGACAGAAGGCGGCCGTCCCCAAGCCAAGGAGAGAGGCCTCCGAGGAAACGAACCCTGCCAGCACCTTGATCTGAGACCTCCAGCCTTCAGGAGTGTGAGAAAATACATTCCTGTTGTCTAAGCCCCCCGGTCTGTTGTTAAGGCCACCCTAATAAACTCACTGACGTTGTCGCATGTACCAGAGCTGCCTTCCTTTTTAAAACTGAATGCTCTTCCACCACATGAACATATCACATTGTGTTTCTCTGGCCACCCATCTGGGTTGCTTCCAGGGAAGTTCCTGCTGACACCTGCTTCACATCCCTTCCCCGACTACGCTAGGCACTCACCTCCAATGACACCGAAAGGGACACAGAAGGGAAGAAAAGTGGCGTTTGCAGAGCACCTACTGTATATCACTGAGCTGGGTGCTTTATCCATATCGTTTTATTTCATATTCTTGACAAGTGTTTGAGGTAAAGAGGCTCAGAGAAGCTAAGCAACTTGTCCCAAGTCAAACAGCCATAAGTCGTCGTGACGGCTGAAGGAGGAGTGGTAGTCACTAAAATTTTTGTGTGCCAGCCCTATGTGTATTATCTCTTCATACTTTATGACCCCCTGAGGTCGGCCATTCATCTCCTCACTTTACAGGAGCTTGGGCAAAGGTACCACTGAGACTGCCTACCAGATCTCCCAGACGTCTGAGTAAGTCCGCGCTAAGCCCAGGAACCCGGGATCATCCTCTGAGATCCGAGATGGCACAGCTAACAAGTTACAGTGCCAGCACGGCCACCTGAGCCTGCCTGACTGCAATACCCGCTGTTCCCAGCATGTCCCTGCTGGACAAGGCACACGTCGTGGCAGAGGAGCCAGGGGCTGTGAGAGCACAGAATGTGCTCGAGGTTCTCGGGCGGGACACGTGGAGGAGGGAGCACCTCCAGGACACATGGCTTTTGTTTGTCTCCCGCATGTCTCATCTGCCCCCCTTGGAAGCCCCGCCAGGGCAGGAAACTCATCCGTCATTTTCATCGACAAGTCCCGGTGCCTGGCTCAGAACCTGCTGCTCCCTAGGTATGTGCATGAGGTTGTCAAAGGTGGAGATGGAGTAAGGGCCTTTCGAGCGAAAAATAACGAGGCATGAAAGAGGCATGGAGGTGGGACACAGCGTGAGGGAAGGGAAGGAAGACCAGGCGCCACGGCGCTCACTGAAGGAGACGAAGGAGGAAGACTGGCCGCAAACTCCCTTTCCAGGCTGGACCACGGACAGCTTAGAAAGCCCAGCAAAGGAGTGAAGACTCGTTCTGCTAGCACTGGGGATCCACCGAAGATGCCTGAGTAGGAGAGGGAGCGGGGAAAGGTGATGGGTGGGAGCTTGCAGTAAGGCGACACTAGTAATGCCGGTAAGCACGAGGGGGAGCACAGAGCAGGGAGGAGGAGCCCCGAAGCCCAGGGACGAGGGGCCACTTGGCACCCTAAAACCTAGGGCTTTCATCCCCACCCCAACAAAACACACTTGTGGGCAGACCCCCCACCACCAGCATCTACTTTTCTTCCTCCACCCAGAGCAAAGGAGGGTACCATTCCCCCACTCCCAGGAGTAGGTGATTCCAGAATTTGCTTCCTGCCCTTCACAGGGTGGTCAGTCCTGCCCATAGCTCTGCCTGCTCACTTTTGGAGCCACGCGCAGAAAACCTGCAACCGGGACACAGCCATCTTCTGAGCCCTGGTCACTGAGGTGACACCAGGGGTATCAAGAATAATGCAGACGATGATCCCAGGAGGATCCAGCCTGCACTGCCCTGTGACTGAGTGAAGAGCCACCCCTCATCCGTGGCCAGTCCAGCACCTCAGCGTTCACACTGCACATCTACTGGGCTCTGTGAAAAGGACCCCAGTGGCCCCTGTGAGCTAGGCAAGGCAAGGTGGGAGGCCCAGCCAAGGGGACCAGGGGTGGGCCTGGAAGCCAGATGGGTGGTATGTACCCTTCAGGACCTAAGGGTAGCTACCAGGTGCTGCAGGCAGCTACAAAGTACCATCGGCCATGAGGAGGTGGCAGGAGCAAAGACAAGGCTAGGGGCCCACGGGGCAGAGGCCCAGCCTGTGAAGACGCCAGCCTCCCAGGCTGAGTGTCAGGCCCTGGCAGAGGGTCCTGGGGAGGAGGTGGCCACTACCCTGTCTCCACTTCCTCCCCGGGCCTGCGCCCTCCCCGCTGGCCGCTTGTCCTCACCAGAGCTTGCTCTTGGCCCGCTAGGCTGTTTCCTTCCCTTATATAGAGTTCTGCTCAGGGTCAGGAAAGGAAGTGCATCAAGTTCCTGGAGGCAAGAAGGGGCCTGTTCTCAGGGACACCCCAAGCTGGGGGTGAGGGGAGGCATGTCCAAGCCCGGAGTCCCCTCCGGAGCCAGGGGGTCAGCCGAGGTCAAGGAGGGGCTCAGCCCTTTCCCCAAACTCAGCACAGGCTCCGACTCAGAACCAGGGGCAGATAAGACACAGAGGAGTCAGAGACAGCCAACCTGGGCACTGCAGCCAGGGCCCTGGCCCCACCACCTCCCCGAAATCCTCCAGGGCCACACACCTCCTGCAGTCCTTTTTCTCCCCTGTCCTTGCCCTTGTCTGAGTACCCTCCTCTCAGGCCCCGCTCACTGGTTGCCCCAGTCCACTGCCAGCCTCCGGGTGCTGCAATGCACTCAACACGAGGCTCTCCAGACAGAACTCTCTCCGCAGGCAAACAAACACCTATGGCCTCTGGCCACACCCACGTCCAACAGCCCTGACCAGCCACAGAGCCTAACCCTACACAAGGGGAGAGCAGGGTGTGCTCACCCTTCTTGAGCCGGGAGGAATGTGGCGTTTTACAGCCACCTTCAGCTGGAAGGTGCCGGCAACAGCAGAGCAGGTGGCGTGGGCCTAGCAGAGCAGGCTGTGGGACCAGTGGGCCCCACCCACAGAAGGCGGCCCCCTTCAGAGCCTTCTAGCAGATGGCATAAGACAGCACCCAGACTGGCCCACACTAGCGGCCTAGTTGGTTGCAGAACATCTTCTCTGAAGGTTTGCTTCCCCTCGAACCCAAGCTGAGACCTCCAGGGCCCAGCGCAGGGGCCGCACTCACCCACGCCCGGAGGTGGTGGCTCCAGGAGGGCGGAGGCTGCACACTGGGCCAGATTTCTCATGGTGAAATGCTAGTGAGCAGGGGAATCAGAGAGCAGGAGGAGTTCAGCAAACCTGTACCAAGTGCCTACTTTGTGCCAGGCCCTGGGAGCACGAGAGAGAAAGTCAGGGGTCCGAGAGGGGCCTGACAACAGCCATGAGACAAGGTTAGGGCTCATGAGGCCACAGAGAAGCACCAGCAGGGGCGAGAAGGCACGGCTGGGCCCAGGGCTTGACACTGGTCCACGTCCTGGAGTCACGGCCTTGCCCCTACCCTGCCTCCTCCTGGGTGTCTCAGTTCAGCCACTGACAACCGCCCACTTCCCCAGCTCTACCCACCATGGTTGTTAAGCCAGAAACCAGAGTGTCCACCTGACTCCTCCTCCCCCACATACACACCAAACCTGGACAATTCCTCAGCCCAAATATCTCCCTCAGCCACCCCAATACCCGGTCCCCTGAATCATCGAGACAGCCTCCTAACACGTGTATCCTCACCCTCAGTCCTGCCCCTCGAATCTAGTCTGCACTCGGCAGCCAGGGAACTATTTCTAAAACGCACACCCAGTCATGTCACTCCTCTGCCTAGAGTCCTTCCATGTTCTCCCAGCTCCACAAGGATAAAGTCCGTATGCCCTAATATGGTCCTCATGGTCCTGAGGGACCCGGCTGTGGTCCTCCTTGCAGGCCTATTCGTGGATCCGAATGGCAATTCATGGCCGCACTGTGCACGGCCTAGAGGACCAGGCTAAGGCAAATGTCCAGAGCCCAATGTCACCAGAGCCAGTGTGAGAGGGCTTGGTCGACAAGCAGGGCTGGAAGCCAGGAGGCCAGCCTGGAATAGGCAGCTGCCATCTAAGCGGTATGTGAAACGGATCTGGGCTGGGGCTGGAAGCAGAGACAAGAGATTACCCGGAGAGCTTTAGGGGATGTAAGATGGAGGAGAAGCCGGACATCACGGAGGGGCCCAGCCTGGAGGACTCAGAGGAAGCAGGGCCTCTATTATACAAGTGGACGGGCAGTTTGACATGCAGACCTCAGAGCTCCCTTCTCCTGAGATCCAAAGAGCAGGGGAAACCCCAGCTCTCCTTCCTGCCTGGAGAAGGGCCACTGGCTCTGAAGCAAGGAGGTGGGTGACATGGCCTCCAGCATAGGCGACATAGCTTCTAGGAAGTTCCTAAAAGGATCTGGTCAAAGAAAGGGCTGTGGTCTGTGGTTATGGTTCTAGTAGGACAGGGGACAGGGGGAGGTGACAGTCATGCGGAAAAGGCCATGCATTCATTCAACAGCACCAGGGGAGGGTCCCTTGGGGCCAGGTTCCCGGGGAGGAAGACAGGTAGATAAGTATGGCCTGGCCCAGGAGGGGCACTTGTGGCCCAGTGGGGGAGGCAGGCATGTCCACAGAGGATTATGGAAGAGCCCAGTCACTGCTGTAATGGAGGCATGAAGAGGGCTATCATTTCTCTGGGATTCAAGTCCATCTGTTTTTCCAGAAATTATACCCAGTGGGAGAACGCCCATCTCACCCCCTCCACTCCCCACTGAGGGCTCTGTCCCTAGACGAGAACCTTAAAGGACAAAAGTCTTTGACCCTAAGCTTTGCTATAACAGTAAGGCAGGAAGGATGCATGGGGGAAAAAAATCTAAACATGAGGGGGAAACCCAAGAAGGCAAAGGGCTCGGGAGCTGCTGAGGAGGGCATGAAGTGAGAGGGGAGAAGAGAGGAGGTGCTGAGCCCGGCCTCCAGATGGAGAGTTTCTGGCCTGGGGGCCACACTCAAGCCCACACGGATCTCAGAGGGTCCCCTTGCCTTCTTAAAGCCGACCAGAGTCTGCTCACCGGACGTGACAAGGAGCTACGGGACTCTCCCTTTCATGCATGTTGGCGCTTTGCAAACTGCCGGTGTTCACTGCCCTGTTTCTGGCTCTTAAAGATGCCATTGCTCGTCTGAGGCAACACAGATTGGCTAAAAGCTTTTGAGGGGGCGGGGGAAATGCTACCCAAAGGGTACACTTCAATTGTAAGATGCATTTCAATTTCAGAAACATTAAAATGTAAATAGGTAGACAGGTAGATGATGGATGGATGGATGGATGGATGGATGGATGGATGGATGATAGATAGATAGATGATAGATAGATAGATAGATAGATAGATAGATAGATAGATAAGTCATTTCAGATTTGAAGGGACACCTCGAATTTTTGTTGGTACTTCAGGCTCCCTAAGCTGCCCACATCACTGCCCAATCCTGCTGACCATCAGAAGTCCTTCCCAATGTCTACCTACCTCCTTTTTTTAAAAAAAGATTTAAGGCTGGTCACAAGAAAGAGCAGGATGAAAATCTAACCTGACCTCATTTTACCCGGGAGAGAATTCTACATCCTCGACGCCCATCTGTGGCGTTTATGTCCCCTGGACTCCTAAAGGTCATTTTGTCTCCTCACCCGACTCCATACCTCTCTGAATCTAATCAGAACCCAGAAGCTGGGAGCAAGTTCAGTTCTGACAGATCCTAACACCTTTCGTGTATGGATCCTCATTTCCAAATGCCCGAACTCACTGAGAGGCCATGAGTTTCCAACCAAAGGGCAAGAGGCGGGATAGACAAAGCCCTAAACTGGGGCTCAGGCATGGGCTCAAATAGCACTTGGCCACAGACCGGCTATTAAGACCCTATTGAACCTTCCCCAGTCTCAGTTTCCTCATCTGTAAAGTGGAGGCAAGAAGACCACCTTTGAAGAGTGAGAACTAAATAAAGTTGGCGGAAACGACCCAAGTCAAAACACCTGGAACAGAGCACACGCTTCGCAAATGCTAGTTCCCTTCTCTCGGAGCCGGATGCTAGCCCCACCCTTCTCTGTGCCTCAGCCTCCTCACTTTCAGAGCAGGACATCGTACGTGGGTACTAAGTGCCAGGCTCCGTTCCGAGCATTTCATGCGTCTCGATTTGTCTGATCCTCACTTCAACGCTGTGAGGTAGGTTCTGTTCTTACACCCCCTTTACAGAAGAAGGAAACGAGGAACAATAATAGAGTAAGAGGAGGCAGCTGATTCCTAAGTTCTCATCTCCTGCAAGTCAGAGCTTAGAACCGCATAAGACAAAAGATTTCCATCGGGGAAATAAAAAATGCACCTTTTATTTCTCTGAGCTTCTTACATGGCCTAAGCTTCATTCATCTGAAAATGCACTCATGTGGAAAACTCCTGGGCCCCAGTTGGCAGTGACAGGAGGAGTGAGTGTGATCTTTCCGCACAATTAGCCCGAGTCAGGGGCTGGTGTTCTGGAACCCCATCTGCTCTGATGGACTGTACCAGGACCCCCGGAAACAGGAGGTCCCCAGGGCAGAGCAGTCCAGCTCCTTGTTGCTCCTTTAAATCCATCTGTGGCCCCGTCACAGGAAGCCCTCTCTTACTCTCAATTAGCCAGCAGCAGAGACTTGAAGGGAAGCCAGCAATGAGGGCTAGCGGAGGCCTGGCTGTCACCAGCATTGTTCAGCTCCATCTGACGCATATCCACCCGCCCTGCAATGTTTCCTTGTTCCCTGGGAGGACCTCCAAGATGCATGCAACTGAAACCAGGTCTGGAGGGAAGGGGGGTGGAGGGAGGGGCAGCGGAAGACCTGGCTCTATCTGGCTCTGAAAACGCAGGCAGATTTCAAATGGACGGGAGAGAGAGCTCACACCAGATAGAGACACAGTGACCCAGGGATACTGCCAAGGTGCATAAGCACAGCTCAAATGCCCCAAAGCACACACAGAGTGCAGAGCAGCAGGACCACTGCCAGGTCTAGATGCAAAGTCACTGCCTGGTGCTCCGGGCCCCACCCTGAGCAGAGCTACACAGACAGGAACACAGCAGCACCACCAACACACCCACAGGCAGGGGCGGTCTGTGTGGCCCTAAGCACAGCAGATTTTCAGGAAGCTCCCAAGGGGGAAGCAACCCACGTGGCCAGAGTGGAGGAGGAGAGGGCACGAACCAGTAGCGTGTGGGGATACAAGTCTGGAAGCTTGTCCAGATCTCTGAGGGAGCTCTTTCACAGCACCCACAGGAGCCTCCCGCCAACTATGGCCGGGCAAGTGACAAATTCCCCTTGGACAGGCATGTCCCACCTGAGCCCTGCCCATCCTTTTAGAAGAGGAGGTGAAGACTAAGGCACAATAATGGAAGTTGGGTAGCAGGTGTCGGACACAAGAGGGCAAGTGTACAAACCACAGGGTGGATCTGATAGTGGATAAGCGTCCCGAAAATGATGGGATGTGGACTTGGAGCAGGAATTTTAGGGTTGTAGGTGGTGAGGACAGTCAAAACAGCATTTAGGACGTGTAAGGTGACCACATTTTTTGAATACCTACTATGTACTATGTACTTCAGACACTACTGTGTAGCCCTTTTCATGCAAAGCCACTGAAACTCAGCAAGAAAAGGTAAGTCATCCCAGGTCACACAGCTGCAGCGGCTGGTCTGGGGCTCAAACCCAGGACAGCCAGACTGCAAAATCTATACTCCTCCAGGCAAGCCAAGTCTCCCAGGTGCTTACAAGACAAGATATAGCAGCCACGGGACCCAGTGAGTGAGGAGGTATAGATGGCAGGAGGGGCCAACACAGAGAGAGACACACAGAGGCAGAGAGAACGTGGGGCCTGGACCCCCAGCTCTTAAGGAGGACAGGGACAGCGGTGCTCAGGCTCCCATGATTCAGTGGCTAGGACTCCAGAGAAAATTTCCGGAGCCCCAGACAGCTCTGCACAGTCTAGGAGCCACCTGCCCAGCAGAGACACTGAGGCATTACTCACAACCGTTACTCACTCTTCTCTGTTCCCCATCCCGCAGCACATTACTTACTCCCACTCTGTTCCCTGAGACTAGCCAATGGGGAGCCAGCAGATGTGTCCAGTGGCTTCGCCAGCTCCCATCCTGCCAGCGCATCCCCACCTGAGTCACTGGGACAGAGACCCAGAGACTCTGGCCGGCTCAACCCCGACAGCTGTTACCCTAAACTCTGTTCCAAGAAACGGAGGAAAGCGGTCACTGGGCAAAAAACCTTCCACTCCCAGGGCTGGAAGGGACCTCCCAGAAGGTGCCACAAGGCCTTCCAGGGCCCCCCACCTCCAGGCTGGATGGCTCCTCCCAAGGTCCCCCAAAGAGAAGCTTCTGTTCAGGAAGATCCAAGGACTTTTAGAAATTCAGCATAGAGAGAGAGGACTCTCCTAACTCATCTCATCGATGAGGAAATGAAGCCCAGAGAGGGGAAGTGATGTGCCGAAGGTCACGGGGTGCCAAAGGGGCACTAAAGACAGACCGCCCGACCCCCTTACCGCCAATCTCTCCGCTGCTCTGCGAGCCCCCTGCCCCGGCCCTGAGCCAGGGCAGGCCCCTGACATCCACCCTCACACCCTCCTGTTGCAAAACATTTGCTAATCCCAGGGCCCTGGAGATGGGAGAGCGGAAAGCAGTACAGAGAGGGAGGGAAGGAGGTGCAACCAGACAGTGGTTACTGCAAAGCGATCACTTCCTAACGGTGAAGGGGCTTTACGATCAGAATGCACGGAGGTGGGGAGATGGACCACAGGCCTTCTGGAGGCCCTGGAACGAAAAGGCCAGGCCCTCTGGCAAGCAATGACACGAGGAATTCTTGGGGTCCCGGCTGGGGACTTGGGAGAGTCCTGGCCTCCTCTCTGCTCACCTCTCCTCCCCCCTCCCATCCCCTAAGCTGGCCCCTGCTCTCCTAGGGCTCTAGCCTGGAATCCAGGCCTGGCTGCTGCCTCCGCTCCCACGGTCGGCTCAGCTCAGCTCAGCTCAGCTCAGCTCAGCTGGCCACAGCAGAGGCAGCCCCGCATGTGCCGTCAGAGGCTGCTCAGAAGGCACCTCCAGAGGAGCCTTGTCTATCTCTTGCGCTCTCCCATCCTCCTCTGTCAGCTGCATTCATCCCTGCCACGAAGACCCTGCCCTGCTCTCCCCCTCCACGCCAGCATTAGTAAGAATAACTGCTAATAACCAAAGGTCGCACAGCAGGCCCTGCATGCAGGACTCAGTTCTGTTGGCTTCCCACATTTTACCAATGAGTAAACCGGAGCACAGGCAAGTTAGGCATGTTGTCCATGGTCACACAGCCTGCGAGAGGTGAGATCCGAGTTCAAATCCAGACAGAGTGGCTGCAGTCCGGGATCTTGACCCCCATGCCACACTGCCTCATGATAGGACCTAGCTTCGGGAAGTTAAAGGCCCTGAAACCCCTGTCTCCTCATCTACAGTCACTGAGCACCTGCAACAGGTCAGGCCCCTGGATTTGGTGACATTTAGCATTCCTCTTGCCTCTGGACAGGCAGCCCCGTGCAGACACTCACCGGGCCATTTGTAGTCAGGCCAGGCACCCACTGCCTCTGAGTCGGCAGGCTCCACCACCCTGGGTAGGGGACACTCATGTTCACGCATTCATTTACTGAATGGCGAGGATTTACCGTATGCCAGGCAGATGTTGAAAGATGCCCCCAAAAGGAGCCTTTCGGCTCCTTAGAAATATGAGCTGCCTGCGGTCTGCCCTCACTCCCACCTGCTGCAGTCCATCCATTCCAGCCTCGTGGGAAGCCTTGCCAAGGAGGACTCTCTTCTGGCCTGAAAGATCTCCCAGGAAGGAGATTTCAGTGCTTCTTCAGCCTCCTGGTCCAGGAGGGGAGGACAGCACATGGGAAAGAAGCTCAGAAAAATGAAATGACTCAGGAGAGGATTTCCCATCCCCAGGGGCTTAGGAATTTGAACATGGGACTCCAGGGACTTGGCTTATGGCCCATGCCCAAGTGTCCTTGGAGCAGTAAGTAAGAAGCTTGTCAAGTTTTTCCTGTGTTAAAGCTCTCTGATTCTTCCCTCTTTAACCTGGCCCAGAAAATTCCCCACAGACGGACCCCAAGCTACACCCTTTAGGCTCTCTCCAAAGCCACCCTTTCTGCACACACACCACTTCCTGTGGGCTTGCCCTGTGCCAGGCACTGAGATGAGCACTTCACAAATAAGGTCTCGTTTCATCCCCATCATCAGCATCTGAGGTAGAATATTAACCCCATTTTACAGATGCAGAAACTGAGGCCCCGCCCAAGGTGGCACAGCCAGCAAGTTTGGGAGGCAAACCCAAGCCTACCTGACTATAAGACAGGGCTGGAGCCATTATTTTATCCGTCCTTACATGTGTGTCACTGTGCCTTTGCACACGCCTTCCCCCCGTGCCTGAAGAGGTCTTTATCCCTTTTCCCTCCAGGAGAACCCCTTCTTAACCTTCTCAGCTCAAATGGAACCTCTTCTCCAAGGCCTTTTCCACTCCACCAGTTTGTGGGCTCTGCCCCTGCTTGACACCCCCGCTGCACGTTACAAAAACCTTCTGTTGCCCTTTTCTCTCCCACTGGACTGTCTCCCTGGCCTGCTCAGCCCCACACTCCTGGCACCTTGCCTGGCACAGTGTCAATGCCCAAAAAGGCTTTTAAGTGAACAATCAGGGGCCCCATGTGCCCAGTCAGACTCAGCCACCTGCCACACGACCTACACAGTGTGGACACAGGTACTGCCCCTGGCCTGAGAAGCCAAGCCCCAATCAGGGCCCAGCCCCTCAGCTCCGGGGTGGGGGCTCCTCCCTGTGCCCATCCCCCTTCCTGGCCGATGGCCCCCTCTCAGCTCAACCAGCTCTGGCTGTTTCTGGGAGTCTCAGCCGGTGATTAGGGCCCTAATCAGCAGGACTTCCTGCCAGCCACTGCCAGAGGTGGGGGCAGGGCGGGGAGGGAAGCAAGGTCAATCCAAGGTGAAGTTCAAAGCCTGGGGGATCAGGAAAGGCTCCTGCAGGGAGATGGACTCACAGACTCTTCCAGCCCAGAGCCTCTCCAGGCCTTTGTCTTACAGGTAAGGATACTGAGGCCCAGAGGAAAAAAGGAACAACTCAGAGTCTGGGGACACAGCAGAACCACTGCTCTCCCCGGCCTCTCTTATACATTCCTCAAAGCTCTCTGCCCCCACCCCAGTACCAAGCCCACTGTTGAACCCACAGACTGACTCTTCCCCATAAAGGGTTGTTGAAGATCAGTGGATTGCTCAGGTCTGGTCAAGGTCAAGAATCAAAGGCGAGCCCCTCTTCTAGATGAGCAATGACCTAGAAATAGGGCAGAGGTGAGCAGGGGCAGAGGAGGGAGAGCAACATAGGGCTGGGCTGAGCTCAGGAACCCTCTCCAGCTGTCATCATCATCAACCCAAGCCCATTCTTTCTCCAAGAAAAAAGCTTAATGCCTTTTGCAGCTGCAATTGGGAGGGCCAGGGGTCCGGAAGTAGAGCTCACCCCAAGCCAGGGCAAGTTCAGCTTCCCTGGGTGGGAACCTGGCCGAGGTGAAGGGTACAGCTTAGCAGGCCTCGAAGGCTGAGCCCCACTAAGGAGGAACTGCCAGGGGCACTGGAAGCTGAGGACCTCAAAGAAAGTAGAGGCTGGGGATGGAGACAGAGTATGGCCAGGAGCCCACCCCTACCATGAGTTCAAAGCTCCTAGTCTATGGCATGCAGGAAGGGCTGGGCATGGTTCTCCCCCACTTCCTTCCAACAAGAGATGGAACTAAAGTTGCAACAAGAGATGCAGATTAGACTTCAGAGAGACCTAGAGGGGACTTGCTGCAGTTATTTGGGGATCCCACCCTTAAATATAGATGTCACCCCTATTAATGCAGCCCATGGTCAAGAGCAGCCTGCCCAGAGACCAGGCTAGGTCCTTGCCAGGTCTGGGAGTCTCGAATCCAGTGACTCTCCTCAAAGGATGGGATGGGATGGGATCCAAGCAGGGGAGCTTGGACTGGTTTATAATAATGCGTCTTGTTTACAGTGATGGCAACTTTCTCAGAGTCCTCCATAAACACAGATTTGCATTGGCTCCCTGGGCGGACAAGGCCTCTGGAGGGTCCCCTTAGCTCCCTGCCTCCTCCCACAGACAGATGGTGGGGGAGACAGGGAGGAAAGTCTCTTCTCTGGGATCTGATGCTAGGACGCCTTAAGGAAACGTGATGCCACCATGTCCTCCACTCTCTGGTCCCAGGAGTCTCCCGTCTCCTGACGGAATAACCATGATAAGTGGGAAGAGGATCAGCCCTGGAAGAACACTGCCACCACCATCACCACCCGTAACAACAATTACTAACATGTTTTGAGCGCGTATTATATGCCAGGCACTGTTTAAAGTATTTTAAATAAACTAACACAACGAGCTTCACAACCACACCATGAGCAGGTACTATGATCGTCCACTTTGCATCTCAGGGAAACAGAGGCTCAGAGAGGTTCAATCACTTGCTAAGGCCGCACAGCTAGTCAACAGGGTCGTCCTGAGTTGAGCCACAGGGTTTTGGCTCCAGAGTCACACGTTCTGCTGCTGGATCTCTCATTAAGCACAGCCTCGTTTCCAGTTCTAGCCAATCGTACCCAGGGCCCGTCTAAAATCTTCCACCCTCTGCCTCTAGCCCTGAATCAGTCCGTTCTTGCTGAGCAGCACTCTGCCAGGCACAGCAAGAATCTCCAAGGAGGCACAAGGCACAGGCCTGCCCTCAAGGAGGCTGTACTCCAGCTAAACACGGGAAGCCTGCAAGGGCCAAGAAAACTGAGGGGTCCCATGTTCTCTGCTGCAGAGGGTCTAGGAAAGTTCCCGGGGGCCTAGATGCAAGATTGAGACCTCCACAGTGGAGAAAGGATAGGATTCCACCCGAGCACTGCTAGAACCCCTCGCTTCCCATCAGCTCCCCAGGACCCCACCCTTCTGGGCCAGTCCCTCCTGCCTCCTGGAACACAGGGCCTGAGCTACAGGCTTCCAGCCCTAAAAAGGCAGGGATTACAGAGCCCAGACTAGCCCTGGAGGAGGCAGTGCCAAGGACCAGTCAGGCGCGCCACCCCCACACCACGCAGGCTCCAAATCTGGGGAGACAAGGCACTCTCCCTGAGGGACACCAAGGTGTAGAGAAGTAGAAAGATGGCCAAGGTCACCGAAATGGGGAGAGGCAGGCCATGCGCCCAGCTGTGCCTCCCGCAGCCTCCCCGCTCAGTGATGGGAAAAGGCTTCAGGCGACTCGAGAGGGAGAAGGTGGGGAGGGCCAAGTGTGACCATGCATAATGGCGGTGGCACCCAGGGAGGTGGACACGGCCCACAAGGCTGGCAGCCCTGCTGCCCCTGCTACCCTCGTTCCAGCTCGCTGGTGCCCACACCTCTGCATGCTTAATCGCTTTGAAAGTGAAGAGCGAGGGCCTTGAGGATACAGTGCTAAGGACAGAAGCCCTGGCTCCAGTCTCCCAAAACCACGCTCGCCTTCCCCCGGCACCACACCCAGTTCTGATTTGCTATTTTCAGAGTCCAGTAACTAGGAGGGCTTTCCTGCCCATGCCCAGCTCCTCTACCCCCTTCAACACACGTCCCTTAGCTGGGCCTCAGTGTCTCTTTCTGGGCTGAAAGGAGCCAGAAAGCCAGAGCTGCCTACAGCTGAGAACCGTCACAGGCCACCCCAGCTCTGTGGGCTCCGGGGAACACAGCATCTCGCCATCCCGCCCCCCAGAGCAGGCCCCCTCCCTCTGGGTCTCTGTCGGGCCAGAGGGAAGAGCACCCTCATGAAGCAGCTTCATCTAGTCCCTGGCTCAAGACGAGGGACTGAGTTAGACACTGGAAAGGATTTCATCCTCAGAAGAGCCAGGACTGTGCAAGGGGCTATCCTGACTAGAGGCAGGGGGACGACTGGGGTGTGACCTCAGACCCTACTCCTTCACTCTCTCCACTAAGGGAGAAAGGGGTCACGGTGCATCAGCAGAGCCGGAGTTGGAGGGAGAGACAGGCTGGGGCAGGAAGCCCGGTGTGGGTCCTGAGCCCACCACAGAAGCCCACCTTGACACTCCAGAACATCACAGGACGCCCAAGCCTCCCGGGGCGTGGCACCCCACCTGCCTCTCCTCCCACCTCTCACCTCAGAAAACAGGTCTGGAGGGGCAGGTGAGGGGGGCGGGGCGAGGTGACTGAGCCTCCCACACTCCTCCTGAGAGGCCCTGGAGATCGCTGTCCTTGACTCCTACCCCTGGCGGGGAGTTACACAAGCCACTTCAGGCCGCCCTGACAACCCTGCGTTGTTTACAGATTTGGAAACTGAGGCTCGGGGGGCAGTTGCCTTGGGTCTTTCTGCATCTCCGATCTTGGCACCCCTCCCATCTCCAGGCAAGCCTGGGGGGGCGGGCTTTTTGAACAGGTGCAGAGAATTGAAGCCGAAACTGAAACTACCAATGCACCATTTTTAAAAAAAGCCATTTGTGTATTAAAATTGCTGCAGTAACAAGTATTTTGTATTTCCTGATTGCCTTCTTAACCATTAACTATATATAACCTGTTACTCTAGGATACGGTTGTGTTTTAGGTACGTCGCTATTCAAATCAAAATGTCTTAATGGATAAATGATGGAGCTTACTAATCTATTTCTTCTCTTATTTTAAGGAGGGATATGGCTCAAGGCCCCAACCTCACAGCAACACCCCCTGCCTCTTCTGGCACACTGGCCTCCAGTTGGCCCCTCGCAGGGTTGGGGGGACACGGGCTCTAGCTTCAGAGGGGCAGGAACAGAGGTCTGTGTTCCTCCTGTCCCCTCCACTCCCCGCTGTGACGCAGCCCACGGGTCTGCTCCAGGCCTTGTGGGGTTAACCAGCAGGGCAAGGAACAGACTGAGCCAAGAATAGGAAGAAACTCAGAATCTTTGCAGGAAGCAGCTGGAGCAGACCTGGTGGGTGGTTGAGCAATGGGTGTGAGGGCAGAGGTCAGGCTCTCTGTTCCCCAAACACTGGTGGGGAGGAGGCCCCTACCCTTCCACGTCCTCGTCAATGCCCACGCCCAGGCCAGAGGTGACCGCCCTTCTGCTCCCCTATTCCGGGTGTCAGAGAATTTCCCAACTCTAAGACTCCCAGGACCTCAGCATCCCAAGAGACCTTCAAGGTCATCCCTTCCAACCACATCCCAGCTTAGGAATCCTTCCGAGCTGTGGTCCAGCTTCTGCCTGAACTTCCCCACCCCACCCCCGCCCCCCACCCGAAGACGACGGGAAGCTCAGTACCTTACAAGGCAGCCGGTTCTCTCTCTGACCTGCCAGGCTTGCTAGAAAGCTCTTCATTAAACACGAGCCAAGCTTCCTTCACCAAACACAAACCCATCCCGCCCCTCTGCTTCCTGCTCCCTGCTCAGTAGAAACAGGGCACCGAGAGCTCCCTAGCTCCACGGCTTCGGTCGCAGTCCATCGGTGATGAGAAGATGGTCACCAGATAGCAAAGTCGTGTCTGAACTCAGCTGCACACCACCCCAGCTCCCCTCCACCTGGCCACCAGTTCCCTGTGTTTAAAAATCTGGGCTCCACAGCCCCCCTAGGGGATTCTGAATTGGGGCTTTGAGGAAAGTGAAATATGAAGGAGTGTAGGATGAAAGATTGGGAAGGAGAGCCAGAGGGTTCAAGGCCAGGAGTTTGGAAGCTGAGGTTCCCGAGTCGCCTCCTCCGCCACCCAAGAATTCTCTGCTCCGGATCAAAGTTTTGGCTCCCGGCTCTGGCAGCCCTGTTAGACTGGCTGAGACCGTCCCAGGCCCTGGCCCTGCAGGGGCAGCAGAGTCGAGGCAAACCCCAGGTGGGATCCCAGCACTGGTCTCTCACCCACCACCTTCCCTATCTGAGCCAGGTCCAGGTTCTCCTTCCCATACCCCGGGGACAGAGGGTCCCAGCAGTGGGCGCCTCAGCTGTAGCAAGCTCTGAGGTCCTAGTTGAGAGCAAGGGTGGGGGAGACAGGAGTTAAAGCCAACCAGCAGGGGTAGGAGTAACTTAAGGCCAAGTCAGAGCCACTGTGGTCCCCACCCCACCCAGGAAGCTTCAGCAAGGGGCCATGCTCCGTCCACACTCTCCTGATCCCCTGGCTTGGCTCTGCCATATGGAAGAGTTGCTGGAGCTTCCAGAAGATGGCCCTGTCCCGGAAGACTCTGGAACCCGAGCTCTAGTTCCCCCTCTTGCCCTCACCCCACACACAACAGTGCGTCTTCCCTCCCCTGCTCAGCACGTCAGTCCTCTAACCCCATCTCACCCCCTGCAGGAGCTCAACAGGCTTCTCCTGGCCACCCCTGGATCATTCCTCTCCCGGCTTCCTCTTCCAGAACAGTGGCCAGCCTAAAGACATCTGGGCAGGCAGTTCTGGCCCTGGTCCTGAAGAGGGGGTTCCGGGCTGGGGGGAGACACACACTGAAATTATCTCTGTATGGATCCTCCTGCTTGAGAAGGGGCGGCAGGCAGGGCATCGGAGGGTCAGGGGTGGGGGAAAGGAAGGGGGTGGTGTGGAAGGCAGCTGTGTGTGTCTGTTCATTAACCACCTGGATTAGCTATTTCTCCCAGAGGGGTGAGGAAGGAGTAAGACACCAGTTGAGGGAGGGCAGCAGGGGGCATTCGTGACAGGCTGTGCCCACGGGCGAGCGAGCATGGACCCAAGCTGAGGGGTGTCTGAATGCCAACCTTTCCAGGCCTGCCTGACACTCCCTCGCAGCCGCGGCCAGCCCTTGGGAGATGAGAGATGGAAGCGAGGAGAACCCCAAGGAGGAGAAAGGTGCCTGGGAATGGCTCCAGAGAGTGGCAGGGAAAGAAAGAAAGGGGGGAGAACGCCCATGCCAGCCCTCTTCGTGGTCATCTTCCCCTCACGGCCCTGTGATGGGCAGGCAGGTGGGGAAGACAGTCTGGGCGACTAAACACTCCCAGCCTCCCCTCTCCCTTGGTCGACGTGTCCTGCCCCACTCACTCCCACTGGCCTGGGTCTCAAGCAGCCACCGACACCAGCAACTTCCCCAGCAAACAAAACTCCTTCTAACTGATCTCTCTCTCTCTCTCTCTCAGAACATGGGCAACTGCACCGCAGACATCCCTGCCGGCAGGACCCTCAGACACATCTGAAGGGAGGACTGACAGGTTGGCCGGAGGGGCCAGCCGAGCCCGCAGGCACGTGACCAGGCGGGCTGATGGGTGGTCCCGCAAGCATCAGCGTGAACACCCCAGCAGCCCAGACCGACCCACACTCACCTTTCCGGCAGGGGAACCCCTGGGTGGGGTGTGGGGGGGGGTGCCTGGGCTCACAGGACAGGGTGGTGGGCAGCAATGGGCCGCAGGTGTGGCTGGCGAGAAGCTGGTGCCGCCGAGAGGAGGGCGTGAGTGAGGCTGTGTCCGGGCAGGGTGCGGGCGCAGGGAGCAGAGCTGGCCCCAGGGCCACTGCTGGGAGCAAGTGAGCCAGGGCGCTGCTCGCCCGGCTCCCTCCCCCGGCGGCAGCGGGCGGGCCGGCGCACCGCCTCCTCCTTCCCGGGGCTGGCCGGCCGCCCGCCCCGCCAGCCACCGCCACCGCCACCGCCGCCTCCTTTAACCCCTGCCAGCCTGGCGCTGGCGAGGCACGGACGCCTGGGGCTGGGGCGCCAAGGAGTGTGGCCTCCCCTCTCTGACAGCCACTGGCCCTGCAGCCTCCCTGGGGACCCAGAGGGAGGAGCCGGAGGTGAGGAAAGGGGACAGGACCCTATGGAAGGGACACAGCTGCAGGGAACCGGCCAGAGTACTACTGCTGGCTGAATGTTTGGTGAGATGATGATGATGAGATGATGATGAGGAGGAGGAGGAGGATGACGACGACGACAATAATGATCATAATAATGACAATAACAATAAATGACAACTCTCAACTTCCGGAGAGCGCTCTGCAACGTGTTTGGTGACTGGAGACCTAGAATCTCACCTCTGAACCTCTTTGTTTCTTGAGGTGTCAAATGTGGGATACCAAACCCCACTTCTTTCTGGGCTGAGTTAGGGCCTTCGGTGACTGCACGTGCAAACCTGATTCGACGCGAACTCGAGTTAATAAAATGCACGCTTCGACTCCCTTTGAAATGCATCAACAGATAAGAGAGATGGATGGATGGAGAGAGAGACATGGCTGGGAGAAAGCAACTATGCCCAAGTGTTCATTATAGAACCCGGGGCATTTATCGTAAATCTCTTCCACTTCTTAATGCGTACAACGTGGCTTCATAATTCAAAATATTCTAGTAAATGAGATTCGAAGTGCTTGGAATAGCATATAAATGATAACACTGAAGCAGATACGATTATTTGGAGGGGAAGGGAAGAATACTTGCTGCTCACCTGTTGTATGCCAAGATCTTAAAGAATTTCTCCCTCACGGGATCTTGGGGTCACCCTGTTGTTTTAGCTGAAGAATCTGATCTTGAAGCAGTGAGGTGACTTGTCCAAACAATACGGGATGGTGTAAAGCGGGAGCTCAGACCCGACAAGTTGATTCTCAAGCCAAGCTCCTCACCATCCAGCCATCCAGAGACTGAAAGGCCCTTAACGTCCCTGTCTGGGCCACCTTGGCATGAGGTCCGGGGCCAGTGACCAGCATCTCCGGGCCTCTGCTGTATCATGAGGTTGGAGCCAAAGATCTTTCCTAATTCTAAAGCTCCCTAATTTTATTAATTCAACCAAACCGCCAAGCTTCAATTTTCTAAAGAGTAAAGTGACAGGGAGGCCCAGGAGGGACAAACAGCCTCAGGAAAGATTTGGGGGCATCTGGGACCCGGGTCATAGGGAAGATGGTCAGCACTTAAATTGCTGCTTCCCAGCCCCATCAGTGACAGTGAAGGGGTTGTTGCGGGGAGGGTGTAGATAGAGGTGTCACTGCACCCAGTCGCTGCCTCCAGAGCGAGACGACCTCATCCCTCCCCAGGTTGGAAAAGTCTGGGTTCCAAATTCCAGCATTTCAAAACCCACTAGCCTTGACAGCAGCCTCAGTCTGTGAATGGGCTGGTACCGCCAAAGATGGGAGAGATGAGGCCCCACAGAACGTACCTCCAAGACTACTGGACTAAGCAGGGACACCTGGCTTGGGCCTCCCAGTCCCACACCTGGCCCGCTCTGGTCCCGACTCTGGAGCAAAGTCCAGGCTATGTCTCCTCATAGCCTGATCCTGCCTAACCCCATGCCCCCTGCAGGTCAAGGGCTGCTCCTGGGTTTGGACCGGCCCTAGTCAGGGGAGAGGACTCTGTGTCAGCCATCCAGGCTCCTGCAGAGGTGGGTGGGGAGTCTGCTATAAAAATGGAAAGTGCCCTTCAGGTCACAGCACAGCAGAAGTGCCATCCTTCCTATCTCCTCCTTCCAACCCATCCCCACTATCATCCTGATTGACATCAAATAATCCTTGGCCGCCCAACCCATACTATATCCAGCCCCAGCTCTACATAAAGCAGGACATTTGGGGTCCTCTGTGATAGGGCCTTGCTTCTTGAGCCTTCTCATCACAGGGTTCCCTCCTCTCCTCATCAGTGTTCAGGGCTCAATTCAAAAGCCACACCCGCCACAGATCCTTCTCTAAACACACCATTTAGTAGGCACCGTCCACCCCCCGCCAAAACAGCCAAGGCGCTTGCTCATGGACTAACACCAAGACATACTCTTGTTGGGTGTCCTTTATCTCCCACGAGTTGAACAAAGATTTATTCATCTCTTCCTTCCCCTTTCCGACTTTGTCCAGTCCCTAGCACAAGGTTGACACATAGTAGACTCTCAATAAAGGTGCAATGAATGAATGGATGAATGAATGATGAAAAGGTGGATGGGTGAGTGGGTAAAAATTGAATAAAGGGGCACTTTTCATGCTTAATTCTGCACAAAGCTATACCAAGATAATTGTTGCCAGACTTTTATCTCCAAAGAGATATAATCGCAGACAGAAAAACCAATGATGCTAAGACATGGGGACCACGAGACAGAAGGTATCCCAGGCGCATCTGCCTACCCCAGGTCTGCGGCAGACCCAGGGGGCTCCAAGAGACACTCTCCTCCAGCTACTGTCAGTAAGTCCTTGGTGGGGACACATTCTGCTTCACCCCCCACCCCCCACCCCACCCTAACATCGCTCCCTCTTTCCCAGCACCTGGGCACAGAACTATGAATTCAGCAAATCTCTAGAAACCACACAGACGGGAAGTCCAGGAGCTCGAGGATTTCAAAGAGGAGCAGATTCCCCGTTCATTTCCAAGAGCTATCCCACAACCGATCAGATCATCTACCCCCAGCTTTCCCTGGTACTTTCCCTGGTGTCAGTCCTATCATCTCACACACACACACACACACACACACACACACACACACACACACACACACTCACACACTGAAAACTGCTTTGTGTGGCAGCCTGCTCAGCCCCGCTTCTCTCCCCTCCCCACTCCTCCTTCTGTTAGCCAATGAAGACTGAGGATTCCCAAGGTTTCTCATCTCCCATCCCCCCAGTGCTCCCCCTGCCTGCCTCCGGAGCCAGCCCAGACCCCTTTCCCTCCTCCCGCCTTCCCATTCCCATGTGCAGCACTGCACATCTGGTTCCAGTTGTGGTTGGTCCGTTCTGGGGTAGGCCTGGGGGTTTCTCATAAAACTGAATAACACCAGTGTTGGAGCCCAGTGAAGCTGGGGGGATGGGAGGGCAGGAGGCCTATTGGGGCCGAGGGAGAGAAGACAGCAGCAAGGAGGCAGAGACGTGCAGAACCCAGAAAGGAGCAGGGTAGTGCCTGGCATCTAACAAGTGGTCAATGGATGCTTGTTCGGGGAAGATAGAAGCTGAAGAAACAGAGGGCAGGAACACCAGGAGGAGATAGAGCCGGACAAAGAAAGGGTCAGAAACAGAGACCCAGAAGGAGGATAGAGACAGGGGCTGGGGGTGGTGGTGGCTGTGGAGCCACAGAGGGCCATTGAGAAAAGCAGGGGGAAAGAATTGTGCGTGTTGGAGCCAGGTGCTGAGTTAGGCACTTCCATTGGGAGAGGCGGGGACGTGACCGAAAGAAAGACAGAGGGACACAGAGAAACAGAGAAGAAAGGACAAGCATGAAGTGAAGAGTGTTGAATCCAGATTTCCCTGGCCTCTCAGCCCCGCCAGGGTAGGGGGTGCGGGCTGACCCTGAGCCGCTCTCACTTCATCCTTCATTTCAACCCATACTTAAGTGCCTACCCTGCACCAAACCTTGCCCACGTGTCCCTGTGCAGCCTTCACTAAAACCTGGGGACGGCTATGATTCTTACCCCCGTCAAAGAGGGGCTCAGAGCAGCTGATGAAAGGGACAGAATTTGAATCCACGTCCTCCAACTCAAAGCTGTGTCATCAGGAGACACAACTGGGAATTCTGGGTCTCAGCGCTCCCCCTGGACGGCACCATGTCATGTGGCCCCCACTCTCAAGAGGCCAGATTCCCAGATTCTGACGGTATTAAAAGGCAGCTCCTCGGAGCTGGGCTAAGAGTTGACCACAAACATCTTCCTGGGACGAGGGAGAGGGGTGGTCTGCAGGGGAGTTGCCAGAGCTACCCGTGCCCTTGGCCTCCAGTCTTCTTCCCTCACCACCACAGTGAAGGCAGGGCCACATGCTCAGGTCCCAGGGGGAAGGCCCTGGTCCTCAGAATCCTGCTGAACCCAACACACAGATGGCTGGGAGCCAAACCCTGGGGGTCGCCCTAGATAGTTGGTCAAGAGCCGTGCATTTGAGTTGCACCCTCCCCCTTCTGGCCACCCCTTCCCCCCACCTCAACAGCTAGAGATGAGTTCGGGCTGGCTCCCAGTAGGCTTTCATCTCAGTGTCACACTTGGGACCCCCTCAGCGGGGCTCCCCAGTAGCAGACTCCTGAAGCCACACCCCACAATGCTGCCCGACAGAGCCCCTCTCCCTCCCTTCCTTCCTGAGGCTAAGCCCCACAACCCAGGTCACTGGTCCTTTCGCTTTCGGTGCGTCATCCCTACCACTAAGGACAGACTGAGGCTGAAGCAGGGGCATCCCCTCCTCACCACCAGTGTTGTTGCCTATTTGCATGTCATTTGCATGCATTCCCATCATCTCTCAAAGTGGAGAAACGGACACAACCTCGGGCCCTTTGCCACATACTCCCCCAGACAGGAAAAAGTGCCAAGCGTGCCACATTCCATCTTCCTACTCTCAGATCTGCACCCTAGTCTGAGGGCAAAGGATCGGAGGACAGGAGAAGCATGAAGAAAGTGGCCTGCCAACAGCTTGTCCCCAAGACACCCACTGGGCAGCCTCTACCTCCTCTGAGCCTGCCTCAGTTTCCAAGCAGAATTCCTCTTGGGCCAGCTATAACTGCCTCCAGCCTAGATTATTTCAGGATCTAGGTGGTGGATATGGCACTCCCTCACAGACCCACATCCAGCACCCTAACCCTGATATAAGGTTCCTGGGCTGGATGGTCAGGGAATCCCCCAGATTGAGATTATCTGGATTTCAGGAAGGTGTTGGCAGGATCCAAGATAAAAGGCTTGAGGATGAGGTAGAAAGCACAGTGGATGCCTCGCCAGCAAGCCCGGGGGTGTTGATTAATAGATCAATGTCAACTTCCTGACTTGCCAAAGGGCTCTGTCCTCTGCCCTGGCTTGTCCAACATTCTTATCAGGAACTTAGGTGAAAACTAGAGCCTTACCAAGTCAACAAAGGAAAAAGCAGCAGAAGGAAGCCCTAAGATGCTGAAATGAACTGAAATGCAAAGCTGACTTCAAAAACAAGCCAAAATTAGCACAGGAACATTTCTTTTGGGGTAAAGTCTTGAACTAAGGTTCAAAAGTCATTTCAAAAAAAAAGTGGAAAAATCATAGCTCATGTAGGGAAAGCAGTAAGATTTCTTAAAAACAGAAATTTAGTCCAGCTGCGGTGGTATGTGGCTGCCCCCAAAAGACAAATCTCCTTTGGGGAATATGAACAGAGGTTAAGGACCCAGGCCAAAGGAGGTTAGAGTTCGATTTTAGACTTCCATGCTGCTCAGACACCATCGGAAACGTCGAGTTCTCTTCTGCACTCCAGAAACCAAAGAGCCCCCAGAAGAGGACAGCAGGAAACAGTCAATAAATATTTGTGGGGGGGGAAAGCACAAGGAAGGTTAAAGAAATTGGGGCCGATTTTTATTTCAGACGATAAGGAAAGGACACAACAGGCATCATCGAACACCTGAAAACCTGTTTGGGAAAGTGAAGAGGACAAACTCCACGGCCACATACACCTCCCTCCCTTGTCTCTCGGCCCCTTCATCTGTGAATTCCTTGAAGCCTAAAATCCTTTCTCGTTTATCTCTGAACGTCCAAGAGGCAGAAACGGTCAGAGGCTGACCAGCTGCGAAGGACAGGACAGCATCCTGACAAGCCCAGGCCTGTAGCACTGATCAGTCAGGAGCGTGCTGACCCCAGCACAAGAGCTGACCTCTAGCCAAGGTGTCTGCCAGGATGCAGAAGGCAAGGAGCGGGGCTGGTAGCGGAACTTCTGGCTCATGCATATCGTCTCCGGTCGGCTTGTGTGCTGATCTACCCGCTTCCTACCTTCCAAATCCCCCCCTTGCCACTGCTCGGTATCCCTGTGGGGACTGGCCCCAGCCAGGCACCTTTGTCCAAAGTCTGGACGGCCCACTGGCCCAGATCCCATGAAACCTTGGGTTCCTCTCCATCCCCTCTCTCATCACCTGCCTGGTCTTCTCCTGCCTCCTCACTGTTCAGCACATCTACTTCCTTTTCCCTCACCCCCTCAATCTACCATCGTCTTACCATGCCTTCCCCTTACCTCCTAACCTCCTTCTTCCCGCGTTCCTCCGATGACCGTTTCCTCCTGCCCTGTGCTCTCTGGCAACAGGCTACCAAAACTTTCACCTCTCACCTCACTCTCACCCTCTCCCCATATATATTTTTAATCCTATAGCACTTTCAGGCTTGGAGAGAGCTGGTGACTTCCTCCTGAAGATCGTTCCCCACAGATAACAATAATAACCACTCTGTTCCACCTGGAAATGAGGTACTGTCCCTCCTGAGGAATGAGAATCACAGGAACTTGTCCCCATCCGACCAAAGGCCAGGAGTGGAGGGGAGAGAATCCATGCTTTGCAGCTGCCTACTCTGTCTGAAGCCTGGCCATCCCACTCCCTGGCTGTGTGACCTCAGGAAGTTCCTTAACCACGCTGAGCACTGAGTGCAGAGTCTGCGCAGAGCAGCCCCTTCCTGCTCCCTTCCCGCTCACATCCTCCTCCTTCAAAGAAGCCATCATCCCTGCCCGTACATCTCTTCGGCCCTGTGTAATCAACACTCAAATATATTGGGAGCTTTCTATGTGTCCGGCACAGTTCTTAGAGCTTCGTGGGTATTAAGTTGCTTTAATCCTCCTAACGACCCTAGGGGCAGTGACCATTATTAATCTCGTTTTACAGATGAGGAAACTAAAGTTCAGAGACATCAGCTATGCTTGCTACTATTCTTCTAACTGAAGCAGCTTCTCGAGTCATCAGGGACCTCAAGGCCTTGCTAGTGGACATGCTGTGCCACACAGGGCTCCCCCTGGGCCTGACAGATGATGCTCAGCCAGCCCTGCTTGCACACATCGGGCCCTCCGAGTTCCCCCCGCACACCCACACAGCTCCCACCCCCGAGTGGAAACCTGCTGCCGCCTGTGGCTCCCGGCTCTGCTTCAGAAAGCAAACCCCTTCAAAATTGTTTACAGAGCTCCCTCTCTCTCTCTCCCTCTCCCTCTCTCTCTCTCTCTCTCTCTCACACACACACACACACACACACACACTCAAATCACTCGCAACCTCCCAGTCACTTCATAGGCTGGACGATCCCCGCTCTTTCCCCATTCCAGGTGACCAGCTATCTCTCTGGCTCCACTCCGTTTCCAGGGGGCCCTCATATGCGTTCACTCGTTCACCCATCCAGTAACGAATGCTGGTCAGGTGCCTGCGCTGGGGCAGGCCCTGGGCCCGGTCCCCGGGCGGAACGCGAGCAGAGCCAGTCGGACCGCCTGCCCTCAAGGCTCACTTCATCTGCAGGAGAGAGACACTGAACAGACAAAAGCACAAACGCGCCACTCAAAAAGCACGGAGCGACAGGAAGGGAAAACCCAAACCCGGGAGGAGGGAGCACTTAGACCCTAACAGCCAGTGAGCACAAGTCTTGTGCCAGGCCCTGTTATAAAGCCCATGGGCGCATTCGCTCACTCGCTCCTCACCGCAGCCCTTGGAGAAGATGTTATTCTAACCCTGCTTTCTGTACAGTGGAGGAAGACCCGACATGAAAGGTGACAGCATTTGCCCAAAGTCAACAAGAAGGCAAAGATGCAGGGGTGAAGGGATTGAAGCCCAGGCTGTACTCTTAAGCCCTATGTCACATTATCTCTAAGAGGCCCAGGGAGGGTTCCTTGAGACTCAGTTCCCAAACTAATGACCCCCCACACATGCCTGCAGCAGTGGAATCAGCTGGGGTTCCCCTGGCGTGACCTGGACCCCACACTTTCACTGTTATCTGTGCACCCTACTGCCTTGGAGCCTTCACTGAGGTGGCGATCACCCTAACTCCAGACCCCCAACTTGTTCCCCCACAAGAACAACCAGATGCCACCTTCCGATATTTGGCCTTCACCCTGGTTGGCTTCAAGGTGATCGGAGGGACTCCCAAAAGACGTGACTGGAGCCAGCGGCCAGCCCCTTCCAGCAGGGCTTGCTTAAGACATGGCTTCATGATGGGACCAGGGAGCGAGCAGGAACAGCTCCAAACTCTGGGAAACGATCACCCCAGGCCATTGACTGGAGCTCACAGATGCTGATAAGAATTTAGAGCTGACTAGCCAAATCCTCTCTTTGGAGTGTTGTGGAAACTGAGGACTAGAGAGGACAAGTAGGGAGTCTCAATGTCACCACAGGGAGAAACTCCGTGGAGTCAACTCTAGAACCAATGTCCAGCTCCCAACCCAGTGCTCAGGCCTCTGCAGCACGCTAGCCCCCAGGAGAGCCGGTGCTGGCCTCACCCATGGGGTGGCGGGGGCAGGGGCAGGGGAGTGTGGGTGGAGCAGAAGCCTATCCACTTAACCACAAGGTGGGCAACAGCCGCTCAGGCCCCTGGGTGATAGGGAGCTCAGGGCCCAGGTAAAAGATGCGTGGACCCCAGGTGCAGCATGGTCCTGCTCTCTGCAAAAGGATCCGTACAGAGGCTGGGGCGGGAAGAGTGAGCGGGGTGAGGGGCCACAGCTGGAACCTTCCCTCTGGGTGCTCCTCCCCAGGGACCCCACAGTGACTGTTTTCCTAGGAACATTGTGTTCAGGCTGTGAGTCTTGGCTCAAGCACCCTAGCCTGGCAGAGCCCCAGCTGCCCATTTAATAATGCACAGCCAATCGGCCATTAACGGCAGATTTCAGCAGAAAAAAAAAGTTTGGTAGTTGTTTCTGTTATTGTTGGGCTTTTTCTTCTTCTGGGCAGTTTATGGTGGTTGTGAAAAACAAGTCTTCTCTGGCTGGCATTGGGGCAAGCACTGTCTGCCCAGGATAAAGGATTCTGGCAGATTCCACCTGCCTCTGCTCACCCCTGCCCTACCATGCCCAGGCACCAAAGTGCCCGCTCCCACCTCCACACTCCTGGTGACGCCCCGGGCCAGCTACCCCAGGGGGGGCAGGCAGCCATCCTGGCACCTGGGAGTTCCAGGGAGGCCTTGAAGGATGTGGGATGTGCTGGCAGGGGCAGAGGCCGGGCAGCTCTAAATGGGCCTGATGCTTCCTAGGAATTCCACACCCATCTGGCCGGAGTCAGGAGCAGAAGGTGGAGCTGGGGTAGCCCAAGCAGATGTGAGGACTTAAGTCCAGAGCCAGATGGCCGGCCCTCATGGGCAGACCTGGGTGAGGGAGTGAGGATCCTGGGGCCTGCCCACCTTGGGCCCTACCCCTCTCCATCTGAGAGTCCGGATTCATAGTAGGGTCAAGGAGCTCAAAAGCAGAAGTCTCATGGGAGGGTAGTTAAGACAAGAAGTGGAAACTCAGTCCTGTAAGAAGCTACGTGGTGAACAGACAGGTCCCAGGCTGTCTGTAGCTGAGGGCCTGGGTGAGAAAGGCTGTCGGCCTCTCCTTACCTCTCCAGCCCCGCAAGGCACTGCCAGAAATACAAGCAAGGCAGCGCAACATGGGCTGCCAGGAGCTAGGAGACTGAGTCCTATGGCTCCACCTGGCTCCCTGGTGACCCTGGGCTCATCGTGGGCCCTCTCTGGGCTGCCATGTCATCACCATGCCATGAGAGGGATCAGCTGGGGGTCTCCCATCTCCCCTGGGGATCCTAGCTGAAGAGGGACTGCCAAGGCCAGATGCGAGGCAGACAGAGGGGCAATGATGATAATGATTATAACGTGTTACCATCTATCAAGTCCTCAGTTATGTTCCAGGCACTAGATTTGTTTTCTCCCAATAGCTCCGTGAGGCGGGTTCTGTGATTACCACCATCATGCAGAGGAGGCAACTGAGGCTTGTAGAGGTGAAGTCACTTGCAAGGTCACAAGGATAGCAAGTTGGATGCACCTCAGGCTCTTTACCATGCTGCCTGGCGATTCCAATCAAGGGGAATAGCCCAGACCCCAAGTGCTGAGAGCCCCAGAAGCCCCCGCCTGCCCTGCACACCTGCCTGCTGTCCCCTCCTCCCCCATCCAGCCTCCCAGCCTCTCATCGTGCTCTGGTGGGGTCATCAGCCTCCTCTCTGTCCTTTACTTCTTCACTTCCCTCTCACCTCCTAGGTTCCCTTGGGGCTTCCTGCTTCCTCCTGCAGGGGCACACACAGGCACACCCACACAAGCAGGCACACTCACACTCACTCACGCACAGGTACCCACGGACTACGCACAAGCGCACGCACTTACGCTCGTGCACACAGACACATTCGCTCCCACCAGGATGGAAATACACGTGCAGATACACGTGCACGCTCTTTGCCACGGTCCCATGGTTAAAGGCCCCCTGAGATCCACGCTGGCACACACGCACATACCCACAGAGCACGTGGCCACACGCACATTTACACATGGAGCCCTGCACACTCACACACCCAGGTCCGCGTCCACATCCCCATGCGTGCACACGCGCACACGCACGGGCACACGCACCGCCTCAGCCACAGGAGGCTTACCGCGGACCGCCGCGGGTGGTCTGGGCGGGCAGAGCTGGACAGGTGTCTGCCAGGCTACCCTGCTGGGTACTCCAAAGGCGAGAAGGCTGCCGGCTAATAATACCGAAGCACATTCCTGGCCTGAGATAAGCAGCCCCAAGCATCCTCGGCACGTTCTGGCCTCCGTGTCTCACCCCTGTGGATTCCACCCACCCGCAGCGCCGGCCAGGAGGCGCTCCAGACGCCGGCGCCACCGGCACAGACACCTTGGCCAGGAGCCTGCCATGCTCCCCTCCACTCTGCGGCCCCCTCTCCAGGGACCCCAGGCTTGCTGTGGGTCTGTTTTCCCTCAGAGACATCCACACAGGAAAGAGAGGAGGTCTGTGTCCATGCCGAGAAGTGGGCTGACCTACAAGCTGTCCTTCCTGCAGCCCAGGCCCTCCAGGCTGCAGGGCCAACACACACCTCACGCTGCCTCTGATACTAAACATACAGGCCAGGGCAGAGTGGGGCAGCTAGGGGTGCCCTCCTCCTGTGGGGGTGTTTCATGCCTCATCTCACCCCCTCTCCACAACCCAATGATGTCATTGTTATGGCCACTATTTTGCAAGTGAAAGGACTGTGGGTCACTGAGCCCCCAAGGCTAGGAAGTAAGAGACCCAGAATTTGAGCCCAGGTCTTCCAGCTCCTAAGCCAGAGCTCTTTCCACAACCTCGGATATCCCCACCCCTGGCTGACCCTTAGAATCACCTATTTTCAGTGTCACTGGGTGGCTCATGGACATCTCTGAGATCATTTTTCGCAGGAAAAAAACTCACATTCATTACAGGTTTGGGAACGGGGGTGCTCTCTGTAACACACACAAGCAATATTCCTACAAAGGGGTCAGGCATCAGGGGGTATCTGCAGTTGCCTGGAGGAGGGAGGGGCATCCTGGGAACAGAGGACAGAAGAACATGAGCCCTCTAAACCCCTGAGTCACGAAGGGTTTAAAGGAAACTTGGGCAGTGAAGACAAAAGAGCACCTACGCGTGGAGTCAAGAGAAAGGGGTCTCTGGATTGCAAGGCCAAGGGGGTCAAGATGAAGGGCTGGGACTTGGGGAACAGGGCAGGACCCTGAGGGTGACATGAACATACAGAGTCCTGAACGGCACATGGACACAGAAAAGAAAGGCAGACGGAAAAGAGAGACAGCGGAGGTGGAAACTGAGCTTCGAAAGGCAAGAGGCAGCAGGGAAAGAGACGGTCGCACAGGGGGTCAGGGCCCCGGCAAGTTCTGCTGGATTCGTGATCCTAGGCAGCCCCTCGTTTCAGTCTCTTTCTCACCCTATAGCCCAACCCAAGTCCTAGGGTGGCAGTTCTAAAGTTCGTTCACACACACGCACGCACACGCACACGCACACACACACCTAACTCTCAAGAGTCCCGCTTGGCAATTCAGTCAATTAGGTCAAGAGCCGTCATGGGCGTTTCTCACATGAGAACAGTGAGGCCCAGAGAAGGGCTATGGCTTCCCCCTAAAGGTGCCCAGGATCTCGGGAGAAATCCGGAAAGAAAACCCAAGTATCCCCTTCCCCCTGCTTGCCCAGGAGAGCTGAGGCACGAGGCCTAGGAAGGAAGCAAAGGAAGAGGAGGAAGGACACAGGCCCCAGGGGACTTGGGTGTGACTTTCTCAGCCCCAAGGACATGGGATCAGAGAAGATCAAGGCACTGTCCCAAGCTTGAGGCCAGCGGACCAGGCTCAGAGGGGGCAGGACCTTGGCTGGCAATGAAAGCAGAGGGCCCAGGGGGTGGGATCATGGCTGAAAAGGGGGGTGTGTTTCCACCCAGCCTTGACCCATCCCCATTAGCCATACAGTAATGCAGCAGTGTTTCCCGGAGCCGCATGACCCCAAGGCCAGCCCCTGCGGCACTGCCCACTGGCCCCCAGCAGCAAGCCAGGCAGCCTTACATGGACATCTCGGAGACGCAGCATGTATCAGCTGAGGCATTAAGGAAGACAGGCACACAAGCTTCCCCCACACTGCCCAACTCCACCCCAAGGTGCCTCTCTCTCCCCCCTGCCTCTCCTTTCGGAGTCCCACTTCTTCCTGGGGACAGGGCAGTGGTAAGGCAAGCCAAGGCCAGAGAGAGGAAGCTGGGAATGGGACGGCTGTCGGGCTCCAGATTTCAGAGACCCCAGCTGGGAGCCTGGAGGGAAACCTGTGCTGCAGAGATAGATGGAAGGGGGAGGAGAGAATAGTTATGATAGAAAAAGCAATCCCATGTCATCATCAGTTGATTGGTGAGAAGACAGAGCAGTGACGTATGTAGACACGTGATTATTGTAGAGATAGAGAGGCTACAGCACAGCTTCCAAGTTCATCTGCTTAATTCCAACAAACCAACCAAAACAAGACATTTTTGAGATAATCAGGGAAAACTGAACACAGACTAGGTGTCAGCTGCCCGTAGGAAATTATTATTAATTATGTCGACTGTGATAATGGTATTGTGGTCGTTGTTAAAGTGAAAAGTCCTTATCTATTAATGATGCGTACTGAAGCATTTACAGTGAAATGGAGTGATATCTGAGACTGGCTTTAAAAACACTCCAGGAAAAGAAAAGGGGTGGGGGAAGGGGCGGCAGATGAATCAAAAACAGCAAACACGTTTACGGTTGTTGAAGCAGGGGATGGGTACAGAGGAGTTCAGCAAACTATCCTCGGTACTTCTGCAGGTTTTCAATCTCCCATAATAACGAAGTGACCCCATAACAAGGTTCGGCTGATCTATGTTTCCTAAAGGGGGGTGTACAAGAGGATTTTAGTTGAAAACAGCATGGAATGATAATGACTGATAAAACGAGAAAGGAGAACACGCCTGGCAGCAGTTGGGAAACCAGCGAACTCACCCGGCTTTCCCTACGGGGACGCTGACACACAGTCCCACCGCAGGAGTCACTCGGCCACTGCCCAAACCAGCATCTGCACCGTGAACATGCAGGTAGGCAGCCACCCTGAGAGGTCAGCCACACGGATGCACCGGGTGGCGCAGGTGGGCAGCTGGGAAGGAGGGTGACGATAGTGAGGTGTGACGACTGCTGCTGCTTATCAAGGGCAGCTCTGGGCCAGCCCTGTGCTTCCGTGGTCTCCAATCCCCCCACACAGCGCTCCAAGGTGCCCGTTTGCCCGACAGGGAAACTGACGCAAAGAGGATAAGTGACTTATCAAGGACCCAAGGCCAAGGGGCAGCAGAGCTAGGATTTGAACCCACATCTCTCTGACACCCAAGCTGCCTAGTTGAACCTCAAAGGCAAGCAGGTAGCCAGCCCCAGGGTAGCATGAGGCCCGGCAAGGACTAAAGCAATGAAAGAGCTGGAAAGGAAGCTGCATAACAGGTTTGGGGTGCCGGGACAGTTGTCACACAGAAGCGACAGAAAGGGAAAGACTGCAGCGAGCTGGATGGAGGGCAGACTGCTCGGGGACCTGGAAGGTGGAAATGGAAGGCCGAGGGCCCTGGTCAACACTTCAAAGCATCGCACTTCACAGCTTTGGGCTGGAATTATACCAGCTCACGAGGAGGACGTAAGTTACTCCACGCCTCCTGAAAGTTCTGGTTGGGAGTCACACGTGTTGGATTAATACAAATGGGGAAATGAGTGCAATTTCTCAGATTATGAGGTTCACAGGGAAATATTCATAAAAGGGTCCTTCCTTTATTCATCGGAGCCCGAAACAGGCCTGAAGACAAAGGGTCCGGGGTAGTGCCCTGGAGAGGGCTGCCTGCTTGTCCAGGTTTCTAACACGACCCACATAAAAGGGGGGAGAGGATAACGAGGAGCACGACCCTTCCTCGGCAACGCTCTCAGCACCCAGGAGACCCCTATCCATCTTCTCTGGCAGCTAAGAGGCCCCAGGGAGGCCAGGCCTCTAAGTCAGTCTTGCTCCCCGTTCTTGCATCTTCTCGCAGGACCAGGCTCCTGTGCTGGGGCCCAGGGTTAAGGGAGCCTAACGTTGCTGGTAGAAAGGAAGGGGGAAGAGAGGGAGCCGGGCCTTCGGCAGCAGTGGTTCTGGCTCTGGCCCTTCGGTAGCTGTGTGGCTGGGCAAGCAGCTCGACCTCTCCGAGCCTCAAGTTCCCCACCTCCCCTCCCAATCTGTGCTAAAACTGGAATAATACTAAAACTAATCCTAATACTACCAACTCCTTCATAGGACTGTTCTGAGAACTCAGTGACATGATTCATGTAACATGCTTAGCATGCAACCTGGTGCCCAACTGCTTAATAAGGGGTAACCACTATTATTTTATTATTATTATTTTTATTATTATTATTATTAACTATCCTATCTGAGATCCATAGTTTGGCCATTTGGCCTTCAAGGCTCTGACGAGACTGGATAGAAGGAAGTGAAGGGAGCAGCAGGGTGGGCAGCAGCAGTCGGGACAAAGGAGGCCGAGAGGGGTGAATAGCAGCAGCCCAACCTCCTCCCCTCCAGGAATGCAGGACCGCGCTGGGGGTGGGGGGCCAGGGGAGATGCCTCGCCGCTGAGGTCAGGCCCTATTCAGAGCTGGCAGAGTGTTTATCATCCTTATGTGTGAAGGAGGTGGGGGAGGTGGGGGATGGAAGGGGGAGCCGCAGCTGCGGAGAGCAGGAGGAGAATTCTCTGTGGGGGAGAAACCCACTCCTGCACTAGGGTCCCACCAGCCCTTCACTAACCCCCGGGGGGTGGGGGGCAGGAGGAGTGACAGCTTCACACAAAAGAGAGCCCCGCTCATCGCCCTAGCCAGGAACAGGACGTTTTCCCTGCGATATGCACCATTTCCAAAGCTCTTCCCAGCGACGCAGCAGCAAGCTAGATGTCATTTTCATTACCCCCCATGAGGACACAGAGGTGGGGGGACGGCAAGCTCACTGCCCAAGGCTGCTCGCTGACATCAGGCCCATCTCCTGGATCTCGTCACTGCCCCAGAGGCTGGGCTCGCAGAGGTGGACGCAGGGGTGAGAACAGATGTGGTCTTAAGGGGGCACAGTTGGCCTGTGCTGCAAGGCAGGCTGGGACTCCAGGATTCTCCTTGCAGCTCAGCTCATCATCCCATCCCCGCCAGACACACACACCGGTTCAGGAAGGCTCTGTCTTTCCCTTGCCACTCACAACCACTTCTGTTCCTGAGATCCTAGGAAAGGGTTCCTAGTTGCTCCTTCTATCCCCTGGGGCACCTTCCCTGGCTCCCCAAAACCTGAAGGCACCCCCTCAGAACTAACCCAACTCCCTCCAGCTGTGGTGTCAACGTGTTTCCTCTTAGATCGTTCTCCAAGAGCCCAAGAAAATAATCTGGTTACCCTCAATTTCTGTGTCTGCTATCCACTTCTCTACTAAACCACCCTGGGCCTCATTTTCCCTGAATGGAAACAAGGAGGACAGTTGACATACAGGGAGGTGGGAAGACTGCCAAAACCCTCTCAGCAGCAGGGAAGGTCTTTGAGGATATATCCAAGGGTTTCCTCTTGCATAAAGGCCCCTTACCCTAGTTTCCACATCTCCTTCTCCAATTCAGGAAAAGTAAGACCTCTCACCTCTGCACCCCCAGCCGCCTGAATGACTTCAGGAACCCTGCCCAGTTAGAGAGCCTTGCTCAGCAGCAGCTGTGACCCCCGTGCAGGGGTCCAGAGGGCGGACGGCTGGGATAGAGAGTGCTAATGGTAAATAAAACAACGGGATCTTTCAGCCTCTTTTATGCTCTGCTGGAACTGAAAAAGTGATATCAGTCCCAGAAGGGCTCCCTGCACCTCCAATTATTCTTCACCTCACCACACGATGTTTCACATGCGTGCACGCGCGCGCACACACGTGCAGGCAGGCAGGCACATGCGCCCATAGCCGCAATTCCTGCCTGGGCTCTGTGGTTAACCCACTTTGGTCTCTGATTACCCTCTTCCAAACTGATCAGATCAGAGAGAGGAACTGCTGCCGCTGACACCACCTTAGCCTCCCCCCGAGGGGAGGGGTCCCCCAGGTGTGTCCCCAGAGGTTGGCTGCAAGTCCTAGAAGGTACCTGAAGCCAAACCCTGTGGAAGGGGTGTCCCACTCAGGCTTCCAAGGCAGGCATTTAGAGCCCTTCTTTTGATCCCCCCCCTCCCGCCACCCTCCCCAGAACAGTAATGATCCTCCCACCCAACAGGTAGAGGAGGGATTTGCAGGAGCTCTCAGGAATCAAAAGGTCAATCTGAAAACTAAAGAGGCCTGGATCGGAATGGCAGAGTTCCATCCTGAAACAGCCTAATGGGATCCCTGTCTTCTCTATCCACCCACCCATGCTGACATGTGGAAAGCTAAATGACTTTCAAGCTTCCCACAGAATGGGTGGGAGCAATGATTAGTTTTCTGTGTCAACTGGCTAGACCACAGTGCCCAGCATTTAATCAAACACTGATCGAGGTGTTACGTGAAGGTATTTTGTAGCTGTGGTTAATATCTCCGTGAGCTGACCTGAAATAAAGGAAATTACTCTCCATGATGTGCATGCGCCTCATCCAATCAGTTGAAAAGCAAAAGAAAACAACTGAGGTTTTGGAGAACAGAAATTATACTTCAAGACTGCAACATCGACCCCCACCTGAGTTGCCAGCCTGCCTACCTGCCCTACAAATTTTAGACTTACCAATCCCCTATTGGTTCCACTGCTCTGGGGAACCCTGATGGTGAGTAAATAAGAGAGGTCAAATTCTGCTGATCCTACTAACATAAAGAAACTCCCAACGGCAATAGCTGGATCAATGTGATCCAAGAAAAATAATAATATTGGATTCTAACCCATAAAATAAAGTGCAGCTCCAGGCTCCATACTGACATAAATAATTAAATAAACAGATAGGGAATACGGGACAATTCTACACAGCAGAATTCCAATTAATAAGTGCAGAAGAAATGATGAACATAAAAAAATCAAATAAACCGAAACTCAGGCACATTCTGTAAAAAAACAGACCGGTACTCTTCAGAAGTACCAAAGTCACAAGAGGCAAAGCAAGACTGAGGAATGATCCCAGCCTGGAGGAGGCTAAGGAGACAGGACAACTTAATGCAGAATGGGATCCCAAACTGGATCCCGGATCCAAAAAGGGGTAGTCATAGAAACTCTGGCCAAATTCTACTAAGATCTGTAGATTAGTTAATAGCATCAGATCAGTGTGAATTTCCTGGTTTTGATAATGGTGCAGCGATTCCGTAAGATGTCAGCCTTAGGGGAAACCGATAGATCGTACATGGGACCCCTTTGTGTCATTTTTGCATACCTTCTGAAAGTCTAAAATCATTTTGAAATAAAATTTTTAGGTGGGTGGGTCCTAAAGAAGACACTGATTAGGAGCTGGAATGCGAGCTAGAGGACAGGGAAAGAATGAAAACCTTGGAAGGGAAGAGGGATTCAGCCTGGGAAGGTCCCCAGATGCATCAGGGAACCAGCTCAGACTAAGAGGGCAGAAGCAGAAGAATGCAGACTTCTCGGAGAGCACAGCACACAGACTTGGCCTAGGGACAAGGCGACACAGGTGGGTATTCCAGCTCTGCGATCATCACCTGGAGACAACCTGCAGGAAGGTCTTTGCGACCTCGGCTTATCGATGAAGAAATCGAGAATCAGGGCACTTCGGAAAGCAGCCCAGGATCACTCAGCTGTAAGCAGGGGAGGCAGGAAACAAACCCCGTTCTGACTCCCAAGCTCCCAAATCTTAGAACAAAAGAGACCTTGGCTGCCCCCAGTCCGACCTCCCTCCTCACAGTGCAATGTGGCTACTGAGAGCTCGCCATCTCACAAGACAACCTGGTCCAGTGGGGACTGCTCTATCGTCCCTGGGGGTTCAGGTGGGCTTAGGAATGAGAAATTTCCTCCACCCAACCTAACTGCAGCCTCCGTCCTGGGACCGCATTTGCAGGGATGCAATGATAATAATCGATGGCATTTCTCTGTTGGCATAAGCATATTATATGCGTTCATTCATTTAATTCTCACAGTCTTATGAGGCAGGGACTTTTTTTTTTTTTTTTTTTTTTGACTCTTACAAACCAGGAACCCAAGTCACAGAGAAAGAAGCTAAGCAACTTGTCCAATTGCAGAGAAAGTGAGTGTTGAAAAAAAGCAAGACGTGGGGTCGGATTTCTCACTACACCACCTTCCGGTCAGACTCCCCTCGAGGCTCCCCCAAAGTCTGGGTTCAATTCCTGGGTCCCAGTTCCACCACCTTCCTGGCCGTGTGAGCATATATTGCTCAACCATCTCAGCCTGGTTCCTGCTCTGTGCCCTAAGGGATTACGGTAATGCCTACCTGTTAGTGTTGTTGTAAGGATTAGATTAAACAGATCCTGTCTGTGTAAAGGGAGCAGATCTTTATGAACCTGGAATTCAAGCCAGGGTGATTTTTCCAGTACAGGAGAGGGCACTGGAGCTTTTCTGCTGCTCCTCCAATCACTTATGACCCATGAGTGACCTTGCTCCCCTACTTCCTTGAACAGAACCTGGTTTGAACCCAGACACCTCCAGACACCCTCGCTCAGGTGCCCTGGACCAGAAGGCGGAAACAGGCCAGGGGGTTAATCTGTGCTCCACTGTGCCCCAGGACATATACACCCCTCTCCTCCTAGCACTCCCTGCTAACATCCCACTCCTGCCTGCCGGCTGCAGGGCAAGTCAACTGGCCAAGTCACTCATCAGCCAAGGGCCAGAACCCTCAGAAAGGAGGGTGGTCTCATAGGTTCAGGGCAGGGCAAAGCAGAGAAGAGGATGTAGGGCCAGCAGGTGACCAGAGGGGGCCAGCAGGTTGTGCAAATGGAAGAATCAATAAGGGGGTAGGGGACAGGTAAGGGAATGTGGGCCATGATCGTTCTCATGGAACTGCCAGGCCTGCTGGCTGATAGATTTCTGGGGCACTTAGCTGTTTGTTATCCTTGGGTCTCAGAACACTTGAATAAGAATTATCACCTATTGAGAAAGAGCCTATCACATGCCAGGATTTGACCTGCATTTTCTCTAATCCTCACACCAACCTTGCAAAGTTCTCTGATATCAATGTCACCATTTTTATGCCAATGAGGAAACCATACTTTGGAGGCTGAGTGACTTGTCTGATATAACACAGCTCAGGTAAATGGCAGAGTCAAGATCCACCTGAACCCAAGGCCAGAGAGGCTCCAGATCTGTCAGGCTCCCTCTCAGGGCATCCAGGCTCTGGAAATGGTTCTAAGTCAGTGTCCTGAGGCTCAGAAGGTTAAGACTGAGTTTTGGCCCCCAGGGAATGTCAAGTAGGAGAAACACTGGGTTATCCAGCAGCATCTTAGGATCCTCCCACAGGACCTGCAAAGGCAGATTCCCCAAGAGGCAGGGAACTACAACTCCTAGTGGACTGTGGGAGTGGCCATGCCCCAGGAGGGACACCCGCCTCTCCCTCATTCCCCCTTCTTAGCCAACTCCAACAGGCACTGCAGACCCCCAAGCTAAAAGCTAAAAGCTCCAGAGAGGTTGGAGTGGGCCTGGGTTTCTTGAATCAGTCAGCCCTTCCCCTCCCATGCCACTGACAGGGCTCCCAATCAGTACTGGCCCAGTCTGCCCTCCTTGCACTGCAGACCATAGCCCTCATCAAGTCCTTCACACTCAGCAGGAACTGCTGGCCTTTGTCCCCTCCCACATATTTCACCACGTGTCCTGTTTCTACAGGACCCCGGCATTTTCCTCTCCTTTCTCCCTCTCTGGCTCCATTTCTCCATCTCTTATTTGCCCTTTTCTCCCTGCTGGGGTTCCCACCCTCCTCTTTCCTGATTCCTCCAGTCTCTCAGATGCAGCAAACCACCCCCACCCCATGTGATGTTGACATAGCCCCAGAGTCAGAACTGCCGAAAAATATGAGACCTTTTGGGAGCCACATTCCAGGGAAATGAGAAGCCAGTCACAGCTCAGTGTCACTTTCTCCCCTAACCTTGCCCCCTCACTGTGATGGGGAACAAGGTGTGTGTGTGTGTGACTGTTTGTGACACACTCCAAGCCTACTTATTGGAGACTGGGGGCGGGGGAGTGGTTGTTACAACTTCTCACAAATTTTTATAAAGACAGAGAGAAAATGGTTTCCCACCCAAGATCAGCCTCATCCTTGACCTCTGTTCCAGGGGAAGCAGAAGCTAGCAGAGGCCAGAGGAACAGTGGCTTTCTGGGGCCCTGCACCCACTGGAGCTGAGGAAATTCCAGGGGCAAACACGAGTTACTCGGTACTGTCAAGGGACCCTAGCATCAGAATCACTGGGAAGGTTAGATAATAATGCAGATGATCGGGCCCAAACCCAGATCCACTGAACCAAAGCGGCAGGGAAATGTTTAATAGGCTCCCCAGGTGAGGCTGAAGCCCATGAACAGGTGATGAAAAGGAATGGTGACTCATGCTCTTCCCCTTGGAAATCATAAAACAAGCCAAAGGAACAGAAAGTAGAGCCTGAAGTGGAACAGGGAAGATCCCCTGCTATAGTGAGAATCCGTCTGGCTTTAGAGCCAGACATTTAGACCTGAGCTTGGAAACTCAGGTTCACTGCCTGTGAGATGTCCTGGTGCAAAGCATTTCACCGTAATTTTCTCATTTGACATACAGCCAATTACATCTGCTTTATGTGTGGTTCTTCAATGATTCAATGAAATGAGTATCAAGTAGCCACCATGCAGAGGGCACTCAGTAAACATTGGCTATAAACAAAGCGATTACAGTGAAAACCCCTGTAAGAGAGAAAGTAGGTTCTTTGCAAAGGTTAACAAAGTTGACAAACCTTTAGCTAGATTGAAAAAAAAGAAAAAAAGAGAGAGAAGACTCAAACTACTAGACTCAGGAATGAAAGAGGGTACATTACTACTGACCTAATAGAAATCAAAAGAATTTTGAAAAAATACTATGAACAATTAATTGTATGTCAATAAATTAGATAACTAAGATGAGATGGACAAACTCCTAAAAAAATACAAACTACCAAAACTGACTCAAGAAGAAATAGAAAATTTGAATAGACCTGCAACAAATTGAATTAGCAATCAAAAAACTACCCACCAAGAAAAGCCCAGGCCCAGGTGGCTTCACCTATGAATTCTGCCAAACATTTAAAGAATCAATATTAATTCTTCACAAACTCTTCCAAAAATTGGAAGAGCAGCAAATGCTTCCCAACTCATTCTATAAGGCCAGTATTACCTTGATTCAAACCAAAGACATTACAAAAAGAAAAAAAAAGGCCACTGTAGCTTATGAATAGAGATACAAAAATCCTCAGTAAAATATAAGAAATAAAACTCAGAAACATAAATAAGAATTATATGCCATGTCAAAATCGGATTTATCCCAGGAAGACAAGGTTTTAAAACCAACTAAAAATTAATTAATGTCAATAAATAATTATTGTAAAATAGGATTTCTGTTCTTGCCACTTCTAGACAACAATAGACTTGTGGTGCTAGCTAGGGCAATTAAGGGAGGGAGGAAAGAGAGAAAGAGAGAGAGAGAGAGAGAGAGAGAGAGAGAGAGAGAGAGAGAGAGAGAGAGAGAGAGAAAGAAAGAAAGAAAGAAAGAAAGAAAGAAAGAAAGAAAGAAAGAAAGAAAGAAAGAAAGAAAGAAAGAAAGAAAGAAAGAAAGAAAGAAAGAAAAGGCATCCAGGCTGGAAAGGAAAAAGTAAAACTATATGCACAGATGACATGATTTTGTATACAGAAAATCCCAAGGAATCCATTAAAAACTATCATAACTAACAAATGAGTTTATCAAGGTTGCAGGATAAATCATCAAATACAAAAATCAATTGTCTTTCTATACACTGGCAATGAACAATCTTAAAATGAAATTAAGAAAACAATTCCATTTAAAATAGCACCAAACAGAATAGAATACACAGAAATAAATTTAACAAAAACAAAAAACATACGAAACTTACAATACTCTGAAAGCTACAGAGCAGTGTTGAAATAAATTAAAGAAAATTTAAATAAATGAAAAGACATCCCAAGATGCTCTTGGATCAAAAGACTCAATATTGTTAAAATGGCAATATTCCCAAATTGATCTACAGATTCAATTTAATCTTCATTAGTACTCCAGCTGGCTGCTTTGTAGAAATTGATAGGCTGATCCTAAAATTCATATGGAAACTCAAGGGGATGCAGAATAGCCAAGAAATATTTTTTTAAAAAAATATCAAATTTGGAAGACTTACATTTCCCAATTTCAAAAGAGTTGTAAACAAAGCAACAATAATTAAAATAGTGTGATGTTGTTGTAAAGATAGACCAACAGATCAATGGAATAGGATTAAGAGTCTAGAAATAAACCCTCACATCTATGGTCAACTGATTTTTGACAAGGTTGTCAAGATCAGTGGGGAAAGAAAAGTCTTTTCAACAAGAGGTTCTGGGACAATTGTACAGGCACATGCAAAAGGATGCAATTGAGCCCTTACTTCTTACCATATATAAAAATTAACACAAACTGGGTGAAGGACCTAGTTGTAAGAGCCAAAACTATAAAACTCTTAGAAGAAAACATAGGGATAAATCTTCATGACCCTGGATTTGGCAATGGCTTCTTGGCTATGACACTAAAAACAAAACTCATAAAAGAAAAAAAATAGATAAAGTTCACTTCATCAAAATTTATAACTTTTGTGCTACAAAATGAAAAGACAACCCACAGAATAGGAAAAAAACATCTCAAAGCACATGATAAGAGACTTGTATCCTCAACATTAAAGAACTCTTATAACTCAGTAATAAAAAGACAACCTAACTTTTATAATGGGCAAAGACTCTGAATAGATATTTCTCTGAAAAGATATACAAATGACCAATAAGCATATGAAAAGGTACCCAATATCATTAGTCATCAAGGAAATCCAATCAAAATCACAATGAGATACCATTTCATATCCAGATAGGTGTTGGTAAGGATTTGGAGAAATCAGAACCTTCATACATTGCTGGAAAAAAATGTAAAATAGCAGGGCAATGTTATGAGTTGAATTGTGTCCCTTCAAAAAAGATGTACAGAAGTCCTAATCCCCAGTACCTCAGAATGTGACCTTATTAGAAAGAATGATCTTCAAGTTAAACAAGAGGTAACCAGATTAAAATGAGATCGTTACGGTGGACCTTAATCCAAGATGACTGGTGTCCTTACAGAAATTTGGACACACAGACAGATGCAGAGGGCAGATGATGTGAAGACACACGGGGAGAATACCATGTGAAGACAAAGGATTGGAGCAATGCATCTTTAAGCCCAGAAACGCCAAGGATTGCCAGCAAACCACAAGAAGCTAGGAAGAAACAAGGAAGGATTCCCCTAAAGTTCTCAGAGAAGCATGTTCCTACAGACACCTTGACTTGGGATTTTTAGCCTCCAGAACCATGAGAAAATAAATTAAATTTCTATTATTTTAAGTCTCCCAGATTGTGGTATTTTGTTGCAGCAGACCTAGAAACTTATACAAGCTACTTTGGAAACAGTTAAACAAGTTACCATATGGCCCAACAATTCCACTCCTAAGTATATACTCAAGAGAAGTAAAAATGTATATCAACACAAAAACTTGTGTAAAAATATGCATGACAGCATTATTCATATTAACTAAAAGATGGAAACCACCTAAATGTCTTATCAACCGATGAATGGATAAATAAAACGTGGTATACTCATTTAATAGAATATTATTCAGTCATAAAAGTATGTACCTTAAAAACATTATACTAAATGAAAGAAGCCAGTCATGAAGACCATACATTCTATTATTCTAGAATAGGGAAATATGTAAAAACATAAAGTAGATGAATGGTAGCTTAGGGCTGAGGCAGGATTAGGGGAAGAAATAGAGGAATAAAGGAGTGATAGCTATAGTAGATGGTGTTTCCTTTTGAGGTGATAAAAATATCCTAATATTGACTGGTGATGGCCACGCAACACTGAATACACAAAAACCACTGAATTATACACTTTGAATGGGTGAGCTGTATGGCATGTGAAATACACCTCAACAAAGTTGTTAACAAAACAAAACAAAAAAAGGATAAGAGAGGCCTTTGGCCCCAGAGAGCACTATGACACACTTGGCACTGTGCTCAGTGCTGATCGAGACGGGAAGAACACAGATGGGCCTTCAGAAGTGGTAGACCAGCATTTCTCAAACGCGGCTGCAAAGGAGACTCACCTGAGAAGCTTTTATTTAAATCGACTTCCCTGAGATATAATTACTATACAAGGAATGCATCCCTTTTAAGCATAGTCCAACGAGTTTGACAAATGTACAAACCTGCATCACCACCACCGCAATCGAGAACATTTCTACCACTCAAAAAAAGTTCTCTCCCGTCCTTTTGCCGTCAGTTTTCCCACTACCCCCAGTTCTAGGAAACTCCTAAGGTGCTTTTTGTCACGATAGTTTTGCCTTGCTGAGAATTTCGTAAAAATGGAATCATCCAGGATGTCCTCTTTTGTGTCTGGCTTCTTTCACTCAGCACAGTATTTTTGAGATTCATCCGCATCTCGGGCATAACAATAGCTCGTTCCTTTTTATTACCGAGTGCTGTATTCCACTGGGCCATTATATCAGAATTTTTTCTGTCCATCTACCTATTACAGAATTTGGCTTTCTCCATTTAGGGGCTACTGTGAATAAAGCTGCTATGACTATTTATATACAAGCCTTTTTGTGGCCAAGTTTCTAGTTCTCTTGAGTAATCACCTCGGAATGGGGATGCTGGGTCATATGGCAAGTGTATGTTTAACATTTACAGAACAATCAGACTCTTTTCCAGAATGGTTCTACCATTAGACACCCCTACCACTGGTTACCACTTTTTAAAATCTCAACACACAGGTCATGCCCCGAAACAATTAAATCAGAATCTCTAAGGAGTAGGACCCAGCATCAGTATTTTCTAAGCACCCAGGTGATTCTAATTCACAAATAAGGTCTCAGATGCTTCTATAGAGCTCAGGTGCCCTGAGGCAAATTAACAAGCAAAAGACACATTATATTCACCTGCTTGATTTCCTCACTCTTTCTTGATAATGGAGAGAAAGAGAAACAAAACATATGCAAGTGTCCAGTCTTGACACCAGGGCCCTCAGCAAGCTTTGTTGGTCTCACAAATTCTCCCCACCTTTTATACGTTAGGAGAAGGCAGAAGGAATACAAAATAATTAATATTAGCAACTTTTGACCCCTTAACTTTGAGGGTGGCATTCTCAGTGCTCATGAGAGCCCTACAAGATAGGTCCTACTATAATCTCCATGTTAGAGATGAGTAAACTGGGGCTCAGAGAAGTGAACTAACCTGCCCAAGGTCACACAGCCAATTAGTAACACAGTCAGGATTTAAACTCAACATTCTGTCTCCATGGCCAAAGAGCTTACCAACTCCACCGGGCTCAGAGCAATTGATGGGTACTGGGGCCATGAACCCTCCTCAATCAAGTTATTCCTGGTAGAAGGAGAATACAAGCCTCCAACACAACTGTGAGGGAAGGCTGCAGGTGTGTTTATGAGAGAGCAGGGAAGGTGATGTGTAATGTTACTGAAAGGTGGGGGTTAATTATGGGATTTCCTTTACTTTCAAGCTTAAAGAATGGGATTTAAAACGCTTTGCTACAGGGGAAGAGACCAAGTAATTGCTGTAGTCTCCTCCCTCCCCCAACCTGGTGCTTGAGACAGAAATGTGTAGGGCCTGGGAATAGGGTAGAAAAGACCCTAAAGGAGGTAAGAAGGAACTACCCAAAAAATGAAGGATGCCTGGTCAAAAATCCATGTCTGGTTCTTTCATTTAACTCTCATCTGAACTGGAATGAACAATGAGCATTTTGCTGGAAAAAGCTGCTCTTGTTAGCTGGGACTGCTATTTCAAAACAAGGGACAAATTAGAAGTGAGAAACAGTGTTTCTCAAAAATGAATCTGGGAATTAGAGGAGACTGTGTAGGCTACCCAGGCACTCTTATCTTTGTGACTTTTCCGTAAATCTAAAACAGCTCAAAATTAAAAGTCTCCTTAAAAATAATAAATAAAACATACCTGGTAGAAACAAACACAGAGAGGCAGCCAAAATGAGGAGGCAAAGAAACATGTCCCAAATGAAAGAACAGAACAAAACTCCAGAAAAAGAACTAAACAAAATGGAGATAAGCAATCTACCAGATGCCGAGTTCAAAACACTGGTTATAAGCATTCTCAACGATCTCAGTGAGAATTTCAATATGGAGACAGAAAACATAAAGAGAACCAGTCAGAAATAAAGAACACAAAAACTGAAATGACAAATACCTCAGAGAGAATCAACAGTAGATTAGATGAATCGGAGGACTGAATCGGGGATTTAGAAAATAAGGCAGCAGAAAATAATCAGAACAGAAAAAAGGAAAAAGAATCCAAAAAATGAGGATAGTTTAAGGGGCCCCCGGGGCATCAAATGTACCAACATTTGCATCCTAGAGGTTACTAGATGGAGAGAAGAGAGCAAGCAAATAAAAATCTATTTGAAGAAATAATAATGGAAAACTTCCCTAACCTGGCAAAGGAAATAGACCTACAAGCCCAAGACGTGCAGAGTCCCAGACAAGATAAACCCAAAGAGGCCCACACCAATACACATTATAATTAAAATGCCAAAGTTTAAAGACAAAAGTGAGAATCTTAAAAGCAGCAAGAGAAAAGCAGTTAGTTACCTACAAGGAAGTTCCCATCAAACTGTCGGCTGATATCTCAACAGAAACTTTGCAGGCCAGAAGGGAGAGGCACAAAGTATTCAAAATGATAAAAAGCAAAGACCCACAACTAAGATTGTTCCATCCAGCAAAGCTATCATCTAGAATCAAAGGACAGATAAAGAGCTTCACAGACAAGAAAAAGCTAAAGAAGTTCATCACCACCAAACCAGTATTACAGGAAATGTCAAAGAGACTTCCTTAAAAAGAGAGAAAAGGATAAAAAATACAAATAATAAAATGGCAATAACTACACATCTATCAATAATTACTTTAAATGTAAATGAATTCAATGCTCATTTAATCCATTTACAAGGCATAAGGTGGCTGAATGGATAAGCAAACAAGACCCTTACAAATGCTGCCTGCAAGAGACTCACTTCAGATTGAAAAACACACAGACTGAAAGTAAAGGGATGGAAGAAGATATTTCATGAAAATGGAAACAGAAAAATAAAAGCTGGAGTAGCAATACTTCTATCAGACAAAATAGACTCTAAAACAAAGGCTATAATAAGAGACAACCCAGTAATTCCACTTCTGAGTACATATCCAAAGAAACCCAAAACACCAATTCAGAAAGACATATGTATCCATATGTTCACCATAACATTCTTTACAATTGCCAAGAAATGGAAGCAGTGTAAGTGTCCATCAATAGATGAATAGACGAAGAAGTGGTACATACAAACAATGGAATTTACTCAGTCATAAAAAATAATGAAATCTTGTGGTCTGTAACAACATGGATGGACCTAGAGAATGTTATCCCAGTGAAATAAGTTAGAAAAAAACACATATTATGATTTTACTTATATGTGGAATTTGGAAAACAAAATAGATGAACAAACAAAACAGAAGCAAACTCATAGATACAGAGAATATTTTAACGGCTGCCAGATTGGGAGGTGGGTTGGGGGATGGGTGAAATAGATGAAGAAATTAAGATGGACAAATTGGTAGCTACGAAATAGTCATGGGGCTATAAAGTACAGCATAGGAAATATATATAGTCAATAATATTGCAATAACTGTGCGTGGTGTGAGGTGAATACTAGATTTATTGGGGTGGAACGTTATATAAATGTCTAATCGCTAGGTTGTACACTTGAAAGAATGCAATATGGCATCCTAACTATAATAAAAGTAAAAAATTATTTCAAAAAATAAAATAATAAAATAAAATGTACCTGGAGGTTGTGGAATCACATAGCAGGGAAGGGAGGAGAAAAGCAAAACAGAAGAAAATCTGTTGTGTATATACACACAGTGCGTGTGCTAAAGTAAAAGTGGAAGACAAATCCTGGGCCATTCATTTTAAATCCCCAACAGGAGAGAAACAATTGGGGCCAGATAAGAACCCCTACGCAACATAGGGTAGGGACTAAGAGGGGCTTAGAATTTGCTTCCTTCAGGAGACTTAGGAGGAGCCCGAGAGAGTAGGGTTTCAACTAAGGTGAGTTTCCAGGGCCTGAACCAGCTCTTCTTTCCTATGCATCTGTTTCTCTCGCTCACTCTCAATCTCTCTTCCTTTCTCACCTGCTCCCCACCCATTTATCCCAGGGCAGCGTCGAAATTGTACAGAAGGCCACTATGCTCAAATGCCCTTAGCCAAAGTGGGTAACCCTCCCTCTACCTCCATTTGAGATCTATAAAATGGGGTTACCATGAGCCTTGCCCACCTCACAGAACTGAGAAAGTCCGTGAGAACGTTTTGTACATTACAAAGTTCTGCGTAGACACAGGTGATTCGATATTCAGAGCCAATCTGTTCAGAGCAACCCAAAACTGGAAAGAGCCTAAGTGGCAATCGACAGTGGAATGGGTAAATAAGTTATGGTTGATTCAACACAGGAATAACATAGCAATAGAAAGAGTGAGCCACTGCAATACCCAAGAAGATAGGTGAGCCTCCCAGATATAATAAGATTGAGTGAAAAAAGCCATAAACATACTGTAAGATTTAACTTACATGAAATGCAAAAGGAGGTAAAACTAATCTCCAATGGTACACGTAAGAATAACAATTACTTTGGGGGGATATTGACTTGGAGGGGACTGTAGGGGCTGCTTCTGGGGTGCTGAAATCTTCTAGATCTTGATCTGATTCATATACATATCCCAATTTATCAATTTATGTACTTGATTGTATGTGAGTTATACCCCAACTAGAAAATGTAAATGATTAGAATTACTATTAGGAGCAACTCCGTGTCAAAGGATAGAGATGCTTTTTGGAGGGGAATTTAAAAATAGTTTCTCCGTTCCTTCTTTCCTGTTCTCATCTGCGCCACCCCTTCCCCAGCCTCTCCCTATAGAACCCTTTTGCGTCTCAACATTCTTTTATTCTCTTCTTCTACTCTTTCATTGAAACCCCTACTTTGGGCCAGGCACTACTCTCAAAGCTGAGAATGCAACCTACCTCTCTACCCTTATTTGTGCAATAAACACGTATTTCACATCTACTCTGCACCCAGCACTGAGGCCCCTCCTCTACCAGCACTGAGAATTTTCTCTCAAGCAGGTCTAAGTGGCAGGGAACAGAATATCTGGGCTCCTTCCCAGTCTTCGCCTGTGGTTCCAAAAAAGGAGAAAGGTGCTATTATATGCCAATGTGCATTTAATCCTCTAAGACAGGGCTCACATAGCTGGAAGGCAGCAGGGATAGAGTTCAAACCCAGGTATGTCTGATTCCCACCACCCTCCTGCGGCCTCCCAGGCGCCAGATCAGCCTAGTCCTCTCTGGGCATCTGTGGCTGTCGGCCTCTAAGATGGCACCCATTGATTCTTGCCTCTGGGTATTCATGTCCTTCTATAGGCCCCTTCCACTCTCAGTGAGAATGACCTGTGTGACCAATAGGATACTGTAGAAATAACAGCGTTTATTTTTCAAGGCCAGGATATAAAAGGTAAGTGGCTTCCGTCTTGCTCTTTCTTGAATCACCCACTTTGAGGAAGCCAGCTGCCATGTTATTAGGACACTCAAGCAACCTTATGAAGAAGTCCTCGTGACAAGAAACTGAGACCTCCTGACAACAGCCAGCCCACACTTCTAGCCACATGAAGGAACCACGCTGGAAGGGGATCCCCCGGCCCCAGTCAGGCCTTCCAATGGTTATGACCCAGCCAGTATCTTGACTGCTACTACTTGAGAAAATCCAGGCCAGAACCATCCAGCTAAACTGCTCCCAAATTACCAACCCACAAAAACTGTATAAAATAATAAATGTTTGTTGGTGCTTTAAGTTATTAAATTTGGGGCTACTCTGTTACATTGTATTGCTACAGATAAATCACACAGGCCTTTCTCCAAGCCACAGTCTAGAAGGTGGCCTATGAAAGCATCCAGAAGGAGCCACTTACCGGAGGGGTGAATTAAAGAGGACAGAAGAGGATCAACCTCTGCAAGAAACCCCAGGGTGCGAGAAAAGAACCATAACATAAGAGACCAAGCAAAGCAGAAATTCTGGCGCCTTCTTCCTAGAAATTTCTCACACACTTCATCTATCTCAGTACAGTAAATGGAACCACGTGCACCCAGTGGCTCTGGCCAAAAACCTGGGAGTCATCCTTGAGCCCATTCTCTTTCTCACGCCCAACATCTCATTCATCAGCTAGGCTCTGGGCTCCACCCCGGAATGCCTCCCAGACCTGGCCCCTTCTCATGGTCTTTCCTGCCACGGACTAATCCACCAGCCTCTCTCACCTGAGCAGCATCAGTGGCCCATCTCCTGATGCCTGCTCAAGGGCAGAGTGGCCTTCCCAAAGTAGAGATCAGATCCTAAAGGTATTTGAGCATACCCTCTAGGGCTCACTACTCTCTACCAGTGGACTTTTTTCAAGCCTGACAGGCTTATTTCACCTCAGGGCCTTTGCACTTGCTCTTTTTATCTTTCAGATCATCATGTAACATCAGCTGGGTCTCATCTTACCCAATACTTCCTCTGAGAAGTTTTCCTGGGCCACCGGAGCCTAATCCTTCTCTAATTCATAGTTCTAACTCCTTTCCTTACATGACTTGTTTGCCTATTTATCATCTATCTCCCCTATTAGAAGCCAGTCCCACGAAGGCAAAGGCCTTATCTGTCTTGTTCACCTAGAACAGTGTCTGGCACACAGAAAGTGTTCAGTAAACACTTGTTTAATGAGCTCTGTCTCAAGGAAGGGGGATGGATGAGAGGACCTCCAAGTCGACCTGGTTGTAACACCCAGAGGACAGAGCTCTGCTGTGTGCTCTGGGGTTCACGTCGCCCTTCTAGGCAGGAGGAAAGGGCAGGGCAACAGGAAGAGCTGTGGCTTATGGGGAGACTTGCCAGCTGGGTGCGACTCACGTCACCAGTGGGTTCCATTTTCTATAGAGGAAAATCTCAAACAAGCCCCATCTGTCTGCCTAGCCACTGCCCTGCCAGACCACCTCTCCCCTCCTGGTTGGCCTTGGCTGGGCAGAGCAGGGTTGCTGAGCTCAGCATATCCTAAGCTTCCAATACCTGCCAGAATTGCCAGGCAGGCTACAACTCCTTCCCCAACGCGCCCCCAGAAGTCAACTTTGGCACCCCTCTGTCTCCACACAGGAGGCGGCTGTACAAGAGGCCAAATTCTGTCACACCTCTCAGCATCTCTGGGCCCCCTATTGGCCCTACTCAGACTCTTCACTGCCAGTTTCCAACCATATCTGCTGCTGTAAGAGAAGGAAAGCAAAGGGGTGGGGAGGGGAGTTTAGTGAGGATCAAGAAATGTCTGCTGGTGGGCAAGATGGGACAGTTAGAAGGAAGCACAAAGTCCCAGGGACAGAAATGAGTGAAGAATTATACTGTGAGTCATTCAACATGTAGATGCCTCAGTTGCCTTATTTGTAAAACAGGATCTTTTGGCCTGTTTTATGCTCTGATGGAATTGGATGAATAAAATCAGATAATGCACTGAAGTGCTTTTTAAGGCCTCGGGCACTGTACAAATGTTCCTTATTACTAAGAGAAACAGGTGCAGGTAATGAGGTAGGGAGGGGACAGACTAGGGAGAAGCAAGAACACCGGAAGATTCTGGGGTCAAGGATGGAAAAAGTCTGCTCTCGATGAAGAGAACACGGAGTGAGTTAGAGAGAAGCAGAAACTCACTCACCGCCTGGAGAAGAAAAGGCTGAGAAGTCAGAAAGGTAGAAGGAAGACAAGAGAGAGGCAAAAACGATACAAATGTGCCCACTGAGAGCCAGGCCCTTTGCACCTCTGCTAGAAGACTCCAACCTGGAGTCTGCAGGTGGGGAATGCACCCAGCAAGGCTGTGTACTTAGCTTGAGCAAGGTCACTCAGGAGGAAGTGGAATCTCCTGCACACCTGCCTGATCTATCAGCACCCATCTTTGAAAAAATATTTGGCCCTGAGCTACAAATTGATAATAATCAATGTTTCTGAATGCCTACTATGTGTCAGGTACTGTGCAGGGCACTTCCTACACATTATCCGAGCTCATCCTCATAATAACGTTTTCTTATTCCCATATCCTTGAGAGATTACATGACTGGCCCAAGGTCACCCAGCTAATAAGAAGTAGAGCAGGAGATGTGCCAAATCCTACACCTCAACTGCTCAGTGCTCCTTTTTGAAGTATCCTCCTTCCTCCTTCCATTCACTGAACTCCTTCCAAAAAGACCAAGTGTGAACAGCAGAGGCAGGGGAGAGAAGGCGGGGCGGATATAAGCAATAATAGGGACAACGCAGAAATTGGCTGCCTAGGAAAGGTTAAGGCCAAGCATTTCCACCTCCAGAGAGTTCAGCCCGCCAGACAGAACAATTTCCTTCCCAAATAACCCTTCATAATCTACCCCTCCACCACCACCACCACCACCACCACCTCCCAGTACTCCAAGAAGCCACACCAGCTAATCCATCATTCCTCTGTCCTGGCCTGAGAGGATGCAGGGGGTCCGGCAGCCTGACCTCAAAGGACCCAGCATTCTTTCTGGTCTTTTTGCCTCAGTTTTCCTCTCCCACAAAGACCAGCCTGGAAACACTGATGGGGAAATCGAGGACCAAAGTGGGATCTGGCCAGTAGAGAGTACAGGATGGCAGGTCAGGAGGTTCCAGGCCCAGTGCAACCTTGACCTCAGACTCTTTCCCATTTCGTCCCCACTTCCCCTTGCCATCGCCTTCGCTCTTGAGGTCCTGTGGCTTTGGACTTAGCTCTTCTAAGCTGCCCAAATTGGGCCAACCAGGGATCTGTGCGGCCCGCAGGGAAACTGAACTGCATCCCCCTCCCCCCTCCAGACTCCCACCCCACCCCTTGAAAACTAGGGGAAATCCCTTCAAAGGCCTCTCTGTCTCTCGAAGCTCGGGTCCCCCCACCAGCCACCTCCAGGAGCCGCCCAGACTTCGCGCCCCCGACCCCAATCCTCCTCACTCGTTCACTCGCCCACCCCGCCCCCCAGCCCTCGCCTTCACCTTGACCTGAGCCCGCTCCGGGGGAAGTTTGCATAAACAAAGAGAAGAGGAGGGGACGACCCCACCGGCGCCCCCCAGCACCAGCAGGACCCCCAGAGGGTCCCATCCCCCTCCCCCCGCCCCCCGAGCCTTCCGCGGCCCCTTACCTTGGCCTGGCATTTCCGATGACAGGAGAAGCTGCAGACTGCAAGAGGGCAGAGACGCAGAAAGGAAAGTTTAGCCGCGAGGTATGAAATGGAAACTCCGGAGAAATCTCCTCCCACCCCGGCCCGCGATCGCGCTCGGAGGGAAGGAGGGAACGGGGGAAGGAGGGAGGGGGGGGCGCAGGGCGGGGACGCCCGGGGCTGCGGACCTGTGGGCCGCCCCCACCCCCCAAGGCCAGAGCCCCCTCCTGCAGGAGCGCGGAAGGTGGGAGGAGCCTGGGAGGGAAGGGGACCGAGTCCCCCGCTGGATCCTCGCCAGGGCAGAGGTGGCCCGACCCGAGCCCCACGGCAGCGCCTGCAAGGGGTGCGGGGAGGCCTTCCCCCTTCCCGACACACACCACCCGCATGTCCATTCTCCCCCAGACACCCAGACCCAAGCCACGGTCCAGGAGAGGGTCATGCACACACGCACACGTGTACACCCCTCCACACACACTCAGCCACGCATAAGCACTTACACCCAGCCGTACAGGCACACATCCCCTCCCACACCCGCACTCTGACTGGGAGGGGGGCCCCAACACACGCGACTTCATGGGACACCCTCAGAGTGCAGCCTGACACAGACCCGGGGACACAGACACGTGGGCAGATGCTTCAGACCCACAAACTTCACTTGCATGACTTGAAACACACACACACACACACACACACACACACACACACACACACACACAGGACTTGCTCCTTACTCCCTCCCACTACCAGAAGCTGGGATCAAATTTCCTAAGGGGTTCCCACAGCCTGGAATGCCTTAGCCCTGCACACCCCACCCACAGGGCCCTCCACCCAGGGGGCTTGGTGGTCCCCTCCCACCCAGTCCTGTCCCACAGATGGGGTGAGGGGTCCATGAGCTGAGTTTCTGCACGGAGTTGGCCTTGTTGGCTGCCAGGGCCTGCTGAGGCATGTGGGTTGGGGGCACTGGGGAGGAGGAGGGAAGAGAAGCACCCTGACACCAAATCCTGGACAGCCACAGCCCCTGGCCACAGCTGGCTTCCCTGCCTCTTGGATCTACAGTCCTTTCCAGCTTTGAGCCAATGTGTTCTCAGCAGAATGCAGTACGGGAGACTGAGGCACAGATGAAGGCCTGGAGCTGCCAAAAAAGACTCAGGGGCTCCCTACCCTAAGGCTTCTGGTTTGTCTGTGGGAGTGGGGGTTGGGGGGAAGCTAGGAGGCACACTGGGTGGAGTCTGGGATGTGACCTTGGCCACTGGCCCTAGCCTGGGACCTTGTTCTTCCAGAACCTCGTCCTGGCCCCAGCTCAGGCCTGTGACTCAGCCGGTGCTGAGCAAGGCTTTCCTGACCCCACCAGCCAGTCAGCCTAGTTCAGGGACTTCTCCACCCCTGGCCATGGCAGGACATACTCACCCCTGGCCACCCAAGTCAAATCATGCTCATCCAGCTAGGCTTTCGGCTTCTCTCTCTCTCCACCACCCCACTCTTCCAGGTGGTAACTCCCCTCCAGAAAGGACTTCCACTCTGACAGCAGCAGCCTCCCCAGGCCCCACCCCCCATGCCTTCTTTGCTGGCCCTGGAATGTGAAATTGAGAAAGCCTCAGGCCATGTGGCCTGAGCTTGGAAGGTTCTTCCAGCCAAACAGGTCCCCTACCAGGCCACTGCCTCCAGAGAGGGGGACCTTTCCCCTTCCTCTGCTAATTAAACCCCAGGCCTTCCAGAATAAGTCCTGGGCCCCCCTTTGGAGGCGTGGCTCACTGTTCCCTACCTTCCTGCAGAAGAGACCAAGCTGTCTCTGTGTTACCACAGGGTGTACATTTTATACTCCGGTCCCTGCAGTTGTGCTCCTTCAAGGAAGGGACCTGTCTACTTCTCCCCTGTCCCACCCTCTCCTATCTCCCTTATCTCTCTCTCTCTCTCTCTCTCTCTCTCTCTCTCTCTCTCTCTCTCACACACACACACACACACACACACACACACACAGTCTACACAGTGCCTGGTACACAGCAGAGGCTTAATAAATGTTGACCTGACTGTTGCTCTCCCCTGGAGTTTGTGTGCACCCGCATTCAATCACGCCCATCGTACTCTTTTCCCGAGCCACACCCTCCCCTCAACACCTCATATCAACCACAGAGGCACCCCAAGTGTCCACTCCAGCCTAAGCCCTTTCAGACCTCGGGGCCTTTACCCGTGCTGTTCTAATTGCCTGACACGTTCTCCCTCAGCTCAGCGCTCCCACTGTTCACCAAGTCAAATCCTTCTATTTCTGGAATCCCCGAAAGCCACCTCCTCAAAGAGGCTTGCCCTGACCACCCAAACTACAGTCAGCTCTGCCGTTACTATTTCCCGGCAGCACCCTGAAGTCATTTTGAGGAATTCTTGCTCGGGTATGTATAGTCCTCCCCCCCACATTAGACTCACAGGGGCAGGGGGCATGCCTGTCTCACTCGCTCCATGTCCCCAGTAGTTAGAACAGTTTCTATACCCCAGGCCCCCGGGAAGACACACAGCTGCATACAGTGTCTTTGTGGGAATGGCAAGAAGGCGCCCTTTCTCCAGGGGGACTTGGCCCTGAACCTGGGTGTGTGGCCGGGTGAGCAAAGCAAGGGCTGACTGCAGGGCCCTCTCGGGTGGGTGCCTTCCGCAGCGAAGGGCCTGCCTGACCATGCAGGGCAGCCTGCCTGTCACGCGGTGGGCAGACACTCAACAAATGCCCTTGAACGGAGGGTAGATGGCGAAATCATTGGGCAATTGCAGGACAATAGGCTGAGTGCTCCCCGCAGGCTGGAATGCAGAGCTTGTCCTTGAAAGCTCCAAGGTGGGGAGTGAAGGAAGACCTCCCCACCCCACCCCCACCCCCAGCCCAGAAGGCAGAAGCTCAGCAAACAGAACTCAAGTGGCAGGCGTGGCGTGGCGAAGCCCCAGAAGGATAGATTTTTACACCTTCAGAAGCACCTGCCCCTCTAACCCCCAGGAGGCCCTCTTGCCCTGGGTCCCCTCCAGGCAAAGTACCTTTACTATCTCGGTCACCTTTCTCTGGGCGTCTCCCACAGGACAATATTCCCTACCCTCTAATGTGAGTCTTCCTGCTGTAACTTGAAACTTGGCCATTCCATTCTGCTGGCTTCTCACTTCCCAGACCAGGCACATTCAGATGTGTTACAGGAAGGGCCGCCGCCAGCCTTCAAGGTGGCCCTAGTGTCTCTCTCCTTCTGGTATGCACACCCTTCCCTAGGCCTTTGCCACGATGAATTGGACATTGTAGAAATGCCTGACGTGTCACTTCTGAGGGTCGGTATCAAAGGCATCGTGGCTCAGCCTTAGTCTGTTGGATCACTCGCTCTGGGGGAAGCCAATTATGAGGACACTCAAGCAGCCCTGTGGAGAGGGACATATGGTGAACAGCTGAGGCATCTCGCCATCAGCCAGCACCAACTTGAGTGTCACATGACAAAGCCCCCTGGAAGTGGACCCCCCAACTGTAGTCAGAACCTCAGGTGACCGTGGCCCCAGCTGACATCTTGACTGCAACTTCATGAGACACCCAGAGTCCAAACCACCCATCTAAGTCACTCATGCATCCCTGACCCACAGAAACTATGTGAGGTAATAATTTTGTATTTGCCTTAAACTACTAAGTTTGGGGGTAACTTTTTGCGCAGTTACAGATAATTAATGGAGAACCAGAGCACAGGATTCCTCAGAAAGCAAGAGGTCATCTCTTGGGTCCCTCCTTGCTCCCCGAGTACCTGCATGCTTCCCTCTGGAACTCCCTCTTCCCTTCGCTCACCTTATTAAGCAATTAGTCATCATGGCCCAGAAAGTAATTCCAAAGAAGGTGCTGAATCTCAACCTGCCTCCCAGCTCCCCACCACTGCACCATTTCAGATCAGTTATCCTCCCACCAGCCTTGTGCCCCTTGAATACACAGAGCCACAGACGATTCTCAAGTTCAAACTGATCATGTTGCTCCCTGCTTCGTGGCCTCCATCCTGCACCTCAACCCTGCGTGGCCTGGTCTTGCCTCCACCTCTCGCCGCTGCCCCAAAAGAGATCTCTTCCTACCACGTCAGACTGAGTGCAAGGAGCAGTTGAGGAATGGAGAGCTCATAAATATCCTTCAAGGACCAATTCGGAAATGTCATTCCCTGAATCATCAGGCATCCAAAGATAGTCCTCCCTTTTTGTGCTCTCAGAATCTTCAGCTCACACCCCTGTCACCTGAGAGGACTGAGAAACCCTTTAAGATGTGTTCTCCCTCATATCCAACTGCTTCTCGAAGACGGAAAGGGAGGTCCTGTTAAATTTTGTGGCCTTGCATCCTGCCCTTCCCCTAGCTCAGGGTCTGACGTGCAGGTGGGGCTTAATAAATGTGCATTCAATTTCAGAGTGGAAGGCTTCTCCCCAGTCCAAATTCCTGGAACCAGGGCTTACATTCTGGGACTAGGGAACAGACACCGGTGAGGGTGAGTGAGCCCCATGCTGCAGCTACCCACCCGCTGCTGGGAGACGGCAGGTGGGGACCACGGTCAGTGCCTCCTGAGTGCATCACTACAAACACCACTTATGCCCAAGCCTGGTGAAGGGTGGGGGCACTAAGAGAGTCACTGACCCTTCATCCACTCATCTACTGGTCCTGCTCTTCATCTGTCCCCTAAAATGCTGGCTACATGCAAACTGGCTCTCAGCTCAGATGCAGTCACGAAGAGCCCCCTTCTCCTAGTCAGGAGACCCAGGTTCCAGTCCTGACTGCTATCACGTAGCTGCATGACGTGAAGCACATCACTCCACGTCTCTGGCTCTCAGGCTCCAGCTTGGCAATTGAAGCAGTCAGATGGCACCCCCAGAGAAAACTGGGCCTGCACCCTCGTCTTCATTAGCTGGCTCAATGTTTAAAACACAAGGACTTATTTGCTTAGTAGAAATGCTTCTGGCAGAGCCAGCTCTCTCCAGATCCTGTCCCCACCACGCCCTGCTGCCTCTCACTCATGGTCTCCACACCCTCTTCCAGCTGTGAGAGCCTGTGCTAAGCCCAGCCAGTCTCCCCATCACAGTCACCACCTCCCTCATCCTCTGTGCAACCAAAAAAAGGGGGAGAAACCCAAGTTCCAACCTGGAAAACATCCCAAATACCGTAGAGGAAGCCACGGGCTGTGGTTGACAGGGATGCCCTCTGCACCAAGTGCCATTTCTCACTAGGAAAAACCCCACCACCTCCTCCTCCTGGAGTCCCCTAGATGCCTGCATCCTCCCCAGACATATATCTCACGATCAGCCCTACCTGAGTGGACCGTGGCCTCCCCCAGCTCCCACAAAGGGCAGCGGCCTTTGAAGCCAGTGACCCTGCAAGATGAAGCCCTCTTGGAGTGACCTTGTCACATCAGAGCTCCACGAAGCCCTGGGAGCTCCATCTCCACCCACACTGTCAATACTGCCCCCACACAGTGGCGCCCAGGCCCAGCCAGCGGCCTGAGAGGAGCTGAGAGCCCCATAGTGGGGAAGGGTCCAGAGATCACCTGCCGAGTGGAGAACTACACCCCCAACACCAGCCCTTGGCCGGCTCTTGCCTCACTAGGCTTCGCGTACTCTGTCCTGGAGTGGCTTCCTGACTCTCGGGAACACAGGAAGCCAACATTGTTGGGATCTAAATGGCCTTTTCCTCCTGGTCTTGGGTCGGAAAATGAGCACAGAGCCTCGGCGTGCACCTGACCCCGGAGATAAAGGCCCACATGCCTGGCCAGCTGCGGCTCCTTCCCTGGCTGGCAGAGAGATGAGCCCAGTCACCCACCTGCCCACTGGGCCTCACAGCCCTGCCATGCCCGACTTGTCTTCATGGCCTAGCCTGAGGGTGTGTAATGGTTTATAACATATGTGAGCTTGGCTAGGCCATCGTACCCAGATATTTGTTCAACATTATTCTAGATGCTTCTGTAAAGGTTTTTTATTTTTGTTTTTGGATAAGATTAACATTTAAATCAATAGACGTTGAATAAAGCGCATCACCTTCCATAATGTGGGTGGGCCTCCTCCAATCAGTCGAAGGCCCAAATAGACCAAAGACGGATCTCCCCAAGCAAAAGGAATTCTGCCAGCAGACTGGATGTGGACTTGAACTGCAACTCTTCCCTCTGTCCAGCCTGATGGCCTACCCTGAAGATTTTGGACTTGCCAAGTGTCCACAATCACATGAGCCAATTTCTTACAATAAATATCTACATCTATCTGTCCATCAATCGATCTATCTACCCATCCATCCATACGTCCTGTCAGTTCTGTTTCTCTGGAGAACCCTGACTGATAGGAGGTATCTCAGGGGGTGGTCAGGGGAGTGGGCACAGTGTAGCTCTGAAGTTGGAGCAAGAAGAAACCTCTCGATCATCCCATCCCGTGGTTTTCAAACTTTTATTTCTGGAGCCAAACTCTCATGCAGATGAACTCGTACATGGAATTTCAGTGATACTGGTTAATACGTGTTGAATGCTCGTTATGTGCCAGGTTCTGTTCTGAACACTTTATGCCTATTATCTCATTTAAACCCCGCAGTAAGCCAAGGAGGGAGGTTTGCCGCATGTCCCACTTTAAAGAGGAGGTGACCAGGGCTCAGAGAGGTGACGCAATCTGCCTAAGTTCTCACTAGTAAGGGGCAGAGCTGTGATTTGAATTCAGAATGTCTGAGCCGAGTTCAAGACCACTACACCACCCTGCCTCTGGATATATTTATATATCCAGAGCTGCTTCGATTGAAGCGAGCAGGGGTTTCAAGGTCCCAGCCCCTTACGTCTCCCCTTGGATTTCCCCTTTTCCCTACCCTCTCAGGCCTCTAAAGCTCCTCCAAAGAAACTTACGGCTCTTTTGGAATACCATTTAGAACCTCTGGTCTAGTCCAAACCCTCATTTAGAGAAACGGGAAAGCCAGGCCCAGAAAGGTTAAGTGTCTAACCCAAGGTCACACAGCAAGCCAAGACCAGAACCCAGGGTCTTCTTACCCTACCAGGCTGCCTCTGATGACTGCAATGAGGTCCTCTTCCCTGGTAGGGGAGGAACTGGGATCCCCAGTGAAGTTACCCAGGACGAAGAACAACTGAAACAAGGTTTCTTCCAATCTAACCAGTGGGATCTTCTGGGTAGGCTTGTCCCATTAAGGGCTAGATTGTCTTTCCCAAGTGTGTCCTACTCTGGGGAAACAGCAAGTGACTGTTCCCACCTTCCAAGCTGACCAGAGGCATGGAGAAGGGAAATAGTCTAAACCTAGGCTCCAATCCATGCCCGGATGTCAGCCCTTGGGCTCTTTGAGCTGGCATTCTGGTCTCTTCCCTTGGGTTTCAGTCTAACAGGAGGCTAGGGTCCTTGGTCCAGGCCCTCGACTCCCTAGGGCACTGCCCCAGGGGCCTGTGGGAAATGTGCTATTTGAACAGAGGAACTCCGACACATCCCTCAAAACCCAGCCTACGTACTCCTTCCCTGCCGAAGCCAGACAGAAAAATCTCTGCTAAGTCAGAGACAGCTTTTCACACACACTTCTGTGTCAGTTTTACCACCAGCTGCTTTGATTGTCTGGCTGCATATCTGTCCTCTCAGGTCAGGGCTGGGTCTTCACGCCAGCACTTGGCACAGCGTCCAGCCCAGAGGGGGCTCAGTTCATGACTGTCAGATGGATCTCATGTGCGCACAGGAGGTGAAGCGGCAGCCCACACTGGGACAGTCCTCTAGCCCTTACAGACTCCAACAAGGGAATTTCCCAGGCCTTCCCACTATCTGAGCCTCAGTGAGCATTCTTCCCACCTCTTTATCTATAGATGAGGGAACTGAGGCCGCCGCGGGGAATTGATTTACCTGAGGTCACACAGCCTGTGAGTGGCAAGGCCAGAAACTGAGCTTGAGCCACTAACAGAGGCCCTGGGCCTCCCATCATCTCATCCATCTCTGTACCCCTCATAGGGAGCCTTGGTCTCTATCATGAATACTCATTTGGAGCCACACGCAGAACCAACCCCACCATACACGAGAGGAAACAGGCTCAGCAACATAGAGAACTGGCTGCGGTCTCACAGTGAACTCTCTCTGTATCTGTCACACTTATGTCCACACGTCCTACCACCTTAGTTCTTTGCCTTCTTTGTTCTTCTTTGATTCCCCAGAACCAGGACCAGACCTTAGGTTCTTTGACTCCCTTCCCCAACCCCATCTCCCACCCCACCTTCTTCAGCCATATTATACTAAATAGTGACACACAGGAGGGCAGGGGCTGGAAGAAGCATCACAACTGGAGAGCAGGACAGCCAGAAGGGCTAGAGGAATCTCCCAGTCTCTCTAGAACTAGATAAGTGTCACCACTGACCCCAGCCTATTCAGAAATTCCCTCAGCATTGCAAGCCCCATGGAGACTGTGAATTCAGGGCCTTGTCATTCCACACACACCACCTCAGCCATCACCCCCAGCCACTAGTCCTGAGAGTTACTATGTTGTAGCTGGAGACCTGAACACTGGAAGAGGAATCAGCGAGCCTGGCAAACCCTTGGACTGGGCTTGGTGAATAAAACGTGGCCTGGATTTTAGCCCACAATTGCCCTCTCAGCCAGGGAACAACCCATACAACCGTACCTGATAGAAGGATGGGTAGATGGATGGATGGATGGCTGGATAAGGGATCTATCCATCTCATGCCACCATGACCTCCTGGTTCCAAAGCATAGAGAATTGGCTCAACTGCATCTCCCATCAGTAAGCCCAGTGGCCCAACCCTGCCTCCAGGCCTGGTGAACCAACCTTCTGTCCTCCCTTGCTGGGCTGGCCCCTGTCCTTCCATGGCCCAGTCCTGACACCTGCAGGTGCCTCTGCCAGGGTGTTAGTGCCTCTTCTCGCTAACACCCAGAGCGGCCAAACCAGCCTGGTAGCCCACTGACCACTTCACCTCTACTCAGGTTCATACCAGCAGGGCCAGGCTCCAAACCAAGTAAAACTAGGGTCATCCCTGATCACTTTGGGAGGCTTCCATTCAGTCCCGAGCCCTCAAGCCAGGTCAACTGGGGAGCCTAGGACCACAGACTATGACAGACCACGGACTATCACAGGGCATTCAGCCAGAGATGAGCCCAAGGTCTCAGTGAGTTGCTGGAACTTCCTTCTACCCTACCCTTTGCTGCCTCCTTTCAGAGCAGTGATGGGGGTCACTGGGGGTAAGGGAAGGCACACTGGGGAGGGAAGGAAGGAAGGAAGGAAGGAAGGCAGGCAAGCAGGAGCAGGAGGGTCAGGGGCTAACTTAAGCAGGTTTGCAGGGCTGGGTGGGTGGGTGGTGGCTATGCCCGCAAAATGCAAAACTCCACCCTCAGCGATTCCTTCCGGATTTTTCCCTCCCTAAACCCAGCCAGATCCCTTAGGGGGACGCTGACACCATGTGGCTGATTTTGGTATTACAAGGGTTCCTGTTGGCTTCCTAAACTCAGCCCTTCTGTGAAGGACCACAAACCTCTCTCCACCCTTTGCCTACAGCAGGCCTGGCCTGGAGTGCCCTCTTTCATCTAATCCTCCACCCTCCAACACCCATCTGAAACTCCTTGTCTGGAAGCCCTCCCTCTCCCAAAAAACACACCCTGAACACCCCACTCCAACGCAGCCAGCTCACCTACTCAGAGCCTGTGGCCCTCTCTGTAAGACAGGGATGACACCGGCACCTCTGGGTGCCATGGGCATTGCATGAGATCATGCATGCAAGCGATCTAAAATTAAGTGCTTTAATAATTGTTCACCAGGCTCTGCTGCCCAGATGCCCAGCCCCACATGGTTTGGAGGAAGGAAGAAGGGGAGGGTCCAGATGGAGTAAATTCTCTGGGGTAGGAAGAAGCCTGGCCCCTTTGGCATATCTGACATACTTGGCACTTGAGTAACTGTGCAAGGTGCAAGTGGTTTGAATTTGGACTTGGGGGGCAGAGGGGATGGGGGATGGGTTGGAAAGCCAGCAAGGGATGGGTCCTGCCAGGCCTCGCAGCCACTGGAAGGGGTCTGTGCTTTGTCTGGAGGGTAGTGGGGGCTCCCGAAGCTATACCGGGGAACTGACATAACTACATCGAGTCCCACTGGAAGCTGGTACAGAGGGCAGATTGAAGAGAGTTGGCCAGGAAAAGGGAGGCAAAGGGGCCGCAGTCAGATGTCCAGGTGACAGATGCCAGCAACCTGGATCGGCTGCAGAGATGCTCAGTGACTCAAGCTGCTATGGGGACCTTGGCAATTATGGGTGGTGGGGGTGAAGGAGAAGGAGGCATCTGATGGGGCAACTGGGTGAGTGAGGGTGTCAGTCACTGAGACTGGGTGCAGGGACCCCCTGCTGATTTCACTGTGTGATATAGGACAAGACACTGACTTCTCTGGCAGTGGGGAAAGCCAAACCCCAGGCAGGCAGTTCTGGTAGCACAAGAGGATAGTGATTGAAAAGGCCTGGCAGCCCTCCACCAAATCTGACTCGGGGCCTCTTAAACTCATACCTAAGCAGCTGCAAGAAGAGGACTGTGGCTTGGTGTCTTTGCAGTACTCCTGGTGCCAGGTACACGTCACCCTCACACCTTCTACACACCATGCACATGCTAACTGCACTATCTCCACATGCCACCCACACACCGTCCACATGCCACCACATACTATCCACACAAATCCCACATGCCACCACATACTATCCATACGCCTTCCACATGCCATCTGCAGGCCAACTGTATACCTTCTTCATGCCATCTAGCCACATTATCCAGTCATCCTCACACAGGCTACATGCCATTTCCATGCTACCTCTCACCTGCCGTGTGCCATTCACACACACACACATTCTTGCCATCCGCTGTGCTCAGCATCCCCTCCCAGATGAGAACCCCGCACCAGGTCAGGACCCCAAGGACATACGCAAAGCCAGGTCCTAGCCTGACCCAGCCCCAGGCCATCTCATGCTCGTGAAGACGTGCTCCCCATCCCCCTGGCCCAAGCAGCTGCTCACCTTTGCAGGTGCAGCCCTCCCGGGTGATGACCTGCCGGCAGATGCCACAGGGCTTCACCTTCTTGAAGGTCTTCACCTTGAAGTGGTGGGTCTTGGGGGCCTCCAGATCCTCCGGCTGTGAGAAGAGAGGCACAGTGATCAGGCCTGGGCAGAAGGCCAGGGAAGGAGTTGGGGGTGACGATGGGGAAAACATAGGCAAGGACTGGGGGAAAGGGGAGGTGTGAGCCCTTGTAGATGTGAAAGGCCTGTGCCCATTTCTAGGAGGAGGTGCCCAGGGAGAAAGAAAGCCATGGGTGCGACCCAGACTCCCCGACTTAGGTAAAATCAGCTACTGGGGACCAGACAACAACGGGAGATGCCAGTATCCAGGGGTCACAGGCCCCTCCATGGTTTCTTAATTATTTTTTCTTTTCATTTACCTTATTAGCAAAGTGCACTCATTTTAAATGGATTTCTTGATACCATTTGACAGACGTATGCCCCGTGTAACCTAACCACACCTCAGGAGGCTCCCTCATAGCATCCCAGTCAAGATCCCCCAAGGTAAGCGCAATTCTCTCTCTCACCCTCACCACCACCCCCTGCCTCAGCCCAGAAGACTCCTTCCATCTTTATTTTTATTCTCTATTCTCTGCATGAGGAATATATCGATAAGTTAAATATCCTTTTTAAAACTACACTGCTACGCGCATGAGATGAGGAGCAGGCTGGCAGTCGGTCCTTTGTAACCACATATGGGAACGTGCTCTAGGCACAGAGCTCTGCATCCTCACACCTGCAGTCCCCAGATCAGGTGCAGGCGCGGGGAGCTCCCTCATTCAGAGGACTCCCCAGAAAGTCAACCCCTGCCCACAGGCGCCATTCCTCCCCAAGGCACCTCACCCTGGTGTCTAACCTGATTCATTTCCCTGCTCTAGCAGCAGGGGCCAGCAGAACACAGGGACTGGCCGCTCCCTCTTTCCCCTCTCCCAGGCAGAGCTTTCAGACACTGTCCATACACACGTGGACACACACAGAGACACAATCGTTCTGCGGGGAGGGTTCTTTTCCTTCAAGTCCCTCTCTCGCACCCTGCTCCAGAGCTGCCCAGCTCTGGGGCAGGGACTGGAGAGGAAGACTTGTGTGTTCAGAGTAGAAAGGGCGACAGTGTCCCACAAACCCAGCATGTCCGGTGCTTCTAGCTGAAGACACATAGAGGTGAGTCCTGGAAAAAAGAGACTGAGCCACAAGAGACACAGAGAGAAAAACAGACAAAATGAGAGAGAAACAGAGACAGAGACATAGAGACAGAGACAGAGACACAGAGACAGAGACAAAGAGGCAAAGAGATGGAGAGAGAGGCTGAGCAGGAGAGAGAGACAGAAAGACAGTCAGGGGCGGGCGGGGAGAAAGACAAAGAGAAAGCAGACAGAAACAGAGATACAGACAGAGAGAGAAGGCAGAGAAAGACAGAGAAAAGCCACAGAGAGTCAGATGGGAGTGGAAAAAAGACCAAGATAAAGGCAGAGACAAAGGAAGACAGAGACCAACAAGCTCACACAGAGAATGTGGCGATTAGACAAAAACTCACAGGGACTAGAAAGGAAACCTGAGAACCCAAGGGGGACAGACGGACAGACAAAAGGACACAGGAGCCGGCTCGAAGGGGCCCCCAAAGACTAAATCTGGGAAGATCTAAGCGTCAAAATACATAATGACAGGAATGGCCTAAGTGAAATAAGTGAATAAACCGAAAGATGAGAAGCAGAGTATGTCCCAGTCTCAAAGTACCTCCCCACATCAAACTTGGAAATCCTCAAGGGGAGAAAAGTTAACTTTTCCTGGCAGCATCTTCTTTAATCAGCGATCAAAGTTAACATCACCAGGCCCGGGGCGCCCGGGAATCGTGCGCCGCGAGGGGCGTGCGCTGAGAACACGACGTCGCTCCCGCGACATCCCTGCCAGAGACACCGGCTGAACCTGAGCATGAGGGCACCTGGGACCAACCCAGACTGAGGGACCGTCTACCACCTAAATGGCTCGGCGTCTTCAAAAGCGACAAGGCCGCGAAAGTCAAGGAAAGACGGAAGGCGATTCCCAAACTGCAGTGACAGCCAAATGCGGTGGCTGGTTCCGACCCGTGTCCTTTCCTGCCCACAGAGGACAGCGCCGGCCGGAAGGACATAACTGGCCCCCTTCACTGAGGTCTGAGCACGAGACACGTTGCAGTCAGGCGTCAGCATCAGTGTCCCGACATCGATGGCTGTGTGGGGTTAGGCAAGAGAAAGTCGTTGTAGGAAAATCAGAAAACTAGTGAGGGGTGGTGGCAGCTTGCTCTCAAGGAGCTCAGTGGGGAAAAAAATAAAGTTCTTTGCACAGTATTTGCAACTTCTCTGAAGTTTGTTACTGTCTCAAAATTCAAAGAGACAGGCGGACAGATGGAGATGGCCAGAGCAGAGACAAAGCCCAGGGCAGAGGCGGAGGGGAGAGCCGAGGGTGGAGGAGCCAGGGACCCAGCAGTGACCCCTGGTGGCTGGCCCAGGCGGCAGGCCTTGGATTCTGATATTCCAGAAAGCTCTTTTTTTTTTTTTTTAGGGCAGTGCTTCCAGCTTCCTCCAGCGGTGAGGTCATGGTGGGAGTAGGCCGCTGCCCAGCTCAGTGTCCCCCATGCCACAACAAGGGGCAGGTGAGTCCCCTCCATTCTGAAGTCTCCTGTCTCCTGCTATCCCATCTCAGCTCCTGCCTGGCAGCCTTCTGGATAATCTCTGTCACATTCAGGGAGGGGACGCAGCCAAATGTCAACTGCAGCAGCCCAGGCCTGGGGCGGGAGGAGGCATAGGGAGGGGACCTGGGATTCAATTTAAGGCCTGTTGGGGGGGGGGAACGGGGAGGCAGGCAGAAAGTACTGTCACCAATTGTCTCAGAGCCGCTCTGGAACCCCCAAGCCTTGCTCTCCTACCCCTATTACGTCAGGCAGAGCTCCCTCCCCATTCCAGTTACACCCCAGACTTCTCTGCCTACACCCCAAATCCAACCCTTTCCCCAAAGCCCGGGGAAAGAAGCCTCCGCCCCAAAGCACAGTGGGACAGTAGAATCTCTCGAAAGAAGGTCTTGGCTGCCCAGTGAACAGATGGGGAGCAGGCGGAGCCTTCCAGACTGACAAGCAAACACCCAGGCTTTTCCCCTGGGCCCTGGGCTTGCCCGCCCAACCCCATAAAATGTGAATTTACAAAATCTCTCCTTGCATGGGCTTGGAGAGCAGAAACAGGATTTCAGCTACACTCTCTGGCCTCGCTCACAGCCTCTCTAAGCAGCCCCTGGGCGACGGCCCAGCACAGTCCCACCCCCACCCCCTTCTATCCTGTTCTTTGGCTAGAGGAGCACTGGGAAAGGAGTATGGAGACCTGCTTGCTAGACCGGTGGCCTTGAGGACATCAGTGACCTTGTCATCTGGGCCTTGTCATCCTCAGATGAAAATGAGGGGTTTGGACGACTCAGTCTAAGTGTAGACAGAGTAGGGGAACAGTGGGCCAGTTTGAGATGGAGGGACTAGGGGAGTTGGGGCGGACCATGCTGACAGTTACAAAGAGCAGGGAGGAGGGGTCTCTACTGAGACATTAACCCTCTCTGAGATGCTGGGCAAGTCTGGTGGCAAGAAGGAGACCGGCTTAGCCACCTCTGGGCAAATGGCCCTAGGCCATGACTTTAACTCCACTGACATTGACTTCCCCCAGCCTTCAGAGAGTTTCTGGTGATCTTGTTGAAAACGTCATCCACAAAGGTCTGAAGGGTTCCAGGATGATGAGGGAGAAAGTTGCAGCTGGGTGAGGCTCCTACCTTCGACTACCTGAAGGAGTCGTCATTGTAAGGAGGGACGGGGCATGATCTATGGGGTTACTGAAGGCAAAGCAAAGCCCAGCGGGTAGAAGCTGCAAGGACACCTGGTTAGAACTTCCCCACAATCCTATGTTAAAATCAGGATGAAGAAGAAAAACAGGGGTCAGATATCTGCCCTGGCCTCGCCAGCCCGGAGCTACTCTGCAGCTACAGGTGGAGGTGTGAATGAGCCCAGAAGGGACAAAGCTCCTTTCAAGGGGAGCCTGTCATGACAATGACCGTAGTTTTCCTACCAAGTGGCAGACAGCCTCACAAGGCACTCCCTAGCCCCTGCCTTGCTGGATTAGCCCCTAAAAGACCTGGGAGGACTCAGGGACAGAAAAGGCACTGCCACAGCAGGAGCCGCCTGGTCTCTCCAACGCCCACCTCCCTCCAGAGCCAGAGGCCAGACGAGGGCAGTGGTCCCAGCCTGGACGTCATCCTTCCCCACCCTCCAAGCCCAGGGCCCTGGCCCCGTGACAAGCCCAGTCAGCATCAGAGGGCTTTCCTGGCCCTCAGGGGGACCCTCTCCCTCCCAGCCTCCACTCAGCCAAACCTGCCTGCCAGATGCAGGTCCCAGCCAGAGGGGTGTGGTACATCTGGCTCGGACAGCCTTGGCGGGAGTCCTTGGCCCTGGGATGGGAAAGGCTGTTGGTTCCTCCCTGCCCCATGGGGGCAGAGCTTGGTGGTCAGGGGCCGGGAGTAACGAAGGGGGAGTGATCACCCTAGAGGTCCTTCAGCTCCTGAGCTCCTGCCTCCTCCTCGAGGGACTTCCCCAGCCCTGTTTGTCGAGGCTCCTTGTGCCCAGTACTAGCAGCCCTGGATGATGTGGCGAGAGGAAGAAGTCCGTAAATTAGTGAGCCTTGGGAAAGAGAGTCACCAAGACACAGGCCTAAGACAGGCCTGGAGAGTCAGCGCCACCCTTGCCCCGCCTCCTGGCCCTCCATCCTCCATATCTTGTTGCCCTAGGTTCGGACACCAGGACCTGGTTGGTGTCAGCCATCATTTCTATGGGGAAGGCTTGGAATCCCAATGGAGCATCTAGGAGTCCTCAGGCACCTCCATGCAAGTCCCTCCCAACGCCACCTCACCTTCACGTACATACCTACGTTTCCTACCCACCTACCCCTCCCCGCCACACACACACAATCCCCTAGCTAGCTAATGTCCTGACCATGTTCTTGGTCACCTCGGGTGGAAAACTCTGAATCACTTTCAGCTCCTCCCTGCCCTTCACCCTCCAATCCAACCAGTTGCCAGGCTCTGCGTTTTGCTTCCTAAAACACTCTCTCGGGCCTCCTGTGCTTTTTAATTCCCCTGCCTTTGCCCTATTGGAGGCCTTGTCACTTCTGCCTAGGGCAACAGCCTCCAGGGCCCCCCAAACACTGAGTCCCCTTCCCCACATAGCCTCTATGTAGCCTCTAAAGAGCACAACTCTATGGGGTCACTGAAATCCTTTTTCACCCCAAAAATGCTCCCATGTCTCCCCATGCATCCAGGATAAAACCCGGACTCCCTGGAGCCAGCAGGGGAAGCGGCTTTGGTCCATACTCAGCCCACCCTGCCATCTCAATCCCCATGCCCCACCCCCAACTCCCTGCCCTGCATCCACCTCTGAGCCTCTGCTCTGCTGTTCCCTCATCCCAGGATGCCCTTCCTCCCCTCTCAGCTTGCCAAGCTTCCAGGCATCCTTGAAGGCTACATTCAAACTTCATGTCCCCAGGGAGATCTTTCTAGATATCCCACCACCACGCTCAGAATCAATCTCCCCCCGCTGCCCCCCCAGACTTCTTGTTTTGTTTTGAAAAGTTAAAAGCTCCAGAAAAGATGAACTCGCATATCCCCTTCACCTCCATTTACCAGTTGTTAACATGTGGCCCCTTTTGCCCCCTCTTTCTTTGTCTCTGTCTCTGTCACCTGCCTAACCCCAATACAATTATCACACTCAGGAAATTCGACGTCAATACCCCACTATTATCTAACACTCAGTTCATATTCCTGAACTTCCCTTTTTCCCCGCTAGCATCTGTTGTAGCGGGGTCTTTTTTGTTTTGTTTTGTTTTATTTTGGACTCGGAATCCAATTAAGACCCTATATTATACTTACTGGCTGGGTTGCTTGCACCTGCTTTCATCCATACACAGTACTGCACCTTTCGATTTCTCTTTTCTGACACTGATGCTTTCGAATAGTCCAGGCCCTTTTGTAGACCGTTCCTCAGTTGGGATGGCGGTCTCCCCACGATTCAGACCAGGGGCTCGCTTACGTCCCTTCCTTTCCTCAGAGGCACCTTCTTGGTGCTCCATCACATGGCACTCTGACTCTCCCCTGCCCTCCCACTTAGCTAGGTGATCCTGGGCAAGTTGCTTAGCTCCTGTCTGCCTCATTCTACTAACATGTTAAATGAGCTAATAATAGTAACGCTCATAGGTCATTGTGGGGGTCAAAGAAGAAGACGCTGAAAAAGCAGTTGGAACAGCCCCTGACACATAGTAAATGTCCCCTAGACGTGGCCTGTGTTTCATGTTGTCATTCCTTGTGTGTGCAGGGGACTAGCCCACCAGGCGACATATGTCTGCATGTCCTTCTGCTCCATGTCTGTCATGCCCCAAAATAGCACGATCCCAAAACAAGTCTGAAGGAAGGAATCACATGGAGTTGTTGCCACGTGTCCCCTAGTGTAATTACAGCCTGTTCCACTGACCTGCCCTCACGGGGGAGAATACTAGGTCACCCCCACCCCTCCACTGGCATCACCTGGCTGAGGAGAAAGCGATTTGACTCCCGGTAACCCTGGATCTCTAAGGGAGGGCAGAGGGAAGATAGCAGCACTAACTGAACCCCTCCCATGTGGCAGAGGACTGTGTGGAGACTTGGAGAACCCAGGATTCCACCTGGTAACCCGGAGCCCCTGACTCGGTTTCTGAGTAATCTCTCCCCATCAGCCTGCGCGCTCTCTCTCCCTCACTTCGTTCCTTCATACAACACATCCCAACACTTCTGAGCATCAAGTCCCAAGTCCATGTTGTGCCCAAAAGTGAAATCATCTCCTGGAGTGGGAGAGCTCGGATTGAGCATAGTCTGAGCCCCAGTAACGGGCCAGGCGCCACGGCAAGAGGCTGGCACCAATCCCTCACCAACTCCTCATGACGTCCCCGTGAGCTGAGGACTTGCTCTGGGACACACAGGCAGGGCAGAATGGAACAAAGATTCAAATCCTGGGCTGTCTGTGGCAGGGTCCCAAGTCCTCGACCACTTCACTACCGCCATCTCTCACAGTGTGTCAACTGCCGCGGTCTGTGGCCATCTCAAGTGTCACACTGTCAGTGTCCCCCGTCCAAAGACCATCTACTGCCAGCTTAGCCCGTCTTATCCATCCTCAGTTATTTTCACTTCCTGCACTGGGATTTCTGAGTTCTCGGCTTCATCTTTGGATTTAGTTTAAAGTTCACCTCCCGAGAGGTCTTTCCTGATACCTGTCCTCTCCCCCAATCTAGGTAAGTCCTCCCTTAAATGTCCCCACAGGTGCCCTCTTGGTAGCACCCATCTATTCCTAACCATTGGCCCAACATCTGCAAGCGTCTGGAAGAAAGTCGGCACTTCATCATCACTTGTGAGGTGACTGAACGGGTCCATGGGTGGGCAGGGGCTCAGATGGCCAAGTGACTGGACAGTTTATTCATCACGGTACTTCCCCAACACTGTTCCCTATCCCTGGGCCACTCCCCACCAATCTCCTCAGATCGATTGCCCCCAGCCCACACCCCTGCTCTGTTCAGGAACACTAAACCCAGCGGCCATGTGGGCATGGGCAGGCCACCTCCCTTCTGTGCGATCCCCCAGCAGGGCTGGAAACTGGAACGAGTGGTCCTTGCCCTTCCTACCACACAGAATTAGAGTGGGGTTCAAGTGAAATTGTGCGAGGCAGATGAAGCACAGAGAGGATACATTACTTCCCCTGACAGCACAGCTAGTAAGTGGCAGAGCCAGGATTAGCACCCAGGGGGCCTCACTGCAGAGTCTATGCTCTGACCATGGTGCCCGCCGCCTGCAGGAGAAGGCCTGCCCGTCCTGGCCTCCACACCGTTCTGACCACCCGCTCACAATGGCCCCACCCGCCCTGCCCTGAAGGGTTCTCAGAATGGGCAGCCCTGGATGGGGAGGCAGGAGACCAGGGTTCTAGTTCTGACTCTAACTTACTGTGTGGCCTTGGAAATGTGCATCGTATAATAAGAGCTGCCGTTGCCGGAGCTCTTACTGTGTGAGAGATGCTCTTCCAAATGTGCACGTGTATTAGCTCACTTAAAACCTAACAACCCTACAGGTAGATGGGGAAACCGAGGCACAGAGATGCGAAGCCACTTGCCTAAGGTCCCACAGCTACCCACTGGCGGGGCCGGGATGAAACCCGGGCACCGCACTCTCGGCCGGCATGTTCCAATTCTTGTGAAACCTTCTGAAAAACAGTTCGGTGTTTCCCCCTGACGCTCTGCCACAAAGGCCATTTTGAAAAACTTTGCAAAAGGAGATTTTTAAGTAAGACCCTGAAGAGTATCAGGGCCTAGTTCCCAAACCCATGTCAGGAGGCCCCGAGTAAGCCAGCTCATACCGACACACAAAACTCGAGAGAGTTCAGGCCAAGGGGTCAGAGTGGGGTTGACATGGCAGGAAATGCACCCCAGGAATCTGGGGGCTCAAGGGGACCCTCCTGACAAAAATGTGCTGGGAAGGACACCAACTCCAAGAAAGAGAACACTCCATTGTCTGCAGCTGGAAGTGGCCTCAGGGAATACTATCCAAGCTTCTGTGAGGTCCAGAAAAGTTGAGTGACAGGCCCTGGGCCACACAGCTTGCTCAAGGCAGGGCAGGGCTATACTTAGCCCCAGTCCTGCCTTGTGGCTCTTGCAGCCCCACCCTAATAAGCCCTTTCACACTCGCTGACAACCGAGCCAGTCCCTCTGGAAGGAAGAGCCCGTAGCTCTAACTCCATCCGCACACCAAAAAGCCTCTATTAATAGACATATAATTATTTTCTAAATAAGCCATACTTGAATATGTAATAGCAAATGGGAACATTTGCTGAGAAAATCAAGTTATGCATAATAGATTACTAGGCTCCTCAGCTAATAAAGTGATTTTTATTCCTAGAGCTTGTTAAAACTGTGCATTACACATATATTACTTCTGGGATGGGACTTCTGCAGCTGTCCTCATCCGGGGACTTGTGCATGCACAGACACACGTGCACTCACAACGGAGCACAAGGCATGTCTACGCCAGACCATGCCTCAGTTTACCTCCCTGAGGCCACAGACCCAGCTAGTTCTTGGCCCCAGAATAGCTGGGCAGAATCCCTGGGCAGTCAGGAGTTTCAGAGGTGGGACCTGGTCCCACAACACCCATCCCAGGGAGACCCTCCGCCACACGAGAGCTGGGATATGGGGGATCCCGTAAGACAAACAGCAGGTTTCAGAGTTGGTGGGGCCAGGATTTACTGAGCACCTACTGTGTATGTGGGTGCCTTGTCTTTTGACATACATCATCTCTGTCCTCATCCCAGCCATACGAGAGGTGCAGTATTCTCCCCACTTTACAGATCAGGAAACTAAGGCTCAAGAATGAACTGTTTTACCCAAGACTGCCCACCTGGTAAATGCTGGAACTAGGATTGGAGCCTAGCTTTGTCTGGCGTCAAAGGTTACAGACTTTAGCCACCAAGTGCCTCTTGGCAAAAGCGGCCCCCTTGGCAAGGTCTCCAGGGCCTCTGTGCCCCCTTTCCATGATTGGTCCCATCTATCCCTCCACTCCCTGCCATAAACATACACCCCAGCCCCACCAAGGCCCACCCGGAAGGGAGGAAGGTTGCTGGTACTACGGCCTTGGGCAACTGGAGAGAGAGGACAAGAACGCTGACATGGTCAGGAGTGTGCCCACTGTCCAGTCCACATTCCCCCAGATTCTAGCCCACCCTGGCAATGAGCATCCAGGCACAACCTCTCTGCCCAGCCCACTCCCACCGGCCCTTCCTCATTTCCATAGAAAAGTACCCACCAAGCTGTCCCATAGAGCTGGGGAGGGACAGGCACTAACAGAGAAGGCAGGAAAAGGCACAAGGGGAGAGGCTTAGAGAGGTCCAAAGTGGCAGCATCCACACCTGCGCCTGGTCCCCGGTACCCTCTCCCAGCTCTTAAGGAGGGCAGTAACATCAGTAGGGTACTTGGGCCCACCCCACGGCAACTCTCCTTCACCCACGGGGAGATTGAAACTCACCGAGGTGACATGCTTCTCCCATGACCTCTCAGCTGAAGTGGCCCTTTCTCCACCCACAGCAGTGCGTCGCCCCGGGAAGTCTGTCATCCCTCCTACTGCAGGGCTCCCTCACTGCCCACCTCTATCCTTGGCACAGTCCGCAGGCCTTCCGGAGCCTGTCGGAGGAAGCCTGAAAGGCCTGGAGAGATTAACTTGGTTAAGGCTCCCCTTTAACAGATGTCAACAGCAGCCCAGAAAACCACTGATGCCTCCTCTGTGCAGGATGCTCCAGGCACCTTTCAGATCCATGCCTGAACCCAAGTCTCAGGTTCCACCCAAACCCCCTCATTCCAGACCCCGCCACCCTTCCCTGCCCTGCCCCTAGCACACCTGACTGCCCAAGTCTGATCTCCCACAACTATACTCAGCCCAAGCTTGCCTAGGCCAAGAGAGGGCCCTCCCCAGGACTGGCGGGAACAAGGAAAAGGGCAGGAAAGGCCACATCTGGATCCCAGGCCTGAAGCCCCCTCCCCCAAGCTCACTCTCCCAGAGACCAACATTAACTTCAGCCAGGGATGACTTCCTCACCCTCCTGACCCCTGTGCATGCCTTTACCAAGACAGCCACGGAGCCCCTCTGAGGAAGGGGTCTCCTGCCCCCGCCCCCAACCATCCTACAGCGGCGGACCCTCTCCCAGCCCCTCTCTGCCCCTAACTGGCCTCAAGACTTTTAACCCTTACCATGTGGCCCCCAGACCCTGCCCACCCACCCCTCAGGGACAGGCACCCTAACACACATTTTCCTGAACCTGGGAACAAAAAGGGAAAAAGAGAAGGCCAGGGGTAGGGGGGTGGGGAGGCTATGGAGGAAGAGATGGGAGCGGGTGGAAGCTGACATTGGGTCCAGAGGGATAAAAGTGATGGGATCCGAGCAGAACTCTCCTCCAGCATGGCTTTTTTTATTTGCTAGGTCAATATCCCCTGTTCTCCAGGCCCCTACCACTGCCCCTTCCTCAAACTCTTGGGCTGAGCAATTGAGGGGGTAAAGAATTTTCACCCCAATGTGGGGGTGGGGTGGAGGCAGAAGAGGCTCCAAAAAGAAACAAAACTTCCTGATGGCGTTTGGACTCAACTGGGGATGAGAGTAGTAGGCAGGGTGGGGGCGAGGGGGTATGTACTGACCAGCAGAACCAGGCCATGGGCCCTGTTGATGAGAAAGGACATGGCCTGAGGGTCTGCTCAAGTATGTCTGTCCTTCTGTCCATCAGAGACGAGAGGGCCCCCCCTTGGCCACCAACACTCCCCCACCACAGGCTCTCAGTCTAAGGACAAGGGAGGGGGCGGATGTGTACAGCATCCCAGCTAAGGCAGCCAGACCTACCCAGAGCATGCAGGACAGACAGATCCACGTCATCTTCGGTGGGTCCTGAGCTCAGGCCACGTCCGGGGCCTGCAGACAGCACTCTCGGGCTCACGGCCCCCACGCGCAGGCAGAAGAAAGCTCTGAGTGAGTCCCAGGCTGCTGCTCCTGCGCAGCCAGCATCTGCCGGGCCTCTGGCCCTGCCTGCCTCCCGCTCACCCTCCCTCCCTCTCCTCCTCCTCCCCCCACTCCACCCCCTTGTCCCAGCCTCCTGTCTCGTCCCTCCTCCCAGGCTCCACTGGTGACGTTGTGGGGCAGAAGCCCTGCTTTGCAGGGGGTAGAAGGAGATAGGGCAAAGGGACAGCTACTGGAGACTGGGCCCCACCTCCACCACGCGCCCTCTAACCCTGCACCCCCGGGCCCCAGACACACAACACTTGGGAGCCACCAAAGCCTCGGCCTTCGGATCTGGTGGTGCTGGCAGGCCTGGAGTCTGCTCTCCTCACTGCAGACCCCCTGCCCCCAAACCACTGAGGAGTGGACAGACAGAGGGAGGACAGCACAGTCTGTACCCCCTGAGGTCCCTTGGCCCTGTCCCATCTCCAAGTACACACGCAGGCCCTCCTGGAGCCTTTGGAACACACACTCATTTGCACACACTCAGCGACCTTAACATAAGAAACCGGGCCTGAGCCTGCAGGAGAATGGCCCAGCCCCCAGGCTGTGCATTTCCTTCCAATTTTTTTATACTTTTTTTTTCTTTCTTTCTTTCTTTTCTCCAAACATCTGTCCCAGCCCTTCCTGCCCTTCCTAAAAAGAGCCCCGCTCCAGGCTCCCGCGAGAGTCTGTTTTTCTTGACTGTACCCTGGGCCAACATTTGGTTTGCATTTCCCCACTTCCTCCTCCTCCCCCTCCCCCTCCCCGGGCCCAGTTTGCACCTCCCACCGTTCCAACGCCTACTTCTCCCCCGCAGTGTCCCCCTGCCCACCAGCCTTCCCCTTCCCTCTCCTCCCTGCTGAGCCCAGGGGCAATAGCTGGGGGTCTAGAGGGTGGGAAGAAGAGGAGCGCAGATCTAAATGCATTCCCAAGAGGCACTGCAGGGAAATCCAGCAAAATCTGCCTGAGCCCTCATTGTCTCGATCCCCACACACACATTTCTCCAAAAAACTTCTCTCTTGGAGCTCTGGCCAGGCTGGACCAAGTAAGGGTGGGTGGGGCTGGTGAATCACCAGCTCTGCTTTTTGGAACCTTCCAGGGGAGGGAAAGAAGGCTCAGCCCCACCCCCTTCTGTAGACACATACACAAGGACACACAGTCCAACTCATATAAACACACAAAATGCCCAGGACAGGGCCCCACCCAGAATAGGCTCAGTGAGACCATTTTCTCGGATTGAGTAACTGAGCAGAAAGCCCTCTTGTCTGAGCTCCTATGCACACAGCGTGAGTGTGCTGTACGCGCCCCAAGACACGCGTTCAAAAGGTGACATGTACCCTGCCTCTCCCCTACTCCCCCAGGAGCATGCCCTCCTCACTCTCTGTCAATGCCACACACAGTGCAACCCCAGGGTTCAGTCTCTACAACCGGCCTCTCCCCTCAGGTAGGCCTGCCCAGCCAGGTGCGCTGGCTCCCAGCCCACAGTCCAGCCAAGACATCAGCCTGGGAAACCACGGAGCGCGAGGGAAACAGGCACACTTCATCTGGGAAAAGGCTGCAAAATGCGGTCGTGCAGGTTGCACATTGAACAAGGGACTGACACCATCGCCTGGTGAATCTGAGAAGCTGGGAGGACACTGAGGCAAGGTGTCTCATTCTGGTCCTTCCTGGAGCAGGTGCCTGAGTGAAGAAAGAGTGTTTGTTCTGATAAAGGAGTTAGGGAGAGGAATCAGGGGCCCTTCTCACATCTCTCCAGGTCCTTTTGCAGAACTGTGGGCCTGAAAAGGTTTCTGCCCTGCATCCCTTGCCAAAATCACAATGCCCCTCGGTACTCCCTCCTAAGTCTGATGAAGCTCGACTGACAGTTTAGCCAACACTGAAATGGACCCATGTTCCATGTATAGCTGACCCTGCAGCCACCTCTGGGGGTGTCCATAGACAGACACGTCCACAAACCTTACCTCTCTCCTCTAGCTAGAGCATAGAGCAAGCAAGGAGTGATTTCAGGTGGCCGCCTCGCTGGGAGGCCCTGAGCCCTAGACACCATCACCAACCCTACCCACCTCCCAGCAATTTCAACAAGGGCTCGGCCAACCAAGCCCTGCCATCCCGGCACCCACTCCCATCGTCCCCCTGTCTGCGCCCCCAGCTCTTCGCCGCTGGCGTCACTGGAAGATGGGCCTCCGGCAGCTATCTTGAGAGTTCTGAGAAATCACCTTGCAGCTTCCCAGAAATGCTAGGAAACAAGACTGAAGACCAAGTCACAGTGACACCAACTTGTCTGGCCTCTCACACAGCCCCTCCCCAGTCCCTAAGTTGGGACTAAAAATGAAAGTGAAGGCCTCTGCCGTTCAACTCTGCCACCTGGGGTGTCTCTAATGATGTGTAATGACCTCCTTTCAGGCTCCTTACCCGTTATTCATCCTATCTCTCCCACACATGGGGAGAGTTCCTTGGGAAAGAACGCATCCATGTTTTGTATCCCCGAGCCTGTCATTCACAGGTGCCAGATGTAATTAAAGAAGGAATGGATCAACCTCTCAAGCAATGGGTCCTAACATAGTTTCCCATTCTTACCATCTACTATCCTCTTCCCAAACTTTTCCCTCTCATCCCCTTTAAAAGGCCTTAGGCATATCTGGCTTGGACACCTTTGCACATACCTGTAATAACCACCCATCTTCAGCACCGTCTCTCCTGTCACCCTCTCTCCTCCGAGGTCTTTCAGGCTGCAGACTCTTCAGGGGCCAGAACCATATTACTCATCCTGAGGTCCCTACCCCGCACCTGGACCAGAGTCTCACATGCAGCAGACATTAGGCACGGGCCACTGGGCTGGCTGGGTTTTCTGGGCTGGGCTCCTAAAAGCCTCAGAGCCCGCCACCACCCTATGCCACTTCGTCCGACTGTCCTGGCCATTTCTGTAGCAAGTGTGTGTTTAACTGCACTCTCCCCTCTGCATGCAGAGCCCCTCCTGCTCATTGCCCACCACCCTTCAGCCCCTGGCTCAGCAGCCAGCTGAAGAAACAGGCAGGACTGTGGGCTCTGTGGCTGGCCCTCAGCCTAGAGGCCAGCTGAGCAGAGGCAGAGAGAAAGGTGAGTGAGGAGAGGAATAAAGCTGATGTGCCATATAAGCCTGGCACCCCCCTCTCCTGGCCTCAGTTTCCTCACCTGCAAAATGGCCAAGTTGCCGGCCTCTAAGGTCCCTTCCACCTCCACCTTCAGGGAGGCCACAAAGTTCCCAGACAGTTGTCCATCAAAAAGTTCTTCTTTTTGACCAGCTCATTTCCTATTGTCACATCAAGCCTCCCTTCTGTCACCACTGGTCATGGAATCCAAAGGTCACAGAACAGCAGAGCTGAGATCTGGTCAGATAGTGGTCTCAGATAGTGGTCTCAGGCAAGGTCACAGTCAGAGCCTTCAGGGGCCCAGTGGAAGTTAAATGAGAGGAGCGAGCAAGGCATCTATGGGGAAGTTAAATGAGAGGAGCGAGCAAGGCATCTATGAGGAGCTAGGGCAGGTCCAGCTAAAGCAGATGCCCACTTCTCAGAGACGACCACTATGGCACCAGCGACAAAAGTCCACCCCGTCAGATCTTTTGATCTGTCAAGAGAAGCTCCAAATCTATATTATCGTATAACATCTCTTATCTAAAATATTTTAAAAATATAAAGTTTTAAATGTTGCTTTCTTCTTCTTTTTTAAAATCATTCTGCCTGCCATATTAAACATGTCTGCCAGGACGGTTTGGCCCTTAGGGTACGGCTCACGTAATCCGGCTTCCTTGTCTCACAGATGATAACGCTGCAGTGGAGGGAGGGTTGTGACTTGACTGAGGTCACAGAGCTTGTCAGGAGCAGAGTCTCAGGAAGGGGTCAGCTGCCTGGACTCAGTATGGCTTGAGTGGGAGAATGAGGATAGGCAAACACGCAGAGGGACACTAAGGACAATAGTGACGCATGGGTCAGGAAGAGACCAACTAGCTCCCTAGTGATTCTAGAAAAATAGCAGTCCTGCAAGACCTGGGGCCCGGGATCTGGGTGAGGGCAGGGTCTGGCCCCTGCTGCCCATAGGGCCTCCTTTCAGGTAAGCCAGGTTACCTCATCCTGCTCCTCACCCTCATACACACTCAGCCTTTGAGTCTTGGGGTGCACAGTGTCCTAGCAGAGCCTCCATGTACTACTGTGCAGGATCTTCACTGCAAAGGGTACACGCAAGAGTGGAGTGAGTGGAGGCTGAAGTCCCATCCGTGCTCAACTCGCCAAGCCAGGCATGAGGGGCATCAGCCAGGAGCAAGGGACACTCACTCTGAAGCCCACCAAGGCACCCTATGGGTAGGGCGGTCCTGCCCCTTGCCCCCCTGCCTACACAGCCTCCAGTGAGAGATTGAGGTTGTCCCCTTGCACTCCAGAAATCTGATGCTCCTTGAGAGGGAAGGTGAGGCTCCAACCAGGCCCTGTCTGAGCCTCAGTTTCCACAGAGAAAATAGGAGAGAGCAGCACTCAGATTCCGTTCTCTTACCTCCTTTCCATCGGCACCTTGGGCAGGGACAGTGTCTGGACCCAATCTCAACAATTTTTAATAAAATCCTTCCCAGAGCCTGACTCAGTGATCTTGATCTCTTCCCCAGCTCTAATTTCCTGCCTGACTCAGGCCCCGCAAAGGCAGGAGGGCGGCAGCTGCAACTGTTCATCCAGCCCCTCGCCCTCAGGCCCTGGCTCAAATCCTGGCCCAGGGGGAGGTTAGGTCATCCTCTCCCTCTGCAAATGAGGAGGGGGAATTGCTAAGTGACCTGGGATCGCACTGACCTGGTCCTGGCTGGCCATTTCCTGCTGCTGGATGCCTTTTTCCAAATCTGAAAACCCGCACCCCGCAGCATCTGAACTCAGAGCCCACTGGGATGCGGATGGGGCTCCAGCCCTGCGGTCCACAGCTGCAGTGCCTGCCTCCCAGCCAATCCTGGGGGACAATACATTTTGCTAGAAGATTTCAAAACACACCTTGGGTGACTGGGGCAGGAGCCTGCTGGCACCTTTCCCCACTGCGGAATCAGAATGGCAGAGAGGGAAACTGAGGCCCAGAGGTAGCACCTGGGAAGAGGGGCTGAACATTTAAACTTCTTATGGAGTGAAAGGACCTTTCCCAACCATATGATAGGAAGAATAGGTACTGAGGGAAATCCTTCCCTCTCCATTACCCCAGCTCTGAAGGTCTACTGCCTGAAGGTCTACAAGGAGGGCGATCCCCATTGGAAAAGCACAATAAGAATGGAGGTAATATCCCTCATTTTTATTGAACACTTTCTATAGAGTAGGCACTTTGATAAACGTTTTAAATGCATTTAATCCTCACAACAACCCAATGAGGTAGGTACTGTTTTATCCTCATTCTACACCAGAGAAAACTAAGGTGCAAGCAGATTAAGAAAGTTGCACAATGTCCACAGCTGGTAGATGGTAGAGCCAGAATGTTAAGCCCAGGCAGATTTGTTCCACAGTTGACACTCTTAACCAGAGAGGTGTACTGAACCCCCTCCCCTGTGTGACAGGGATCCCTCTGGTTCCCCCAAAGGCGTAGAGAGGGGATCAGAAAGCCAGACTCCCTTTATAAGTTGCCTGGTCCCTCACTAGAGGCTTCCAGGGGCTTGAGGTCATGCTCTTGAGGTTCTCTCTGTCCCCCAAGGGAGAATTTAAGGTTACGTTCAGTTTATTCAGTTTCCTACTCTTTGAGCCAGCTATGTCCCCATGTCAGCCCTCTTCCAGCTTTACACACACACACACACACACACACACATCACACATCACAGAGACTGAAAGCACTGTTGGGGATCTTCTCTGGGAGGATCCCAGGAAGAAAGATGCTCAACCAGGACCCCCAAACACACTTCCCTGTACTGTAGGTCCCACCAGACCCCTCCTCCCCCACTAACCCAGTGACAACAGAGGCCCTGGTGCCCAGCGCATCTTCTCCCAGCCCTATTCCCTGGTCTCTGCATCTTCCCCAGTAGATGAGAAATCCCTAACGACATCCTCCAGCCCCACCGGCCACATTTCCATCTCACTCTGTTACTGCCCGATCTTAATACTGGGTCATCTGAGCCCAGCAGGGGAAAAAAAGACATTTCCAGGAACTCGTCCTCTCTTCCCACAGAAAATTGGGAGGGATGCTTAAACCCCCCAGAAACCTCCTCTATACCCAAATTTCTGCCGCCCTCCCACAGACCCAGATGCTATTCTTCAGACTTCGGACCGAAACACAGGGCTGTGCGCTGGGGGAGGGGCGGCCACTCCCCCCATTGTGGATCCGTGCAGCACACAGTGGGGGGCTCCCCAGGAGCCCCCAAACTCCGATAAGAACCAGGCTGACAGCGATCCGGATGGAGAGCAAGAAACCAAAGGCTGGGGAGGCTGAGGGGAGCGCCCGCCCGCCCGTCGGGGCGGGGTGGGGCAGGTGCCAGGTGTGGCTGTGGCTTACCTGGCTGCGGAGGCAGAAGCGCAGGGGCAGGAGGCAGAAGAGGTACTTGCCCCATCGGACCACGCAGGAGAAGCACCAGCTCAGTCGAGTCATAGTGACCCCCAGGGTGGGTGCCTCGGGAGCGGGTCGGGGAGGGAGGACCCGATGCTCCCGGCGCGGAGTTGGGAAGGGGCTGGTGGGGGGATGCGGGGCGAGGCAAGAGCCTTGCCCCGGGGTGTCCCGGATCCTCAGCGCCGCCGCCGCACGAGCAGCCCGAGGGTCCTGGCCCCTCTAGCGGGGGGAGCTCGGCCGAAGCCGCGTGGCGCTACCCCGAAGTGTCGGCGTCTCCCCGAAGTGCCTGTATCCCCAGCCTCCGCTCTCCGGGACTGCCTCCTCCGCGGCTCCCTCTCCCCTGGCCTCGGCGTGGCCGCCTCTGGCCGGCCCGCTCCCCAGGCAGGATGCGGGCGCGGGCGGGCGCAGGCACCCCGCAACGTCGGGGGCTCGCGAGCCGCGCAGGAAAGGCGGGTGCGACGGGCGCGCCCGGTCCACCTGCGGCCAGGGCGCCGCGGCGGCCGCAGCATTGTGCTCCAGCTGCAGTGAGCGTGCGAGTGCGCGCGTGTGCGCGCGTGGATCCCCTCCAGACCTCTCTCCAGCGCCCACACTGCTCCCCAGAGCTTAATGTGATTAGCCTAAACGGAAGCCGCCGGCTGCCGAGGCCGGAGCAGCGGCAGCCAGGGACCCATCCAGGCGTGCGCTGAGGCCTCCGAACGCCACCCGGCCACTCCCCCCAGACACCCCGGCAGGGTGGAAGGGGCCCTGCCTCAGAGGCTGAACCAGTCCAGGGGGCTGAGAGCGGGACAAATGGGCTCCAACCAGGGCTGGCCTCCGGCTCTACTTTCTTGCCCGCCCCAGGCCGGCTACTGGAGGCTGGGACCCCTTCTCTGCCTGTGCTCAGATGATGTCAACAGAGGATCCCACTTCTCAGGGCTATGGTTTGAGGTCACCATATTATGACCCTGAAAGTGAGAGGGAAGAAGAGAGAAGCGAGAAGTAGGTGCTGGGCTCTGATGCGAGGGAGGATGAAATAAAGACACAGAGAGACAGAGGCAAAGAGAGACAGGCGGGACACCCACGGACAGACCATGGAGAGATGGAGAGGCAGCCATGAGCTTTGCCCCTGGTTCTGTTGCCGCAGAGAAATTGGGAGGGCAGCCAGCCAGCCAAGCCCACAGAGAGAAGGGGTGGGGGAGCTGCCAGGGCCTCTTCCTCAGCAACAGGCCACTGAGCCCCAGCCAGGGGCCCCGCCCCCACTCCCACCACTGCTTACACTCCTGGGACTGGGCTTCCCTGGGCACCATCTCAGAGCCATTTTTTTCCAGGCAGTGTGTCTCCCTGTCCCCTTCCTCAAGAGAGGATGGGGACACAGAGACAGCATGGCAGAGGCTCCAGCCAGGAGCTCCTTCCCAACATGCAGCCTGAGGACCTGGGAGTTTCTCAGCTAGCAGACTGCGGCCCCAAGCCCTCCTTTACCCCTGCTGATTTCTCGGGGCCTTCCGCAGCCCCATGTCAGCTCCCCACGTCAGGCAAGGCCGTGGGATACGGCACTTTGAAAGAGATTGGACAGGAACACTGTGAAGAAGGGAGAAGTAACTGCTAGTGTGTAGCTAGAGGGAGGAGGAAAGAGACATTGGGGCCCTCAGTTCCTAACAATCCCTAAACAAGGGACACCTCTCTCTCTCTCTCTCTCTCTCTCTCTCTCTCTCTCTCTCTCTCTCTCTCACACACACACACACATACACACACACACACACACACACACACACACACACACACACACACACCCAGGAAGGCTCTGTATAAAAGCTGGGGTGGGGTGGGGGCATCAGATAAGTATGTGGAGAAGAATCTAGAATCTTGACACTTGTTACTTAAACTGTGGTTTGTGGACTAACTGCTGAAGTGAGCCCATCCCTAGGAGGCCCTGCCTTTGTTTGTGCCCATGATCTCTAGCAAAGTGCCTGGCACTGCTGCAGCCTGTTCCAGGCGTGCAGAGGGGGCCTTCCTTCTCTTTGGGGCGGGGGCTTGCCATCACCACAGCCTCCCTAGCACTAGAGGAAATGGATAAGATGTGAGAGTGAGGAAATGGGATTTAATCTATACCAAGTGGAATGAAGTTTAATGGAAAAGAATCACTTGATGAATATTTAAAATAGGAAGAAAGTTCTTCGGATAGGATTAGTTGAAGGATGTTCTCTGCCTAGACTAAGAGAACAGAACAAGATGACTTTCTTAAAGTCTTCTCAGCACTTAGGGCTTGAAAGGCAGTCATTAAACATAGAACAAAGGAAAAGAGGAAGGTGGGAAGAAAGAGAAGGAAAGGAGGATTAGATCCAGCCCTTTCTGACAATCAGATCCTGAGGGAAGGGCTCCGAAGGGTGGAGGTACTTCATTTCCATCCACCACCCAGCAGGAGGTGTCCTTCAGCTAGTGACCCTCCAGAGAGGAAGGGAAGAGTCAGCAGTTGACAGGGACACGAAGTCAGGCCTGTCACTGCCTGGAACTTCTCCCCAGCTTTCCCCTCCGGGCCTCTGGCCTCACCACGCCCCACATAGCTTTGTGCCAGGTGTCTCAACTCCTGAAGGTCAATGTAATCCTGCCCCTGTGCACACGGCCAGACCAGGACACAGAAGTGTGTCCTTGGGAGTTTGGTGCCTCATGGGAAATCACAAGTCTTTTGTTCTCTTTTCATCATTAGGGGAGGTCAGAACCTTCTGGAAGGTTTTAGCAAGGACCCTTTGCTTCTTCTTTTACCCAAACTCGTATGTTTTGTGGGGACGGGGAGAGCTCCAATCCCAAAAGGTTACTCTTCTTTCTCAATCCCTTTCTCCCTTGGAGCACTCAGAGCACCAGAAACTGCATCCAGCACCGGGTAGGTGCTCTGAAAATCTCCCTGCCCTCCCATATCTTCTTCCAGGTCCCTGAACATCAGGGACAGAGATACAGCCTCCATAGAATGGACCAGACTCAGATGCTCAGACACAGAGGACCACATATTAAAGGCCAAAGCATGGAGTGAGCAAGGGATCAGGATGAGCCTGGTTCTTCAAAAGGGCCTCATTCAGACCCCAAGCACCCAAGTGCGTGCCCAACATATTCCCCACCTCCTCTCCCACCCCAGTGGAGATTTTGAAAAGCTGGCAACCATCCCTGGAGGGTTAACCAACCTCTGAAGACTCATTCCCCTGCCCTGTCCAGGTTCCCTCAGACCCCAGACTGTCTCCCAGCTCTGCCACCCCCTGAGACCCCACTCTTTCGCCTTCCACCCTCTCTCCTCAGCTAGAGTCCAGGCTGGAAGCGGGCCATGCTGTGGGTCCTTCTCCACGCTCCACGCTCCACTCTTGTTCGTGAAGCCCAGAGACCCAGAATCTGAGTGAAAGCCAAGAGGAGATTCCAGAGTCTACAGCCAGGTGGGATGAAGGCCACAGATAAGGGCTGCTCTGGGCCTTTCTCCCCAAGCTTTCCCTGGGTTAGACGCAGAGGGCCCTCTTTTCCCCAGGAAAAAAAAAAAAAAGAGTTTGGTACAGGAAACAGGAAAACCTCCCAGAGGTGGCCAGTGAAGGTGGAAGGGAAATAAGAGAGCAGGTCACAGCCACCAGCCCCCAGGGGACAGGCCACAGAAGGAGGGTTCACCCGGCTCAGGGTAAGCACAGAGCCTCCTCTGTCCCAGGCCCCCAGGGCCCCCAGGCCCCCGGCTGGTTTTGTCTGCTGGGGCACAAAGGCAGTGCCTGTTAAGGAAGAATGGCTTGGGCATCTGATGGGAGGCTCCGGGTCTCCCTTTCACACCCAAAGAGAGATGCACAGAGGCTGCTCCCCGGGGACCTCCTAGCCTTTCTCCTCCATCAGATGGAGACAGCTCCGGCAGGCCCCGCCAGCCAGGGGCTTTCTCACAACCAGAGTCAGTTTCAGCATCTCCCAACCGCAGCGGTCCCACCGGTGGCCCCCAGGGGGCTCTCGCTCGGGTGTCACCTCCCAGGCTGTGGCACCTCCATCAGGGATGCAATCCACCAGCACACTCAGGGTTAAACTGCTCAACCACATACAAAGTCCAGAACTGGAACACGGCCCCTGAATTCTCTCTCCATACGACAGAATAGGGGTTCCTGCAGAACTGGGGTCCCATTTCTTCTGGGTTCCAGTGTCACCTCCTGGTCTCCACCTCCTCTGACCACCTCATTAAAGTCCTTCCAGGCCCTCCAGCCCCCAGATTCTGTGTGATACGAGCAAGTGCATTTCTTCATCACACTTAGCACTATCTATTATTGATAGATTTGCTCACGTTTTTACTGTCTCGCCCCCTTCCCTATGGGAATGCCTGTCCTAGAGGATTTTGTCAGTCCTTCATGATTTCACTCCCCAGCACCCAACACGGTGCCTGGCACATGAGTTACTTGGTAGATTGGCTGGTTAATTGCATGAATAATTGAAGAAAGAAGGAATGGAGGGAGGAAGAGAGAAAGGCCATTTCTTCTTCCAAATCTACTGAGTCCCTCCCTGAGTCCTACATTAGGGGCCAGTGGGGAATGTCATATTCAGGGTTCCTGGTGAAGTCTTTATGCATTTCTACTACACCCCCCCTATTCTGAAATAGCTCCCGAATATCTAATACTGATCCCAGTTAACCTTGAAAGAGACCCAACACCTTCCTCTGCACCATCACCCAGCCACAGGATTTACACAAGAGGATGCTGAGGCCAAGAGAGGTAAAATGACTCGCCAGGGTCACACAGCTAGAAAGTAGCAGTGCCAGAACCAGCTCGAGGCCCCCTGGTTCATTGCCTTTCTAAAGCATAACATTGCAGAGAGAGGAAGGAAGAGAGTGGGAGGCAAGAGGGGTGTGGGGAGAGGAAGGACAGGAAATGTTTCTCTTCTTATACCCCAAGGAGAGTCCATAGTTCTCTGTCCCCCCTTCACCACCACTAACCCAGGTCTCTGAGCCCTGACAGGCAGGAGGTCCCTCCTGATCCCTAACCTGCACCTCTGCTTTCAAATTCCAGAGCACATCCTTTGAGCCTGCCTAGCCCGGGAAGGGGAGCTCAGTCACTCTCTTCTGCACAGCAAACGCCTCAGACACTGGCAGCTTGTGATTCAAGCACCCATCCTGTTCCCACCCCCACTCCTCTCTATTCTGTAGCCTGAAAATCCTGCAGAAAGGGTCCTCTGGGCCCCTTTCCAAATGACTTCCATCACCACCCAGCAGCTGACATGATAAACGGTGAATGGGGGAGGGGTGGGACACATCCTGGAATGATGGTGGATATTGATCCATTGGGGAGCCTAAGGCCTGGGCTCATCCCAGGGCAGGCAGAGCATGTGGGGGTGGAAAAGTAAGAACAGGGACCCTGAGGTCATTCTGGTCATCCCCTGGGGTATTCATTGCCAGGCCCAGCATAGAGACTGCAGACCTCGAGCTGGGCCGCTGGGCCTGAGCCCAGGCTCCTGCAATGAGATTAAAGCAGGGACTGTCTAATTGATTCTGATGGGACTGGGAGAGGGAGTGAGATGAATGGAGAATGGAGGAGGAGAGGGAAGAAAGAGGAGACGGGGCGGGGGTGGAGAGGACCAGGGAGGGCCCCATCTGGGAAGCCCAATTGCATCAGAACTAGCTAATACAATTACAATCCCCCACCCCTGCTCCCACCCACTCCCACAAAATCCCCTCCCTTTCCTGGGAAACCAGCCCACTAACTGGTCCACCCCTGAACTGGTCATAGAGGGCAGCTGGATGTGGGAGGCACAGAAGCAGAGGAGCTGGGTTAAAGTCCCCAGTCCCAAGAATCAAGATGACACTGAAAGGCAAAGACAGTGACAGTGACTGGAAAATAGCTAGAGACATCAGGAGATGAGGCGAATGGAGAAGATAGAGACAGATGGCTTATCCCCAACTACCCCCACGTTCTCTACCTGACAACCTCCCTCACCCCTCACCTGTCTCCAGCCGGGTCATCTCACTGGACTCCTTTCCTGGGTCCACCCCTGACTATTGTCTCTGTAGAGCGAGGCAATGGGAGAGTCCAGGAAAGGAGACCCCAGGATTCTCCAGCTCCCCACTGAGCCCAAGACCTTCCAAAGACAGGGAACCATGAGAAAGCTAGTATGAGTGGAGAGAAGGGGGAAGTGAAACAGAAGAGCAAGAGGTGATAGAGAGGACAAAAGGAAGGGGAGGAAGTAAAAGGCTCTGATCATCTCACAGAGAGTGTCAGTGAAGGGTCAGCATGGCTGAGGCGGGAGAGGAAATGAATAAATGAAGGAGGAGAGAAAGCATAGGCTGCCAAAAGCCAGCCAGGGAAACCGAGGCATGAAACGAGATTCCAAAAGCAAGCAGGGCCTGGGACTCCCAGGGACTCCTGCCAGGGTCAAGCTGCGGCACCCATGGTCAGGAGCCAGATCTAGGCCCAGACTCTCCGGGCACTTGATTCCTGCCTGATCAGGAAATGGCCACAGCTGGTCCAGGGGCCAGGCCCAGACAAGCTCCTGGGGCAACCTCGGGCCCCCCAGATATGAATCCTTCACCACTGCCCAGAAGCCAGGAGAGCTGGCAGCTCAGTGAGCCCTGGTCAGACCCTGCACCAGAGTGGTTAAACTTCTCAGGTCCCCTCGAATCAAGGCTGGAGTCTCTCCTGGGGCCTGGGGACCTCCATTAGCACCCCTGACCTGAATGATACAATGTGGCTTCTTGTTCCCCTTCCGCAAAGGGTCCCAGAACTCCTCTACGATCCACCTGAGCCTGGCTTCTAGCACTTTCTATTCTTACTCTGTCTGGCAGCTACAGGGCAAAGCAAGGCAGGCTTGGTCCCAAGCAGACCCAAGAGAAGGAGCCTCCTGACACAGCCTCCCTTGGGCAGCCCAGCCCCACCCCAGCCCAGTGGACGCATAAGCGGAGTCACAAAACCATGAGGGGTGAGGAGTCAGACCCAAAGACAGGCGGCAACACCCCAGACTAGGCTTGGGGCAGAGCCCTCTGGAAGCCCCAGTGTCATCTGGGGAATGGGCACTGCATTTGCCTTTCTTCCTTCCCAGTGCAGTTGAGAGTATGCCAGGAGAAAACATGTGGGAAACGTCATCTCCGTTGTCCCCACTCTCACCTCCCAAAGAGGAGCCAAGTGCAAAGCCGGCGAGACCAGGGGCTCAGTCCTGGCCCTGATGCTTCCTTATAAGCTGTGTGACCTTCAAGACAGAATTGTCCTCTTCTGAGCCTGTTCCCGCTTCTGTAGAATGGAGGCAAGGATTTTAACCTCATGGGACTGTTGTGAGGACTAAATCAAATGTGAAAATGCCTGGTGCCGGACCCACAACCCTCCCTTGGCTGCACACTGCCTACCCCACCCCCACCAGACAGACGCTGCCCGCCAGAACCCGCAGCAAGAGCACCTGTCTGGAACACACAGTTCATCCCACCATCCCGGGAATGGACTCTGAGGAAGAGCAGCCAGGAGCCCCAGCAGGAGGAAGCCAAAACAGCACTGTTAGGAGATGTTGGAAGCAGGTCAGGGGAGAGGTAGAATGGGGCCACAAGGGACCAGAAGAGCCTGTAATGCAAGAAGAGGGAGGAATTGGGGAACACTTCTCAAGCACAGGATAGAGAAGAGGAGGCATAGCAGTGAGTTCCTGAGCTCCCACCTCACACTGAAGACAAACGTGAGGAAATGAGTCTGGACTGAAGCAGGAAAGACTCGGGTTAGACAGTATGCAGAACTTCCAGGGAGGCACCACACTGCCAGAGAGGCCCCTGTTTTCACCCTACCATCCTGCCACTTTCATCTAAATCTCAAAAGAGGTTTGAATCTTCAACTTCCCATGACTCACCAGAAAAACCTCAGTACTAGACGTTCCTGCTTACCCTAGCAAGGAAGTAGGCCAGCCCTGCTCCCTTGGTCCCCAAATCTCCAGCTGCACTTAGCCCAGCACCCTCTGTATAGATTCTCTTGGAGAAACCAAAACCCATTCCTACCATCCCTGGCCATCTTAAGTCCCTAGGGTAGGGAACCACTTCCCATCCAGATATCCCGTCCCTTCCTCAACCAGACCTGGTTCTGTCCAGCACCAGATCATCCCCTTCCTTAAGTATTCTGTATCTGGGGGCTGGAAGGGGTCAGAGTGAAGGTTGCATGGGCAGAGGTTGGTTTGGCAGTTGTGAAGCGGATGTCATTATTGTTCCTGAAAGTTTGTAAGAAAGGGCTGGGACGTGGTGAGGAAGGTGGCACATTTGCTTAGAGGGCCAAGGGAGGGAAGCAAAAGTCGGCCTGGAAATCGTATACAACATACGCATCAACATACAAAACACTTGTACCCACGAGACAAAGTGACTGTCCTGGAGGATGCTGCTCAGGGCTGGGACCCTGTGGACACAGGGTCAGGGACCAGGACAGGAAAGAATGGAAAGGGGTAGAGCTGAATACTCCCAAAACAGAGAAAAGTAGGTGCTAAAGGAATTTTCTGGCCCTTTTGGACCCCAAATGACAGGCAACCTGATGCAAAAGAATATGCAAATGAGGGTTGATAGGAAATTGTTGAGCTTGACCTTAAAGAGAGGTCAGTGTGGGGGCAGCCCTCCTCAAGACTCCAGCTCCCTAGCCCCCTTTCTCCTTTTAGCCTTGGGCCCCAGGGAAGGGAGCCTCATGGAGGAGACTCTCCCCACCCTTGGGCCTCTTTCTAGGTCCCCAAAGCTCCTCATATCTTTGCCCCAGGTACCTCAAACTTCCTCTTCTGCAAGGGGGTTGTGCCTTAGCCCCACTGAAGGGAAACCCTGCCTCCCATGGAAAGAAACTTTCTGTTGAAAAGAGAAAGGGAGGTGGCAAAAGGGAAATCCATTAATCAGCAATCCTGGGGGCAGGTCAGGCACCCTCTGCCCAGGTCAACCACGGTCCTTCCTGGTCTTAAAATCTTATTCTCTGGCTTCTCAGCCCTGGCTGACCAGTAAGTGCTTCCTATTATCTGACCTGCTGCTGTTCTCAAGCTGGCTTCACACCTCACATTCCCATCAATGGCCCTAAGGCCGTCCCTAAGCTGATCTAGGAGGAAGAAAGTGGAGGAGCCCCTGCATCTGGGCCCCAGAGAAGGCTGTACCTTCCTGGCCTTCTCACCAGCCGTAGCCTTCCTGCCTGCCAACCCTGCTCTTCTGCAGGTGAGGGAGCCCGAGCCCAGAGAATGAAGTGGGTACTTAGAGTGACACTGGCGATGGCACGCACACATTTACTTTCGCTCCCTCTTGAAACCCCTGCACAACCACTGCAATAATCATCGAGCACTAAAACACTTCTGGTCTGTTGAGTAAATAGCTGTTGCACACCCACCCTAACTCTCTGGCCCCACCTCTGGACTTGGAGGAGTTAATTTCTGGCCCAGAAGGAGCCTCAGGACCCGTTCCCATCTCTCAGCAGAATCTCTAGGATCTCTTTTTAAATATTTTGATTTTCACTCCTGACAATAGGATCAAAATTCTGGGAGATGAAAAGCAGATGGCTGAGAGGTAAACTGTGAGCCCAAGAAAGCTGAACCATGAGCTGGCTGCAGGAAAAGCCAAGAAGCTGCCAGAATCTTCAGCACAGAATCCCCCCCGACACACACACACTCACACACTCAAAGGCTCAGGTTTTGTGGCCTCAGATACCTTTGGGAGCAGGAGGTGAATGTGAACCTAGGTAGAGCAATAAGAGCGTGGCTAGATTTCCAGATCCTGCCTCTGACCCCCATCAGAAGACAGGAGGTTTATTCCACCAAGAGCGTTGAAGAGCAGGCCCTGGCCTGAGGACCACCAAGCACAGAAGGCATGAGTATTGATAGGAAAGAGGGGGCTAGGTCAGCATTTACTGAGCCAGACCAGTACCTGCCCCCAGGCAAAAGCGGAGAAACTTCTCTGGGGTCTGACAAGCCCAAGAGGAGAGATAAAAAAAACAATAGCCATTTCCCCAATGCAGCAGCCCAGCCAGACTCCTAACAACCAGCCCCCTGTGGGTCTATTCCTACCCTCAGAGCAAACTTTCACCCTTTCATGTCCACACGAAATATAAGCCAAAAACCGGGGCTCCCAGGCATCTGAGGAAAGCCTCACAGAGAAGAAATAGAGACAAAAAGCACCTTGGAGAAAGCAGGTGGAATGCAGGGAGAAGGAAACTTCAAGATAAACAAATATCAATAGTCTCAGAGAGATCAAACAGGAAAGTGCACTCATGAAACAAGAACAGAGGCGATTAGAGAGAGAGACTATTTGGGGAACACATACTAAAAATGCTCTTGGGAATTTTAAAGAATGGAGCCCAGCCTGCGGTCTGAGCGAGGCTCGCAGCCCACACCTGCCCCTTCACCCACTCTGCACACACTGGCAGAAAGCCAGGCTCTCCTGTCCTCCCCTGAGAGCCCCAGAGCCCATGATGCAAGCAATATGGAGACCAAAGAAGACGTGGAGACACAGACCCAGGGATGGATCCAAGGGACCAGGAGAGACAGAGGGTCCAAAGGTAGGGGCTGAAAAGAAATGGAGGCTGCCAGGAGCCCTGTCAACTGTTGACTCAGCAGAGATGTGCCCTAGCAGTAGCCCCAAGGGACCGAAAGCCCATCCTATAGGGAGGAAAGCTGACGCTCAGAGAGGTTGGGTCACTGCTCAGAGTCTAAAGCAAAAAAGAGGGGCAGAGCTGGCAAAGAGAACTCCTGTCTTACCTTGACCTGCGCGCAACAAACCACCTAAGGCTGGAGTGTCTGTGCCTCTAGTCTGAGATCTGGACTTGGGTTCAATTCCAGACCATTGACACTTAACAGCTAAGAAGCCTGGGTTGATCCTGGCACCCAGATCACCTTTCTCTGCCCAGGTGTCAGTCACCAGGACCAGAAAGTCTCTCCCAGGTGTTGCTGGGGCCCACAACCCTCCAACCAGGCTTCTGGCTGCAGCTGGGAGGTGGAGAGGCCCCAGGGCCCCAGCAGACCATGAAGGACCTGTGAGCTGGCCCTTACCTCTGCCCCAGACTGGCCCGAAAGCACACCAAGCATGAGTCTATTTTTAGCCAGGCCCCAGCAGGCAGCCAGCCACCCAGTGTTATTCTAGACTATGGGGTCATCAGGCCGGCCAGGGTAAAGGGGAGCCAGGGCAGAGGCTTAGGAAATAGCACTGAGCTAGGGGCAAGAAGAACAAGACCCAGGGCAGACACTCAGGGCCCAGGAGGGCTGAGTTGGGGCAGAAGTAAGAAAAGGCTAGAATACTGGGATGCCAGTGGGTGTGGGCCTCCCTGGAACTGGCATCAAGGGGCATGGAAGGGTGCCTCCATGGTCTTACCTCAGTGAAAGGGGCAATGCCAAGAAGCAGATGCCAGGGTAAAGGTGAGGGACAGTCTTGGAGAGAGTGGCTAGGCAAAGGTGGGAGAAGGGAGAGGGAAACAGACAGAGAGAATGATGGAGAAAATCAGAGAGAGAGGTAGAGGTGGTTAGGGGAGACAGCACCCACTCCTGGAGCCAGAGTCAATGCCTTGGCTCCCCTCCCCCACATACTCCCAGGCCCTACTGCCCCCTCTTCAAAGGAACCTGGGCTTCTTTTTCCCACTAGGGCCCCCCAGCCTTGGTGTAGAGGCCCCAGGACCACTCTGCATCCCTGAATCCCTTCAAGTTTCCTCCCTGCCCCCAATTACATAGAAAAGACACCAAGCTAAGGCACGAATACATGCGCGTGAGTGCACGTGCGCTCACACGCACACATGCACACACACGCAGCCTCCTGGGAAGAGATGGGACAATGGGGAAGGGCCAGGGGTGTCCCTTTGTCCCCTGTCTGGCCTTGGCAGCTCAGATCCACACAAAAGGCTTTACAAAGAGCCTCTGGCTCCCAGAGAGGGAAATAAATGGGGGGAGGAGAAGAGGGGGAGAGGGGTAGACCCCGGAGCTGGAACGCCCAGTCAGTGGGTCTGGGAAGCGAGGTGGGGGCTGTTCTCACAGACACAGAGGCTGCTGGAGAGCTCAGAGGAAAGGAGAAGCAGGGGTGGAAGATGGGGCTTATGTTCCCAGGGGGTAAGGAGAAAGGCAGGGCCAGAAGTGGCTTCCTGGAGGAGGCATTCAGACGTGCCAGCCTGCTGAAAGCAACTTAGAGAGAGGTAGTTGGGTCTCCATGCCCGGTCTGAGCAATGGGGCGACAGGACTAAACCAACCTCATTCCCAAAGAGGGTGACTGCCACAGACTGCCCCCTACCTATTCCCCATACTGCCTCATGTCTGACTAGGAGAAGGGTGGGAACCTTCAGAGCTGAAGGCCAGGCCAGGGTTGGGGAGAGGGGTCCCAGAACTGACTAGTCAAGCAAGGCAATGACTTTCTGTTCCCAAGGAACCATGCAGAACAAGAGGAACTACCTCCTCTGCTCCTCTGCGGTGCTGTCGAAATGTGGGGTGGGGTGGGGGGTGCACTGTCCTGTTCAGTGGAAGGAGAACAGGTAAGAGTCCAAGTGCAGTGAGTGAGCCAGGAATCCTAAGACCTGGCTCATGTTCCACTGTGCACTAGAAGTGGTGAGATCGCGGGCAAGCCACTTCCCTGGGCCTCAACCTCCCCATCTGTAAAATAAGGTGACAACGGCTGCCCACATCACATCACACCAGGGCTGTTGTGAGCACCCTGTCTCTTTTTAAGGGCATTTATTGTCATTATTGCTAAGTGACCTCTGACTTGCCTGCCGAGTCAGAGACCTCAAGCCCAGGGCTCTCCCCTATTCTACTCTGACTCTCTGAGAGGGGCTCAGAGGTGAAACTCTGGGCCAAGTCAGCAAGTGAAGGAGTCAACCAGATGACCTCAAAGACCCCTTCCAGGGGAGAAGGACATTGGAGGCCTACTATGTGCAGGGAACTTTAAATACGTTAACCAACTTAATCCTATCACTAACCCTGCAAAGTAGCTGCTATCATTCCCATTTTCCAGATGAGGAAACTGAGGCTCACAAAGTTAGTGCCAGAGCCCAGATTTGTGACAAGATCAGCCCTACCTCTGGGTCCACACTTTTCTACCACAAATCCTCCCTCGTTTTGTTGCCACGGTGCTCATCTTTCCCTACCCCTCACCCCCAATACCTGAACCCCCAATCAGCGGTCTCAGAATGGCCTCCTCTCCACACCTGTCTCCAGGTGACCTTGGGACTCAGGACTCCGGACTGCGCAGGGTGAGAAAAGAGGGATAGGAGGTGCCAACGAGAAAAGTGTGGACAGCTCAAACTGTACCACCTGCCCACTGTGTCCCAGAGCTTGGTAGGTACTGGGAAGCCGGCTCTTCACAACAGCCTGAGAGGTGGGCTCTATTCTCTTCATTTCACAGGTGGGAAAGCTGAGGCTCAGAGACACTAGGTAGTTTGCCCAGGGTAAGCAGCTAGGAAGCAGTAAGCAAGGACTCATCCCACTCACTGCCTGTCCCCACGTCACTGCTCCCTCCACTGTAAGGCTTCCTCCTCTCGCAGCTGAAGCCTTGGGAGGGGCACTGTTGAGTTACACGTGGAGCAGAGCCCAGAGGTCTTGCAGCAGAATATGGGAGACCCACAGAGAACCTCAACCCCTCAATGCTTCCTCCAACACACTCAGCCCGTGCTGCTTCGCTGCAATTCCATTAAGAAACAAGGGACTAAATTAGCCCTGCTTAGCATATTGAGTGGCTGGAGTTCAGGAGGCGGGCTGGGAGGCTCAAACATCTCAGTGCAGTCTGCCTGCCCTGCAGTGGTGGGGAGCCGAAGGGGGCAGTGGAGCGGGACAGTCTGGCCAGACTGGGCCTGGTCCGACCTCCTCCAGATGGCCTCAGCTCAGTGCCCAGAAACTCTTGCTCCTGTTCCAACTTCATTCCCCTAATGGTGTTGCAGCTTGGCATCTGCTCTCTGCACCTCTGCCCCACACTGCAGCCCGCCCCAGAGAACACCCAAGGTTAGTGTCAGGGGTAGCATCAGGCTGCCCACCCTCCCCCTGGGTGAACCTTGAGTCTGGCGGCTCTGTGGGGTGCGGGGAGGAGGAGGAGAGCCGAGACCAGCACAGCGCAGTTTCCTGAGGGCCCTTACCTTGAACCCTCACTAGCCCCGTGCACCTGTGCCTCAGTTTGCCCCTCAGCGCTGAGGCACCCCAAGCAGGAAGAAAAAATGGGGAGGGGAACCGAGAACAGTGTCAAAGGCCAGGTGGAGTCAGCCCTCTGCCCCAGGCAGAACCACATCATTTATCATAACTAGGGCAAAGGATAGGAACTCCACAGCCAGGACCCAGCCTGAAGCCAGAGAGGAGGGAGGAGGCCCCTGGCCAGGCCCACCAGGCCCAGGAGTGGAAGGGAGTGTAACAGCCTAGGGCTCAGGCTGCTGCCTCCTTCCAGATTCTTGGGTCACGGCTATCCCACGCCTCAATCCCCCTCAGGCCCCCCAAATGGAAGGCCCTGTCCTCCATGTCCCAAGGCCCTATGGCAGCCACAGGAATGCACCTTGAGGACCTCCTGCTGCAGAGAGCAGGACCGACCAAGACCCCAGCTTTCAAAGTAACTATTTTGCTTGTTGGGGCCATGCCTTCCAGGGCTGCTTCACTGCCATTGGCAAAATGCAGAGGTAACTCTAAGACAAACCCAGTCCTAGGAGACATGACACTTGTCGGCCAACTCTGGCTCATGGGTTCCCTTCGCCAGACTCTCCTTAGAATGCACTGAGGTCTAGGTTACGTCTGTCCCACCCACGTTTCCTCCGTCTCCCTTCCAGTCAGGGTCAGACTTACCGGTGTAAAGCGGTCTAAAGGCTCTCGCAGCCTCCCCTGCCTGCTTCCTTCCACGCAGGCATTTCCCCTAATAAAATCTTTACACGTTTAATCCCATCTTGTTTCTCAGAGGCCTCAGACAAATACAATCACCCAATAACCATAACAACGGCAACAACAGCTACCCTTTTATTAGATGCTATCAATACGCCCCACACTGTTCCAAGTACTTTTAAGGGCAGCAGAGGATACCAAGGTACAGAGAGGTTACATAATATGTTCAGCTTTGCACAGCCCTGAAGTGGCAAAGCCTGAATTGAACTTAGTTTAATTCCAAAGGCCACTGATATAACCACTGCTCCATACTGCTATAACAGCTCCTCCATAGGAGAGCTGCCATCCATCCCTGCCTCCTCCCTTTCGGGGGAAGAAAAAGGATGGCAAGAGGACTTGAAACTCCTGAGGAGTGGGCAAGAGAGACTCACACTTAAAAAAAGAAAAAAGAAAAAACAGAGAGGGAACATGAGAGAGATTTAAAGAGAGAAAGAAGGCGGAAATGAGACAGAGGAACCTCTGAGAGCCAGCTCTGTCCCCCAAAGAATCCTGATCTTACAAGCAGAAGCGTCTCCCCTCCCCAGGGCAGGGAAGGGCTGAGCTATTGGACCAAAGGAAGCAGAAGGAGGAGAATGTGGCCCTAGAGCACTTTCCAACCCCACCCACTTCTTGCGTCCTTGGCCAACCACCCCACGATTTGCCCCCTCAGGCATGTGACTAGGGTGTGCCAGAGGTGCCAGCCAAGGAGCTCTACAGCCAGGCTCCTCACAGCACCAGGTCCCAAGAATCTCAGTCCCTACCCACCCCCTACATTCCCCATCCTCCAACCCTTCCAGGGCAAGGCCAGCAGACCTAGCCCTGGTCTCAGGGTCTCAACAAAGCCAGGCCTGTCCCCTGCCCAATCTCCATGGGAGTGACGTCTGGGCTGAGCAGCAGGTGAAAGTGAGCCAAAGGGACATGGCAGAGAGCCAGCCGCACCTCCTCCAGGTGAGCTCTCGGCTTAACTCCTGGCCTGCCAAGCCTGAGTTCTTGGGGCTGTTGTTTAGGGATGAAGGTGTTGGTGGAGGTGAAGTCAGGGACGAGGAAGGGGAACCAGCTTCCAGGGGGAACCCTTACACACACACACACACACACACACACACACACTCACACATTTGGTCCAGACACATGGGAAAGACCCATCTGCTAGCTCCAGTCACCCCATACCCACCCGTCATCCATCCTCCACCATGCGCCAGGGATAGCTTCAAATGCAGACTTTCCCTGCTGACTGACCCTCCCAGGGGCTCTCTATGGCCCAAATAAGTCCGAAGGCCAAACTCTTTAGCCCAGCATTCAAGGCCCTCCTCATGCTAACCCACCTTTTTTCCCTTCCTCCCTGTACTCCAGCTCCCTGAGGGCACCACGCTTTCACACCCCTGGGCCTGACTAAAATAGCCTTGCCTCGCCTCAGGGTCAGTGAACTCCTACTCACCTTGTAGGACCCAGTTCAAAATGTCACCTCCTCAAAGAGGGCTTTCCAGATTGTCCCAAGCAGAGCAGGCCACTCCCTGCTCCAGAGCCAGGTAACAGCTTGTACAGGCCTCCCTGCACATTGTCTCAGGCTGGCGTGTTTGGATGCCACAACAGAGGATGAGGACTCACTGGGAAAAGCCAAGAGTGTGTGCATGGTACTTGGCAGAGGGTGGGTAGGAGAGAGGAAAGGTGATGGATACAAGGATGAAGGGTGGATAAGCAAAAGATAAGATGGGGGGTGGATGGAGGAACGGGTGAGTGGAAAGGCAGATGAGCTGAGAAGAAAGCGGACAAATGAGAACTGAGAAGCTTGTTCTGGGTGCAGAGCCAACATGTCACATAGGACATCTGGGCCCCTTTGCCAGAAGGCTCTGAGGGTCTACCTGGCCATTCTTGATGACCATGGTTTCAGCTGTGGCAGGAGGAGTAGGATGAAATGGGGTTTGATGGGGACACCCAGAAGTTCCTGAAAAGGAGCTTCTGACAGGAATGCTAAGAGGAGCTGAGCAGAGGCAAAAATTTGTGCCGAGGCCAGAAGACAACCCCCACCGGCCTCCTTGTGACTGCTGCCCACTGCCAGCCCCAGCTGATTCCCAGGGTCTTATCTCCCTTCCCACGCTCTTCAAACCTCAAAAAGACCTTCTGTCGAACATTCTTACCAACCCTGCAGACATTCCTATTTGACCTCCAACCATGCCTGAGCTTGACCCAGGTAGTCTCATCCTAGCTCCCATCCCCACATCTGTGCCTGCCCCCCAATGGGTACCCAGAGCAGCTCAGGCCCTAGGTGGACTTCCAAGGTCAAGAGATCATCCTCATCTTATGTCTGGCCTCCACCTGGGTCCTCCCTCCTTGTCTCAGGTCTCTAACTGCCCCGCTGTCACCATCATCCATCCATCCCTTAGGCAACCCTGAGTGGGCATCTATACGCTGCTAAGTGTGGCCCTGACCTGAAAACCCTGGCTCACAGACATACTGGGGAGACAGACTTGTGAACAGAAATCACCAGAAACATCCCAATGCTCTCTTATCCTTGGCCAGAAAGGAAGGCTAAAGCTAAGACGACTCTACCCTCTCTCCCTGGAGTAGGTTGGAGACCCAGCTTTACGCTCTGGACTCTAGGGCTACTTGGGTTTCTACGGGGAAGGGAGTCAACTTAAGGATCAGAGCTGGGACAGTCAGCAAGGGAACCTTGAACCTCAGTGTCACCTGAGTTCCCTTTGCTCCCTACCACTCGGCTTCTCTGCGGACGGTGGCCTCTGCTTCCCACTCGCAGGTTGCTGCCCCTCCACGGGCTACTTTAGCTTGTCTGCCCTTGGCATCATACTCTGTCCTGGCACCAGGGGCCTTTGGCGAGTTCATACATCAAACGAGAAGGCAGTGGCTAGCTTCCTGCCCTTCAGGAAAGAGGGAAGGACCAGAAGGCATGACTATATTCCCAGCTTCACACCCTCCTGACCCAGCAGGAACCCAGGCCCACTCCCAGAGAGTGGGTAGGACTGAGAGAGGTGGTCAGCTGACCCTCGTCCAACCTTACTCCAACTCGACCTCTAGAGCTTCTTCCTCCTTCCCCTCTTACACTTGAGCCACACATTGGTTCCAGGGGAAGGTGCACAAAATGGGAAAATAACTACAAAAGGATATATTAGGATGTTAGAGATTCTTTTCCCTTTCCCCAGGGTATCTCTCACCACCCCCACTCCCAACCCCTTACCAAGATACCTGAAGCACTCTCTGAAGAGAATGCCTCACTCTCGAGATGCTTGGGCCTTCAAGAGACACCCATCAAAATAAGGCGACTGCTGCCCACCACAGACACGCACTGTTCATAGCAGCACTATTTACAACAGCCACCGGAAAGACCCTAAATGCCTGCCAGTGATAAAATTGATAAATAAATTGTGTATCGTCACATGGGGGACCACAATTCAGCAATGAGAAGGAAACTCTACAACCACATGTAAGGATATGGATGAAATTCACAACCACAGTGCTGAGCAAAAGAAGTCAGGCACAAATAACACATACAACGCGCCCCATCTATAGAGTTCTACGTAACAGGCAAATCCGTGCTGGTAGGCGCTGGGATAATGAATAACCCTCAGAGGGGAGTGAGTGACTGAAAGGGGACAAGGGGAGGATTTCCAGGTGCAGGCCTGTCTCCATTTCTCGCCCAAGTGCTGGGCACATGAGTACGTGGATGTGTTCAGTTTGTGCACTTGCCTATATGTGTTAAATACCTCACTGAACTCGAAAGGAAGGATGCCTGATGAAGCCTTATCAGCTAACATCTTTGTAAGGTGAAGGTCACTTTCGCTTTTCCCTCCCACTCCTTCTCCCCCCACCTCCAAGTCCTGTCCCTTCTCCCTCTGAATCAGTCTTGGCCTCACTGAGGCCTCCCTAAGAGCCCACCGCCTCTCTAACCCAAACACCACCATCTCTCACTCAGATGACTGACCACCCTCCCTCCCCCAGTCTCCTTGCTTTGCCTCTCACCCCCTCCAATCCATACACATACCACATGGATGTCATGGCTCATAGGGAGCCAGGAGCAGAGAAAGCCTTTGTGAAATTCTCTAGGAGCTCCCGATTCTTCTCCACCTCAAGACCTTCAGGTGTGCTCTTCCCACCACCCAGAATGTGGCCCTCACTGATTTCTACTTGCATTTCGGCTCCTTGCTTAAACACCACTTCCTCCATCTCTCAATCTGAATTCCATCCCTCCGTTATCTCCCATAACATCCTTTACTTCTCCTCCATAGCACTGCCCAACAGTGCCTTTATTTGTGGAATCACTCGCTTGCACTGTGCTCTGTTTCTCCCATAAGAGTGTCACCCCTTCCAAAGGCAAGAACAGGGGCTGTCTGCTCTCCTGCTCTGTCCCCCGCTCCTAGCTCAGACTGGGTTAGAGCAGGTGCTCAAAGAATGCTTGTCGACAAAGGGACCTGTGACATCGACAAAAAGACTAGATCTTAATTGTTCCCACCACACACACGCTAAAAAAGATAACGTGGCATCATAAAAGTGTTCGCTAGCACGACCATAGCAAACATATTGCGATATACAAATGTATCAAATCCACATGTTGTACTCCTTAAACTTACACGGTGTCAATTTTATCTCAGTGAAAATAAAAATTTAAAAATGCATAAACTTACAATGCAATAAATTCTATTTAAAACTGAGGTAATAAATACCTGAAAAGTCAAAAAAAAAATATGCTTGTTAAATAAATGAAGGCTCAGGCTCACAGGCCACCTTTGGGGAAGGGAAAAGTTGCCACTGGGAATGGAACCCCTGCACGTCTGGGGTCAGGACACCTGGGTTGTGGTCCTGGCTCTGCCATGCACTTGCTGTGTGGCCTTAGGCCAGTCCTTTTCCTTCTCTGGGCCTCAGTGTGTTCAATAGCAACATGCGGGGATTGGAGGGACAAGACCATGGGTGGGCTCGAGGGGTTATGCGGCATTATGTGTGTTTGCATGGCGGCTGTGTGTGTGTGTGTGCTTGCCCATGCACATTTCCCTAGCAAAAGCAACCACAGCTTTCATCAGGTTCTTCTCAAAGGGACCTGTGACATCACAAGGTTCAGACCCGCTAACCAAGACCCTTTTCAGCTCTGAGGGTCTATGATTAAAATAACTAGATAGAGAGAAAGAGGAAGCAATTCAACCACAGCGGAGGGCATTAGATTGAAGCTCAGAACTCCCATAAGAGTGTAGGACCCCACAACAGGCATGCAGGGAAGGCTGCAGGACCTGGCCTCCTGGGCATCTCCTAAATTCAACAGGGCTCTGGACTATTGGGCAGAGGCCAGATCATCTGACCCCAGGGACTGGTTTTCAGAGAGAGGAGGCAAAAGCAGCCTGGAGTCTCCTCCTCTCTGTTCCCGCCACCACCCAACAAGCACCCACTTGTCTTGGGATATGGCAGAGAGTGAGGAGGCGAGGCTGGCACCTGGAGATGCCCTCCAGGCCCCTTGGCGCCCAGGTCAGAGAAGGTTTGGCGGGAATGCTCAGGAGAGGTGCCAAGCCCCACCTTCCCTTCTCCCGAGTCTGGCAGGCTGGCATGTGGGGCCAAAGGACAGCTCAGCACGTATGGCAATAATGGGACCCTGAGGAGGCCACCTGAGGGGTGTGGGGTCACACCTCCAGGCTCCGATAATCCAGGGCTGGGGTTCAGAGGCTTGGGAGCCAAGGTGGGCAGCCCTCCTCAGAGCAAGAAGAAGAGCAGGCCAGGGAAGGAGAGAGGTGTGGGCAACAGGGCCTGAGGGGACCTAGCAAGCCTCCAGAGAGAGGAGGGCAGTGTGGTCTGTGCGGAGGACAGTCTGCTTTAGGGGGCGAGTAGGGGAAGAATACGGAGGGAAGAGGGCAATATGGCCAAGCAGGGAGGGGGGCCCCCAGAGGAGAGAGAAGAGAGAGGCTACGGGCAGGGACAAGAGATGTGAGCACAACGTGTGACCCAAGAAGAGGAGCTTGGCCTGTGGAATGGGGGATGGCAGCGTAGGGGGAGGAGGGGAATGGCCTGTGGCAGGAACGGTGGCATGTCGATGGCGGGACTGTCAGTGGGAGTGCCCTGGCTGGGAGCCCAGACGCCTGAGTAGCTTCTAAGCCCTGAATTCTGAGGGGGGCTGAGAGCCCAAGAGATGTTTATTCACCACAAGAACTTGGTAAAACATCTCTAGTAAGATGATAGACAGCCTGGCTACTCTTTCCTGGGTCACTGAAGTCTCCTGAGAGATGCAATATAAATGGGGGATGGGGGAGGTAGCTGGAGAGAGAGAGCAACCAGCAACAGCACCCCTCGCTGGAGCCAGAGGTAGGGGGCAGTGGGCATGGGCTACAGTTGGGACCGAGAATGTCATCCTGCAGATAAAGGAGGGAGTGAGTCATGGGAGACTGCCAGGCTCTCTCAAGAGGCCACTCAGAAACCAGCTCATCCGAATGCAGACAGACACTCGTCCCCATCCCTGTCCCGATGGCTGTCACACACCCACACACACACTCCCCCCTCCTTCTCCCTTCTCCTGGATCACCCACCTCCAGTGCCCTGTCTGTCTCAGCCAACTGCCTGTCCCTCAGGTGGCCCACCTGGCACCTACCCCACAGTGGGCTATGTGGGGAGTGAGAAGGCAGGGAGACAGGGAATCAAGGAGACCCATCAGAGAAAGTAGTCAAGAAGGGTGTGAGATTGAGACAGACAAGGGAGGAGGACTGTTACCTCCCACCCCCCTGAAACCGTCTAGGACAGAGGATGTTCATGAGGCTCTGAGGCAGAAGAGTAGCCTGGATGACCTCCGGAGGGGCCCTGCAGTCCGGGGGTTCTGCCACATGACCTTTCCCCTCTGGACCCTCTGCCCCTTTGCCGAGACAAAGAAGCAGCAATCTGAGAGGACCAGCCAATACCCACAGGCCTCACCCTACCCCCAGGCCCTAAGCTAGGCTCAGGTCTTCCTCAGAATCACACCTGGGCCACCAGCCACTGCAAGGGCCAGGCAACAGCTATGCCCCCACACTTGTTCCTCACCATGGTCTGTCACCATGGTGATGCCCTGGGCTAGAGCTTAGGAAGGACAGAGAGTTTCATAGCCCTATGCCTGGCACTGTGGACAATACCCATGAATATGCCTTAATTCATGTCCTGAGGGACATCCAGTCAAGTGGAGCAGAGGGGTCACTTCAGGCACACACATGTGCACACACACTCACATATTTGTCTTCGCTGGCTGCCCCAGTGAAGGGGGAGAAGGGGGCTGGGATATGGTTGCAGGTACATTTTGAGTCGCCCAAACTCTGTGTGCCCAGGTAGAGTGACACAAGACCCCAGCATAATCCAAACCCTGCAAACCCTGCAAAACAAATCTTACGAGGCTGCAGCTTTCATAGCTGCCAAACAGGGAAATCGGCTGGGATTATGCTGGGACCTTAGAGCAAGGTTATCCAGTCCTTAGTGACTCCGAATATCTCACGTTCCTCCTCCTGGAAGAAATCCAGTGCCCACACCTGTACCAGGCCTGGTGCTTCCTGGACAGACACCTCCACCAGCGTAAACACCAGCCTCCCAGCACCAGCCTGTCATCACCCCTCTGGGTCCATTGCCCACTTGCAAGGATCTAAGACTTACCCAGAACAGAGGGTGCAGGAGTGAGGGTTCAGCTGCTCCCACCATCCTCAGGTCCGTCCTTGCTCTTGTGGGGTCCTCCCTGCCTCAGAATGCCCCCTCCCTCCTGGCTCCAGAGGGCGAGTCAGGGAACACAGTCAGTCACAGCTCCCGGGAGGGACAGACAGTGAGTCCTGGACCAGCTCAGGGGAAATGAACACTTTCAGGGTCTTTCCCCCGCTCTCCCAGCCCTGCCCTCTTGGGTGGCTCCTAAACCTCACCTGAACCACTCAGCCTTTAAAGGGCCGGGATCTACTACATCACTCTCCTCCCTGCTCGGGCCCAAGAGACGCAGGTGCGACCTCAGCCTCCCTGCGTGCCTTCAGCTGGGCCTGATCCAGCGCGCACCCCTGGGGTTAGCCGGCCCTCGCTGCCCCCCCCCCCGACGGGCACTTTCCTGGCGTGGCTCCTTACCTGCCTCAGGTGGACCGGCTTTGCCGCAACCCCCTCCCCGCGCCCACCCCGCAGCGCCCTACCTGAAGCAGGAGCCGCCCGCTCTCGGCGCGGGCCGCAGCCGCGGGCTCCCAGCGCCGGGCCCGCGCCGGGGCCGGGGGAGTCCCCGGGGGCCGGGGCGGGCCGGGGGGCCCGGCCTCCAGCGCCTCGCAGCACACCAGGCTCACGGTGCAGCCCATGCGGCCGGGCGCCCGCCAGCCGGGGCCGCGGGCGGGGGAAGCGGATGCCCCGGAGTGGCCCGCCCCCCGGCCCGGGGCGCCTCCGCCGTCTGGAGGGGCTGGCGACACCCCCAGCGCGTCCCCTCGCGAAGCCTCCTCCCGCCGCACGGCCAGGAAGTGGGGGGAGTGCGGGGCCCGGCACGGGGCGGCGACACGGGAGCCCTACGCAGCCAGTGACAGAGGGAGACCTGGGGGCCGGGGGCGGGGGGCGGGGGGGGAGCGACAGCAGGGTCCCCGGCGCGGGGGACCGCGGACCCGCGGGGTCCGAAAGCGCGAGAAAGAAGGAGAGGCAGGGAGCCGAGGAGAGGAGATAGCGAGGGAGAGGCGGGGAGGCGGGACACGCAGGACAGAGACGGGGAGGCACCTCCGCACGGGGCAGGCCAGTCCCGGGGGGGACACGGGCCGGGGTCACGCCGGCGGGCGGAGCCGGGTCCCCACGCGCCGCCCGTTCTCCCAGGTGCCTGATGCTTTGTTCTCTGCCCCCACGTAGTAGTCCCTGGGGCCCCCCAGCCTAGGACAACGAGGACCGGGCAGGGGACAGGCCCCAGCCCCACGGGGGCAGGGCGCGGCCGGGGCGGGAGGGCCACAGCCCGCCTGGGCGACGCGCCTGGCCCGTGCCTGGAGGCGGGTCTCCCCCAGCGGTCACTTCCCGCCTTCTGCGGGGGGAGGAACAGGGCTGAGAGGATGGCACCTGTGACCAGCACTCGCGGAGACCCCCTCAGAAGACTGAAGCGGGGGGGAGGAGGGAGACACGTGGTGGGACCCCCGTCGTCTCCTCCCCACCTGTGTCACTCTCCGACCGAGTGACTTTGAAAACCGGCGGAACAGCAGATGGGCGGCATCCCTGCCTCTGTGTGCCACCTGGTGACGACGGCGGAGAAAGACAGGAGCCAGGGGCGGCTGTGAGAAGGGAAGGGAACGCACGGCGGCGATTGCCACAGTCACCTACCTCCGCCCCGCCCCGCCCGGCCCTGCCCACCTCCCCACACCCACATCCCCTCCCCACCCCCCATGCCCCTGAGTCTGTGTTTGGCAAACAAGTGAACCTACCCCACTTCATCCATTTTTCCCCTGTGCTGCCACCCCTCCCCTACAGTCTTCTGCTCTTCCCACTCTGAGCAGGGTCCCCCCCACCCCACCCCTCCGCCACCTCCCTCGGGAGCTGATCTGGGCCTGAGTCACCTCCCAGGCAGCAAACTCTGGGAAGGTCGTTCAGGGCCCATAGCCACAAGTGGTGGGCTCAGGCTGCAGCGCCCTCTCTCCATGCCCAAACCAGCCAGGCCTTTCCAGGTGAGTAGAGGGAGACCCCTGGGTCTGGGGGAGGCTGGAGAAGGGAAATGATGCCAGGAGCAAGGGGCCAAGGAACCCGTATGGATACGAGGGACAGGAGGAGCTGCACATAGGTGTTCATAGGTTTCATAGACAGTCTGGGCTAAAAGGGACATCTTAGACCCTACATCTAAACTCTTCGTCTATAGACGAGGAAACTGAGGCCCAAGAAAAGTGAGAGATGTGCCCAAGGTCACACAGTGAGTTATAGGGCCAGAATGGAGACCCAGAGACTCCTTGACCCCAATCCACTGAATGCCACACCCCACCCACCCTCCCTCACTTACTCTCATTTCCCACTCCTGCCCCCTCCACCTACCCACTCCCAAAACCCTACAGCCACAGCCTAGGAGCCAGAACACCTGGATTTCCCACTCCATGCCTGGTCCTTACTCCAGGATCTCAGAAGAAGCCCACTGGCTCTCAGGGCCCACAGGATTCCTCGCTGAGCCCCAGGACCCATTGTGAGAAGAACAAACTAAGGTTCAACCACCTGAGGGTGGCAGGAATAAAGCCAGGTGCCCTGCTGCCCACACATACCAGCATCCAGGCTCAGCCCCAGCTCTAGGGCCTTGCCCTACTTCTGCCTCCCTCTCCTCGAAGAACACACATTTTCCACTCAGCTGGGGCCCAGGAAAAGATGAGAATGTGTGTCTCAAGGGTGATGACTGCTTTGGCAAGGCTCCCCATGGGGAAGAGGGTGACGTTCCATCAGCCCAGCATCCACAGGGCACGAGTGACAACGGGGCCAGTCACAGCAAGTCAGGGCCGAGAGCACAGGCCCCATATGGGTGCACAGACCTGAGTTCAAATTCCAGTTTCACAACGTAGAGCTTTGTGACGTTGGAGAAAAGACTTACCCTCTCCAAGCCCCCTTTTCATCTTGTGGAAAATGGAGTTAATAATCCCCAGAGGTTGTTGTGGAGACTGAATGAGGCAAAGATGCCAGACCCCCCGAAACTGCTCCGTGAATGGAGGCCACACCATCATCTTTCCGCAGCGGCCTATGAGAAAGAGCTGGGATTGTACCAGCTGTGTCACTGTGACCCTAAAAATGCTACATCCTTTCTCTAGGCTTTGATTCTTCCTTTGTGTATAAAGAAAATTGGGCAACTGAACCCAAAGGCTCCTTCCTGGGTTGGCCATCCAGAGCCACAAGGAATAACGTCATTTTCCAATACTCATGGCAGACGAGGGGATTGCCCTCAAGGTCACCAGGGACCTGAAAGGTGAGTATGTCCTGAGAGATTTTCTGGAACTGAACTGAAGGAGAAGTGAGAAGTCTTGGGAGCCTCTCCCTCAGAGCGCTCACTCCCTGATGTCTGATGTCCGCCATCTCCCCCACAGCTGCCGTCTCTGCCATCGTCCAGGGCTACAGGGGTGGACAGTCAGTGACAGATGCCAGTGCTGAGCTGCACAGACTCTGTGGCTGCCTGGAGCTGCTGCTGCAGGTGGGGCCCTCCCCTCCCCTCTGCTTCCTCGCCCGCCCCCTTACCTCTCTCCAGGCCCAGAAAACCAGGAGGGCTTTCTCAGATCCTGAGGAAAGAGCCACAGTTTCCCTTTGCCACCAAGCACTGCCTGTCCTTCTTAGACAGCAAGTCCTTCCTGACATCTAACCTCCCTCCTGGAGGCTGTCACTGTAGCCTGGGAGGTGAGATAGGGCAAGGCTGAGACAGGGCAGGGTGGGGCTGCTCTGAAGACTAAAGTTTCAGAGGCACAGATGTCCCAGGGAGCTGGCCCTCCCTGATGCTGGTTAGAGCCCTGATCATAAGCCTTCACATGCCCACCTGATTTAACTCTCATTCTAACCCCCTGAGGTGTTTGATAACCTGTCCACCTCCCCCCACACACACACACATACCCTTCCAACTTCCCTGTGTGTGTACGTGTGCACGTGTATGTGAGAGAGAGGTTTGCGTGTGTGGTATGTGTATACAGTGTGCACGTGTGAGTCTCCTGGCAGTGCACCCTCCACCTGCTGCCCCCTAGTCCCACTGGTCCCTGTGATCTTCTAAAGCATATCAAGACACACATCCACCTCAGGGCCTTTGCACTGCTATTCTTTCCTCCTGGAATACTCTTTTTCCCAGAAATTTGGATGGTAGACTTTCTCGTTTCCTTCAGATCTGGACTTGAATCGTACCTCCTCAGTGAGGCTTTCTCTAACCACCTTCACCTAAATTTCTAACACACACATACGCACCACACATACACATTATAAACTCACATCCACCACACACACACATCACACATACACACGTGGGTGTGCACAACACACTTTTAGTCCCCTTCCCTACTTTGCTTCTCTTCTTAGCAGTCAGCTCTATGTAGCACAGTACATGTCTTACTTACTCAGTTTGTCCATTGTCTGTCTCCCCTACCAAGGTGTAAGCCCACCAGTTCTGTTCGTTCATTACTATATTCCTGTGACTTAGAAAAGGGCCTGGCTCATAGTAAGTGCTCATTAAGTACTTCTGGAATTAAAGGCTCAGAAAAGTCAAGCAGCTTGCTCCTGGTCACAGAGCCAGCACCCAAAGCCAGGTCTGCCTGCGTGAGCCCTTCAGCCTTGGCATGTGGGAATGCAGGGTGGGTCTCGGAAGGAGCACTCCTACACATCCTTTCCCTCTTCTTGTTCCCAGTTTGACCAGAAAGAGCAGAAGAGCTTCCTGGGACCTCGGAAGGATTATTGGGATTTCCTCTGCTCTGCCCTGTGGCAGCAGCGAGGAAACACGGAGTCAGCCCGCTTCGTTCTCTCGCAGAACAAGGTACCCAGGGCCAGGTGGCAGGCGGGCTGGCCTCAGCACGATGGGGCCCTGCCACCAGGCCCTTGACAGGGATGGCTCAGGGGCTGGGGGACAGAGGCCTTCCCAAGGCCCCTTTCTCACCTATTCCAGCTCCACTGACCACAGGCCCTCTCACCTGGTCCTCATCTTTCATTAGCCCTCAGCACCCCTCCAGCTGCCCCTTTCCTCCCGTAGCCTCAAGTCCCTTTCTCATCAACCACCTGTTCCCATCTTCTCTCTCCCTCGGCTGGCTGAGTTGTCTCTGTCCTGATGACACCCCTCACCTTGCCCCCTGGGCACTTTGCAGCTGAAGACCCCTCTGGGAAAAGGTCGCGCCTTCATCCGCTTCTGCCTAGCCCACGGGCAGCTGGCTGAGTCCCTGCAGCTCTGCCTCCTGAACCCTGAGCTCACCAGGTAGGGCATCTGGGACATGCTTCTACTCATACATCTGAGCCCACCGTCCCTCCTTTGTGAAAGACCCCCTTTTACTCCCAGAAGGAGGGTTTACTGTCAAGGACTACCAAAATGAAAGTCAAGGAAGAAAGGGCAGAAGGGATGGTAGAACCCCAGGACTGGTAGCATTAAGGTATTTAGGCCTCCTGCTCCCCAAGGACTACCACCCTCCCTGGGGAGCCATCATATTATGGTGCTCAGTGGATCCTCTGAGGTCAGGGGTGGCAACGACACCAGGGCCAAAGGCAAAGGTGCTGATCGCTGTTCACACAGGGAATGGTATGGCCCACGGAGCCCTCTGATGTGCCCCAAACTCCAGGAAGACATCCTGGACTCTCTCTATGCTCTCAATGGGGTGACTTTCAACTTGGATCTGCAGAGGCCAGACCTGGATGGAGCCTGGCCCATGTTCTCAGAGTAAGTGGGTGTAGCTTGAAGGGAAGTCTCTTTACGCACCTACGGCCAGTGCCAACCATCCCATCAAACATCCTGAGCTAGCCCCGAGCTCTCAGCTTCCAGCCCATCTATTTCTCCCTCCTTCCTTGCTCTGTGAGCCCCTGAATAATCTCATGATGTCCCACAATGCTGCATAGAATACACACTCACTAATAAGCTGTTGGGTGTCTGAGGTTGAGGGTTTGAAGAATGAGTGAATGGTGGGATGTTGGGATGGAATGGAAGGTGAGATGGATAGATGGATGGATGGATGAATGGATGGATGGATGGATGGATGGATGGATGGATGGATGGATGGATGGAGAGGAGATGCCTGCGTGAAGGTGGGAGGGTGGGAATGGAGGGAAGGTGGTGGGATAAATGGGAAGACGGGAGATCCTGCATGTGAGGACCAAGCCACTGCTGGGGAGTGGCCCAAGGACCCCTTGCCTCTTTTACTTTCAGGTCCTGCTGCTCCAATTCCAGCTGGACCCGAAGAAGAAGACCCAGAAAGTCCAAAGATTCTTCAAAGGAGGTGCTTCTGCCTGACCTTCACTCTGAGTCATCTCTTGTCTATCTCTGCTGGGACCCCCAGGTTGAGCAGTAACTGAATCTTAACCCAACTAGGTAGACAGAGAGGCCAACACGGGGACCTGGGGACTGGGGATCCACAGAAGTAAAGGCTCGTATTCCTAGGATGGTGGGGATAATGGGAAGAAAAAGGGACCACTGACACCATCTGTAGGAGCCAGTGGGGCCCAGAAGAAGAAGAAGTGCTGGGGAGGGCAACCAAAGGCTTGTAGGAAACAGACCAGGGAAACAACGTCTGCTGGACAATTGCAAATGTCTCAGTTCAGTTCAGGGAATGACTGAAGAGCAAGATCGCCTGGTTCAAATCTCAGCTCCAGCCCTTACTAGCCATGGTCCTCGGGCCAGCTACTTGTCGTGCCTCACGGGGAGATTGTGAGGATGTACTGACACACATGTAGCACGGAGCAAGGCTCCTGCCACGAGCTCTCTAAGTGGTAGCTTGCAGGTAGCATTATTCCAGGAGCTTACTGTGTACCCCCACCAGCTTCTAGGCATAAGGTGCAGATACTACGAAGACTCAGTCTGTGACCTGAAAGTCCAGATCTGTTCAGGGAGACAGATCCTAAAGGAACACTTTGCAACATGACATGTGACGTGTAGTGATGCAGACATGCACAGGAGAAAAGGCTCCTTGGCAGAGGCAGCTTCTTAGCTGGCTATCGGTCCATCTAACCTTTCACCACAATCCTACAGGGCTGGTATGATTATTTCCATTTTGCAGATGAGAAGACACCAAAAAGTCAGCTCCTGTTCCCTAAACTTAACTTTTATTTTCTGCATGGAAACCAGATCCGTGCAGAAGGTAGATGTGAAAAGAGGGGGAAGGATGTGAGCTAGGAGTGAGGGAGGAAAGGGCATTGAGAAGCACTGCTGCTCCCTGACCGGGTCAAAGCTGGGGCCCCAGATCTGACCACCTGGGGTTTTAACACTCAGATTTCTGGGTCCTCCTCCCATGTCAGTGGGAGAGCCCAGGAATCCATATATTTAACAAGCCCATTGCATTAGGGATCTGGCCTATCCCATGCACCAGGTTGGTGAATTGATACTGAGAGAGAATATAATGGGTTTGGGGACCTCTCTGCAGATCTCAGCTCTGGATGGAGACTCCAAAGGAATCCAGCCAGAGGAGCCACACACCAGCCAAGCCAGCAGTCCACGAGATGCACCAGGGGAAGACCGGTTGGCTGGACTCCCCAGGCCTCAGCAACACAAGCATCTTTCTCCGTTTTTGGAAGAGAAGAGAGAAGATCCCAGGAGCCTCAAAGCCCCGCAGAGCATGTGGGAACCAGAGGAGGAAGAGCTGCAGCAAGACCAGGAGATGGGAGCCCCAAGGATGGGGACCCGCCTAGAGAACTCAGCACCCTATGCCCAGGGGCAGGGAGAGGGGGCTGAGAGGGTGCTGAAGGAGATGATAGGGATAGCGAGTGAGGGCGGAGGCCTTCTGCTGAGTGCAGAAGGTCAGAGCACAACAGCAGGGACTCATGAAGGGGGTGCAGAGTGGGGTCATGTCCAGAGGCTGCTGGTTTCCGGCCCCAGAGGGGTGATAGAGGATGCAATGTCAGGGAGCAAGCAGGGGTGGGAGGTGCCTAATATTCTGGGGGAACCCCGGGTCCTCCAGAGCCAAGGAACAAAGGAAGGTTTCACCACAGAGAAGCCACAACAGCAAACAGGAGTGACCAGTGTGACAAGGAGAGAGGAGCAAGCAGCAGAGGTGGCCTTACAAGATGTGGTCAAGGTGAGAGCAGCTGAGCTCTGTGCCTGTTCTCTCCTCTAAACTGACCCACGGACAGGGAGGGGTCTTCGATGGTAATCTGGAGGCCACTCCAGCCACACACCCACTTTTATTGGCCCACACAAGGTTATCACTATTTGAGGATGCCTTTTGAATGCCGTACATGCTTCGTTTTGTCACAGTCTCCACCTCTTTCTGTTTTCTCACAATAGGCCCACTTTATCCATCCATACCACCTGCCTAGCCCATGTAGGCTTTTGAGTTTGAGATCCCTTCCCAACAGTTCCTCAGGGAAGTCTCTTGTTCTCAGATTCCATAGCCCTCATTACTGGCAGGTTTCTCGCCAATATCTAAGTTCTCCTGTTGCAGATGCTTCTCTCGGAGGTCACCTAGGATTGTTCTTAAGCCTTCTTCAGCCTCCTCCCTAACCAGAATCTTCATATCCTTGAGCTTTGTAACTTCCATCCTTCAATGAAGGAAGAAATAGTGGCACCAGACTCACCCAGGGGCAGAGCCAGGCATCACACATCCCAGAGCTGTCCCCAGTCCTGCCCCTCACCTTATAGCTGTCTCGCATGGCCTAAGGTCTCATGGGAATGTTTGTTTGTCAGGTCAGTCCCTGGGCTGGGGTCTCTGTCCTCCTTCTCCAGCTTCCCTTTCCCTTCCTTCTTTTCTCTCTCCCCCCAGAGTCTCAGACACAACCTCCAGAAGACCAAGGAGCAGGCCCAGCACCAGGAGCAGCTGCTGAAAGAGCAGGAGGGGGAGCTGAAGGTGCTGCAGGAGCAGCTCAGCAGGTAACCTCGGCAACCACCTGCACACAAGGGCATGAAAGGTAGGCTGGAGGGACAGCAGGTGCTTCCTAGCTCCTGCTTGCATTCACAGCCACACAGCAAGTGCCTCCTGAGCACCTCCTGTGCACCAGGCCTTGTGCAGAGCACAACTTTGGGATGATGAAGCCTGCAGGCCTTTGTCCCTGCTTTCAAGGGCTCCCACCTTCCACTCTCCTCCTTTCCCTCTCTCTTCCCAGCTCCCTCATTCACTGACCTCCCTGAGTAGACCCTAAGAGAGATCTACACCTCCTGTCCCTCCATTCCCACCCATATTCATCTTTGCCCGTTCTGCTACCTCTTCTGATCTGCTCCTCTCTCTTTGCAATCCACTCCGCCTGCCTGCCCCACCACACTCCTGCACCCTTGTCGTTCAGTCTGTCTCTCATTTTCCTGTTCCCAGTTGCACAATCTCTCTTTCATCCTCTTAGTAATCAGAATCAGAATCATAACTATCACTTACTGGGCATATACTATGTCCCTGGCGCTGTCCTGGGTGCTTCCTCATAATAGCCTTATGAGATAGGTTCTCTAAGAACCCCCATTTTATAAATGAGGAAACTAAGGCTCAAAGATGCTCCACAATTCACCCCACATCTCAGTAGAAGGGCTGAGATCCAGACCCTGGCAGCTGACTCCAGAATCAGCGGGCCTAAACGCTACCTCCAGCCAGTATTTTGAGTGCCTGTATTTCAGTCTCTTTGTCCCTCCCCATCAGCATTCTCACCATCAGCACGTTCCTCTGCCCATCATCACATTAACCTCAAGAGCATGCTGTTTTGTCTACATTTTCTCCTCAGTTTCTCAGGGCCTCAGTTTCTCTTTCATAATATATGTTTAAAATATCTCTGCCACGCCAAGATCTTCCTCAGTTTAGACTCAGTCTCTCTATGTCTCTGTCCCTTGGTCTCTGGGTGCCTCAGTCTCCCCACCTGCCTCCGTCTCTCCTACATGGCTGACTCCTGCCTCAGGGCCTGGAGGCCACTAGCCTGACAGTCAGCAGAGCCTGAGTAGCTGTGATTCAGACTGAATCATTAGACATTCTCCTGACTGTCTGCCTAACCGGCTGAGAGAGGCCAGGGGCCCAGAAACCAGTCCGAAAGAGCCCCAGGAAGAGGTTCCTCCCACCAGACAAAGAGTCCCGTGATTCAGGCCCTAAGTGAATGCAGGGGCCTTACCCATGCTGGGGCTTTCTCTAGGGATCAAGATAGGTTGGAGGGAGCAGCTGTGAGCCTCCAGGAAGCCCCCCAGCCCCAGGCTGCTCCCTGCAGCTAGGAAGCCGCCGTCTCACAGATCACAGTCCTGCCACCTGTCGTTCTGTCCATTATTCAGTCATTCCACAAATACGCAGAGTGCCCACTCTGTGCCAGGCCTGTTCTATGTGCCAGAATTCCTCTCACGGGCCCAACAACAAAATTCTCACCTGCGTGGAGCTTACATTCTAGTAGGGGAAATGGTCAATAATATGATAAGCAAGTAAAATACATAGAATGTCAGATTGTGATGAGAAAAAAATAAAGCAGGGAAAGGGAATAGGAAGTATCGGGGGGTGATATTATATAAGGTGGCATGGTCATGGAAGACCTCCCCTGAAAAGGTGATATTTGAGTAAAGACCTGAAGGAAATGAGGCGTGAGCCATCTGGATGTGCGGAGGTGTGGTAGAATAATGCTCCAGGCAGAGGGAACAGCAAGAGCAAAGGCCCTGAGGTGGGCCTGGGCATGGCAGGTTCCAGGATCGTCAGGGAGGCCATTATGTCCCGAGTGGAGTGAAGGAGAGACAGGATGTAGAGAAAGGTCAGGCAGGTAGCAGGGACCAGGTTAGGGAGACCCTAATAGGCCATCGAAAGGACGTTGACTTTAACTCAGACTGAGGAAAGAACCCTTGAGAGTGCTGAGCAGAGAAGGAAAATGACATGACTCTTTTAATGTTAAAAGATATGTTTCTTTGCCTTTTAAAATAATTCGATGGTTTTTAGTAGATTCACAAAGTTGTGCATTGCTTATCACAATCAATTTTTGAACATTTCAGCAACCCAAAGGAAAACCCTACAGCACTCACTGCCCGTTTCCCCCAACGGTCCCAGCTTAGGCAACCACTCATCTGCTTTCTGTCTCTATCGTAGATGTGCCTATTCTGGACTGACCTGTGTTTTCCAGGGCTCACACCCACTGCTCTGTGAAGCTAGTCTGTGGGGAAGCCAGGGTAGAAGCAGGGAGACCAACGAGGAAGCTACCCTGCCGTGCAGAGGAGGGTGATGGTGCCTCAGGCTGCACTGGTGGCAATGGAGGTGCAGAGAAGCTACTGGACTCTGCATCAACTGTGAGGTCCAGCTTCCCGAGGGATTGGATATAGGGTCTGAGAGAAAGGCAGAAGTCAAGAATGACTCTGATGTTTCTGGCCCGGAAAGCTAGTTACCAGTGAGTCCCCGCTGTGGCAAAGCCAGTTTGCGAGGAAAGTTCAGGAGTTGAGTTTTGAGCATGTTAAGTTTGAGACACCTATTAGACACCCTAGTCAAGCCACTGGACAGGCAGTTGAGTTTGGAGTTCAGGAGAGAGGCACGGGCTGGGGGTCTACTGGGGAGTCATTGCATGGTGAGTAGCAGAAGCTCCTGAATCTAGGAGAACATGCTCCCAGCCTCAGGGAACTTAGGACAAACACTTGACTCCTGGGAACAGGGACCACGGGCAACAAACTGGTAACAGGTATTTCACCATCAGTGATAGAAGTGCCACGGGGCCCATTCAAGTCAGTCAACAATATTTATGGAGCCTCTACTATGCCATGGGGGCTGGGGGGACAGTAGTGACCACAACAGGCAATGTCTGCTCTCACAAACCTGGGAAGACAGACAACAGATTAACAAGTAGAAATACAATGTCAGGTAGAAAAATCAATCCAGGAAAGAGGAGAGAGACAGACAGGGGAGTCTTCTAGATTTAGAGTCAGGGAATCCCTCTCTGAGTAGGTGACGTCTGAGCAGAAACCCCAACCACAGGTAAAATGGACCAGGCGGACATATCAGAGGAGTGGTCAGGGCAGGGGACCAGCAAATGCAAAGGCCCAGGAGAAGTGTCTGGGGGATAAGCCTGCCATGTGGCTGGAGCAGAGGGAGATGCCGATGCTGTAGGAGGCTAGAGCAGTCTTGAGCAGAGGCTCTCATGGTCTGACTGGGGTTTTTTAAGGATCGCTCTTACTGTGCTGTGAAGAACAGACTGAGAGAGGGCAGGGCCGCAGAGCCCCATGCTAAATGCACAGGGAGGACACAGCAGACCATGCAGGCAGCAAGGCCCAGAGCAGCCTTGGCTAGAAGAATACACTTGGAACTAAGATGTGGGACTGCCAACACTGACTTACCAGCTTTCTAGCTGTGTGGCCCTGGGGAATCAGCCCTCCCTCTCTGAGCTATGGGCCTCAAGTTGCAAAAGGAGATGGCTGGATCTCTACAGTTCCTCATTCCAGCTCAGAGGCTCTGTGCGACCTTCTTTCCAAGCAAGTGGGTTTCCTTGCCTTCTGGGTAATACCTCAATGCAGAAGTGATTAAGACAGGTACAAATGGAAGAAGTCGTCAGTTGGGAAATTAGGCAAATGTCACATCCCCCTTCTTCTTGGGTGGTAGCATTGAGCTCTTTTGAGGCCTGTCAGGGGCTCCTGAGGATCCGTGGCTTGCTTCCTTCTACTGCCCACTCAACACTGGTGCCACAAACCACCAGTGATCAGAGCCTGGCATTGATGGAAGTGTGGGGAGACAAAAAGAAATTAGAGCTGAACAGGTCCGCATCCAGATCTCTGCTTCATGCACTTATCAAGCTGTGTAACCCTTGGGAAGTATTACTCCCTCCCTGAAGCTCCATTTTTCTTCCCTATAAAATGATTATCACATTACCTGTCCCTTAAATTTGCAAAAATTAAAAGAAACAAAGCTATTAAAGCACTAAGCTCAGTGCTTGTCACATAGTAGGTACTCAATAAATTTTAATTCCTTCCCTGTCCCCTCCTGCACTAGGACTGTCTGTCACCCTCTGCTAAAATACCTCAGTGGCTTCCGACGGCACTAAGATTAAAGTCCACTGTTGCTGGTGCCACTGAGGGACAGTTCAGGCCCTGCCTGTCTCCCACCTCATCTCCTGCCTCCCCCACCCCTGCCATGCATGGTAGTCCAGCTTCGAAAGCCTTCTTTCAGTGCTTCAAGTAAGCCAAATTCTTTTCAACTTGCAGACCTTTGCATGTGCCCTTCTCTGGCTGTATATAAGGTCGACTTCTCATCTTTTAGGTCTGCTTCAATGTCACCTTGTCTAAGAAGCCTTCGCTGAGCGCCCTGTAAAATCTCTGTCATGGCCCCTCATTTATCTCTGTCTTACACTCAGCCTAATTATTTTATTAGTCTATTACTTGTTTTGACCACTGCCCCAAACACACGATAAACTCCACCAGGAGCCATCCACACTGCTCTATTCCTGCCACACAGTAGGTGCTTAATAAGTGTTCCCTCCCACCACAAAGACACACGCTAACCACAGTGGTCACATTAAGGCCTGCAATGACCACATCAGAGGCCCTGGGATCACTGGGCAAGTAAACTAGGTCAGGAAAATGAAATGAGCAGCTAAGAAATGAGGAGGCGAAAGACCAGAATGTTCAATAAAAGTCAAAACATGGCCCTCATCCAATGCCTGAGCACAAAAACACTCTTTCTTAAGGCTACAAGGACTGGCCTTTTTGGAATTACAGTGGCTATCTGTTGTCGGATTGCTGTCACGGCCCACCCACTTTTCTTCCCTACCACACGCCACAGGGCAGTGTTTTAAAAATTAATAATTCAAGTAATCGTCAAGCCTCTCACAAACTCCTTCCCCCCAAACACACGTAAGTCCAGAGACCTTGCACACACATGCACACGCACCACAGGACAAGCACCGCCACTGCAACACCCTTCTGTCTGAGTGACGGAGTAAAAGGCTGGAACCTTTTTATTTCTAGTTCAGTCGATTTCTTGGAACCTTCTAGGAAGCCACTAAAGACAGAAAAGAAGAAGTAAGAATAAATCTCAGGAGGCTCCAAGCCCAAAACTAGAACAGCAGTTTTAAGAAAGACATATGCTTAACATTGCCTTTCTTAATTGAAAAGACGATGTAACAAAATTTTTCAAAATATTTTGAAGCCAAAAAAATCACGCTCTCTCCTACACCTCTTACCCTCTGCTTTGCCAAGCACCATAATTGTCTTCATCCAAGCACAGCCCATTCAGCCTGGGTTCCCAGACACCCACCTTTCCCCAAAGAGCTGCCATGATTGTAAACACGCCTTTCAAGAAATCTACATTTTAAAATGAAAATATTTTTAAAAGAAAAAAGAAAAAAAACAAATGGAAATGTTGGGTTGCCTCCTCAAGAACAGGCCCTGTTTTTATATCTCTGAATAGTTGGTGAGGTGTCGGCCTACAGGTGTCGGTCCACGTGGTGCTCAGTGTTGTGTGTGGTTTGTGTGTGGAGGGTGTGGGGTGTGTTGTGAGTGTGCATGGTGTATGATGTGTGTGTGGTATGTGGTATACATGTGTGGTATGTAGCATGTGGTGGTGTTGTCTTGTGTACGGCGTGTGTCTGGTCCATGTCTGGTGTCGTGAGTGTGCGTAGCATTTGTGGCGTGTGTGGCATGTATATGTGTGGTGTGTTGTGAGTGTGTGGCATGTGGTGTGCGTGATGTGCTGTGAATGAGTGTGGTGTATGCGCTGTGTTGTGAGTGTATTTGTTGTATGGCGTTTGTGTGTATATGCGTATGTGCAGTGGGGTGTGTGTGGTATGTTTTGTGGTGTGTGTGTATGTGTGTGTGTGTGTGTGTGTGCACTTGTGTGTCAGCTGCAGGGGGCACCATCCACTTCTCCCCTGTCAGCAGAAACAGCCTAGCTCAGTCAAATGCTGAGCTTTTTCCACTCAGAACTTCGTCTTCCTTCTGTGACCAGGTGTCTAGAAGAGAGGAGCCGGCTGCAGGCAGAGCTGGAGAAGAAACAACAAGAAGCTGAAAGGAGAGACGCCATGTATGACGAGGAGCTTGGAGAGCAGCGGGACCTGGTCCGTGCCATGAAGAGCCGGGTGCTGGAGCTGATTCGGTCAGTGGGGAGACGGTGGTGCGGGGCAATGGCCAGAGAATGAAAATTCTGTTCCATTGACAACTATTAAGCAGAGTTTTGGACCTTTTACATATACTATCTTATTTCATTTTAACCAGCCACCCCCTGCTGTTATCCCCATTTTACAAATGAGAAAACTAAGGGTCAGAGAGGTTGAGTTGGCCACCAGGGACACACAGCATATAAATTGCAGAGTCTTCTGACTCTAAGGCATGCCCCTACCCGCACACCTCCCATACACACACACCCACTAAGTTAGGACAAGGGAAGGGAGCCCATAGGTTGAGAAGGAATTGGGAGAGGTAGGGGGAGGTTAACCAAGACGTAATCACATGTCCTCTACCTGCCTGCCTACTGGACTTCCTCAGACTACCGGGCCTCTGGGCCCGTCCTGAGTCAGCTGTCCTAGGTTCCAGAGGCCAAGCTCACCAGCATCAATTTCGGACCACTAAACTCACTGAGGGGCGGAGATGTGGGAAGCCTGGTTTCTGCTCTTCAGTCTAGTGGGGAGGTAATTCACACATATATGTTATCCTTTACCCAGTTAAGGAAATAAGACACCAGTGGACTCAGTTTCCATTAGCATTGGAAGGTTGCTGTGAGATCATCTAAACAAACCCTCTTGCACAAAATCCAAGTGATATTAAAGATGAGTAAAAGAGAGAGAACAAAAAATGAACAAAAAATTTAAGGAGTGATCTCCAAGAAACTATCAACTAGAGGAAAGAGAGATATAAAAAATTAGCTATATATTTTACAAAAGAATTTAATATAGCTAACATATATTAATATTAATATGTTATATTAATATAACATATATTAATATATAATATTAAACATATATATTTATTAAAGAAAAATAGAAGATTTCATGGAAGACAAAATTTATATACTCCCGAAGTATTAGGATTAAGGTTACCTCTAAGCGTCTTGATAGTAGGATCAAAAAGGGAAACACAGAAAGTCGCCTAAATTTTACTATTCCTTTAAAGGAAATATACCAGTTCATGAGGAGAGACAAATGTTTTTCCTAGAGCTAAAGAAATTCATCCCAAGGTCCCAAACTATGTAATATCATGTTTTTTGCAAAAACATTTTGGAAGATATGGCCCTAAGCAAAATGTGTGGGGTGGCGGGGAGGAAGCCATGGAGATTGACTTCTGAATCAAGCGGTAGATGGACCACACATCATCTATTCTCTATCCTGAGAGCTCACCAAAATGATTTTGAAAGAATAAAATGTACAACAGAGAGAAAGGTAAAGGGACCAACAACGTATGAAAGATTTCAGCTAATTTCCAGAAGCCAGAAAATGAATGGAGAAGTGGATACTGGATTTAGCCTAAGTTAGAACTTCAAGGTTCACAGATGCCGGGAATGCAGATGGCAAAAATGAAGCAAGGGGCAGAAATCAGGAATATTATCTGATAATGTCAGTAAAAAGAGCAGTGTGCACCTCCTGCTTTCTACCTCTCTCACCAACTGTAGAACATCCAATGGTGAGGGACTTATTTCTCAGGTAAATAATTAAAAGGCCCTTATCTGGAAAAAGTTAGATGCCCCAAATAAAAGAGCAGTGTGTTCCAGCGTTTGAGAGTCAGGCATGGCAGAGGGCTCTCTGCCCAATCCCTTCCAAAAGAAAGCCACGAGTCAACCACCCCATCCGTTACTTGCAGCTCCAGCAGCTTTCATTACCTCTTTCCTAAACATCAAATGGCAACCAAGGATCCCCACACCTCTGAGGAGAGTCTAGAACATGAAGGGAAAAGACAAAGATAAACAACAACAATAACAAAAAATCCATCTTCCATGAAATAAGATGTGAAAAGCAACCGTCAAAAGATAAACTTTGGAAATTAAAAATATCACTGAAAAAAATTTGGAAATTAAAAATATCACTGAAAAAATTTGGAAATTAAAAATATCACTGAAAAAAATTTGGAAATTAAAAAATCACTGAAAAAAATTTTCATTCACTAGGATTAGAAAACATGATGAGGTAGGAGTCTCTCAGAAAGCAGAATAAAAAGCACAGAGAGATGGAAGACATAATTAGAGACATAAAGGATCAATCCAGCATTCCCAATGTCTTCTCCAACTGACAGGAATTCCAAAAAAGGAGAGAATAAATTGGAGAAGATTATCAGATAAAAATATGAGTTCTGATGGACCCAGATCTTCAGGCTTAAAGATTTCATTGAAAGACCAGCATAATAAATGAAAGAGGGGGAAAACCCCATCTAAACACATCATTGTGAAATTTCAGTAAAACAAAGATAAAGAAAGTATCCTAAAAGACAGGTCCCTTATAAAAGAAGTCAAACCCAGCAAATGTTAAGAATCAATGGTGTATTACTTCCAGGTTCTGAGAAAAGCTGAGTTTTGCCCTAGAATTCTATGTCCAGCCAAACTATGAATGAAGCAAGCGGGGAAAGTCATGGAGGAAAGACATTTTTTCAGACGAACCGGTCACAGAAAATTCATCTCCCACATAGACTTTCTTAAGAAGTTAATTAAGGATGTGTCCCAGAGAAACAAGGAAGTAAGCCAAGAAAGGAGATGTGGAATTCAAGAAACAGCAGCTCCAGCCCAGTCGCGAAGAAATGGGAATTCCCAAGATGGCACATGGACAGCAAGGCCAGGAAGCAGTTCGTCCAAGTATTAGGAGAAGAATTGAGGGCCCAGGAGGAAGGTCTCCGGGGAGAAAGAGAATCAATAAAACTCCTGATATGATGAAAATCGGGGTGAGGGAGATCATTAGATTATGTTAAAGACAAATCATGTAAGGAACAAAGAAAAACAATAGAAAGTTCTAGAAAAACAGAAACAATTTTCCAAGAAGGGAAATGTTATAGAACACGGTTCTGCTTGAATCAATATACTCACATATTGTCTAATAACCTAAGTACTATTTTTTGATTTTTTCGACATCAGAATCGACCTAAAGGCAAAGCACAGAAAACAATTTTAATTATAGAACAAATACAAATGTTACCGCCTCGATAATATTAAGTGTGGAACACAATCCGACAGAACGTTCTGTGAAGCCGAAAGTGTTCTATATTCATGTTGTCCGACATGGTGGCTACCAGTCACATGCAGCAAGCGAGTACTTCAGATGTGACTGGTGCACCTGAGGAGCTGACGTTTTCCTTTTAGTTAACTTTAAGTTACATATAAACTGAAATAGCCACAAGTGCTGGTGGCTACCCTATTGGATGTCGCAGGAGTAGATGACAAGTTAGGAGGTGGTAGAAGGAGGAGGGGCAAAGAGAGGAGATGCTGGCATCATCTGTTACAGAATGGCAGGTATAAGACCCTTCTATAATTAATAGAATGGGTGAGAAATAAAAAAGTGAGTATATGCTGTACAAGGCCAACAGTGACCGATAGAGGAAGCAAAACAGGGCTAGCACTACACTGAGAGGGAGGAGGAGGCCTTGGTGGAAGTGGTCATAAATAATCTAGCTCCTCTGACATCAAGGTAAGGGGCTCTACAGCAGATGTTCTCTATGATGAACCAAGAAGGAGGGATATGAGCATGTCACTTGAACAAAGAGGTTCTATCGGGAGAAAAAGCTACAACGTGTAAGAAGGGGCTGGGCCCTGAGAATGGGAAAGCGTGGGAAGGGCGTCTGTTGTCTTTTGATGTAAGTCCTCTCGCAGTGTTCAATTTTTACATCATGGGTATGTATCATTCTGATAAAAAGTTAAAACGAACTCCCTTCCTAAATCTCCTTTAAAAAAAAAAACAAACAAAGAGTGAAGACGGTTTTGCAGGGGCCTAAATGTACATAACTCCAAGGCAGTTTGTACTGAGTGCCGGATAAAACCTAACAGGTGGTCCATGCTATAGGCGCCTGGAGCAAGAAAGCCCCGGGGGCCTCCACCATCAGGGAGCTCTCCTTAGAGCAGGTGGGCTATGAGCAAGTGGGCTATGAGCAGGGTCAAGCTCATGTTGGGCGAGGAGGACCTGGGTGTCGTTATCCATCTTCCCAGGAAGAATGGATACTCACCCATCTCTCGTGTGTATGTGTGTGTGTCTCGCGGTCTCTTCATTTCTATCTCTGTCTCCATCACTATGTCTCTGTCTCTCCATCTTTCTCTTTATTTGAATCTCCCTCTCTGTCTGTGTCTCTGCCCCTGTCTGTCTCTGCATCTTTCCCCCTGTGTCTTTTTCTCCCACATTTCTCTCTCCTCTTCTCTGTGTCTCTCTGTCTCCCTCTCCAATTCCTGACTTCCTTTCTCTCCGAATAAGTAACTGCCTCTCTCTTTCTACCCCTCTTTGTCTCCCTCTGCATTTCTGTGTGTGACTCCTTCTGTCACTTCCTCTGTCTCTCTCATTCTCTTTGCCTCCATGTTTCTCTTCCTGTCCCTCTCTGTCTCTCCATCCATGCCATTTCCATCTTTCCATCTTTCTATCTTCCTGTGTTCTCTCTCTCTCTCTATCTCTCTTTCCTCTCCCCCCCTCCACTTCCATCCTCTCATCAGAGAGAAGGATAACCTATGGCAGAAGGTCCAGCATCTCTCTTCTGTGGCCCCTGGATGCTGTGTCGGCTGTAGTAAGCTCTTTGGCCGTCTGTCTCGGCGGTATCAATGCAGGTAATGGGTAGGGCACAGAATCCTTCCTATGGGACAGCCCAGTTTCCGCCAGCCCACAGCCCCCTGCCCACTCCAGAGAAGAGAGAGACACAGAACTGGGCGTTTATGTAAGGCTCAGTTTACCCAGTGTTCAGTGGAGACATGAATGAGAGCAGTGGAAAGGGGTCAAACAGGAATGGCATCTGGAAGATGGGAGGTATACCCTTTCTGGGGGCATCTCATCTGGGAAGAGGTTTCCGATGCAGAGGAAGCTGCACCCCTCACCTTCCTCTGGGAACATGGTAGAAGGACAAGCAGCAGGAGAGAGGAAAGTGGGCCATCAGGCTGCCATTTGGAGTTAGAGGACCCTGGATAGGTGGAGCCTTGGGACACCCTTTAGGAAAGGGATGCCTCCTAAGACAGGGCCATTCTGCTGGGAGATGAGAAACAGACAAGTGGACCCAAAGAGGCTCAAACACTATGACCCCCTCCCCCATACACACTTAACGCATTTCTCACTCTTTCCACCTCTGCACCCAGGGTCTGTGGAGGCCTGGTTTGCCATGCGTGCTCTGTGGGTTATAAGAAGCGAGAACACTGCTGCCCACCCTGTGCCCAGAAAGAAGAAGCCCAGGCTGTCTGAACAAGACACACCCAAGACTGGACACCCCATCCTGCCCTCCCCGCATCCCTCTGCCCTGACCAGTACTACCTTCTAGAACTTAGTGGCCTAAGACAGACAGCACCTGTGAGGCTGGACTGTGGTGTGGACAGTTGAAGGAGCTGTGCTGGCAGTCAAGACACAGGTTTGAGCCCTTCGTCTACCACAGATGAGCTCCGTGGCCTTGGCAAGGCCCTCAGCGCTCTGGGCCTTTTCTGTAACGCGAGGGAGTCAGGCGCCATCCATGCAAAGTCCCTTCAGGCTCAGAAAGTCCTTGACCAAAAATATGAGCCATGGGCCCTGACATTCCTCCCCCACACTCCCTCCTCACCCAGCCCAGCTTTCATGACACTGCATGATCTCGGGGTCCTCAGGCACTTTCTGTCTGGAGTTTGCTCCAGGAATCTGTTTTTGTTGCATTTTCCCAAGGTAATATTAAGATATAATACACTTTGCATAAATTGCACAATTTGATGAGTTTTGACTTATTTAAATTCCTGATACCATCACCACATTCAGAATCCTGAACACACCCATCAGCCTCAAAGTTTCCTTGTGCCCTTGATAATTTCTTCCTTCCACTTCCACCTCCCTTTCCCCGGGCAACCACTTACCGCTTTCTATCACTAGAGACAAGTTGCGTTTTTCTAGAATGTTATATATGCACTCTGAACTGTCTGCCTTCTCCACTCAGCATAACAAATGTGAGATTCGTCCATGTTGTTGTCTATATCCATAGATCCTATTTACTGATGAGTAGTATTCCACTGCATGGATATAGCACAATTTATTCATACATTTACCTGGTGCCAGCCATTGGGGTCGTTTCTACTTAGAAGCTATGACAAACAAGTTTCCTACAACCATAACCGTGTGCGACCCTTTATGTACATATGTGCCTGTATTCCTCTTGGGTTAATACCTAAGAATGAAATGGCCAGGTTGTAGGGTAGGTGTATATTTAAGAAACTGCTGAGTTACTTCTCAGGTTGTATATTGTTCCCTCCCACCACGCCAGGCATCTGGCTTGGTGGGCAGAAGAGGTGGCACAGACATAGGACTTGGGCGTCTCTGTCCTTCCCTTCCAATCACTATGATGAATTAATCAGTTTCAAGTTCTGAGCTCCTAGAGGGAGGGACTGAGTCTAGGTGACTCTCCGTTTAGTGCTCACTCAGCTAGACTTGAATAAAGACTGTTGATGAGAACTCGTATAGCTCCATGGTCCAAAATTATATCCTCTGACCGCCCAAAAAGTATTATGCAATTTCTGCGTTATTTACCGGGCACCCAACTGTGCTGTTTCTGAGAAAACTCTTTCTGAAGAAGTGGGGGCCCTGCTCTGTGACAAGGCAATTAGCTGCCCTACCTAGGTTCCAGGGAAGACTCTGTGGCCTCTAACAGGCCTGCACACTATTCCTGTGCCCGCTGCCTCACGCAGACTGCCAGAGCCTCTGCATGCAGCAGTTGGGAAATCCTGTGGCTCTGACCAGAGCCTGGGGACCGTCTTTTGGGGTCAGGGCCACCCAGGGTTGCATCCCATTACCATTGTGTGGAGCAAGAGTTTTGCAACAGCAGTTCCTGCCCTGGAGAGCTGATGAGAACTTCTCCTTAGCAAAGTCAGTGACAAGGTAGGTGGGTAGAGTGGGGGAGGGAAGAGCTGGGACTCCCACAGCAATCAGAACAAAAGAATCGCCCCTACCCTAAAGGGCGGTCCCTTCCTGGATGTCAGATTTGCTCAGATACTTCTATCAGGGCAGGGTTCTTATTACAATGGAAGACGTCGTATTCTGGTAGGACCTCCAGTGCGGAGTTCAGACTTGCCTGGTGACCTGACGGGAGAGAGAAGACCTAGCAGAAGCCTATGTTCAAAAAGGAAGCGAGATGCTCCTGGGTGAGGACTCATCAGAAGGAAATCAGGGGCCAAGAATGGAGGAGCTTCACCTTCTCCCCCTGTTTGGGAGTGATGGAAATGCAATGCTGGTGACTAGCCTCTATCTAGCTCAACACTACTTCCCCCAAGAGTCCCCACCAAGTCCAATGTCGAGAGCACAAGAATTCTACAAAGACACTGGTAAAGCTCATTAGACCTTGGGGACCTCCAACAGAAGGTTCCACAAGGGTCAACATAGATCTCCCCAGAGGGTGGAACTGTGAGAGTGCCCGACCTTCAGCAGTGACTCCAGGGCACATACCTAGCACAGTAGCCCCCAGAGAAGCATGCGGTAGACACCCCCAGTAGAAAGTGCTCCCCAAATTCCTGGGAGCACTTTCCAGGGGGAGAAAGCCCTGCACGAGCACACAGATCTGAGCCTGTGAAATCTGGGTTATAGCTATTAACGTGACTTTGTTGTGCTCACAGGCTGGGGTTGCCCTGGGAAATCTGGGTGACATAGTTATTTCTTTAATTGGATGTCACTCAGATCCTCCAAGGTCCATCTGTTTCCCTACTACGTCAATGCATTCAGTGCTCAAGAAAATTGAAATGAACACCTAGGATATGCTAAACACTAATCGATTTGGGGATACAGAGATTATATATATATATATACACAATACCTGCTTCTACGAACCTCACAATTGGGCTGAGGAAGCAGCCAAACAGATGATTACAGAACCCCATAACTGAAGTCATGATAGAGTAAGCCTGGGGGTGCAGAGCACGGGGCAACAGTCTGTGGAGCTGACCTCGGAGCTAAATTGAAAAGGAAACAGGAGAGTTGGCCAGCCCGAAAGGGTGGGCAAGAGCATGCCCGGGGAAAGGCAAATGCATGCCAGGCCCTGAGGAAGAAGGAGAACAGTTTTGGGCGGAAGTGCAAGTGGTTCCCTGTGGCTGAAGGGGACGTGGTCTGAAGTGAGACTGGAGAAGTACACAGGGGTCAGATGCAGGGGCACCAAGTGCACGAGTCAGGAGTTTGCCTCTGCCTGAGGACAATGGGGTTCTTGAAGCCTTGTAAGAGGAAAAGCGTGTGATTAAATTCACACTTTAGGGAGCTCATTCTGGTAGCAGAGTGGAGCATGAATTGAGCAGGGAGAGGCTGGAGGCAGAGAGCATGTAGGAGAAGAGTGGTCGTAGCAGCAGTGGCAGCAGCAACGGCCAACAGTACCAGGCGCTGTTCTAAGTGCTTTGTATATAAACGACTCATTTAATCCACATGACAGCCCTGTGCAGGAGGTGTCCTCATTATCTCATTTTGTGGATGATGAAACTGAGACCCAGTGAGATTAAATACTTGCGCAAGGTCTACAGCCAGTCAGTGACATTGCTGGGGTCCTAACTCAGATAGTTCAGCTCTAAAAGCCACAGCTATCACCTGACTGTCACAGGAGCTTAGGTGAGAGAGAATGAAGTGTTGCCTAACACTGTCAGTGAAGGTGGCGAGGAGGAGAGAACCAAGGGCATGTAAAGGAGAAATGTCTGTAGAGAGAAAGGAGGAGGGGAGGGGGAGGAGCGTGCCCGTTTCTGGCTTGGGCAGATAGTGGATAAGAGGGTGCTCAGGAGGAGAAGCGCGTGTGTCCAGGAATTTCGTGAGACCAGTTTTCTACATGTTGAGTTTGCAGCATCTGTGGAGCCTCAGGGGAGATTGCAGGAGTTAAGTGCATAGGAGCTTAGGAGAGAGCTTAGAAGCTGGCAACTGTACGTGGGAGAGACATTGGAGTATCGAGTGGTAGCTGAAGCCAAGGAAGGAAGTGAGCTGGCCTAGGGATAGCAGGTAGAGAAGAGGACCGAGGTGGAATCCCTAGAACCTCCATATTTGAGGAATGAATTGAGAAATAAAGCAACAAACAAGACCAAGAGAGGTTCAGGAGGAGGAAGGAGAGAATGGGATTAAATGATGCAGAGCTCAAATAAGATAAGACTTTTAGCAGCAGCCATTTCACCATAAATAAAGTGAAAAAGTATGCAGCAGGCTAGGAGAAGAGTTTATCATAATCGACAAATACGACATAGCATGAGTAAAGAAGGTAACGGGCCCTTTTATTAACTGATGATGGGAGGGTAAACTGGCACAGTCTTTTGGAAGGGCCATGTAGTCGTGTTTATCAAAATTTCAACATGCACAGACTCTAAAGCTACAGAAACACTCATACAAGCTCCCAAAGACTTACATCTAAAGATGGTCCTAGCAAGATCCTCAATATACATCTATAAGGTAATTATCAAATAAATCATGATACATACATACCAGGAACCATCACGTCTTCACTGAAAAAAGTGAGATGCATCTATATGTACTGATGTGGAATAAGTCCATGGTGCATTGTTAAGGGGCAGAAAAACATTACTAGTGAAATATCTCTTTTATTAAGGAAAGAAGGGAAGAAAACATGTATATATGCATGGGGCAAATTCTGGAAAAAAAACAAATATGGGCGAACAGAGGAATGGAAAGGCATCTTTAAGTTTTACTTTAACTTTATGTTTTTGAATCACCTGTATTCTTTATAATATGCATGCTTTATTTTTACCATATGGAAACAGTTTTGTTCAAGAAAAGGGTTTATTGGATTTAGTAACCCAGATGTCACTGGTAACCCCGGCAGAAGCTGTTTCAGCAGAGCGGTGGGAAGGAAGCGAGTTGCAGTGGGTAGAGCAGTGAACAAGAAGGCCAAGTGGAGACAGCTGATTTTTCAAGAATTTTGCTTATGAAGAGGAGGGTACTGAGGAGCACCAGCTAAAGGGAACCTAGAATAGAAGAAGAAATGGAAAGACATGAGGAAGTTCAGGGACCGAAAGAAAAGGTGGTTGAAGGGCAAAGGGGCAGGGAGGCAGCAAGTCCCATCATAGCCAGGTACAGGAATTCACCAGGAGGAGGAGGAGGGGGACTCTTACTCTGACCATAGAAGGAAGAAAGTGCTCATGCAAGTTCAGCCAAGTCTGTTAGCTAGAAGCTGGGGTTACCTGCATCCTCCTTTGAAAGGAAGACAGAGATGAACTAAGCGAACTTCCACCTTCAGACTGGAATTCTCTTCCAGAATCCATTAGACAAGGAGGCATGAAAGTCCCCCTCGTGAATACAGAATCGTCAGGTGGAACCAGGACCGACCTTATGGCCCGTCTGTGGGAACACCTCCCCTGGTAGGCCGCTTGGATTTCCCCCTTGGCAAAGCTGGGTCAGAAGTTTCCCCATAAAGCCTGCTTCACTTTTTCCTGTCCAACAGCCCTGACTGCTACCAAGCCCTGAGTCACAGTAAAGGTGGCAGAGGCAACAGCAGCTGCAGCAGCAACGGGAGGTAAGTAAGTGAGCTGTTCAGTCTTAGGGTTGCCGGGGACATATTCCTGATGGAAAGGGGCTTGGAAACTTCAGTCTGAGTCCCCTGAGAACTGAGGTGATGAATTGCAGACTCTGAGCTAAAGACAATTAAGTCCTCACCTAGAAAGCATAATACAAGAGAACTTTCTGCAATAATGAGAATGCTGTATATCTGCACCATCCAGTATCGGAGCCACCAGTCACATGTGGCTGTTGAGCATGTGAATTGTGGCTGATATGACTGAGGAACTAAATTTGTTTTATTTTAATTAAAGTAGCCACCTGTAGCTAGTAGCTATCATACTGGAAGGTACAGGTTTAAAACAATCTCCTCACTTTCCAGTGGACCACAGTGAGGCCCAGGGACAAATAACTTGTCCAAGCTCCCCCTGATCATTAATTCATAGCAGAACCAGGATTGGAAGCTGGTTCTTTATTCTCCCGACAATCCACATGCATGTGATGGGCTCAGTGGACATGAAATCAGCCTAATGAAAATCAAGAAGCAGCTCAGTTGGGACATGTCAAATCTGGACTCTCCTTCTACAGCTTTTGCATTCATTCAGCTGTCTGGGACAGAGAGGTCAGGTAGAAAAAAAAAATTTTTTTTAAGTCTTAAAAACTATTTAAAACCCAGTTCATCTGTGTCATTCTAGATCAAGTTGCTTAACTCCCAGAGTCTGAGTTTCCTCATTCACAGGGTTGTTGTGAGGATTAAATGACACAAATTCTGCAAACCACTTTCTTCCAGAAGCTAGTGTGACTATGGTTATCCAAGTCAGAGTGAGTTACGGTCTACATCGAAGTCCACCTGGACAGCAGGCCCACTGCTGTCCACTGCTTGGGGATATAATGGGAGAGACAGCATGCTGTATAGCTGATAGACTATTTCAGTCATAATGATCATGACAGTAAAGGCTAACATAGTGCTTTATATGTGTCTTACGCGCTTTTTGGGTAATCCTTCATTTCATTCGCAGTGCCACCTGAGGAGTTAGCTTCTGTTATTGGCCTCATTTTGTAGATGAGTAAACGGAGACTCGGAAAGGAAAGGTCCCTTGCGCAGAATTGCTCAGCTACCAGAGCTCCTCACTGCTGCTCTCATCTGCCTCTCTCCATGTGTAATGAGCCTCTGTCTAGTCTTAGCATCGCCTGGCCGGGAGTCATTGCATTCTTCTCCAGGATGAGAAAGAGAGATAATAAGGAATGTTTGCTAAGTAGTTGGACTCAGAGGTTCTTTCCTTGGGGTAGGCAACTTAAGCAAATTGGCCACAGGCTTTGAGTAATCAGCTGATCTGGGATGCATGCAGGGAGAGGTTAGGGGAAGGAGTGGTGGAGGGGCCTGAGGCGTTGGTTGCTAGGTGGGGTCTCGGTATGGAGCAGTGAATTTGTGTTTACTGCTCTGCCTGTATTTATCCTTTCAATTGTAATCAATAGCAAATGTGACAAATCTTATTCTTAGTGTCATTCAACACTGTTTTCAAAATGTGTTTAAACTTGGGTGGAATTTTAACTTTTACCGAAAGGCGGCGTTCTTTCCAAACTAGATGGTCTTGACTCCACAGGTGGTAACTACAGTAGATCCAATCCCAAGTGTACAAGCCAAGAAAGAAGAGCAATGCCCTGAGAGGGCCTCATGGTCAAAGCAGATGGTTGAGGAGGGAAGTGAAAGACAAGGAGAGGTAGAATGGGACCCCCACTTGGGGTGGGGATTCTAAAAAGGGATGTGGCATGGAGAAGAAATATGAGGCTATAAGGATTTCTGGGGTAGGGGTGGGGGCGGGTAGAGACAAGAGGCATTAGGTCTAGGGAAGAAAGCCACCAGACTTTCAAGAAGCTTAAGTGCCTTCTCTGTTGTTTTAATGAGCTGTTCCCCTTTGATATAAAAATGTTCAAAGGAGCTAGTGTGGGATAGAAAGCACGGGGAAGCCGGAGACAGATAGGATGTGCATCGAGTCAGACAGGACTGATGAACAAGCCAGGGGCTACTGAGATCCGGGCAAAGATAAGAGGTATCTGCACAGTCCTGGGAAAACTACCTCCTCTGGGCCTCTGTTTCTTTGTGAAACGAAAAGATTGGCTAGAAAATGCCACAGGTCCTTTCCCAGCATAAACCCCACCAGTCCATAAAACGTCTAGTGATCAAAAAGCTGACCTGGAAATTAATTATTCAAGTTATCAAGAGCATCCTGCACCCTCAGGAGCTCCACCCCAAAATTGAGCAATCTAGTCCACTACTCACTTCCTCCACTGGGTTCTCACCACTTCCGCCCTTGCAGTCAGGCACATCGACTCTCCTGGAGGTGTCCGACAGGTGAAAAGCCCAGAATCCTGGTAAGTCTTGGGACACCCACCACTCCCACCCTTCTGAATGTCTCTGATCTCTGTCTCCCTTGACACCAGCCTCCATTAATCCAGACATCTATCCTCACCTTTGGTGGGCCTTACACACACCCCTCGGTTTCTTCATTCTCTCTCTTACGCCTCCCTATCCTCAAAGGACCCCTTTTTCCTATACCTCCCCCCAACAACCACTTTGGGCAACTCGCTGCCCACCCCCTTCCCTTCCCAACTCAGCCAGCTCTCCCTGCTTTGGCCAGGTTCGGGTCTGAAGAAGGACCAGACACTAGACACTGTCAAGTTTTCCTTCCCATATATTAAGTGCAAATACGTATGGATGATATTTATAGAGAGAATATTGGAATTACATTAAAATGGCTGATTTTTCTGTTGTTGTTCAAAAGATTACCTTAAGAGCTGGGGTCTTGTAAATGTACTTGTTCTATAGCATTCTCATGAAATAAACTAGCATCATCCCATCCATGGAGTTTTTGAACTTCCTTGAGTTATTAAGATTCTGGCAAGTTTGCTCAATGAGGGACCCTCCTGCTGGGTCACTGAGAATGTGACTGGGTTATTATAAGAGCCAGCAAGTTCAGGGGCATTTGGTTTATCATTCCTGCAAGGGCTGTTTCTTTAATTCAAGACTAAAGAATAGCAAAGAAAGCAATGCACGACACACCAAACAATGGGAGTGAGCCATGTATACACAGGTTGACTTAATGATATCTCAAGAATTTAGCTTACAAATATATTTAATGTATGAGATGGGCTTTTTTGTTTTTTTGGTTTTTTGGGTTTTTTGGGGTTTTTTTTGTTTTTTTTTTTTTTTGGTTGTGAAATGATTCTTTATAGGTCTTAACCAGCTGGTCATTCCACCCCACCACTGCTGATGTCATGAGGGTGGGGGCCATCAACATGGCAGCTCATAGACTGGGCAGTCCCCAGAATCTCTTCAATGGTTCCAGAGAGTTTTCTAGCTAAAGATCAGTGCCACATCTGTCAGGCAACGTTGACGATCTTATCAAATGTGATCTTTCCATTGTGCTTAAGGTTTTTCTGTTTACTTCATTCTCTTGGTGGTTCCTAGAGGGCTTTGATGACCTGGACAGAGGCAGAGGTGTCACCTCAATCTGGGCCTGTCTGCTCTGAATGGTCAGTTTCACTGCTGTCTTCAGACCCTTCTCATCACTTGTTGCCTTGGCAATGTCACCAACATTTTTGGAGACAGACCCAGGGGGCATGATCTTGGGGGCCAGGGCAGATGTGGTACCTACTTCCTCACCGGTATCCCTCAGGTACAAGATTTTGATCTCACTGGGATATAATTTAGGCAGCACGGGGGAGGTGGCTGGTATCCAGATGAACCTGGATTTGGAACAAAAGTAGAAAGCTGTACTTGAGCCTCCTCTGAACCAAAAGCTCAGAGGTATGATTTTTAAGAAAGCAGGTCTGTAGACTGAAAATAGCATGTGGAGTCATCATATCTAGTTGGAATGTTGGCTTCCGCGTTTCCAGGCTCTGCAACCACAGGCTGTTTCTGAGCTCCTCTGTGCCTGTCTTCTCACCAGTAAAAGGAGCTTAATCATGTCTATTTGTAATGTTCAAGGGAGACCATGTACCTGTGAGGTATAAAGCAGATCTCAGATGTGTCATCTCCCTTCCCTTACTTTCTCCTTTTAACTGCCAAAGCATCTTCTCTGGAGATTAGTTTAAAAACAAGCAAATAACAGAATATCTTCGCTGCCTACCATGGCTGGAGGTTGTTGCCCTGGCCTGGTTCTCTTTTGTGAGTTCTCTACTTCCGTCCTGACTTGAATGGAAGTAGAGCTCACCCATACACTTGCAGCCCAGCCAGCCCAGCACAGCTGAGCACTGGATTGTTCAGAATGAGGGCTGATCTGCTTGCCTGCTGCTGCCCCTTCTCACAGGGCAGTTTCTGTGGCTGCCCCAGCCCTGCCTTCTCGCAGCTGATGAGCAGAAATGTGGGGTTCTCCTCTCTGCAGGCACAAGCTCTGTGCACCCATCAGTGATTTGCATCCTCTCTCAAAGGTAGGACTTCTCTTCGGTCATTTGTTCCCTTACTAGTATCTTGGATCATCTGCTCCCAGAGATGACCTGCCCTTGATCTTGTGACTTCACTGGATGTAACCCTGGGCCTCTCAGCAAACTTGCTCCTGACCACAGGATTACAGAGACAGTAATTTCTCCCAGGTCTTGCTGACAACCCTGGCCGAGCCAGCTGTACTATTTGCCTCTCCCACTACCACCCTATCCTCCTGGCCAGACCAGGCCACACCCTCATCATCACACCTTTCTAGATTAATAGCCTGATCAAATCTGTTCTATCGATGTACTGAGAAGTCAATTCATCCACCCCCCATCACTTAGAGGAGAAAGTAATACCTAGTCAGGAAGATGAAGAATTCCTTCACTCTAGGAGAAAAAAAGCATTGTTTTTCCAGTTTCTCTTAACCCCAGCTTTCTTCTTTGCCATATGTGATTGACAGTAACAGATTTTCTTCTGCTAAAGAGAAAAGCTTCCTAGGACTTTTTTTGGTGTTGCTGTGTTGATGTTGTTTTAATATTTGTACCTACTTTGCAAGGCTATACCTCTTTGGTTCATCTTTTATTGAGATATAATTCACACAGCACAAAAGTCACCCATTTACAGTCATTTTTAGCCTATGCACAAAGTTGTACGACCATCACCACTACTGAATTTCAGAACACTTTTATCACCCCAAAAAGAAACTCTGTACTCATTAACATTCTGCCTGAACCCTCAGTCCCTGGCAACCACTAACCTACTTTCTGTCTCCACCAAATTTGCCTACTCTGGATGTTTTGCATACATGAACTGGTTTTTTTTTTTTTCACTTAGGATATTCAAGGTTTATCCATGTTGTAGCATATATCCTTCTTTTTCATGGTTGAATAATGTTTCATTGTACTTGTACACCACCATTTGTTTACCCATTTATCAGATGATAGCTGGATTGTTTCTTCCTTTAGGCTATCGTGCTGCTATGAAGATTCACGTACAAGTTTTTGTGTGAACACACGTTTTCAGTTCTCTTCAGTACATATCTAGGAACGGAACTCCCGATTCATATGTTAACTCAACTTTTTGAACAGCTGCCAAACTGTCGATCACAGCAGCTGCCTCATTTTACATTCCTGCCAGCAATGTATGAAAAGTCCGATTTCTCCACCTCCTCCTCAGCATGGTCATTATCCATCTTTATTTATTATGATCATCCTAGTGCGTGTGAAGTAATTCCTGAGACTTCACTTTGTTTCTCTAACACTGGGTTCCATTGGGAGGTGGGTTGCAGACTTCCATGTGGTCACATGATGTTCGTACCTTATTATAAAGAAATAGCATGATGGTGATATATTTTTGTGGGTCAAAAGGAAAGTAACTCAGTAGTTGCTCTGGTTTTGTCTATTTCACCTTGAAAACTAGAATAATGTTTCAGAATGGCTGTAGCTTCCTCTGGAAGCAGGCTCTACACTAACCCCATAACAAAGGCAGAGATAGATTTATCTGGGGGTGCAGGGAAGTCGAGAATGAGTCAAGGCGTGCACTGGCAAGGTAAGAAGGAGCCCCACCAAGACTAGGAAGAGAACAGTGTGTCTCCACCTCCCTCCTCTGCTTCCTGCTGCCTCTCTCCTGATTCTGAGAACATCCCCCCTGAATGGTAGAATATGACTGCCCAGAGACCCCAGGATAATCTGTTACATTTCCACCCACTCAGAGAATCAGTCCTCCAGCCACCTCCGGATGACTGTCAACGTATTTTTGTAAACTACATTAATTCTCCCAGAGCAGGTATCTGACTTCCCCAAAAGAACAATGCTGGGCCATGCCAACTGAGTAAACTTTCTTCTAACTCCAGCGTTCTGAAACTCTATGTTGCTTTTGCTCAACTGTTTTTCCAGAACACTTCTTTCACATAACTTACAGAAAGTTATGGACAAAGGAATTCATCTCTCAGCTTTCTTGTTAAAACAAGGCTTTCATTAGGGCTCTAACCCAATGAGATCGCCTACATATTCCCCAGACTGAGAACTGGATGGTACCCATGTTTTTGATATTAAAATCAGCCTCACCAGTCAGGGATGCTCATCCAAAGGGAAGTTTCTACAGTGTTTTACGTGGTGGTGATGTCATGGAAAGTGCTAAGAATCTCTCTGTAACTTTAAAGGGAACTGCATTCTTTTTGTGAAATATACCACTTATCACCAAATGTATCTCATAACTTTAGAGCCTCTACTACTTCCTGAAGTGTAAGTTACTTCCATGTAATATACTAACCCATGCAAAGCATCCTATCTGAGGTCTGTGGGCAGAGAGGCTGGAATCTAGGGAGAGTTTATTGTGTAGTGATGCTCATCTCTCTTCTCTAGGCCACAAATATGGAATTCTCAAATACAGAAGACTTTAACTTTGAAAATTACAGCTTCGAGGATTTCTTCGGTAATTACAGTTACAGTACTGACCTGACCTCTATTCTAGAATCTGCCCCATGTACGCCAGATACTCTGGATCTCAACAAGCATGCTGTGGTCGTAATCTATGCCCTGGTCTTCCTGCTGAGCCTGCTGGGAAACTCCCTGGTGATGCTGGTTGTATTATACAGCAAGGTCGGCCGCTCTGTCACTGACGTCTACCTGCTGAACCTGGCCATCGCCGACATGCTTTTCGCCCTGACCTTGCCTATCTGGGCTGTCTCCAAAGTAAAGGGTTGGATCTATGGCACAATCCTGTGCAAGATGGTCTCGCTTGTGAAGGAGGTCAACTTCTACAGCAGCATCCTGCTGTTGGCCTGCATCAGTGTGGACCGCTACCTGGCCATTGTGCACGCCACACGCACACTGACTCAGAAGCGGCACTGGGTCAAGTTCATATGCTTAGGCATCTGGGCGCTATCCCTGATCCTGTCCCTGCCCATCTTTGTCTTTCGAAAGGCTATCTACCCCCCTGGTTCCAGCCCAGTCTGCTATGAGGACATGGGTGCCAACACAACTAAGTGGCGCATGGTGATGCGGGCCCTGCCCCAGACCTTTGGCTTCCTCCTGCCGCTGCTGGTCATGCTGTTCTGCTACGGATTCACCCTGCGCACGCTGTTTCAGGCCCACATGGGGCAGAAGCACCGGGCCATGAGAGTCATCTTTGCTGTCGTGCTTGTCTTCCTGCTCTGCTGGCTGCCCTACAACCTGGTCCTGGTGGCAGACACTTTCATGAGGCTTGGCGTGATCAAGGAGACCTGCGAGCGCCGCAATGACATCGGCCGGGCCCTGGATGCCACCGAGATCCTGGGCTTCTTGCACAGCTGCCTCAATCCCCTCATCTACGCCTTCATCGGCCAGAAGTTTCGCCACGGACTCCTCAAGATCATGGCCATCCATGGCCTGGTCAGCAAAGAGTTTCTGGCCAAGGACGGCAAGCCCTCCTTTGCGGGCTCTTCTTCAGGGAACACTTCTACTACCCTCTAAGGCCTCCGCTCTTATTGTAGCCCCTCAGGGCTCCTCCCTTCCTGTCAGCACCCAAGCCTCATGCCCACTGGCCGTTCACAGTCTCTGTGTCAAGAAAGCCCCCCGTCAAGGTTACAGGAAGATGCTTACAAGGTTACATGAGGCTGTATCCTTCCCAGGCCCTCACTGCATGGCTTGAAAGCCTGCCCCGGCGCCCGTCCCTCACTGTAATTACTATGTCTGCTGCTAGAGCTCTGTGCATCCTACCACTGAGCCCATAGCATCTGTCTTCTGAGACATTTGAAAGACATCCTTTCAGGTGACTAAAAAGTCCCCACCATTGGGAGCTAATAGTGGCAGACGCCATAGTCGCTTCCCCAACTCTCCCTTTCCTTGCTAGCAAAGTCTACCTCCCTTGAGAGAGGCCGAAAATGACAGGCACTCACTTTCCAGGACTCCCTTAAGCTAGGAGTGGCCATATCATCTCCCTGTGGCTCATAAGACTCAAGGGCAATTGTGTCCTTGGAAACTACTCTCCTAGGGAAAAAAGTCCTGATTGGTAGCATCTGCAAAGTCGCATGGCATAAATGCTCCGACCATGGCAATTTCAGGGGTGGGGGTGTTTAGCAACCAGCTCACAAACTTTTAGAAAATGTAATAATCTGCTTTCACAAGCAAGTACAAAAACTGGTGTCAGCATACCACTGTCTAAGTGAAGACTGCTGGAGTCAGGGGACTCCTGGGAAACATACCTGATTGTAAAAAAAAGAGAGACTCACTCACCCACATATTCTTGGGTCTTGACTTGGAATATGGTTATAGGATATGATACGTGGAGCTGAGGCAGTAATTCTGTGACAATGAGGCAAAAAGCCTAACACACTTAGGCTGATGAAGCCACAGGATAAAAATAAGCAGAGAATAAAGAGCCCAGAAATAGACCTAAGCATAAATGGTCAAGTGATTTTCAAAAAGGTTGCCAAGACTATTCAATGGGGAAAGGATAGTCTTTAGATAGCCACACACAAGGATGAAATTGGTCCCTTACATTATACCATATACAAAAATTAACTCAAATAGGTTGAAGACTTAAATATAAGAACTAAAGCTATAAAACTTTTAGAAGAAAGCATAGAGAGAAAGCTCCATAAGACTGAATTTAGCAATGATTTCTTGGATATGACACCAAAAGCACAGGCAGCAAAGTAAAAAAGTAGATAAATTGGATTTTATCAAAGTTAAATACTTTTGTGCATCGAAGAACACTATCAACAGAGTAAAAAAGCAAATCACAAAATGGAAGAAAACATCTTCAAATCATATATCTTATAAGGGGTTAATTCTAGAATGTATAAAGAATTCCTACAACTCAACAGCAAAAACAAAACAAACAAACAAACAAAAGGCTTATTCAAAAATGAGTAAAGGAGTTGGAACACAGAACATTTCTCCAAAAAACACACACAAATAGCTCATCACTAAGAATTAGGGAAATGCACATAAAACCATAAAGAGGTACCATTTCACACCATTAGGATGACTATTATTAAAACAAACAAATAAACAAAATAACAAGTGTTGGCAAGGACATGGAGACACTGGAACACTTGTGAAATGCGGGTAAGAATGCCAGATGGTGCAGCCACTGTAAAAAGCAGTATGGAGGTTCCTCAGAAAATTAAACATAGAATTACTATGGGATCCAGCAATTCCACCTCTGGATGTATACCCAAAAGAGCCGAAAACAGAGATTCTAATAGATAAATGTATACCAATGTTCATGGCAGCATTATTCACAATAGCCAAAAGGTGGAAACAACCCACGTGTCTATCAATGAATGAATGGATGGAAACAAAATGTGATATACACATACAATGGAACGTTATTCAGTCTTAACAAGGAATGAAATTCTGGTATGTGCTAAAATGTGGATAAACCTTGAAAATATTACACTAAATGAAATAAGCCATATACAAATATTATATGATTCCACTTATCTGAGGTACCTAGAATAGTCAAATGACAGAGACAGAAATAAAACAGTGGCTACCAGGAGGTGGAAGAGGAGGAAATGGGGAGTTGTCATTTAAAGTTACAGAATTCAATGTGGATGATGAAAAGGTTCTGGAGCTGGATAGTGGTGATACTTGTACAACAATGTGAATATACTTAATGTCATTAAATTGTACAATTAAAAAATGCTAAAATGGTAAAGTTTATTTTATATATATTTTACCACAATTGAAAAAAAAATACCTAGTTGCAAAAAGGCAAACTTTAGCAACTGAATCAACTCAGGAACCACGTACGTGTAACTTCTTGTTAAGTGAGATTATTAAATGTATTTTTTGTATAAACCGCTTTTAGTTGGATATTTCATTACCTGCATCAAAAAGCATCTAAACTGCTATAGAGAGCCTGCCCGGGGTAAGCAGAGATCCCCGATGGAGGTCTTTACAATAAATAAATCACTTTGCTGTGTATTGGATACACAGAGAAGGATTGAAATAGAAATGAAAGCTAGCCTTTCTACCTCCTTTCTTCCCAGCCCAAGCCTCCTGCTGCTGATCACGTATTATAGAAGGAAATGTGTCCCAGGATGATTGGGTACTTCTCCTGTCTTTGGTGAAACAATAGCCAAGAGTGTAAAGGGTGGGTCTTAGAAGGGTCTAAAAAGTCTACTCCATCAGCCAGATCGGGTAGCAGGAAGCCAGAGAGCTTTTCTGAGCTCAACCAACAAGTCCCAATTTGAACTTCCTTTCACTCTCTTGTCTCCAAACACACACACACACACACACACACACACACACACACACACGTCAAAACATCCTTCGTGTTTTGACAAAAGCGTACCCCAGAATAGGGAAACGATTTACAATGTCGTTCGGACAAAAAATTTGACTCTTGGCTCATTCCTTCAACAGTATTGAGTACCTACTATCCCAGAGCTTGCAGATACAGGCCTTGTCTCTGATGGGTCATTGACAGGAGGGTTACTGAGCAACCTGCTAAGGAAGTAAGAAAAAGAGGGGACCCAAACTTCACAGTCACTAATCCCTTTCCTGGTACTGACTCTCTGACCACCAGCTAAGTCAAGTGGATAGATAGCAGCTGAGGCTATGAAAAGAGGCCTTTCTTGGCAGGTAGAGCACATCTCTGAGTTAGAGTGCTCAGGGGGGACAGGTAACTACCACTCCTAACCCATCAAAAGTCATTCTACTTTTACATTCGGCGAACAGGATTAATTCAGCAACAATAACTTCTTGTTCCAAGCTCATTCGAAGCCAGGCACTGTGCTAAGCTCAAGATCAAGTATGATTGTGCTGCTCTGGCTGAGTCTTCTGAAAAACTTCTGATTCAGCGAGAAGAAAAAGCAGGGGAACGTGTTTTTACCAAACACCAAAGTTGCCACAGGGACTAGTGGTGTTCTGGCTGAGCAAGGCTGACCGACCAGGCGGCTCCCTGAGATGACTGCCAGTGGGAGGAGGCCACACTGAGTTTCACTCTGGTTCCAGGACTCTGCCCTTTCCTCCTCCAAGGGCTAGAGGATACGTGGCTCTCCAAAGAAAATAAGAGGATAAAATAAGCCCAGAAACAATGAAGCAGAGACGACAGAGTGGCATTGATGCGAGCTCTGTTAATATTTATCTCTGTCTCTGACTCTCTGACTCTATGACTCTCTGAATGACTCTCTCCTTCTCTCTCTCCCTCTCTCACACACACACACACACACACACACAGAGAGAGAGAGTCTTGGCACAAATAAACACCGACCAAGCCAACACAAGGACAGGGCAAATCCAGGGCCTGCCTTTGAGTCATTAGTTTCTGTCTTCCCTCCCAGGTTTCCAAGCCTGAGTCCCTCTGTATCAGGGCCCAGCACCTTTCTGCCTAGATCTGCCTGCTCAGACTGGGCAGGCCCCTCTTGCTTCCAGAGACATGTTCTTCTACTTACACTAAGATTATCTATCCTTTCTCTGTCCCCTGAGTTTATGACATCTTCCTCCACCAAAAGCACTCCCTCGTCTTTTCAAAACAGGATCCCTTGTTCATAAAATCGAAACAGCCTTCAGTCTCTGTTGAGTAATATGAAGAAGTACCCCAGTTTCCATATCACATTGAACTCATTGCATGTAGACCCACATGGAGAGCATACCACATGCAATAGCATAGCCAGAGAGACCTAGAGATCCCCCGGGCCACACTTTCAATACATAAATGAGGAAACTCAGGCCTAAGCAAAGCAACTTGACCAAAATCTCATGGTGAGATAGTAATAGATTGCTCTTCTGGGGATGCTAACTTAGAATAAGTTTCTAGCTAATTTTTCAGATACTTTGCTTTTCTAATGTTGATATTTCAGGTACCTAACAAATAGATGGGAAAATATATACTATATACACTTCTCAGAGCATTCCACTCATGCAGGTAGGCCCAGACTGCTTCCTCAGAGTGAGACTCCTTTGTGCCTGGGGTAGGGGTTTCTGAGACCTTAATCATCTGACAGAGGCAAGGGCCAGCTGAGGTCAGGGGCACAGACATGGAGCAGGCTCGGATGGAGTTACCCTATTCCAAGCTAGCGGGTAGGACAGCTGAAGAGACAGTCAGAGCCCAGTGCAAAGTTCAAAGACAGGCAAAACTAAGCCCTCTATTGAGGACACACACTCTATCAGACAAGGTTCAATTAAAAATACAGGCCCATCAGGAAAGGGACTGGTTATAGGGATTTAACTGTACACAATTGTGGGAACTGGTTCAATAGTTTAGGTCAGGCTGTTGTCTTCACTTCTAGTGCTGAGACCTAAAAGTGGCAGGACAGACAGATGAGAAGGAAAGATGCACGTGAAGTGAAGAAGGAAGAGCAAGGACAAGCCGAAACCTACAAAGACAGGCTGAAACCTGCGTTGGAGTCTCACCTCCAAGTTCAACATGCGGGTGACCTGCAGGAGAACCTGGTGCCCTGCATCATGAAAGTCAGCACACACCTTTGCTCAGGAGTGGCAGGGGCTGCCAACCCAGTGCTGCCCACCACCAATAAGAGGAGCCAGCAGAGAGAAGCAACAGTATGTAACAGCTGCTGGTGCCCTATGCTGACCTTCCAGAGCATAAAAAGAGCGTAGCTTCAACTTCACGTCTGCCTTCCAAATCTCACATAAATGTCTCTTCTGGGGATGCTAACCTGGAACTATGCAAGAAAGGGAGTTCGGGGAAGCATAGCTGCAGCTTAACTAAACTGACTCAGCACAAATCTTTCACACAAACATAAACGCAGACTCTAAAGAAAAGGAATGGTTGCCATAAAACTTTGGATAATGCTCATTTAAGGTTTCAATCATCAGGGAGGAGCACTCTGGGGCTTTTGATGATATGGATAAGATTCTCTTTCTTTACCTAGATAGCAAATACCTTGGATTTGTTGTATTATTCATTCTTTAAGCTATAAAACATGAGTTTTCTACAACCTGTAGAGTGTGTGCTGTTCATAATAAAATGCTTTTTTAATCATTAAAATAAAGGAAAAAATACAAAAAAGGTTATGAGAAAAAGAAAGTTTTCACTCTGGTCATTTTGAGGAGCCACCAAAGGGAGTCAAGTGAAGGCTTCTTCGTCCTATAGTTTTCGGGTCAGAACTCAGCAGATTAGAAGACGATATTATCATCCACTACTAGCTGGAGAGTAAATAGGTACAACCTTCAGAGAAGGCAATCTGATCCTATCTGTTTTACCGCACACAACCTCTGATCCAGGAATTACATGTTTTAAAATCCATCCAGTAGAAATAGATACATAGATGGACAAATCTGTACAGGATATTCATGGCAGCATTGTTATAAAACTCAAAGCTCAAAAACAACTTAAATGCTCATTAATAGAGAAGTGGTTAAATAAACTACAAAGGTGCCTCTTCACGTGGAATACATGGAATGCAGTGGTGTAAACGCAAGGTTAAAACATGATGCTAAGTGGAAAAAGTCAGAGCAGAAGACCACATTCTGTATGATTCCATTGACGTAAAATGTCCAGAAAAGGCAAATAGTGGTTGCCTGGGGCTGGGGTGGGAACAGAGAATGATTGCAAAGGATAAGGGTTCTTTTAGGAGCAACAAAAATATTCTGAGTCTGGATTGTGGTAAAATTTACTAAAAATTTGTGAAAATTTACTAAAAATCATTGATCATATACTTAAAACAGATAAATTTATAAATAAATAAATAAATAAATAAATAAATAAATAAATAAATAAATAAAACAGATAAATTTTTAGTAAAGGAATTATACTTCTCTATAAAGCTGTTAAAAAGAATCAAAAATAAGATTGTTATGTGAATATACATGGAGAGATCTCCAAGAAACAATGTTGAGTGAAAAGGAAAGTAGAACAGCATTGTAGCAAATGGCTTATCCATTTGTGTAAAAAAACATTATAATATATATGGGTTTATAAGTGTTCGGAAAAATATCTGGGAGGACATAAACCAAGCTGTTAAAAGGAGCTATTATTAAAGAGAAGACTTAGAGGGTGGAGTAATATTCATGATTAATTCATACAGTTTTACATTGTTTCAACTTATTTGATTGGAATGGGATTTTTCCAAAAATGAGAGAACTGAGGCCTAGTCTTCTATGGATTGGGCCTGCCAGGCCAGCACGGATGTAGACTTCCTTGCAGACAGAGAGGCTGGGCTTCATGGATACACTCATTGAACAGTATTAGTCTTTGTTATTAACCTCCTGTCCTTTTAAAGTTGCTTTTGAAAAGCACTACTCAAATGAGTTAAGCACTAGGGACAAAAAAAGAACTAGGAAGTTTTGAAGATTGCGGAGTAGTAATTTTTAAAGTGCTCCATGTTAAAATAGGATTCTTGCTTAAAATGCAGCTTTATGGACAATCCCTGAATGAGTCAGAGTCCTGGCATATTGGTGTTGGGCAAGGAGAGAATTTCATAAAATTCATGAGAACTGAAAAAAGACCTTTAATGAAAATATAGGGAAGCTATGAAGAAAGTAATAAGCAATGGTGCAGTACCCCAAAGCCAATAATAGTTGGGAACCGTTATTTTCTCCAGGCCTAAAGAGCGAGTTAAGGGAACCATTATGGGAGCCCAGAAGGAAAGCTATGTGATGAGGACTGCCTGACAGGAGGCAACGCAGCCATCACCGGGGATGGAGATGAGGAAATAAATGCTCTAACTGGAAGCTTCTGCTCATCATCAATCTCCTACCAGGGTTCCCCCCTGGCTGAGCTCAAGAACCAGAGGAATCCACAGAAGCAATCCATATCGTTCAGCATCCCAGGATGTAGGTCTCCAACTAACCACATCAGCTTGAGGTTAAATTGAGGGTCTCAGTCCTACTGAATCTGAACAGCTGAGGGTGGCTTCTGGGAATCTGTAGCCCCAGATGAGTCTGATCAAGACTCAAGTTTAAAACTCACTGACCCAGAAGCAAAGGTGGCAGAGACGCCCAAATTGAAGATGAGAAATACCCTGTTAGAAATGCAATTGTTTGTGAGGGTGATTCTCTCCCTTACAGGTATCTGTCCTACTTCCTCTCTCTCTCCATGTACGTGTATGCTTCCCATCTCTAAGAACCCGCCCCACCAACTCCTGCTGACCCCTAGCCAAAAGCAAGGTGGCCTCCGCCTGACCATTCCATGTGCCCAAGGTAGAGCAGAAGTGGAGGTAGGGAGGGGACATGAGGAAGAAAAGAAATTACTGCCGTGCCTCAAGGCCCCACCTCCAGCAGCTTCAGAGACAGGCATAAGGCACTGATTTCCCAATACAGCCTTGCAAAGTCTGATGTCAGACATGTTCCCCTGACCATAAACAACAGGGCCAGCTTCCTATCAAAGCTGGCTCTGAGCCAAGCCGACCTGGAGGTTGGGTCAAACTCTTGATTCCCATGAGGTAGTCTGTCCCGTATTTTTTCTCTATTCCACTACAGTAATAAAACCAGCTCACATTTCTAGAGGACGTGCTTGGATGTCCATCACATGCTAAGGGATTTACTACAACAGACTGGCTGTGGCACTTGGGACATCTCTGTGGTCCACTACCTAACTCCACACTTGCCCAAGCACCTAACTTGCCAAAAATGCATGAGCCTGACTCTTTGGGAGCATCTTATATGTTTAGGGATCTCCATGTCACAGTAGTTCCCAGGGACCAGGTCAGGGTTGCACAAAAATCCTCTGTTCATATAAAGATTCTGCTAATTTGGCTTAGTACATCTACATATAAGTGTGTTACTCACATCCTTTTTTATGCAAATGGCATGCCCTTGGGCTATGCAGTATCAAAACTGCCCATTTGTGAGTGGTGGCCCTGGACTATTTTACCTAAATCTAGACCATCTGGGTAGAAGAGAGCTTAAAAGATCAACTTCTAGACTGACCTCCCCTTTTGACAGGTGGACACCTTGAGGCCCAGAGCAGATGGACACTTGCCAAAAGGTCTTGAACTACGAGTGACAGAAGCAGATTCCCCATTCATTACCCTCTTCACTCTACCAGGAAGCCTCTTCTCAAGTCGCTGGGAACTGACCCATGTAGGACTGACAGTGGGATTCATAAGGACCTGTAGATAAAGATTCAGAGGGAAAGAAAACCCAAAATTAGAGACCCAGAGGGCAGTCCTAAAGTTACTCTTTCATTTATTCATTTATTCCCATCCGTCATGCACAGTAGGTAAACACTTGGAGCTGGTTTATTGATGAACGTTGACATGATGAGAATTTCTTGCAAGAGATTTTAATGCCTAGAAGCCTACAACCGTATAGACGTTTGTTTTGTTTGTTTGTTTGTTTTACATGTTTAACAGCTTTATTGAGGTGTAATTGGCAGACAAAAAAATTGCAGGTGTTTAATATGTACAATTTGATTAGTTCACATGAACACACACATGACACCGTCACAATAATAAGCATAATAAACATATCCATCACTTCTAAAAGTTTCCTTGTGTCCCTCTGTGTTTTTGGTTTTTAGGTTTTTGGGGTTTTTTTTATTAGAACATGAGATCTACCTTCTTCACAAATCTTGAACTACACAATATCATATTTTAATTATTGGCACAATCAGCAGATCTCTACATCTTACACATTTCTGAGATACATTTTATATGGTAGATTAGAAAAAGTTACTTTTTTTACTGTACCACTTTTCGTGAGAAAATGGGGAAATTAAAATTCTGAATATGATTTTTGCAGAGCACAGAGAGATTTTTTACCACAAAACATAAACATAAAAGAAAAACTCTACAAGAGCATGGTGTAACAAGGCATAATTAAAATAGTAATCATCAACAGATACGTATTGGAAGAGAGGCACCAAACAGTACTCGGCAGAGTGGTTGAGGGCCTGGGGCTGGATCTTTGCATGCACATCCCTACTCTGGTTAAACTCTTGTGTCTCAATTTCCTCCTCTGTAAAATAGGCTGATTATAGAGCCAGCTTCATAGGGTAGGTTAAGAATTAGATTAGTCAATACATATAAAGCACTTAGCCCAGTAATAGAGCATGCTAAACTCTTAATAAATGTTAGCTATTCATATTTATTTACATTTTTAATTTTATTCCAACTTCATGGATGTAGTAATTTGGGCTAAACCTTATACATACCAATTTTGAGATAAAGTTCAAATGAGTTCCTAGAGATAGTTTCCCCCACCTTTCATTATCCCCCCACCCCCACTTCCACCCCTGACCTACAGATGTTGCCATCTCCCTTTTTTTTAAGAACTAGATCTCTGAAGGTGAGGCATCTCCTCCCACGCACTCCCAGTGTGCACCCTGGCCTGGTGCCCCCTGCCCGGGGCTCCCCGGGGGCCTGGCACCCCAGGTGCACTGGGAGGGGGTGCAGCGCATTTGAGGTATGGTCCGTGGCTCTACCTGGGGCGCAGACCCAGGACCTCCTGCGTGTAAAGCAGACGTGCTAACCACTACACTATGGAGCCATCCCACTTAGATACAGTTTTAATATGAAATTGACCTAGCCACCGTCAACTTGCCTGTCACGTAAAGATGGTGATATTTTTAAAACCTGTGGTAAAACCCGATCTGCTCTGCTTAGAGCCATTCATTCATTTATACCAGCTAATAAGTCAGATTAGGCAGTTTCTATCTAGGAAGTCACAACCCTGCAAACTTACGGAAAACTAATTTAAATTACACAGCTACCTTGAGAGGGCTGATATTCTTGGGACTCTGATGAACAGTGAGGAACATACTAACATCAAAATAAGTGGCATTTTCCCTTTTTTTTCATCCTATGCCTGAATCCTGTCCTCTAAAAATACCTGCATGTGGTAGACAAAGACTAATGAGCTAGTCTATTCATGCATTTGAAATTTGAACATATCCCATCTTAGCTGGCTCTTCTCCTGACTCTAGAGAAAAAGAGGTGCACAGGTTCAATGTCTACCCCCAAGATCTCATAGTATAATGAAGAGACAGACAAGAAACAGATGAACACGACCCACATGTTATGAGCTTTAGAGTCATGGTTATGCAATAGTATAATGGAAACACCCGGAGGAACTCATAACTCAGCCTGGGGAGGCTTTCCGGAAAGTCTCATTCTTGAGGTAACTCTTGAGGGATGAATAGAATTGAGCCACATGGAGCCACAGGGAAGGGCATTCAGTGAAAGAGAATAGCACATGCTACGGCTTAGCAATGAGGATTTAGAGGCTTCTCTGGGGATACCATACAAGCTTTCCTTCCCAAGGAAGTTATGTATGTTCTGCCTGCTGCTGGCTTCCTTGCCAAAGCTGGGCCAACTGGAGTTGCTTTCCTGGAAATGGGAGACTAGAATGTTACCTAGGTTTTTCTATTGATTTGGATGGAGTAGCACCTTCCTACTTTTGGTGCTAGTCCCTCTTGGAACCTCATGACTCTTGAGGTCCTCCAGATATCCCTGGATCCTTCCACTTAATTCTCTTTAGGTTTTGACTTCTTTAAAGCAGGTTTCTGTTACTTACAACCAAAGAACCCTAGACAAAATCAGACAACATGATGTATTAGGGGAAATTCAAGGAATCCAGCATGGCCTGAGCAAAAGCTATATCAGATGTGGGATGAGATAGACAGGACTGAGTCAATAGTCAAGGCCAAACTGCAGTCAAGGCCAAACTGCAGAGGGCCTTGAGTGCTGTGCTGAAAGGTTATAACTTTACCCCACAGGTATAAGAGCTTTAAGCAGGTGAATAATGCCATCAGATTGCTCCCTGCATGGTATGTGAGTGAACTGAAAGAGGTAGAGGCTCAAGGCAGGAGTCCAGTTAGAAAGCTATTACAGAAATGGTGAGGGTCTCAGCAAAGCAGTGACAATGGGAGTGGAGATAAGGGGGTGAGATTAAGAGATCTTTAAAGACAAAACAATGGGCCTTAGCTGTCAACTGGATAGGCTGGGGCAGTGAGAAAGAAGGAAAGAATCAAAAAAGAATTTTTCAACCTATAGCTTAGACGAATGGCTTGAAGGAAACATGTTTCAAGGAGAAGAGGCTGGCTTTAATTTTGGATTTAAAAATTAAAGGTACAAGAAGGCATGTCAGTGGGTCTTGGAAAAGCTAGCTATGGAAGTCCAAGAAAAATGGCTAGCCTAGAAACACATTTTTAGAGATTCTCACACAGATGGCCAATTATTACATCTACAGGAGTAGATAATGTCACCCAGGGAAAGCAGATAATAGAGAAAGGGCAGAAAAGGGGGAAGAACAGGATATCATTGAAGGAAATGAAAGAAAAAGAAGAATCTTCCAAAGATACTGAAAAGAAGGCAAAGATGCAAGAGGAAGCAGGAACCCAGGGAAAACAGGCCTTTCAGAAGAGGAGTATGGCATGTGAGAAAATAACGCTGTCCTTCACTCCTGGTGGCACCAGAAATCTCGCCACATTTCTCCTTCTTGAACCCTTTCATGACATCCAGTAGGGAACACCTCAGGGAGCCTCTCTAGGACCCTCTTCCCACCTGTACCCCTGAGGCTCCTGGGCCTCCTTGCCAAGCTGGTCCTCACCCCACTGCTGATTCCAGCCTGGCCACTTAGAATGGAACAGGGCCAATTTTCCTGAGTATGTCACTTGCGTTGCCAAAATCTCCCAGCTTTTTTTATTTTCACTCCCAGCCCCATCTCCCTAATACTCAGGCAAGAGTCCACAGGCCAGAGTCCATGAGCCAGGCTGGTCTTAATCACAGTGCCCATTCCTATTGCCCCTAACTCTGAGTCATTACCTCCTGCTTCGCTCTTCCCCTGTAGGGATGAGCTCATTCCCTAAAGGACCCTGACCCTTCATTCTTTCCAGGTGTACCCAGACTTACATGAACCCCCAGCAGGCCCAGATCAGGTTCCAGATGAGACTACTGAATGTCACTCATCTTTCTTCCTTTGAACAGTAAGACTCAGACCTTACCTGCAAAGTGGAGCAGAGAAATAGGACCATAGCTGACAGAGATGTGGGGTAAAGGGAGGGTTATTATAAGATGAGAGAGTTTGTATGCTAATGGAATGATCTAGAAGGAGGGGAGGAGGATGGATGTTGCAGGAACATGAAGGAAGATTGTTGATCCCCTTTCCAAGCTGTCTTTTCATCTCTGAGCAGCTCCATGCCTTTGAAAGTGATCTATCCCAATTCTTCTATTAGCTCCCTGATTCTGGGACATCATTCAGGAAGCGCTGCCATTAAAGTTAGAAGATTTGGAATGACTTGCCAGTTTCTCAACTTATTCACCTTTCTGAGACTCTCTGCTATGATAATAACATCTTCCATTTATCAAGGCCCCAGTCTATTCCAAGAGCCTGGCACACATTACCTTAAACCTTGACAAGCTTCCAATGCTATCATCCCTTTAAAGAGACAGCGGTTAAAGAAGTTACCTTGACCAAGACCCAGGCTGACTCGAAGCCACCGTGGTTCTCACACCACCTCAGGGCTTCTCCATGTGTCATGAGCAGTCAAGAACTCAGATTCTGAAAGCAGTTTTGTCCTTGATTTGAGTTTCAGTTTTGCCACTTATCTGCTGAGGTGTTACCTTGGACAAGGTACTGATCTCCTTGACTTCATATTCCTCATCTGGAAAATGGGGATAATAATAATTCCTACCACAAGGTCTTGGGGAGTACTAAATGAAAAAAGTCATCTAAAACATGCTTTTCACAGTGCCTGACACCACATATTAGGTTTTCGATTATCAGCAGACACAGCTGTGAGTGAGAGGCTAAGCCGATGTATTGGATTGCAGCGTGCAGATTTGCTCAGGACCCTGAATGCTCAAAAAGAGAGGATCTTCTATACAAGAGAACAAGTTCAGAAACCCATTCTCATTCTATGCTTAGTGACTGAAAGAAAAGTATTGCTCTTACTCCGAGGTATTTGGCCCTTTCCAAGTGTCCTGCTTTCCCTGAAACAAGTGAACTGCTGACAGATGAGGTAGGAAGGTATTGGAGGGGGATGAGGGCAGAAGGAGAAAGGAGAAAGGGAAGAGTGAGAGAAAGGAGGGAGAACTCTCAGGAACTCCTCATGCTAGACCTGTTGGGTAGCTATCTGGAAAGCACACACTACAAAGCCACTTCTTTGAAGTACCTAATTACTTACAATCATGATCTGAGAAAATTCGAAGTTTCAGATTGTTCACACAGAGCTATAGTCCTACCTGTACATCCCGATCGATTCTTATATGTAGAGCGTCACCTCTTAGGACTGGAGATTACCTAATCAAACCTTACTTCATGGAAAAGGAAACAGGTTTAGAAAGTTTTAAGTATGTAAGGTCACATGACTACTAAGTTTTTTTTTCTTTTTTATTTAATTAGAAACATTTTCCCAAATCTTCACATTCAGTTTGTGATGCACTAGGACCGCCAGATAGATCTCTTTGTTCTGATTTCCCTGATGCTGAAGGAAATTTCATGAACTCCTCACATTGCCACAATTCACAATTTTCCTTTGTCCTCTAAGTCGCATTTCTATAACGTCTGCTCTTGTTATAAGAGTCTAGCAAGCATTTGATACAAAATCAGTTAACTGGTTATTTGATTCTTATTAACATGTTTTTCTAAAACACCTTGACAAGTATGCACAGCAGGCAGTATGTGCTGACTATGATCAGGATCCCAAAGGAGTGAACAAGGATTCTGGCCAAGTAGGAGCCCTGTACTGCATAGCCCCTAGGCCTTACTTGTTTAGTCTCCCTCCACCCTCAACACTTTCAAAGTTGGAGCAAAGCCAGCTCTTTCAGCAAGACAGCCTTGTTGTTTACAATATGGGAACCAAGAGAGGTACGGATATGGCCTCATAGGTTTCTGTTGAGCAATACGATTTCTTCCCATGTCGGAAATGACTGGATTTCTTCAGACACCTTCCCACTTACCTTCTATATCTTACTTCTACCACCCATGGATTGAACCTGGCTAAAATAAGAGGCTGTTAACTGTATGAAGGTTATCAGAGGGGGAAAAGGGTAGGGCAGGATGCAGAGGATAAAGGGATCAAATATATGATGACAGAAGGAGATTAGACTTTGGATGGTGAGCACACAATGCAATATACAGATGACGTATGTTAGAATTATACACTTGAAACTTCTATAATGTTGTTAACCAATGTTGCCCCAATAAATTTAATATAAAAAATAAAGTGTTACTAATTCTGGGATAATGTGGAGTTTCTCACCTCCAACACATTCATGCATGTGCAAATATATACAAACACACTGTGAGTTAGCTATAGATATGGTCAATATGTCCTCCAGGTTGACATTTAAAATTCAGTGGGAGAAAGTTTTAATAGATCTTAGCTTTAAGGAAAGGAAATAAAGAACATGAAGATAAATTGATTTTATTTGATGTGCTATTTGAATTTTTACTGATATCCTGTCATGATAATGGATTGAAGAGGTATGAGAAGCAACAACACACACAAACTCACATGCACACTAACATAGAAATGTTAGTTAAAACATATTTTTAATTTTTAAATAAGTATCTGAGATCAAAAGCGGGGGCGGCAGGGGGGAAAAAAAGAGAAACAGAAATATCTCTAAGGACCAGAAATGAAAAGGGAACTTAGAAATGTATGAACATATCAGGAAGTAGGTGTTGAAGCCACAGGAATGCAAAAGAATACTAGAACTGGTCTAAGACAGGGACAATAACACCAATGAGTCTACGGATCCCATGAACAGCAGATGACTAGAACTGGATTCACTGAAAAAGGCCAGGAATCAAAAAAGAGCTGGCCCACCCTTAATAGAAAAACACCTTCCAACTTTGAGACATGACCCCAAAACAAGCTTCCTGCCCTAGGCCATAGGGGAAAGAGGGACACCTGAGGGACAGTTCATAATACCAAGCCTGAGTAGTAAATGGTGAGGACAATAGAGGAGCTCACAATGAAATATTACAGAGAAATAATAACCATTACAATCAACAGTCAGTTGACATAATAAATGGGAGAATTCAGACTTAAGGAACTAAAGATAACAGAGCAATATGAACATGACTTTAAAATAAGTATGTTTTTTAAATCCAGGAGAATTTTTTTATCAAATATGGAGGATTAAAGAACTGTTTTAACCTCTGATCCCTCTCCAAATCCACTGAAAATGACACCAAAGGTATTTTTAAGGGATAATTCCACAAGCTCCAAGAACAAAGAAACATGAGAGAAAATAAAACATGAGATTTTTAAATGGAAGTAAAAAAGTAGACATAAAGTGGTAACTGAGTTATTAGACCAAAAGACTCAAAGACAATAAAGGGAGCTAAATAAATTTTCACCAAAAAATATAGAATCTTTAGAGAGATAAGAGGAAATGTTGCATCAATGAGGCAAGAAAAAGGTGCTGTAAAAAGAAACATGGGGGAACAGGAAAAAAACCTATTGGAAATTTAAATATGATAGCAGAAATTTTCAATTCCAATGAAAAGTCTAGGAAGTAGAGTTAAGGGTAACTTCATGGAAAGTGGAAAGATGAAGATACTGAAAAATAGGCAGAAAGTGATAAAAATATTACAATCTTGGGAGTTCAATACCCAGAAGTGGGGAAGTGGGGGGAAAGAAATTCTAGAAAAAGAGAATAGGGAAAATGAAGGCTAAAAATGTACCAAAGAAATAATAGAAGAAAATTTCACAGAACCAGATTTTCCAGATAAAAAGGATTCAACAGGTGCCCAGAAAAATTATTGAGAAAAAAAAAAAAAAGCAAATCATTATGCATTTTAAAAACTAAAAAGATAAAGAGAATATCCTCAAAGCTTCTAAATCCAGTCATATATAATCTATGGAAAATTAGTATAGCATCAGCAGCCTAGCCCTAGAAGCAGAAAGAAATTAAGAAAAGCCTGCAAAATTCTGAAGGAAATGAATTCCAACCCAGAATTCAGTACTCAGCCAAAATACTAATCAAGTATGAGAAAAAAAAGGAAGGCCTTTTTTTTGGAAATTTAAGTTCCCCAAAAAGTTATCTCCTATTTTCCTCAGCAAAATTCGATAATCCAGCAAAATAAGGAAGTAACCTAAAAGAATTATATTTAACATTTATATAATACTTATTGTATTCTAAATGTTATGTGTCTGTTCCACATTTTATGAAGTGGTTAAAAGGAAGTTAAGTAATCTGCCTTCTGTCATGAAGCCTGTGAGCAGTAGCAGTCTGGCTCCAGATCCCAGACTCTTATAGAAAGAGGAAGATTTAACACTCATTCATGAAAAAAAAAACTTCCTCAAACTAATAAAGGACCTCTATGAAAAATCTTTAGCTTATATCATATCTAACAGAGAAAAACTGAATATTTTACTCCTAAGACAGGGTGCAAAGGGTAAGGATGTCAACTCTTACAGCTTCTATTCAGCATGGTACTGGAAATCCTAGCCAATGAAATAAGGCAAGAAAAATAAAGAAAAGGCATCATGAAAAGGAAAAAATAAAACTTTCTTTGTTCTTTGGCATGATGGTGTATATAAATCCGAAAGGATCTTTAAAAATAAAATTATTAAAACTAATCATTGAATTTACTAAAGTCCCAGAATACAAGGTCAATATATATAATTCAATTACATGTCTATATACTAGAAAGAATAAAAACTGGAAAATAATTTTTTAAAAAAATATCATTTGTAATAGCATTCAAATAACCATAAAATAAATACTTGGGGATAAATTTAACAAAGTATGTACAGAAATCTTTGTACTGGAAACTGAAACATTTTCATGATAAATTAGAGTATATCTAAATAATTAAAGAAAGATAGCATGCTCATGAATTGGAAGACAGTATTATTGAGATGTCACTTTTCTCCAAATTGATCTATAGAGTCAATATAATTCAAAACAAAGTCACAATTCAACATTACAATATTTTACAGAAACTGACAAGCAAATTTTTAAATTTATCTGGAAATACAGTGAAAGCAATTTAGAAAAAAGGAGCAGACCTGGAGAATAACCTGTCCAGACCGCAACAGGACTCTGAAGGTCTCCAGGAGAAAAATCTCCAAAATAAGAAAAAAATTAATAGACTATCTGACTAATGTGAATGTATTAAGAAAGACATATGGGACTGATGTAATGAAAAGTACATGAATAAATTCTATTGTTAAATCCAGAGAAAAGAAAACTTGTACAAAGAAATGTACACATTGTACCCAACATGAATAATTTTTTATATAATCATTAGAACAAAAACACTGAGTATTGCTTTAATCAAAAGAAGGTGGAATCTGTGTCCTGGGGGAACATGGGTGGCAGTATTGGTGCTTGCAGAAGAGAGTCTGGAAATGTTAAATCCTCAGAAGCCAAAATAGAAAAGTCAATAGATGATATCTAAAACTGGAAAAAAAAAATCAGAATCAACAGCTAGCAGAATAAGCATGATATTCAGAAATATGCAGACTGCTGTTAGATGCAACAGCTTCGAAAGTTAAAAGTCGTTGCCTTTGCCTGTAGGGCAGGAGGGTTGCTGCTGGTTTTCATTATAAGCCATATTTATAAAACTAAACAATGTACATGAACTACTTTGATTTTTTTTAAAGTAAAACTAATTTTGGAAAGTTTGAGTTAACTTAGTCTGATTTTTAATTCTTTAATTCATTTCTACCCTCAAGATTGGAAGAAAGATCTTGAGTCTAAAAACAGAATACCAGGATGGATCAAAGCAATGGTAGTGAGAGCTCAGCAGTTAGCCACTTGTAGTTTCCTGGGTCAAACCCAGAGATTTTGGGGCCCTCCAACCTCTGTGTGGAGACAGCAAAAGGCTGTACTCCATCACGTCTTCTTGGTTAGTGGTCGTCTCTGGGGAGACCCTTAGACCAAAGAGGACAAGGTCATTTTATTTCATATTCACTAATGAGACTTTTCAGCCTTTGAAAGACCCTAATTAAAATGGAAGTTTCTGGGGAAAAGTCGATCTTAAACTCCTCTGAAATAAAATCCAGATATCAATTGATATTTTTGCTGGAACTAGTAAGAATGGGCCACTGGATGGGGGATCAAGGGATGATAAGGGGACTGTGGTTAGTCAGAAGGAAAGCTAGTATACAGGAAAATAGTATATCTCAACATAATTTCTTAGAGGCTGGAACGTTTGAATGAAGCCTACCAAACAAGTTTTCAATTTTTAAAATCAGCACACATTGTACAGAACATACATTTACATCCCAACCCCTGTCCTCAACCCTATCCTTGATGTTTACCCCATTCCTAACCCCCATTGTATGTCTGACAGTGGAGCAGAAATGTAACGGCCACCATAATGAGAAGGTATCTTAAGACAACTCCATAGAATATAACAGATTTTTTATAGGGTAATTTACTTATAGGGATGTAGGGTCAGAGCAGACAGATGACCCAGCAATCTGAACATATTATTCTCTGCTAACAAACTTCCTTTGCAGGACTTTTTTAATAGCATAACTCAGGTATTTATGATTGACAAGACAAAGGACAAAGCATGGTGGAGCACCAGGGGCCATACCTCCTTGTGGTCTTGTGATAGATGATTGTTTACCATCAATATTATCACCACCTTGATATTTATCTCAGCTGTCATGACATCCCAGCCCTTACTAACAAAAACATTTATGGCTATATCGTGTAAGTTTAAGGAACACAGACAATCATGCTTGCTAAGGACAGTAAGTTTGGTTAAAGGTCACAGCATGAAAACTTAAAGATGGAAGAAACCCGAGACACAGAGATGGAGCTAGTTTTGTTCAGATCTTCATGTGTACCCCATCCCTAGCTCTGTGCCATCTCTGATGCCCCTACTCCTCTTCTAAGATCCTTGATCTCAGTCTTGTTCCAGACATTGAGCTGCTCCCTGGGGTGAACCCCTGACCTTGACCAAATATCTCATCTTTACAGTATCTACTGATCAACATACCAGTCTTTGACATTTTAATACACCATGTTATTTCAGTACCAACATCCTGGCACTTTTACAGATCCAAAATCCAAGTCATTTGGGTCTTGAGTGTAACCAAAGAAATACACACCGCATTCAAAAATCTAAGCGAACAATGGCATTCATCTGAAGAGAGCCCTGACTCCATCCCTATTCTGTTTAAAACACTCTCAAGTCATTGTATTGCTGTTTGATTCCCACTTCCCAGGTTACTAAAGAGGACAAGCATCTTTTTGGATGTATATTCATTATTTGTATTTCCCCAGACCCAATATGGATCCTTATTAACTTACAGAAGCCCCTAATGGAGTTGCCGTTGAGACAGCAAAAGGCGGAAGAAGATGTGCATTAAGGGATGCAGTAGGAGAGGGGATGAGGGTATTAGAGGAGGGAGGAAGAAGGGAGGTTTCCAGGCCCACCTCGCAGCCTTCCTCCCTAGATTCTTTCTGCATTCTTCTCTACTCTCTCCTTAATCAGATCCATCTCTTAGGGTTTAGCTCCTAACTCCTTCCTCACCAACCTGTATGGAGAATCTCAAGCTAGACAGGCAGAGGTACCTCCATCCTGGCCCCTGGAAGAGCGTCTTAGACAATGCTCCAGGGAGGATGGTGACCCTCAGTGATGGCTTTTTGTTCCAGCCACTAACTGGACTAAACAGCAGTGGCTACTAGTGTAGCCATCTACCTGTCCCAGCCATTCGCTCTATTTCTGACACCCCTCCCTGAGACTCTCCACTTCCCCACATTCATTCCATTCCTAAACCTCCATTCGTATCTGGTCCCAATCCCACCGTGAACTTCCCTGAATCTCACTCACTCCAGTGCCAGCCTCTCCTTATTTCTGAGACTCTGCCTCTTCCTGACAGTACTTCTTCTCTGACCCTCCACCTTAGCCCGAGCTGCCCACCCCACCCTCGGCTCCCCCTCCACCATAGCTCTGACTCCAACCTCAACCCCTGATCCCAATCCCAAACTTGATCTAAATCCCATTCCTGAACCTCACTCCATTCCCAGACACAAATCATTTGAAACTTTTGTCTTATGTTTCCTTCTAAGAGTTTTATTATTTTAGCTGTGATGGTCTTCAATTCATTTTCAGTTAATTTTTTATATGGTGTAAGGTAAGAGACCAATTTCATTTCTGTGCATGTGGATTTCTAGTTTCTCAGCACCATGTGTTGAAAGACTATCCTTTCCCCATTGAATAGTCTTGGCACCCTTGTTGAAAATCATTTGACCATTTATGCTTAGGTTTATTTCTGGGCTCTTTATTCTCTGGATCTTTTTATCCTTTGGCTCCATCAGGGCTAAGTGCATTAGGTTTTTGCCTTATTTTCACAGAATTGCTGCCTCAGCTCCACACATCGTATCCAATAACCGTAGTCCAAGGAAAGATCCAAGAATGTGGGTGAGTGAGTCTCTCTTTTTTCAATCACATATATATTTCCCAGGAGTACCCTGACCCCAGCAAACTTCCTCTTAAGCAATGGTATGCTGAAGCCAGTTTTTGTACTTGCTTGTGAAAGCAGATTATTACATTTTCTAGAAGTTTGTGAGCTGGTTGCTAAACACCCCCACCCCTGAAATTGCCATGGTCGGAGCATTTATGCCATGCGACTTTGCAGATGCTACCAATCAGGACTTTTTTCCCTAGGAGAGTAGTTTCCCAGGACACAATTGCCCTTGAGTCTTATGAGCCACAGGGAGATGATATGGCCACTCCTAGCTTAAGGGAGTCCTAGAAAGTGAGTGCCTGTCATTTTCGGCCTCTCTCAAGGGAGGTAGACTTTGCTAGCAAGGAAAGGGAGAGTTGGGGAAGCGACTATGGCGTTTGCCACTATTAGCTCCCAATGGTGGGGACTTTTTAGTCACCTGAAAGGATGTCTTTCAAATGTCTCAGAAGACAGATGCTATGGGCTCAGTGGTAGGATGCACAGAGCTCTAGCAGCAGACATAGTAATTACAGTGAGGGGCGGGCGCCGGGGCAGGCTTTCAAGCCATGCAGTGAGGGCCTGGGAAGGATACAGCCTCAGCATCTTCCTGTAACCTTGACGGGGGGCTTTCTTGACACAGAGACTGTGAACGGCCAGTGGGCATGAGGCTTGGGTGCTGACAGGAAGGGAGGAGCCCTGAGGGGCTACAATAAGAGCGGAGGCCTTAGAGGGTAGTAGAAGTGTTCCCTGAAGAAGAGCCCACAAAGGAGGGCTTGCCGTCCTTGGCCAGAAACTCTTTGCTGACCAGGCCATGGATGGCCATGATCTTGAGGAGTCCGTGGCGAAACTTCTGGCCGATGAAGGCGTAGATGAAGGGATTGAGGCAGCTGTGCAAGAAGCCCAGGATCTCGGTGGCATCCAGGGCCCGGCCGATGTCGTTGCGGCGCTCGCAGGTCTCCTTGATCACGCCGAGCCTCATGAAAGTGTCTGCCACCAGGACCAGGTTGTAGGGCAGCCAGCAGAGCAGGAAGACAAGCACGACGGCAAAGATGACTCTCATGGCCCGGTGCTTCTGCCCCATGTGGGCCTGAAACAGCGTGCGCAGGGTGAATCCGTAGCAGAACAGCATGACCAGCAGCGGCAGGAGGAAGCCAAAGGTCTGGGGCAGGGCCCGCATCTCTATGCGCCACTTAGTTGTGTTGGCACCCATGTCCTCATAGCAGGCTGGGCTGGAACCAGGGGGGTTGATAGCCTTTCGAAAGACAAAGATGGGCAGGGACAGGATCAGGGATAGCGCCCAGATGCCTAAGCATATGAACTTGACCCAGTGCCGCTTCTGAGTCAGTGTGCGTGTGGCGTGCACGATGGCCAGGTAGCGGTCCACACTGATGCAGGCCAACAGCAGGATGCTGCTGTAGAAGTTGACCTCCTTCACGAGCGAGACCATCTTGCACAGGATTGTGCCATAGATCCAGCCCTTTACTTTGGAGACAGCCCAGATAGGCAAGGTCAGGGCGAAAAGCATGTCGGCGATGGCCAGGTTCAGCAGGTAGACGTCAGTGACAGAGCGGCCGACCTTGCTGTATAATACAACCAGCACCACCAGGGAGTTTCCCAGCAGGCTCAGCAGGAAGACCAGGGCATAGATTATGACCACAGCATGCTTGTTGAATGTCTCAGTGTCCATCACACAGGGCCTATAATAGCTTTCTGTGGGTGGTGTGCCGATGAAATAGTCATCCATCTCCCAGTCAGAAAAATTCCATACGTTTTCCACGGATATAGCCATGATTTGATCTAGTTGAAAGATTGGGAAAGAAGTACGATTTAGTCACTCAGATTGAAGTCACTCTCATCAAGGATGTGAGAACAGTTAGGCAAGGATGGGATATCTTTGCCTTCTCTGTTGGTTTAGTAACCAGGGATCCATCCTTTCCTTCACCTCCTTCTTGGACTCCTTTAGAAGTAGGCTTCACCTAGAAGTGTTGTCAACCTTCCATAACTTCGAGATCTGGCTCAAGTGTGGGATAAGATAACTACAGGGAAGAAACCTTGGCCATTGGTTGGCCCTACAATAGCCTCAACTCTACCTACAGTTGCACCTCTGTCCTCTCTAGCTTTCCCCATCCTCAGCCATGTCTGTGTATTCAGATGGGAGGACCAGGTTGGTCTTGGACATTCAGGGGAGACCAGAGTTAAGCAAAATGTAAGAAGACAACCCTGTCCCCAGATATCCCATTCTATGTGATTTCCCCTTTACGTTCTTTCTGATTTTAACCTTCTTAAAATCTATCAAGGAAAGGAAATGATAACAATAAATTGCATTAAAGTCTATTTTAAGCCTTCTCTCTAACAGAACAATAAATGTTTTGGTCTCTGTCTAAAGGAGGTGTAAACTTTCAAAAGAAGTCTCCATCTTCATCCCTGAAATCATCTCCTAAACATTCCCAGAATCACTTAGCGGTTTTCAAATATCTTTTTTAACTGTAAAAACTTTGTTGAAGCAAAATCTTATTAGAAGCCCAATACATAAAACTTCTGCTGGGGAGGAAAGGTGTGCTGCTCTCTCTACCTAGACAACTGCTAAGGAGGCTTCCCCCAAACCCCCAGGACTGGCCAGAGGACAGTCTGAAACCTTTGGAAAGTTACCAGCACTGAAAATAAGGATAACTTGTATCCAGTCCTAATTCTATCCTGATTCTATCATTAATAATTTGTGTGAACTTGAGGGGGTCCTTTCACCTCTCTATATTTCAGTTTTCTCATCTGCAAGTTGAAGGAGGTAGCAACTTCTGAGTTGCTTCCAGGCCTAAGGTTCTGTAAGTTCACTCAGATCCACACATTCTAGTATGTTCTCTCCCTGCCAGTATTGCATTTTCACAGAAGACAGTCCTAGGGCAAAACAATAAACACCCAAATGGGGAGATGTAAGGCTCTTCTTTGCAAAACAGAGAGGTGTAAAAGGAGGAGGTGAGAGGCTGTGGCCTCCTAGGTCACCACTAAAGCCATGGAGGAGATCAGAACTGAATACAAGAGAGGAGGCAGGAAGCCAACTGAGCAGAAATCTTCAAGCTCCAGAGAAATAAATGCATTTTCTAAAATACAGTCAAACAAATCTCCCTAACCCAAAGAAAGTCCTGGCCAACAGAGGTGGCTTCCTACCTGAGGCACCAGCCAGGTATGTCCAACTGTAAAAGCCTGGAGCTCAGAGACCAGAATGACCTAACAGTCAGAGGGAACTGGATGGGGAAAGAGAAGTAGGAAAGCCTCGTCACACCCTCCTCTTGAAGCCCTGCCCATGTGTACATTTGGAGAACAGATTAAGAGATGGCAGCCCTGTCAGAGCCTCACAGGGTCCATATATCCAAGCAGGGGTACCAGGATGAAGATGGATTAAAAATTCATTATCTTTAGGGATGACTGTTTTCATTCTCTTCCTTTTTAATATTTATTTTCCATTCACTTATCCCTAGTAGGCTTCCTTTGAAAGCTTTCAACTTGCCTGATGGATAAAGGGGGAGGGATTGGACTTTTTACAGGAGGGACTTCAGAAGAAATTGCTGGAGGAAGGTCTTGCAGGAGTCCTCCACTCGGGAGGAACTTGCAGGCAATCTTGTGGGAAGGAGGCCGAGAACTGTACTTAAGCTGTGTCTGGACAAAAAGCAGAAAATTTTTTCATATATCATAGGCTTCTGTGGGGTGGCTTAGGGTCTGGTAGAGATGTGGAGGGATAATTAACCGCCCCCACCCCGACCCCTTCCCCACCAGCCGCTCCTTTATACAACCACTGCCAATAGCTCGTTGATTAGAATGGCCCTGAGGCTGGGGCTGTGGGTGACCTGGAGTCCGGCTAGACAGCAGGTGGACCATTGGAGCTGGGGCAATTAATGAACCGAGGAAGCTGGGCTCACGTCATTCTGCTTCTCTCTCAGTAGCCAAGGATGACTTCTCTGGGAACCTGCCTCAGCTGCCCTCAGCGGCTCACGTCTGTGCTCTGGCTTTACATCTCTGGCATGTTAACCACATCTCCATTCTAACATGAACCCTAGTGTGCTGCAATGCAGTGTTTACCAGCCAGCGTCCCCCACTAGGCCGTAGACTGTTAGAAAGCAGGGACCCTCTCCAAATCATCTTTGGACCCTCTGCAAGGGAACAGAGTAAGTGCTCAACCAATGGTTGAACAGTAAATGACACTAGACTTATTTCCCACGATTCACAGATCATGGGTCACCACCACGATTCAGAGTGTAAGGCGTGCCTAAAAGCTTCACTCCCGATCAGCCAGGCTGGTCAGTCTGGCATTGTTCTTTCCCAACCATCCTCCATTGTTTAAAGTTAGCACCAATCTATTCAACTGTAAACTATGCCCCTACCTTCCATGCCAAAGGTATACAGTTTTGCCCCTGGCAAACATATTTCTAAACTAAGTCATGCTCTCCTCCTGGGTTCTCTTATCATTTGTAGATAGTAGCAAAAAGCATAGGAGACCATTGCCTGGGGCTACCTATGATTTGCTGCTGTTGGACGATTGTGATCTAAAGCTTAGACTAGAAAGGACTTGAAGGTGGGGAAGTCCCTGAAGAGGCTGGACTCTCCCTTTATTAATCATCTAGGGAAAAGGTAGCTCCTGGGGCAGAAAATAGTGTCTGGGGCCACAGGAGAAGACAGACTGTCTGGAGCCTGGAGTACAAAACGCCTGTGTGTGCTTACGGGGAAAGAGAGTGTTTGCCACAGGAGGGCAGCAGTCACTGGACAGGAAGTCCTTCCAAGGCACCGACAAAAATGCAAGGGCAAGTGCAGCCAAATCTATCTATTTTTAAGCTCCTCTCGTGTGTCGTTCCCTTCTGCTTTTCCTAAGCCCTCAGTCAGTTCAGCATTTCAGTCTATTTAGACTAATGACTAAGGTATTAGGGAAGGGTCCGGCCCATCCTGGAGCCCAAGGAGTCGAGGGGACCAGCCCCTCTGGAGGAGCACGGGGGTGGCAGCAATGGTAACTTAGGGCACCAGTGGGAGGACAGTCTGGATGGAGGTCGAGACTTGAAAGGAATATTTCCCTTCATGGTACAAAACAGCATTTCACTCAGCGGGGAAAGGCACATATAACATGAGCACGGGATAAAATTTCACCTCCTTGAAAATATTCCAGCAAGCCCGCCCACCCAACATATCTCCCATACCTCACTTCCCACTTATAACTGTTCCCTCATAATGTTCCCAATGGGAGAGCATTTTCCATTCTGCGCGGAACATGCAGTGCCACAGAGATTGTTGTGACATGTGCAGCCTGAATGTCAATCTGCTGGCAAAATGCGGAGGCTCCTTCTTGCCACTGCTTTAAAAATGGCAGCTTCTACGCAAGACCATGTGAACAGCACAGAATGGCTGTAAGTATATCTATTTTGTCCCTATGTCAGCCTTGATACTGCATCAGTACCTCTTCACATGTTGGCGGAAGAACCCACTTAAATTGGGAACCAAAGTGGAGGCAAGGGAGGGTGAGGAGAGGATTCACCCCTCTCCCCAGGGATCATCCCCACTGCCAGAACGATAGGTTCAAAGGCCTGTATGTGACCTAAGATGATCCACTCAGAGCCAAGTTCAGGATGGTTGTTTGATAACAGTGGAAAAGCAAGTATGTAGTCTTGTGGTTGCTGGACACTATTTTGCTACCATAAATGGCAAATCAATTCAAAGACAAAAACTAACACATGAAAGAAGGCAGAGCTGAGAGAATCACAGAGAAAGGGAGCCAGAGTAATGACAAACTCTGCCCAGAGGTCATCTCTCTGTACTTTTCTGCAACACGAGCCAATAAATTCTCTTTATTGTTACCTGCAATCCAAACTGTGCCTGAGAGATGTCTGGAAACCCAAAGTGATGGAGGATGAGAGGGGAGGAACGTCATTGTGTCACCAGTCTGGGTTGTGATGGTCAGGATAACAGCAGGACTTAACAGAGGTATTACCTGGCCAGGTGCAGACCTCTAAGCCCTGATCACCAAGCTCTGGTGGAAGCCAGAGAGGAATCTTGAAAAGTTGAGCACTTGAGAGCCCATCTCAGTGCATTCTCCCGAATGAATTCAGAAATCCTCCTGAAGGACCCAGGAATCTCTGCTTTGGAGTCAGACACACAATTATTCAAATGCTGGCCCTCCTTTATTATTTTATGATCTTGGACAAGTTCATTAGTGTGTATCAAAATATCCTCTCCATAGACATGGGGATAATAAAGGTGGCCTCATGCAGTTGTCGTGATGATGAAATTGGATAAGAGCACAGGCCCTACAGCCAAACCAGCTCTGTTCCTGGCCAGTCGTGTGCCCATGGGGAGCTTAGATACTCTCTCTGGACCTCAGCTTTCTCATCTGTAAAATAAGAATGAAAGTAGCACCTGCTCATAGGACTGGTATGAGGATCAATGAGTTAACACATGTGAAGTGCTTAGCACAGTGTCTCTCAGATAATAAATGTTGAATCACTTTTAGCTGTCTTTACATATCACCCGCAGACCTGTTGAAGGATTAGGTACCAAACGCACTGAACAATGCCTACCTGAACCTGCAATCCCACTTAATGTGAGGGAGGGAAGCAATGAAGAAGGAAGGAGGCGAGGAAGGACAAAGTTTATCACAGGATTGTTCATAATAATAAAATTTGGTAATAATTTCAATGTCCTTAAAAAAAACTTTACACAAATTATAGTCGATATATAAAAAGAAACACTATGCTTCTTTCGATCACTGTATCTCATGTACCTAGAAGGCATTTTAGCATTTAGGGAGCAATACAAAATTGTTGAAAAAAGGGGGATTATATCGCTAGAGACTGGGAGACCCACAAGTGACTTGCCTTCTGTTTATATCACCTCCGGCTTCTGGGAAATAAATCTGGAGGAGGAGCTGACTCCACCATGTCTGTAAGACATTACTTGGCAGAGCATGAGACCCCCCAGCTCTACAGCTAGAATCAAGCAAAAGAGAAAAAAAAAAAGAATCTACTCCTGGTGGTCGGGAGTTGTCGTTGCAAGGTCAGTCCAGGAGAGGGCAGCATTACCTTCAAATCGCACCCAACCACTTGGGTGGGGGGGCTGAGATAACCAGGTGGGGATCCCAGGGGCCCCACGGTGTGAGGTTAGGCAGCCAACACGCAGCACCTAACCCTGCACTTCAAGGCTTGTAAATCTTTTCTATCCCCCGTTTAAAGTCCTTCCAGATTAGTGTTTAGCGAATGTCAGAGTGGGAGTGCATGTTAGATGAGTAGTCGAAGCTTATCACCCCCACATGTCACTCAACTAGTCACTGGCTTCAAGCACTTCGTCGTCCTGTGGTCATCCTGCCTTTCTGGCCCACAGACCCTTCCCCCAGACCAGTGTGAATCCACTCTTTCGGGCAGCACATTTGGGTATCTCAGCAAAGTAGTTAAGAGGTATATATGTCAGAGAACTGAAGACCTGTTCCATTTTCTTATAGCTCGTTTTTTGGTCCCCCAGCACGTAGTCAGCTCGGGCTGCCATCACAAAATGCCATGGACATAGTGGCTTAACCAACAGCAATTTGTTTCTTAGCTCTGGAGGCTGGAAGCATAAGGCCAGGGTGTTGGCTAGGCTAGGTTCGTGGTGAGGGCTCTCTTCCTGGCTTGCAGACAGTTGCCTTCTGTACAGCCTTGTCCTCACATGACATTAGCATGCGAATATCGTCATGGGGCCCCACCTTTATGACTTCACCTAAACCTCATTGCCTCTCAAAGGCCGCACCTCCAAATACCATGACATCGAAGGTTATGGCTTCACCATGTGAATTTGGAGGTGACACACTCAGTCCATATCACAGTTTAAGTAGAATGATTTCCTTCCCCAATAGCACCCTCTGACATAGTCACGAGGCAGTTCCAGCAAGTTCTAACAAACTTCTGTGTAGTCTTGTTTGTTTTCTCTTACATGCAGCCAGCTGCACCAAGTTCTACCCTATGTGGCCCAACCAGCATAGCCAACATTCTGACAGACATGGCTGCTAAAGTAGTAGATTTGGTTGCAGTGAAAATAAACTGTATGAATGGTTACCTGGGGGTGCAGGGGTTAGAGATGGGAACTGGCAGATGAGAGACAGATGGGAAGAAGACTTTTCATTAATAGCTTTTAGTGGTTTTTGGTTTTGTTTTTTGGTTTTTTTTGAAACATGTAAAGTGGTCGCTGTTACAAGTTTTAAGTATAAAATATAATTTTAAAATGTTATAATTTAAACATGAGGGTGGAAAGAATGTGGTGCTGCTGAGCATCCTCCTTTAAGCTCTGTCATCTGCAGTTATATGTCTTCTGGCTGCTCTGTCCCAAACCATCCCACTACCACCCCCTTAACCCACCCCCACCCCCAAACCCCACCCCACCAGATAGCCAAAGAGGACTGCAGCCAATTCCAGGAAGCATATGGCTGGGCCTGGCCTTAGGGACCTGTCGCTTCTTTTAGTTTCCTCTACTCCAGACCCTTGACTCCAAATCACCTTATACTGGACTCTCTTGGTCCTTGTCTCTTTCCTGTCACCGGTCTGTCTAGCTGCCTACACTCTGAGTCCTTTCACTGGGATCCATGGTGCCCCGGCCTCTCCTCATCCCCCACTTGGCCCTCTCTGCCTCCACTGTTGACAGATGTAATTCCAGATAGCTCCTGGAACATGCTCCCGCTCTCTCCTAGACACCAAAGAAAGCTCAGTCCTGGGCTTCTATCTCACCCCCATAGTGAATTCTCATTGACTTACGTTAACTATTAAAATCTGCCTGTGTACCCTGGGAACATCCCCTTTTCTCTCTTTTAAATTAAGGCCCATGACTTGACCATACATAGATCCAGCTGCCTGCTAAAATTACTTCTAATCCCAAGGCCATGGGTGCAATCAGCCTGCAAGTGAATTTCTTTGGCTGCACAGGATTGGTTTCCTTGTTTGTTCATTTAAGTTAGAATTCATTCTCAACTTTTAAAATTTTAGACTTTTTCATATAAAAAAAAGTCTGGGTTTCTATGCCCTCCTCTAAAATTTGGAAGATCTGACAATAGTAAATCTATGGCAAAAATGAGCTAAAGTTCGTGCAGAGAAGAGATCCTAGAAATAGAGCCACATTCACACCATCATTTAATTTTGAACAAAAGTGTCAAAGCAATCAAATGGGAAAAGGAAATTTTATCAACAAAAGGATCCTGGAATAACTGGATATAAGAAAAATACAAACTTTGACCCCCATATCATACACAGACATTATTTTGAGAAGAATCGCAGGCTTAAATATAAATGCTAAAACTGTAAAGCTTTTAGAGGAAAACATAGATGGGTATCTCCATAACTTAGGGGTAAGCCAAAAATTTCTTAGACAAATCAAAGAGTGCAATAGCCACTAAAAAATTTTTTAAATTAGACTTTATCAAATAAAAAATTTCTGTTCCTCAAAAAGACACCATTCAAAAAAAAAAAAAAGTAGAACTGTTAAAAACTATTAGAACTATTACAATAGAAAACTATTGTAAAAATATATATGACAAAGAACTGGCATCAAGGATATATTAAGAACTCTAACAATAATAGAAATAAATAAAGACAAGAAACACCACCAAAAATGGGCAAAAGATTCAAATGGACACTTCATGAAGGAATGTATACAAATGACCAATATGTATGTGAAAAAATAGTACAAATCATTGGTCATCAGAGAAATGCAAATTAAAATCACCATGAGAATAGCACTACACAATCACTGGAATAACTAGAAATAAAAAAGAACAGTAATTTCAAGTGCCGGTGAGAATGTGGAGCAACCAGGACTCTCATACGTTGCTGGTGGAAAAGTAAAATGATGTAACCACTTTAGAAAAAGATCTGGTAGTTTCTTATAAAACTAAATATACTCTTACTCTAAAACCTAGCAATTTCCCTCCTAAGAATATACCCAAAAGAAATAAAAATATGTGCTCCCAAAAATATTGATAACTTTATTCATAATAGCCAAAAACTAGAAACAGCCCAGGTGTCCATCCATCAGAGTACAGATAAACTGTGATATATTTATACAGTGGACTACCTCTCAGCAATTCAAAGGGATGAATTACTGATATATTCGACCTGGAAATATCCTTAAAATTTTGTGCTGAAAGAAGTCTTATGCTAAAGAATGCAACTGTATGATTCTACTTTTCTAGAGCAGGCAAAGCAATTCTAGGATGGAAAATTCCTCCCTAGGAAGTTCCGAAGCGAAGATAAGCTGGGGTGCGACTTGGGGATATTTTTAGGGATGATGATAATGTTTTCCATATTAACGGGGTTTGAGATGCTACAGGATCACATACTTGGCAAAACTTAGTGACTATACACTTAAAATTTGTGCATTTCATTGTATATAAATTTTACACAGAAATAAAAAAAACTATAAACAAATCTTGATCTCTAGTCAATGTTGTATATACTGTTGTGTTTAGGGAGAGGTCTACTGTTATCTGCAGTTTACTCTGAAACATCAAAAAAGTAATATGAATAAATGGATAAAGTGATGGCTAGACACATAGCTACGGGAAAAGCAAGTCAAATGCTAATGGTAGAGTCTAGGGAGTAAGTACACAGGCACATGCTGTATAATTCTTTCACCTTTGCTGTACGTTTGAGATTCTTCACTATAAAATGTTGGGGAAGGAGAGCAGCTAGCGCTCAGCTTTGGCTGACTCCTTTAAACAGGGTGTACACCCCCCAGTTTGCCATATTCCCTCCCCCTCCTTATTGTTTCACGCCCACACCGTGTCACTCATTTACATTACCTACACCCTTCCTTCCAAGGATCTTTTATCCTAGACACATATGGCATATCCAAATAATTGGTAAATAAATCTCTGAAAGGCAGAATAGCATTGTGCCAGTCCCACCACTTAGCAGTTTTGTGATCTTGGGCAAATTAATACACCCCTGAGCCTCAGTTTGCTCATCTGTAAGATAGAGTAAAATGATGAATTCAGTGTCTAGCACACTGTGAGCACCAGATAAATGTTGACTATTACTTCATGGTTTTACATATTGACTTTGTAAATGTAAACAAATAGAGCGATGACTGATTTTCACAATAAGAAACTCTCCAGAGTTTAGACTCACAGGGGAAAGTGTGTGAACACAAATTTCCTGGAAATTGCCATATGTGCTTGCTCTAAATGTCCTCTCACATAGGAAAAGTTATATTTATCCAACAGATATTTACTAAGCACCTACTATCACAAATACCACCAATACCTGTGGGCTAACCACAATCTCTTCCATGGAGAATTCAGTGAGGTATAACTGAAATGCATTCATAATGCAGGGGTAGCAAGGAAAGCTGAAAGGAAGAAAAAATACTTGATTTGGGTTTTGCGGGATGAATAGGAGTTTTTCAGGTAGACTTAGAGAAGGTGGGCTGTCCAGGCAGGGGGGAAAAAAACAGTATCTGCAAAGGCACTGAACAATGAAAAAGCAATGGGATCCTCAGATTTGACAAATACTTTGTATTAATAGAGTCCAGGGAAGATAAGAGATGAGACTGGAAAGAGAGGTGGCACCCCAATCACTCCCTGTTTGGGCTTTATGTTGTAGATAAGGAATGACTGGCACATTTTAGGAAGATATTTCTACAGCAGATAGGGCTAGATTGACAGGAGAAAGACCTGAGGCAGGGAGACCAGCTAAGTACTAGTGCTGCCCATTGCTCAGAAGAACTGCATGAGACGATGGTTAAGCATACATCTTCCAGGGCTCTACCCCAGACATGTTGAATCTGTGCCTGAGGAAGTGCCTGGGATTCTAGATGATTAACAATCATCCTCAGTTTTCTCACAAGCTACTCTCAAACAAGAGTCCAAGAGATTGTGGCCACCATCCTCTAAAAGAAAATGAAGGCCTGAACAGAGACATTACAGTATGATTTAGAAGAAAAAATTCTACGTAATATGGCAAGGGGTGGCATGTGGGGGTGATAACTTCTTGGCACGACCACATAGATAGCTGTACTGTTGACCAACATAGGGAATGCAGGAGAAAGGTCAAGTTTAGAGAGAGGAGTTAATAACTTCTGCTTGACCAGAATGAATCAACATCTGGAGTGCCAGCACTGTCTCGATGGTGGTAACAGCCATGGCTGGCTGAGGTCAGCCGGGGAGAGACTATGGCGTGCGAAGGGAGGAGAGCCATAGCTCCCAAATGCACTGATTTTCTCTTGTGCCTCTCACACAAATCTGTAACTTGAATGTCTCACATCTTCCAACTATGTTAAATTGTAATCAAGACAATAAATTCCACGCATAAAGTTTAGAAAGGGACAAACAGAAAACTAAACATTCCCTAGGTCTCTGAAACTCAGATGCATGACAGAGTCAAGCTGCCTCCTGCCTTTTGACACAATCCAGGGACAGAGCTAGTGACAGGCCCCAGAGGAAACTCCATCTCTCATGTATTTATTCCTTTTGTCCTCTTGATGCTATTTAAGAAATAAACACTTCCTCTTTAAAGATGGTCCTCTTAAAAATACAGAGATGGCATATGGAATGTACTAGTTATCAGAAAACCTGGGTAACTTAACCACTCAAAGCCTCTTTTTCCTCTTGTGTAAAATAAAGATAATAACTGCTGTAAAAAACGAACAAGAAAACACATTTTAAAATGTGTCCAAAACCCAGCTCAGGTCTGTAAAGAATAGAACCCTACCCCTACTAGCTCAGGTCCAAGGAGAGTTTATGGAAATGTTAACAAACAATCTGGCCAACTCTTAAAAACAGAAAAGGAAATACAGGCTGCCATTCAAAGATCAGAGTTCAAAATCTGATATTACCCCTCGGTCGTATTCCCTTTGGGACCACGTGATCTGCCATCTTGGCTTTTGCCTAGAGGTCTACACATTTCCACAAGGCACACTCTGCATTTGTCTATCCGCTTTCCTTCCTCACCAAGGGGACCTCAGTTGGATGAAGATGTTCTAAGCCAATTATGACAAGTTGTTGTCCACTCTGCCCACCTCCTTTACACCTAGCAGTGGCCATGTATATTGTTCTGGCAAATGAGGCTTAAGGAGAAGACTGCTGGGAACTCCAGGAAAGCTGTTGCTTTTCCTGACAAAAAAGCAAAGATGCTATGGTGGCACCTGTTTCTTTTTCTTCCTTTGGTTGTGATAGCCAGAGCTGCAGCAGCCGTCATGGGACCATAAGAAAAAGGCTAAAAGAATCACAACGAAGTCTCTCACCCTTGGATACATATAGGATGCTATTATTTGTGTTAAATATGTGTGTATCTCCATGTGAATATATGAATGTAAATGAATTAAAGAGCCCAAAAGGACAGACCTTAATCAGATAATAGCAATTACTTGAAAGGAAGTGCCTACAATGTAATCATATATTGTTCATCTAGTTAATAAGCAGAAAAGGATAAAATTTTAATAAGAATTAATCTACAAAGTAATAGAGAAAACATAGAAGAATTTTTAATTTTGATGTAACAATCAGTTTTCTTAATACTATGCCTATTTTAAAAACCATAAAGCAAAAGATTGAGAAATTTGACATGAAAATGTAAAATCTATATATGGCAAAGCAAACCAACAGCATGGCTAAAAGACAAGTAACAAAATAGAAAAAAAAAACTGCATGATAAAGAGTAACATTATTAAATTATGGATTATTTAGAAATAAATAATAAAATTACAAGCCAAATAGAAAGTGAGTGAAACCCATAAAGAAGCACTCCATAAAAGAAGACATGTAAGTGACCAAAAGTCATATTCAAGGTTTTCAACCTCAGTAATAAGTACAGACAAACAGATAAAAATGAGATGTCATTTTTCATTTAGACTGAAAGGATTAAAAAGGCTTATAATAGCTAGTTGTTGGCAAGAGTGTGGGGAAACAAGCACCCTAACATTTTGTTGACAGAAGCCTAAATTGGCATAGTCTTCTGGAAGGCAATTTGGAGTTAGGTATCAAAATTTGAAATGTGCATACATGTTGCCCTCCTCTAAGAATTTATTTTGAGAAAATAATGGCACAAGTATACAAAATTGTATGACCAAGAATGGTCATTGTACTGAAAACTTAAAAACAGCCTAAATGCTCATCAGAGAGATTTTGTTAAATAAATGAATAGGACTCAGAGGGGTTATGGAGACCAGGCAGGAGTTATGAGAGATAAGAAATCTTTGCATATGACACAAAGGAGATAACGTTAAAGAGGGAAAAACAGCTCATACAATCCCACATGTAAGGTGACCCTCTGGCTTAATTAACATGGAACCTACTGGCAAGGCAGAAGCTCATCATTAACAATTGTTATCTCCGTGGGGTAGAATTTCAAGGGACACTTTCTATATTATCTAAATTTGCTGCAAGGGACATGTATTACTTATGTGATAACCAAAGTTCATAAAGTTTTCATTTTTTAAAAGTTAAAAGAAAATATATTGTTTATGCTGTTCTCTAAAGGATTTTTGCACATATTCTTTCATTCTACAAATCCTAACAGTTTATTATGTGGAAGGTGGTGCCTCAAGAATTGAGGTGGATACAAAAGACAGTCAGACCTGAGCTCTGGGAACCTCCCTGACACCAAATAAATAGCATCACTGGACACACCCCACGACTTTGTCCTTTGTTCCTGCCACAGTAGAGTTGCTGTCCCCTGGCTACCTCAAAGCCAATCTTGTGCCCTAAAGTCCATCTTCCCACCATTTTCTCAGGATCCTCACACTATTATCATCTTTCTTTCTTTATTGTCAAGTTTTATCTCTTGCAGCCTAGCTGTGGGCAATGAAAACTGCTCAAGTCTCCTCCATACAAATGGAAGGGAGGATGAGGGGGAGGAATAAATTCTGGACAGAGTTATTTGGGAGGAGGGAGAAGGAAGGGGCGGAGAGAAGGTAGGAAGAAAAGAGGCCTCTTGAACACATTTTCCATTCTTAACATTCTTAAAGAAATATGCTAGCTTGACTATAATAAAAACATAACAAAGAAAGTATAAAGGCATGACTCCGAGATAGGCAGAGAAGGTGCTCTCTCTCCTTCTGACCAAGAGAGCTGACCCAGCTCTGTGTGCCCTAGCACCTATTTGGGACTGCCCTCTCTTGATGTTAGAACCTAGATGATCTTAATGGTAGATGAAACATCTCTTTCCAATTATCATCAATCCCTTTTTCCCTATAGCCAGACTTCTAGAAAGAACCATCTGCTTGCCTTCCCTTTTCTTATCTCCTATCTACTCAGCCCAATGAGTTGGCCACTGAGCCCCGCCATCTTTCCAAAACCAGTGCTCCCCATGGACACCTCTCAGGCCCGTCTTAATTTCTCAGGAGCATTCAGCACCACATTCTTGTGTCTATCATTTCACGGCATCCTTTGCCAGTGTTTCCTCTCTAACCTGACTTCTCAGTGTTAGGGCTTGCAGAACTCAGTCCTGAGACCCTGTTTGTGACCACTTTCCTAGGCAATCTCATCCAGAATAATGTGTTAATCACTATGCAAACACCTGTGACCCTCAGGAGACATTTGCCTCATCACTATCTCCACTTGGATGTCTCACAGATCTCATTCATCAATTCATTCTATTAAGCATCTACTAAGTGTCAGGAACTACACTAGGTACTTGGTGAAGAACAGAACAGGCCCGGTTTATGCCCTTGAGTAGCTTAACTTCTCAATTGAGTTCAAGATCTTCCTTCAATCAACATACTCCTTCATGTTTTCTATCTCAATAGATAGAAAGAGGGCACAATTAACACTCATTCTGCTCAAGCCAGAAATTTGAACATTATAGCTGGCATTTTGCCATGCCTTATTCTAACTGAGGGGCACATACTCTAAAGCAGGGGTTCCCAACCCCAAGGCCATGTTCATGGCCTATTAGGGACTGGGCCACACAGCAGGAGGGCAGGAGGTGACTGGTAGGGCCAGCAAGTGAGCGAAGCTTCATTTGTATTTGCAGCCACTCTCCAGTGCTAGCATCACCACCTCAGCTAACCTCAGACCCTCAGGCCTTAGATTCTCATAGCAGCACCGGTTCCTGGTGCCAAAAAAGGTTGGGGACCACTGCCCTAAAGCAATGCCCTCCTCCCCGCACTGCATCAATGAGTCATGCCTTTGTATAATCCCCTCCGCTTGAGGCAGAACCTGCTATTTGCTTCTAATTAGTAGAATATGGAATCTGGTGAGACCCTGAACAGTCAAGCTGTACCTGGACACCTGACCTGCAGAAGCTGAGAGATAATAAACGGGTGCTATTTTAGGTTGCTAAGTTTATAGTAATTTGTTCCTCAGCATAGAAAATTAAGGCAGCTCCCATCCAGTCCATCATGAGAGCTTTTTGATGCCTTCACTGAAATAATTTTCAAAAACATTCAATTCTCTCCACCTCCACTATTCCACCCAAATCAAACTATCATCATCTCCTACTCAGACAAATAGAATAGCCTCCTGATTTGCCCTGTCACATTTGTCGCTCTTATCAGAACTGGGCCAAGATTTGATAGCAGCCTCAGCAAACAAGTAATTTGGCACTTCTTCAATGCAACACTTATTCAGCAAGAAATGAGGAGAAACTATCTATTAACAAAAGTGGTGTGCCTCTCTTTGTATGTTAAAATGAAAGGGTTATTACCTGTCATCTTCCAAAGCAGACACCCTTCTGGGAGGCACATTAAACCCATAAATTCTAAATAACAAAATAAACCACTAATGTCCTGTAAATAGCACAACTCATTGCACTATTCATATTCAGAATTTCCACTGACTATACCTAATGACAGATCTTGGCTGACTCATTTCAGGTTTTAAGATACAGCTTTATATCTATCATGAGTTTTAAATCTGGGTGAAAAACAGTTTATCTATTTTTCCTTTTGTTGCTTGTGCTTTTAGTCAGGTCTAAGAATTCATTGCCAAATTTGAGGCCATGAAGATTTCACTTGCTTTTTCTTCTAACTGTTCTATATTTTTGGCATTTATATTTAGGTTGCTGATCTAATTTAAATTACTTTTTTGTATTGGAATGAGGTAAGGGTACAACTTTCTTCTTTTGCATGTGGTTTTTCAATTGTCCCAGCACAATTTGTTAATGAGAGACTCTTCTTTCTCCCATTGAATGGTCTTGGCACACTTGTCAAAATCAATTGGCCATAAAAGTTGGGTTTTTTATTGGACTCTCGATTCTATCCCATTAACTTAAATATCTACCTTAGCCTACCTGATATGTCTGTCTATACGAGTACCACATCGTTTTTATTGTATAGCTCTATAGGAGGTTTTCGAATCAGGAAGTGTGAAACCTTCCAGTTTTGTTTTTCTTTTTAAATATCGTCTTGGCTATTTGGGATCCCTTGTGGTCCCCTACAAACTCGAGCATTGGCTTTTCCATTCCTGAAAGAAGGAAAGAAAGAAAGAAAGAAAGAAAGAAAGAAAGAAAGAAAGAAAGAAAGAAAGAAAGAAAGAAAGAAAGAAAGGAGAGAGAGAGAGAGAGAAAGAAAGAAAGAAAGAAAGAAAGAAAGAAAGAAAGAAAGAAAGAAAGAAAGAAAGAAAGAAAGAAAGAAAGAAAGAAAGAAAGAAAGAAGAGAGAGAGAGAAAGAAAGAAAGAAAGGCAGGCACTGGACTTTTGATAAGGATTGCACTGAATCTGTAGGTTGCTTTGGGGAATATGGTCGTCTTAACAAGATTTAGTCTTCCAATCCATGACCATGGGATGTCCTTCTATTGATTTAGGTCTTCTTTAATTTCTTTTAGCAGTGTTTTGTGGGGTTTAGCATATGAATCTTTCATGTGCTTGGTTATACTTATTTCCAGGTAATCTATTCTTTTGGATGCTATTATAAATGAAATTGTTTTCTTCATTCCTTTTCATATTTTTTATTGCCGGTGTATAGAAACACAACTGATTTTGGGGTATTGATCTTGGCCCCTAAAACTGCTGAATTCATTATAGTAGGTGTGTGTGTGCGCGTGTGGCTTTTATGGGATTTTCTTTATGTAGAATCACGTTATCTGCAAACAGAGATAGTTTAATTCTTGTTTTCCAATCTGGTTGACTTTTATTTCTTTTTAGTGCCTAATTGCTCTGGCTAGGACTTCCAGTACAATGACAAATAGTAGTGATGAAAGCAGACATCTTTGTCTTGTTCCTGACCTGAGGGAGAAGCTTTCAGTCTTTCACCATGACTATGTTGCTAGCTGTGGGTTTTTTCATAAATGTCCACTATCATGTTAAGGAAATTCCCTTCTATTTCTAGTTTTCTGAGTATTTTTGTCATAAAAAGATGCTGAATTTTGTCAAATGCCTTGTCTGCATCTATGGAAATGTTCTTTTTTTCTTGTCTTTCATTCTGCTAATGTAATATATTATATTGATTGATTTTCCTATGTTGAATCACCCAGCATTCTTGGGATAAATCCCACTTGGTCATAGTATAGAACCTTTTTAATGTGCTTTTGAGTTTGGTTTGCTTGGATTTTGTTGAGGATTTTTGTATCTATAGTCATGAAAGACATTGATCTGCAGTTTGCTTTTCTTGCTTTTCTTTGTCTGGCTTTGATATCAGAGTAATGTTGGCTTCACAGAATGTGTTAGGAAGTTTTCCTTCCTCTTCTCTTTCTTGGAAGAGTTTAAGGAGAATTGATATTCTTTTTCACATGTTTGGCAGAATTCACCAGTGAAGCCATCTGGTCCTAAACTTTTCTTTCTTGGGAGGTTTTTGATTAGTGATTCAACATCTTTACTTGTTATAGGTCTGTTAATATTTTCTATTCCTTTTGAATGATTTTGGTAATTTATGTGTTTCTAAGAATTTGTTCATTCCATCTACATTATCTAATTTGCTGGCATGTAATTGTTCATAATATACTCTTATAATCCTTTTAATTTATGTAAGTTCCCCATCTTCATCTTTGATTTTAGTTATTTGCATCTTCTTTCTTTTTTTTCCTTAGTCAAGCTAAAACTTATCAATGTTGTTCATTTTTCAAATTTGAATTTTTTTCAAAGAAAAAAAATTTTATTTCATTGATTCTTGCTTCTGTTTTTCTAGTCCCTATTATCTATGATCTAATCTTTATCATTTCCTTACATTTGCTGACTTTGAATTTATTTCCTCTTCTTTTTCTAGTTCCTTAAGGTATAAAGTTAGGGTGTTGGTTTGAGATCTTTTCTGTTTTAATGTAGACATTTGTAACTATAAGTTTCCCTATGAGGACTGCTTTCACTGCTTCCCAAGTTTTGTTATATTGTATGACCATTTTAATTCATCTCAAAGTATTTTCTAATTTCTCTAGTGATTTCTTTTGATATATTGGTTGTTAGTGTGTTGTTCAATTTTCATGCATTGGTGAATTTTCTAATTTTTCTGTTATTGATTTCTAGTTTTATTCTCCAATGGTTGAAGAAAATATTTTGTATGCTTTAAATATTTAAAATTCATTGGGTTTTTTGTGACCTAATATGTGGTCTGTCTTAGAGAATATTCTATGTACACTTGAGAAGAATGTATATTCTGCTGTTATTGATGAGACTTTTTGTACCTGCATGTTAGGTTTAGTTATTAATAGTGTTCAAGTCTACTTCTTTATTGATCTTCAGTCTAGATGTTCAACCCATTATTGCAAGTGGGACATTGAAATCACAAGTCCAACTAATATTACAAAACTGTCTATTTCTCCCTTCAATTCTATCAAATTATTTTATATATTCTGGGGCTCTGTTGTTTGATGTGTGTATGTGTAATTGTTATATCTTCTTGAATTGGCCCTTTTGTCAATATATAAGTTCTTCTTTGTCTCTTGTAACAACTTCTAACTTTAAATCTATATTTTGATACTAGCATAGACACCCTAGCTCTCTTTTGGTTACTGTTTGCATGGAATATGTTTTCCACCCTTTTCCTTTCAACTTATTTGTGTCTTAGGATCTAAAGTGAGTCTCTTGTAAGCAGCATATAGTTGGATCATGTTTTTAATTTATTCTGCCAACTTCTGTCTTTTAATTATCTTAATCCATATGCATTTAAAATGATTACTAATAATGAAGAACTTACTTCTATCACTATGCTATTTGTTTTCTCTATGTCTTATACCCTTTTTGTTCTTTATCTATTACCTATTTTTATGTTTGACTTTTCTAGTGCACAATTTTGATTCTTTATTCATTTTTTTCCACATTTTTTAGTTATTATGTTAGTGGTTACCACAGTGATTACAATTGACATCCTAAATGTATAAAAATCTAGTTTAAACTTATACTAACTTACTTCAACAGCAAACATTAACTCTGTTCCTAACCCTTTCCATTCCCCTTTACATTATTATTGTCATAAATGACATCTGTATACAGTGCCTTTTAACATAGATTTATAATTGTTTTATGAATTTGGTTTTTAAATCATATAGAAAATAAAAAGAGGAGTTACAGTAAAAAAATACAATAATACTAGCTTTTACATTTATCTATGTAGTTACATTTACTAGTGATCTTTATTTCTTTATAATACTTCAAGTTAACATCTAGTGTCCTTTTGTTTCAGCCTGAAAGACTCCTGTTAGCCTTTCTTATATGGCAAGTCTACTAGCAATGAACTTCATATAGCTTTTGTTAATCTGGGACTGTCATAATTTCTCCTTCACTTTTGAAAGATAGTTTTTGCTGGACACAGAATTCTTGGTTAATAAATTTTTTTCAGCACTTTAAAGATATCATCCCACTTCCTCAGGCACCTATGATTTCTGATGAGAATCAGTTGTTAATCTTTTAAGGACTGCTTGTAAATGATGAGCCACTTCTCTCTTGCTATTTCCAATATTTTTTCTTTGTCTTTAGTTTTCAACAGCTTAGTTATAATGTATCTCAGTGTGGATCTCTGAGTTTACTCTGCTTTGAGTCATTTGAGCTTACTGGATGTATATATTTATGTTTTCATCAAATTTGAGAAGTTAGTGATCATAATTTCTTCAAAATTCTTTCTACCCCTTTCTTCTCCTCCTGGGAGTCCCATAATGTGTGTTGATGTGTTTGATGGTATTTCATATATTCCTTAGGCTCTGTTCGTTTTTCTTCATTTTTTTTCTTTCTGTTTCCCAAACTAGGTAATTTTAATTTGCCATATTTTCAAATTTATTGATTCTGTCTTCTGCCTACTCAGACCTGCTAATGAACCCCTCATATTTCACAGGTTCAGAATTTCTATTTAGTTACTATTTATAATTTTTACCTCTTTATTGATGTACTATACTGGTTCATACATCATTCTCCTGATTTCCTTTGGTTATTTGTCCATGGTTTCCTTTAGCTCCTCTAGGTATATTTAAGATAATTTATTGAAGTATTTTTCAAGTAAGTCAAATGTCTTCGTTTCTTTGGGGGTGGTTTCTATCAATCTTCTTCTTCTTCTTCTTCTTCTTCTTCTTCTTCTTCTTCTTCTTCTTCTTCTTCTTCTTCTTCTTCTTTTTCTTCATAACTGAATGAGCCACACTTTCCTGTTTCTTTGTATATGTCATAGTTTTCAATGAGAATTAGGGATTTTGAATGTTAAAGTGGTAATGGAAATCAGATCCTACACACACACACATGGAATATTGTTATTTCTTGATGAAGACTGCCATCATTTGCCTACTTAGTGTCTTTTTTAAACTATTTTTGCAAATACTATATTTTTTTGCTGTGTGTGATCACTGAAGTTTCATTTTGTTATATCTGTGGTCAGCCAGTAACCTGACAAAGATTTTGTTAAATCTCTGTACAAAAGGAAAGAAAATAATAAAAAGGGGTAGGAGGGAGTGTTCTGTCTCTTTAAATCCCCTCAACTGATGCCACTGGAGAAGCCACTTCAGACCAGCCTGTGGGGTTAAAACAATGGCCAGCCTCTGTGCCCACTCATGAGCAAACTTCCAAGCATATCAAAGGAAACAACCTGATTGGGGGAGGACAAGGATCCTATTGCCTACTCCTGGATCAACAAGCCATACCAGGGATGTGGACATCCATATGACTGCTTGCTACATGGATGGGGAGTGGTAGCTGCTACATTAAACAGTGATATTCACAAAAAGCCACCAGCACCTTTATTCACCAAGCACTACACTGAATGCTGCAAGTGTCTGACAAGACTCCGGTGTTTCAAGTAGTTGATTTCAACAGTTCTTGCTAGCTCAATATCTGTTTCAGTAAACAGACTGATTCCTGTAGCTTCCTATTTCACTATCCTCTATAACATCACTTCCCCCAACCATATTAGTCTTGATTCCACAGGAAACGGATAGGACACTTGGGATAATTCAAAGAAGGTATATTTCCAAGACCACAGTCATGTGCTACATAATGATATTTCAGTCATCAACAGACCACATATACTGCAGTGGTCCCATAAGATTTTAATGGAGCTGAAAAATCCCTATCACCTAGTGACATTGTAGCTATCATAACATCAAAATGCAATCCATTGTTTATGTGTTTGTGGTGATACTATTGTAAACAAACCTATCACACTGTCAGTCATATAAAAGTATACACATACAATTATGTACAGTACATAATACTTGATAATAAACAACTACATCACTGGTTTATGTATTTACTATACTATTATTGCTATTTTAGAGTATATTCTATTTATATAAAAAAAGTTTGTTGTAAAACAGTATGAGATTACACCACCAGCAACCTGATACATCTCATGCTTAGCATGTCTCATGTGCTTGATTTAATCTCATGTTGTGTTATACAGTAAAATGCTATACAGGCTTGCAACCTAGGGCCAATAAGCTATACCATATAGCCTAAGTGTGTACTAGGCTATACCATCTAGGTTTGTGTAAATGCACTTTATGATGTCTGCACAATGATGAAATTGCTCAGTGATGCAGTTTTCAGAATGTAACCACATCATTAAGCAGCACATGACTGTATTTACAAAACTGTGGATATAGGGGAATCATGAGAGAGAACGTAGTAAGCCCAGGACTGACAGCAGCCAAGCTGATATCACACCTAGTCCCTAAGGGTTGAGGAGAGGGGTGGTTACCAGGACCTGGAATGAAGAAAAGAGTTTTGATGAGGTGGCCACCTTGAGAGAAGCAGTGACATTTGTTGAGGGACACAGCCAGCCTGAGGCAACAACCTCACAAGGAAGAGGGAGCAAAAAATTAAATATTCTGATTTCAGTCTTTCTAACTCTCTCCCTCTCACTCCTTGCCTCCCCACCCTTCCTACCACCTCCATCTCTTCCTTCCTCCCACCTCCTTTTGGGGCTCTCTATTGGCCAACCAAAGCTTGGCACAAGGGGCCCGATCAATGTAGGGATAAGGAAGGTGAAGAGTAGATCAAGAGAACTAAATGGAGAATAGCCAGACAGTCCCCCAAGCCCAAGATGACCCCAACCTCTATCTTTAATACTAAAAGCCAAAAATTTCTGACTGTTTTAGAACAATCACTGTCCCTACTTTGACCATCAGGGTTCAACAAGATGACAGTTCAAAAAAGAAGCCATTTTCATTATTTTTAAATGGCATGTCAGGTCCAGTTTTTTATATTCTGATTTTATCACACTAAAAATAAAATACAAAACTACCCAGTTCAGTACTAGATACCAGTATTGCATAGTGTTCAAGAGCATGACATCTGGAATCTAAATCCAGCACAATAACCAGCCATATATACATTTTTCAGCTTCTCAGCATCTTGGTTCATCATTTACAAATGAACTAATAGTACCTTCTTCTTAGAGTTGTCACAGGGATTCGATGAGATGATACAGGTAAAGCTATTAAAACAGCATGTAGCACAGAATAAATACTCAACTTCAGTAAATGTTAGCTCTTCTTATGTCTCCAGCCATCCATTTCTTGGTACTCCTCCCCTCCAGCCCCACCCACAATTTACTAATCTGCTTCACTTTCTGCAAGATATGCTGTCTGGCCTCTGAGCCTTCATGCATACCTCTCTATCTGCCTGGATAATTCTTACTTAAAAAAAAGCTATCAAATGTTTTGGTTTTTTTATATTGATTCATTTCAAAAAGCAACAATACAAAGTGCTAACAAGGACAGGGAGCAATTGGAACCCTCATATTTTGCTAGTGGATGCATAAATTGGTAGAACTACTTTGGAGACCAATTTGGCAACATCTAGCAAAGGTGATGATGTCTATAGCCCACATGTTTGCAGTTACACTCCTAAAAATATTCTTTAAAGAAACCTTCATACATAAACAAAAGAAATATGTATTAGAATATCCAAAGAAGCATTGCTTGTAAGAGCAAAAATACCAGAAAGAACTTTAATCTCCTTCAACAGAAGAATGGATGAATACCCTAAAAATCATTATGTATAATAGTATGTCACAATGCTATATAACAGTTAAAATAGCTACATGTAACGACATCAATAAATCTCAAAACATAATGTTGACTAAAAGAAACAAGTTCAAAAGGAGATTACAGTATAATCCTATTACCAAAAAGCTTAAAATATGCTGTATACTGTTTATGGATATATGTATATGTAGCAAAAGTATAAAAACATGCTTGAGAAGAATAAATACCAAATGCAGGGCGATAGTTTCATTTGCAGAAGGGGAGATGAAGGAGAGAAAGGAATGGAATTGGCTGGAGTTCACAGGAAGTTTCAACTGTATTTTTTAAAAAGCTCTGAAGCAATTTTAATTATAAAATGTTAATATTCGAGAAAACTGTGTGATGGGTACAAAAGACATCTTTTGTTCTATTTGTCATAGGTTTAAATGATGTAAAAAAAATTGGTTGAAAATCTGTTCTAAGTCCTCAATAGGCAGTTTAATGATTATCTCTTTTCCCACCTGACTTATTCTACTTCCATTCTCTTCTTCATCTCCACCACCTGAGATCCATTTTCTATAGACTCTAGCCCAGGGGAAGGCAGTGGGTAGGCACAGGAATGATAATCGCATTAAGTGGAAGACACCTGGGACTCAAAGCATTCTTCCCTGCTCCCATACACCCTGGGAACTTTCACAGCCAAGCTTATAAACCCCAAATGCAACTGAAAAATTCTTCTCCCAATATTAATACTTGTGGGCCCCCAATGACTTCTGGTGCATCATTGGTGCACCTTACAATGAAGCCCATTAATTCAGTGCTTCTCACAAGGTAATGTTCATTGTGATCTTGTTAAAATGTAGATTCTAAAAGCTGCAGTTTATAGTAGGGCCTGAGATTTTGCATTTCCAAAAAGTTCCCAAATGAACCAATGCTTCTGGTCCCTTTTGAGTGGCAAGGCACTAGTCAACTCATCCTGCTCACACATTTTGTCTCCACTCAAGCTTTTAAGAGTCTCATCCTTAAATATGAAAGGAAGCTAGTCTTTTGAGGATGGTCATTAACATTAAAGAGAGAGACCAAAACAAATTGGCATAGAAAAGGATCAAAATAAACATATTAAAGCAGAAAGCAGAAGAAAAACTAAAAATGAACATACCATAATGTCCTCAAAAGGAAGATATTCTTGTCCAGAAAACAAGGATCAAATAATATGGGGAGGGAGGAAAGTTGGGGGAGGAAGATCTTGGGAATTAAAAATAAGAAAACTGAAACTTAAAACAGTTGAAAATAAGGATATAGAAATATCCTAGAAAAAAATAGAACAAAAATAAATAAAAACTGTACAGAGTTTCAGTTTTTCAAGATAAAAAGAGTTCTTGAGATTGATTGCACAACAATGTAAATATACTTAATACTACTGAACTGTACACTTAAAAATAAGAGGATCTTCCAGACAACATGTGGCTTGCTTCCTCTCACAACCACATCAAAATTACAACAAACTACAGAACGACCATCATTGAGAGTCGACTGAAATCTAGCTGAACAGAAGTCCTACAAATGGGGACACACAGAAGATGCCATCTCAAGACCAATAGGAGGGGTGGAGACACAAACGGGTTGGTCCCACACCTGTGTGTGGCAGTTAAAAACAAGAGGACTATCTAGGCTATGGAGGTCACCCTGGAGAAATGAGGGGTCCCAGCCCTACACCAGGCTCCCCATCCCAGGGTTCCAGTGCTGGGAAGAGAAGTTCCTATAACATCTGGCTGTGAAAACCAGGAGAGATTGTGGCTGAGACAAAAAGTGGCTAGAATTCCTCTTAAAGGGCCCGCGTGCAGACTTACTACTGACGGATTCACTCGCTCTGAGCTCCAGTGCTGGGGCAGCTGCTCAAAAGGTGCCAGGGACATACAGAGAGGGACTGAGTTGTCTGTCTTCTGGGTAAGGGCTAGAGGGGCAGTTTCCTCCCAGATAAAAGTGCTCGCAGAATCCTTTGCTGAGCCCTCCCTGCTCCCTCTGTACAGACGCAGGTGGCCGCCATATCTGAGTCTCCATCAACCAGGTTAACGCCACTTGCCTGGCGTGGTGATTCCCGGAGGCCCTGCCCACTCCACGTGCAGGCCCACCCAAGCCGCTTCCAGTGGGTTTTCCATACAAACAGCCTATCTTCACTCATGCTGCAGACTTTCCTAACATCTCTCAAAAGTTCACAAAATTTAAACAAGCAGCATCTGGTCCTGGCATGCCCCATAATCTTGCTGAGCAGCCTCAAGCCCAGCACTAGTGGAGTCAGGCCTCAGTTCAAGACCTAGCCTCTTGAGGCACATCCAAGCACAGTGTGGGGGCAAGTCTCCTATAGATTGCTTGGTGGCTCATGCCAGGTGGCCCCAGGCAGGGCACAGGCTTCAGCTGAACTTGGCCTGCAGTGGGGCCCCTCCCAGGAAGCTCCAGCCTGCACACCCAGGGGCCGGCTTTGTCTGAGCCAGAGCACTACTCATGGTCACATCCAAGAACAACATACCCAAAGGGAAGACTGGGGAGGCACCAGAGTCCTGCTAAAGTGAAGCCTGCTCCATAGGATCAACTCTTGCACAACAGGCTTCTTCACTGTAGTTACCAGTCAATCTTCCCTACCAATCTGCCTGAGGGTCAATCCCTCCCACTGACATGCAAACAACAACCAAGGCTCAGCTACAACAGGAGGGTATACACAATCCATACAAGGGACACACCTGAAGCACCCAGCTCTGGTAACAATGGAGATTGAGCCACTGGGCCCCATAGGACACCTTACTACATTAGCCACACTACTAAGACTGGGAGACTTAGGAGCCCTACCTAATACATAGAAACAAACACAGCCAAAATGGGGAGACAAAGAAATACATCTCAAATTAAAGAACAAAACAAAGCTCCAAAAATGAACTAAAGAAAATGGAGACAAGCAATCTACCATATTCAGAGTTCAAAACACTGTTTATAGCAGAGGGAATGCAGTTAGCATTAATATGATGGCTAGGTGGAGGGCCAGGGGAGGGAGGGAGCATTTAAGGGTATCGTTTTATGAACTATATAGATGTCTAACCAATGTACTATATACTTGAAACTAATTTAAATAAATAAAAATGTTTTAAAAGTTTTAAAACACACACATATACAAAAAACTACTGGGTATAAGGATGCTCAATGGACTTAGGGGAAGAGTAGATGGACTCAGTGAGAACTTCAACGAAGAGATAGAAAACATAAAAATGGAATAGAAAACAAAGAACCAGTCATAAATGAAGAATACAATAACTGAAATGAAGAATACATTAGGAGGAATCAGCAGTAGATTAGAATCAACAGATATTGAATCAGCAATTCAGAAGATAAAGTCACAGAAAACACCCAATCAGAACAGCAACAAGAAAAAAAGAATTCAAAAAAGTGAGGATAGTTTATGTGGCCTCTGGGACAATATCACAGGTACCAACATTTGCATCATCGGGGTACGAAAAGGAGAAAAGAGAGAGCAAGCAACTGAAAACTTATTTAAAGAAATAATGACTGAAAACTTTCCTATCCTGGTGAGGAAAAAAAAAGCAATAAATAAATAAATAGATAGATAGATAGATAGATAGATAGATAAATAAATAAATAAAAGCAGGCATGCAAGCCCAGGAAGCATAGAGTCCCAAACAAGATGAACCCAAAGAAGCCCACATCAAGACATGTCATAATTTAGATGACAAAATCTAAAGACAAAGAGAAGCTTAAAAGCAGCAAGAGAAAAGCAGTTAGTTATCTACAAAGGAGCTACCATATGACTGGCAGCTGATTTCTTAACAGAAACTTTTCAGGCCAGATAGGATTGGCAGGAAATATTCAAAGTGTTGAAAAGTAAGACCTACAACCAAGATTATGGTACCCATCAAAGCTATTGTTTAGAATCAAAGAACAGATAAAGAGCTTCCCAGGTAAGAAAAAGCTGGAGAAGTTTATCACCATCAAGACAGTATTACTGGAAATGTTGGAGGGACTTCTTTAAGAAGAAGGAAGGAAGGAAGGAAGGAAGGAAGGAAGGAAGGAAGGAAGGAAGGAAGGAAGGAAGGAAGGAAGGAAACTATGAATAATAAAATGGCAATAACTACATATCAACAATTACTTTAAATGTAAATGGATTAAATGCTCTAATCAAAAGAGAAAGTAGCTGAATGGATTCAAAAACAAGACCCTTATATATGCTGCCCATGGGAGACTCACTTCAACTCTAAAGACACACATAGATTGAAAATAAAGGGATGGAAAAGACATTTGATGAAAATGGAAACAAAAAGGCTGGGGTAGAAATACTTACACTGGACAAAATAGACTTTAAAACAAAGGCTATAACAAGAGACAAAGAGGGACCCAATTATCCCACTTCTGGGTATATATATATATATATAATGGAATATTACTCAGCCTTTAAAAAAATGAAATCTTACCAGCTGCAAAAACTAGAACTAGAGGGTATTGTACTGAGTGGAGTAAGACAGACAGAGAAAGACAAATGCCATGTAATTTCACTTATATATAAAATCTAGAGAACAAAATAAACAAACAAAACAGAAACAAACTCATAGATACAGAGAACATTTTGATGGTTGCCAGATGGGTGGGGGGTTGAGAATAAGTGAAAAAAGTAAAGAGATTAAGAAGCACAAATTGGTAGTTACAAAATAGTTAACAGAGATGTAAAGCACAGCATAAGGAATTTAGTCAATATTGTAACTAGATATGGTGTCAGATAGGTACTAGATTTATCAGGGTGATGACTTTGTAAGTAATATAAATGTCTAATTACTATTGGACATTTCAGGTGTTGTACATGTGAAACTAATATAATATCATATGCCAACTGTAATTTTAAAAATTAATTATTCAAAACTTGAGAATATTAAAAGAAAATGGAAAAGAAAAATCAAAAAAGGGGAGGAGAAGATGAAGGAGAATAAGAGTTTCAAATTTCCAGGTGTAAAACAAGTAAGTGATAGGGATGTGGTGTACAGCATGGGCAAAATAGTAAATAATACTGTTATAGCATTGTACGGTGTCAGATGGTTACTGGACCTATCGTGGTGATCACTTTTTTAGGTATATAAATGTGTAATAAATATGATGTACACTGCAAATTAATACTATATTGTGTGTTAGCTATATTTTAATAAAAATCTTTTTAAATGGTTATTATACATTTTTAAGATTATAAATACATTATATATATTTTATCACTATTAAAAATAAAAATAAGACAGTGAGTCAACCCTCATTCCTCCAGATAGTAATTAAAAAATAAGAGACATAGAATATAGACCTAGAAGCTTAAACATCCATTTGATAGAATTCCAGAAAAAAAGATAAGAGAATGGAGCAGGAGAAATAATTAAGGAAATAATGAAGAAAACTTTCCATAGTTAGAGATCCATGTCTTACTCGAACTTTTCAGTGCCTACTGAGTACCCAGTAAAAGGAAGGAGATTCATTCTTAGACATCTTGGTGAAATTTTGGAATTACAATGATAAAGAAACAAATCATAAATGCTCTGGAAAGAAAAAAGAGATAACCTACAGAGGAATAAGTATCAAATTGATAGCAGACTTATCACTGAATATTCTGGATGCTGCAAGTCTATAGGGTAATGTCATAAAAGTTCTGCAGGCAAAAGACTTTAAACCTAAAATCTTATATCCAGCCAACTGGCATTTGATTTTGTGGGTAAAAGAAAGATATTTTTTGATATCGAAAAAATATAATTTATTTCTTGCATATCACCTTTGAAGGAATTACCGGAGGGTATGTTTTAGCAATCTAGGGTGGGGCTAAACACATAAGCACAATACATATTTTCCTCCCACACCAAAAATCAACAAGAAAGACTGGAAAATAAAATGCCACATTTCTAACCGGTAAGATGAACAGTTAACAGTGTATTTGAGGATGTAGAGAAAAGGTCACAGATATTACCTAGATGTTGTCAAAGTTAAAAGCTATATTAAATTTTTAGTGATAATCATCTTAGCTTATATAGGAGTAAACTTTCTAAACTACTGGGTGAGGGAGGGAATCTGTCAATGTAACCATAGACAGGAAAAGGTGGGAGGACATAGAAAAGCTTAGGAAAAAAAAATAGATGATAGGATAAATTAAATAGAAAAAAATGCAAAAGCTGAAATTGTATCAAGAGAATATTTAATTTTATCATTTATTGTAGTGTGAATCTTGAATCTGTTAAATTTTTTCCCTTCAAATATGAAAAAAAATAAAATAAACAAAAAACCCCAAAGAAATAGAAAATAAATAAGAAAATCAAAGATCTATCCAGAAATTTCACTTCTAAAGATAGATGCTCCTCAACTTACAATGGGGTTATGTCCCAATAAACCCATCCTAAGTTGAAAATATCATAAGTCAAAAATGCATTTAATATTACAGTGTGGAGTACTGGTTTTTTACCCTCGTGACCATGTGGCTGACTGGGAGCTTCAGCTTGCTGCCTCTTGCCAAGCATCATAAGAGAATATCTTACTGTGTATCAATAGCCCAGGAACAGATCAAAATTCAAAGTCTAATTTCTACTGAATACATATTGCTTTCACACCATTGTAAAGTTAAAAAACCATAAGACAAACTATCATAAGTGAGGGACCATCTGTGATAGGCATTCCAGAAAAAGAACAAAGAAAGTAAAGAAGAAATTATCAAGGAAATAATTAAAGAGAATTTCCTCCAAAACTGAAGTACATGAGTTTCCATTTTCAATGAGTGCTCAGGACAAAAAAATATTAAGCATCACACCAAAGCGCATCATTATAAAATTTCTGACCAATACCCTGGAGAAAAAAATTCTCATGTTTCCAGAGACAAGGAAGATGTAACATACAGAGGATCAGGGATATGAATAGGAATCAGACTTTTAAAATAACAACCTTGAAAAGTAGCATAAGATGTAATAAATACCTTTAAAATTAGGAGGAAAAATTATTTTCAAACTTGAATTCAATAACCAGCCCAACTACAAATCAAGTGTTAGAAAATATTTAAAAATATGCAAAGATTCTAACATATTCCCTAACTCTCTTCCTTAGGAAATTAGTAGATGAGATGCTTTAGCAAAACAAGGAAGTAAAGCAAGAAAGAGGAAGACATGGGATCCAGAAAATGGACAAATCCAGCCCAGAACAGTTAGGAAGGAAAGTCCCAGAATGTCACTATAGTACAAATCTAGCTAGAGAGCAGTTATCCAGACTGAAACAAGAAGAAGGAATATCCTAAGACAAAAACTCTAAAGAAAATATTGCTAGAATTTTTGACAGTCTTCGAGCACCTGCAGTGGTTGGGGGGGAGCCAAATGTAGATACATAGAAAATTGACAAGTGAGAGAAAAAAAGGCAATGATTAGCTCTAGCTGTATAAGCTAGAAGGCAAGTTGTAATTCACTTCCTCTCATTGGTAAGCAATATTTGCATACATAATAATTTAAATGCTGACTGTTGGTTTAGCCAACAATTGTTACATAGCTATGTGGATGGGGAAACAGAAATGATGAGTCATGTTCTTATCTACCATGGCAGAAAGATAATCCTTAAAATTAACAAATCGACAATTAGTCATATAAGCATTTATTTACATACAGGGATATAATCAGTATGAGTATGTAGACGTATTGAGGATAGGTCAGTGAACTGGTTTTTTTAAAGGCTTTAGTGTCTGTATATACTTTTAAAATGTGTATATTCATTATTTCAGTTCAGCATATTATTTACTTCATATTTTTAAATATATATATTCATTGTTTTAGTTCATCATTTTAATTCAGAATATGCATATTCATTATTTTAGTTCAGTTTAACGCACAGCATTAATTTTAAAGCGTTAGCATATAATTTGGGGGCACCTGCAATGTCTTGAACTTTATCCATGGCCGGTGAGTAAAGGAATGTTTTAAAGAGCTGTATGAGCCTTGAGCACAGGGGCCAGTGTTTCGTTCATTTTCTTGTTCCGCCCTCCTACCCCCGCTCCGAGAGCACTTAGCAGAAAACATGACATTGCACGTCGAGGGGCCTCAGCAAAGTTTGTTAGATTCCCCCCCCCCGCCCGGAAGAGGGAAACTACGAGACAAGGCACGGATGTAGCACCAACACGAGTTCGGATTCTGCCTGCAGCGGAGTAGGAAGGCATGTGTGGCAGAGGTGCTGGAAGCGGATAATCATGCTCGCGCCCCTCGAGGCGGCTGGCTCCGCGGGCACAGAAAGAGGCCGGACAAGGCCGCGGAGGCCCGTCCCAGCTGCCTTTCGCCCAGAGAGAGGACTTCCCAGTCCCCTCCTTCACTGCTCTGGCGACAACGCATAGCGATGGAATCACGCTGATGTGTCGTTTCCTTTCCCAGACCGTCAGCTCCCCTAGGGCAGGAAGAAGACTTCGTCCCTTTCCGTCCCCACTGCGCCCCCGGCACAGCGCCGAAGCCCATCGAGCCCCGGGGTTGGAGGCAAAGGCGCGATGCAGCCGCCCGACAGTCGTCCTCGCGGCACGAGCGGGGTACGCCGTAAACACACAGGCCGAAAACAAAGAAGTGCGCTGGGAAATGACAAGCGCGAACTACTTGGGGGTGGCGGGGAGGTCTCTGCAAACGACAAGCCCAGGAGGGGGGTGCGAAGACCTCCGGGTCAGGGAGCGCAAGGGACACACGAATAGGGTCTGAGAAGGTCGAGGCGGGGCTGGCGGGGAGGAGCCGCATCGCGCATGCGCACGCGCAGCCTCCGCGTGCCCCGCCCCGCGCGCGCCTGCGTGCGCGCGCACGCGGCGTCGGGGCGGAAGCGGCGCCGCGGGCCCGCGCGTCTGGGCGGTGAGCGGAAGTGGGTGTGAGAGCGGAAGTGGCCGGCCGGGGCCGGGGGCTGGGCGGGGACCGGGCTCGTCGGTGAGGCGGTGGCGGCGGCGGCGGCGGCGGCTCGGCAGGCGGGTTCAGGCTTCTGGGGCCAGGTCGGTCAGGGGGGTGGGAGTCTGCACAGTCAGCCGCTCCGCGAGGCAGCGCGCGCTTCTTCCCCTTCTCCCCATCCCGGTCCCTCTTCCCTTCTCCCCTTCACCTTCTACCCCACCCGGCCCCCCCCACCTCCTCAGGGAGCAGCAGGACCGCTCCCTCCGGTCCTTCCCTCCGTTTACCCACCCTCGTTTCTCCTTCCCCTGCCCGGGGCAGCCGCCGCCATGATCCTGCTGGAGGTGAACAACCGCATCATCGAGGAGACGCTCGCGCTCAAGTTCGAGAACGCGGCCGCCGGGTGAGCGCGCGCCCGGGGCCGGAGGGCGGCGAGGGAGGCAGAGTGGACCCCCCGTTCCTCTCCAGTGTTGTTCAGCAGCCCCCCTGCCCCACCCCCGACCCTCGACACAGAAGGGGGAGGATGGGGACCTGGACGGGGCTGGGGACTGCCCTGGCGGAGCCAACGTGGGAGGCAGTAGGGCGCGGTGGGGTGAGGCTCGGAGATGCGTGGGGGAGAGGCTCGGAGGAGGGATGCGGAAGCCGCGAGTGGACCGGAGGGCGCGTGCGAAGAGGCAGGAGACCTGCGGGAGGTGAGGGCAGCCTGGGCTGGCACTCCTCTCTCTCGCTGGAGGATCCCCTCTGCCCTCTGGAGCGAGCAGGGGGCCCCTTCCCTCCGAATGCCCCGTCATTGTTCCGAACCCGAGGAGAGCCCGTCTGGATGGCGTTGGAAGGGGTTTTCAGGACTTCCCAGGGCTAGAGGAGGGAAGAAGATGCAAGGCCAGATCGTCACCAGCTTCCTCGCTCCCCACCCCGTCCCCCCCAGCTCCTCGTTTCGTCTAAAGGAGCCAGAGGGAAGACTGAAAGCAGACCCAGTCTTGCAGCCAAAAAGACACGATATCTAGTTTCCCTTCCCCAAACCCGGTGAGAGACTCTGGCCATTTTCTTACACATTCCTCAAGCAAAGCTAAGAGTTGTCCCCATCCACACCCTTTCCTTATCTCTCCTGGGGTTCTCATTCACTTTTCCCCACCCACCAGCTTTTATCTGGTTATCTTTTACATTCTTTACCAGACCCCTGGTTAGTGATTTCTGCGGTGGTAGTATTGGCCCAGGTGCAAGCTTGAAAGCCTTCAGAGCCTATAAAGGTCTTAGATAACCATGTATTTTTTGCCGCTGGCTTTTTTAAAGGTGGCGTTAGGACAAATTTCCAAGGCAGCCTTCTCTATCCAGCACAAGAAACGGTAGAAGACAGCCTTTTCCCGCAAAGCTGGTATACTTTTAAGATATGAACCATGAAGGTGCTTTTAGCTTATAATTTTTAGCTAGTCCCTTTGCCTTGTTTCTTCATCTTTGAGTATGGGGCTCCTCATCTTGGTTCCATAGTTGAGGAAATAAGTGCAAACTTTCTGGTGAACTGAGAACTAGTAAGAGAAAAGTATGCGCTCGGAGAACCCTAGGTGGAAAGGGATCGGTGGAAGGGAAATTCTAAGTGGTCTTACGAACTTGTGGCTGGGAGGCATTAAAAAAATAAATACTTCTAACCCACCGCTTCAATTGAGTATATTGTCGCCTATCTATTTTATAAGGCCGCAGATTTTATCTAAAAGCACAACTTTCCTTGAAGTAACACATCTAGTGAACAGTAGCTATTATTTTCTGCCAGGGGCTGCAGTTGCTTATATTTTAGACTAACTTGCTTCTTGTCTTCAGCCTCACCGGTTCCTTTGCATTTTGAATGTTCAAGGGAATCAGCTCAGAGTCTTATTTTGGGTAATTGCTATGTACTTTTTTGAGCAGTGTAGCACACAGGAGGAAGTTAAATTAACTTCTGCATTTTCTCAGCTCTTCTAAGTGCATTCTCAAGCCCAGACTAGTAAAGAATGAGACCTGGGCAGTTATAAGCTGATCTACAAGATAAATACCTGTGCATTTTCAAGTAGAAGCTTGCCTTGTAGTGTAGGAGTTCCATTCATATCTGTTTGTGTGTTAATAACTTGATTTCAAAATGTACTTCTGTATTCAGAACTTCAGTTCTTTTCATTTTAGAAAATTACTCTTAAGAAGAGTTACTGACCATTTCAGAGGAATTAAAGTAGCCACTCAAGTCTGGAACGCATAAGTTAGAACTTCTAGGACATTTTTTACAAAGTGTATGTTGTAGTAGTGTTGGACATTGGGGGCAGGGCAGCAAGATTTGGCTTTTATTCTGGTCCATCTTCCCTTTGAGATATGACTTTAAATAAGTGGACTCAAAACATATTCTGCTGAAAGTCACTTTGAAAAGAGATGGTGATGCAGGCCTGGGAGGTCGGGCTTTCCTGTGGTTGCACATGTAACATCAGCTGAAGCATGCGTCTAAAAAACCCGAGTGTGAATTTGCAGGCATACCAGTGAGGTGAGGCAGCAGTGAAGCAGTTAAGGCACATGCCTAGGTCAGAACTTCCAGCAAAGGAAGACTGGTGTGCTAATCATAAAAATGTATGGGATTCTATCAGTGCTCAGTAAGTACCAGGCAGGAACAGAAAAAGGGGGTCGCTTTCTGAGAGAGCCTGTTTGCAGTGTTACAGAGGACCTAAGGGGTAAGATGTGTTGGAGTAGAGATTGGAGGAAGACATTAAGGAAATGGAGTAGCTTGGAGAAGAAACCCTGGAGATTTGAAAGGCTTTGCCTGTGTGGCAACCTGGAAGAGGTCAGTTCCACCCTGCCTTACCCTTCTCAGCAAACCAATAGGAGAAATTATGGTTCACAGCAACCCTTTGCAGAATGAATCTTCCAACTCTGGTATCCTCCTATAATAACCAGTAGCTACGTGTGGCTAGTTAAGTTTAAGAGTTAAAGCGAAATAAAAATTAAGTTTCTTAGTCACACTAGCCACAGTTCTTGTGCTCAGTTGCCACATGTGGCTAGTAGCTGCCAAATTTGGCAAGTGCAGATATAGAACATTTCCATGATTTCAGAAAGTTGTAATGCACAGCACCCTTCCAGCTGCGGAAAATGTAATCATGAGATAGTCTTATAAACAGTTCTGTACTATATACTCCAGAACACAGTTACCATAGCTTTCCTTCTGAGAGTGATCTTTTTTAAATGATGCCTCTCAGATCATCCTGTTGGATCTCCTTGCCTGTGACATCCGAGTAAAAGCGCAGACTTCCTTTGGGTAGAGGAGTTTTGTCATCTAAACTAAAGTTTGGTCATGATAACCTTTTAATTCAGAGGCTGTTCCAACAAAGCTTAAGATTCATTCCGAGGAAATCGCTTTTTATTTTTTCCTACCACACTCCTGAGAGAATGGCTTATTGGAATGATTCATATAGCCTCACAAAATGATAATTATTAGTAAGTTGTCTTCCCAACAGCCTACAAACTAAGAATATGACTGATTAAAAAGCTGTGCTTAACACTGCAAATAACCTCATGTACAAGTCTTTTCAACAGCATTGCCTTTTCATTTAGGAATTCTTAACCCAGATCCCCAATTAAAGCAGAAGTAATCTGGCAAATTAATTTAATTATTTTGTTGCTATATACACACCAAGAACCTTTTCGGCCTTAGAAGCTAGGCCTGTCTACTTAGCTAGAGCCTATAGTCCAAGATTGAGGGAATGCTGTCAGATGCAAATTGCTGTTGATTTTTAAGTGTGTGCTGGCTTCTTGCCACAGCTGTGCATATTGTGGGGTGCTGTGATTCTGTGAGGGGGAGTGAAGCTCAGTAAGCAAGCAGTGCCAGTTGGGGTGGGCGAGGACTGTGGGAGGAGAAAATTTGAGAAAGGAATAAATTAAATCTTGCTGATACCTTGTTCTCATTCCCAAATATGCTGCATATGTCCTCCGAGAGACAGACTGGTTTGAAGTGACTCGGAATTAGGACATTGTTGGAGCATTTAGAAGAACTGGAATGTAGTGGCTGACACGCTAAGAGGATCTGCTTGGTCTTTTTACAGGTCATTGTAGTTACACACTGCTGCCTGGCCTCTGGCCTCTTTGAGACTGCTTTGGGCATGAAGCCCCAGAACTACACTCCACCAAATTGATGACTCCTTAGGGGCTTTGTCATTTTAGTCATCCTTCTTTCCTAGTATCCTCATGGTATATATTTTGTCAGTTCAGTAAATGTTTTCTTAAAGGGTAGAGCCAGTTAGAGTGGTTCTCAGTTTCCTTAGGAGGAGCTTATCACTTTCCTGACACTGTGTGATTAGCCTTTTAGATCTTCTTTCCATATTTTGAAATATTGCTTCATCAAAGAGTAGGACGACCTCTTATCTAATATCCATTTTTATAGGCTTTGGTCAAAGAAGATGATGGGAGCCTTATAGAAGACTTAAAGAGTGATCAAAAACTTTTCTGGTGAGATAGCAGAATTCAGTGATTCTTCTAATTCACCTCATGGAAGGGATTAACTAGACGAGGGACATAAATGCCCAGGTAGAGAATTAGATACATTTGGAAGTAAAAACTCCAAAATGCTTAATGAGAAAAGAGGATTAGATAATATAGTTTTCGGGAGTTCTTTATTGACTGATTACATGACATTCTGGAAGCTTCCTTAGAAAAAAATGATTGAAGAAAATTTTTTCTAAAGGATTTTAAAAGTTCTTGAAACCCTCTGAATGAATTTAATGTGTTTTAGTGTCTTGTTCTGTCCAGTCAGTAAACCAGAGGACTTACACAGCTGGCTTGTTCCGGGATGGAAACATCACAGCAGTCCTACACAAATCGGGCTTCTCCTTGTACTGCTGAACTGAACGGTTGCTGATTCTGGGAATTTCCATAATCCCAAAACCTCTCCCTACCATGGCTTCAAGTCTGGTCTCCTCTCATATCACCTTGAAGAAAAACTCATTTACTGATGACCTATCAACCAGGCACTTGACTATAAGCTTTAACATGGGTTCATTTGATTTCAAATGTGTCCCTGTGATAATAGCACTTCCTATTTATGGTTGAGAAAACTAGGGCTCTTGAGAGTTATGGGAGAGTGGACATATGAATTAAGTGTTGTGCAGGCACCCAGCACTGGTGATTTCTGACCTTATTTATGATGTGTGTGTCTGTCTGTCTGTCTCTGTGTGTGTGTGTCTGTCTCTCTCTCTCTCTCTCTCTCTCTCTCTCTCTCTCACACACACACACACACACACACACACACACACACACTCTCTCTCTCTCTCTAAAGGAGATAATATTTGTACATTTGGGTAAATGGTCGAGCCTCGAGGTCATGCCACTAGGCTGCCTAAAGGCTATGGGGATCATTATCTCAGCATATCTGTAACTTAGTTACAAGATACTGTTGGGGAAACTTTGCTGTACCTACCTCACCTCTGTCTAGAAAAGGAACCTGAGGCTCGGTGACATTTAAATAACATTGCCTGTGGTTACATAGCTAGTAAGTGACCGAACTCTGAGGGACTTGCTTTTTCTGTAATTAAACTCATCCCCACTATCTGAAACTTTAGCACATAGTAGAACAGAAAATAATCATTTTTTTTTTGGGCCTATTAAGTGGTACCCCCAGACCAGTCTTACTCCCCCCAGCTTCATGATTTTAAACCACAAAAGTAAATAACAAGCACCTGGTCTTGGAATTAAGACACGATCTTGGTCACAGTCACTTCAGAGCAGAGTTCTTGGACCTCTGAACTCCCAAGTGACTCCTCAAGAAGACTCCTTTGGCCTAATACTCTCTGCAGCCTTTCTCTTCTGCAACCTTTTACGAAGCCATAAATACTAAACTGAAATATTGATGGCAGTGATTTGACAAATGTTCTCAAGTCAAGCAGCAAACCACTTTGTATAGATCTTAGGAACTTCTCCCACTAGGGATCTGTGCTCAGGGAACTTTATAGCCTAAAGAAATTCAAAACTCCAGAATCAAAATGTTTACAGCTTAGAACCCTAAGGTGATTTATTCATAGTTGATTTTTCTCAGTCTGTTCATGAAGTAGGAGAGTGAGGAACTCAATCCTTCATTGGCAGCATTAAAGCCTAAAGGTTAAAACATAATAATCACCACGTAAGTGATGCAGTGTGGACCTTTAAAAACCTCCACCCTGACTTTGGCATAGCCAGCCTTCACCAGAAAAATATTCTTCAGTGCTTCCTCCCATCATGCAGCCTCTTACTGTCTCATTCAAATGGGCTGTAGGTCTGTGTTTGTACTTCTTCCTTCTTTGCTCTTGTTTTCTAGAGGTGAGGAATGGTTGTTGGCTATTCTCTGCCTTTGTCCCCTGGCTACAGTTTCCCATGAAAGAACAGAAGCAACTTAAGTTTTCATCTAGTTCTTTTCATCATATTCTGAACTCTGCTTCTTCATAAACCACTTGATACTTCCATTCTTACACTTAAAATACTTTTCTTATGTCACATATGAATGGCTTTGAAGACGCAGGATGGAATTTTGTATGCAATTTGTATGGGTTAATTTTTCAACAGGGCAATAACATGCTCAGTAGAAGCCAGTTTCCTTGAAAGGTGTTGTTAGCCTCTGCAGCAGCCTTTAAAAAAAAAAAAAAACAGTCATAAACAATGTTATATATTCCCTTATTTCCCAGCAACCCCAGAAGACACTCATTCGTGGTTCCTTTTATAGGTGCAAAGGTACTATAAAACTTATATACTTAATTGTGGGGTCTTGAGCAAGTTAGGCAAGAATAAATGTGAAAATGTGTCTATCTTGTCTGCTGGCCCATAAAACAAAGTAGACTCATTTGAGTTGGTAGCTAGCTGATAAAACAGCAGTAGAGTCTTCATTTGTTTCCTACATTGGACTTAAAGAAGTGGAGAGGGTATGTAAATGGCTTGTTGTTGGGAGTTAATTGACCATTATTGTTTATAGCTAGGATTATGTCATGCTTCCTAGGTAATAATAAGTTGGTAGCGTTTATCAAATACATGTCCATGTACCAGGCTAAGCTGGGAATGGCACAGAAGGTATTATGCTCTCATTGCCTTCCAGTATAGGTTCTTTCATATCTGTTCTCTTGTTTTAGCTTCAGCAGTTCTGTGAGGTAGGTAGGACCACTTGTGTTCACCCATTTTATAGATGAGTATATCAGAAAATAAAGGCATATAGGTATTTGTCTGAAAACATGATCCTGGTGAAAACGCTAAAGTTGGAAAATACATGTCTTAACTGTTTTCAGTGGCTTCACAGTTGTTTTGTGCTATACTCTCTGTGGAAGTATAGCATGGTGATTTCAAGACAAAATAAAACTAGGGTAGAACTAGTCAAAGATAGCTTCATGAAGGAGAGTGGTGAGTACTTTGGTGACGTAAGGAAAGGGAAAAGATGTGTAGGATGGTTTGCAGATTGTCTTTGAAATAGAAAAGAGCTTTCTGTTTTATAGCCTGAAAGTATCCTCTCACCTCAAGTATATTAAAACCATGCTACCTTCTGTTTAGCAGTTTTCTTGCTGAATGTCCTACCCCCGTCACTACAGTCCTATGGAGGAGACATTGACCAAAAGTTGGTATGTTGTGGTTCACACAAACAATCTGTGTGTATCATGGTCTTAAGGAATTTAGAATTGAAGGTGACCACCAACCACAACAGAGATTCGGCAGCATCTGGAAAACAAAAGCTTTATCTGTACTGCTTTTTTTTATCCTCCACCTTAACTTAGTCCAGAGGTTCAGATGCATAAGAAAATGAATTGTATATGTAGGTCTGCAATAAGCATAAGACTGATACATAGTGGTCTGATCTTAAATTAAGCTGAGGAGCCTTTGCAAGTCCCCTCGAAGTCATGCAGCAATAATTATCTTTTCTAAGGGACTCTTGTTTTGTTTTGCAGAAACAAACCAGAATCAGTAGAAGTAACATTTGCAGGTAAGTGTCTTTATCTTAACTTTATTAAGAGAAGGCACTATATAAAAAAATAGAAGAAAAAATGTTCCTAATATAAACTTTGACGTTTGAGGTTCTTATCCCTTGATTGTCAGATCTTTCTAAAGTCTTTATTTCATGAGTTTAGTGAACAGTGTAAAGTTACCAACTGATGTCTTAGAAGTTGGGGTTAAATTTTGTGATACAAAATAAGGGTTTTTTCATTCAGAAATAATAAGTTATAATCTTCAAATAGCTATCATCTCAGTTTGTCTACCACTAGACTTAGCAGGAAAAGATGGAAATGCTAGAGGCCTGTTCAGCAAGTCAGATATTACTGCTTTCTGTTCCCTGTAAAGAACTGGGAGTTGATACTATACTAGCTGTGTGAACTTTGAGTTAAATAGCCACCCTCTGAAAAATAAGAGTGCTTGACTAAATGATCTTGGAAGACTTTTTATAGCTCTGAAGTGCTGTGCCTTGGAGGCAAGTACTGTCCCCATCTCACCCTACTAACCAGGCATGCCACCTCTCCCTAAAGTGATAGCCACTCATCACCTAGTTTCAGGAACTACACAGGATAAGTTTTCTGTACTGTAGAAGGATAGAAGCCAAAAAGAGAGATCTATAGATTAAAAGCTTAAGAAATAGCCAGATGCATTGTGCCACCTCTAAATTCAAGTAAGACAACAGTTGGTTTTTTTGGGGTGGGGGAGGTGTTTAATTTTTTGAGACAGTATTTGAACATGTGACTAGATACTTGATATTAAGAAATGGTTAAAAAAAATTTTAATTCCAGTACCAAGCTATGATTAAGGTAAGACTGGCTTTGTAATTTTAGAAGAGCAAAGAGATGGGTACTCAACAGTTCTATCCTAGTGTTTCTGCTGACTTCCCACATGGATTTAAAATAAATGCCATTTTACTCACACGCCTTTTTACAAGAGGGACTTTGCTTATGGCCTGCAGCAGGTAGACAGACACTTTGAGATAAACAGTCTTACTTGCTTTCCTCACAGATTTTGATGGGGTCCTCTATCATATTTCAAATCCTAATGGAGACAAAACAAAAGTGATGGTCAGTATTTCTTTGAAATTCTACAAAGAACTTCAAGCACATGGTGCTGATGAGGTAAGTTTCACATCATTTTCCTTGGGGCTCTTGTTTTCTCTTTACCTTTTATTGGCGACTCGCCACTCAGAAGTTCCATAGCACTAAATTCCCCCACCAGCACTGGCCACTCTGAACAGCTTGCTCACCTAACCAGGGGCTTTTGATTTCATTTCCTATAATGGTGTAAAGACAGGTGTTTCTCAGAAAAGATTTTGCCTCTTTACTTGTTTGTTTTTTACTCTGGAGAAATAAAAATGTTCCCTAACCATTGAAAACAAAAACTGCTCTAGTTCTCAAAAAACATGGCAAAAAATACTGGTACAAAAATAGCTATCATGAGAATGAAATGGGTTCTGTTCTGCTTCTATAACGTCAAGTAGGTATATAAATTCTGGCCTGTCTAAAGCTTATAATCTTAATTTTTCATTCTGAAGTATTCCTTCTTCCTTACAACTACCTTAGGAATAGTAAGAAAGGATGTCCATGCATTATGAAACTCTTGGTGGCCATGCCTTCTTCACTGGCTTCTTTCGATAGCTAAAGTAGCAGGTTTGGTTCCTGTTGAACTATATTTGCTCTGGGGAGAGCCATTTATGGAAGAAAGAAAATGCTGTTACACCAGTGTGCGCACACGTTGTGGTTGGGTCTCATAGCAGGAAGTATGACTCAGTTCCTGAATCAGTTTTCAAATATCTTTTAGTTTTAACAAACTAGGTTCTCCTTAATCTGGTGAATGAATATATAGCCATTTTTATTTTCTTTCTGATTAAGAATAGTAGATTTTGATTGTTTAACATTTATGTTATGAAAAGCTTGTTTGCAAAAGAATATGATCAAATCTCAATAATTTTTTTGGTTTGAAAACTAAAATTGTATGTTAACCAAACAATACCAAGAGCCATAGGCAGTCACTTCCCTTGGTTATTCATATACAGTTGATTTTTCCTATAGAGAAGGGAGGAGTCAAAACCTTTTCTGATTTGCCTCTTAAATTCAAGGGAAGAAGAAACATTTAGAGCATTTGTATACAGGGTTATTTTGCTTCAGAAGATTTCTTAAATCTTTCCAGTCTGTGCTTTCCTTACAATAAAACTCCAGAACACATTGCTATTTGAGCTTCCATAAGGGTCAAAGAACCAACCCCACCCACTCAAGTAGGTGGAGTAAGTGACATTCACAGTGTTGGAGCAGAGTGCACAGTAAAGGCTCCCTGGGTTAGTTAAACAGTGACCAATCTGTGATAACCACAGGAAGCTTATTACTTTGTCGCAGGCCCTTTTTCAAGGCAGAAAGCCTCTGCTGCTATCGTGGGAAGGTCTTAGATGGGGATGATTGATAGATTGCCTCCACCCATCTCCTGGTGTTAGGTTGGAAGAGTGGGTGCAAATTGAAAAGTGAACCATGGTTAAAAGTGCAAGTGAAATAAACAAAGAAGTGTTGGCTGTTTTGGCCAAGGGGAAGAAGCAGAGGAGTTGAACGTGGTACATACCAGTTGACTCTGAGAACCTTGTAGATCTCAAAATATTTACTTAGTAGGCTTGGAATTAAACTAAATCTTAGGGGCTATGGTTTTTCCCACATCTGATTTCTCCTTCCTTCAAGGATTAGTAATACACCAGTATAGAATTATAGCTCAGAGTTAGCATGCCAGAAAATTCTTACAGGATGCACGTGTTACTTTTCCCCAAAAACGCTGTAGGAGAAGTGGTATGTGGGACATTTGAAGGTCACATCTCTATGCCACCAGCAAACTCTGACCTGAACCTCTCCCTTCAGTTCCTCTTCTGTAAAGGAGATACCTCACAATGGCTCTATGGTCACCAAATAGGAACTACATGTGGCATTATTTGTCTTTTTGCCTTGTACAGACAGATGTGGTAACTGATTTGTGCTTTGAAGTTCACTCTATTATTTGAGTATAAGATTTGAAGAAAAACATTGATATTCATTCACATCTGTTTACTGCATGTTCTCATATGCAAGTATATGGGCACTGAGACCATGAGAGTGAACAAGAGTATCTGCTCACATGGATCTCCACTCCACTGCTGCCTGTGTTCTCAGTTGTTTTCTCTAGCTAATGGAATTCTTTAAAACATGTATATATATAACTTTTATAATTAAAAGTTTTTGCTTTTATTCAGTTGTAATTTAGTTAACTTGTCATGGATTAAGTACCATTTTTTTGGTATCCCAGAAAGTATAAGGTGATTATTAATGTGTTTGTGGTGAGATAGTGTCAGAAATTGACTAGATACCTTGAGACGAAACTCTTTTATACTACTCAGGTTTAGTCTATTGGCTACAGTTTTACCTTCTCATGGAATAATGACGACACCTTCCCTCCCTAAGTATAAGTTTTTAATGAGGGTTAGTAATAAGCCATGATTGTGGTTTTCCTCTTAAATATATAAAAACTACTGAATACCAAAAAAGGTTATTAAATTCTAGTGACTTTAATGGGGGTTTTTCTGTCTCCCAATAGCTAGCTGCCTTTCTGCTGCTTAATGTGTCCTATATAACATTTAAGACAGAACTATTTTTTACAAAATAGTTTGTTTCCTAAACCATGTCAATCTAGGAACAAATTCCACCAGGTAAAGCAGTCACACTAGCACAGAAAAAATTAGGAAGATATAAAAAGCTTTTATCATTTACTCCAAAAAGCTAGAAAGTAGCCAGCAGTAAGTGTTGATTTTGGGGAAAAGACGTTTAGAGAGTACTGTCTTCCGTGAACCCAGCAGCATAACTGGCTATGATTTAATTATCCATTATCTTTGCCTTAAAGCTGGTGATGAGCTGAATAATTTTAAAGCTTACAAAACAAGCAGGCTAACTGGAATCAGTTTCCAACAATTCTGGTTTTATCTCTTCATTCACCTGGGCTAGTGGTTTGGCCTATAATTGGTTGATAACTAACATCTATACTCGGTGTTTGGCATCCTTCTGTCCTCTTGAAAACAAAGACGATTATGTATAGTGTATGATCTGGAGTAGAACAGAGAACATGTAAAGGGAGGGACCAAGTCCTGAAAGAGTAGAGAATGGGCCTTGATTGAAAAATGGATCATAGACTGACCTTTTGGATTTAATCTCAGTTCTGTGAGTGACTTGCATGGTAACTCAAATAAATCTGCTTCCGCCTCTTGTATCCAGTTTCCCATCCACAAATGGAAGGCTGCTGGTTTAGGAGAAGGCTGGCAAGCACAGTTCTTTAAAAATTATGAAGTTATCATGGCTTTTAGATTAACATTTGTTTTTGTATTTTCTAGTTACTAAAGAGAGTGTACGGGAGTTTCTTGGTAAATCCAGAATCAGGTATGTAGTGATGTCCTTGACTGTGGAAAGAGACCTGTCCTATTTGTACTGTGCTCTTTTAGCCAAAGGATTTTGTTTAAATATTACTCCTTTTACAAATATTTCTGCATGAGCCCAGTTCCCACTTTAACTCTCTCCATAAAAGTAGCTTTTAAAGGGCTTTGCATTGTCCAATAATAGTACAGTGTGGTGTACAGAATCCATTTATTTTTTAACATTTACTTAAAGGGGCCAATTGATACTTCCTTAGTCTTTTAGCTAGAGAACCACCTTTGTTTGCCTTTTGAGAAGACTAAGCAAACAGTGATTCCCACCCCAGCACCTACCTAACACCTTTTACTGTGCACTTCACATTTGGAGAAGAAAAAGGAATATTCACAACTATTCTCACATTTTCAAGTAACAAAAATTTTAGATACTAAATCCATTATTTTAATAAATGATCACTGCCTTCTTTGTGGCCAGGGGAATTAGAAAGCACCATGGCCATCCTTCATTAGAATAGCTACTTTCTACTAGCTATACTGCTTTAAAGGAAATTTAAAGTGGGAAAAACTGGACAATATTTTCATCCCTGTGATTAAATGATACTCTCAAATTCTGGGGAATTCAGTTGAGCCCCATAGTTGATACCAAGTAGTAAAACCATTTGAGCATAATGCTTGTTACTCAAATACTATTGCTATAGCACCTTGATTAGCACATTGTTTTTAAAATGAAGGTGTGTCACGTTTTAACAGCAGCTACTTTTTGCGAGCTTATTTCCTCCCCCCTACCTTTTTTGCTTTTCTTATTCTTTTTCTTTTTTACTTTTTTACATCATACCACTGCCTCACCACTCCCATTAGAATACCGTCCTGCGTCTTTTATATGCTACTCTGCAAACAAAACACAAAAACGTGCCTTTGGAATATAATTTGCTGCTAGGAGATTTTGACTGCAGTCAATAAAAAATACTACAATATGTTAATCTCTAAATTGATGGTACTAGTGTATCACAGAAGTAAAAACCAAAAGGTAAGTAACACAGTAGGCTTTAAGAGGAATCAAGAAATTCAGAAAGAAACAGCTAGCACAGAAAAATCATGTAGGAACTCTTGAGCATGCGTCTTACAACTCAGACTCTGAAATCTATCAAAACAACCGGAATATAACACAGACAGCTTATATTTCTGTCCCTGGGCCTTCTCTTTCACTTCCTGCTAAAGCATAGACAGTGCCAGATTGTAGGCCTTGTGTTCATACAAGTGCAGCAGTATATGTGAAAGTAGTCTCTTCTCTTTTTGTATGGGTTTATCTAGGTAAATTTGGAGAACTCAGTAGGCCACACTAGATTTTTACTTTTCTTCATCCTCACTGTGTTCTTTTCATCATGTCAGAAGCCTTACCAAAGTCTGACTCTATAGTTTTATTTAGTTTATTTGGCACCTTAAAACTAGCAAATCTCACTTGATCTTAGCCAGAAGTCCAAGACGTGATAAAACTAGCAAACCTCAATTTTAAACATTTTCTTTTTTTATTTAATCTTGTAGTCTGTTTGCTTATCCAGTTTTCAGATCCCCAGAATGGAATGGTGGTTGATATTATTTAATATTGGAAGGCGAAAAATGCTAAGCGCTACCTAGAACAGACATTTTGATAGCCCATGTTCTCCATGAGAATAGAGTCAACAACAATAACAAAAACAGACCTCAGAAATGCCCTTGGGAAAAAATTAAATAGTAACAAAGTACTGTATAAAGAATTAAGATATTCGGCAATGTGAAATTCATGCAGTTCTGGGAAAAGTATTCCCATCAGTTGCCTACAATATGAAATAATCCTCAGTGATATACAAATATTCTTGCAAAATCATCTACAGGCTTTTTGGCACATATTTATTTTGTTATATAATCAAATGTCCAGCCTTGTTTGCTGGAATTTGTACTCACTGTGCTATAAGGAAGCAGAATAGTGTAGTGGTCAGCAAACTTGGATTTCAGTCCTGTTCTGACCCATTTATTGATGACCCTCTCTGTTCCAGACACTAAATACTGTACATTCTCTTAATTCTCCTAATAGCACCCCCTATCTCACCACCCCTTTTTGAATAGATACAGGAATTGTAGATGTTAGATGATTTGTCCAGGGTCACAAAGTGGCAAGGCCAGAATTCGGACCCAGTTCTGTTCATCTCCAAGTAGAATTGCCTATGCCTCTCTGTCATGCTGCATTTGTCACAGCACTTTGAATCTCTCTCTCTCTCTAACATGAGAATAACCATATCTGACCTGCCTACTTCAAAGAATTCTTATGGAGATCAAATGAAGTGAAATATTTTTAAAACACTTGGAAATATTTAGTGTATACAAATAAAAGCTACTTGGGAGGAGGATTTTTTCCCCTAGATTTTTCCATATTTTACCTCTTTCCACACAGGGTTTGTGATAGCACAAAGGAAGTACATTTTATTAACAAAAAGCAACCTAGCAATCATGTTGGCACTTGGCACATTAAACCATAAGAGAAAAAGATATAACTCACACTGTAGTTTGATAGCATATATACAGTCATCTTCACAACTGTGTAGAACACTAAATTTCTAGTCACATTTCTCAGTATAACTTCTCCATTTCTTATTTGTAATCAGTCGTCTTTGATATTGATTCAGTTTTTGCATAGCATTTGTTAATTAGCTGTATATATTTACAAAGTTATTATAAGAATAAAGATTTTGTTTTACTTTATTTTTGTCCTATAATGTAGATGGGAATTGATAGCATTCTGCTGAGGCTAAAAGAGGTGATCACTGAGACAAAAAAAAATGTCATTAGAACTTGTAAAGTTGTTTGTTTTTTTTTTAATGTAACTGCTGGGTGTTTTTTTCCTCTCCAGGATACAATGTCTCTTTGCTATACGACCTTGAAAATCTGCCTGCATCCAAGGATTCCATTGTACATCAGGCTGGCATGTTGAAACGAAATTGTTTTGCCTCTGTCTTTGAGAAATACTTTCAGTTCCAAGAAGAGGGCAAGGAAGGAGAGAACAGGGCAGTTATCCATTATAGGGATGATGAGACCATGTGAGTATAGAATTGATCCTGAAGCCTGGGTGTGGCTGTCTCATGTGCTTACTGAAAGACATACAGCTAGGTAAAACCTTAGACTCTATTGTGTGAACCCCCCTGAAATGTCTTTCTCAGATTCTTTGAGCCAGGATATAGATGATGGTGGGAGGAAAGGGCCACTTTTCCTAGCTTGCAGATATTGAAAATTGGCAAAAGATGAAAAGAGAATCCAGCACTTTTTTTTTTTTCTTAACAGCACTACCATACTGAGTCCCCTTCAGTAATATAGTAATCAGGAGGCAGGCAGGGGACCCTAGGTTCTGTGGTATTGCAACTCCTGGATCATCTGCATACTACAAATCTCATAGTATATACAGAAATAAAATTTTTTTCTCCTCTTTAATTCACACACCCACTTCTACCCCTGACCTGTGGATGTTGCCATTTCCCCTTAAGAACTGGATGTCTGAAGGCGGGGCATCTCCTCTCACATCCTCGTAGGTGCACCCAGGGCCTGGTACCCCCGGTGCACTCGGGGGGGCCTGGTGCACCCAGGGTATGGTTCGTGGTTCCACCTGGGGCGTGAACTCAAGACCTTCTGCGTGTAAGGCAGATGTGCTAACCACTACACTATAGAAACACTCCCCAGAAATAAAATTTTTAAAGTGGAGTTCTAACTCTAGATTTTGTGTCATACCGTACAAAGTTAACAACATCTACTTTGGGTGATTTTCATCTCTTGCCTCTCTTAGGGCATGCATTTATTATATGGAATTTGTTGGCCGTAACTACTTAGTATCACTTGGCATGCCTTATTTTATAATTTAAGAGACATATGACTATCCTATTTCACTTGCAGATCGAGTTCTTGACAAGATCTCATTCTGATTCTGTACTTAACTCTTATGGGTTTTGTTCCCCCTCAGGTATGTTGAATCTAAAAAGGACAGAGTCACAGTAGTCTTCAGTACAGTGTTTAAGGATGACGACGATGTGGTCATTGGAAAGGTGTTCATGCAGGTATGGAGCAGACATCTTGTGGGGAAACCATGGTGTGGTGATTGATACCTTGGCACCAAAACCTGCCATAAGCATGCAGAAGAGAGCTGACAGTTCTGTTGATGCTGGAACTTACTGAAGATTTAATGAAACAGTCCCCACCAAACTCACTGAATGTTTGCTTAGTGATGTTAGCCTTTTGCAGGACTGGACTAGAGGGTTGAGTATTGAACACAGTAACAATATGACTAAATATTAAGTTTCCTTCCCGCCATGGGGGTCTTTGATTCAAAGGTTGGTCATGTTTCCTGCCCTCTTGTATTTCTCAGATTTCTAGCAAGGTCTCTTCTTGGTTAGTCCTAATGTCCTTTCAGAATGGAGTCTGGAAAATTCTGAAGTAGTAGATAATGCTTTAATAAGGAAGAGTTATTAAATTGATAGTAAAGAGAATTGGCCTGTGTTTGACCAGTGTCACCATAGAGTGTCTCCCTTACGAGAAACTTACTTACTAAGAAGAGCAGTGGAGTATAGCATGACATTTTTTGTCATTGGATTTCTGGTGCAGTTGGACTCAAGTCTGATATAGGACACCCATTGTGGCTTTGTCATGCTATCTGCTAACCAGTTCCTGGCTCCAGGACATGAGAGCTCCTTGGTAATGTGGTATCCAGGCTGGTTTCTTCTGAGATGGCTCAGCATTCAAAATACAGTACAGTGGTTAAATTTTCAAAACAACTTTTGTACATTCATTCTTTCTGTTCCTTGGCAGGGTGATGAGATTTAAGAATTCTGGGACAGAATCTTTTTTGTCAAACAGAGTTGAAAGATAGTTGTGCTTAATTTGCTGAGGATACTTTACGTGTTTGTAGCCTTTCTAAGTGGCTAGGGAAATCTTCAGAAATCCTCAGTTTGATCCATCTCTCATGGCTTTTTGTGTTTAGGCTAATTAATCAGAAACTATAATTTTGGAGTCTCTGCAGAAAATTTGTAATATTGACACTTCAGTATTTGAGAGTGCTATATTTTATGAAAGCATGAGTGTGTGTGTGTGTGCATGCATATCTATATATATATATTGAGTCCTAAATGTAAGCCTCTGCACAGGCATTTCATGTGTTTTTATGCAAAATTGACGGGAATTAAATGCGGTAGCTCAGAAATTGGGGTAAATCCAGACTGACGAACTAATTTTAAAAGCTATGAAGTATATATTTAGATTTGGCTGGTTTTTTTACCAGTCTTTTTCCATTTTGTTCCACATGACATCTTAGCTTATTTTTATACTTTAAACAGTTCTGATCTTGGAGGGTGTACTGGAGATTTGTTCCCTAGGAGAATTTTGTATATTTTTTTTGCATATGAATGTAAACTCCTCCCTCAAAGTACATGTGGTTGCAGACTTGTCTGAAAGGGAAAACAGAGTCTACATTTTTGCCCTGACAGTATCTCCAGTTAGTCACTGGCCTGGCACCATTCAGGCACATATGGTGTCTGGGAATGTGAAAAGGCTGTGCTCAGGAAACCATCTGCCCTGCCTCACTCTCCAAATTCAAAGACTGGGGCAATTTATTTGAAGTGACCATAGAAACCTGGACTGACTTTGATGGGTTTTTTTCCCCAGAACAAAATCATCTGAGCATTTTCCTGGGCCTAGTTATTGTTAATTTTTAGGAGAAAGAGCAGTGAGTGCCTGGCACAGAGTGTTGTGACCTAGGATTCTGTTTGAAGGTCTCATGGTCACTAGTCTATTTGCCATGGGCCTTTGTGGGTTTTCCCATGCCTGCATGCACTTCTAGCCCGGTCAGAGCATGATATCTGCTTTTGTCATTTGGCAGAAAGACTCTGAGGGATACTTACTGCCTTTAGAAAAAGACAGGGAGTTCCCATCCCCTACTCACACAGACGGCCTAGTGCTTGGCTTTGGGGCATTATCTTTGTAGGCATATGAGTCAAGCACTAGAGAAAGTCTGGAAGATGTCATCATTTCAGTGCCATTTCGTGAGAAGCGTTAGGAACAACACTCTTGGAAATTAGAGTGTAGTCTATGGCCATGCTACCCTGAACAAGCCCGATCCCATCTGATCTCAGAAGCCTAAGCAGGGTCAGGCCGGGTTAGTACTTACGTGGGAGACCGCCTAGGAAGACCAGGTGCTGTAGGTGTAAAAAATCAAAGATTGTAAGCTGACAAGTTTCTTGCAATCTGTGAGATCAACCAAGGATTGCCTCACGTAAAAAAAAAAGAAAGAAAGAAAGAAAGAAATTAGAGTGCAGTAAATCAGAATTTTTTCATATTATTAAGTACTAAAGTCATGTTAGTAACTAAGAAAAGTTAAGTGGAAACTGCGATTTCTGTATGTTCAGGGACAAGACACAGCAGTCTGCCTCATATACAGTTGGGGTAATGTTATTTTGAGGATCCTTGCTACCTGTATACATGTGTGGTTATATCTATAAGATATTTTCCTAAACTGGGAACAGAATTGGGATCAGTAAATTTGGTAGATACTGCTAAACCTCACCTCCATAGAGGTTGTACCATTTTCCCTCCCACACAGAATGCATGAGAATACCCATTTCCCCAGAGTGTATTTTCAAACTTTTGGATTTCTGCTAATCTGATAAGTTAGAAATGGTATCTGTATTCTCTTATGAGCAAGGTTAAAACATCTTTTCTTATGTCACAGGCTGTTTTTCTTTTCCTGCGAGATGTCTCTTTATGTCCTTAATCCATTTTTCTGTTGGGTTATTGATCTTCCCATTTTCTTTATATGCTAGGGAGAAAAGCCTGTGATAAGAGTTGCACATTTTTCTTCACTTTGTCTTTAGACTTTGTAGGGGTTTTTCCCCCTCAATGCAGAAGTTTATTTTCACATAGTTGAATTGATCTGTCTTCTCTTTTATGGCTTCTAGATTTTGAGTCATAGTTAGAAATTCCTTTCCTACTTCAAGTTTATAAAGAAATTTACCTGTATTATTTTCCTAGAATTTTTACAGCTTCATTTTACACATGTATCTTTATACTATCGGTTTGGAGTCTCTTCTGGTATATGGCATGAAAGATGGACCCATTCATCCATTCCTGACTATCCACTGGTCCCGGTAGCAGTTATTTAAAAACCTATATTCATACCACTGATTTAAGATGCTACCTGCATGATATAGTAAATTTCTGTAGATATTTGGATTTACTCTTCTAATAGATAAAATTATGTTTTGATGGAAGAGAGAAATAGTATCGTGATACTCAAGACATCCTAGGCAGAGAGGGAAAAAAGAGGCATTATTGCTGATCCATATGCAACAAAGACAAATGAAGCTATTTGCACTGGTTGGTTGGTTGATTAGTTGGTTTTTAAGTGTTATTTAAGAGAAAAACAGACATGAGCTTGTCTAAAGGATAGTCCCAAATTAGGAGTAGTGAATGTTGTTAACCAAGTCTTAAATGTATTATTTTTCAGACACAGAACTGATGAAATGGTAATAAGTCACCACAGGTTTACATATATCCCATCTGGTTATGAATGCCACATGTGTAAGCGAATTGGAGCATTTGAGAAACTTACTAAATAGAATGCTGGCAGACAGTTATTATCTGTTCTCTTTTCTTCCCTAAGGCTAAAGAGTAAAATCAATACATAGAAAACCTCCCAACTCCTTTGAATGAAAGGTGTTTTCTAGAGATGGGCAATTTCACAGCTTTTTCTTCATGAATTTCCATTTTTGAATGATACCAATTCCCTCCCTGCCTCTCCAAATATTTTTCCTTTGGAGAACAAAATTCAAAAGGGAGCTAACCTAACCCAGTTATGTTAATTTATTTTTCACCAACCTTTAGAAGCCTGATCAGGAGTGAGGGCAGTGGAATAGGCAAGATCTCAGACTTAGCCTTAGAACGCCACAGATGTTATCCTTCCTTTGCCACTAATTAGTTGAGGGCTTGCTGATATTCTTCCTACCTGCAAATGGAAACAGTTTCTGCTTGTTCCTTTACAGTGTGATGACACTAAGTCAGCCAGAAGTGCTCTCTTTCATTCAGCAAGCCATGTGCTAGACAGCCTCTTTGAAGGACAGAGGAATAGATAGACAAAGCAGAATCCTTGGCTTGAGGAACTCACAACCTGGTAGGGAAGCCAGCTGCACTAATGAATAGATCTGTATCATAGTAAAGGTTTGTGGAAAAGCAATGAGAATGCCACCGAGCAAGCGGGCAGCCAGGGGTAGCATTACAAAAGAGGTCATATTGGAACAGCAGTAGAAGAGCACTGCAGGCCCAGTGGCTGTTTAAATGTACTTTTCGTGCTCATAAAACTCAAGCCACGGAAAGCCCTTGGTTTTATCCCTCAGCCATCACTCGGTGTATTTAGACCATCTAGTTTTACTGGCATCGCTGGAAAATCTAGTTTTGTTCTCGCAGATCTGGGTTGAGACAGGGTTGCTTTGTATCACTTATCTATTTGCACAGAATGTGCAGCTTGGAAAAGCTTGAGGTTTGGAGATTCAAACAGAAGGAATGGCTGATTTTCGCAGCCTCAGTCACTTTGCTGTAGTTCGATGAGTACATTTTGTTAAGGGTGAGGAGTCCTTATGCTGAGTGGTGGCTATGCAGTCCAGGGCTATTCAAGAGCCAGAATACAGAATCAGACTTTCATTTCTCATGTCAATGGTCCCCTTTTCTTAGTGAATACTAACACAGCTCAGCTCCTTTAACTCTGTTGTCTTCTGCTCCTAAGAAGGGCTTACATTTGGTATAAAATTCTGATCGATGAATTCGGAACAGTAATAGGATCTAAGATATTTCAGTGCAAGAAGACTTGTGCAAACTCCCAGAACCCAGAGAAAGCATGATACTGATGAAACTGGGAGAAGTGGAGATGATGAGGGTAAAGGGAATGATGGAAAATTGGTCAGCTAATTGGGGGTTTTATATGCAAAGAAAAGAGTTAAGACTTTGTCTGGAAGTATTAACCAAGCTAAAGCTTGGGTTCTATTCACCCTGAAATTTTAAAGGTTTCCTGAAAAATATCACCTCTTTCACATTAAATTTAGAGAAATTAATAAGTAATAGTCTTTAGCCTAAGTGTAATCTGGTTCTCCCAGTGCTTTGCAATTTATTTGTTTAGTCTCAGATATAATTTTATCATATGATTGATTCCCCAAGAGAAAAGGAAAAGGATTAACTGCTCTTCACCACATTTTGAACATCAGACTTGTTAAGTACGTTGTGATTTCTCCTTTGTGAATCTGAAATGCATTGATAGCAGCCAGCACTTAGAATATTCACACTAGGTGTAGGTGTTTTTTCTACAGGGGTCACACCCCATACAGCAAACCCCATAGCGTAAGTTGCATCATCTTACACCAGGTTCTCTTCTGGTTTCTTTTTGCTTTATCCTGACAGGAGTTCAAAGAAGGACGCAGAGCCAGCCACACAGCCCCCCAAGTCCTCTTTAGCCACAGGGAACCTCCTTTGGAACTGAAAGACACCGATGCTGCCGTGGGTGACAACATTGGCTATATTACCTTCGGTAAGCAGAGTGGGATTGCCACCTTTGTGCACCTTTGATGTGTTCATACTGCAGACTGCATAAACGTGGACAGTCATTTGTTAAAATGTTAAGTGGGGCAAAAGCAGACATACCAAATTGTTCCTATTGCCATTGCCACAAGTGTAGGAGGGGTGTTACTGGACATAAATTACAGCTCATATGCTCTTTCTGTACAGTAATCATCTCCCTTTTTTCCTGTTCTGAAGTCCAAAAGAAAAAAGATAGCCTTTCATGCCGCGTATCGGGAGTTGGGACCACATTAAGCATTGCTAAGCATCTGGGTGGGAATTCTCTGTTATTTGGCTTTTCTTGGGTTTTTTTTGCTTATTAAGTTGGAGCTTCAGCCATGACTCACTCCACTTTTCCACTGAAGAAATGCAGGTCTTCCCATCTTACAGTTACTTGAGCCTGGTGAGCTAGATCATTGTTATTGCTAATGGTTTGGAATAACAATACATTCATACATTGTACCTGATGCCACCAAAATGTCTCCCTTTGTGAAGTTTTATTCAGTTGACCTCAATGGCAAAGGTGTCTCAGTTTTTTGGTGAGTGAGTTGACTGTTTCATTAAATCTAAGCTACACATTTTTTTTCACCTTCCTGCCTTCGAGGTTGGGAAGTAGCTTACAATTCGTGGCATGTCACAGCTTAATTGGCAGCATATCTTTATGGTACATAAACTGCTGGTAAACTTAACAGTTATTAGCATCTTAGGTTCTGTGCAGTGTAGTTATCTCCCATCGTGGAGTTCACTTCTTTTCAGGGCAAAATGACACAGCAGTCCCACCCTTTCTATGAGGCATTCCTTTTCATTTTCACAAAAGTTTATACTTGGAGGAGTCTCCTGATGGTGAGACCACTGAGTAGTGGTGCAGAAAAATAGAGAGGATTCAGTAAGGGGCGAGGTTGCGGGTCTGCCCAGGAGCAGAAGGCCAAATGCCTGCACAGGTCTTCCAGCGGTTGGTGCTGCGGGAGGGGGTCTTTCTCAGCTCCCAGCCAAAGCACCCTCTGCCTGTCCTCATCAAGAGGGTTCTTTGTTTGGTTTTCACCACCAAGACTTACAGGATCTTCTCTAGAATCTGGTTTCTCTGAGACTTACTCTATTTTAGTGCCAAGGGCCTAGGGACATGCAGGCTTTATTTCCTCGTCCTGATTTCTTAAGGTAAAGTGTGTTTTCCACAATTACAGACAGTAGTTCCAGGTAGTAGTATCTATCACCTTGCAAAGGCAGGAGCTGGTGCATGTGTGGCAGGCAGGGAATAGATTTCAGAAAGCACAGCCACAGAATTTAGATCTGAGATGAATGTCCAGGACCACACCCTTACCTTGGTGAGTCCTAGTTTTCTACCATCATCTCCCTTTTTCTCAGCATCCTCCATTTGCACTCACTGACACCTGCCCTAGTTATGGTATTTTTCCCTTGTTGACTCAAGGAGAAAACCCTGACAAAGCCTGGGCATATTATAACAAGTGGATTATCTTAAGCAGAGAGTTGAGAGCTGACTGTGGGCTACTGGTCTTCCCGCTCTGTGGGATTGGTGTTATATACCGATGCCTTGTTTGTGTCCCCACCCTCAGTGCTGTTCCCTCGCCACACCAACGCCAGTGCTCGAGACAACACCATCAACCTGATCCACACGTTCCGGGACTACCTGCACTACCACATCAAGTGCTCTAAGGTGAGAGGAGCCACTGCACCTCAGCCCCTGTACTCCGGGTCATTCTCTCCCCTAGAGTTGATAACAGTCATTCCTGCACTCCAGACTGTCGGCTATGAACTCGGAATGGGTGGTTCTAGAGGTTACAAGAAATGGTCTTCCTTCAGCTCACCACCACCACCACCACCACCACTCCCCACAGCAGGGAGGTGAATAGATATGTCTCCACAAAGGCTTGCCCCTCCTTCGCTGCAAGGCTCTGTGTCAATCTAAGGGTCTGTGCTCCCAAACCTTCCTGCTAACTTCTAATGAAAGCAAAGCTGTCTTTCCAGAACATGGCTCTGCTTCAATGCTTGTTTTATTTGCCCCCAGGCCTATATTCACACACGTATGCGGGCAAAAACATCCGACTTCCTCAAGGTGCTGAACCGTGCACGCCCAGATGCCGAGAAGAAAGAAATGAAAACAATCACGTAAGTAGGACAGGCCCGCAGCAGGACCACCTTATCCCTGGTTTACTGAGCAGAAAATAATGGGTGCTGGTGCTCTTGTCCTCCAGGACCTGGTCAGCAGCTATGTGTGAGACAGCAGGGTTGGGCCTGACAGACTGACGATGGGATAAATAGGTTTTCACTTCCAAATGGGTGGGTCTGGGTTTTCTTGTTTCCACATCTTTGTAAGGTAGGAGAATGGCAGATGGGAAAAAACAAAGGGACCTTTTTACCAGGATAAGTTGTGTTCTCTTTGGGCCTGATTTGAAAGGTCAGCTTGTCCTTCTGAAGGTCTTCCTGGAGAAATGGAGTAATTTGCTTAACGACATTTAGTTAAGTAAATAGGCCTGGAAACTCATTTCCCTGAAGTGTTCTTTTTCCTGGTCTGCTTCTCAGCGGAAAGGAAGTTGTCTCTTTCAGGGATGGAAATATTGAGTGTGGCTCTGCGTGCCTAGAGCCTAGAGATTTGGGTCTTTGTGCAAGGTGCCAGATCTTGGTTCCCCTTCTGGTATAGTTTAGGCGATCCTGTTCTCAGGTAATATGTGCTTATTTGCGCTAAAGTCAAGTCACTCCTGACTTCTTTAGGCAAAGGCTTTAGGGACTGCTTGTTTCTCGTTAGGAAACTGGTACCAAAGGCCCTTCTCTATAGTAGCTCTGAACCTACCTCCCAGAGCCTAAAGAGTGCCGTTCTGCCTTTAGCTAGACCAAATCCTCTGCCTAGAGAGAGGTGTCCAGATGCCGTGGCGGCAACCGGAGATGATGAGGAAAACACAATAATGGTGGGGAAGCAGGAGAGGACATGTGTCCTGAGACACACATGTTCTTGCTGTCCCCTCTCCTGGAGTTTACAAGTTCCCCTGTCCCTGCTTGCTTTCCAGAGAAGTGCCTTTCTCACCAGGCAACCTTGGTGACCTTGAATGCGAGGCAGCCAGTTTTGTGCCCCTTATAGGGCCAAGTGGGGAAAATGCAGTTCAGTAGATGCTGGAAGGTGAACCAGCAGCTAGGGACAGCAGAAGGAAGCTTATTCTGGCCAGCTTGTCACACCAAACACTGGGCATCATAAATAGTCACAGGGCTACCTGCATTACCTTTAGTCTTGTAACTGTTTTCTATTCAAGAGACAAGCCTACTAGGCAGTACTGCCCAGTGTCCCCCCATAGGCTTTCTCCCCAACCCTCTTACACAGTCATCAGGAGGTTGTGAGGGTCACTGCAGAGCAAGTGTACTTGTCCAAGGGGCAGGAGCAACATCCTGTTCTGTTGGGACTAGGAGAGGGTGAGTCTTTGAAATGAATAAACTGTCCCTAAACCTTCCTGGGACAGAACCATGGGCGGCACGAAATAGGTGGCGGGCCCACTGTGAGAAATGACCCTGAGTCGACACCCCACAGTGTTCTGCCAGAATTGGATGCTCATGAACTTTTTTTGGTTTCATTGGGTATAGACAAGACATTCAGGGCAGGGAAAAATTTAGCCCCCATATTTTTGCCCCAGTTTCCTATAATTCTCAGGTCTGTCTTCCAGGCTGTTTTACCAAGTAAGTACCCTCTGTCTTTGAGAACCAGCCCGTTCTCAGAGCTGGCCCTTCTGGGGAAATACTAAGTAGAACCAAACACCATGGCTCAGGATCCTAAAGTCAGGCAAGTGTTCTAAACCCCGGAAGTAGTTGAGGGTCATTGCTTCTTTGAACATTCTGCCTCTGTGGTGGAAGCTGTAAGAGACCTGCTGTCTGCCAGCCTGAAAAGCTAGAAGCCATGTAGAAGGAGCCTGAACTCTTCCTTAGGAAGAGGGTTGAGCCCAGTCTGACATGCAGGTACATCTAGGCCATCCAGAAACTGGCCAGATGATTTCCCTGTCTACTTGTACGTTTAATGTTCTCATGGGCCTGGCACAGGTATTTCCTGGTACCTCAAAGAACTCAATAGGAAGGAGGAGCTGATGAAACTTTCCTTTGAAAGATGGATCTTAGCCCATGCCTAAAGTTCCTACATACTTTGGCCTAGCCTAAGGAACTTTTCCACCTGGTATTAGGCATCTCTAGTCCAGAAGGGTGGGGTGAAAGGAAAGGTGAGCCTAAAACTGGCCTTCATACTTACTTTCTGCTTTTGAAGGGGGAAGACGTTTTCGTCCCGCTAACTCTTGGGAACAAGAAGAGGAAGCGGCTGGCAACTGAAGGCTGGAACACTTGCTACTGGATAATCGTAGCTTTTAATGTTGCACCTCATCAGTTCTTAAGGGATTCTCCATTATGGTTCCATTTTGTACACGTTTGGAAAATAATCTGCAGAAACGAGCTGTGCTTGCAAGGACTTCATAGTTCCCAAGAATTAAAAAAAAAAAATTCCACTTGATCAACTTAATTCCTTTTCTTTATCTTCCCTCCCTCACTCCCCTTTCCGTCTACCCTCCTTCCAAGCTGTTTTCGCTTTGCAATATGTTACTGGTAATGAGTTGCAGGATAATGCAATCTTAATTTGTTTTCTCCTAAGTATTTGAGTTCAAAACTGTATCTAAAGAAATACGGTTGGGGTCATTAATAAAGAAAATCTTTCTATCTTACTTGAGAATTTTCTGGGTTTCTGGACTATGAGTCCAAAAGAGAGGAGAAGGAGAAAGGTGAACCTGCAGAGCTGAGCTGGAAAGCCGTGGGTCCCAGAGCCCCTCAGCCTTCCCTTAGAGGAGTGAGCTATTAGTGGCGTTTCTGAGTAAACTTAAACATGATTAATGTGAAGCTCGATTACTCTGTCTGTGGCCAAGACAGCCACAGGCACATGACAGTGTTTCCGGCTTATTATTTTATAATGAATAGTGTATGGTATTTTCCTAAAGGTGTTCCAGGGTGTGTGTGATTCCGCAAGACACTGAGTGGTGTTTAGGTGTGGATCTGATGCAATCTGGCTACAGTTTTCTCTCTTCTCTCACAGCGGCCCAAAAGACTAGCACTCCACAAAATTCACTTTGGGATTCAGAGCCTAGCAAAATATGCTTTCCCCTAGGAGGAAACTGATCCCTAAAATAAAATTGGTTTTGGAAATTTTGCATGGTAAAGAATTATCAGGAGAATTTCAGGGGCACCCGAAATGGTCTGAGGGGGGCATCCTAATGGTTTCTAACTTCTTTTGTCTCCATCCAGTGCTCAAACTAGTTTGAAGACTTAATTGTGCAATCTTCTGACTGCATCACAACCAGCCTTTTAATTCCTAAACTATTTTGAGATAATTATAGAGGTCACATGCAGTTATAAGAAATAATACAGCAGACATCCTATATACCAGTGGTCCCCGACCTTTTTGGCACCAGGGACCGGTGCTCCTATGAGAATCTAATACCTGAGGATCTGAGGTGGAGCTTGAGGCAGTGATGCTAGTTCTGGGGAGAGGCTACAAATACAGATGAAGCTTTGCTTGCTTGCCTGCCTGCTGCTTACCTCCTGCTGTGTGGCCGGGTTTGTAACAGGCCACAGACTAGTACCAGTCCACAGCCTGGGGGTTAGGGACCCCTGCTGTATACTATTCACCCGATATCCCCTAATGGTAACATCTTGCATGACTAGTATAGAATCATAGCCAGGAAGCTGGCATTGATACATGTGTAGCTGTGTCACCAGCATTTACAAAACAACAGTATAGATTAGGTCAGTCAGTATATCACACATACCAAGGGAAAGTATCAATTTTGAAATACATTTAAGTTATATATACACATCGTGACCAGACTATAAAATGTCCTTTTCTATGGGTTACAGTCAAGAAGTTCAAAAGCCACAGGTGGTTCAGTCATCCCAACTTCATTTTATCTCGTATAAATGGGCCCTGGAGAGTGCTGTCCCCTTGGGGCTTGCCCTGTGGCCTCCAGTGCAAAGTGTACCACACTGAGTCTACCCAGTGTTTTCCTAAGATCTGGCCCCTTGTCACCTACTTCTGATGGGTGGAACTCCTACCTCAATTAGATACATTGAGAGATGGTGACATTTATGTATTCTGTACCCCATGTTCTATTAAGAGGTTTTCAAGGGTGATTTTAAAGTAGTTCTTGCTTTCCTTCTGACTTTAGAACATAACTCCTTAGTGAGCTGGAACTCATGTGCTCTTGCCAATAGTGGGGATCAGATTTCTGACAAGTGCTTTAGATGGCAAAACTAAGGATACTTAAAAAATAATGGAAAAAGGCATTAAATATTTTTTACAGCAGTGAATCCTAAGGAAGTGTCTTAATTCTAAGACTGTTAGCATGAAAAATCCATGTTGGTGAAACCCCTCATTTGTTTCCACCTGTTTTTTCCAGGACACACATGGTGTTAGCACAGCTCCCTCTCTTCCATGGACAAAGGCCCACTGTAACTTCAGCCAGGGCCCTCAGGACTGTGAGAGGAGGGAGGCCTCAAGATGAGAGCACACTGGCGGGGGAAAGTGAGCTAGTTTCAATTACTGCTGATTGGCTCACCTGCCTGAGGTCCCACACCTGGGAAGTGTGGGTATCCTTGGGTAAGTTGTAGAGCTTGAAAGCAGTATTTTGAGACAGGTGGATTTGAATCTAGGTTCCACCACTTAATAGCTGTGAGCAGATTTCTTCAGCGGAGCCCCGATATCCTCATCTTTAGTTGGATATAACACCACCTATCTCAGGGCTTTTAAAAGGAAAAGAGAACAGATAAGTGACTACCACAGCATAGACATTGATAATGCCTACGAGAATACTTAATGCCGTAAAATAAATCTGTACATCCAAGGGGATCTGAAGTGACAGGATTTCTAAGGAAGTGATGTCCAATGTAAGTCATTCTGTCTTGGGGTTTTCCAGGTCCTCCCCAAGAGAGTTGGTGTTTTTTCCTGCTTGGGTGGCCCTTAAACTGTAGTGGTGAGTAGGGGAGGAAGGAGGGTGTTGGTGGGAATCTCAGTGCCTGGAAAGCGGGACCTGAGCATGCTAAGAACAAGGAGCTTGGCAGGAAAGGAAATTAAGACTAACAGGAAGTGGAAGGGTGGGATCAGAGGACAGGAAGTTGAACCAGGAAAAAGTGCTAGCTGCAGCATCGTCTGCCTTGTGGGGAGGTGGTGCTCAGCAGTGGCCATTTCATTTCCCTTTGGTCTCATTCAAAGTTGGCTTGATGGGCCCTTGTCCCAAAAGCTACAGGGGTCTAAGAGCCAATTCTGATCCTCCTGCAGGTATTTCTAGTTTAAGCATTGCTGCCCCCTTCTGGGAATTGCTAAAAGCACTGCAATTTCTGTGGCTCCTGGGGTGACCTAGAGAATGGCAGTTTAACCCTAACAGGTTCCACCTAACAGCAAGTACTGGGATTTCTTCTGCCCTATAGCTGACTTTGAGTTTCCTAAAGCCAGGACTTAGACCACTCTCAGTCACTGGATTGTGCCCAAAGCCCTTCAATGGCTCCCAAGGGCTTATCTGCTCTTGTCTATGTGAAGAATTGAACTGTGGCTCAAGGAGGCCAGGGAAGCTCCAATGCCCTATTGCCTCCGCTCACCCAGTTAGTACCTCCAGCCCATGCATTCCACACAGGGTCAGCAGAGAGAAGTTCATCCAAGAGAATCGAATGGTTGAATGAGACCCAGAAGGGTTCCCCGACAGTCTGGGTGGGGCACCATGATACAGATGACCTGAGGAAAGGAGAATGGGGCCTGGGTTGGGGCACCAGGACCAGCAGAGTCAGCTGAATAGAGCATCTGCAAACTGCCTGCATTAGGGCCCTCCTTGGGCAAAGGTGGGAAGGCGAGGATGAGTCAGTCCCAGGGCTTGAAGGAGCAGAGAGGAATTGGATGGTCCAGTAAGGAAGAAAGGGCTGAGCAAGCAGGGCACAGAACCCAGCTTTCCCAGCTCCTGCCAGAGCTGTTCCCCTTCATACGTCATCCCACACACAGTGTTTAGACAGAGCAGTGAAGAAGAAACACAGACATCCTGGATCCGGCATGGGGGAGGCCAGGGCTGGGAATGGGAGGTCTGTTTATTCCTGGCAGTCCAGTATCTGAAGGGCCACACACCCACTTCTGTCCAGACTCTGGGACGAACTCTCCCAGAGCCTCTGACTTCTGCCTGACAGCATGGAGCCGAGGGCTGTCTACTGGAACCATGTCCTCCTCCCAGCAGCTCCCTTGAGGATGCTTTTGAGTCGATGCTTCCCTCTTCCCCCTTTTTGTCTCAATGGAAGTCTTTCTCCCGGCCCCCTCACTGCTATGCCTCCAGCCCTTCAGCCCAGGTCTTCCCAGAGAGCCCAGCAGTTCCCTTGCTCGATCCATTTGTGCTCTCGAGCAAGGAAGTTTTTCCTAACATCTCATCTCTGGCTTTCTTGCTACAGTTTTAGCCTGTGTCCTCCCGATTCAGGTCTTAAGGGAATGTAACTGGCCTCTCTCCCTTGCCCCAAAGCCATATCTGATACAAGGTAGAAATGAGGGCACCACATTTCTTGGCCACCTAGCCTTGACTTTGCCCTTCTCACTCTACAGTCATGCACTGCATGAAGACGTTTTGGTCAATGAAGGGCCGCATGTAGATTGGTGGTCCCATAAGATTATAATGGAGCTGAAAAATTCCTATTCCTCGTGATTTTGTAATGCGACACATTATACAAATACCACTGTGTCTCAGTTGTATTCAGGACAGTAACATGCTGTACAGGGTGGTAGCCTAGGAGCTGTAGGGGAACAGAATTTGTGACCCTGAAACATGTCTCTGACATAATGATTATTTTAGGCTGGTTAATTTTAAGAAACATGCCGATTTCAAAGAAGTCTGAAAACCGAGTAGAAGTTAGCCTTTGTGAAAGGCGTTTACATTTGTAAGGGATTTGTAAGCGTGTCTCCCTGTACCTGGAAGAGAGGGATGACTTTTTTTCTAGAAACATCAGTGCAAAAGACAATGACTTCAGTCTGCACAACAACCTTCTCCTTGTTGGCTGTGAGTTTCCTGCCACCCCCCAGCATCTTTTGTCTGAGGCTGAAATTAGTATTTAAGGCGATGGCTTTTTAGCCATTTGGGGGGAGTTACCCAGTTTTTTGGGTCTCTCCCATGTATACAGGAAGTAAACATGTTATCAAATTTTTGTTTGTTTTTCTCCTATTAATCTGTCTTTTATTACAGGGCTGTCTCAGCCAAGAACTTAGAAGGGTAGAAGGAAAATTATTTTTCATCCCCTGCAGAGCTATAGGCTGTATCACAGAGCCTAAGTGAGTAGTAGGCTTTACCATCTAGGTTAGTGGAAATGCCTTCTATGATGTTCACTCAGTGATGAAATTGCCTAACAATGCCTTTCTTAGAATGCATCCCCGTTAAGCTGTGCGTGAGCCGAGTTTCCTCATTTTCTCTGGAGTCAATGTCATTCCCTTCTTGTTCTTCATAGGTTCTCCATCTGCCTTTCTCTAGAGTTAGTTCTTTAGAGGGGACAGGTAGCTGAAGCAAGGAACGTGCAGAGAAGAGCAGAAATCCTAGTAATGTTCATAAGAGCTACCTCCCAGTGAGTGCTTATGTGCCGAACACTTAGTCTTTATCATACATTGTCTCAATAAGTGACAATTGGTAAGTACAATGTGAGCCCCATTTTATTGATGAAGAAACTTAAGGCAAAAGAACTTTAATTATTTGCCTAAGTTCACACAGCTGGAAACAAAATAAATAGGGCCCCAGCCACCATTCTGAGATCCAAAGCCTGGCTTTCTGATTTCAGCACTGGCTGGGACCTCTTCATCATCGTGGAGGAGGACCGAGAGAGGTCACGTGTTGAGACTCATTAAGTGTCAGGCGCTGGGATATATGCAGTTACATATTTTATCCGCGAGAATGGGTTTCTTTGTCCCTATTTTATAGGTGGGAAAATCGAGCCCCAGGGGTAGTTTACCTAAGGTCATACCCCCAGAGCCATTTGTACCTTGTAGCCCAGAGTGTGACTCACAAAATAGTTGAGAAAAGTGTGAAGTGACTCCCACTTCTGGGTGGCAAACCCAGCCCTATAAGCTGAAAGGTCCATCAGACAACAGGATAGGGGGCAGTGAAGATCCTCAGGCCCCAACCCCCCCACCACTGCCACCAGGACGCATTCACTGCGCTTTCACAGACCAGCAAAATTATGGAGCTGGATGTGCCGTCAGCCATTCAGGGGTATAAGGCTCATAAAATGTACCTGTGTTAGCTGGGGCGGAAAGTGGTGGGGAATAGTCCAAATCATTAACTGGGATGCGTTTCTCAGTTTAGGCAAGCAGTTAGCAGGCAAGAGGTCTCCAAGCTGGGCTACCTGAGGTAGATCTGCCCCCTAAGTGGCAAGCTATGGCCAGTGGCTGGAAAAGAACACCGGTACAGCTGGAGAGAAAGGCCTCCCAGTGGCTAAAGCTCAGGATGTGCCAGGCCCCACCTCCCATAGGCGGGGCCAGGCTAAGCACCAGGACCTCAGCTCCATCCCTCCAGGAACCCAATCCCCACCCAGCATAGCCTGATCGACCAAGAGCCCAGGGCCCTGCTGGCTCAGAGTGGAGGTACCATGATCCGCCCGCCCAGGACATCAGACGCGTCCAGAAGCCCTGCAGGGCTGGCTTCAGCAGCTCCCTGACCCTCAGAGGCAAACCCCGGCTAGGCAAGCAACGCCTGTGTCCCACAGCCATGTGAGTAGTTACACCCTCCTCCCAGCTGTAGCCACATCTGGAGACCTTAACCCCAAACCCCAAAGAGCCACTGGGGTATGTGGTGTGCGGGTCACACTGCCCACGCACCACTGGGAAGTTGCCCCTGAGGGCTGACCTTTGCCTTTCTTGCTGCCCTGGCGGAGGTGGGGTGGAGAACTCAACTCGGGATGGGTCAGGGCTGGAGCTCCAGCCCAGGACCCAGGGGTCAGGTTTGAGTTAAAGGACCCTGAGCACTTGGGGGTTTAATAAAGTGGACCATGCAGGAAGGAAGGGGAACAGAAACTGGAGGGCTGCTGAGGAGGTAAGCTGTCCTGAGTGGAGAGTACAGTGGGGAAGATGGAGGAAGAGGAAATTGGGGAGGAGAAAGGGATACAGCAGACGGGAGGCGCCAGGGAATTGAATAGAAGGGGCTGCTCCTGAGCTCGGGGTGGCGTGGGCCCTCTGATCCTCCCACCTAGGTGAGGGGGCAGGTAGGAATCCTTTCCTTATTGACTTTTACCCTAGCAACAGCAACTGCTCACCTGTTGACAAAAGCAGAAATTACCACAGGGGCAAGACCACTCCCCATTCCCTGATGTGGCAGTGGGACAGGGTCCTGGAGGACTGAGAACAAGGAGCCAAGTGAAGAGCAGAGACAGATCAGAGCCACAGAGAGGCCAGGATGTCCTCAGCATCTCTTCCCCGTCTTCTGGAGTCAGCGTCAACTCAGGGAGTGGGGGTTTGGGGGGCCTCCTTGCCCCTGGCATCTCCACATTCACTGCCAATCCTCCCCTCCACCGCACCCCCACCCCAGCAACTCTTCCTCCTCCAGTTCCCAGGAAGGGCCCTGTTGCTAGTGTAGCGTCCGGAAGAGTCAAGTTTATGGGCTGGAAGTCCTACCCGGAGGCTGCTCACTGAGCTGTAACCAACTGGCTATAAGGGCGAATGGGGGGAGGTGTGCAAGGGACAGGGCACCCTGCCCCCATTGCTGCTCTCCATTGCCCTGGCCTCCTCAATAACTCGAGTGCTCAGCGAGCCCTGCTTCTGACTCACTCCTGCCCGCCCCTCACCCCCAATCCTTAATGCTCTGGTGCCAACCAGGCTTTGAGCATCTGAGGACAGGGACCCCTCTCCATCTCGGCACCTGGCCACGGCCCCAGCCCAGAGGAGAATCTCAACTGTGGCTGCCCAGAGGACACTCCAAACCAGCCAGATCCTATCTTCTGTTGGCTTATTTGGAGCCTTCGGTGGGTGGAGGCAGAGAGAAACAAGATGCTTTGGGGCTGGGTGTATCCACCTTTCAGACTAAACAGAGGCATTAAGCATAGCTGCCCAGAAGGGACCAGACAGATAACAGAAATGGGTGAAGTGGCCTGATGGGGACTGTAGGGACCTCTCCAAATGCAGCTGCTGCTTTGCTCCAGCTGGTCACTACCCCATACAGGACATACATACATGCTGCCACGCGGGATTTCTTAAGGGAAACCCAAAATAGAAATTATGTAAATTTTAATTGCCATTAATTTTAAAAAAATGTGTATCAGCAAACAGGATATGGCCTGCAGTCCACTGGTCTGCAACTAGATTTGTGAGTCCCCACCAAAAGGACAGTGACCTGCAGCCCCTCCCTAACTCTGGTCACCCCGTCTTCCATCCAGGCCTCCCCTGTCCCTACTCCCAAGATGACACCCAACAGCACTCAGGAGGTGCCCAGTGCTATTCCCAAGGGGACCTTGGAGCTCTCCCTGGTCCTGGCAAGTCTCATCGTCATGGCCAACCTGCTCCTGGCCGTGGGCATCGCCGGGGACCGCCGCTTGCGCAGCCCGCCTGCCGGCTGCTTCTTCCTGAGCCTGCTGCTGGCTGGGCTGCTCACGGGTCTGGCACTGCCCGTGCTGCCAAGCCTGTGGAGCCAGAGCCGCCGAGGCTACTGGTCCTGTCTCTTCTTCTACTTGTCTCCCAACTTCTCCTTCCTCTCCCTGCTCGCCAACCTGTTGCTGGTGCACAGGGAACGCTACATGGCAGTGCTGCGACCTCTGCAGCCCCGTGGGAGCACTCGGCTGGCCCTGCTCCTCACCTGGGCTGCCCCCCTGCTCTTTGCCAGCCTGCCCGCTCTGGGCTGGAACCACTGGGCTCCTGAGGCCAACTGCAGCTCCCAGGCTATCTTCCCAGCACCCTACCTCTACCTGGAAGTCTATGGGCTGCTGCTGCCTGCTGTGGGTGCCGCCGCCCTTCTCTCAGCCTGCGTGTTGGCCACTGCCCACCGCCAATTGCAGGACATCTGCAGACTGGAGCGGGCAGTATGCCGAGGGGCACCCTCAGCCCTGGCCCGGGCCCTTACCTGGAGGCAGGCAAGGGCACAGGCCGGAGCCACGCTGCTCTTTGGGCTGTGCTGGGGGCCCTACGTGGTCACCCAGCTCCTCTCAGTCCTGGCCTATCAGCAGCGTCCACCACTGGGACCTGGAACACTGTTGTCCCTCACCTCACTGGGAAGTGCCAGTGCAGCGACTGTGCCTGTAGCCATGGGGCTAGGCGATCAGCGCTACACAGCTCCCTGGAGGGCAGCTGCCCAAAGGTGGCTACAGATGCTGCGGCGAAGAGCCTCCCAGGGCAGTCCTGGCCCCAACACTGCCTACTGCACCAGCAGCCAAAGCAGCATGGACATGGACTTGAACTAGGGGAAGGACCTCTGCTCACTCCTACTAGAAGCATCCATCCTTCTCGGCCACCAAACCCATCTCCTCCAATTGTCCCCACCCCCCTGGATTGAGACCCTGCCTTTTTACCCCACCCTGGCCAAATAAAGCTCCTCTGGGCCAGTTTATAGATCTCTCATTCCAGATTGCAGAAAGAGAGAGGCAGGTGGAACAGCTGTGGAAAGAACCTAATGCCAGATGGGCATCAAGGGGGAGCCCAACCCTGGACAGGCCAGCCACTGTAGGTGAGGCCGTGCCATCGGCAGACGGTGAGCTGAGCTGGAAAGCCAGCAGATTGGGAGGTGGGGCCTCACCCTGGCATGCCCCTCCCTGCTTCCTCCTTGGGTCCGGCTGCCACAAATTCCACACAGACACTGTCTCTGGGAAGTATATTTTATTTACATTTTTAAAATCTGTAACTAATCTCTCTTCCTCCTTTCCATCCCCAGAGATTTGGGAAGGAAAAGGACGGGCACCTCAAAGACCTACTGCCCACATACAAATAGTACCCCATGACTCACGCCAGCAAAGGAAAGTGAAAGAGAAAGAGGTCTGAACCCCCCTCTGAGGAATCCACCAGGTCTGGGTGAGGGGGGGAGGGGCCAAGGGAGGTCTTTTAAGAGAAGAAAGGGACAGAAGGGGCAAATCAGTGTGAAGGGGTTGGAAAGTAGCCCGAGGCCCCTCCTCTTCCCTCATACCCTCCTGCTGCCTCTGCTAGTGAGGGGTCTCCCTTCACCCCATAAAGCAGAGGCTGCAGCCACTAGCGGTCAGGTCTCTGGACACAAAATACTTTTGCTTTGTGGTCTCCTGACGTGGTCACCACCAGGGAGGCATCTCTGTGGACAGAAAGCACAGGTCAAAGGACTGAGGGAACTGGGGCCCAGGCCCAAGCCCACTAGCCAGGGGCCCCCATGTGGCCTCCTCCAGTGCATCAATTCTAGACCCCTAGTGCCTGGCACTAGGCTGACACACCCACATGGAGTGCACGCACTTGAAGCCAGCAGCCAGTGAGGGGATGAGAGAAGAGCCACAGCACGGGGGAAGCACTCTCACCCCTCAGTGTCATGACTGGTGTGTGAGACCTGGGTCACCGTGATCAACCCCCTCAGGCTTCCCAGCACTCCTGCCTCACAAGCAGACACCAATCGTTGGGAAGCCCCTCCCACACTCCCAGGTTCTTGTGGCCCCCCAAGTGCTATTCCCAACTTCCAAATACAGAGACCCCAGCCCTTGCCCAATTCACTTACTTGCTGAGGGCAAAGTCCAGGATCTCGGCCGTGTGGCCCCGGTAGTCCGTCAGCAAACGGCCAGTCCGAGCGTCCCAGAGGCGCACGATGCCATCCAGGCTGCAAGTGTAAACCACGGCGGTGCCTGCCTCCCACAGCAGCTGCACGATGCCTGACTGCACCAGGGTGCAACAGGTAGGGTGGAGGTCAGGGGCAAGAGAGATGAGAGGCATCTGCTCCCAACTCCCATGGAGGAAGGCGGGTAGAGAGGGAGGGAGAGAGGGAGGGAGGGAGGATGGGCCACAGAGAGGGACCAAACGGGAGCCAGGTCTGGGGTAGATGCTCCCAAAGATCTGGGCTTCCCCAAGACCATGGCCACGGCCGTGGCTCAAGGATGCTTGTACCTGGTGCTGACACTGGTGCCTAAGTGTCTGCGTAGACAGGTCATAGATGGCCAAGGTCCCATCCAGGTAGCCGACAGCTGCCAGAGGCATCCTGGGTAGAAGAGAGCAGCACAGAGCTCATCGAGGGATCAGGGGTCACGTGTCCTTCACTCCTTCCTGGTCCCCCAAGCCCAGGCCCCTCCCTAAGCTCTCTTCACCCCTAGCGCCTCCTGTTTCCAGGCCAAGGCCCTGGCTCACACTCACACACTGCAGAAGCCCAAGGACTCCACTGAGTTAGACTCGCTCTCCTCCCCTTCTCCCAGGTTGGGCTGGGAGGCCACAGTCTCAGGCCTGAAAACACCCACCACCTAGGAGACAGAGGAAAGGATCAGAGAAGAGCATGGAAACTTGGTCCTCTGGTACAGAAGGCAGGCTGTTGAGTGAAGAATAAGAAAAGGCGAGAAGAAGCAAAAGAGGAGGGCTCCACAGCTAGGCTCCAGGTCCCACTCACCTTGCCGGTGGTGGCACTGACCAACTTCGCCTGGCAATCCACGGAGCCAGTTAGAACCAGGCTGCCATCCTGGTTGGTGGCAACACAAGTCAGAGGGCCCTGGTGACCCTCAGTCCCTAGGATGGAGTAGGGGCATACGTCAGACTTCACCCTGTCCCCTCTGAGTCCTAACCCAAGTCTCACCCCCTTCTCCACAAAGACCCAGCGTAACACTGCCCCCACGTTTGATACCTTTTAGTACATGGATAGGGTTTCCCTGCTTCAGGTCCCAAATCCTGATGGTGCCATCTTCATAGCCGACCACGGCTCTCTTCCCTAAAGTGCAGGAGGCACAACGAGAGAACAGAGGATACACTCAGACACACCGAGCAAGGGAATGAAAGAGAGAGGGAGAGAGACATGAAAGTAGGAACAGACACTGCCCCAAGGACCAGCTGAGGAGATGCAGTTCAGAGGGTGACAGGGGGAGCTGCGCTGGGCCTGGCAGGCTCAGGGTTTGCCAGCTGTGGCCCACAAAGGAGCCTAAGAGGCACATAACCCTGCATCCAATCTCTCTACACTCAGGAAAGGACACTCAGGGGAGCAGCTCTCACCATCAGGGAGGACTCGACCACAGGTGGCTGGGCAGTTGGGGCCCTGGAAGGTCTTGCAATCGCCATTCGGGACCTTCCACATCCAGGTGTTGCCATCGGCGGTGCCCGCCAGTAGAACAGGTGCCCGAGGGTGCCACTCCATCCACTGGGCAGAAAGGAAGAGTCAGCAGAGAGGCCTGTCACCCTATCTCACCTAAGATCCTGCCTCATGAGCCCCCCCACGGTCTCCCTGCTTCTGAGTCAGCAGGGACATTCTAGGTAACAGGCACAGGCATTCTTGCTGTACCTTGAGAGTGCACTGGCTCAGAGATGGCCTGGTCTGGTAAAGGTGGGACTGGACCCCCAAGCTCTCACCCCCTACCCAAGGCCCCCCAGAGTTGACTCCCACTTTGATGATCTCACCTCCAGATCTCCTGCTTCAAAGGACCAGACCTCCTCCTTGGTGTCCACTTGCCACACTTTCAAGAGGCCACTCATGTCCCCTGTGGCCACTAGGGTAGAGTCATGGCTGAAACCAGCACAGGTTACAGAGTCCTTATGGCCTTCAAGGAAAAGTGAGCAGAAAGAAAACATTAGGGCACATAGTGCTGGGGGCACATGACCCAGGTATCTGGCCCTTGAAAGGACCAGCTCTGAAAAAAGGAGGGCAGGTTCCAACCTGACAGGTAACCAAACTCACTGCTGCTGCAGAAACCAATGTGCCCAGGTCTCCCCAGGCAAGACAGTGCTGCCCCCCACAACCTTGCTTAGCCCAGGCCTATGTCTCACTTACCTTTTCGTCCACTCTACACCTCTGCCTGGAATACCTACATCCTCTCCTCTCCCCAAATACTCCTAGGCCAGCCTGCATTGCCTTTTCTCGGGCCTTTCCCAGACTCCCTTACCCAATCAGTGCCTCCCTCTCCTATGTCCATAACGGACTATATTATTCTTCTTTGGGGTCCTCAGGCCCATCATAGAGCTGACAAAATGGAGGTCAATAAATGGCAAATGATGTACAACCACTGCAGGCTAGCCACCTAAGGCCTCCAAAGGGACACAACCTCACCTGGGCCCCCTCACCTGCACATTCGAAGAGCAGCTCCCCGTCACTGAGCCTCCACACGAAAGCTTTGTCATCCTCACCCCCTGTCACTGCCAAGGCATTGGTCTTGGGGTCCAGGCTCACACAGAACACAGATGCTGTCCCAAAAGATATTCCACAAGTAAGAAAATAGGGCTCCCGCCTAAGATTCTGTCCTTTGGAACCTGCAGGAAGCCCACCCCCTTCTACCCATGTCTCCTCCTGGAAAAGAAGGATGCATCCACGTTCTTCTAAGTTTCAAGCATCAGGTTGTTGGAGAAATCCCTCCCCAAGCTTGCCAAGCTCCAAGTTCTTCTCCAGGGCAGATGCCCCTACAGTGCTGCTCCCTTCACCACCCTACACTAAGGGTACATGAGCAAGGCTTACAGTTCTTAGCATGAGATGCCACCAGGCTAGGTACAAACAGGGAGGAAAGCATCATGTTACTGGTCCCTTATTAAGAGCCAGCATTTAAAAATTTTATAAAATATGCTCAAAAGAGGACTAGAACGTCAAATTTACACCAAGGTAACTTTTTAAAAGGAAACTAAGACCCAGAAAGGTTGATAAACGTAATAAACTGTTAAGCAGCAGAAGCAGATTTTGAACCCAGGTTTCTCAGCTGACCCCAGGAGCCAATTCCCTCATACTGCCCCTGCCTGAGAGCTCCTCCAGGGCAACGTGGGTATCTTCCTACCTCTGCATCCCTCATAATGCTCTGTACACAGAGGATATGCAACGCTCCAATGCCCGCCCGGACTGAGTTTACCAGGGATCCCTTCAAAGACCTACCTGAGTGCAATGCAAAGGTGACCTCGCTATCGTCTGGGCCCTCCATGCTGCCCACCACCCCTTCCTGGGGTTCCAGAACCCAGCCCTCCTCGTTGCCCTCTTCCTCCTCTTCCTCTTCCTCGAAGTCCACGTCTTCCATTTCTTGGGCTAGATCATCTGCTTTGGAGAGAGGGTTAAAAGATGGGGCTCGGCAGACAGTAAGAGCAAAGGGTACAGAGTGGGGAGGCCTGGGGCTGGGGTGGGTCAGGTGGCAAGAGGGTACAGTGAGGCCCGACGGACAGGACGAGGCGGGGGGCGAGATGCGGCGAGGAGGAGGGGGCGCGTGGGACCGGCGATAGGTCTGAATACCTGGGGTTGGCCTACGACTGTGTGGAAAGGGAGGACCAAGGGGATGACGGGAAGGGGGTGTGTGAGGGGAAGGGCCGGGGGAGGCGTCAAGGGAACCCCTACCCCGGCCAGGCCTGAGAACCAAGAGTGGGGGGGCGGGGAGGGGAGGAAGGCGAAGGAGGTCGGTAGGAATGACCGGTGGAGCGTGGAGGGGCGGGGGAGACGCAGGGGGGTCAGAGGCTGGGGTGCGCGCCTTCTGTCCCATGGCCTGAGGACCACCGTTCTCACCCGGGTCCGGCGGACCGGGATCCAGTTCTACCACCTCGATAATCTCTTCATCGCCGTGGAAGCTGAGGGTCTCCAGTGGGGGGGTGTCAGCGGCGGCCCCGCTTTCCGATTCGGACTCCATGCGGCGCAGGCGGCCGAGCCACTTCTCCGGGCCCAAACGCCTCCCAGAGTCAGCTCTGCGCGACGACGCGGAACTCGAGCCCCTCCTCCCGGAGAGGAAGTGGGCGTAGGCGACTCCGCGACCGCGAGAGCGACGGCCGCTCGGCCAATAGGGAAGGGAGTTGGCCAGCCTATCCACCAATCACAGGACAAAGAAGAGAGCCGGGGGCGGGTCGGGGAGAATCCAAACTCCGCCCCCTATTGACTCCGCCCCCCGACAGGAGCGAAACAAGCGAGCGTGCGCGCCTCGGGGTCTCCTGGGAAGAGTAGTTCTCCCTGTGTCCGCCCCGCGGGCTTCTGGGATATGTAGTTTCTGATCTGAAGGCGGGACGAAAGGAGCGGAGGAGGCCCCTTACGCAAACTACAATTCCCGACAGGGAGCGCGGTAAAGGGGGGGTGGGACCTGAACATGGCGGCCGTGGTAGCTGCTACGGCGCTGAAGGGCCGGGGGGCGAGAAACGCCCGCGTCCTCCGGGGTAAGGAGAAGGGACCCCGGGGAGGGCAGGACTATAGGGGATTCCTTTTTTTTCACATCCCCCCCGGGGAGAGCCAGGAGGTCAGGGCGATTCGATTGCTGCTCGCATCCTTTTGCAGGATCTTAAAGAATCAGGGGGCAAAGGAGGGTCTCTAGAGGTCACCCAGCCCATCCCTCTGCCTTCGGGCTACACAGCACCTCTGGGGTTTGGCTGCGAGAGGGAGCCCCCAAGGAAGCCTTTTAGACTCCCGCGTTCCAGGTGTTTCACACTCACCGCAGTGCAGAGGAAAGAGCCCTGAGCTTCTGGAGGCTTGGGTTCTAGCCCCGCATAATTAGCAGTTTGACCTTGGACGAAGCAGCTCCTTCCTTTGGACTTCAGTTGCCTCTTCTATAAAGCGAGGGGACGGAGCTTTAAGCCCCCTTCCAGGGCTAACCTTCTGCAGTTTGAAAACATTTCCTCGGAATTGCCTCATACGTCTCGTGTGAGTCCCACTGCAGTCCTCGTTATCCTGTCTTCCGAGGACTGGAAGAACAGCGAAGCTTGCTTTCCTGGCTCCAGGGTGATGAGCCCACAGTGACGTGGAAGTGGCTTCCAAAAGTGTCACCCCGATGGTGATTTTCCCATTTCTGTTTGGATTTCCCTGGCACTTGTTACACCACTGCAGCACTTCCCTTCCTCAGATCTCAACCACTCCTCCCCAGGCTTTCTCCTCATCCTCTTACTGACCTTCATGATCCCCATCCACAGGGATTCTCTCAGGAGCCACAGCTAACAAAGCTCAGAACAGGACCCGGGCACTGCAAAGCCACAGCTCTTCAGAGTGCAAAGAAGAGCCTGAGCCCCTGTCTCCGGAGCTGGAATATATTCCCAGAAAGAGGGGCAAGAACCCCATGAAAGCTGTGGGACTAGCCTGGTGAGTTTGAACTAACCCTTTGCCCACCAGTTGGGAGTGGCACCAGGGGAGGGAAGGACCCAGAAACTTCTCCAAATTTCAGGTGGTGAGCTTAATCTAAGGGGACAGAATTGCTGGGTGCAAGGACTGGAATCGCAGAGGAATGGGACAAGGGAGGTGGGAAAGTCTGTGGAATTGGAGAGATGTTGGGATTTCTGTGGAGTAAGCTGAGCGAATTTGATTCATATTTGGGTCCCTGGCCTCATCCTTTTTTGGGAGTTTGGGGTGAGCTCCAATTGAGGTCTCACCTAGAATGTGTTCAGTATGTCATACTTTATTTGGATCTGACTCTGACCTTAATACATATTATTGATCAGTATTAAAGGGAAAGGAGGGAAAAATTAAGCTTTATTTTTAGCACCTTAGATGTTCCAGGACTTTAGAGTGTAATGTTTTAGTCTTTTTGATAAATATTACATCCCATTTCACAGATGAGAGAACTAAGGCTCAGAGCTGAGGTTCTCACCAGGTCTTGTGACTCCATGCCCTTTACCCCACAGCTAGGTGCCTCCCAAACAGCAGTTACTCAGATGAAGAAGGGGAATCTGAAAATGAGAAAAAGAAAAAAAAAAAGGGAGTCTAGGAGAGGATGTGGGACGGTTTAGGCAGAGGGAACCTTTGCCAGGATTTTGATAGGGAAAGAGGATGAGCCGTCTGGAGAATTATGCACAGACTGTGTGACAAGATTGCAGGGCTTATGGTGAGAGGTGTCAGGCTACAGGGGAAGGGATTGAAGGGATGCGCAGAGACCCAACCATACTGGGCCTTTTGTGCCATGCCTAGGAGTTTGGACTTGGCTGGGAAGTGATGGAGAGATGTGACGGGGTTTTAAGCAGGGCAGCAGCAGCATCTGATTTTCATGGGGCCCTCCAGCAGCCAGCGTGGAGGCTGAATAGACAGACACAAGAGGTATTGCAGTGTTCATGAGATCAATGAAGTTGGAATGAGATTTCTCCCAGCTCCTCTGGCTCAGGCGTGGCCCCTCCCCAAACCCCGTGCACATCTCCCCACCCCTAGGGCCATCGGCTTCCCCTGTGGTATCCTCCTCTTCATCCTCACCAAGCGGGAAGTGGACAAGGACCGTTTGAAGCAGATGAAGGCTCGGCAGAACATGCGGGCATCCAACACGGGCGAGTATGAGAGCCAGAGGTTCAGGGCCTCCTCCCAACATGCCCCATCTCCTGAAGCTGGGTCCAGTGTGCAGACCTGAGGAACACAGCAGCCCTCCCCTAGACTGTACTGACTGTGGTCTCCAGACTATGAAGTCCTTTGGGTTTGGCTGCAATTCTGGTTCTTGCCTCTGAGGGCCACCAGAGGGCGCGTGAAGCCCAGGCTGCTGCCAGTTCTGTCCCTCCCTTCCACTCTCCTCCTCTCCTCTTCCTGAGAAACCAGCCAAAGGCAAATAAAGTTATCCAGTGTTTGAGTGGAAAGGAACCAGGACTGGGTTTCTGAGTCCCTTGGGAGGGGAGGGGCAGAGGGCGGGGTTGGTTACTCCTGTGTGCACCCTGTCACAGACGCTTTCAGTGTTCACAGCTTAAAACCACAGAGACTTAAGCAACAAGGCTAGGCTCAGGCACTGGGGACCAAGCCCTCAGAGCCACTGGCCAGAAGGGTGGGGTCTCTCTCAGCCTTGAACAAATAATAGGAAAAATCAAAGAGGATATCAAGGGTGGAGAAGGAAAAAAAGCACCATTCCTCGTATCTGAGTCCAACTGACTCAGCCTCTCTAGGCCTCAGTTTCCTTGTTTGTAAGAAGTTTTGGATTAGTGATTACTAAAGCAAGGGTTCTGAACCTAAACCTGTGGTCCATCTCTCCCACCCCCACTGTGAAATCGTGTGTACACACACAGCTGTGTGGGGAAGAAAGTTCATAGCTCTCATGAGCTTTTTTAAAGGGTCCATGATGCAGAAAAGATCGTGTTCGACTCAGTAATACAGGATGAGCTTTCACCAGCCTGTTGCATCATCATCACCAGGAAGCACCAGGGCAGAAGTATTTGGTTATCTTAGAAAAGGTGGAGGATAGCAAGCCAGAATACAAAGGTAGGAAGTGGATGCTTCAGGTAGAGCCAGACCAGATATTCCCAGAGTCGACTCCTTAAAGTGAAGAAAACCAGAGCCACACAGGCTTTTAACTTCTAAACATAAAACTTTATTACATTTCTGGTTAGGTCTTTTTTGTGATGTACTTAGGACAAAGGACTAATAGAGAAGTTCTAATTATACCCTTGGGCTAGTTCGGTTTCCACCCCACCCAATAGAGTGATGCTTTGTCCCTCTTCCCCATTCCAGCTTGAGGCACTTGGTGTTGGGAAGAAAGTAGTAGCTGGCTGGAGAGATGGGGTTGGAGTCTAAAGTCTCCAGCGAGAGTTAAGAACAAACTGAGGAGAAGTCCCCTTCCTCTCAGGTCCCTCCCTAGGTTAGCCAAAGGAAAGAACACAGAAGCTTCCATGGATGCCACAGTAGGCTTCCACATCTCTCATCCCAGGGGGCAACTCCAAGACATTTTCCCTGCCCCCAACCCAGTCCCTTCATCCTGGTTACTTCCTGGCCACACTTCCAATCCTACAAATCACCCCTCTCCTGACCTTTGCCCCTCAGTTTCCACCTTGGGCAGCCTGAGAACAGGAAGCAAGAGATCCTTCTGATTGGGGATCTCAAGCACCAGAAAGACCCCAGGCAGCTTTGGAGAATGGGGGCCACATGGCCACAAACGGGCCTGCTCACTCTCCTCTTCTTCCCCCACCCCACCCGTACCCCAGATAAACAGTATATACATGCCATCAAAAGAAGCGGGGACCCACAGGCAGACCTCGTCTACCTTCCTGAGCTGGGAAGTGCCAAGGTTTGCCAAAAGAATACAGAATAATGGCCTATGAGTCCAAGAGGCTGGAGACAAAGCTCTCTGGCTCTGTTGGGAGTCAAGGGAAGGAAACAGCTCCAGCTACCTAGCCCAGAAGCCTATGGCAGATGTGAGAGGGGAAACTTCATCACCTTAAAGTCACTTCTACCTCTCATATCCCCTTTTAGCTATTTTATAGGCTCTTTTCATCCCTCCTGGCTCCAACCCCAGCTGTTAAGTAGAATTTGGTGCCACATGGTAGAGGGAGAAGGCACATCTTCAGCCTAGTCCATGTCAGGTCCACCAAGGGCAAGAGTCAGTCCCTAGTTCCTCACGCCCCACCAGGAGGTACCCACACATCCACAGCCAGAGGCCGCTCACCCCAGAACAGAAAGAAAACTGGGCATATTACTTGAGGGGAAGGAAGAAGTCTGAGGCCCAGACCCCCATCACAGGGCCCAGCTCTCTGGAGAAGGGAGATCCCAGGGTAGAGTGAAACTGGGGGCACTCCTTAATCGCGACTCCCCACCAGCTGCAGCACAAAGGTGAAGATGTAGATGATGTCCGTGTAGATCTGCAGGGCACCAGTGATGTAGTCCTCCGGGCTGATGGTGTGCTTCCGGTTCCCCAGGACCAGCTGCGTGTCATAAGCCAGGAACTGCGGAGATAGGGGAGGCACAAGTGAGGACCCAGGGGCACAGTGCCAGAGCTCATTTCTGGTCAGCAAATCTGTCCCCAGAACCTCTGTGCCATGCAGTGTGCTTAAGGGACGCATTAATGAACGGCAGGACACATCTCTACCCTCAAGCAGTTCACTGTCCAGAAGGGGGGAGAGATACACTGTCTCTACAGTGTGGCCTGGTGAGTGAACAAGAGGAGGGAATGCCTAGAAATCGGTGGAACCCCTTGACAGCAGGGAGATGGAGGGGTACATGTAGCCACACTCCCATCCTCCCACACAGCCTAAATTCATGTTCCACCCATTCAATTCCTCGCCTCCATCCCCATCCACTCCCCTTCCCATTAGAGGCAGGGCCTTACTTACCAAGGTGAAACAGATGGCCCCCAGAGCAGCATAGACCATATGAAGCCAGTAAATCTGGGGAGAGGGAACAGGGATAGTGTTAGAAATCTTAGCAAAGTGTAGACCAAGGCAGGCCCTCAGGACCATCTTCCCCTGGGATTCTGCCATCAAGTGGGCAGATCCAGGAGGCTACCGACATGAAAGAACTACCTCTGCCTTCCAGAACCTGGAAGGATAACATACTTGGCAGAGAAAACACAGTGCATCCTCCAATGGCCATATAAAAACCAATCTCCAGCATGAGCTAAGGTACAGAGGTATCTACTTCTGGGGAAAAGAAGGTGATTGAATTACAGCTCTGGGAGGGGCAGGCCTAGGCATGCACTGGTCAAAGAGCCCTGTCACCTTTCCCTCAGTCATGGTCATCCTGGTTCTTGCAGCCCAGCCTGAGAGGGACAGACTGAAGAAGAGGGCTGGAAGGGAAGCCCCCCTTCATCAGAATCAGTACCCCCAGGGCAGCCCTGCTCAACAGCCTTCCAGGTGTGCTTGTCAGCAGACAGGCAGGGCCAGCCCACAGTCAAGTGGGCAGGCAGTCCTGATCTTGTACTCCCCCTTCCAGCACTATTCTCCACTCCCAGCCATGAGGCTCCTCTCAGCCTAAAGGCCTCACGCTCTCCGCAAACTAGAATAAAAAAGGAGTTGGATACAGTGACCCCTAAAGTTCTTTCCACCTTGGCCCATCTTCTTGGTCCTCTGGGTTCCTCTCCCAGTCTGCCTCCTAGAACCTGGTCTCAGCTATCAGATCTCACTCACTGCTTCCCAAAGGAATTTCATGATGCTTTCTGTCCAAGGCCTCTCAGGTGCTATGGCTCCCGGGGCCTTCTGTCCCTGAAGAGGGTGTATACCCTAACCCAAAGGATGGGGCTTCAGCAGTGGCGCCTTTGCTAGCCAGTCGAAAGGTTCTGGAGGTCAGAGCCTGCCCAGAGGCCAGTGGGTCCTGCTACACTCATTATACAGAAAGTCTCCGAGCACTCCTTTCACTGACCCTAGCTCTCCCAGGACACTTACATATTTGAAGGACAGCACAATGGCAGTGACAATCCCAGTCACCATCATCACAATTCCCAGGACACAAAAGAGGCCTGTGCATGAGGTGAAGTCCACCTGCCAGGAAGGAAGAAAATGTTACCTGTCAGACAGGTGCCACAACTAGCAGCCCAACCAGACTGGCTCTGCCTCCCCCTAACAAGGAGTACCAGTGCTGCCTTCTGGGGGTGACAGTGACATTCTAAGGACAGACACAGAAAATAGTTTTGTAGGTGTAGCTATGAAAGGACAGGGATTAGGGTCTCTAAGAGAAATTTTGGGTCTAGGGGTCTGGTCCCTCCCAGGTCTGCCCTGGTGCTGGTCCTTAAGGGGGTGGAATGGCCAGAAAAGGGACCTCCTGCCCTCACCTTGGTCTGGAAGCAGAAGACGGTGACTGAAATAGACACCACAGCAGTGATGATCATCGCGATGATGACAGCTTTGGTTTGATACATACTGAAGGGAAGGGGTTAAGAGAGACCAGAGGCATAAACCGTATATGATTGACTTGAAAACCACGACTTCCAGAGGGACCCTGCCCAGAATCTTCCATGCAGATGACTGCCAGCCCAAAGATGCCCCACTCCCCCATAGCACACACTTCTCACGAGTGTTGTGGTTTGTCCCTGAGTGTACCTGGAAATGGTGCCAGTCATGAAGCCCAGAGCAAGAGTCTGAGGAGAGGAAAAAAACAAGTGTGAAACATATAAGAGAGGCATGGCCATGGTGGAGTGTCAGAGCTGGGGGTAAAAGTGACCGAGGAAGAAAGAGGCAGCCACCGAGGAGACCAAGGCTGGAGTAAGGATAAAGTGAGAGAGAGAGAGAGCCAGACATCTTCTACAGTGGCATCTCCATCCCTCCCCTGGGACCAACCATCCCTCACATCATCCCCAAACACCCCCTCCTCCCTTCCAGACTTACAAAGAGAGTCAGCAGGATCATGTTCCATGGGAAACGGCGTCTGAAGGGAAAGAAACCATGATCACATGAGTTGGGGGGCCAGCCAGGTATCAGAGGCTCCTTTAGCAGAAGGAAGTTCTTGGCTTGTGTGCCTAGAGAATTAGGCCTTGACTTGAGAGAGGGGAGGCGAGTTTGGCCTTTGGTACCTGCAACACCAACAACATGGGGCAATAGGACAGACCTGGGCTGTGGAGCCACAAAGACCTGTATCCGTTTGCAGCTCTTACACTGACTATGTAACTGTGAGAAAGTTACTCAGCCTCTCTGAGCCTTGGGTTCTTCCTATTTGTTAAATGGTTAAAATGCTGCATATCTTGCAGGGCTGCTATAAGAATAATAGCTACATAGCTAAATAGATTCCACACAGGCAAGGTGCTTTGTACACACCTGAAAGTAGCTGCTATCATCATCATTACTGCTTTTAAGTCTTCGCCCAGTTGCTATTAAGAATCCCCTTTCTTCCCAAATGTTTGGCCTGACTTCTACCCACTGCCATCTCTTCTCATTGTCTAAGTTTCTGGGGCTTACCTGGGTCCCTGGCAGCAGGCAAGAGTCAGGTAGGTAACCAGGAAGACAGCACTGGGGAGAAAGAGACAGGAAGTAGTCCACAGGCCCTGTCTGCTCCTCAGCCCCTCCTGCCCGGCCTGGCAGCACTCACCAGGCCAGCAGGTGGGAGGCCCACAGAGCTGTTTGGAAGTATGAGGGGAGGCTACCTAGTAAGGCCAGCTTGCCCCAGCCAAGGGCACTGAGATTCTCTGTAACAAGGGGTCTGGCCAGGAAGGAGGGTGATGGAGGCCATTAGCACACAGGCTAACAACATGGGGACCATTTTGCTGCATGCATGTTGCCACCAGTTCCCCACCCCTGCTCTTAGGAATTCTGTGCTGCTGTTACTCCACATCTGGTGGCACGCACCCATACTTCCCAACACGGGCAACTTGGAGAGCCGCTCTGAAAAAGTGTTTTGATCTCTGCCCTGAGAAAAGCCAGTCAATTGTCACCCCTCCTCTCCCTGCCCCAAGCAGGGAGGAGCACAGACTCACTAGGATGCGTAGTAGACAGCCACATTTCTCCTCACGAACTCACTCACTGGCCTCCTGTGGAGCAAGGGAGGACAAGAGAGAAGTCACAGCCATCTCCTCTCATCACTCGCATCCAAGTCTTCTTCCAGTCCATCTGAGTAAGGGGCCCACCCCATCTCCTGGCGGGTGCCCCAAAGCCCTGGGCCCAGAACCCTAGAGCTGGTAAGAGAGGGGCAAAGATGCCTAGAGACTCACACAAAGGTGAAGACAGCAATGATGGCCACCGTGATGAGCAGCTGGATAGAGATGATGGTGTAAACCTGGAACACAGACGGGTCACCATCCCACACCCCTGGCCTCTACCCAGGAAGCAGCCAGCCCCCCAGACCAAGAAGCCCAAACGACCCTCCTCCTTCCTTGTCTAAGAGGCTCCTTAATTTTGAAGGATCTACTCTTTTTTCACTCAAGAGCCCTCCCTAGCTGCAGCCAGGCAGAGGCCACCCTAGTGAGGACCCTGGCTCAGGTACCAGACACACCTCAGAGCTGACCTGCCACCTCCAGCCCTCCCTGACATGCCCCTTTTCTGACATCCAGCCTGTTGACTGCTTGCTTCTCCTGCCTCACTGCACAACAGTGTGTGGCCTCTGCATTGGTAGCAATTCAGGCCGTCATTTGCCAGGTATCTTATCTACTCTGAGCAGGTGCTGTGCATCCATGAGCGGGGGAGGGAGGTAGGCTATGAATATTAGCCTTTCTGGCTTCAAGTTACTTATAGTCAAATAAGGGAAAGAAGTCTGGAAAGGGCAGAACACTGAGGAGCCTGCTGAGATTCCCCCAGACTGAATCTGCCCCCACCCCAAAACCAGGTCATGGAAAGAGGAACAAAAGGGTGGGAAAGTGGGGTCAGAAGAATGCACAGCTAGAGAGAACCTGGAAGGCAGCACCATATTCCCATGGGAATCAGTATCCTGGGGCTAACAGTGCCTCTCAACCCCCTCATTCCCACAACCCAAAGGGCCCAGGTACACCTGCCTCCCAACCTAGATCTCACCTTTCGGATGAAGGCATGTCGGACTTTCCTGTCATCCCATTCTCCATGCCCAAAGCTGTCACTCACTGCTCTCTCCTCTCCATCATAGCCTGGGCCTAGGAACAGGTCACATATGACCAACTGGGGACCTGGAACATGTGGCCTCAATCCCAAAGCATCCATGATATTATCTCAGAGTCGGAGGTATCTCCAGCCAAAAGACAAGTGTTATAACTTGAATTCCTCACCTAAGCCAGGTCCTCAGTGACCCAGAGCTCAGGCCTGGGCACCATATGGAGCCATATGCCCCTGTCACAAAGGGGCTTATGTTAGAGCCATTCCATCAGCATGCGGTGCCCAGCCCACACCTGGGTGCTCTGGGTATGAACACATATAGTCCACCAGCAAGAGGTCTAATGAGGAAGCCAGGCAAGGAGTATACAGCTTGGGAGCATCAGCCAGAGGAGCTGGGAGTCAGAGCAGGGAAAAAGGAAGATAAAAACATAGCATGTGTGTGGAGGGCAGAGAAGAGTATGAAGGCTGTGATCTACATCAGGCCAACATTCAGACTCGGAGAAAATAGGTGTGTCAGAGGTGCACGTTCACAGGGCAAGGCAGGACTGGAAATGTGACTGATGCACTAAAACGTTCGCACCAGAACAGACAAGCACGGCCAGATGTGCTCCGGGGCTCCAGAGGTGCCACAGGGCCTCAAACGTTCCCTGTGTGCCTCCTGGGAACTGCTTTCAAAGTCTACACGTGAGCTGCTCTGGAAAAGTCTCACTGCCTTCTAATCTCATTTCATTTCTGACTAGAGCATCTGACTTGCCATGGCATGTACCAAACATCCAGATGACTTCTGGATGTTTGCAAAACTAAGATGTTACCTTAAAGGATAACTTGTCAGCACCAAGTTTAAAAAAAAAAAAATGTGCTTTATGTTCCAAAGGAAAAGCGTAATCTGGGCGGGGTGGCAACTGCCTAGTCAGGAATGGCTTCTTAAGGTAACCGCTCTGAAGTAATTAATTACTTCACCCGCCACTTTCTCATGTGATGTGTAAGTTCTGGTGTGTGTTTTATGGACTAAGTCTCCCTGTTGAATAAAGGGGCTAGCAGGTGGTCCAGGGGGCCTAGGTACTGAGGGAAAAAGGCAGTAGCAAGTAGTTGGGAAGTGGTAGGTGTGAGGGGAAACGTAGGGAGGTAATGAAGATGGAAAATGAAGAGATTAAAAAAAAAAAACAGGAAGTTGAAAAGAAAGGAGATGGCCTCATGTGTTGCATGTGTTCTTCCTCCCACCCACCCCGAGCCACCTTTCAGGGACTCACCGTAGTTCATGGGCATTGGGTGGATGGGGGGCATAGGTTGTGGGTATCCAGCAGGGTGACCGTAGCCAGGCTGTGGGTAGGCAGGATAGGCAGGGTACCCGCCGGGCAGGACAGACGGCTGCCCATAGCCCCCCTGGGGCGGAGAGCCAGGGTACAGGGGGTTGCGGTCCTCATACGGAGGTGGGGCGCTGGGGTTAGACATGGTCACTCAAGGGCTGAGGGGAGACCCCAGCTGCTGGGACCTAAAATGGGAGACAAGAAAAGCAGTGGTGAGTGCCCAGGCCCTGCTTAGTCCCAGTCTAAGCTGCCTCCATGGAAGGAAACCTCATATTTTCTCTCAATCGGGGCATGTCATTCTCTGCCTGTAGGCCATCCTCCCCATCCCCACAGCACTCCCTGCCCCACCAGATCAGCCCCTGCCCCTTGCCCTTCACCAGCTTTCTGTCCAAAACCCTTCTCCTTGTGCAGGTTCCAGCCATAGGAAAGGGGGCGGGTGGTGATTTAGTGCAGGAGCCCAGAGGGGTCACTGGCATCAGGAGGGTGAAAGAGGAGCAGGGGGCCTGGGAACTTCTCTGTGCTCTTTTAAGAAAGTCTCCTAGTGACCAGGGAAGAAGCCTGATGGCGCAGCAGAGCCTCCTGGTGAGTCACAGGGCCAGCTGGGTGTGAGCCCAGCCCCCATAGCAGCTGGCAGGAGTGTCAGGCCTGGAAGGCAGAACTGGGGAGGAGGCAGGCCCAGAGGGAAGGGTGGGGGAGGAGGCTGAGGACAAGCAGCTAGCCCCAGGGCTGGAGCCACGAGGCCCAGAGGGGGAGGGCCAGGGCCCATGGTCAGTGACAGGAGGAGTCAGGGGATGCCTGAGAGGTGTGGGGGAGTGGGGCTGGGCAGCCGGGAGGTGGCACAAAAGGGCAGGCCTGAGACAGGACTTTCTAGTCCTTCCAAATAATAGCCTAGGCATGTGGCAGTTTATCACTGCCATTGCTCGGTGGCAGTGCCAGGGAGTAGATAGTGCTCGCAGGGCCCCAAAGACCCTGGGAGGAGGAGACGCACACTTTGAACTCCAGGGTCTCTGGTATCCCTGTGATTCCTGCCTGTCTACCCTCCCCCCACCTCACCAGGGGCAGAGGCTAGCGCGGAAGACAGATCACTGAGTATTCATGCCACAAGTTTCAGCCAGTACCTTCTCTGTAGTAGGAAGTGCCCCACAGCCAGAGGGAGGAGGAGGGAACCCCAGAAATAGAATAGGAAGGGACCTCCAGTTGTACAGCCCAAAGGCAAAGTTCAGATAAGGGAATCAAGGCCCAGGACAGTAAAGTAATTCCCCGGGGTCATAGAACTAGCAAGTCAACGGCACCCCCAGAATCAAGGCCTTCAGGGTCCTAGGTATGTGTCCTCCATATTATGCTGTGTGTGTGTGTGTGTGTGTGTGTGTGTGTGTGATGCTGTGTTCATTATGCCTCTTCAGCCCAATAAATGTCTTTCAGGCCTAGTGTTTCCCTCCGAGGTGGCAAGAGAGGGGCCTGGGAAGAGCTAAGAAGCAGGTCCCTGGAAGGCCTCCATTAGGGACAAGCCCTGAAAGAGTCTAGGCCCCTTGATGAGGCCACCACCTCCCATTAGAGCATCTCCCAAGGGGCAGACCTTTCGGATCTGAGAGAAGGAGCACCCCAGATCCAGGTCAGCAGGCAGCCTCTGCTGGAAAGGACAAACCGGCTTCTCTTTTTAGGGCATGCTGCACAGTTCAGGGATCAGGTAAAGGACTGGCTTATCTCTTCTCTGTTATACTGGGATAATTCAGACAGGACTGAAGGTGGCAGAGAGGGTGGGGGAAGAAGGATTGAATAACAGGCTAGATCTCTAAATGGGTTATTTTGAGGAAAACTCCATCATCCCAGAGTAAGTGGACTAGAACAGCAAGAATGTGTCAAGTCAAAAATAAGAAAGACATCCCAGACAGTGAGGGTGTGACATAGCAAACAAGGGTGTCTAAGGCGGACTCGTGGTAAAGGTCCTGCATAGTGGAGCAGTGGCCTGAGGAAGTGGGGAGTGAAGAGAACAGGGGACGACCCTAAACTGAGTGTTGTGACTTTAAGAAACAGAGATACTCTTTTAAAAAATGTTTTGGGTTTATGTAAGGGTAGGAAAATATTCATTAGTAGTTAAAATATGTGAATCTCCTTAATGGACTTGGGTCTCCTCCGCTAAGGCAAGAGGCTCCGTCTCCCTATATCCCTCTACCCACCCTCTCCAAAACGCCCCCTTTTAACTCCACCAAAAAGAATGGTAGCCTTTTTTTAGGAAGAGGGACGGGCAAGTCACCTTTGGAGTCAGGTTATCTGTCATTATTACCATCTCGGCACCCCAGACCCATCTGATGGTCATCATCCAGATGGTAAATACACAGGTGAATAGGCTGAACACAGCCCAAGAAAGGCCATGTGATCAGAAGCTCCAGCTGAGCCACCAAACCGTGTCACCAGGTCCCGGGCCTATTGCCTCCTCAGGGAGAGCCTCTGAAATGAGCTGAGTGGACCAGATGATTTCTGAGCTCATTCCAGCCTAACAGACAGGGATCCTGGGACTTACCTGAGAAGCCCAGCTACATGGGGCCTGCCCTTTGCCCTGCCAGTCTGCTTGCCCCTCCCTCCTTCCTGGAAGCCAAGCCAGAAAAACAAGTCCTTCCCTAGACCAAAGAGTGAATCAGGGAAAGCAAGGCCAGCCCTAGATGGGCAGCCGGCTGCTGGCTGCTGGCTGCTGGCTGCTGACTCAGAGTACTCCCTCTGCACTCCCACCCCTCCCTGTGACTCTTCTGGCTTCAGAGGAATTCACCAGGAGACCTGCCTTCTGGGAACATTGCAGGTCACAGTCCAGTTCTCTGGGGCCTCAGCCACCAGTTCGTGACCCCCAGAGACCAGCACTGACCACTTCACCTCACTATGCCTCAGTTTCTCCACCTGGAAAATAGGTTATTATAGTGCCCTCTACAGAGTTGTAAAAATTAAATGAGAAAATATATGTAGAGCACTCAGAATGGTGCCTGCCCCCTAAAAACAGTAAATGTTGACTATTTTTAGTTATTATTTCATTAAATCCTCACAATAGCCCAACAAGGTATATATTGTTGTTATCCCTATTTACAAGTGATGAGATAGAGGTTTAGAAGCTTAATGCCCAAGTTACTTTGCTAGGGTGTGAGGAAGTCAGGCAAGACTTGAACTCTAAGACCAACTCTGGAGCCTGTGCTCTTAAAGTCCGTGCTCAGATCCCTCGTTTGGACCCCCAGTATATCCTACTTCTCATCTCTTCTCGTGCATTCCCATCTAAGACCCTCTGATGACAAAGGGAGGCTTACACTGCAAGTGGATGCCAAACCATTCAGCCCCCTCGAAATCCCCACCCCCTGCCCCGGGTTCCCAAACCCAAGCCAACCCCTCCTCGCTCCACCAACCACATGACCACAGAGGCAGATCGACCTGTTCTTGGTCACAAAGCTGGGCCTGGGGCCGGGACTACATCCTAGATCTCTGGTGTAGGGCTGGCACGAGAGAGGGAGAGAGTGTCTAGGCCAGTCAGGGGAGTGGCTGAGCTCAGCCACACTCACCTCTGAGCAATGCCAGATGGGCAGGAGCCTCAGGCCCAGGACTGCCAGCACTGGCAGCTACTGAGCTTGCTCCCTGGCTGCTGCTCGACCTACATGACAGCCATGGCTACCTCCTCATCACTGAGGCCTCAGCTAGGGGTGAAGTTTGCGGCTGGCATTGCCTAGGTGGCAGGGAAAGGCGGAAGTGGTCAATGTTTACTTTCATAGCTATGACTAAAGGTGAAAGCTGGAGAAGAATGTAAAGTTAAAAGGGAAGGCAGGGAAACAGCAGGGAAAAGGTCCAGGGGCAGAGTGAGGAATCATGCCCAAAGACTAGAAACCGGGGATCGAGTCATCTAGGTTCAGCTGGTAGCTACTAGAGGGACTCGCAGTCTCCAGGGGCTAAAAAGAACCTTTAAGGTTCCCCACTGGAAGCCGGAGTTTTCCTAAAACACAGTGGGCATTCAGATTCTGCTGGACACAATCCAGTGACAGGGAGCAAGACCGTTCCACTTTCAGGCAGCTTGAATCACTAGCACATTCTTCCTCACAATGCCTGTTCTAAAGACACTCAGGCTCTGCCTGCCCATCCTTGCCACATTACAGATCTAAGTTCGCTCTCCTCTCTCATGGCCTCATTCCCTCATCAGGAAGGAGACAGAACCTCTCCTTTCTCCTGCAGGACCCACAGACCCAGCCATCATAACAGCAGAGCAGGTGGGCTCAGACACAGGACTTGTTGGCTGTCAAGGTTTTCAGATGCAGCCTTGGGGAAGCATCTCCTTCATGCTTCCAGCCAGCTGAGGCCCAGGCTCAGGCTCCCCTGGGGGCATCTGAAGGGTTAAGGCTCTGGAATCTACAGGGAGGTTTGAGCTACTGGATGGAGTTAGTGCAAGAGGGTGTGTGTGTGTTGGAGGGAGGGGCGGAAAGGAGCAGCTGACTGGTCCAGGCAGCGTGCCCTCCTCCCTGCCAGGAACGGATGCCCAGAGCCAGAATGGAAAGAATAGCTCAGAGCAAGCATCTCAGGAAACCCCACCCAAGCAGGCACAAGAGCACAGCCCCTGGCCCACTGTGACCAGGTCTCTTATGACCGTCTCCTTACCTCCCTCTTCCTTTACTTACCTTAACTCCCCCAGCTCTGCCCTCCCCCCCAGAAAAAGACTTCACCTTCCTACCCTACCACATAGCTATCAGGGCATGGGAGTAAAATGATACACCCAGGAGTGTCTGGGCAAGTCACCAGGCCTGATGCACAGGGACTAAGATGCCCGGAATCAACAAACCCTCTGTCCACCTGGCCCCTGGGATTAATAGGATGATACTGAGTGGATCTCAAAACTGAAAGTCGGAGCTGGATGGACTTTAGAAATCATCTGGTCATTTGACAGACAAGGAAACCCCAGAGTCAAGAAAGTTCCTGCCTCAGTCCACAAGAGCCCTCTGGGTCATGGGTTTGGAACTTTATTCCCAGCCGTGCCCGCTGTCTGAGACACAGAAGCAAGCACAAACACAGCTGGGATGGAGCCAGAACAAGCCACTCATTCCCCCAGCTGTCTGTGTCCTCCAGCTCAGAAATAGATAAGACTGCCAACCTATGACTTCCCTCCCAGCCCATGGTCTCTAGCCAGGGTGGCCTCTCTCCAATCACACTGAGAGGGGTGGCTCCAGTCCCCAAGGAAGGGAAGCCACCTTGGAGAGAGGAGAGGACCTAGGCTCCCACAGTTCCCCCATCACCTTTCTCCAACTGCAAAACTGAACCATCCCTGTGGTAATCTCAGAGACCCCAGGCAAGTGAGTGGTCAGAATGGCCTGGGAGCGCAGATAAAGAAAGTGAAAGCTATTAAGCAGGCAAGGAAGGAAGAGAACGACTTATCCTGTACTTGCTACCAGGAACTCAGGCACATAGGATCCTCACAAGGGCACTATGAGATGCATATTCTTACCTCCACTCTACAGGTGACAAAACCGAAGTTCAGAGAAAGACAGCTCTAAGGTCCCACGGCAGGCAAACAGCAAAGATGGGTTTGAACCCAGATCTGATGTCTGATTTTAAAGTCCACGCCCTTTGCTATCATATCTGCCTCGAGCAGAAGCCACTGAGACACCCCCACCAGTTACCTGTGTGACTAGGCCAACGCCCTGGGCAGACTGATGTAAAAAAAGATATTTGCTATTGATACAGGTCCCTGTCCCTGTCCCTTTGCATAAAGTTGAGCCAGGCCAAGGCCCTGGGTTAGTAGGCAAGGAGCTGAGTTCTTGTCCTGGCCCTGGTCCTGACTCCACTGTGTGAGCCAGGGTAGGCCGCTTCACATTTCTGGACTCATTTTTCTCACCCGTAGACAAGTATGCTGAACCAAAAGATCATGGTCCATGCCAAATCTAAGTCTCTGATTCTGAATGAAGAGCCTAATAGACTAGAACAGGAGGCTTCAGGGCAGAATGACTTACTCCCTAAAGAATCTATGCTGAGGTCTCTACCACGTTAACTGGTCTGGAGGACCATCTACAGAGGCAGAGGCATGTAGCATGTTCTGGGTATGGGAGTGGCCATAACTCCCTTTCCTCCTAAAATGCCCCCATAATGCCCTCTGGACCCTATTGCCAGCATCTTCTAGGGGCTCACTCACTCAAGAGCCTGCAGAGAAACAGGGTAGCACTAGAAAAGAAAGAGAACAAGGCAGGAAGCCAAGAGCCCTGGGTTCAAGTTCTAACTCTACCACTAACTAGTGTGGGAATCCACACAAATGACTTCCCTTGGCCTCCTTTTTCCCCAAATCAGCCAACATGGGGAAGAGGAGGAGGGGCTGGTTACCCGGAACCAGAGAGTGGAGAGCTAGAATCATCAAGCCAGACATTTCCCGCACTGCTCTAAAGAACAGTGCCCCAGAGATGGGAATGGATGAGCTGTGAAAACAGATCAGTCTGAAAAATAATCCATGTCCCATTTTTGGAAATTCACAAGGCACAATGGCATATTAGGCCTCTGGGAAGTCCTGCAGTGAGCAAACCTGTTTAACCCAGTGTTCCTTATGCCCGAAGCATTTTTATCAAAGCACACCAGGCCTCCTTTTTTTAGAGATAGACCCAACCCTAAAGATGATTCATGTCCTAACTCCTATCTTTTTTAAAATTGAGGTACAGTCGTCATATAACATTATATTAGTTTCAGGTGTACAACATAATGCTTCAGTACTTGTATACAATGCAAAATGATCAAAACTAAGTCTCGTTATCATCCATCACCACGCAAAGTTGCAATTTTTTTCTCATGACAAAATATTATTAACTATCTAACTCCTCATATCTTGAAACTCTTGTCCTTACACCCAGGCCCTCAGAACAGTCACATTAAGTACCAGGCATGCCCCCTCACTATAAGAGTCAGTTCAATGCCAGGATCCTCTCCAAGGGTCTTTCCTTTCGTCTCCCCACCCCTCACAACTGCTATTATAATCTCCACAGTGGAATTTACTGCCAAGGACTAGGTGACATCTCCAACTAGCATAGAACCAAGAGGCTGGCATCCCCTGACATCATCTTCATTTAAGAGGAAAGAGAACAAATCATTACACCCAAGAATAAGCACTCATTCTTATCTTCCTCCTTGACCAGTGTTTTGAGTACCCTCTAGGTACCCAGTACTGTGGCCTGTGGTCTTCTGGATATCATTTCTACTTCAAAACAAGACCTAGGTTTTGGTCTAGAACTCCAGAATCTTAGGGTTGGAAGATTCTGTGAAGGCCAGCGCCTCCACAGCATTTCCAACAGAATACTCCAGAAAGCCCGCCTCAGGGTCAACCATATTGTGAGCAGAGGGCTTCCCAGAGAGCTGTCTGAGCTTCCACTCTCTGGCTCTCCCAGTACAGCCCTCTAAAGGCACATGAATGTGGGCCCCTTCTCTGTGGCTTCTGCTGTTTGAAGGGCCCAGGATGAGAAGTTTGGGGGACAGCTTCCAGCTAAGGCCCCCATTCCCATGGGAGGAGGCTAAGCTGTGGTGACTATTACCTCAGCTCATGAGGTGAGGTTTTCCCCACGTTTAAGGTGTAACCTGTCATTACCTCTCTGACGTGCCCCTTTTTACAGGTGAGGCCCTGAGATCAAAGCACAGCAAGACAGGGGAAGTCAGGGCCCTTGACACTGTGTGGTCCCACCACTTTTTTCTGTTACAAACTGGGCCTCTGGGTGCTTATGACTGGAGTCTGGGAGAGCAGGCGGGTGAGAAAGAAACAACCACTGCCCCTTCGTCCCCGACAAGCAGCCCCAAGGAAGCCCCTGGCTCCCCCTGCCACCACTGGCCAGGCCAAAGGCACCAGCTTTGAAACCAGAGCTCCCGGTGAGATGAATATTTCAGAGCCCCAGAGAACTGGACACCTGAGGGGCCCTCCACGACATGTGGCTCTGACCCTGGTTCCCAGGCCTACCCGCACTTCATCTCACGGCCAGGTCCCTCAGGTGGGACCCACCCTCCCGAGGCCATGGTGGGCCGCGTGGGGATGGGGACCTCCCCCCCCAGAGGACAAGGATGGCTGCAGAGCCCACAACATCAGGGCCAGGCCGCCCACGGTCCCCGAGCTCCTTCTCCCGTCTCTCCTTGCCCACCCCCCCTTCCCATTCCCCATCCTCCTGGTCCCAACAGGCCCCGAGGGGCCCGGCCTTCCCCGGCAGCTCTCCGAACGCAGCCTGGTGGGGGGGACCGGAAAGGGGCTCACGGCGGTGACCCGCGCGCGGCGACACAGGTGGCCGCTTCCGCGCGCCGACGACGGGCGCTCTCTGCACCCCGCCTCCCCCCCGCCCCGATGTCCCTCCCTGCCCCGTCCACGCCGGGGCAGGCGGCCTCCCCCCCGCACCCCCCCGCACCCCCCCGCACGGCCGGCCACTCGGGCGGCCACTCGGGGCCGGCGCCGCGGGCACGCCCGGCCCCGGGAGCGCGCTCCGGCGAGGGGCCCGCGGCACCCTCGGGCCCGACCCGTCCGCCGGGCGCCCGGGGCCGGGCGGCTCGGCTCCCCCGGGGGCTCCGGGAAACCGAAACTCCTACCGGAGGGGGGCGGACGCCGCGGGGCGCTCCGGGGAAGTGCGGGGCCCCGGCCCAGCGCCCCCACCGCCTCCCCCACCCCGACGCGGCGCGGGCCCCCCCGGCCCCCGACCCGGCCCCCGACCCGACCCCCCGGCTCGCCTGGCCGCTCCCGACGCTGCGCTCCGGCCTCCCGGCGCCGCGAGTCCGGAACCGCCCGCGCCCGCCCGGGTCAGGCTGGGGCGCCGCCCCCCGCCGCGGCGCCGGCCTCGCGGGGCGGGGCCTCGGGGCGCCGCCAGGGGGCGCTGGGGCCCGCCCGGCCCCGGGCCGTCCCAGCGAGTGGTCAGAGCTGGGGGTCTGCAGGCGGCCCCGGCGACGCCGGCCCCGGGGCGACGAGCGCTGCTCCTGCCCCCGCCCCGCTCCCGGCCGGAAGCACTCGCCCTCGGTGCGCCTGTCGCCTTTAGGGACGTTTCGCGTTCTGCTCCTGTTTAAGTTTCTCTTTTACTTCACATTTTATCACGAGCGTTTTCTCGTCACTAAATAGTCTCCGAAAGCCCCGCTTGACCGCCTCAGCGTACTCTGTCGTACGGCCGGGCTGACACGGAGTCCGTCGCCGGCCGGGTGCTGCGCACATGGTCCCCGGTCCCGTCACGGACATCCTCGAAAGCTCTGCTCGCAAGCCACGTGCGCTTTTTGTGCTTAAAACGTCAGGCACCCAGGCGGAGGGGTGGAACTTGGGGTCGCCGTCCTGGGGGGCTGAGACGTTTCCTGCTTGAGGGAGCGGCCTCCAGGACAGCAGCCATCAAGAGTCAGAAGTCCTAACCTGAGATGTAGGTTAATATTAAGCTCGTCAGTGTACAGCCGGGGCTGGGGGCTGCACACCCATCGTCTCCACCCTCACGGCCGCCAAATGCAAGAAGGCGCTAACAGTTTCATCTTAAGAAGTGAGGAAATGGGTTCCGGGAAGTTTCGAAACATTGCCTAGTCGGTACAGTTCCAAAGTCCACGTTTTTTCCATTACACCCAGGCTGTTTTTTCCATTACAGCGAAGCTGTTCCCCCGCTGCTGGTTGGTGAACAGCTTTATTTAAAGTGCTTATCTCGTGCTAATAGCTACGGGCCCACACTACCAGCAAATGTCCTTCACAGCCTGTTGAAGCTTTCCCTTTTTTATTTAGTTATTTTTTATTTAGTTTCTTGGGGTAACACTGGTTAATACAATTATATAATTTTCAGGTGTACATTGTAATTTGACATCTATATATTCTATCGTGTGTTCACCACCCAAAGTCTAGTTTCCTTCAGCTACCATATATTTGATCCCCCTTTAACCACTTCACCCTCCCCCGTGCCCCCTATATTTGACCCCCTTTACCCAGTCTACCTCCCCTCTCCTCTTCCATGCTTTTCCTTTTTGACTGGACCAGGGTTGACTGGACAAAATGCACACAGCTGGACAGCCAAGACAACCTGAGCACTTCCAAACCCATCATTAAGCACTTTTCCTGACATTATCTGCTGTGGCCAGTCCAGCTCTTACTGGAAGCTCATTTGCATGCTAAGCATTAAGTGAAACCAATAAATACAGTAAGCAAAGTTGCCACTTAGATTGCATATTTCAAACCAATCGAAATAGAAATGTTTTTAAAATTGCCTCTCCCCCCCCCACACACACACATACACACTATTTTTATTCAGATAGTTAGATATAACTTAAGTAGGAGTGACTTAGGAGGGACTGGTGGACACAATGAATGGGCTAACTCCACCAGCCACCCCACTCTTCAATGGGAGTTCAGTTCCTAGGGGCTGAAGGCCGCATTTTAGGACATCCCCTCCCAAAGCATGAGACCACCAGTAAGAGCTGGAGGGGCAAGGACAGTTCTGCTCAACTTCCGTCTCCCCCTTGAGCATAGACTAGAGCCTCAGGCGAACTTTGAAACCCTGCAGAATCTGGCCAGACCTCCTAATGTCCCTTCATGCTCTCCGCACTTGGGCTTCTTCTCCAAAAAGCACTCTCTGCTTTCTAGAACTGCCAGAATGGTCTCCAAGGAGATTTATTTTCCAGCCAGCAATCACATCTCCCCCATGGGAAAATGGGATGTGGGGAGTACACACAAACAAGCCCCGCACAAGCCTCGCTGCCATGCTCTTTCTCTTGAGCCCATTTTCTGATCATGGAATCAAGATTACAATCCTAAAAGAACATCTGGAGTGCCCAGCTCAGAGTGACAGTTTACAACAGACGTTCAATAAATGACGTCTCCTTCTCTTGACCTCGCTTTATCCCTGGGTCAACATAAGAAACATCCAAACCTATAGAAAAGTTTTACAGTTTATCTGAGCCAAACTGATAACGATTGCCAGAAAGCAAAATCTCAACGGATTGAGCAAATGCTCAGGAGAACAGTAGTTCCACAGAATGGCATTTTATACAGTAGAATAAAAGAAGGATACGTAGGAGAGTTACACGAAATCCACTGGTGGTAGATTAAGAGGCTGGTGCAAAGTGGGGGAAATCTCTGGGATTGGATACAAAGTAAAACTGGAGAGACCCACATACTTCTTTTACATTGGTAGATACAAGATAGTTAATAATTAACATTAACAGCACACAGAGGAGGTATGTAGGAAAGATAACAATAAGTTATCTGTGGTCTCATGCTCTGTTGTGGGTGGCTGTGTCCTGAGGGGGTCTGGAAAAAAATTACTCTGAGGTTTCAAAGGTATGTGATCTTAGATGCAAAAAGATAATAGGCTCACTGAAGGTAGAGACTGACCTTTGCCAAGGAAGCTAAAGGCCTGGGATGGGGCTATCCACCATGATTTGCTTTTAGGAATTTTTATGTTCAGACCATCCTATGTTGTTACTTTCAGTCTCTGAGTTTGTAAGACCTCACCATGCAGGCCTCCCCTGAGCTTGTCAGGTTTAGTATGTGGCCCCATTTTCTTCCACACCTGAATAAAAGGGACAAGGGCCTTATCTATAAGACCTTTTAGCAGACTATTAACTAAGCCTCTATTGTCTGCCAAGCAGATGGGAATTTTTTGGTTCTAGAGATGACAGAACTGAAGGACAAAGCCCCTGCCCTCAAGAAACTCACAATCTAAGGGTAATGATAACAGACCTGATAATTACAATGTTGTTGGTTTGACAAGTGCTGGGATAAAGAAGTGTTCATTTGGTTTTGTACAGTCCCAGAGGACTGAGCTCCTAACCCAGTTTGGGCAGGGGTGTGGGGGTTTCAGGAAAGGGTATTCAGGGGCAGTAACACCTGATTCAAGTGTTCATGGGTGTTTAGTAATCAGCTTGGCCACGGCTGATTAGAAGGAGCAGATTAGAAGCAAAAAGCTTAGAAACCATTGTCCCAGCAATCTAGGCTAGGGCAGGAAGAGTGAGGTGAGACTGGTAAGAAATAGGATTGGGTAAGAAGGCAGGGGGCCAAGAAGTGAGATTTTTACCCCAAGAGCAATGGGGAGCCATGAAACTGTCAACAGCCATCTAGAGGGAGGTTGAGAGGGTGGCCGAAGGCTTGGCAGTGCCATTGGGGTAGGGTCACCAGCTTACACAAATAAAGATGCAGAACAACCATGTCAATGTAAGAAACATCCAAACCTGTGGAGAATTTTTATAAGAGTTTATTTGAGCTGAACTGGCAACGTACACCAGGCAATGAGATCTCAAATTCTCCGCAGAATAACAGTTTTGTAGCTTCTCTTATGCATTTGAAATTAAGGAAGAGAAAGAAAGAAAGAAAGAAAGAAAGAAAGAAAGAAAGAAAGAAAGAAAGAAAGAAAGAAAGAAAGAAAGAAAGAAAGAAAGAAAGAAAGAAAGAAAGAAAGAAAGGAAAGAAAGAAAGAAAGAAAGAAAGAAAGAAAGAAAGGAGAAAGAAAGAGAAGAGAAAAGAAAAAAATGAAGAAAAATAGAAAAAAAAAGAAATCAAGAAATGAAGTAAGAAAAATTGGAGAAAGCAAGGCAGGGACTAGATTCCAGAATAGTTAACAATATTAAGTGCTCTCTGAAGAGCTGACACCCCCTTCGAGGGGTATTATTTCTGTTACTCGAAGCACAAAAAAAATGGGCAAGGCTGGTTTAAAACATTTCATCAAAGAAATTATAGGTGTGGGCTGTGACTACCCACCATGACCTGCCCCGTTAGGAATTTATGATCAAATCATCCTGTGAGGTTATTCTCCATAGAGCTCCTATTTTTTTTTTTTTTTTGTCCACAACCAGTTAAATTTGAACTTTATACAGGTAATTTTTTGTATTAGTGTCTTTCATTGTCCCATACAGTATTGGGGAATACTTATACTAAAAAAATATTTGTTGCTTATGTGAAATTCAGATTGTCTTGTATTTTTCTGACAACCATGCCCTGGGAGGAAAGTCAAGTCAGTGGCAGCAGAAAGGGCATTGGGAGAAATGAAAGGGATCAGGCTGATGTTTATTTTAAAGATGAAGTAGCCAAAACTTAGTGAATGCTGAGAAGGAGGTGAAGGGAGCTTGGAGGTGGTCCCTGGAGTGGTTCCCTGAGCCCAGGTGGAACAGGAGGGAGTGGGTGGGAAAACTTCACTGGGTCGGTGGATCCAGGAAACTTTCTCTGCTGTCAGGCCTGGGGCAGCCCCACCCCAGAGCTCTGCTAATCTAATCGTCCTACAGATTCCTCCTACTAACTTTCCACTACCACTTACCATTAACTTTCCTCCTTACCACTAACTTTCTCAAAGAAGTTGCCTTTTTTCAGAGCACTTTGTATTTATTGAATTGAGGCATTTAAACCAGCCTGGGGTAAATATGGCTCTTTCTTCTACTAGAAGGCAAGGACAAAGTCTTCTTCATCCCTAGGCCTCAGAACAGCCCTGCCCCATCATCTCTTGAATTGAGAGAACTCTAATGCTCTAAATTGGGGTCAGCACAAGATTTTCAGGCACAAGTGACAGATTTATGGTGGGAGGAGGGAGACATTAGTACTTTTTTTCCCTAAAAATTAGCCTTATTATCCACAAACATCAGTTAGCACTTTCGTAAACTAATGGAGAGTAGACAGAATGGTAGACTTGGATGTCCCAGGGGTGAGGATTTATTCTAGCTTTGCCACTGAGTGGCCATGGGGCCTGGGGCCCACCTCTTAATCTATACAGTCATGTGCCACATAATGGTGTTTCAGTCAAGGATGGACTACATATACAATCATCTCGTAAGATTATAACGGAGCTGAAAATTCCTATTGCCTAGTGACATTGTACTTTTCTGATGTTGTAGCATAATGCATTACTCACGTGTTTGTGATGATACTGGTGTTAACAACCTCCTGCTCTGCCAGTGGAGTTGTATAAAAGCATAGCACATAAAATTATGTAGAGGACATAATACTTGATAATGATAATAAACGATTGTATTAGTGGTTTATATATTTACTATACCGTACTTTTTATTGTTGCTAGTGCATTGTAAACCATTATGTGGTGTTACGCTGGCAGCAGCCTCATCCATCTCGTTTACCGAGTATGTTGATTGCATCATTTTCTCTTGTGCTTGATTATATCTCGTGTTGTTCCGTACGGTAACATGCTGTACAGGTTTTTAGCTTAGGAGCAATAGGCCATATCATATAGGCTAGGTGTGTAGTAGGCTCTACCACCTATATTTGAATAAGTGCACTCTAAGATGTTCACACAGTGATGGAATCACCCGACATTTCCCAGAATGTATCCCTGTCAAGTGGTACGTGACTGTAAACCTGTCTAATCATACTGATCTTTCTTACTCACTATGACTTTTGAAACCTCAGATGAAATCATCTACGTGAAAGGCATTGAAAACGGCTCAAGGGGAAATTGTTAATGACTCTAGGCTAGAGGGAACTGGAAGCTGGTTGGACAAGCGCTCCCCCTTCTGGGCAGAAAGTGTTGCCCATTGAGGAAGGCTGGGCCAGGAAAGAGCCATGTGAGTGCTGTTCAATGAAAGTATGATGTGAGCCACAAAAGTAATTTAAATTTCCCTGACAGTCAACAAGCTGCAACTAGGGCTCAGGGTGATGCTTTCCAATCTCCCCTCAGCAAGAGAATCACCTGAGGGGCTTTTGAAAACATGTAGATTCGTGTAGGGATACTTTCTTCTAGACCCCTAATTCAGAATCTTCAGGGGAGGCTGAAACAAATGTCCCTGGGTAATTCTGATGATCAGCAGGCTTTCCTGTTGGGTGGACCTGGGTTCTGTTGAAATCACTTCAATGGCTCTATGACAATTGGGCATTTTACTTAACTTCTCTGAGCCTTAGTTTGCTTATCTGTCAAATGGGAGGTAATAATAAAGGGTGGTAAGGATTAAAAATATCAGTGTTCAAGTGCTTGGGACATAGCAAAAACCGTCAGATATTATTGTTGGTGCGATAGCAGCATAGTGATTCTGTGATTAACACAACCTTAGTTTGGCCAGTGGTGTGATTGCTTTTGGAAGACTATACAGGACCTGGGTGGAAGAATATGTTGCAGCTCAGAAGACCCAGGTTCCAGCTGTGTGCCCTCACACCCTGCCTACTGCCACCATGGACCTTGGCCTCAAGGTCATCCCAACCTTTTGGGGGCTTCCCAGCGTTTGCCTTCTTCCTGAACAAGAAGCCCTTCCTCATATTTCACTTGCATTTGTCTAAACAACTTCACTCTCCAAAAGCCAGCAACTATTTCCTCTTATCTTATTCCCAGCCCAAGATAATAGCTGGCTTAGAACCTCTCTTTACCAGTAACTGCAACCCTTCCATGATCTTAATTCCAAGCATGCCTCACTCCGACCACCCTCTATCTCTCCAGCGCAACAACCCTGACTTCAGCAACTCCATGTTGATCCATGTCAGAATGGACAATCCATACATCTTACCTCCTTTTCCTTGCCCCACCCAGCCTCACTTTCCTTCCTAACCAACTTAGATCAATCATTTGAATCACTTCTCACTCCTTTGCCCCTCTCTGCCTATGGTACTCAGCAGGCAAAACCCCAGCTCTGCACCCACACAGACAAAAGGGAGGAGAAAAACATGCAAGGTGCTACTGATCTCACTTTCAACTCATGAAGACATAGGTTTTTCTGGTCCATTCATATTAACATTCCCATCCTAGGTAATAACTTGCACTTTGTCCAATTCCAACACCTTCGTCATAGCCTTGACCTTGCTTCCTACTGAACAAAGAAAAACAATCAGAGAACTGCCACCCTTATCTCTACTTGGCTATCTAACAGGCGACTGCTTCTCAAACTTTAATGTGCAAACAAATCACGTAGAGATCTCTTTAAGACAGAGATTCTGCTTTAGTAGGGTGGGGTGGGACTGAGAGTGTGCACTGTTAATGAGCTCCAGGTAATATTGCTGCTACTATTCTGTAGACCACACCCTGAGTAGTGAGGTCAAAGGCATCTCAACCTTAATGTGTCCAACACTTAAACTCCTAAACCACATCCCCATCCCTACTACAGTCTGAATAAGGATTCTATAAACTTCCTCCATCTCCACCAAGGATGCAGGATGAGCAGGAAGAGCTGGAAGGAGGGACATCAGAAGGGTCTCCAGCCTTGTGAGTGCTGTCCAAGAGAAATATGATGTGAGCTGCATAAGTGATTTAAATTTTCCAGTAGCCATATTTAAAAAATAAAAAAAGTGGAAATAATCTTAATAATATATTTATTTAATCCAACATATTTAAAAATATTATTATTTAATCAGTATAAAAATTATTAGTGGGATTTTTTTTTCATGCTAGGTCTTTGAAGTCTGGTATGTAGTTTACACTTCCATCACATCTTGGTTTGGATTTATGTTTTCATCAGAAATATTGACTGTTTATTTAGATTTTATAATATATACAGTTTTATAAATGGACAGTTTTATACCCAGGTTGTATATGTGAATCAAACACATTTGAGTGTTTTCCAGTAACTGAAACAGTATTGATTTGACTTTTATATTTAAATTTGAATGAATTAATACTAACAATACTAACTACATTTTAATTTTAATTTTAATTTTCAGTTGTACGAGCTATATTTCAAGTATTATTCACTAGTCACATACGGCTAGTGGCTACCATGTTAGACAGTACAAACCTATAGCAGTTTCATCAATATAGGAGTCATGGTCTAGGCCATAATTCATCTCAGACGCCATCCCCCAGATGCCTGATCTAGGGCCTACACTCAGTAATTTTTCCTAAAATGAATTTATTCCCAAATCAAAAATCACCTTTAGGAAGACACAATCAGCTCCCAAACATGACCACGAGGGGGCAGGATCTGGCTATCATCACTTTGCAAGAACAGGGGGACTCTTGGCAATTTTCTAGAAGGGTGGGAGGTCGTTCAGTGCAGTGTTTTTCATAATGTTGGTCATGACCCGTTAGTGAAATCAATTAAGTGGGTCATAGGAATACTTTTTAAAATAAACTAGAAAAAGATGAGAATATAAGCACTACAATTGGCCCTCTGTATCCATGGTTTCTGCATAAGGGGTGGGGAGGGGATTCAACTAACCTCAAATCAAAAATATTCAGAAAAAAAATTACATTGTTGCTGACATGTACTATATAGATGGCTGTCTCTGTGCTAAGTATTCACAGACTTTTTTTTTCTTGTCGTTGTCCCTTAAACAATACAACTATTTAAATAGCATTTACATTGTATTAGGCATTATAAGTAATCTAGAGGAGATTTAAAGTATACAGGAGGGTGTGTGTAGGTTATATACAAATATTAGATGGTTTTATATAAGAGACTTGAGTAACCATGGATTTTGGTATCTGAGGGGCGTCCTAGAAACAATCCCATATGGGTAGCAAGGGATGACTATATTATTATTTTGTGTAACTTTGTTTCAGTTTTATTCATATACGTACTGCATGTGGGTCTCCATGTAAAATGTCTTTCTGATTATGAGTCATGGTCAAAACAGTTGAAAATCACTCTACAGTTAAAGAAAACAAACCCACAAGCTGATCAGTGTTGAAGCTAGGAAATGGGTACATGAGAGCTCATTATACTGTTTTCTCCTTGTTCAGATGTTTTCAGCACTACAATTGTGTGAAAAGATACAATAAAAAGTTAATTTAAAAAGAAACTGAGCTCAGAGCAGTAAAATGGCATATACCCCAGGCTCACAGGAGAGGCAGGGCCAGGACTCACACCCAGTCCTTTAATACTAATTGAGCAAGTATTTCTGAGGAGCTGACTACACTCTGGGCACTGTGCTAAGTAGTGGAGAGACAAGAGTGAGTAAAATAAACACAGCTCTTGCCCTCTCAGAGCTTGAAGTCCAGTGTGGGGAGCAGACATTAGCAACTAAGCTCACAAGTAAATCTGTTGTTACAAACGTAATACCATCACTGAAGGAAAACGAACCTGGCGCCCTAAGAGCAGCACACAAGGAGCTCATTTAGAAAGAGAGCCTAAGGCAGCTGCTCTGAGAAGGTGGCATTCTCCAGTCGCTGAGTCAGACAGATAGTGTGTGTGTGTGTGTGTAGTGCATGTGTGTGTGCACGTATATGAGTGTGTGTATGGCATGTATGCATGTGGGGAGGGTATCTGTGTATGTGGTATGTGTGTGGTGTGTCTGTGATGTGTGTATATTAGTGTGCGTGTGGTGTATATATGAGTGTGGTATATGTCTGCACGTGTGTGTGTATGTGGTGTGTCTGTGCATATATATGGTATGTGCATTTATGGGGTGTGTGTGTGTGTGTGTGTGTGTGTTTGCAGTGGCAGGCATGCTGTGATCATTCTCCACTGAAGGAACAAGCTTTGTGAAGGTGGTGGAGGCCACCTGGAAGCTGAAAGAGCTTGGGTATTCTGGAAACGTCAAGGAGACCAGTGTGATTGGGAGTGGTGAACACTGGGGTATGGCTTAAGAGGAGACTGGGGAGGTAGACAGGGACCAGATCTGCAGGAATTCTTGGGCTTCATTGAGGATTTTAGATTTTATCCTGTAGGGAAGCCATTGAGTGTTTTTGAGCAAGAGAGGGACATGATTTGGGCCATATTTAAGAAAATTCCCTGGCTCTGAGTGGAGAAAGCGGAGAGGGAAGGGTGATAGAACATGAGAGCAGGGAGACCATTTTGGAGCTGTCCCAGTCATCAGGTGAAAGGAGGTGGCCAGCCTCCACCTCTGAAGGGTTGCTCCCAACCTCAGCCACTCCAGGCCCACATATCTTCTTTAGCCTTGTTTGGCTGTCTGTCTTCCATTTGTTCCCCACATCTATCTCCACCCTTCTCTACTATGCTTGAAGTTGTCCGTGTGGACACGTCAATGGTCTCTTTGTCCTCCAACTTTGGATGGGTTTGGCCAATGGAGAGCTTCACCAGAGAGGGGAGGAGAAAAGGAGCCACTGGGATTGGGATATTTGTCCTTCTCTCTCCCTGAAGGGTCACAGCTCATCCCTCAGGCAAGGGTGACAGTTCTAGTCAGGTGGCCCTGTCCACACAGCTCTGACCTTCTAAGTTCCATACATGCTCCCTCCCCTCACCTGTCAGGTCCAGAGGTGGTGACAGAGGCTCATTGTTACTGGCCCCGGGGAACTGCACTGTCTTTCATGTTTCCTATACCCTGCCCACAGCCTTGTAGAGTAGTCCTTTTTTAAAGCTGCCCTCCAGTTACCAGATGGAGTGTGTCATCTATTTCCTGGCAGACTCTCTATCCTGGCTGGCAACATAACATCAGCAGAAAGAGCCTGGACTTTGAGGTCAGGTTAAACCAGGACTGAATTCTGACTCTGTCACTTATTAGCTCTATCATGGAGTAAGTCATTTAGCTTCCCCGAACCTCAGTTGTTCATCTCTAACATGAGGACACCATTACCTTATAGAGTTGTTAGGACATTGAAATAACAGATGCCGGGGCTTGGTGCAGGCCTAGTGCACAGTGGACCATCATACGTGCATGTCTGTTCCGTTCTTCCCTCCCCTGCAGCAAAGTAAACACTATTATCCTGCGTGGGTCAAGCAGCGTGCTAAGCACTGGGGTGAGGAGAGACCAAGAAGCACAGGGCACTATTTCTACCTGCAGGAAAGCCACAGTCCTATAAAGGAGGGGGGACCGTGGCTCTGTTCCATCTTCAGAATGGCAAGAAGTGAGGGTTACTTTTCAAACTATTCAAAACCACTCATTACTTTTTGACTAATATGTGGCAGGCATCTTTCCAGGGTTTGGGGTGGGGGTATAGTGACAGCATTGCAAAGAGCTGTGGTGATCAGAAAGAGGATGAAAGAGGAGGTTGGATTTATTTCTGGCTTTACAGGAGCTGTACGCCCTTAGGACTGAAGTCACCTCACCTCCTCCCTTCTTCCCCCTGGGAGAACCTGCAAAACGCCTGAGACTGAGAGAATCTGAGCCTTAATGAGTTACAGCTGCTCCCAGGAGTGATTTAGATCACCTCAGGTGTGCTGGGGTAGAAGGTGCATTAAAGAATTTCCCTAGGTGTGGTGGGGTAGGTGTAGAGGGGGAAAAATCCAGGACAGTGACAAGTGCAGGCTGACTGAAAGGGGTGCATGATGGCAACGAGAGCATAAAACATTAGATACTGTACTGAGACCATATTGCTAAATTAAGCCATGCAAATTTAATTGTGTAGACACTGGCTTTGAGCTGGAGGCAAACATGATTCAGTCCTGGGCTTTGTCTGATAACTGTGTAAGGTGGATGAGAGCTGGGTGTGCAATGGACCACGTCTTAGGACCCAAGGGCCCAAATTTGGGTGATGGCAGTAGGAGGGGAAGGATCACACCATCAGCATTCATTCATAAAATATCTACCTGAGCACCTGCAAGGAGCAGACGTTGATATTGCAAGAATGATACAAAATACAATAACATCAATGAACATTTAATGAGTAATTGTGATGAATTGGGAGCTGCATTCTTTACTTGGGTAATCATAATTCATTCTCAAAATAGCTCCATGCAGATTATCGGTCCCTTTTGCAGAGAGACCAAGACTCCCTATACCTGCCCCATCACCATAGATGACGAGGAAGAAGACGGGCATTTAGATTTGGATCTCAAGAGGGAAGCTGGGGTGGACCTTTCTCATTGGGAGTAATGAATTCTATATCAGGTGGTAGCTGAAGTCAGGGGAAGCAGTGAATGTAGAGTAGAAAGAAGAAAGGGCCAAGTAATGAACTCTGGGGAACTTGGACATGTGAGTGACAGCAGCAGCAGGAGAAGCTTGTAAGGGACATGAGAGGAGAACCGAAAGACTGTGACAGAGACGGCAAAGAAAGAAAGCTCTACCAGAGGTCAAATGACAAGGACTGAACAGCGACAAATGGGTTTAAAGTTCAAGGGGTCAAAGCCAAATAGGATGGAACAGTGTGGGCAGAAGCTCAGTTGAGTGGCTTAAGACTCGATAAAAAGTGAGAGTAGAAGCACAAGGAAGACTACTTTCTGTGTTTTAATAAAATAACATATTTGATTAAAATAGTAATACATTTTCATTATAGAGGGCCAGAAAATATTTTTGAGTAAAAAAAGTGATACTCCATCAATCAAAACAAAGGTCATCACTGGGAGCATTTAGATTTTTTCCTATGCATTTTCATTTACAGCACTCATGTCAATATACAAATGTATATAGTTTTGTATCCTGTTTTTACCTCCTACTTCATAATTAAGATGTAAAATTTACCCACAGTACTAATTTGAGTGCTTTTAGCTACAAATATCAAAAACCCAACAAAAAATGGCGTAAGCAATAAGGACAATTTTGATGTCACCTAATGAGAAGTCCAGGGGCAGGGTAATCCAGACTGGTTGATTCAGGGTCTTGGTTATCGACTTCAAGGACACTGGTTCTGTATTACTTTTGCTCTGTCACCATCAACGTGTTGGGGTACCCTCTTGAGCTGCTCTCATAGTCCTAAAATGGCTGCTATACTTTTAGGCATCACGGGCAGATGATAGCATCCTGAAGCCAAAAAGTGCATGATTCTACAACTAGGAAAACCTTCAACAACTAGGAAAACCTTCCTAGAAGTCCTCCAGCCTCCCCACCTCACAGCTGTGCAACATGGAGAAATGAGCTTGATCTCTCAGTGCCTCAATGTTCTCATCTGTGCAATGGGAATTACAACCATATTTGACTCATAGGACTCTTGTGAGAGATCAGAGTTAATCTGTGTACAGTGCATGGCACACAACTTGTGCTATATGAATATTTGCTATTATTATCTGATGGCAATAATTGTGTCTTATTCTTCTGTCTAACCAATCACATGGCCAGGCAATGAGTGCCCCAGTTGGCTTGGACCAATCAAGACCCACCCACCAGGACTGGGGAGAGTCTCTCTTGGAAGCTATGACAGTTCATAGGAAAGCTGGCAAAACAGGGGTTAACAAGGAAAAACGTGGGGAATGGAAAGTGGGTATTAATAAAAACAGAATTTGTACCCCCAAAAAACAAAAAAAACCCTTTATCAATATATGAATACAATTCTGTTTGTGTGTATTCTGGGTTGTTGTTTTTTTTAACTTATTTTGAGTTATTTCAGACTTATAAAATATTTGTAAAAAAGTACAAGCAGGTCCCATATACCTGCCACCTAGCTTCCCCAAATTCACATATTACTTCTACAGAATTAATATCAAAACCAAGAAACTATAACATCGATATAATTCTAATAACCTCTCTACAGTCTTTATTCAAATTTCACCAATTGTTCCCCTAGTGTCCCTTTTCTGGTTCAGGATCCAATCCAGGATCACACAGTGCATTAGGTTCTAATTATAAACACCATTTAAAAGCCACACAGAGGTTCACTAACACTTCTTTTATTGACAGATCTGTCAGCTGTTTATACAGTCTCACCAATGTGTACATTTCAAATGATATCTTTTGAGGCAGATATTTTGGGAAGATCTCTAAACAGCAGTACTGAGTCAAAGGATATAAACATTTTTAAAGCCTTGATACATTTTGGGAATTGTCTAGAAAGCCGTTCCAATGATACCACCACAAGCAGTGTCTAAGTACCCATTTTTCCATATTCATAAAAACCTTTAGGATTGTAGGAGTTTTCAATTTTTGCTATTTTGATAGATGAAAACCATAGCTCACTGTTTAGCCTGCATTTTCTTGATTCTTTTAAGGTTTAACATTTCTTTTTATATATTAGCCATTTATCCCATCACTAATTGGGGTCTTTGTATTTTTTCTTTTATTTAAGGTTCTTATATATTAAGTAGATTAACTCTTCAGCAAATTTGAGACATATATTCCACATTTTTTTTACCTTTTTCTTTTGTTCATGTGGGTTTTTGTTTTTGTTTTTTACATATAGAAGGTTTAAAAAATTTTTAAGTAGCCAAAAGAGTAATTCCTTCGCTTGTTAGGTCTTCAGTTGCTTTTTGTCTGAGTTTAACATATGCCTATTAAAGAAAATTAGAAAAACATTTTTATTGCTTTTAGTGTGAAAAAGTCCTCCACTCAGAGATTCGACACATATTTAATTTCCTTCTAATACCGAAAGGTTTAATTTTATGTCCTTAACACTTTAATTCATCTGGAATTTATTTTTGATGTACTTTGCAAGGCACACTTCTAGATTGCTCTTTTCCAAATGGCTAATCAGTTATTCAAGCACCATGTCTTTCCCACACCATTAATAGCTAATCTTTCTGCTTCCTGCTGTCTTCATCAGCGACTGTTGCAACAGTGTTGTGTAACAAGCAAATCCCAAACTGAGAAGCATACAACAATAAGCATGTATTTCTCTCTCACGCACCTGTGGGCATACTGAGTTTCAGATGATCTAGGCTGGGCTCTGATGGGCTGGGCTGCCCTCCAAGTTCTGAACGGGGGTTAAGTCAGCTCCATGTGTCTTTCATCCTTAGACCAGCGACTGAGAGTTGTTTTCCTGGTAAAAGGCACAGTAGAGACCAAGTTCAACCACAACCATACATTTAAGGGCTCTGCTTGTATCACGTCTACTAACATTCTGTTGGCCAAAGCAAGTCACAAGACCAAACCCAACCTCAATGGCTGGAAAATACATTTCACCTTATGGAAATGGTGCATAGTCACATGGTAAAGGGTGTGTTTACAGGGAGAGACTAAGAACTGAGAACTGAAATGCTCTTTTCCACACCCACAGAGGCAGACTTTCAGGAAACTAGGTTATGCTGATGTAAAGGCAGAACAGAATCTACAAAGGGACCCAAGATCAAGGGAAGTTCTTAAGACAGGGAAATACTCGAGTTAGCTCATAGGGAGAGGAAAAGTGGTGACCAGGAAAAACATCGCTTAAGAAAATGAGTAAAAAAGGGGTTAATAGCACATCTTCTAAAAATTCATATGTAAGAAGCAAAGTTTGTAGAGGGGTACATGGGCACAGAAATTATTTCCTCTAAGAAAGATATCAGCTGAAAGCGAAGGAATTGGAGCTGGGCCTAAGGTTTCCAAAAACAACTGTGGCTAATGGAAGGAGACCTCAGACAAGTCAAAGCACTGCCATGCATTGGTGTTGGGGGCCTAGTGAGGCCTAAATTGTAGAGGCCCTGATTCTCATGGGACAGTCTTTTTCTTCAGCCCAGTCATGAGGTTGGAGCAGAAAAAGTAGAGTGCCAGGTTGGTTCAGGCAGGTCTGGAGGCTGGTAGGCTAAGGTTGGAATGTAGAAACTGAGAGTTGGTGAGTGAGTCAAGGGAATGAACCAAAGTTCTCACTGGGAGGGAAGCTGTATTGGCTGGAGGGGCTGAAAGAAAGCAAATGGTTTGAGGGGCTTGAGATGGAAAAGTGCTTGTAGTCGGGGTGAGGGATCAGAGGGAAGGACACTGGAATAAGGGTTCTCAGAGATAGAAAGTTCAAGGGGAGTCAGGGTGTGACCATTTGAATTGCATTGAAGGCCTTGGAATTGAGGTGGAACTGAGGCCAAGGCAGAGTTAAGAATCACTTTTGCAAAATGCAGATTCCTGGGCCTCAGCCAGACCTACTGAGTCTGAATCTCTTGGGGAGGGCCCAGAATTTTGTGTTCTAACAAGCTCCCTGAGTGGTTCCTAGATCTCTTAATTTTGAGAACTGCAGAGCTAAAAGATTGAAGGAGCTGTGCTTGTGCTCATTAGAAGTACCTGGTGGCAGGAGTCAGTCAGGAAGACTATTAAACTGTGTCTAACTCCTCAGAGCCTGGGCAGGGTCTGTGGCTGGACTGTGAGGAGGGGTGGAGAGAAGTTTGGAAATGAGGCAGAAGGAACAATGATCTTGACCTGGAACAGCATGTAAATGTAGGAGGCTGAAGGTATAAGAAGGCAAAGGGATCAGGAGGATTTATTTCCAAGTAAACCAGGGTTCCAGGTGTGCAGCACAGAGGCTCAGAGGGAAGCTCATAATAGGATGGTGAGCTCAGGATGGGGCAGCAGATGAGGGGATGGACTGATGTGAATGGGGCTGGGGCTTCAGGGGAGGCCAGATCATCCTAGCCTCCACTTCTGCACTTAGGTAAATTTTCAAAATTGAACTAACTTCTTTACCCTGGTCCAACAAGATGTGTCGTTTCTCTCACATTCAGACAGCTCCAGTCATCTCAGCTCCTTCACGATTGTGTTGTTTCTTCATAATCATCATCATCATCATCATCATCATCATCATCATCATCAACAACAACATGGTGGTTTCCTGAATGCCAGCTAAGCACCAAGCATCAAGCTTGAGCTACAATGCAAAGGTGAAGCCAGGCTCCCTATCCTAAAGGAAGCTCCCAGGCCAGTTGGGAAGGCAGGAATCAGACATCAGGGACAGACAGACTGAGATAGCAAATGGATCAGGAGCAGACCAAAGAATTCCCATCTCCACTCAGGAACTCGGAATGAGGCTTGTTCTTTGTGAGTTAAGCTCTAAAACCACCAAATCACAGGCCAGAACTGCACGACTGCCAGTCAGTCACCTGACTCAGGCTATTATTGGCTTTCTTCCTAAGAGACTCACAGAGGCAAACCTTACCCTTGGCAGTGCTGCCCAAGCTACTCAGGGGAGGAGGTCGTGGGCAAAGACCTGGATTGCATGAGTTCTCAGATTCAGCTCTTCTGCAGCCTTCCCTGATGTTCTGAAATATGGGCAGCCACCAGGCTTGTTCTGACTCCCTGTTCACAAGTGGTTCTCCTGAGTCAAATAATTGAAGAAAGAGTGGAGGGAGCTGAGCAAAGGCCCTGAGGTGGGAATGAGCTTGGCACATTTGAGGAATAGAGTGGCTGGTTCGTGGTGACAAGGTGAAGAATGACATCTGATGAGGTGGAAGACATAGGCTTAGCCCCATCCAGCAGGGCCCTTGGAGTTGGACTTGTCAAAGAACTTTTATGAGTATTTATTACATGTCTTGCACTGTGCCAGACACTAGAGATTTTAAGATAAAAAAATTTAATCATAGTCCCTACTCTTAAGGAAGACAGTAAAGTCTAGACTCTGAACCCTGCAACAGACATGTAAACAAGAAAAAACGTAGCATATCAGTATGGCACTGAATGATAGAACTATTGCACTGTTTGTACAAGACCTAGAATTGTACAAGAAAGGACATACATAAATCCATGCTGGGGTGGGAATGTTCAAGGAAAGCTTTCTTGAAGAGAGCACACCTGATCTGAGTCTTTGGAGAACAGAGGATGGATAGCAGCACTCCAGCAGACACAGCATGTTCAAAGTCACGAAGGTGTGGAACAATATGTGTTCAAGGGAAATACAAGTCATTAGGTATTATACGGCACAAAGTTCAGGAGGGGGTGAGTAATGAGGCATCTCCTATGTCTGGTAGACAGAAGATTCTCATGGGACAGAGGTGAAAATTAAAGCAGATTTGGAGCAGATGTTGGAAGTTCTCCAGAATAGTCTGGGGGAGGGGAACATGGCTTCCTGAGCCTGCATGAGTCCCCTAAAACACCCACCCTTATTTCTTATCCCCAGCCCTGGCTTGGCTCCAAGTATTTTGTAAAATGCACCTTAGATTATTTTGTATAATTTTGTCAATGTTTGTATGGCTTGAGATTAGAATCTAGTCATTTCCATATTCTCTGCGGCTCATGCCTGAGCCTGCATTTCCTGTTTCAGATGACGGGGGCTGTGTTTTAATTTCTCAATACAATGCCTGGCACAGTCTTACCTACAAAAAAGTGTGTCCACAGTGACTTTTGATGAGGCTTCATAATTTTCCACTTTGCGTGTATAGACACAGATTTAGAGACATAAGCTCCCTTGGCCTGGAAGGACCTTCTGCAAATTAGTTCATCAGTCTTCTTCCTGTTCTGCAGCACACACAGTTGGTAAGCGAATGGCAGGGGTTTAATTCAGTTCTAATGCTTGTTTATTGAGAGCCCTTTATATGCCAGGCACTAAGAAGCTGAATTGTGGGCAAGGAGACAAGGAGGGAGCAAGCCATAGGCCCTGGCCCCCAAGGTGTATCCACGTAAAGGAACTTCATATCTGGGGCTTCCTAACAAAACCCAGGATTAGGTGTTGAGATTACAATTCAGTTTGGGGGATAATTTAACCAATCTGTTGGGTTTTTTGAGGGTGAGATGGGGAACGAGGCCTCCAATTCATTGTGCATAAGGATCCTATACTTCTATACTCTCCATTCTGGGGGACTCAGCCTTCAGATCTATCTAATCAGAATACATCAGAGGAAGAGAGAAATGTGTGATTTAGGGGTCAGGTTATCTAGCCTCTCTTGGGCCAGAGAACAGGTCACAGGGAAGAAGACAACAGCTCCACCTCACCTGCTTCCTTCCAACCATCTCCCAGTGGGAGAGAGAGCTAGCCTGACTTTTTGTAGCCTTCCCTTCCCTTTTCTGTGTTGGGTCAGGGCTAGGGCTGGAGCCAGAAGGATCCCAGCCCTAGTTCTGGTTTGCCCAAATGTATGGATGTCACCACACCTACCCTTACATCTACTTCCATCCCACTGACCTTAACAACTTGTGGAAGCCTTGGGAAGGCAGCAGTGGGGGTTAGGTGATGGGCAGTGATGTAGAAATCCCCGCTGGGCTTGAGAGTGAAAATATTTTGGTCCTAGTCCTGTCTCTGCCACCCATTGATGTATATCCTTGGTCAAATAACTCCCTGTGAGCCTCCATAGCCTCTTATGCTACATGTCACCTGCTCAGGGAGGCCCTCCTCCGTCTAAATTGGTCCTCTGTCCTCCCTATCATTGGCCCCTAATCACACATAATATATGTAAATATATATACATATATGCAAAAGTATGTGTGTTTGCTCATGTGGTTCGTCCCCTGCTAGATTCTAGGCTCAGAGAATGCAGACTGTGTCTTGACCTGTCTTGACCTTTGCACCCTCAGAGTCTAGCACAGTGCCTGGCCCATAGGAAGACAAAGTCATTCAGCGAATGAATGACTACACGCAAGCGTGGCAGCTAACCCAGAAGATCCCTCAGGTTCCTTCCAGCTGACAAAAGTTTGAGTCTGAGGTTACCCCGCCAAGGGGACCATTCCAGGGTCTCTCCTAGAGACCCCCTAGCGGGGGGGGAGGGGCAGGTGAGAGGGTGTCGGGGACACACAAGACTCAGGCCCTTGGCAGGCCTCGGGCGATCGTGGACACGGATGAGCGCAGGTCGGGGCCGGCCAGCGGGGGGCGGGGCCACGCCGCCCCCTCCCCCGCGGTAGCACCCCACGCGCTCTGCCGCGGAGGGACGCGCGGAGTGGAGGGGGAGGGGGGGGACGCGAGTCGATGCGGGGCGGGGCCAGAACCGCGCTCCGAGGCCGGACCTGCCGGCGCAGGGGGCGGGGCCCCAGCCCTCCGGTTCCCCCGCGTGCGGGAGGGGTGTCCAGGCCGACCGGTTGCCTAGCAACGCCGCGCCCCGCCCCCGTCCGGGCGGCCGCGGGCGCCGGCCCCCCGCATGGCCTGGCCCGCCGGGCCCGCGCCGCCCCTGTGGGTCGCCGGCCTCGGGCTGCTGCTCTGCGCCCTCAGCCTGCTCCTGAGCCCCCGCGGGCGCCGCGCGCGGCGCACCCTCCGCGGCCTGTGCATGGCGCGCAGCAAGCGGCTGCTCTTCCGAATCGGGTCAGTGGCCGGGCTCCCGCCGCACGCGCGGCTCGGACACGCGGGCGCGCGGAGAGGGGGCGGGCTGCGAAGCGGCGGCTGGGAGAGGCTTGGGGGTCATTAGGACGGGGCCAGAGCTGGCGGGGAGGGATCCAGGTCTTCGAGGAGAGCGGTCGGAGGGGCGGGATGGAGAAGCCATTGGTGCGGGGGAAGAGAGGGGGTCGGAAGCGGGCGGTGGCAATGGGTGTGGGCTGGGAGGATCGCAGGGGCAGGCCCAGGGTGGTCGGAAATGGGGCGTGAGAGGACGACTGGAGAAAAGAGCCAGGTGAGAGGCCGGCGACAGGGGAGTTGGAAAAGGAAGTTAGGTCAGTATCCCTAGGGTTGGGAAGGCCCCCGGTGGGCAGGTGCAGAAGAGGCTGCATGTCCGGAATGCCACAGGCCCTCTCAGTGTCATTTGAAACTGTCAATTCCTTCCACATGTCCCTGCCCCTCTCCCCATCACCCTACTCCCCACCATTCAATGTCAGCGCTGCTTTCCCCAGTGAGAGTCCCAGTCCTGCAGGGTCAGTCTGTCCCCTTCCTTCTATCCCCTATGCTAGCCAGCCTGGGAAGCCTCAGGCTGTGAAATGTGACCCTACTCACTCTGTTTAACTTGTTGGGGTTCACTGACCTCCCAATGGCTTTTTCCTGTCCGACTATCCCCTCCTTCTCTCCAGTCCTCGCTTTTCCCTTCCCCCCACTTCTGCCCCTTCCTAGGCAAGGGTGGCCAACCAGCTCTGTTCTACAGTGAGACACTGAGAGGCAGGGAAAGAGCCCGAAGAAGGCTTTCCTAGAGCCCCTATCCACTTTCCACTACCTGGGGGCAGGACCTCAAGCCCCAATTTAAGGACAGGGTGATGTTGGGGATCGGAACTGTGGGAGCCCTGGCCACAGGCCAGGTTTGGGGGAGGACCTAAGCTTGGGAATTTCCTGAGCTTCAGAGAAAGCATTGTAATTCTCCCCTCTTCCCCAAACCACCTCAGATTCCCCAGAAGTTTCAGCCCTAGGATTCTCTTCACGCTCAGCCTAAGCAATAGAGATATAAAGACCTAGTGGGGGAAAACAGGGTGGGGGAGCCTTGTGTGTGTACCTTTGGGTCATTCACATCTCTAAGAGTCCAAACATTGGTCACAGTCTCCATAATGTTCCAACCAAATAACCATTGCACTGCAAATAGCATTAAAATAATGAGAGTTATAAATATTTTACTAACTTCATGTTTAGGCTTCAAAGAAACATTTCTCCCTGCAAAATTTCTGGGAATTTTATAGCTCTATATGGGGATTTTTAAATCTAGTTATGGCTTCAAAATTGGTAACGTTGAAGTTATATAAATAGCCTGAGGAAGTAAGAAATAAAAGTTTCCACAAGGAACTGGAATCAGAAGTCCTGAAATCAGAATTCACAAGTTCACTATCTCAGAATCCTGAGTGTTTGGGTCTTCCTAGAACATGGAATCTGGGAGTTTCCCAGTCTCCGAATTTGGAAATCTCAGAGAGCTTCTTTGGAATCCAGTGTTTCCAGAAGCTTTCCTGTGTCTGCATTTCAAGGTTGCCTCGGAATCCACTCCCCAAATTTACTGAGCAGAAGGGCGTGCCTGGAGTCAAAGTTCAAGAACCTGCCCCTCCAAGGTCTGGGAAACAATCAGTTCAGTCCCTTGGGGGAGAGGCTCCTGGCTTCTGGGAGGGACAAGGGGTGTTAGCAGGAAGCAGGCTGGGGAAATGGGCAGGTGTTAATGCTGTGGGAGTGCCTCCAGGAAGGATGGAGGGGGAGGATAGGACTTGACCGGGAGGAGCAGAGTGCAGGGGCACAGAGCCCCCTAAGTGTGTGGCAAAGAGGACCACAAACAGAGGAGTCTGTTGGAGTCTGGAAAGCAGACATTGGAAGTACTAAGCAACGCCTGGGAGAGGAATGATGGTTCATGTTATCATTAATAACAGTAATCACTGGTGTTTGACAGTTTTATGAAAGGCTTTCCTCAAATGTAACCGCAGTTATCTTAGGGTGGGGATATCTGGGCACAGTGGAGGCTAGAACTGGGCTAACCTGGGGTAGACACATGCATTTGGGACTCTGAGGGGGATGGGTAACTGTGTGTAGTGTTAAGCACATACCATGAGGGGTCAGATAAATCTGCTTTTGAATCTTAGCCTTGTTGCTTAGTAGCCATGTGACCTTAGACAAATAACTCAGCCACTCTGTGACTCAGTTGTTTGCATCTATAAAACGGGCATAGTGATAGCGCCTACCTCCCAGGGCTCCTGTGAAGATCAAATGAAATCGTACAATATGTGCTCAGGGCCAGGGTTCAGCAAATGATAGCAATTGCTCACTCTGTAGCGGGGATGGTTCGAAGGGAAGGAACATGATGCTGGCAGGGTCCTTCTGGACCTTCCTTACATACTTCTACTATCTTCTAAGCCCATCCTGCCCATACTCATCAGGAAATTCCACATTCCTTCATTCAGTGAACCCTGAGTCAGGACTCACAGATGTAAGTAGAGTCTAGTGGCTATTCTCAAGGAATAGGGGAAGGAGCATGTGAACAGGGACCCAATCTGTGGCAGAAGTCAGGGCATGACAAGGTCCCTGGGAATGACAGGGTATGCCTGAGGAGGCTTGGATCAGAAGTGTGGGCTCTCCCAGCTGTGCCTCCCCATCCCGCAGCCTCATGCCTCAGTTTCCCTTTTGCCCCTTTGCCTTCTCAGTGGTAGTTGGGTGGGGGGGGGGTTGCAGACTGCAGCCATGAGCAAGAGCCTCTATTTGCAGAGTGGGGATGATTGGGGGAAAAGACTGGGTTTGTGCAGAGCTGGGAATGTCTGCAGAGCTGAGAAAGTGGATGGTGGCCTGCCTTTGGGGTTAGACAGCCCTAGCTGACAAAAGCCTTGCTCCCCCTGCCAACCAATAGAACCCCGTTTCTATTCCTAGGCATAGAGGATCTTTCTTGACCCTCATGACCCAAGTAAAACCAACTGTCCCCAGGACAAACCTTGCTAGCTCCACTTCTACAAAAGGAAGCCCCTTCTATGGGGCCAGTGAAGCCCACTGGCTTGACTTTCAGCAGTGGCAAGAATCCTGAGCTGCAGGCCTTTGAGTGAATGACCCACCTGCTCATGGCCTGAATTAAGGCCAGGTAGAGGCAGTGGGCTGAGCCACCCACAACACAGCCTGCAGGAGAGGAGTGGGGTCCTTTTCCTTTCTTCAGGCCTTTGGGACCTTGGAGAACTGCAGCCCCAGCATCCACAGTGGCCCCTCTGCTCTCCCCCAGCTTCCCCTCTGCTGCTGGGTTAGTCTCCAGACCACGGCTCTGAACAAGTGGCCTCTTCCCCAAGCTACATGGCCTACAAAATGGAGCCCACACCCCTCACTCACCCACACCTGCTCCAGATCTGCCCAGTTCCATCTTCTCAAGGCCCTGGGCTCTTTCCATACTTCTGCCTGAGGGCCTATCAGACCTTTCTTGCTCCCTTACATCTCTACCTGTCAAATTTTGTTGCATCCTCAAAGCTTGCCTTCAAAATATATCCAAGATCTGAACACTATTTCTATCTCTGCTGCTCCCACTCTGGGTCAACCCACAGTCAGCCCAGTCTCTCACCTGGCCTCTCAAATCGACTGCTTCCTTTCGCCTCTGTACCTCTAACCATAATGAAACTGTTAACATTTAATTCAAAAATGGGTCACTTCTCTGCTCAGATCCTAACTCAAAGGCGCCATCTCACCTTTTCTGCTCTTCACTTTGCTCGTTATGCCTGGGTCACCCAGGAACTTTGCTGTCCCTCAGGCACTCCCAGGCAGCCTCACCTCAGAGCCTTTCTGTTGCTGTTCTCTGTCACTAGAACCTTCTTCTCCCAACCATGTGGCTGCCTGGCTTGATGCCTCACCTCCTTCAGATCTCTGCTCACATTTTTACCTGATTAGAGCATCCTGCCCTGACCACCCCATATGAAAATAGCAACTCCCACTGACTTGTCTGTTGGTTTATTGGTTTTCTCCCCAACCAGAGTATGAGTTGCATAAGGGAAGACACTTTGTTCAGTACTGTAACACGGCTTCCAGAACAGTGCCTGGCACAGAGTTGGCCATCGTTAAATGTCTTTTTTATGAATGAATGAGTGAAAAGCTTGGCCCAGGGGCCGTCTCCTCTGTGAAGCCTGCCCAGCCTACCTAGTCAAAATTCATCTCTTCCTCCAAAGTGGCCCCTGCCACAGCCTCCTCTCGGAATTTTCATTGCATTATCTTTTTTGTCTTTGCGTTGGGTGTTCATAGGTCTGATTCCCCACTGGGCTCCCACAGGTCTGGCCCAGAGAGCAGGACTGGATCAAGAGGGCCTGGGGTTAGCTGTGGTGGTGGGGGGTGGGGAGTGTAGGTGTGCAAAACAAACAGACCCAAACCAAACACAAACAGATCCCAGGGGCTTTGGCTGGGATCCTGGGCAAGGAGACAGAACTAGTCCAAGCCTCCTGGCCAGGACTGAAATACCATGGACAGGCCACCAGCAATGGCTGTGCCTTTAGTCCTCCCCGAGAGCCCTCAGCAGCAGCTCCTTCTCCCTCTAGGAAAGACAGGCAAGGTCTGGAGAGGGCCTCAAAGTCTGGGAAGACCATAGCTAGGATGGGCATGGAGTTGGTAAACACAGGCCCCCTGATCTCTTGGCAGGCCTGTGTTTTGACCACATGTAGGCACTGCCTCTCTCCTGGGCTTGGGGAAGTAACCCCCCACTCCAACCGCCAGGCTTGCTGGCAACTTCAGGAAACTCACTCTCTAGGGCCTTTTTTAGCTGTCTCATTATCTTCTTCGGTTTTGAGAATGCACAAAACATTGAACTTTTCTCTTCGTCCCTGAGGGCCTTCAGAGCAGGCCCTCCTCCATCAGGACTCTGTGTCCTGGTGGCCCTCCAAGTCCCGCAGCCCTCACATAGCCATTTCCGGGTTTGTTTCATAAAGAATGCCCTGTGGCTGGTCAGAGGCAAAGCCTTCATTGCGTATTCTTTCTGATTCCCCACTGGGCTCCCGAAGGCCTGGCCCAGGGAGTAGGACTGGATCAAGAGGGCCTGGGATTGAGGTGGAAGCGGGTAAGTGGGCTGTGGGGGAGACAGAGAAGCCAAAAGAAACATCAGAACAAAAAACCCAGAGGCAGAGGCCTGGGGTCTGGGGAGCTTGAGAGAAACTCAGAGCACCCCCTGACCAGAGGCCTCACCAAGCTGGGTTGCCTGTTGGGTCCTGGTGGAATCTGGGGCCCACCAGGACTGGAGATCACTTAGGGAGTACCAGAGGGAGGTAGGGGCCAAGACAGGTGACCCTAGCAATAGGGGTTTTCCAAGTCATTCTGTTCGATGCAGAGGCCACCCGCCCCCCCCCCATACTGCTCCCCTTCTGCCCCAGAGCCTAGCTGGGGCAGACACACCAACATCCTTAAGCATCTCTTGGGGCTGCCTAGGATGGTGAAATGCCCTTTAGGAAGGAGAGAAAGAAAAGCCGCATTGTGTGTTCTCTACTCCTATGCCAGTGGGAGGAGGTTGGGGGCAGGGCTGTGTCTCACAGTCCCCAGCTGTCCCCCCAGCCTCCCATGGGGCGTGGAGGTTTAGGCTCAGATACCGGAGAAGTCACGTTCTGGTTCAGTGAGAGAGGAGCATGACCCTTCACTGGGATGCAGCCCTAACCCCTCAGGGATGGCCCCTCGGGACAGCTGCAGGGCTCGCCCAGCTGCTGTCCCCACCCCCACCCTGCAGAGTGGTTTTTCTATCTCCCATCTAGGTCCCAGAGGACTGATTAGGAAACTTTATTCTCTTTTCGGTTAGGTGACTGTGGGTAGTTTTGGGCCCCACAAATGCTGAATCAGAATATAGGAAGGGGACCAAAAGAGGAACAGGTCAGCATCTTCATGTTTAACCACCACCCCTAGATCACTCTGATGCAGGTGGCCCAAGATCTAGATCCCAGCCTTCTGTCCATGCCTTGGGACCCCATGGCAGGGAGTTTGAATCCTACATTTGGTCCTGGGGTGTCAGTGTCATCTTGTAAGTCATGTGAGCTTGTTGGGCTCTGCTTCTTGCCACAAGCAACACAAGAAAGGAAGCCATAGGACCCATTCCATGGGACAGAGATGTCCCAGGGAGCTGCGGGGGAGGGCTAGGAGATACAAGGACAGGTCTTTCTGTTACTCCTGCACCTTCACATTTTCCCATCCAGGATCTGTTCTATTTTTCTTGAATTGTCTTCTGCATCTGGCTTGGATGCTTCCCAGGGAACCATCAGCCCAGACAGATTGGGAGTCACAGAGCCCAGATTTCAAAGGAATCGTCTCTAGTTCAGGGTGTCCTATCCTGCAGTCTTTGTGGGAAAACGTTGCATATGTAATGATTTGGGGCTGGAGGATTCTTAGTGTTCACCAGATTCTCAAAGGGGTCCATGTCTCAAACAGGCCCAGCGAGTGCCCCGGGAGTCCCAGAGGCCAGGTCCCAGGCTATGTGGTCACTGTAACCACTTTGGTGTTTCATTTTTCTCAGCAAAGGCCCTCAAAGGTTTTGGGTCTGCCCCCAAAATAGTTCTGGTCCACTTATCCTAGCCCCTCATTTGGGGTTTGGGGAGGATTTTAGTGGTTAGGAGTACAGACTCCGGGGTCAGGCTGCCAGGGTGAACCATTGCACCACCACCTACTACTCTGTGATCCTGAGAAAATGCCTTCCCACCTCTCCAGTCTCCACTGAAATTTGAGGGAATGATAGTACCTGCCTCTGGGTTGTTTGGAGGATGACAGGAGATCAATGATAGGAGGCATTAGCTCAGGTCTGCTCACAGTGGGGTCAAAGAAAGCTGTGGAAAAGGTCATTGTTATTAAAGATGAGCCAGTGGGCTCTGGAGAGACGCCCTACCCTGGGTGGGCAAAGCCTCTGTGAACCTCTCTATAGACCCCTTGTCTAGTGCTCCCTCAGCTCCTCCGTGGTCCAGACCCCAGGGCTGGGGAAGTTGGGGTTTTGTGCGCCAGTGACACAGCCTCCACACATGCCCTTGGGTCTAGTGACCTGGTTAGCCGAGCACTCTGCTTGGCCAGGTGTGTGGATGCAGCAAGGAGAGGGGAGGGACTTGGAAGCAGGTGGGTGAGGAGGGGAGGGAAGGGGAGGGGAGAGCAGGAGCAGAGGTAGCTATAACTTTGGCCCAGGACACCCCCACTGGGCTTCACAGGGTCCACATCCCAGCATGGGGCCAGTTGCATGAGGTGCCAAATAGTCCCCTTTCTGCACCTGGTGGCTTTAATGCCTGGATGCCAGGCCTTTCCCAGTCACAAAACATTCATGAGTGCCAGTTCTGTGCCATGCTAGTGCTGGAGGTATCCAAGAGGGTACAGAGGAGCCACAGGGAGAAGTCTGGGCCTCTAGCCTAGTCTGCCTGCCCTCTGCAGGGTCCTGATTAGGGAGCTGGTAGAAGTCCGATAAGGCCCTGCCTCTGAGGGGCTCACTCCTCCTGGAGGGGTGGGGAGAGGCTGAGTGCTCCAAGGGGAGCAGAGGAAGAAGACTTCCTGCTGGGGTACTGGGGAGATAAGGGTTTGAGCTGAGCCCTGAAGGAAGGAGGCTTTGGACTGCAATAAGTGGAGAAGGCCTGGAGGGTATTCCAGGCCAGAAACCTGCAGGAGGATGGTAGCTTTGAAATTTTAATGAGTTATTTCAGGCATTCAAAAGAAGGTAGCTAACAATCTCTTCCCATCCAGCTCAAGAAAATCGTAAGCCCGTGCCCACCTCCCCTGTTCCTGCAGGTTGTGCTTTCCTTGGGCTGCTGCCTTGACTCCTTACTGTTCGCCTCAGTATCCCTAAGTAGGTGATAGTTTGCATGCTTTGGTGTTTTTCATAAATACTGTCAAATTGTTTTCTCTGCTGTATGCTCTATGTTATATTTAAGCTTCTTGCATGCTGAGACCTGGTGCTCTAGTCAGTAGTCCCCAACCGTTTTGGCACCAGGGACCAGTCTGCCTATAAGAGCCTAATGCCTGATAATCTGAGGTGGGGCTGAGGTGGGGCAGAGGTGGTGATGCTACCGCAAGCTCTGGGGAGCGGCTGCGAATACCTTCCCCCGCTGCTCACCTCCTGCTGTGTGGCCAGGTTCCTAACAGGCCACTGGCCCGTACTGGTCAGTGGTCCAGAGATTGCGGACCCTTGCTCTAGATTATTTGTTTTCCTGGCTGTGTAGTTTTCCATGGTCTGAATATGTCACTGCTTATTTATCGATTATGCAGCCGGTGGACATTTGGGGGTGTTTGTTCACCCTCAGGAGCACAGGGTTCTCACTGGGCCATGCAGAGGGGAGGGGACAGAGACTTGCCTCAGTCCCAGTTCAGAGAGCCTGCCCAGGAGTCAGACACTCTCTTCTTTGTCAGCTGTGCAAGCTGCCGAAGGCTTTTGAGCAGTAGCAGGACACAGTCAACATCAGTGCTTTAGGGACTTAAATTTTTGCCAGTGGCTTGCAGTTTGGGTTGAAGGCCAAGAGCTGGGTAAAGGAGACTTTCGTAAGGGTCTGGCTAAGAGCTTCTAAGGCCTGTTCCCTGGTGAGCCCACGTGGTGGGGCCTGGGAGGCAAACTTGAGAGGGATTCTGGTTGCGTATGCCAGGGAGAAAGTTAAATCAACACTAAAGCTATGTAACTGGGACAATGACAGGCCTTTTCCCAGGAAGAGAGGCAGCAGGAGGAAGAGCTGACAAAGGTGGTTTTGGACCTTGGTGATTGTGACACTGCCAATGTGCAAGCAGATGGAGGAGGAGCCAGAGGTCAGAGACTTGAGAGAGTCATGCGGAAGTCATTGTCAGGGAAAGACTGGGCCTGGGAGCCTCAAGAAAGTATCCCAGTGTCAGTAGATCCTCAGGCCCCTCCCTCCTCCATGCCTCAGGCCTGTATTCCCCTGCAATGCACTGAGATCCAGACTTCAGGCACACAGGGGCCACCCCAACCCCCCCACAGCCAGCGGGGCACAGATCTCAGGTCTGGTGTCCATCCCCACCTTTCTCCATCTCCAGTACCCCCTCTAGGCCAGGCCTTTGCCATCCTGCCCACTTAGTGACTCAGTTTCCCCTGCCACCTTCCACTCTACTCCCTTTCACTACACCCCCTACACAGCAGCCAAGTGAGCTCTTAAAAAGGGAGGTCAGAGCATGTTCTGCCCCGCTTTAAAAGCCACCAGCAATTTTCTGCCCTCTCTCCATGACCTGGCCCCTGCCCACTTTACTGACCTCTTCCCTACCAAGGCCTCTTGGCCACTCCTAGAACACGCCCGCTTCTGCCTGTTCCAGGCCTTGGTGCTGTACCCTGAGTCTGCGCTGCTGGCTTGCTCTTATATTTCCATTCCCAGCTCAAAGGTTGTCCTCAGAGAAGAGGACTTCCTTGACCACTCTGTCCACCTTAAGACCACTTCCCTCCCAATGACTCTTCTCCATCACCAGCTAGAGTTAACTGCTGGTTTGTCGACTGATCTGTTTTCTGGTTTGGTCTGTTCACCACTCTGCTTGCTTTGTTGGCAGGAGCCCAGCTGCTATCTGCACCCTGACTAGCACGTGCAGTAAATATTTGCTGAATAAAGCAACTGAAAGAGAAGGGCCTCGTTTACTGCAGCTTCACAGTGTACAGCCTCTGCTGTTGTGGATCTTGACCTTTACTGGTGGACAAAGGATATGTAATAAACATCCAAAAAGGGAAGACAGGGAGCATTTAGCCACGTGCTAACAGCTGTGAGGGGCACCTAACCGAATGTGGGAAGGAAACAATAGTTGCTCAACATTGTCCACTGCCAGGTCTTTGACTAAGCGTTCCCATCTGTTATCTTGTTTTATTTCACTTAATCTTCAGTCTTTCCTGCAGAGATAAGTTCTGGTATTGCCATTTTATAAATGAGGAACCTGACCTGTGAGACCAATGACTTGCCCTCGCTTCCAGGGCTAAGCGGGCCTAAGCTGCCACTAGGACCCAGAGCTTTCTCTTACCAGAGACTCTGAACTTTCCATAAGCATGTGAAGGAAGAAATGAAGTCCAGAGCAGGACTCCAAGCATGGATATGAAGTGATGTCAGGGCACAGAGGAAAGGGAGACTTACAATGTATTCTATTCTTTTTTAACTTTTCATTTTGAAACAGTTTCAGACTTGCAAAAATAGTACATGGAATGCCCATCAACCCCTCACCCATGCCCTCAAATGTTAATAGCTTTCATGACCACGGTACCGTTATCAAAACCAAGAAGTTAACATCCAAATTAGTAACTACTCTCCAGACCTTATTGAAATTTCACCAGTTCTCCCACTAACGTCCTTTTTCTTGTCTAGAATCCAACCCAGAATATTAGGTTGTTCCAACCCCCTCGGGGAGGGCATCTTAGTTGTGCCAACTCTCTGTTATCATGACAGCACAGCTCAAGAATTAGCAGCTGCCGCCAACGCCCCCCCCACACCAGGGTTTTGCACTTCCCTTCTGCCCGGTCCTTGGTGAGCTTTCCTCAGATTCTCACATGTTCTGCATCCTTTCTTCTTGCAAAAGTCACCTCCAGAGAGAGAGGCCTTCCTTGACTACGGTATCTGAAATAGCAGTTCCTGTCACCATCCTCTGTCCTTGTGCCCTGTTTTATCGCGTCATCTTTACTTGACATTACGTGTATTGACCTATCTGTCCTACTAGAATATAACCTGAATGAGGGCACCGACTGCCTTTCTCACTGTGTGCCCAAAGCAGGCTAATAACAAAGCCCCACTAAATATCAATGGATGAGTGAAAGTTTGAAGTGGCTAAAACTGATTTAAAAATAAAAGAGAAAGAGGGCCTGTGAAAAACAAGTATAGGCCTTTTAAGCCACGCTTCTCTTGCTCAGGTTCACTGCCACGTGTGGAAGTGTACTTTCCCTTCCAATAAAAACTTTTTTACTGTAAAAAACAAAGAAAAAAAAAACACACACAGAACGAGCATAAAGACACAAAAGATGGCAAAACCCCTCCATACTGTGTTGAAATTCACAATTAATGCAAGTGCGTGGGCACACAATGGAGGGGTTGCAATGATTAAACTTCAGCAAAATCGTTCCTACCAAATTGTCATGGAAACCTGCTTGGTTTTGATCTAGTTGTTTCCAAAGGGGCCCAAAGAGTGGTCTACCCTGCACCCCAACCCTCTCCCCAACAGTAAATTCAGGTAGAGATTTATGGTCCATCAACTTTTCCATTTCCAATTTAATCAGGCAGAATCCCTCCCTCTTTCTGACTAACCCGTTGTGTAACCCTAAGCACTGACTGCCCCACGCCCACCTCTGCCTCAGTTTCCCTTCTGAGAGGCCGGGGCCTGAGACAGCTCCTTTCCATGTTGGCAGGGTTAGCAACATACTTTGTAGAGCCCAGTGTAAAATGAAATTTTGAGCCTTCTGTTCAAAAAACAGAAAAAAAGTGAAAAAGTGCCATGAAAGGTACTGAAATGTAAAGCTTTTCTTCTACAGTCTCTCTCTTGACTTGCCGTGAATTTTTAAATTTGCTATTCAGTGATATTCTAAGTAAAGGAAAATTACAAGTCTAAATTATTAGCATAAGTTTTACCATTCATTTTTATATTATGCAATGCCAGTTTTAAAAATGCAAGTGTGAGAACATTTACCTCATGTGAATCACTGGAACTACTTAATTCACATTTCTTAGCTTTATAGGGATAATCATTTTGTTCTTACCGGAACACTGGAAACATTGCACACAACTAACTCAACTGTTTTTTATTTCACTTCTTGACACACCCGTATTCTACCAGCTCTCTCTGCCTTCACACTCTACCTGCAGCTTACTGTTGAGTGAGGAAAAACTAAAAGGAAGAGGACAGGGCAGTCACCCCCTTTCCCTTTCCTTCTATAGCATCATCTGTGGCATAGATGGTTTGATCATGCCGGGAAGTAACACGAGTAAGAAAGGATATGGTAGGGTTTCTTAGAAACCCACTGCTTTTTTTGTCTTTGAAGCGAATTCAGGCCAGTCAGCTCTCCTTATCAGTCGTAGATGTACACTCACCTTGTATTACTCTGAGTCTTGTCGAGTTCCCACACATAGTAGGTCCACCAGGATTCTGTGCTCGTGGGGCATTGCCAACACAATATGTGTGGGGGGCAACAAGGAGCAGAGCATACACGTATTGTGTGTATCACCTCCACTCATGTGCATGTTGTTCCATCAGACTTGACTTACAAGATACAAGGTCAAAGGTAAAATCATTAAGAATTTCAAGATGGCAACAGCAGAGCATTAAACCAAGCAGGGGGCCCTGTGCCACCACACAGGTTGCACACCTGTGAAGCTTTCTGTATTTGGAGGACTCTGTCACTCACAAGTCATCTCCATTCTTTTTGCTGCCTTTTTCACGGTGAAGCCTGGGGTGCCCTGGAATGAGCTGGAATGGTGGCCAGAGGAGGGAGGGAGTGTGGTCAGCCTATCCAGCTTCCCCTCTCCCTCCACCAAACAGCCAAACAGAACTTTCTAGTTTCCCCAAACAAGCCCTGTTGTCTGCTATTATAATTTCCTCTACTACCCCAGTGATTCTCCGAGTTGTGGCTCCTGGGCCAGCAGCATCAACATCGCCTGGAACTTTTTAGAAATGCAAATTCCCAGGCCCCACCCCAGACCTGCGGATTCTGCTGAGGCAGAGAAATCTGGTTCAACATCTCTGAGCATCACTATGATGTCACTGCCCTTCCTGAAGTATATTTCTTGCCTAATTTAACTTCCTAACTCCTCTGTCCCTTTCACCAAATAAATCCCTGGCCTTCCAGAGGTCTCCCTTTGAATTCTTCACTTTTCCCCTGAGGGGCTGTGAACTGGGGAACTGGGGGTGTGTCTGTCTTGTTCTCCATCTTGTCCTGATACTGAGCAGGCCAAACAGTAGGCGAACAGTAAGTGATGGTGAAGGAGCATGGATTGAGGGGTGGCCGCAGAAGCAGAGACATGGGGCCTGGACATAATGGAGGGTCCGGGACGTGGGGGCTGAGCATGGACATCCTGCCCCGCAGGTACAGCCTGTACACCCGCACCTGGCTTGGATACCTCTTCTACCGGCAGCAGCTGCGCAGGGCTCGGAATCGCTACCCCAAAGGCCATTCCAGAACCCAGCCCCGACTCTTCAACGGTGAGCTCTGCTGCCCTGGGCCAGCATCGCCCCAGCCATGCCCACCCACCCTTCCTGCCTAACCCCTGTCACATACCCCCAACTGCTGGGCTCCCTGCTCGTCACCCCACCCACAGCCCATCTCTGTCCCCCAGGAGTGAAGGTGCTTCCCATCCCTGTCCTCTCGGACAACTACAGCTACCTCATCATCGACACCCAGGCCCGGCTGGCTGTGGCTGTGGACCCTTCAGACCCTCAGGCTGTGCAGGTGAGGGGCAGGGGTACCTGGGGTCACCTTGGGGCCTGACAGCTTCCTCTCACTAGAGACGGGCTGACCCTGGTCCCTCTGCAATGGGATGTGTCCCCTCCAATGCACTCACACACAGACCCCCACATGCACATCCACATAGAGACCCCCACAACCACAGCCGGGGGGAGGGTTGGTGTCCAGAGCATGGCTGGAGGAAGGGAAGAAGGCAGCTGTGGGACAATCAGAGCCAGAGAGAGAGCGATGCTGACCCAGGACCCTGTGTCTAGTAGGTTTTCTCTTTCTCTCACTTTCTGTGGCTCGTTTCTAACCCTCTTCTCTCCTCCCCTGTGTCAGTATCCGGGTCCCCATCTTCCCTTTCATTTATTCTTGTGTGTGCATATGTCTGTGTATCTGCCCCCTCCACGAGTTTTCTTCTCCCCTCCCCTCTCCTTTCCCATCTTCTCCCATGTGCCCATACTGGGTCTCAGCTCTCCTCCCTTTCCCCAGCCCTCTGCTCCCCCACCCTTCTCATTCTCTCGCTCCATCCCCTCCCTCTTCATCATCCCTTCCACCTCTCCTTTTCCTCTCCTCTCTACCCAACACCTATACCCCTGTTTCTCTCTGCCTCATGTCCTGTGCTACACCCTGTTCCTCAGTCTCGGTCCTTCCTCTCTCCCCCAGGCTTCCATTGAAAAGGAGGGCGTTACCTTGGTTGCCATTCTCTGCACCCACAAGCACTGGTAAGGAGCTGGGGTAGAGGGTCTGGGTGCAGACCATCTTCCCTGACTGACACTTACCCTGGCTGGGGTTGCCAGGACTGGGCCCTGTAAAACAGGCTGGGCTGGGGGTCAAGGATAGAGGTCACCTACCTTCTTCATGAAGCACTGGGGCACCAGCAGAGAGGGAAGGGAAGGGAAGGGTCAAGTCTCCCACTGCTCTGTTTACCAGGCTCCTAGAGCCCCAGAGGGGGGCAGGACAGGGCAGGGCAGGGGAGGCATTTATTTTTCACTCCATAGGCATATATTAGATGCCTCCTGTGCACTGGACATGGTCAAACCTTGTGACCTCTCCTCTCAAGGAGATCATAGTCCAACACAGGGGACACAGCTCTGTATGGAAGGGCATGGTAACAAATGTTGACAGCTGTAGCAGTGGCACGGGGTACAGGGCGGCATGGGGGGCACCAGGTGGGACATAATCAGATTCACGTGGAGGAGTTAGAGGCTGATGACCCTGGGGCTGAGAAAGTTAAATTGTCATTGGCCAGGGAATAGAGGGTAGGTGCTGGCAAGTTGTGGGGATGGATGACATTCTGGGCAGGAGAGTAGCTTGAACGAAGGCCTGGCTCAGTCCAGAAGTCGAGGCCCCCAGGACTCAAAGGCCTGCACATGCCAGGGGGAAGAGGGAGGTGAGGAAGCCCAAAGCCCTGCCGGTCTCTGCTGTCCTACCTACAGGGACCACAGCGGAGGTAACCGCGACCTCAGCCGGCGGCACCAGGAATGTCGGGTGTACGGGAGCCCTGAGGACAGCATCCCCTACCTCACCCAGTGAGTGCCCAGCCCGGGGGTGGGATGGCTCTTCTTCTTAACCCTCATCCTTTACCTGAGTATTTCGCGGGTATCTACGAACTGCAGAACTTAGCAGATCACAGCCCGTTTGAAGACCGTTACTGCCCATCCCCCACTGATCCAGCCAGGGTCCCCGAAACAGGGAGAGGGGAGATTTTGGCTCCCACACCCTGGGCACTGAGGATGCCTTCTCTCTCTGGTGTGGAAAGCTTGACTCCTGCGAATCACCCAGCCTCTTGGGCCTACGGTGGGATAGGGCCAGCAAGGCTGCCGTAAGTTCTAGAACCTTCTCTCCCCTATTGTCTTGCTCCTCAGTCCCCTGTGTCATCAAGATGTGGTTAGCGTGGGACGGCTTCAGATCCGGGCTCTGGCCACCCCTGGCCACACACAAGGCCATCTGGTCTACCTGCTGGATGGGGAGCCCTACAAGGGTCCCTCCTGCCTCTTCTCAGGAGACCTGCTCTTCCTCTCTGGCTGTGGTGAGTTCCCCAAAGAGAAGAGAGAAGAATAGAAGTGAGAGAGAGAGGCCAGGGCAGGGACCCAAGGTCGGCCACAGTACCGCACACATCATTAAAGCATTGGTTTCGGCATAAATATTGCCTCAGCAGTTACTCCAATTTGGGGTTACAGTTACCTATGTTACCCCATTTTTTTAAAGTATCACCACTTCCCACAGGGGTGGATGCCTGTAACTGAATACAGACCTCACAGGGCATTTTTTCCCACTGGGTAGAGCCTGGTTCTCTGACATTACTGGCAGACTGGGTCACAAAACCTTGAGAACCCCTGAGTAAGAGGATGATACTGTGGTTGTGGGGGATCATAAGTCCCAGACTGTATGGAGTCCCAAAGGGCAGCACAAGCAAAGAAGGAAACGCTCTGGGGAAAAGAGCAACCCAAGATGACCGCTTGGGATCCTAGAACTCAGCTTGAAGACTTGGCACCCCCTCTTGGCACTCCACATGTCAATATGTGTGATGGAGGCCTTCAGATGGGCTTGGCTGGGGGTGAATATTTGGGCCCTGCTCTGTGGGAAGGAGGGAGTAGATGCCTAGGAGGGGGCATGCCAGGGGCATGGTTGAGGGCTGGCGGCCAGCCCACACTGCACAGACTGGCCTCCACCCTGCTTCGCGTACCTTAGCGCATGCTATGTTATCCTTGCACCTTGTAACACACTCCCTGACCACACCAGGACGGACCTTTGAGGGCACTGCAGAGACCATGCTGAGCTCGCTGGACACTGTGCTGGGGCTGGGGGACGACACTCTGCTGTGGCCCGGTGAGGTGCCCCTCCCACTTCTCCTGGCCCCTCACCCCCCTAGTGTCCCTGCTGACTCAGTTCCTGGTCCAGAGGTGACACAATTCCACCTCTGGTGGCTCCCAGGCGCCCACTCTAGCAGTAGTGGCAGAGCTCCCTTCTTTCTGGAGTGCTCGCTCTGTAAAGCCTCTGCCTCGCCAGAGCCCAGGACAGAGAACAGCCTGTGCTCATCAGGCAGGAGTCAGTAAGTCCAGTCTGCATGCGTCCGTTGAATGCATCCACATCCACACATTCCATGTCCATACAGACAGATGGACAGACATATACTGCATGTCCATAGTTTGCAAAATACATTCACTAAGATCCTGGTTAATCAGAACCTAATTTCATCCGTCCATTCATTCACACTTTATTGAACAGCTTTGTGCAAGCTGTTCCCTGCCTCGTACATACCTAACATGTACCAGGCTCTGTTCCAGGAACCAGGGACACGTCCTTGTTCTGGCAGCATTATTGTTTTCTCCACTTGCCAGAGAAAACTGTGGCCTAGAGAGGTGCCATGACTTGACTGAGGTCACACAGCTGGGCAGAGGCCGAGTCAGGCTCGAATGCAGGTCTCCTGGCTCCAGGCCTGGTGCTATCCCCTTGAACGGCTTCAGCCTCTTTATTCATGGCCGACTTGTCCTCACATTCGGAGAAGCAGCTCCATGTGGCTCGAGTGGCCCTAGAACAACTGCCCCTCCACCCCATTTGTCAGTACCCATAGGCCTAGGGCAAGGAGGACTTTTTCTGACCACACACCCATCTCTCTCTGCCTTGCAATCTCTCTCACTCGATCCCATGGCGGTCCCTAGGTCATGAGTATGCAGAGGAGAACCTGGGCTTTGCAGGCGTGGTGGAGCCCGAGAACCTGGCCCGGGAGAGGAAGATGCAGTGGGTGCAGAGGCAGCGGATGGAGCGCAAGAGCACGGTGCGAGTTTGGGGGTCCAGGAGGGGCTGTGAGGGCACTGCCCAGCAGGAAGGCCTCCTGCTGAGCCAGGCCTGTCCCCAGGGTCAGGGTATGGGGCTCCCAGAGCTCTGACATGTTTGCTTCACACTCTTGGGCCCCGGGATGGGGCCTAGGCTAGGGAGGCTTCTCTTATTGGGTCCTTTTTCCAGATTCTCCCCACCAAACCCAGGTGCCTCTCCTCCCACAGTGCCCGTCCACCCTGGGAGAGGAGCGCTCCTACAACCCGTTCCTGAGGACCCACTGCTTGGTGCTGCAGGAGGCTCTGGGGCCAGGCCTGGGCCCCTCTGAGGACGATGGCTACTCCCGGGCCCAGCTCTTAGAGAAGCTCCGCCAGCTGAAGGACCTGCACAAGAGCAAGTGACGCCCCCTCAGCCCACCCCGGCCCACCCCCATGGTGGGAAGGCCACCCATCACCCGCACATGCCATCCCTGCCTTTGCTACAACAACCATCTCCATCGGCGCCCATGGTGGGCATCATTTCCCAGCACCAAGGGATGAACCAGGAGAGGAGACCTTGAGGCCGAGAGGAAGGGGGCTGCTCCAGGGCCTGGAGACTCAGTGGTGAGGCTGAGATATCAAGGACAACAGGGAAGGAGGGGCCTTGGGACATCTCCAGACCTGACCAGGGGGGATCCCCTCCTCCTGTCCCCTGTTCCTGCAGTGGCAGGAAGGACATGGAGGCCATTGTTAGCCTCTCCCTCAGGAGGCCTCTCTCTCATGGGGGCCCCTGACCCCAGGGTGGCAGGAGCCATGAGGAGGTTGAGTCCGTCTTCCCCCTTCTCCCATTCAGGGTTGGGGGAAAATCTCCATCCCCCAGAGTGGCCTGAGGGCGGTGCCTTGGCAAGGTGGTCACTCAGAGGGGCACCTGGATTCCTTCCCTGATACACTGCCCTCTTCTTCCCTAGGTCTCCTTGCCCTGCCCCACCCCCACAAAGGCATTTTTCAAACAGAGCCATTTCTGAGAAAGGTAAAAGGGCTGGAAGTCTGGCTGTCTGGCCAATCTCTGCCTCAGTGACCCCTCTACAGCCTGGCATAGGGAGGGTCCTGGTTGGAAACCCTGACCTCAGGCTGACTGGCGACACTAGAGGCTGCTGGGACTATAGCCCAACAGTCCTGTAGGGGCAGAGGTCCTGCCCCTGCCCTGGGCCAGCATGGCCCCTCCCTCCCAGGGGAGAGAGAGCCATCCTCCGCCAAGGCCACTGCGGTTTCTCATTCTGGCCCTAATTCTTAGGAACTTCTGCCTTCCTCTAACTCCTACTTTATCTTCCACCCCTTTCCTCTTTTAGTAATTAACCACATTCATATGGCCCCTTGCAGTTTGCCAAACACATTTCTGTAATGTGTCATGTGATCCTCGGCCCCATCCCAGCTGTGGGGAGGGGGTCTGCAGCAGAGTTCGGATATCAGGAATCTGGGATCAGAGAGCTCTCAAATGAGTGGCAGCTTCCAGGACCCCAGGCCTGGGTCCTTCCCCTCTGCTCAGCCCTCCCTCGGCTCAGCTTCTCCTCTGGTCTCAGGCCCAGGTCCTATAGGGGCCACAATGAGGAATCCTATGGTCCTCGAGCAGGCGTACCTTGGATTAGCCAGGAGCCTTGTGTTCCTTTGAAGAGAAGCCTTCTCTCAGGCTCTGCTCACGCTTGGCAAGCCTCTGAGATGCCCCCTGCCCTCAGTTTCCCCACATCATCCGGCCTCTGCCTCCCTCCAACCACAGCCTCTGGTACCAACTCGAGCAATACTCCCAGAATAGTTAGTTCCCCGCCCCCCAAGACATGCAGTTTCCTGCCTCTGTGCCTTCGCTCATGCTGTTTCTTCGGACTGGAATGCCTTTCCCCTGCTCCTCCTGCCTTGTCTGCCTGGCAAACACCTGTTCATCTCTCACAATCCTTCTCAAAGGCCCCCTCCTCCAGGAAGACAACCCATGCCCTTCGCCTCCCAGGCTACCTCCGCTCTTTGTAAATGCTTCTCTTGTGGCACTTATCATACTGTATTTGACTTGTTTACATGTTTGTCTCCCCTTCCAGACTGTGAACCCTTCAGGGCATGGACTGTATCTTATGCATCTTTGAATTTCTGCGCCTAGCACGGTGCCTGGCACACAGTAGGCGCTCAATAAATGTTGAATGAATGAATGAATGATTTAACCGAGGCTCTGTCACTCAATGAGCTCATCTTTATTACTGGTTCCATTTTTCTGTCTGGGTTACAGGTCGGCAAACTTGAATTTACTGCACTTAAAGAGCTTTGGCCAGAAACAACTCTATAAATATATTTTTCCATGGCTCATGTGCATTTTTTCAGGGCTTACAATTTGCTTACCTCAGAGTTTTCCCAAGCTTGAGATGCACAAGTGTATGCTGGCCACAGGGGAGATGGTTTTACATGGTCTCAGCACAGCAGCAATAGCACCTCAAGGGCAAGGCCTTGGTGCTAGCCTCTCTTTATCGGGACTATAACAAAGAGCCAGACTCCGTTATCTGGAGATTAGCTTTAATGACATAGTTTTGTTTTCATTGTATTTGTCTTTGGGGTCAATATTTTGGACAAACAGCACCATTTTTCAATTTATGATAGTAATTAAAGATATTTATTTACATAGGAAAATCAGAAGTAAAGGTGACACTGGGCCATGGCAGAATTCTTCATGGTGGCACTGGTATGGCTGAAGGCTGAAGTGCTGCTTAGTGCCATGTTTCCTTGGGGCCACCCAAAGGCATAGTCTTCCCACCCTTGGCCATACATCTGCCTCCTATCTTAGGTGTTCCTCACCCCGAGTCGGGGAACTTGGCATTGGCCCTTGTCTTGGATGAGGGCTGCACCTGGGGTGGGGGTGGTGAAAGGGGCCATGGTGCTCACCTTCCTGAGGAAGTGTGGCTCTGGGTCACTGCTGTCATGAATAGGTGAGCCCCAGGGCCAGGTCGCCCTGGGAATGCCCAGCTTTAAGGGGCACTAGGTGTTCGTTCTCTAAAGCTGGTGATACATTTTCTCAGAGCCTTGGGAGTATGCTTCTCCCAGAGCTGACACTGACCAGCAACAACCAGGCCTCCTGCCCCTTGCTTGCAGGACATCAGGTATCACTGACCCTAGAGATCTGGGTTCCAGACCCAGTTCTATTACTCAATGTTCAAGTGTCCTTGAGCAAGTCACTTCCCTGACCTCAGCTTTTTCAACTTCCAATGGAGATGACAACCTTGAATAAGTCAGAACCCTTTCAAGTGCAAGAGGCAATTAGTTAAGAGGAGTTTAAACCAAGAGAGAAGTATGGGTTTATGTCGTGGAGACTTTGGGCATGGAGATGAACAGGATCTTCATCGTTCAGCTCTGCTTGCTTCTGTATGGGTGCCATCCTGCAGTGGAGAAAGTCTCTAGATGTTCTAAGCTACTAGTTCATCAAACCTGGCAGAACTTCCCATAGTCCCAGGGACTGTCATTGGTCCAGCTCAGGTCATGTTCCCAACCCTGAACCAATCATAGGGTTTAGGTAAATGGACCTCTCTGGCCAGATTAGGTCACATGACCACACCTGGAAGGGTGATGTCAGAACCAACTGAAACACAGTGAGCTGAGAGTAGGGAAGGGTCCTCCAAGGAGAATCATAAACCTTCACTACCAATTCCACGTACTGGAGGCTATTACAGGAGTCGGAAGAGAAAAGGTACATGAAGTCACTTCGGAAAACGCTCCATCAGATCTCTGGTGCTATAATTAATTATAGAGGAGAAATGGAGGTAGATGTATGGCCTCCAAGGTATTTGAATAATACGTAGTTTTAAAAATAACCAGCAAGCAGTTCATTTTTTCAATTGTGTCCCTCAATCACAGGCTGTCTCTCTGGAGGTACAAAAGTAGAGAGAGAGAGAGTGGGGGGCTAAGTGGGCAGCTCTGCACCTTCTGGAGAAGAACAGAGAATAGGAAGCTGGAGACGAACATGTAAATGCGAAGAGGCCTGTGCACGCAGGTGTGTGCTGGAGGGTGTCTTAGTCCTCCAAAGGCACAAATGGAGCCTTTGAAAGCAAGTGGGAACCTAACCCTGGTGGTCAGTAAACTCTAGGTTCTGGCAACGTCTGGACAGGGTGGTAGAAAGAAAAAGGACTTGGAGTTGGACTGGTCTGCCTCCGATCGGCCATGGGTTACACCAAGCAGGTGTCTTATTCTGGAGTGGCCGGAGGAAGTGAATGAGACACACAGTTGTGTTGAATGAAGAGCAGCCTCCCCCTTCCTCTTACTGTCGTTAATGAACTCAGGGCTAGTCCCTCAGGTAGAACAAAGTGGTTAAGAATTTGAACTCTGGAGCCAGCGCATCTAAATCGGAGTCCATGCATTCCATTTTTTAACTGAGTGACCTTGGGCATGTTGCTTAACCTTTCTATGCCTCTTATCTGTCCAATGGGATGATGCCAGCACCACCTTAGAAGCTGATTGTGGGAATTAAATGAGTTAATACCTGCAGAGCTCAGCACATTGTGAGCCCTCTCTGTGTGTGGTAATCATTCAGTAGATGCCCACACCAGTGGCTGGAAGGACACAGCCTGTCCATGTCACAGGCTCAGAGAGGCCGATCTGCCCAACACAGCCAAATAGCTAGTATGTCAACCTTCTCCAGTGTGTCCTTTTACTGGCTATCAGGCCCTAAGTGGGGCACAGTAACAAATGTCCTTGACAGAACTCTTCCGGAGGGTTAAAAAGTATGCAATAAACTGATGTTAATCCTTTTGTGAACCACTTTGCCAAATTGCTTTCTCTCCCAGCAGCTGACAGGACACAGCCAGAACCAAAGGGGAGGAAATAGGGTTGTGGGGGGAGGTGAGAGAGTTGAGAACTTGGGCTCCCAGGAGATGGCAGCCCATGAGAACAGGCAAGTAGGAGTCCTATGAAGCTAGAGGGGCCTGAACAAGGAGAGATGAGGAAGGAAGTGGGGAACTCTGAAGGGAGGTGGACAGATGACCGCAGGTAGGGACTTACACAAGCACCCCTAAAAAAGCATCTAGACCACAATTTGATTTTTGTATTTTAAATTTTGTCCTAATTCAAAAGATTTGGTTAAACTATATGTAATTCACAAATGAAAGCAATAGGGTTTGCTCATTGTAGATTTTATTTAAATCCTGTTTTTTTAGTAACAACTTTATTGAGATATAGTTTACATAACACACAATTCACCCTTTTAAAGTGTACAATTCTGTGGTTTTCAGTATAGGTACAGTTTTGCAACTATCACCGCCACCCAATTTTAGAACATTTTTATCATCCAGGAAAGAAGGCCTGTGCCGGTTTGATGTCACTCCTGCCTCCACGCCCCCACCCCGCCCCCACACTAGGCAGCTACTGATCTACTTTCTGTCTCTAGATTTGCCTATTCTGGACATGCTATATTAATAGAATCAGGCAATATGTGGTCTTTCGTGACTGGTTTCTTTTGTTCGACATGTTTTCAAGGTTCGTCCACGTTGTAGCACGTGTCTGTACTTTATTTCTTCTATGGCTGAATAATGTTCCATTGTGTTTACTCACCACATTTTGCTTATCCATCTGTCAGCTGATGGACCGTTGGGCTATTTTCACTTTTTGGGCCATTATGAATAATGGTGCTATCAACATCTGTGTACAAGTTTTGTATAGACAGATGTTTTCAGTTCTCTTGGGTATATATACCTAGGAGTGAGTTGCTAAGTCATACAGTAACTCCACATTTAACTTTTTGAGGAACTAACAAACTGCTTTCCAAAGCAGCTGTGAACTTTGCTAATGCCACTGATGGCTCACGTGCAGAAAAAGGCTTGTTCAGAATTCACTGTGGCCTTTAAAAATTAGGAAATTCTTTAATGTTTTCATTTTTTAAACATAAGCATTTTGAAACCTTTTAAGTTCAGCTTTCCAGTCATATCATTCTAATAATAGATCTAGTAATATTAATAACTTCTCAGGGGGCTTTGATGACTAATTGGTCCTCTTTTTAGAATTAAAACTGCTTTAGGCAGTATACATTGCACTTATTATGTTTTAGATTACTATATTTTCTTTTTTAAAGCAATTGTTATGTGTCAATTAGAGCTCAATAAAACTGGAAAAAGTAAAAAAAAAAGAATTCTATTCTCCTTAAAAAATTATTTTTATTATAGTGACATTAGTTAATGAAATCCAGTTTTGGTATACAATTCAACAGTAAGGAATATATATGTTGCATTGTGTGTTCACTGCCCATAGTTCGATTTCTTTCTGTCATCACCACATATTTGACCCTTTTTAACCCATCTATCTCCCCCTACCCTCTTAAAATTTTTTTAAAATAATTGTCTGACAAACCAGCCTCCCAAGTTACTTTTATTGCAATTTAATAAGGAAACATATAAACATAGTACCTTTGAAGTTTTTAAAAATGTTCTTACAATCCCAGTAAGAATTTAAATTCCAAGAACAGTTTAATTCAACTATTTAACTGCCTAATTTAAATTAGAATCTCTAGGCTCACCTCTTAATCACCTTCCCATACCACATTATTTTAACCCTTTCTAGAACTTGAAATACAAAATATGCACAAGATACTACAAAAAAAAATTAGTTCTTCTTAAACATTTCCACACACAATTCTAAATCTTCCTGAAGGTGATAAATAATTATTCAGTAAGAAGCTATCTGAAGATTACCCTCCCAAATGATACGGTGGTCGAGGGAGGGAGGACATGAGGTGACTGAGGTGTCATGTCATGATTTTTCCTTAATTTGTTTATTTTTAAATTATAATGGACATATAATATTATATAGTTTTCCGTGTACAATTTCGTGATTAGATATTTATATACTTCATGAAGTCACCACCACATTAAGTCCAGTACCCATTTGTCACTGTGCATAGTCACCATAGTGTGACTGACTATATTCCCTGTGCTGTTCTTTACATCCCTGTGGCTTTTTTTCTTTTATCCCCATGGCTTATTTTATAACTGACAGTTTGTACTTCTTAATCCCCTTCACCTTTTTCACCCATCTTCCCCCCACCTCCTCCCAAGATTTTTCTTTTCTGTGACCCTATTAGATTGCGCCCTTTCATAGCCACTATGTCAAGGATTCCAACAGTTACCCGGTGGGGATCAGACAGCCCACAGCCTGCAGTTGGAGGATATCATAATTCAATTTTCAAGCCTTTGTCTCCAATTACTACCCAAGTTATGGCACCGCTTTATTTAAATTTATTGTACCATCTATTAGTTGCTTCATTTTTCTCTGAACTCTCTCCCACTCCAGAACCGGATTGCCTTGGGTTGAGTTCCGGCTCTGCCAGTTACTAGCTGTGTGACCTTGGGAAGACTTTTAACATTTCGGTACCTCAGTTTTCTTAGCCATAAAATGGAAGGGAAAAAAGTACCTGCTCATAGGATTATTCTGAGGATTGAGGCCCTATGGACAGCGCCTGGCCTAGGGTTAGCGTAATTTATGAGTTTGCTGTGCTTGTCACTGTGATCACCATCATTGTTACACGTTAGGGTCACAACACGTAGTGCTAGTCACAGGGCATCTAACTGGGTTCTGTGCATGTGAGGTCACGTCTGACGCCAGGCCACAACTTCTAAGGTCATTTTAATGACCTCTGTCATCCCCCTGCCTTTTAAAAATGTCAAATGCTCCCTCTGCTGGACAATACCTCAGGCTTGGTTTGAGCCCTAGAACACTTAGTTCCTACCATTTCCTCTAAGGTCAGGGTGTTTAGGGAAGTGGGTTGATGGCCCTTTAAGAGGCGGTAGCTAGTTCCCAGTTGCCATGGAGACAGCTAAATACAGCCTGGTAGCAGGCAGCAGGTAACAGGCAACATGTCCTCTAAAGTTCAATTCTCAGGTAGGAAGAGGGCTTCTGGAGCTGGAAAGGGGAAGGCAATTTTCTCCCTCACAATCCATCTTGGGGGATTCTATCTACTCTTGGGACCTCTGCCCCAGCCGCCTGCCCTTCTCCCCAAGGTCTGCCATCTCATACTCTCCTCCTCCCACAGACCCCAGAGCCAAGGACCAGCATGCCTTGGCCGCAGAGAGGCCAGCCTTAGAGGCTAGTGCCGAAGCTATCCACTTCCTCAACTCCCTCGGTGAGCCTGGGCTGGTGGGGAGTGGGGGGTACACAAGTGTGGAGAGGAGGGAAGGGGGAAGACCCAGACCTGACCCTGTGTCTCTCGGCCTGATTCTCCTGGGACTCAGAAAGGGCCAATATTTTTTAAAGGAAGACCTCAGGGACTACCCACTGGCTGCTGTAGAAGTCAATGGAGGGGAGACAGGAATAGCCTGGGAGACGTGGCTGAGGAGGGGGTGGGTGGAGACTGTGGTGGCACTGGTAGCCAGGGTGTTGGAGAGGTAAGGCCTGGGAGCCGGAACTTTATCTGTCCCCACAACATCCTAACCCCCAGGGAAGGAGGAGCTGCAGATGCTGTTCTTCTCCGAGACTCTGGCCATGGTCTCGAATACAGGAGAGCCTCAGGGGGAGCTGACCATCGAGGTGCAGAGTGGGAAACAAAAAGACAAGTTCGGCGTCATGTCACACTACCCCTTTGTGCACGCCTCCTGCAGAGGCTTCATGGACAAAACTATCTGTGGAAACTCTCTCCGCGGTAGAGTTCCTGCTGCCTGATATCCTTTACACCCATCCTTCCTTCACTGCCCTCGTGCACCTCTTCCCCTCATCCCAGGACCCTTACTCAGGACCAACCCTTGGACTTCACCTTGGGACCAGAATGAGGCATTGAGGGTGTGCCCTGAGGTAGAGGTGATGGGGAGGTTAAATACAGCCACAGACTCAAGACAAGAGCCCCACCTGGTTTTTCCCTGTGGCTACACTACAGCTGAGTCCTCTAGCCTGGGGCACCTCCCTCCCCTCCTGCAGTCCCCAAACCTGTCTCTTGTGATGTCACTGTCCCCTCTTTCCACCCTAGGCTATCTCTCGTGGAACTTGAGGACCATAGAACAACATAGTCAGGAGTTCATTAAGGTACCTCCTGGGGCCCCCAACATTGACCCCAACCTAGGGTGAGAGAATAGAGACCCTGGAAAGGGGGAAGGGAGGGGACAGGGAGGGAGAGGGAGGGGATCTCAGTGGAACATCATCTAACTCATTCTTTCCAGTTACCCTGCAGTCCCCACCACACACAGCGTGGAAGCCCATCCACCCAGGGCAGCAGCAGGTTGCTTCTGATGACCTCCTCCTGATACACATGTGCTGGGTCCGGCCCACCCTAGACCTCCTCTAGTCTCAGAGCCCAGCGTCTCCCTGAGGGCATGTGGGCTGACCTTTCCCAGAGCCTGGCCTTTCTCAAGGGCCTGTCACCACCTAGCCTCCAAATTCTCTTGCTCTGAGGCCCTCACAACCAGCCCCAGCCACTTCGTTATTCATTTACACACTGGAAGCCACTCTTGCCTAAGAACCTTCCCACAGATTGTTTGTTTACAATCTGGTGAGTCCCCGATTCTCCCCTCCATGCTCTGACCTTTAGTTCCACATCCTCCCCATGGAAAGGAAGATGAGTTTGCTGAAGGAAGAGGATCAGCTGGTCATAACCAGAAGTATCAAGGATGGTGAGGTGAGGCTGGAAGCCAGACTCCCCATCCTCTTGAAATCAGGCGCAGGGGGCCAGATTGTGTCGGGCCAGGAGCCTGCAGTGGGGTCTCAGTAGACCCAACACCTGGCTTGCCCACCCTCCCTGCCCCTTCCCAGCTCAATATCCCTAACCCAGATTTGTCCTGAACAGGAAATGAAAACCGAAGTGACTGTTTTCCCCTGGGTCTCAACCGTGGGCTTCATCTCCGAGGCTGCCAACCTGCTGTTGCTGAGGGTGATGGCCTGGCGGCAGATGGTACCCAACAATGCTCGTTTCCTGGCCTTGGACACAGAGGGCCAACTCTGCTATTCCACCTATGTGAGGGGTCTCCCTGGGCAGGGTCTTGGCCTGAGGGAAAACTGGGGTGGGAGAAGAGGCAGCTATGAGAGGAAGAGTGGGAGGGATGGAGATAAAACCGGGGTCATGTGGTAGGACTTTCAAAGGCAGGAGAAAGCAAGACTGAATTTGGTGGCGAGATGATCACGTGTGGGACAGGTGGAGTGAGTGACAAGGGGCAGGTGGAGTGCATGAGGGACCAAAGAGCATGAGCAGTTGAGGGAGGCAACACTTTTTACACAAAAGTCAGTCCAGGAAAAAGAAACATAGTGAAGCACTGCTTTTAAGACATTTTTTTAACATCAGGAAGTACAATATATACAAGTTCAATATTCTTTTACTGAGGCTCAACCCTGAAAGCTATTCTTCTTCCTCCTCCTCCTCCTCCTCCTCTTCCTCCTTGTCCTCCTCCTCCTCCTCCTCCTCCTCCTCCTCCTCCTCCTCCACCTCCTCCTTCTCTTCTTCTATTTTGGCTAAAATTTCAGAATCAATGTACCCACAATTTCTATATATTTTTTAAAAATTTATTTATTTAAATTAGTTTCAAGTATACAGTACATTGGTTAGACATCTATATAGTTCGTAAAACCATCCCCCAATTGCTCCCTCCCTCCCCTGGCCCTCCACCTAGCCATCACATTAATGCTAACTGCACTCCCCCTGCTGTGCTCCCCATCCCTGTGACCATCTATCAACTACTAATTTGGACTTCTTTAACCCTTCACCCCATTCTCCCAGCCCCCCAACTCCCCTCCCCTCTGTCTATCACCAAATTTTCCACTATATACGATATATGATTTTAAAGCTGTGTCTCTGAACTTACACTTTGGGGGCTTATTTGACAATTTTTGTAAATGGCATTCTAGTCTTTTTTCTAACACAAACATGGCAAAGAACAATGTGTTTGGCACAAACAGTCCCTTGCCATTTCTCCCCATTTTCTTTGAAACACGTGTTTTATGTTAACACTTTTCTCTCCATGGCCACAGCCATAAGAGGGGGTTAAGTTTTAGTTAGAACAGGGCTTAGGGCCTGCAGCAGCAAGAGCCCGAGGAGGCCACACACACACACTTGCACCTAACTGGTTGATCCTCATCCCTGCCATGGAATCTGCGAGCTAGATGCACTTGGTCATGGAGAGGGGATGGGGCGGAGTTGGGACAGGGGCTGACTCTCTATGAGGGGACCTTCAACTTAACTTGGAGGCACGACTCACATCTTGTGGTGCCTGAGTGTCTGGACAACCAAGGGCTGCTTCTCACTGGTTAACAACGAATGAAGCTGCATGATGGAGAACAGGGCCTGAGTGAGATTTTAGGGGAACCTGGGTAGGCATCCACCTCACCTCCTTCCTTTTATTTTGTCTGCTGCCAGCAAGCCCTAGGCTCCCAGACCATCCAGGTAGACCGTCAGCAGGCGGAAGTGTTCATCGTGGAGCAGACTGTACACTCGGAACAGGGCATCCCCATGTCCTACCAGTACTACCTGCTGTCTGATGGGTGAGCTACCAACAGTGGGGCCAAGGGAGGCAGTGTTGAGCACAAGCCTGGGTGCTCATTGATGGAGAGTGATGGGGCCAAGGAAGACTGTTTCTGGGGATACCACCAAGAGGAGTTACTGTTGAGATCTGAGTGTTCCTGCTTTATTCACATCATTCACCCCTCCTTCGTGTATTCACTCGTTCTGATTCTTGTGGTGCCTCCCGAACCTCACCTAAGAGCCCTGAATGGCTAATGACATTCACTCAAGACTCCACAGGGCCTAAGGCACAGCGAAAGCAGCTGGCACAGATGTTTGGTGTCACATTGAAAAACACCAAGGCTTGAACAACTTGACATGTGATAAATCAATGGGCTGGGAGAGGGATTCTGGCACACTGCCAAGCTGTCACCAGCAAAGCATAGGCACTAAATCGTGAGAAAATTCAAGAAGGGAAGGAGAATTTGTTTCCAAAGAGGAATTGACATAGGAACTACTACACAGGAAGAAAAGTAATCAGAACACCCTTGCCCTTCTTTATTTCATAACTTAGCTTGTTGTGTGTCACGTACCAGGAAGTTCATGATTTTTTTTTGTACTTACTCCTCTGAAGGTTTCAGTACAGCCCTGGCACACCAGCATGCATCTCTAGAGGCGGGAACAGCACCGGGTTTGAAAAGCAGGTCCTCATTATCTGGAGACCCAGAAATGAACTTGACCCAGGAACTCAAAGACAAGTGGGGGGGAGGGGCAGCAGTAAAGGGAAGCCCCCAGGATGCTCTCAAGGGAGTGGGCTAGTATAGGGAGACACTTTCTCCTGTGTTGCTCTCCAGGCATCTGGCCAAGAGAGTCCAGGTGGGTTCCCCTAACTGCTGCTTGATCACCGAGATGCCCAGCTTGAGGGAGGAGGGTGAGTGACACCTCTGGCTGGTGGGAGAGTGAAGGGGAGGTGGGAAAACTTGGGGCCTTCCTGGGTGCAGGGGCTGGATTGAGTGTGCTGTGGGTGGGATCCAAGCCTAGATCAGATGCTGCAGAAGCTTTGCCCTCCAGGCCCTGGCCCCAAGGCAATTAGGGGAGGATCATTTTGCAGAAAACGCCTTGCAGCATCTCTGCCCTTGTGGGCAGCACCCTGGGATTTTACCTGAGCCTGCAATTTGGGTATTCTTGAGCATCCGTGTGCATCCGAGGAAGGTTCTGGGGTGGGGGGGGTACACATCCTTCCTCCTACCCCATCCAGATGAGATTGAGCCTCACCCAGTATTTAAGAAGAAGCCCCTGGTGTGGGAGGAGGACATGGAGCTCTACTCGAAGTTCCTGGACCGTAAGGTGAGGAGAACGTGCAGCCTGGGGTCCCCATTCCTCCCCTCCCCACCCCAGGCTCATAAATCCCATCATCACCAATCCCTCTTGGTCCCTGGCTGCCGTGCACACCCCGGTGGGTTGGGAGGTCCCAGCGTCCCTAAGCCCTCCTGGGAATGAAGTCCGGGGACTTCTGGGGCGCGGGAGACCCCCGGGGCCGGGACTCAAGCTCAGGCCCAGGCTGGGTGCCGCCAGGAGCAGCTGCGTCTCAGCCACACCAGGTACCTGCAGCAGCACCCCGACGCCCAGGCGCTCGTCGCCGACTTCCTGCTCTTCCTGCTGCTGCGCCAGCCGCCCGACGTGGTCTCCTTCGCCGCCGACCACTTCGGTCCCTTCGCCATACACCGGCCGCCCTCCCCCGCCTTGCGCTCCTCCGACCGGCGCAGCCCGTTCCGCCCGCTGTACCGGGAGGCCAGCTAGGGCCCCCCACCCACGCAGCCACCCCGCTAGGGCCCCCACCCACGCAGCCACCCCGCTCGGGCCCCCACCCACGCAGCCACCCCGCTCGGGCCCCCACCCACGCAGCCACCCCGCTCGGGCCCCCACCCACGCAGCCACCCCGCTAGGGCCCCCCACCCACGCAGCCACCCACCCACCCACCGGCGGGTCCTGGGAGGGAAGCGGGGGCGGCCCGTCTGGGACCCCCCCGCGGCACCCAGGAGGCGCGCCCTCCAGACTGCGGTTTTGACGGAAATAAACAGGGCCCTCCGGGGAGTGAGAGCCAGAACCTTCCTTGACCAGTCAGTCTTGCGTCTTGGCTTAAGAACAGGAGCCGTGAGTGGCGTTTGACCAAGCGAATGTGTCAGCCTTTCTTTCTTCTTGAATGCTAGTATCCTCATTATATCCCCATTTTACAGAGAAAAGAGAGGCACACTAGGGTCAGCCAGGGATCCCCAGTTCCCTGGCCACAGGCAGGTATGGGTGCATGGCCTGTTAGGAAACAGCTGCAGAGCAGGAGGTGAGGTGCTGGCCAGCCGGGAAAGCTTCATCTGCATTTGCAGCTGCTCCCCAGCACTAGCATCACCACCTCAGCTCCACCTCAGATCCTCAGGCATCAGATTCCCATAGGAGCACTGGTCCCTGGTGCTAAAAATGTTGGGAACCACAAGTAACTCTCAGAGTTAGCACATGGGAAGCAGGATTCAAACCCTGAGGCTGGATTCCAAAACCCATACTAGTCACTAGGTTAGCAAGGGTGGAGGGATGGGGCTGCTTGATACTACTTAGCATAACTGCCTACTCATTGCCTCCCCCAAAGAAAAAGAGCAGATGGGTGTCGGGGGCAATGGGGAAGGGATCTGGATCACCACTGGCCTTGCTCATCTTCTCCCAAGCCTCCCAAACACCCACTGCCAGCTCTCACACTCCACCTTCCTCCACACTCCTACTGACACATAAGCACCCCCAAATGGCCATCACCTCCTTTTAGCTCCTTGCTAATGTCATTCTGTCCAGGGGCTTGTTTCTGCCCAGTACCGGCTACCTGCTTGGTAACAAATATAAGGTAAGCTTCCCTAAGGCAGCTGGCTATGGAGTGAGGCTCCACCCTACAGCAGTACAGTTATTGAGACCTGCTTTGTGAGAGAAGGGACCCAAAGAAGCTTTGTATTCTAGTAAATAATATGGGCCAATAGCTACAAGGCTGCGATGGGGGGGTGGTCTGTGACCCAGGAATCAGGGAAGTCTCTTCATAGAGACTTGTCAGTTGAGTTGAGCCTTAAAGAATTTTTAATTATATATATAACATGTATAACATATATATGTGTGTGTATATATGTAAATATACACATATATACACATATACATATATATGTATACATACACACATACATACATACATTATATATATATATATATACATACATACATTATATATATATAGTCCCCTTCCCTTATTTCAAAAGAAATACACGTTCGTCAGAGAAAATTTAGAAAAGAGTGATAAACCAAAAGAAGAACGTGACTTCGCCTCAATTCCTCTACCTAGAAATGACTATTTTAACATTTTAACAAATAGTCTCTACTCTTTTTTCTATGCATAATGGTGGCTGGTGTTTGTTCAGCATTTACTCAGTCAAGCACTTTATATAGAATATTTTATCTTAATTACACTCTTGAAAAGTTTCAAACATTAGATAACATAGAGATAAAGCTGGAATCTCCCCAGATTCCCACCTTAATCTCTTTGTGTTTTGTAACTTTTTTGAATGTTGTAACCAGTTGTTTCATTTAACAATATGTTCTGAAAATATTTCATCATTACAGTCTTCTATTTTTTTCTTTTTTGATGGCTCTGCCATAATGTAACCAATCTTTGCACATCTCTGCCTTTTTATTTGTATTTTTTGCTATCATAAACTGTGCTGCATTGAACATCTTTGTAGCTAAAGATTATACACACACACACACACACACACACACACACACACACACACACACACACATATATATCAACAATTTTTTCCTTTAGGATACATTCTGAGAAGTGTAATTGATATTAAGACTTTTGTTTGTTTATTTGAACATATTACCAAATTCTACATGTGGAACATTTTTTATTAATGTCAGATACAGCCTTCCAGGCAGAGAAAATGACACGAGGAAAATGTAATGTATGTGCGTGGTCTAGGGCGGTACCATCCAACACCACTTTCTGCAGTGATGAAAATGTCTTTTATCTGCAATGTCCAATGCAGTGGCCACATGTCACATGTGGCCACTGAGAACTAGCAATGTGGTTTATATGACTAAGGAACTGGAGTTTTAATTTTAACTCATTTCAATTTAAATAGCCACATGTGGCTAGTGGCTACTCTATTGGAAGGCACTAGAAAGTTTTGTGTTTTTTTTTTTTTCATTCAGTCAGGCAGGAAGCTCCACAAATGGGTCTCTTCCATGTGCCAGGATTATTCTGGAGGCTTGGGAGATCAGTAGTGACAAGACAAAGTCTTGGAGCTTACAGGTGGTGTGGGGAGATAGACTATCAACATAAAAGATCATTTCATATGTAAAATTTCAGTCATTAACGAAAACAAAGCCAAGTAATGAGTAGAAAGTGACTCAGGGTTGGAAGATTGAGTTGGAGACTTCAGGGAGGACCTCTAGGGTTTATATTGAACTGGGACTCAATGATAAGCAGTCAGGCCTGTGAAGAGCTGTGGGGAAAAAATTCCAGGCAGAGGGAACAGCAAGTGCAAAGGCTCGGAATATACCACGTTGGGAACAGAAGGCTGTGAGGCCAGAGCACAAAGGAAGGTGAGAGAGGCTGGCAATGAGAGTGATTAGTCATCCTGAGGTAAGTAAGCTGGGCAGAGCCAGAGAGAGCCTCCTCGGCCCTGGCTTGTTTTCTTCACCTGGGGAGAACTGAAACTGAGGCTGACCCAGGGCAGTGCACCCAGAACATGTTTGCAGAGATCCCAGGAGCCCCCTCCAGTCCCGGATACCCTGCAGCAGTGGGGGAGAGGGAAGAGCTGTAACATTCAGTCCGTGGAGAGCTCTCCTCTTCTGAACTGTCTTGCCACTTCCCTGCCTGCTTGTGTGATATCCCTTTCAAAACCGGTTTGTTTTTAGATCATGTTGTTTGTACCCTGAACTTCCAGGACTCCCTCCTCCTGCTCCATAATGCTAAGATAGCTATTTCTCAGAACAAATAAAAAATAAATGTTGATGCAGAGAAAAAGGAACCGTCATACACTGCCCGTGGGACTGCAAATTGCTACAGCCATTATGGAAAACAGTATGGAGTTTCCTCAAAGAACTAAGAATTGATCTATCACATGATCCAGCAATCCCTCTACTGGATATTTGCCCCAAAGACTTGAAAACCCAAATCTGAAAAGATAATTGCACACCAGTGTTCATAGCAGCATTATTCACAGTGGCCAGGAAATGGAAACAACCGACGTGTCCCATGATAGATGATGGGCTAAAGAAGCTGTGGTACATGTATACAATGGAATATTAGCCATAAGAAGAGATGAAATACTGCCATTTGCAACAACATGAATGCACTTGAAATAATCATACTAAGCAAAATAAGCCAGACAGAAAAAGTTGAAAATCACATGATACCACTTATATGTGGGATATAAGCCTAAAAGCAACAAATGAACAGAACAGAGACTTATGGACATGGACAATGGACTAGTGGTTACCAGAAGGGAGGTAGATGGGGGGCAGAATTTAAATCATTTCTTCAATTTAAAAAAAAATATGTAAATAAATAAATAAATGGAGCACTTCTGAAGTTCCAGGCACTCCACTAGGATTGGGGATGCTGTGGGGACATCAGGATTGGGCCTTGCCGCATGGCATGTAGCTTAGAAGGGAAGAGACATCACTCAAGGATAAATGGACACTATGGATAAATGTAAACCATGGAAAGTGCTAACAAGAAAACACGTGCATGTAATATTAGAGGGTTTAATATGGACTTGACCTAGCGGTGGAGCCCAGGGAGGCACAAAGAAATGAATAACAAGAAGAAGAACAAGTCCTATGCAGCACTTACTGTTCAATCCCTTGACACGTGGTAATTCCTGTGATTCTCACAAGTACCCCTATATGGTGGATTCTATTGTTCCCATTTTACAGATGAGAGACAGGTTAAGGCCAAGGTGCACAGGTTAATGGCAGAGCCAGGATTTGGACCCAAAGAATCTGGCTCCAGTTCATGCATGAATCCACTCTGATAAACATATCAGATGTGGCACTCCAGAGACAGATGCCAGAACAGAGAAGAGACGCCTTCCTGCTTCAAATACATCCAGAGTAGGCTTACCTATACCATCTTCCCCCTCCCCCAGGCACCCAGAAACTGTCCCACTCCCTACTGCATTTTCACTGACAGTAGCCTCACTGCTATGAGTTGCGTGGGTAGACAGGGAGGGCATTAGGCTGAGAGAGCACGCAGCCTGGTCTTGGGGAGATCAAGTAAGGCTTTCTGGAAGAAGTCACACCTGAGCTGAGTCCTGAAGAAAGGCAAAGTATGTGGAGAATGGTCTAAGAGGAAGCAGCCTATGCAAAGTCCTGGAGCTCAGAGGGAGGGAGCACTGAATGTCTCAGTGACTGCAAGGAGTTCAGGTGAAGGGTCTGGGAACCCAATGAAGGTGTTGTCAGCCATCCAAGAGCCCGAGAGCCCCTGAAAGTGGGTCAGGTAAATGCCGCAATGCTCACCTGTTTTTGCAGTTTTTTTCCTCCCACAAGAAGCCAGAATGAGAGCAGATAAACAAAGAGTAATGTCACGGACAACTGAAATCCTACAAGATTTCCCCAGTTTTGCTTGCGCTCATTTGTGTGTGTGTGTGTGTGTGTGTGTGTGTGTGTGTGTACACACATGTATTAAGTTCTGTGCAATTTCATCAGACGTTTAGGTTTGTGTATCCATCACCACAGTCAAGATAGTGAACAGTCCCAACAGCACAAGGATCCTTTGAGTTATCCTTTTATAATCACATCCACCTCCTTCTCCACCCTCACCCCATCCATGTCTACCCACTGGTAACCATTAATGCAACCTTCATTCCCAAAACTTTGTCATTGCAAAGATATTATATAAGGAATGATACAATATGTAACTTTTTGAGATTGACTTTTCTTTTACTCTTGGCACGATTTCCTGGAGTCAGTTTAAACATTCACCTGTTGAAGAATAATAGGGGTTGTTTCCAATATTGGCTATTATGCATAAAGCTGTTATAAACTTTCATATACAAGTTTCTCCACATCATTGCCAACATTTGGTGTCATAACTGTTTTTTATTTTTGCCATTCTGATAGGGGTGTAGTGATATCTCATTATGGTTCTAATTTGCATTTCCCTATTGCCTAATGACGCTCAACATCTTTTCATGTGTTTCTTTGTCACCTGTAGATACTGGTTGGTGAAATGTCTCTTCAAGTTTTTTGCCCATTTCAAATTGAATTGTTTGTTTTACGCTACTGCGTTTTAAGAGATTTTTCTCTTTCTAGCTACTGGTCCTTTGTTAGGTTTATAAATATTTTCTCTGAGTCTTTAGCTTGTCTTTTCATCCTCTTAATACGGTCCTTCACAGAGCAAAAGTTTTTAATTTTGTTGAGGTCCAATTTGTCAATCTATCCCTTTATGGATCATGCTTTCCGTGTCAACTCTAACAAGTCTTTGTTTAGTCCTAGATCCTGAAGATATTCTACTTTTTTTCTAAAAGTTTTATAAACATTCACATACAGTCTTTTAAAATAATTTTATATTTATATTTAGGTCAGTGATCCATTTTAAGTGAACTTGGCTTCGTGAAATTTTACCACATGTATGCAAGTTTCAATATCCAGGTCTAAGGGGACTGCCGTGTAACTTCCCATTCTGATTCTCTGCCCAGAACCTCTGCTCTTAGCTTCTTTTGTAAGTTAGGAGTTGTGAGGGGTAGGGTTCAGTCATTAATCAATGACACTGAGTTTCTAACTATAGTAAGGCCCCACAAAAGGTACAAAGAGGAATATATCTGTCTTAGGGTTCTCCAGGGAAACAGAACCAACAGAAAATTAGATAGATAAATAATAGATGATAGATATGGATGGATGGATGGATAGATGATAGATAGATTGATAGATAGATAGATAGATAGATAGGGAATTGGCTTACATGAGTATGGAGGCTGAGATGTTCCAAAATCTGCAAACTGGAGACTCAGGAAAGCCGATGGTGTAAGTCGCAGTCAAAGCCAAGTCCGAAGGCAGGAGAAGACCAATATTCCAGTTCAAAAAATGTCTGGCAGAAAGAGAGAATTCTCCCTTACTCCACCTTTTGATCTATCCTGGTCTTCATCTGGTTGGGTTAGATTCACCCACATTAGGAGGGGCAATTTTCTTTACTTATTCTACCAATTTAAATGTTAATCTCCTCCAAAAACACGCTCACAGACACATCCAGAATATTTGACCAAATATCCAGTCACTTCGTGAGCCAATCAAGTTAACACATAAAATTAAGCATCACCACACCCTACTCAACCCCAACCCAGCCATCCCCACATGAGCCCAAGCTAGTGATTGGGAAATGTGTGCAAATTTAGAGGTCAGGGATGATGACGGGACCTTAGGCAATAGGATTGCACAGTGCCAAACCATGATGCTGCTCTCTCCTCTCTGACCATCATTCACCCTTCCCCTCAGCAATGAGGAGTCAGGGAATTGGCTGCCTCCCCCAAACCTAGGTTTTCAAACTTTGGCTAAAGTTTTTGAATCAACATAGGGGTAACATACCCCAGATCAGTTCAGGGCCTGAGAACTTGCCCTGATTTTCTCTGGGTCTTACAATGTCAGACTCTGGAACTGAAAACCCCATAACAATTTAGGTTTTGAATCTAGGCAGCAAAAGAAGGCTGCAGGATAGAGGGCATGAAGGGCTTGGGAAGGGAGAGACCCGGAGGGAAAGAGGTGGGGAGTACAGGAGCTGGCAGGAAAAAATTGGGAGCCGGAAGGGTCTTGCCCACCCTTTATCGAGAGGTTACAGAATGATAACCCTCAAGGAGAATCCATCCATAGGAATGTTTTGTTTAATTACACAATATTTTCAATGTTTTTGACCCTAGTATTTAAAAAGCATATATTGCATAAAATTCCAAATTTTCCAGTATCCTTGACAAATCAGAAGACATGGTGGCACTGGGTCCTCATGACAATTGGCTGAAACTCTGTAGGCATTGCACTCCTCAGACAAAGTAACTGACCTCAGCTTTGCTACAGTTGCCACCACTCCCTATTGTCCCCCGACACTGAGTCTCAGCATCATTTGTCATTTAACACTGAACTGGTGCTGTTTTTCCTACTCCCAACCTGCCTCATAGTTTTTCTTACCTGGCTGGCCTCTTTGGGCCTCTAAAATTTTAACCTCTTAGCTAGTCTGAACCCTTTATTTAACAGAAGAAGCAAGATCAGAAAGAGGACATGATCTGGTGACAGTCTCAAGTGAATCAATGGCAAGACCAGGACCAGGATGCTTTCTTCCTTGGCCTAAATCCTGAATGCATGTCCCTGTGGCAGTGTCTGGGAAATCTTTCACTCTGAGGCACTCAACAGGAAACTGAAGCCTAGGTATTCATCAGGACTCCTTCTTCCCATTAGCCTGACTAGTAGTCATAGGACTTCAGACTAAAGAGGAGAAGGGCCAGACTGCTTGAGTAGAAAGGAAGTAGGAGGCTATCGAGTGAATGCTTAAGTGGCAGGAAGTATCTTGAAATCAGAACTAACCTTGGAGACACAGAACATGGGATGCCTAAAAGGGGGTCAGAGGTATCATGGGGCTCAAGCCAGAAGGGGAACAAAAATCCACACTGTGGCCAACTAGACCCTTCCGGCAGAGCTGGCTACTTCTGCCTTTGGAAAGTGTTTCACAATGCCCCATGTGTGAGGACAGTCTAGCTGAGTCAAGGATGGGTAAGAGGGCGTGGGCTCACACACTGGCATGTGCCAGCACCCAGAGAGGGAACATGGGCTGAGGAGCTGCCCAGCACACCACTCACACACAGAGAGTGCCTAACCTGCCATCCTCATGATGGGTGAGTAGCCCCGTCCAGGGATGGGGATGAGGGAGAGTCAGAGGGGCAAAGGGAGCCCCTGGTCCCCCATGGGAGTCCTGGTCTGGACCACAATTCTGGATACAAGCCCAGAGTTAGGCTCCTTGCATCTTCATGGGCATAGCATCCCCTTTGTCTTATCTGTGCATTTGGAGCTCCTAGAGCTTCCTTGGCTGCTGGAGGAGGCCAGGGTGAGGCTGAAGGGCATAAATGTCGGTGTCAGTTAGCCCTCCTCAGAGCCCAGTGTCCCTCGGGCAAGAAGGATCTGGATTTGGGATCTCTGCACTCACATTTGGTCAAGGTGATGAACCCAGGGTGGGAGTCATGGGCCCCTGTTCAGCTGAACCTTAATTTATCCACTTGACGGGAGGAGGTGAGGGAGGAAGACTTTAGCCCTGGGCCACCAGAAAGCAGGTCACTCACTATGCCTCATGGGGTCCTTTGCAGGTGACAAGGGCCCCGAAAGCCCAGGCTGGCCCAGCTATGGCTCCATCTCCAGGTCACCCAAAGCAGAGCCACAGCAACCGCCACCTGAAGCGACCTACCTGAATGAGAAAATCCCTGTCCCAGACATAGAACCGGTGGGAATGCTGGAAACTTCCTGGGGCCTTTTAGAATGGACAGGACCACATGGACTCTCTTGGGCTGGGGTGGAAGGTCTTCTGAAGAGCATGGCAAGTCCCTTCCAGCTCTGAGAATCAATGACAGCATAACTGTCCCCTTTCTGAATTTGTCCCCAGCACTTAGCTTATCATTTGCCTAGAAGTTATCAAATGGTTTTCTGGATGAATCTCAGCTTTCCTATGAAGGGAAGGGGACTTGAAGTGAATCAGGTTGGAGCTTCAAGGATTTGTATCATTAAAGGGAAGGACTTAGGCAAGGGCATCAGGAGAAGTGAAAGAAGCTGCAGGCTAGTTTATAGGACGCTGTCACCCTCCATTTCCAGAATTTTTAGCAGATCCCAGGCTACCAGGCCAAGCCTTGGAATTGGGGAAGGGCAACCTTCAGCTCAGTGGGCTTCAGAGGGGAGGGCCTACAGTCTGACAAGGGACTCAAGAACAGGGAGCTGGCCTGGGGAGGCCCCCTCAGAGACTCTGAGGATCTCAGAGTCAGGACTTGGACAGGACAGGTTGGTCAGGCACAGGTAGGCTACTGAATGTGACAAATCCTTGAAGCCGGTGAGCTGTGACTCAGCAAATCCTGCTGGTTCCTCCCACCCCATGCCCTCTACTAACCCCCCGAAGTACAGCTCCAAGAATGGGGAACACAGGACAGGCTGGCCAGCCTGGGCCGATAAGCCCCATAAGGCTCAACTGGGGGTGGGCCGAGGCTGGCTGTCATTGCCCCTACACCCAGGATCCGCTCACCTCACTCCCACCTGCAGGGCACGTTCAGCTTTCGGAAGCTGTGGGCCTTCACGGGGCCGGGCTTCCTCATGAGCATCGCTTTCCTGGACCCGGGAAACATCGAGTCGGATCTGCAGGCTGGTGCTGTGGCTGGATTCAAAGTGATTAAGTCGGGGCACTGAGCGGAGGGGGTGACCAGGCTAAGTGGGTGGAGACCCCAGCTTGCCACATTTTCCCAGAGTGGCCTGCATGGGTGGTGTTGCTGGGAGATGCTAAGTTCAAATGGGCCAGAAAAGGGTCCCCAGGGCACCCCTGCCAGAATGTAGGGTGTAAGGGGGTGGGAAGGAGGTTGGTCATTTTGTTCCATCTCCCCTACTCTCTCCCCAAGGAGTGTCCTCAGTTAGAGGGTGCCACAGATTTGGGGGTTAGCAGAGACTGCCTCCTCTGGCTGAAATCCTCTCCCTTCACAGCTGCTCTGGGTGCTGTTGTGGGCCACGGTATTGGGCTTGCTCTGCCAGCTACTTGCTGCCCGGCTGGGTGTGGTGACAGGCAAGGACTTGGGTGAAATCTGCCATCTCTACTACCCTAAGGTGAGAGTTTGGTGGGCCTGGACAGGAAACACCCACAGGTCTCAACTTGAAAATAGCCATTTACAGTTTCCAAGGTCAAATAAATACATCATCTCAAGTGGGGCACCACAAGTCCATTGGATAGATAAGAAGACTGAATTCAAACTAATAGCAAACAGACTGAGAGGGACATTGGACAGGCCCTGTTCATTTTACGGAGAGAGAAATTGAAACCTGGAGAAGTGATTTGCCGAAGGCAAATAGTAGGTAGACATTAGCTCAGGATGGTCATTGATCATTGGCTGGGGTGGACACCAAGGCTTGGCTGTTGTCAGTGTCCAGGCAGGAAAACTGAAATTTTGCCATTAGATATTTCATTTTTATTTTTATTTATTTATTTTTTATTTTTGGTGAGGTAACCCTTGTTTGACCTCACAGATTACTGCAAGAACCTTGTCAGCTTACATACAAGCCTTATTTTTTAAAAAAATTTTTTACACCTACAGCACCTGGTCTTCCTAGGTGGTCTCCCATCCAAATACTAACCAGACCCAACCTTATTTAGCTTCTGAGATCAGATGGGGTCAGGCTTGTTCAGGGTAGCAGGACCGTAGACTGCCATTAGCTATTTCAAAGGTACTTAATAAAAGGATGTCGTTGCAAAGGTGTTGAAAGGGCTAGAGGAGCAGGGGAAGGAGTGTTACCCAGAGGTCAGAAAGCTGCTGAGCTTCTAGGAGCATTGCCACTTGCCACCTGTGCCGAAATGGCCACCGGGGCTGCTGGAGCCCAGGTTGCCTGGTGCTTTCTCTGGTGCCACTGCCAGAAACACCACCAGAGGCAGGGCAAAATGATTTCTCCCTGCCTTTTGATCTCCCATAAGTGTTTTCTGCCCGATGTACCTGGAAGCCAGCTGCAAGGGTGACTTGCAAATGTAGTTTTCAGGCTTCCAGGCCTAAAGCACAGTGTCGAGTATGGAAAGGTGAATGTGGGGCTGAAACGAACAACCAGCTCCACCTTGATGAAGGTTACCTCCTCCCCTAGGTGCCCCGCACCCTCCTTTGGCTGACCATCGAGCTAGCCATTGTGGGCTCGGACATGCAAGAGGTCATCGGCACGGCTATAGCATTCAGTCTGCTCTCGGCTGGACGGTACTGCCCCGGGACCCCAGCTCCTCTCCAGGGCTGGGAGCAGCTGCTACTTCTTCCCCAGGCCTTGTACTTCCCGTGTCCATTTCATCTCGCAGTCCCCTCTGACTCGGAACTGTTGCTCAATTTGCCACATGGAGAAACAGAGACCCAGAAACATAAAGTGATTTATCTTAAGTCACACAGAAGTCGGTGACCGTGCAGGCTGCAGGGTTGCAGCCTGTGCTACCAATCATTCTGGCCCCCGCCCAGCCTGGCCCTTCCTTCCCTGTCCTGTGCAATTTTCCATCTCCAGCACACTCCTACTCTCCTCTCCTGTAGATGTTTGGGGCCACTTGAGTCCCTGCTCCCAGGAGGCCAGATTTTAGTCTCTAGCCCTGAGGGTGGGAGTTTCAGGCTGGGCTGACCCGAGCCACTCTGGTTTCAGAATCCCTCTCTGGGGTGGCGTCCTCATCACCATCGTGGACACTTTCTTCTTCCTCTTCCTCGATAACTATGGTAGGTGTGCCCATCATCTCAGACGGGACTGCACAACAGTGCAGGCAAGTGAATGTTCGAGCAGGCTGATGACCTGTGGTTCTGGGGAAGGGCTCTGAGCTGAGCTTCCCCGGCCCTGAGCAAGTTACTCAGACGTTGTTTCTTCATCCATGCGTGGGGGGAAAAATAGCAGATGTCATAGGGCTGTGGTGAGGGTTCACTGAGGTAGTATACGTTATTGGCACAATGCCTGGAACAAAGTGCTCAATTTTGCCATTAATAATTGCTGATGTTACAGTTTTTTGGTTTCTTTATTGTTCTGTCCCTTTGCTCTCCCTCTAGGGCTGCGCAAGCTGGAAGCCTTTTTTGGATTCCTTATTACCATTATGGCCTTGACCTTTGGCTACGAGGTGGGAAGTCAGACCTGCAACCACCCCCCCCCGCACCAAAAAGTCACCCCTCTCTCTGCCCCCCGCAGAGCTTGACGGGCCAGGGTCAGGGTGGAGGGTGAGGATGGCTGCGCAGAGGGACTCAGCCTGACGAGGCTCCTCCCCACAGTACGTGGTGGCACGTCCTGCTCAGGGAGAACTACTTCGAGATTTGTTCCTGCCCTCGTGCCCCGGCTGTGGCCAGCCAGAGCTGCTGCAGGCTGTGGGCATCGTTGGCGCCATCATCATGCCCCACAACATCTATCTACACTCGTCCCTGGTCAAGGTGAGCAGAGGGGCACGGGCAGAGAGATGCCTGCCCCCTTAGTCACACTGGCCCCGCCTCCAAGCCTGGAGCCCCGCCCCCTTTGACTCCTCCCTGATTTTAGGCAGGATGTGACTCATTATTCAATTTTTAATAATAGAACACCTACTGTGTGCTGGGATCTGGGGGGCAATGATGGAAAGACAGACAAGTCCTCTGCTTTCCTAGAGATTGCAATCTAGTGGAGGAGACAGACCATGAGCAGCAATTAAAGTAATAAAGGAAAGAATTATGGATTGTGCAAGATGCTCTGAACGGAAAAACAACGGAGAATGACTAAGGACAGGGCTACTTTAGAAAAAGTACTCAGGAAAGGCCTTTCAAAGAGGAGGTGACCTCTGAGACGTGAAGGATGGGGAAGAAGAACAGGAGAGAAGATATTCTAAGCAGAGGAAATATTCAGAGCCAAGTCTTTGAGGAGAAATAAACTGAGCGTGTAGGAAAGGGGTTGTCTGTCCAGGGCCTGTCCCAGACTGCCGTGTAGGGGGGATTTAGAAAGAGCTGGGGTTCGGGGAGAACGCAGGTAGAGGAAGGGGTGCAGAGGACGTTGAAGTGGTTCTGGGACACTTTGGCTCTTCCCTCCTCTTTGACCTTTATAGTCGCGAGAGATAGACCGGACCCGCCGGGCTGATGTCCGAGAAGCCAACATGTACTTCCTGATTGAAGCCACCATCGCCCTGTCTGTCTCCTTCTTCATCAACCTCTTTGTTGTGGCTGTCTTTGGGCAAGCCTTCTACCAGCAAACCAACCAAGCTGCGGTGAGACACACCTCCCTAACCTGCAGCAAGTCCCATGCTCTCTTACCCTGTGGGCTTTGTGGGGAACGCCAGGAATGCAGCTAAGCCCTTTGAGTCTCTGCCCTACACGTCAGTCAGGAGGGAGTCTGTGACCCTAGTCCCTGGCTGGGATCCCTTCTCCACACCACTGGAGAGATAAGGCTTCTCCAGGGCAGGCTCTTAGAGGGTAAGAGCCACACCAGGAGCTGCAAAGTACAGACATCGGAAGGAGAGGCTTGAGAGGGAGGAGCTGAGTCAGACGACCCAGCATCCCAAAGGCCCCAAGAAGGATGGGCAGTGTTTTCGTTGCAAACTGCTGGGAGGGCGTTCTGGGAGAAGGGGATGCCTGCGCATGAGTGCAGAATGGGGAGGTGCACATGGCCATTTTCTTCTCTGAGTCCTTTCTCCTGAAGATCCTCATTAGCGGATAAACTGTTATTCATTCAGCAAATATTTACTGAGCATTCATTAAGTATCAGGCAGTGTCCTAGACCCTAGGGATACAGCAGTCAGTGATATTGAGACCCTGCCCTCTTGTGGAAGGGTATCGAGCAGAGAGGAAACAAGTCAACAAAGCAGTACACAAGGGAAGACTCTGGGCAATGGTGTAAATGAAATAAAGGGGGTGGTGAAATATCATTGGGATGTCATGAGGGAGGAGCTCCTTTAGCCCTGGTCATCAGATAGGCCTCTTGGAGGAGGTGACATTTGAGCTAAAAGAGGAGACAGCCAGTTCTTCCATGCCTCTCTGGAATTTGGGACCTGCACCTGTCTCCCTTTCTGAATAGGTCTCTGTCACGAGGCTCTAATAACTGCTAGCCAGTGTTGGGTGCTCATTGAATACTGAGCACCGTGGGAGGGGAATGGCCAGGCCTCCGAGGACCTGGGCACTGCCAACGCCTTGCTATGTGACCTTTCAGGGTTACACCCCCTCCTGGGTCTCACTGCTCCTTGGCACAAGGAGAGGGGTCCAAATAAGGATGGCAAACCCTTGTCTTCAAGACCAGAGCAGTCGCAGAGCTGTGGGAAGTGGGTTCTGTGTGGGGCAGCTTGAGTCACTGCCAGCCAATTGTCCTTTCGTGGTAATGCCAGCTCTTACAAATCCAACAGACCCCTGGAAAACGGGTTCTCATGTGAGCTCTCAATTTTAAATATTGGCAACCAATTCACAGTAAAGAAAATAAAAAACAACTTGTTAACCAAACAAAACACATATTTGGCTAGACTCAGCCCCCGGGGCCACCAGTGTTCAAAGGCCCGGTGGTCTGAGCACCGGAGACTGAGTGCGCTTCCCCTCTCCTTCCTCCTGCCCCGCTGCCCGCAGTTCAACGTCTGCGCCAACAGCAGCCTCCACGACTACGCCAAGATCTTCCCCAAGAACAACCACACGGTGGACGTGGACATTTACCAAGGAGTAAGGGCGAGGCAGGGGCGGCACAGACGGCCAGATCCCCGGGGGCTCCTCAGCAAGCCCTAGTCGGGGGCGGGGCCTACGCCAGGCGGGGCGGGGCCTTTCCCAGGTGGGGCGGAGCCAGTGCCAGGGGCGGGACCAGAACCGGGTGGGGCGGAGCCAGAGCCAGGAAGGGCGGGGCCAGTGACAGGATGGGCGGGCCTGAGACACGTGGGGCGGAGCCAGGGCCAAAAGGGGCGGGGCCCGCGCCGGGTTGGGCGGGGCCTACAAGAGGTGGGGGGCCTTTGCTAGGCGGGGCGGGGCCTGCGCCAGGAGGGGCGGGGGTCCAGAGCCAGGTGGGGCGGAGCCAGTGCCAAGAGGGGTGGGGCCATAGCCAGGCGGGGCGGGCCAGAGCCAGGCAGGGCGGGGCCAGTGCCAGAAGGGGCGGGGCCTGCGCCAGGTTGGGCGGGGCCTGCACGAGGTGGGGGGTCTTTGCTAGGCGGGGCGGGGCCAGAGCCAGGAGGGGCGGGGCCTGCGCTAGGCGGGGCGGGGCGGGGCGGGGCCGGGGCCTGACGACACCCCTCTCTGCAGGGCGTGATCCTGGGCTGCCTCTTCGGCCCTGCAGCCCTGTATATCTGGGCGGTGGGTCTCCTGGCCGCCGGGCAGAGCTCCACCATGACCGGCACCTACGCGGGACAGTTTGTGATGGAGGTGGGCGGGCAGGGTAGGGCCAGGGGTCCGAGGTTAGCAGGCGCACTACCGGGGGTTCGAACAGGAGCCTCCTTGATCCTTAAAGCAGCCCAGATTCTAGAACAACCATTATAAAAGCCCCACCTCAGAGATGAGATAAACGGAGATTCAGAGAGATGAGGCGACTGGCCCGAGCCTCAGACCCAGGACTATTAGAACCTTTTCCCTCAAAACGCTTTAGTCTTCAGCAATCAGCGGCGGGAGGGGAACTCCCCTAATTTCTCCCCATCCATCCCCTCTCCACCGACTAGGGGCAGAGCGGCCCCCATTTCAGAGATGGAAAGACAGAGGGTTCCCCCAGGCATGGGATGGCCTGAGGGACGACAGAAGTCCCTCCTCGGGATTCCCCAGTCCTGCACCCCGCCACCAAGGTGCCTACCCCACACTCCAGGGCTTCCTGAAGCTGCGGTGGTCACGATTTACCCGCGTCCTCCTCACGCGCTCCTGCGCCATCCTTCCCACCGTGCTCGTGGCTGTCTTCAGGGACCTGAAAGACCTGTCAGGCCTCAATGACCTGCTCAACGTGCTGCAGAGCCTGCTGGTGAGGGCATCCCTATCACCCCTGCCCCCTACAGAGCTAAAGAGGAACAACAGCAATCCCCCATCCCCATACTGAGCCTATTCCCTCCCTGGTACAATCTGAACACACCTTGCAAATAAGGCTCCCATAATCCCCCAAAGCCATATCAGGGTTAGGAACCACTGTTATGCCCATTTTGAAGACTGGAAAACTGATGCATATAGTTAAATGACCAATGGCAGCTCTGGGATTCAAACTCCCCCAAACACTTTCTCCTGCTTTGGAGCCTCACAAGCTTGGAAGGCGCTGAGTGGAGAAACAGGCTCAGAGTGGTTAGGAGAATTGCCCAAGGGCACACAGCTAGGCAGAAGATGATGGGAGCCCCCGTCCCCTCCTCCCCTCCTCACTGTAGTCTGAAGGTAGGGTCCCTCAGCCCCATCCTCTTGCTTCCCCCCAGCTTCCTTTTGCTGTGCTGCCCATTCTCACGTTCACCAGCATGCCTGCCCTCATGCAGGAGTTTGCCAATGGCTGGTGAGTATTTCACATCCCAGGCACTGGACTTGCATTACCGCATTAGATCCTTACAGCCACCCAGAGGTAGGAATTATTATTATCTCCATTATCCAGATAAGCTGAGAGAGGTTAAGGAACTTGTCCAAGGTCACACAGCTAGCAAGTGGGGGAGTCAGGACTGGAATTGGGGGCAGGGGCTGTTTCTAGAGCCAGACTCTGCTCTTGCCAGATCCCACCAGGGTGGAGCCTAGAGGGATCAGGAGACAGGAATGGGCGGGGGACTGCTCCAGGTCCCACAGCCCAGAGAAACTGGCTTTGCTGATTCCCCCACTCTTCCTGCTTCCTGCCCTTGCTCCAGACTGGCTGTGGGCACTGGAGAGAAGATGCAGCTAGTCCTGTGTTTCCCTCCTGTCCCCCAGGCTAAGCAAGGCCATCACTTCCTCCATCATGGCTCTGATCTGCGCCATCAACCTCTACTTTGTGATCAGCTACCTGCCCAGCCTCCCCCACCCTGCCTACTTCAGTCTTGTAGCCCTGCTGGCCGTGGCCTACGTGGGTCTCACCACTTATCTGGTACTGTAGGGTCAGCAGGTGCCTTGGAGATGGCTGAGGCAACAGATGGAGGGAGGGGGAATGGACTGGGGCTTCCCCATAGGTCATATTCTCTCCCCACTCATGATTGCCTCTCCCCCAGGTCTGGACCTGTTTTATTGCCCATGGAGTCACCCTGCTGGCCCACAGCTCCCATCAACACTTCTTGTACAGACTTCCTAAAGAGGAGGAGCCCTCTGGATGAACTCCTACCCAGGGACTGGCCGCAGGGTGGTATGAGTGTGGCAGACTGGCCTGCTGGACGTGAGGGTGGACAGATGGGGTGGGAGTTTCAGAGGCAGGCCAACCTGAGTTCCACAGAGAGCTGCTGTGCCCTAGCTTGGACAAGTGATGAACTCCCAGGTCTCAGGGCCCTTATCTGCAAAATGGGACACCAGCAACACTGCAATGGATGTAAAGCACTTTAACACAGTGCCTGGCACTGAGAAATTAAAAAAGCAAGAAATCATTCTAAAAGCATATATTGAGCTCTTATAGGAGTGACTTGACAGGGTGACCTAGTTGAGGGCAGGACATAGGCAGGCACCAAACCAACACTTAAAATAGAGTCTGATGAATGCTAAATCCATGTTAGCTCGCCTCTCCAAAAGAGCAGGGGATGGAAACTGGGAAGGCACAAAATCCCTGAGCCATCAAGAAGAGCCACCTTCTCCAATGTCTCCTCTCACTGTCTCCATTCCTACTCCTGCTCGCGCAGCCTCGGCCTTTTTGTTCCGTCGGCAACCCATCTTCCAGGCAGTTAAACTGAGGCGCAGCGCTCCCTTCCTTAGGTGCCAGGTCATCAGGAACTCAAGAGTCCGTGCCTCCAGGGCGCAATTCATTTGCCATCTCCCCAGGGAATCGGGCGACGAAGACTCCCACGCCGCGCAGTTAACTGTCCCTGGGCGCTGACTCCAAGCTCCCCCTAGGGGCAGGGATGGTCCCGAGCGTCTGCGCTCCCCGCCTCAGCCTCACCCTTTCAAAGAGGAGGAGGCGGGCACTCTGACCTAGCGCCGGGGAGCCTCGGAGTCCGCCTAGACTGGGAGGTGGGGGCGGGGGAAGCTGTGTGGGCGGGGAACCCCCTCTGCCGCTGGGAGCGGCCCGACAACGCTTCGCCCCGTGCAAGGGGCTGCACTTTACAGACGCTCCCTGGGCTGTTTCTAGGCTCCCCCGAGTCCCTCCTCCAGCCTCCTCCAGTCCTTCGGTCCCCAGGCTCAAAGCTGTAGAGAGTGGCGATGAGGAGTGGTCGCGGGCTGTTTCCCTGGGTTGATCCTGGCGCGGGCGCTGTTCCTGGGAGTGTCCCCGATTTAACGGGGATCCGGCGGGGCAAGCTCCGCGCGCAGGTTGGGGCGCTTGTTTATGAGAAGAATTTCCTCTTTCTTAAAAGGGCAACAGAGCCGGTGGGGCCCTCACGGAGGGACGGAATGGGACGGGTCTGGCTCAGCCAGAGCAACGGCGTAGCGGTTACCTGGGCGAGAAAGCCACCCCATCTCTTTCCCCAGGCTTGGCCCTGGAGAAGATGGGGCCCCCGCAAGATGAGGGAGGGGGTTCATGGGGGCCAGGTAGTGGAGAAAGGCATCTCCCAGCCCCTTCTCGTTTCCTGGAGGCGCTTCCAGCGGTGCTCCCTGCACCCTCTCTGGTCCGTCCCCTAGGTATTAAATGAGCGTCAGCCCTCTCTGCTAGAGGTGAGAGGGAGGCAAAGTTCTGCACTAAAGATGTCCGCTCTCAAGTCCACACTGCTGAGCCGGGGGTGGGAGTGACAGCCACGTAAATAACAAATCACTATGTAGTGGGACGGGGAACGACCATGTACGCGTGTGTCTGGCACACCTGGAAAGAGTGAGGCAAGGGCCCGAGAAGGCAACTACTGGACAGATTTCGAAAGCTTAATAGTGGGGGTGGGGGGTGATGAGCATGCCAAAAGGGGGAGGGGCGTGTCCGTGTGTGCAAAAGCACAGACATGCAACCTCGGGAGCTCTTAGATCTCATGGAGCAGGAAGGGGACACCAGAGGAATGGGGGTTGGTCAGATTAATAGTTAAGCCTGGGACTCAGAACTTGGGGGCAAGGAAGGCAGGGAGGAGAGGAGACCAAAGGGCCAGCTAAGGGGCTACCTTGAGCCTGGGAGAGGGGTTAGCAATGAGGTCAGGCCAAGGTCAATTATTTCAGGTCAAGGGAGACCACTACAAAGCACTGTCCCTCACCCCCACAGAAGCTCTGGTCCTCCCAGCCCTCGGGCTCAGATGGAACTTGTGGTGGCCCGGATGCCCTGTCAGCCCCTCAGGCTGGGAGTGGCCTGGCAACTTGACTCCCCAGGAGCCCACCCAGGGCACCCTGCCTTTTGAGCACGGTGCCCCCTTCCATTTTACCAGCCCAATTTGGCAGATGGGTTAGCTAGGAGCTGGATGGAGAAGATACTTGTCCACAGTCAGACAGAATCTGGGGTCTTCCCACTCACAAACCCCAAACTGATGAGACACAGACTATGTGAGCAAGGTGAGCCCCAGCTGCTGGGATAGCAGACGGACAGCGCTGGGTGTGGACCTCCCAGCTCAGAGAAGAAACCCAAAGGACCCCTCTAGCCCTACGAAAAACTTCCACCAGCTCCTGTCCCCACTGCCCCTGACCCTGCAAGGCAGGGCAGCTCCTGACTCTGCAACCACCTATCCTGACCGAGGGTGCACCTCACAGTGGCTGGGAGGCTGGGAACCTGGAAACAGGGCAGCTCTCCCAGGGGAAAAGGGCCGCACCAGCAAAGGTTTGGAGGCGGCCACAGGGGCGAGGGACGTGGGAAATAGCGAAGGGGGTGGACAGTGGCCCTGCCCAGCGTCTCGTCCCCGCGTCAGCTCCTCTGACTCAAGGGGACAGCCGTCCAGGAGCGGAGGGAGAGGAGAGGCAGGCCAGCCGCCTGCTCAGGACAGGGGCTCGCCACACACTTCCTTTTGGGGTCAGTGCGGGCTGCGCCTCGCAGATAAAGCCGAGGCCTTTCCCCGGGGTTGGGCCGCAGAGCAGGGAGATGTGCTTGGGGCCGGAATCCCGCCCCTGGCCTCGGCGCAGGGCCGGGTCCAGTCGCCTCACTTCTTGGAGCTCAGTTTCCTTAATGTAAAACGGGGCGAGAAAGGGGTCTTTCTGAGTAGGACATGGACATGAGGGGGGCAGAGCTGGAGCGGGACCCAGATGAGGTCCTCGCTGCACGTGGGCTATCGCGATTAAATGCAAAGAGGGCGGCCCTTTCGGGCTGGGTAAGGGCAAGAGGGGGACCCCGAGGGTCCAGCCGGGGTCGTGTGGGGGGGCGTTTGTGGGGGGAAGAGTCACAGCCCAGAGTCACCTCGTCCGTTCTGCAGTCGCACGACAAGAAGCTGGCTCGCCTTCAGGCAGGCGCGGCTCAACTCTGGTCGCGCCCCCACCCTCACCCGCACCCCCACCCCCACCGCACCCCGCGCGGGGCGTCCCCCGCCCCAGCGCCCGCGGGAGCCCCCTGGAGGACGCGTCCGCGCTGCACCCCGCGGCGGGACGGGACAGGACGCGCCCGGCCCGCCCCGAGGCCCGCGGGGGAAGGAAGTGCCGCGGCGCGAGCGTCAGGGCTGCGCGTTATTATTTTTCAAACGGTGAACGCTAAACAGTAACGGCGAATGGGAGCCGATCCACAGGGAAGGAAAGAAAAAAGCAAACAACGCCCCCCCGCAGCCGTCCCGGCGCACAGCGCGGCAGTTTCCCGCGGGCGGCGTCCGCGTGGATGCGGACGGAGCCGAGGGGCTTTAAGCGCCTCCAGGGAGGAGCGGTCCGAGGCCTCAGGGTCGCGCACGGGGCCCGCCCCGTGGGGTGCCGTTGACCGCCACCCCCGCCATGACTCCTGAGCGGCCGGCCCGGGGGTGGAGGGGGGTCGGGGAGGCCTCTCGGAAGCTGGCCTTGCACTGGGGTCTGTGGGGTTTGGCTCCGCGGCCGGGACGGAGGCGCGATCCGGGCCGAGGGAGTAGCGGGGGGAAGGCTCGCGGGGTGGGCGCCCAGGGTCCTGCGTGGGCGCCCCGCGGGGCAGTGGCGAGAGGTCGGCAGGGGGCAGACTGGGGCCGGACACTGGCCTTTTCACGCCCTACAAACTCGGGTCAGCTGGTCTCGAGACCGCGGGGGGGGCCACGGTCCCGGTCCGGTCCGGAGGGTAAGACCGCGCGTGGGTCTGCACAGCTGTTTGCAGGGCGCCGAGGGCCACGGTCGCTCGCGACACCTCGCAGGGTGGCCCCCACGACCATCGGAGAGGGGGAGACCCCCTCTTACAGGCCGGAGAGCGTTGTCCCCACGTCCCGGAGGACCAGACCGGGACGCGGCTCGCGCTGGGCCCTCGGAATGCGCGGAGGCGGAGCTGCGCGGCCCTCGGACCCGCCCCGGCGTGGGCGCTCCCCGCGGGCGGGGCGGGGCGGCCCGCGGCGGCGGGCCGGGTGGAGGGCCTGCCACGCAGTCGCAGAGGCTCCCCGCCGGCGGGCGACCCGGAGGGAGGCGACGCCCCCCCGGAGCGCGCGGCAGGAACCCCGTCCGGGCCCGCCTCCTTGCCCGCCAAGCCGCGCGCCGGCCCCAGAAGGGATGAAAGCCGCGGCGGAGTCCAGGTCCCGCCGGAGCCGTCGCCCTTTTAAGGGGGAGCCTTGAAACGGCGCCCGGGTTCCATGTTTGCATCCGCCTCGCGGGGAGGAAACTCCATGTTGTAACAAAGTTTCCTCCGCGCCCCCTCCCTCCCCCTCCCCCTCGGAACCTGGCTCCCCTCCCCTCGAGGCTTGCGGGGATCCCTCCCCCCCGCGCCCCGATTCCGGCCCGAGCCGGGGGGGAGGCCGGGCGCCGGGGCCAGAGTCCGGCCGGAGCGGAGCGTGCCCGGCCCCATGGACAGCGCGGCCGTCATCACCCAGATCAGCAGGGAGGAGGCGCGGGGCCCGCTGCGGGGCAAAGGTACGCGCGCCGCGCGCGGGGGGCCGCGGCCGGGGCTCCGCGCGCGCAGAGCAGCGGGGCGCGGGGACCCCCCCGCCGGGCGCCCGCCTCGGCGGGGCTCGCAGGTCCCAGCCCGAGTTTGAACTCGGGGAGCTCAGAGCCGTGGGGCGGGGCCTGGCGCCTCCGGGGCGCTGCCGTCTGTCTGCTCGAGGTGGGGAAACTGAGGCAGGGGCAGGGGGGGCTCTTCCCGGGTTCCTCGGGGTCGGCAGTGTGCGATGCCCGAGGGTCGCCCCGCTCGCCCGCCCCCGATTGGCGCCCACAGAGCTGGGAGAGGGGGTGGGGGCGGAGAGGGCGCTTTCAGGCCACCCGCCGAGACCCCGCCCCCCCCAGGGCCGCGATCCGGGCGGGGAGCACGGAGGGGTCGCGGAGGTGACACCAGGCGGGGAGGGTGGCAGTGTCCCCCGCCTGCACGCAGCCGCGATCCGCGCGAACTTCCGCGTGCCCCGTAGAGGCGCGGAGCCCCCCGGAGGCACGGAGCGGGGGGAGCAGGGGGCAGCTCATCCTGAAGGTCGCCGGCGCCCCGGCTGCAGGTCCCTGGGCGCCCGGCCTGGGCGCACACGCACCCACCCCGGAGGCTGCGTCGCCCGCCTCGGCTGGGCCCCCACCCCCCCACACACCCCGAGGCTGGCGGGCCAGGGTCGGGGTCTGCCCCTCCCTGGCCCGGTGCTGACTTCACGGGCTCGGAAGTCCCTCCAAGTCTGGCCACCTCTGGCCTAGGGCTAGCTCCGCCCGGGGCTGGGGCCGGGGGCCTGCGGTGGGGGTGGAGGGTGGGCACGGCAGTCAGCCCGCGGATGCCCCGCTCTCGGTTGGCGGTCGAAGTCGGGGCGGGGCCGGGGCGGAGGAGGCGGGGCCGGCCGTTGGCGGCCGGACACTGGTCCCAGGTCCACTCCCCCCCCCGACCCCCGCCCCGCGTCCCCGTCGGGCCTCAGTGAGGACTTTGGACTCGCGGGGGCGGAGAGGATGGAAGGAGGGCAGGAGTGGGCCCCAGGGCTCCAGGCCCCGGCCCTCCTGGGCCCGACTGATCAGGGGCTGCTCGGGTAAGGCGGGTGCCTGGAGGCTCCCCCAGTGGGGCCGATCCCTCCGCAGTGATGGAGCCTGGGAGGAAAAGAGAAAGTACCCTCGGTAGCGACACCCCTCCAGCCAGCCCACTCCCCAATGGGCCTAACTGTATCCACGCTGGAGCGACCTGTGGGGAGCAGAGGCTTGGCCAGGAGCCACCGTAGTGTGTCTCCCTCAATGAAGGGGGCATAGCGAGACCCTCGAAGCCCAGGAGTTGGCACCTGGACACATATGCACACCTCTGCAGGCCGGTGTGCACGCCCCCACTTTGGGCCTCTCTACTTCAGGTGACCAGAAGTCAGCTGCCTCTCAGAAGCCCAGGAGCCGGGGCATCCTCCACTCCCTTTTCTGCTGTGTCTGCAAGGACGATGGGGAGGCCCTTCCCACACACAGTGGGGCACCCCTGCTCGTGGAAGAAAATGGAGCTGTTCCCAAGGTGCGTGGTGGCCAGTTGGGGGCTGCATGGGCACCTGGGTTCAGTCCCGAGTGGGTTTAGGGAAAGGGCTTTTCATAACCTGCCTGCAGGCCCTGGAAGGTATGTAGGGGGGTGGAGCCTTCCCAGGTCCTCCCAGCTTGGCCCCTGAAAGCTCCAAAACTGCCACCCAGAGGAGGGCTTCTTGGCCTAGAGAGTTCTGAATTTCCCCATCATAGGTGAAAGCTGTTCTCTGCCTTGGTTTCTCAGGTGGGGAAGTGAGGCCCAGATTGCCAGGTGGCCTGCCCTAGGCTCCAGAGTTAGCAGGGTCAAAGTTGAGTAGGAGGTGGTGTCTCCCCATGTCCCTGTGGCTCCCCAGGTAGAGGACTAGGGGAGGGAAGACCTGCCTGTATAGGAGAAATGCCTGGGGCATGAGAAAGGTGCCTCCAGCCAGCCCCACCCATCCCCACAGCAGAGCCCAGTGCAGTACCTGCTCCCAGAGGCCAAGGCCCAGGACTCAGACAAGATCTGCGTGGTCATCGACCTGGACGAGACCCTGGTGCACAGCTCCTTTAAGGTGGGCCCTGCCCAGAGGCCCCCAGCCCCAGGGTTTCTGAGGGGGTCTGCCCTGGCCTGAGAGGGCAGTCTCCGCAGGCCTACCACCAGCCTCAGCCACTCTTTTCTCCCTACAGCCGGTGAACAATGCGGACTTCATCATCCCTGTGGAGATCGATGGGGTGGTCCACCAGGTCAGAGGCTGGGTATTGGGGGGAGGCTGTGGGTTCGGCATCTGCCATGCAAACCCCAGGCTCTTCCCGCCGATCCCGAGAGCCCCCTGTATAGGTCTTTGATAGCTGTGGAATGTCAGGGGCCTTGAGAGGGTGTGAAACTTGCCTGAAGTCACACAGGTCCTTAGGGACTTGACTCTGGGCCTGCAGGGAGAGGGGTTCTCCTTGGCGTCCCCTTACCCCACCTTGCCCGGGACCCAGTTCAAGTAATTCAGGATAGGTTGTGTGCCATCCAGCCTGTTCTCCATTACTTGGCTCGGGGGCCGGTGCCCTGCAGCCTTGGGGTAAGGGGGCCGCCCCCCAGGCTCCTCTGTTTGGCTGAGGCCATGGCAGGAGGGGATGAGAATTAGTGAGTTCCCTTGACATAGGGCTGGAAGCCTGGAGTCAGAGGCTCCGTTTGATCCTCTCTTCTGGGAGGGTGGCAGTTTCCCCCAAGCAGTTGGGGTGACTGGCTGATCGGCCGGGAACCATCCTGCCCCCTGTGCTCCTCTGCCTCCTCCCCTGGCTCCCTCCCAGCCCCCAGCGCCCCAGCCCCAGCCTGTGGCCAGCAGTCCCCTCACTGGCCCACCCCCCAGGTCTACGTGCTGAAGCGGCCCCACGTCGACGAGTTCCTGCAGCGAATGGGCGAGCTCTTTGAGTGCGTGCTCTTCACCGCCAGCCTGGCCAAGGTGACCCTCCCCATATTCCCCGGGGTTCCTGGGACAATCCTGCCTTTGCCTCTGCCTCCAGAAGGTGACCTCTGGGGTCACCCTCACCCCCAGATGACTTGCCTCCCCCCACACAGTATGCGGACCCCGTAGCTGACCTGCTGGACAAATGGGGGGCCTTCCGGGCGCGGCTGTTTCGCGAGTCCTGCGTCTTCCACCGAGGGAACTACGTGAAGGACCTGAGCAGGCTGGGCCGAGACCTCCGGCGAGTGCTCATCCTGGACAACTCCCCCGCCTCCTACGTCTTCCATCCAGACAACGCCGTGAGTGCCTCATGGGACGCGGGTAGGGGGCTGAGACCCGAGAAAGAGAGAGGTCAGTCCGTTGGCCACCTTGGCCTCCCGCCTCCAGGCTGGGCAGTATCCGGGCCTGGTGTCCTCCATCCGCCCTCCTTCCTCATTGACCTGTGTCTGCTGACCTTGTACTTAGTCTTTTGGTCCATTCTGTCTGTGTGTGGAGGGCCGGGGTCCCTGCTGGGCATTGGAGCTGTTGTAGTTTTTCTAGGTGACAGCTGTGACCAGTTAGTGGGCCGCAGAAATAATTTAGTGGGCCCTAGGTGGGATTTTTTAAAAAAATAAGAAATCTCGGAGTACATACAGTAAGGTTAAGTACCATTTTGTAAAACTTTTGCTTTGCTATATATGTAAATATGATTTATTAGGGGCTGCTGTCAAAAAGTTTGAAAACTGGGTAAGAGGCTTCCAGGAGGTGGCCCACTGAGCAAGCAGTGGGTGCTTTGGGCTGGTCTGGACATTCTGCATCCAGGGCCACCTATCCTCCTCACCACCTTATGCCCATGTGCCCAGGTACCAGTGGCCTCGTGGTTCGACAACATGAATGACACGGAGCTCCACGACCTCCTGCCCTTCTTCGAGCAGCTTAGCCGTGTGGATGACGTGTACTCAGTGCTCAGGCAGCCGCGGCCTGGCAGCTAGTGAGGCGCCCTGGGGCCAGGACCTGCCCCTGACCACAGCTACACTCTTCGTCCATGGACTTCTCCTTAAGAAAACCAGCAGCCTGGGCCACCTCAGTGCCATGGGGAAGTGGGCCACTCCCCCTCCAGCCTGGCTGGGCAGCGAAGGGGGCAGACAGCAGGCTGCACCAAGGCCAATCAGCACCTGGGTCCCCGTGTCAGTGCCTTAGAATCCCCTCCCTCTTCTTGGGGGATGTGTGGGGCCCAGTGTACGGGGACCTGTGGGGCCCAGTGTGCGGCTCCCCCTTTCTCTCTCTCTGTGCTGCCATGTTTCTCTGCTGCCAAATGGGGCCCCTTGGCCCTTTCCAGTTCTGCATGGGGGAGGGGCAGGGTTCCTGCTGCCCCATGCCTTGGGCCCCCAGCCTGGGAACAGTGGACACCAAGTGCCTTTTATAGATCCCTCTTTCCTACCTGGTTTTCCCAGGGTCAGATCGGGTCAGCTCTCGCCTGGAACAACTTCCAGGATGCTGATGGGGGAGGAACCAGTCTCCCCACCTCCTCCCTGGGGACTGGTATAGCCCCTCTCACACACACCCCCATCTCTGCCTAGAAATTGTGTGTGGGAGGGTAGAAGATCTGTTACTACTTGTGAAGGGAACAGGGATCTGTTTTTCAGGACCCAGAGTCTAACTTCTCCGGGCTCAGCAGCTGATGGCTGCTCCCTGCACCACCCAAGCCCTCACCCCTCAACACTCACCCAAGGCCCTGGGTCTTGGCTCCTCCAGCTTTGAGTGTGAGGGCATATCAGGACCCCTTTGAGGTGTCATATAAATATGTATATGTGTACATAGATTTTTAGGGGAAGGAGAGAGGGAAGGGTTGGGTTAGAGACACCCCTTCCTCACCCTTTTCCTGTGCCCATAAATTGTGGGGAGGGAGGGAAAGGATTTTTACGTTTTTTAAACTGCTATTTTCTGAATGAGACAAGCTGGGCCAAGAGGCCCCAGGCCCAGTCCTCTGTCCCTCACACCCTCTTTGCTCTATTCATTCATTCATTCATTCATTCATTCATTCAAAACAGTTATTGAGCACCTTCTCTGTGCCCAGCCTGTGCTAGGCCAACCAGCTGAGTATGTATGGGGTCTCTGTACCACCTAAGTGGTGCCTCCTCTACCAACCCCATACTTCACCGGTGCCTTTAGGGGCTCTGTAGGAGGTGGGACCCTTCTGGGATTTGGGGGTCTTCCTGCGAAGCTGTCCCCCTCCCCTGTGCCAACCCACTCTCTGCAGCCCTCTGCCTCAATCCCTGCTGGCTGGGGGTAGTTCCCAGGACATCCTGCCTTCCAGCTCTGCCTCCTTTACCTGAAACCCATCCCCCAAATGATGAGTCTGGAAGTCAAGGCCTTGGGCTCTCCCCAGGGCCTAAGGATGTAGGGGACCCACATAACCAGTGCCAAGGGGAGTGTCAAATGGAGATGCCATTGTTCCCTTCCCCCCCCAGAGATCTGGGGGTGGGAAGGACGTGGCTGGTCTGAATGGAGTGACCCTCCCATTTAAGTGCCTTCTCTGTGATGGAGATCCCTTCAGTTTGATGAGAACTAAAGAGAAAGCCGGATCCCCCATCCTGCCTCTGTGGTTATTGGGGGGGTGATGAAGTGGGAGGAGTGATTGTGTTTCTTCAGAAGCCACACCCCACTTCTGCAAACTCTGGAGGGAGGGAGGTGCTAGCGGAGGAGCTGCTGCCCAGGCCCCTGGGTCTTCAGGTGTCAGAGTGCGAGGCTCAGCGCACCGCCCGGATCTGAGCACTGTTCGGTGCTTCTAACCTGGCTCAGCCTGTTCCCTGGTCCGCAGGGTGGAGATCGGCCCTTTGCGGGGTTGCTTAAACGCTTGGGGGCCTCGTAGGAGTAGCTCTAAAGCCGAGCTGGAGGCGTCCCTAGGAGAGGCCCCGGGAAGGTATTCGGAGCCGGGAGAGGCGTGGTCTGTGCCCCCGGGGGGGGAGGGGGGCTCGCGAGGCCCCAGAGGGGGGCGGGGGGACGGGACGGGGCCTGCGAAGGCAAGTTCAACTCCAGACGTTGGAACTCTGGACGTGGCTGACGTGGGCCGCCCCGTGGGACAGGCGTCCCCGGCGCGCCCCCTCCCCTCCCGGCCCCGGGCTGGCCGCGCCCTGGCCTGAGCCTCCCGCCCACTTCCTGCCCCCGCCCCCGGCCCTGGCAGCGCTTCCTTTGCAGAACTGGGCAGACCCTGGCAGGAAGTGCCCTCCCGGCCCGCCCCGGCCTCCCCACCCTCCTTCCCACGGCGGCCACTAGAGGCCTCTCTGTCCTCGCGGACGCCGGGACTCCCCGGGGGCCGGAGAGATGAACGACACCGGGGCCATTCCCCCCTCTTCCCGGCGGCGGGCAGCTCCCGCCCCCACTCCCCACTCCACAGCCCCTTCCACCACACACACAGCGGTGGAGGGAGGTCGACCCCTGGCAAAGGTCGGGCCCTGGCCCCCCTCCCACCCCTCCCTCATGCCCGTGTGAATCCAGCCTCCTGCCTGCTTCCTGGTGCTCCAGATGCTGTTCTGCCCCCAAGTCTCTGAGAGTGACCTGTCTTCCTCTGCCTTTATCCTCTTCCTCGGGGTCATGCTGGATTTCCTGTTCTCCATGCAAACACTGGTCCCCCCAGATTTGCATCACACAGGCCAGGGAGTCACCAGGGCTCCCAACTATGAATGAGACCGCAGTCAGCCTTTTCCCACCACCTACGCACCCTGCACCCACATAAAGTTCAAGTCAACCACAGGTGTCTGCGCTTCCTGTGTGCCAGGCACGGTGCCAGGCCCGGGGACACACCATGACTAGGCAATGCCTCTCTGCTCTCAAGGAACTCACACCCCAGCGTGGAGGAAGACACTTGAACAGTCTGTCTAAAACCCGAAACGCTGCAAATGTAGTCCCAGAGAGAACATGGAAGGCTGGAAGCACAGACAGCCACGCCTGGAGTGGCCACGGAAGGTTTGGAAAATGCGTCCTGAAGGAGTTAAGCTCAGAAGAGTTAGAGAAGGAGGAGCAATTCAAGTGAAGGTGGGCTGAGTGAGGAGGTGCTCCAGAAAGAAAACACAAGTGCCAGGGTCCAGCTGCAGTCGTGTGGGAAATGACAATTTTGGAACTGTATATAGAGGGGAAGGGTGAGAAGTGACACTGCGGAAGGACAGAAGGGCCGGATAATCCAGATCTATAGGCAGACCAAGGGAGTGTCCTTTTTTCTTGCAGGCAGTGGGAGACTTTGAGGGACACCTGGAAGTTAAATCAGGATTATGGGATGGGGGACATTATTGGGAGACAAGAGCCAGGGAGGATGGAAGATGATGACTTGAACTGGGGCAGAAGCAGAGTGAAGAGAGAAGGAAGAAGGGATGGATGTGGGATAGGAGATAAACTTGGCAGGAAGCTGTGGCTGGCTGGCTCCGGACATGAGTAGACAGGAGGGAGGAAGGCTTTCTAGATGTCAGCTGTGAAAATGCCTCTAACCAAGCCTGATACGGGACAGATATTAACTATTTGCCTGTTACACACACACACACACACACACACACACACACACACACACACACGAGAGAGAAAGCAGGTACTTTACAACAGTGCTGCTGGTGGAAGTGTAAACTGGTGCAACCTCTTGGAGAGTAATTTTATAATATCTAACAAAAGAAATTTTTTTTAATGCAGACACTCTTCGATCCAGCGATTCCCCTGTTAGAAATTTATACTGCAGATAAAGTGTATATACATATAACTTTGTATACATCTGGGTATTAATTGCATCCTTGTTTGTAATAGCTAAAAACTAGAAATAACCTAAGTGTCCATCAGTGAGGGACTGGTTAAATAAATCTTGCTCTTTCTATGCCAGAGAATGCCATGTAGTCATGAGTAGGACTATCTGAGCAGGTATAGAATGATCTCTGAGATAGGACAGTAAATGAAACAAAGCAAGATTCATAACGATAATGATGATGTCTTCCCACTAAAGAGAAATATAAAAATAGACACAAATATACATACACAACTTTTGTGTTCTTCAGTAGGGTAATAAGAAATGGGAATTGTGGCTAATCTTGGGGAGCAGGCCTGGGGGACTGGATGGGAGTCATCTAACATGAGAAGGATACATTTTTACTATATGTTTGTATTTTGAATTATTCTATCAGATACATTTATTAATTTTTTAAAAAATAAATATTAGTTTAAAGTTAAAAACACAGTTTTAAACATAACAACAAACTAGAAATCATAAATTACATTTCTTTCCTTCAAACATTGCATGCCTACTCTATACCAGGCACTAGGGTATAGCAACAAACTAAAAGACAATGTGGGAAAAATCAGACATTAAAAAAGCAGTTACAAAATGAATATTATAAAATGAGTAGAAAGTGGCAAATAAAAAATTAAAAACTTTTGTACTTCCAGTGCCAAACTTTCACCCCAGGATGAATTCTGATTGCAATGGGGAGGATGTGCCTTTGCAGTGGGAATATCGCAGTAACCAAGGGAGCAAACTTTGCATCACTCATGCTGGGACAGCTTGACATCATATACCTCCTGATGCGATGCGATGTGAAGCACACAGCATCACCTTTGCCCATGGACCAGCACATCAGCCTCACCTGGGAGCTTGTCAGTAATGCAGAACCTCAGGCCCCACCCCAGACATAGTAAATCAGATTCTGCATTTTAAAAGGATTCCCAGATCATTCTTACAATATTGAAGTTTGAGAAGCACTGGCCTTTTTCAAGTATTCTTCAAAAAAAAAATCATTTAACCATAATTTATCAAGCCTTTAGAGGTCCTTTCGGTTTGTGGGAAATACAGGAGGAAGAGGAACAAATTAAATAATAAACAAAGAAAAACAGACACATCCACAATGTGAACATTCTACAAGACCACAGTCTTTGACTCAGGTAAGTCAATGTCATAGAAAAAAAAAGCTGGAAGATTTCTAGATTTAAGAAATACCGAAGACAAGACTATATACCCTTAATAGACTATATCTTAATTTCAAAAGAATTGTAAAGAACTTTACTTAGTAGGCTTATTGCTGACAGTGTTATTGGTTGCTGTGTTTCTGAAACTATTTTGTGTTTGTTGTATGACAGGTAAACATGTTAATGTTGAAAACCAAGATTTTCACTGTGGGATAAGGAAAATACATATATAGAATGTGGAAAAAAATACTGAAGAGAAGTAACAGTCAAAGGAAATGCATGATCTTGATGTGACTATGAATTAATTAAAACAGTTGTTTAAGTCCACGTGAGGACAATTAGAGAAATTTAACCATGGACTGAATAGAAGTTATATTAGAAATAACTTGTAATATTGTCAGATGAAAATCGTATTATAGTTATGAAGGACAGTGTTCTAATTCTTAGGAGATGTGTGATACACTGAATATTTTGGGTCAAATATTATGATATCTGTAACTCCAATATATAGATATATGACAAATTTTAATTCTTGAGTTCATGGGTGTTTATTATTATACTTGTGTACTTCTTCTATGTTATACTTTTCTATGTTTGACATTTATCGTAATAAAGAAATTGAAAATAATTTTTAAAAACATAGGTTGTCCTAAAAAATCCTGAGGCCACATTAAAAGACGAACAGAATACCCCGTAAATACCAACCTTAGTACATCAAACACATAAACAACTCAACAAATTAATTAAAAATTCACAAAGAGGACAGAGCCGATAAATATATATATGTAAAATGGTCTATCCCACTGGTCATCAAAGAAATATATATCAATATAGTGATGATGTTCTTTTTGACATTTAAACTGACAGAGATTTTCTTAAAAGCTGGAGCCCAGGGCTGGGAAGAATGTGGAGAAAAAGGCCTCCTGTGCTGAACACGAGAATGTCAATTAACATGACTTTTCTGGAAGGTGATTTATCTATTCACGTCTTTGACCCAGCAATCCTCACTTTTAGGAGTTTATCTTAAAGAAATAATGCATCTAATGGCAAAGATTCAGCAGTTAGGATGCTTATCACAGCATTCTTTGTATTATCAAATAATTGGGCATAATTGGGAAGTCCGAAAATGAGCTATAGGCTACGAATCTATGCTGTCTGTCTAATGGATTGCCATGGGACAGTTAAAATGAAGTTGCAAAATAACATATAACACATCCAGTAGAAAAGTAGGCATACGCAGATCGATCGATGTGATGTACATATAGCGGTCACACACAACATATTTACTGGACAGTGACTTGAAAGAAATATTTGAGAGAGAATCTGTAGGTTATCTCTGTAGTGGAATTCTAGCTGAGTTCTTTCTTTTTCACTTTTTTGTATAATTGAGTATGAATATATACTTTTTATTCACAAAAAGGTGTTATTTTAAAAAACAAGACATTCCCTGCGGTTCGTTTACTCACACACGCACCTGTGTGCACACAGAGAACTCAGGAAGGTGTGGTCGGGAGGAGGGGCTGCCCTCGGCCAGCCCACTTCACCTCACCTGCCAGAGGACCAGAGTTCAGAGGTGAGAGGAGAATTTCTGCAGGGGTGGCAGTTGGAAGGTAGCTGCCCAGGGTGCTGAGTTTGTGGGCAAAGCCAAATCCCGTACTTGAGAGGATTGTGCTCCTCTCCTGTCCTGAATGAGATGGGTCTCCTAGGATTGGGGATCCAAAAAGGAAACCTTGGCTGCTGAGGCAGAGTGGCAGAGTCCAAAGGCACAGGTTTATGGCAGCTCATAAAAACTCCGGATGGAGCCGATGCCCTCAAAAGGGGGGACAAGAAGAACACCTATGTCCCCTCTGAGCGAGTGTCATGCCCAGAAGAAGAGACCTGCAGGGTGCCAGGGTCCCATCTGTCCTGGAGGTGCCCCAGTGTGAACCCCAGGCCCTATATCCTGGGTCTGGGGTGCGCTTGCTCCATGAGCCTTTCCCCCAGGGAATGAGGGAGGACCCCTGAGCTGCCTCCTCTGGGTTGGCAGGAGGAAGCACTCCGGGGTCCCTGCCTTTGCTATCCACCAGCAGTGAGGGTCTGGGCCCTGAGCAGAAGTGGACTCCATTTCTGGAAGCTCTCTTGGCAGCCAAGGGTGGGGCACATCAGCTCTGGCTGCTAGGCTGTCGCTGGGCTCTGGGCTCTCAGGGACCTGAAGAGCACCTGCCTCCCCACCCCCTCACCTATTCTCTTTCTCTCTCTTGGGCCCTGTCTTCCCTTATATGGTGAAGGCAGTTCCTAGACGAGGGAGGGTGGGGGACAAAGGTCGATCTCCTACAGCCAGCTTGCCACAACTCCCTGAGATCTCCCAGGTGGCAGCTGCCTCCTCGGACCAGGTAAGGCAACCCTGCTGGGACACACAGGAACTGTAGGTGGTGGGAGAGGTATAGGGGCCCATGTTTCTCTCTGGCCACATGGGGCCTCCCGGAGAACCCTGGTGTGGCACGAGGGAGAGGCTTGGCGCTCTGGAGAGTCTGGGAAGAGGGGAGCACCCAGCGTGGCTTCCTGGGCCTCCGAGGCAAGAATTGTGCAGGTTCCACCCCAGACAGCTGCTCTTTCAGACCTGCCGCCAGCCCCCGCCCCGCTCCAGCTGTCAACTATGCAAGGTTGCCCTGGACTGAGGAAAACCTGAGACACGGGACTTCCAGACTTAAAACCTGGACAGTCCTGGGTGAACTGGGACTAACTGGTCACCTTGACCCACCCCACCCCATTTTTTTACCCACTTCTTCTTCATCTGAAGTGATTTCTTTATGTTGCTATTCCCCTGACACTCCTAGGACCTCAGGGCGCTTGTCTCCGGGATCCTAGGGTGTGAACAACAGCCATCAGGAATTGAATGGGCAAAAGTAGAGGCAGGGGGCTGGTGTCTATCTCATCTCCCTTCTATCAGGACCGGTCCCCTTGGCCTCACCAGCCACCGTGGTCCCATTTAGCTGAAAAGGGTGGGTAGAGGAGGCAACAGCCAAGTCTGGACAAGAGTCTTGGGACACACAGGCCTACTCAGGTGTCCTCAGGTTGGTGGGGGCGGAATCTGCAGGCTGGGGGGCTGGGGTATGTCCACTCCATCTGCCCTCATGGGCCTGGAAAAGCAGGCAGTGTCCTTGTTTGGGGGACTGCCACATCCCTGTCCATCTCAGAAGAGCATGACTGGAGACTAAGAGCAGTGACAGCACCTGTGGCTCTCTCTGGAGCCCAAACCCCAAGGGCAACAGGGCAGCGGAGAAGAAAGGAAAGATGGGACCTGGTGGGACAGGTTCGCTAACTCCTTCTGGGGCCCCAAGAAGGTCCAGCCCTTCCATTCCACAGTTCAGTCTTCCAGTTTCATAAATATTTATGGAATATTTATTATGTGCTAGGAGCTAGAGGCTACACAGACAAACATGTCTAGGTCCTTGGTGGTGGAGTCCTCAGACTTAGAAACGGATCCTTTCAACCCATGTGGTCAGGGGACCAAGAGAAGCATTGGTACAGGAAGCCTCGGGACCCCAAACTAGCCTGATGATCCAAGGAAGGTCTCCTGGGAGAAATGAGACCTAAATTGAGTCTAGAAGAGTATGTAAGTGGTAACGAAGTGAAGACAGGGCTTTCAGTCAAGGGAACAGCAGGAGCAAGTACATGGCAGGGAGGGTGAGAAGGAGCACGGGGGGCTTTTGGAGCCACCCTTTCCAGAATCCCCTTGCCCACCACTGGCCCTGAGGAGGCTCCCACTTCTCTGTTCAGGCTGCTGGTGACCTCCAATCCTGATTTCTCTCTAGGGTGGTAGAGCACCCAATTTTTCAAGTCCCTGCTACCCCGAATCTCCTCCGATGGCCCCTCTATTCCTCCTGCTATTCACTCTTAGAATCAGACATGTCCCTGGTGGGACTTTAGAAATCATCTAGTTGACCCCTCCACCTCATAGATGAAGGAACGGGGTCCATGTTCATACAGCTTGTGAGAGTCAGAGTCTGTCTTAGAAAAAGGGAGATGTCGGCCGAAGTGATGACTGAAACTAAACAAACATTGTCCTTCTTTGTACCCAAATCGGTTCTAGTGAACCAGGAGTCCTGAGGGCACTGTGGTCCCTGTGTGTCGGCCCCGTGGAGGAGGCCACTCCTGGCAGGGCTGGCAGGCAGGACTCAGGTACAAGGGGCTCCTGCAAACTCAGAGCTGGAGGTCGGCAGGTGGCCCTGTTCTTCTGGAGGGGGCGCTACTCAGATGCTGGGGAGGGAGATCGTGCCCCCAAACCCCAGAACGCCAGTGCGAGGGGTCATCCCTTGGGACTCAGAAGAGGGAGTTTATGAGCAGGACAAGTCCAGGTCATTGTTCCAAGAGGTGACTCAGAGTTAAGGTGCAGAGAGAGATTAGATAGATTCCAGGCTATCTGTGAGGGCCACGTGACCTTTCATTCATTATGTTCAAGGAGTGCTCGTGGAGAGTGACTTGGTGCCAGGCTGGGTGGTGGGCCTGGTGAGGCATGGGTGGCTTCCAGCCTGGTGGGAAGAGACAGGATGCCCAGGACGAGAACAAGTGGGGACAGTGGTTCTCCACCCTGGCTCATACAGAATCAATGGGGAGTCTTAAAAGCGCCCATGCCTCGCCTCTCAAAAGTCAGAAAGTAAAATACTCGTGCCCGGGCCTCAGCCTGGCCAAGTTAAATCAGAATCCCTGGGGATTTGGCCTGTTGCCGGAAGCATCAGCATTATTTAAAAGCTCCCCAAGGATTCTGATAAGCAGCTAGAGTGGAGAGCACAGTTACAGGCCAAAACTGAAAACGCCCTGACAAATACCATGAAAGAAGCTTGGGGCGGGAGGTTTCTTATAGCTCAGGGGGCGGAGGGTGGTTCACAGTGAGAGGGTTCACTCTGTTCACTGTGCTAGATGCTGAGGATCCGGTACTGAACGACCAAACCTGGCCCTGGTCCTGTGGGGTCTACATCTTGTGGGCCACCAGGCCAGTGACTAAGGAGTGTTTGGGGGTAGCTGGGAAGGAAGAGGAAACTGTTACCCACAAGGTTTTATTGCAGAAAAATGCGTATAAGATTTACCCTTTTGACCACTTTGAAGCGTACCATTCAGTGGCAGTTAACACATTCCCAACATTGCACAACCATCACCACTCTATCTGGTTCCAGCATCTGTTTTATCAGCTCAAATGGAAACTCCTTATCCAATAGCAGTCACTTCCCATTTCCCTCCCCTCAGCTATCTCTATGGATTTGCTTATTCCGAATATTTCCTGTAAATAGAGTCCTACATGGCCTTTTGAAGCTGGCTTCTTTCACTAAGCATAATATTCAAGGTTCATCTGTGTCGTAGCATGCATCAGTACTTTTCATGGCCGAATAATACTCTATTGTGTGAATAAACAAACTTTTGTTCTTCTATTCATCTGTTGATGGACATTTGGGTTGTTTCCACCTTTTGGGGTATTGTGAATAAGGCTGCTATGAACTTCATGTTCAAGTGTTTGTTTGAACACCTGCTTTTTCCATTCTTTTGGGTGCGTACACTTTTCAGCCCTTATTATTCTTGCTTTCCCTAAAAAAAAACACAGAAACAAAAACAAAAAAACTCTGATTTTTTTTTAAAGCAAGCATGGCTTTGATACAAATTTTCAAAAAGAAAAATTGTTGGGGGCTAAAGAAGGTCCGTGAGTGACAGGCTAAGGAGTGGGGGCTCTATCCAGAAGGTGATGGGGAGTCAGGGTGGGTCTTTGAGGAAGAGAGCGGCATGATCAGCTGGGTCTCCGCCCTTGGCCGGTCAGGGCCTGGATGGGGGACCAATCCTCTTCTCCTCTCCCAGGTCTCTGAGCCCTGGCCTCCAGGCACTGTTGGGAGTTCTCAGGGCTGGTCTGGAAGAGCAGCACCTGAACCCCAGGGTGCTCCCAAGCTCCACAGTCCTTGCTCCCAACCACTTCCCCCCCTAGGCTCATCGCCATGACCAAACTGAGCGCCCAAGTCAAAGGCTCCCTCAACATCACCACCCCCGGGGTGCAGATATGGAGGATCGAGGTGAGGCCTGCCTGGGCATGGGAGATGGGGGAGGACTGAGGGAAGGACGAGGGCTGGGATTCCTCTTATTGTCCTCCAATCCCGCCTTGCTGGCGTGGGAGCCCCTGGTTCCTGTCCCCAAGTGACTCTTCCCCTCTCCTCAGGCATCGGCCTCTTTCTCATGCTCCTTTCCCTCCTCCCCTCCTCACATTTCTTCTCCTTGTCAGCTTTGTCATGCCCTCTTCTTCCCAGCTCTCTGCCTCTCCAAGTCTTACTGTGGTTAAGGATGGAATTGGGGTCCTGGGTGGTCCAGGGTGGCCCCTTTGAATTCCCTTCTCTCCCTAGGCTATGCAGATGGTGCCTCTTCCTCCTGGCACCTTTGGCAGCTTCTTCGATGGTGACTGCTACGTAGTCCTGGCTGTGAGTGAGGGGTGGGCAGGGAGGTCCTGAGCAAAGAGCAAAGCCCACTGTGGTGTCAGGGAGGAAACTTGAGTCTGGGGCAGTGGGAAGAGCTGGACTGGCTTCACCCAAAGACAGTCCTTACTGTGTGTGCCCACGTGCCCGGCTCAGTAGCAGCTCTGTAGGATCAGACATGTAGGAGGCTCTCCCTGCCTTTGGGTTGCTGAGCTCCCAGCTGAGGCCACCTTTGGTGGATTTATAGTCATGGGGCACCTTCTGAGCAGCTGAGGCCACAACTCTGGGCTCATCTGTGCCCCAGGCCCCATGCGCATGGGAACCATGCAAAGCAGGGAGGTGGGAGAGGGCTATGGGAGCCCAGGGCCTCAGGTACGTTGGAAATCCCTCTCCCTAGGTCCACAAGACAGGCAGCAACCTGTCCTATGACATCCACTACTGGATTGGCCAGGCCTCATCTCAGGATGAGCAAGGGGCAGCTGCCATCTACACCACACAGATGGACGACTTCCTGAAGGGCCGGGCTGTCCAGCACCGTGAGGTCCAGGGCAATGAGAGCGAGGCCTTCCGAGGCTACTTCAAGCAGGGCCTTGTGTATGGAGGGGCATGCTGCAGACTGGGGTGTGGGACCAGGGCAGGGGAGGGACACCCAAGACCGGGAGTGCAGAGCTGAAGCAGGGAAAGGTGTCAGAGCTTGTACGGGGAGGCTATGAGGCTCATTTGTGTTCATCTTTCTACTCGTCCACCCCCATTTCTGCTGCTGCCTTGTTCTTGGTTTTCATCCCTCTAAATGTCATCTTTGGCTTCCCAAAGGCTGTTCTAAAATTCTATAACTCTGGGTACCAGGAATTTTTGAGAGTCAATTCCATCTGGATGCCCCGGAGCGCTGAAGGAGGCCCTCCAGGGCATCACATGAAGTCTCCCCTCTAACCACTGGGCAAATGGCCGCTTCTTTCTCTGAAGCAGGCCTTTCACACTAAAAGCCCAGATTTCTAGCTCTTCTTGAAAAGTGTGAAGCTCTAGCCTCTGGACCCTTCCCATGGAAACACACAGTTAGAAGCTAAGTTACTACTGATCTACAGGATAGGCCGGGAGCTCTCCAGTTAGCCACAGTCCCCCATCTCCGCCCTCCTTTTGTCTTCCTCCCATTTTCCCATACTTAGAGCAGCATCCATTTGCTCTGGCACCTCTCCTCTCCTAGTCTGCTTGGGATGCCATAGAAAAAAATGCAGAAAATACCAAAAATAAAGAGTCGGCGATGTGGCTTAAACAGCAGAAATTAATTTTCTCATAATTCTGGAGACTGCAAGTCTGAGATCGAGGTGCCAACTTGTTTGATTGCTAGTGAGGGGCTCTCTCGCTGGCTTGCAGACAGCCACCTTCTCACTATGTCTTCACATGGTAGAGAGAGTAAGCAAGCTCTCTGGTATCTGTCTCTTCTTATAAGGGCACTAATCCCATCATGAGGGTTTCACCCCCGTGGCCTCATCTAAATCTATTACCTCCCAACGGCCCTGTCTCCAGTATCATCACATTGGGGGTTAGAGCTTCAGCATATGAGTTTGGGAGGGGACACAATTCAGGGCATGGCATCTTACCTCTTTTCCTTCCGTATTACCACATTACCATGAACCAGTGTTTTCAGGCCTCTTAGCAGCAGAGGGACTAAGGTTGGGTGAGTGAGGGGTCTCGGGTACAAATTTTAAGGAGGTACTCACTGCCAGGGTCATGCAAACGTGGGAATAGACTGACCTTGCACTTGAATGACCCTGAGAGTGACTATCTCCTTGAAGTTTGCACCGGAGGTACCTCATGGACCTCACACTAGTCCCAGCCCTAGCCCTCAGATGTCCCCAGTGATAGCCGGGTACCCCGGATCTGGGAGGGCAGAGTCCAGTCACACCTCCCAGCTCATTCTCTCAGGTCAACTCGCCTGGTTTCTCAGGATCCAGAAAGGGGGTGTGGCTTCTGGCATGAAGCACGTGGAGACCAACTCCAGTGAGGTTCAGCGGCTACTGCATGTCAAGGGAAAGAGGAACGTGGTGGCCAGAGAGGTGGGTATTGACCAGGGCCCTTCTCAGTCTGGGTGGGGGGCAGAGGCCCAGGTGAGGTGAGGGGTGGGGAGGGGCAAGAAGAGATGATGGATGGTGGATGGGGTCTGAGTGGGGTCTGCACCTCCCCCATGGCTCTCCAGGTGGAAATGTCCTGGAAGAGCTTCAACCGTGGGGACGTTTTCCTCCTGGACCTCGGGAAGCTTATCATCCAGTGGAACGGGCCAGAAAGTAACCGCGTGGAGAGACTCAGGGTAAACTCTGCCCATGCCCTCCCCCAAGTCCCACCCTGCCCCACCTGCTCCTGCACACCAGCACCTGCTCCCCCCCACAGTCAGACTTGCCAGACTAATGCCACCCCAAGCCAGCTGTCATAGCCCCAAGGCCTCTCTCCCCTGACTGCTGGGGCGGGTGTTTGAAGGTGGGTCTGAGTTTCCATGTGTATGGGGAGAGGTATGGACATTGGAGTTGGGGTGGGCGTATTTGTGGCTAATCTACTGAGAGTTCAAGAGTCTGCTGTGTGGCACACCTGGTGCCAAGCATTGGAAATCCAGCGGTGAATGAATCCGGCAGAGCCCTGCCCTGGCTCTGGCCTCCAGCTGGCTGACTAGTGGTGGTGCTGGTGCGGGGGAACGAATAAGTGAGGGGTGGGGAGTGCAGTTCTGTGGGTTCTGGGAAGGCTTCTGGGGGGAGGTGGAGGTGAAAGGAGAAGGCCTTAAAGCAGGAGAGAAATGGCTGGGGGTGGGGCAGAGAATGCGAGAGCATGAGATGTGGATTTCAGGGGCTTGGAGAGGAGGTGGGCAGGTCTCATGGGGGCATGTTACATGGTCATAGGCCTTGTAGGAGGGTTGGGATTTGTTCTCAGTGCCCGAGAGGCTGTTGAAGGTCACTCTGACTTCTGAGTGACGAAAGAGGGAAGAAAGGCTAAGTGGACTCAGGGAGCTCTCTGTTCACCACGTGAGAACTGGGAAGGTGGAACCCACTAGCTTTGTGTGTTGGATGAAGGGTGAAGAGACTGGGGCGAGGCAGAACTCAGAGCGTTGCGCTTCAGCCATCATGGGGATGAATGGATTCCCTGTTCCTGAGATGGGAAAGATCGGGAAATGACAGATTTGGGGAGAATATCTAGAGTTCTGTTTTGGACATCTTAAAATGGGGCCATCATGCACGTTGGATAAACAAGATGCGAGTAGAGAGCTGGGCTGGAGACAGAACTATGGGCCTGAGCATAAAAGCTCAGGGGCCGGGTGAGATCGCCAGGGAGGGAGGGAGAGAGGGGGGACCTGGCACCCAAAGGCCAGTAACAGAACAGTGGACGTCGGGCAGAGGAGGGTGAGCCAGGGTGCGTGCACAAGTGTGCTGCATGTGCGTCCGTGTGCGTGTGAGCTCATGTGGACTGTCCACCCTGGGGTGTGTGCGTCTGTGCGAGGACATGGGAGACGGCTGCCTGGATACGTGTGGGTGTGTGTGTGCCTGTGCATGTGCGTGTGAGCACACATGTGGCTGTGTGTGCGTGTGTGTGTGCGTGCACGTGTTCAAGCATGCTTCGGGACACAGCGGCTGAGCGCTGTAACCTACAGGGCTTAGCTTTTGTCCAAAACTGCAAAGTAAAATCACAAATTTCAGACCATGCTGAAGCCAAAGCCCACAAAGTCCATCAGAAACACCTGTTTGCCAATGAGGAAACCTGCTTTCCCAGGGGGTTTTCACCTGGGTTCCTCACACGTACCTTAAAAGCCTGGTCCCCTTCAAAAGCCTTGGCTGCTGCAGGGTGGGCTGGGATCGCCTGGCATGGCTTGGGGTGGTGGGGGCTGCCCTGTCCCTGGCCAGCCTTCATGGGTCATTCGGGGCCTCCCTGCAGGGCATGACTCTGGCCAAGGAGATCCGAGACCAGGAGCGGGGTGGGCGGATCTACGTGGCCGTGGTGGATGGGGAGGACGAGAAGGCGTCCCCGCAGCTGATGGAGGTCATGAACCACGTGCTGGGCAAGCGGAGGGAGCTGAAGGCGGCTGTGCCTGACACCGTGGTGGAGCCCGCACTCAAGGCCGCCCTCAAGTTGTATCAGTGAGTGCTCAGCTGGGCCCCTCCTGGGTGCTGAGGGACTTCACTGGGACTGAGGGGCATGGGACCCCTCCTGGTCTATGCCATACCTTTGTCCCGCAGCGTGTCTGATTCAGAGGGAAAGCTGGTGGTCAGAGAAATTGCCACGCGGCCTCTCACACAAGACCTGCTCAGCCACGAGGTGAGAGGGCCTGGAGGCCCCCAGCCCCGACTCTGAGCCCCCTGCACTGTGCTCACACGACCTCAGGCAGGAGCAGCACCAGGGGCCCAGGCCGCTGTGGGAGGGGAGACTTCTGTGCCAGGAGCTCCCCAGCCCTATCCGCCACGCCGTCAGGCTCTCCCTCAGGGTCCTTCTCTCCACCTCTAGGACTGTTACATCCTGGACCAGGGGGGCCTGAAGATCTACGTGTGGAAGGGCAAGAAGGCCAATGCCCAGGAGAGGAAGGGAGCCATGAGCCACGCACAGGTGGGCATGGGAGTTGGGGAGGAGGAGAACTGTGAGGAGAGGAGGAGAGGGGAGAGAAACAGACTCTAGCAGGGGGAAGGAAGCAGGGTCAGACAGGCGTGCAGAGGCCAGCGAAGGCTTTGGACTCAACCCAGCTGGGGGCAGGTCTCAGAGTTGGTTCTGTAGCCATCTTGGGGCTTCTCAGCATGCCAGGGAGCCAACCACCAGACACCTGGGGTCCTCCTGAGGATATGAGCTCCCACCTCAAGCCGGGTTCAAAGAAGGGAGGGAGAAATGGAGGTGGTTTTCTCACAGAGGGGATGGGGTGAACATGGAGCCTGGCCAAGTCAGAATTTGGGGTCTTTATTTGGCTGAATTCAATAACCCTAACTGGCTAGGGGTCAGCGCTGGATTGGATGTTGGGTTCAAGGTTAAAGATGGGAGCTGAGGGGGTCAAGTGTGGAGTCAGATTTGGCCTTGGGGTGGGACTCAGAGACAGGTTTGGGGTGGTGTCAAGTTTAAGGTCTGGTTTGGCCTTGGGGTTTGGGCAGGAGCAGGGTTAGGTTTGGGGGTCAACTTCGGGACTGGAATTTGTTCTGGTTCTGGTTTGAGACCAGGACAGGTTTATGGTTGGGTCTGGTTGGGGTTAGAGCCAGGCTTTGGCTGGCCCTGGCGAATGGAGGGTAAGGGCGGGACATGGCCCCAGCCACCCTCTTCTCTTCCCAGAACTTTATCAAGGCCAAGCAGTACCCTGCGAGCACACAGATAGAGGTGCAAAATGATGGGGCTGAGTCCGCCGTCTTCCAGCAACTCTTTCAGAAGTGGACAGTGCCCAACCAGACCTCCGGCCTGGGCAAAACCTACACTGTGGGCTCCGTGGGTGAGGGCCGGCTGAAGCAGGGTGGGCTGGGAGACAGGAGTGGGGCCAAGAGAGCACCCAACCTCCCCAACCTCTTCCACGGGCACTTTAACCTGGGACCGTGCTCCGCATCTGGGGTGAGGGCATGAGGGGACATGGATAAACTCGAGTGGTCACACATGGGAGCTAAGAATGACTTGCCCTTCATTAGAAATGGGCTTGGGTCTCGCCGGAAACGAAGCAGCTCAGTCTTACCAGATAATGTTGGCTGAGGGAAAGCTCAGTGCCAGGCGCCCGGGGGAAGATACGAGGGTTGCCTCTCTCCCGGCTCCCCCGGGGGGCCCTGGCGAAGCACGAGTCTCAGGGCCGGGGAGATAGGGTTCTGTTTCTGCCACGTGTGACCTTGAGCTAGCTACTGAATCTCTCTTGCCTCAGTTTTGACATCTGTCAAATGGGCCTAAGAAGTATAGCTACCATTCAGGGCTGTTTGTGAGGACCTGGGGGACCTCAGCTGGTGACCGTTGGTGTCATGATTTCCCCTCACTCCAGCCAACGTGGAGCAAGTGAAGTTTGATGCCACATCCATGCATGTCCAGCCTCAGGTGGCTGCCCAGCAGAAGATGGTAGATGATGGGAGTGGGGAGGTGCAGGTACGGTGAGGGAAGGGAGGCCTGGGGCGGATGGGAAGGGTTGGTGGAGATTTTCCTGGACCTTACACTAGCCTGGCACTGGCCCCAGGTGTGGCGCATTGAGAACTTAGAGCTGGTGCCTGTGGAATCCAAGTGGCTGGGCCACTTCTACGGAGGTGACTGCTACCTGCTGCTCTACACCTACCTCATTGGCGAGAAGCCGCACTACCTGCTCTACATCTGGCAGGTCAGGCCCTGCCCACCCTGTCCAGGGCACAGTCAGCTCAGCTTCTGCTCCACTATACCCTTGCCGAGTGGCCAATCCCCTTGAGATGAATACCTCTGACGGGGTGACGGAGAGCTCACTCCTTTTCCATCTGGGGACTGTTTTGGCTGTGAGATCCCACTGACACTGACTACCTGTATTCACAACCCTTTTCCCTTTTGGTCTTCTGAGTCTCCTTTCCCATTTCCATGGCCTCCTATACTTTCCATTCATCAGCTCTGACTGGGTTCCTGTGTTCAGATGTTAGGGAGCAGAAAGATGCTTAGGTGCTGGGGATAAATGGCATCGTGGTACTTCTCCAAGAAAGGAGAGGAGGTTTGGGGTCACGGTTGGGTTGCAGGTAGGTCAGGGCTGGGCTGGGGCTGGGAAAGAATTTGGTTTGGGGCTGGGATCAAACTGAGGTCTAGTTCAGGTGGGGTTTGGTGGGGAAGACAGTTGGGTTTGGGGCCAGATCAGAATTGGGGATGGAGTCCTCACTGAGGCCAGGGATGGGGCCAGAAACGAGGGCTGACTGCATCCTACCCCTTTCATCCTGCTTATCCTCAGGGTAGCCAGGCCAGCCAGGATGAAATCACAGCCTCAGCCTATCAAGCTGTCAACTTGGACCAGCAGTACAATAATGAACCGGTCCAGATCCGGGTCCCGATGGGCAAGGAGCCACCTCACCTCATGTCCATCTTCAAGGGACGCATGGTGGTCTACCAGGTATGGCTGCTGGATGGAGGCGCCCGGCAGTGCCCGCCACTGAGGTGGGGTGGGTATGCAGCAGATGAGAGAGGGGAGGTGGGGAGGGGGCAGGGCTGCAGGTGAAGCTCCTCCTCTGTAAGAGAGGATTAGTTGAGACTCCACCACCGATGTGGAACTGATAATAGAATTAACCATTTACTACTTTACAAAGTCCATGTAATGAGCACTTAGCGTGTGCGAGAACTGTTTCTTTACTCCCCAGCTCTTCGGGTCCTCTACATGAAAAAGGAAGTTATCTTGGTTAGATTTGTCCAAACGGCCTTGGTGCCTTCCAACATAATGAAGTAGACATCTCCCGAATTCGTTTGCGCAGCCATCTGGTTGTTGAGCACCTGCTAAATACAAAGCTTCTGACAAAACGCTAAGGGGAAGGAAGAATGCAAAGCTAATACTGTTTACCATCTTGCTGGGAGAGCAATGAGCTAATGGCTCAAAGCACCGTGTTGTGAAATGCAAGTAATAAAAGCTGAGTTCCAAGGAGAGCGTGGATACAGTAACCTGGGAATAGGTATAGCATTCATGGTCGAAAGGGGATTTGGAGAAGCCCCTTGACATTGGGTTTGCTTGAAGAGGTATTATGAGGGCAGGCGATGCAGGGGGCACAGCACGGACAAAGGCCCAGAGGAAGAGATCCATGGGGAACAGTAAGACGCCTGGCCCAGATGAACGAGGACTGGAGAGGGCAGAGTAAGTCTGGAAAGGCAGTTTGCACCTTTGTCAGTGGAGCCTTCAGAGGCCCCCCTGCAGAGCTGGGTTCTGATCTATAAGCAGTGGGGAACCTCTGAAGGTTTTTGAGCAGGGGAGCGCCCTGACCCAAGCGGTGTTTGGGAAAGATTAATCTGATGGTGATGTATCAGCAGACCTTGAAGGGCAGGCCGACCCTGCCCCAACCTCTTCCTCTCTGGTTTTCAGTGCCCCTCAAATCCCCACCCCCATCTTCACTAAGCTATTCTCGCTTTCTCCTCATGCCCTGCAGGGAGGCACCTCCCGGGCCAGCAACATGGAGCCTGAGCCCCCCACACGGCTGTTCCAGGTGCGGGGGACCAGCACCAACAACACCAAGGCTTTCGAGGTCCCAGCCCAGGCCACCTCCCTCAACTCCAATGATGTCTTCATCCTCAAGACTCAGTCCTGCTGCTACCTGTGGTATGGGAAGGTGTGTGCAGGTCCCCCGGCCTCAGAGCAGATTGGGGACAGTGCAGGAGCCTCTGGCCAAACAGGCCCCACTTCCTTATTCCCCAGCTGACTCTGGCCCTGTCCCCTCCTCCACAGCACTGGGTCTGGCCATCCTCAGATTCTCTGCCTCTGTGTCTGAGTCAGTCTCCTTCATTCTGTTTGTCTCCGGCCACTCCTGTCTGTCCCGCTGTTGGTCTGTCTTTATGTCTCGGGCTCTCTTTCACTGTCCTTGTGCCTGTCTGTCACTGCCTCCCCATCTATCTCTGTAATGGGGACCCTCAGCCTCTTGTAGTCTTCCTGCCTTGTAAGGAGAGTGCAGACTCTCTTGTCTCCTCTGCCATTCTTTGGAGTGTCAAGGACAGAGGGGAGGATGGGACAATTGTCACTGCATCAGCCATGTGTCTGGTGTTTTGATCCAGGAAAGCTCTTGCAGGACCTCTGGGCCAGTGAATGTGGTGGAAGGGTGGGGGTCAGCATGGCACTAGAGGTGGTCTCCGCCAGAATATGTGACTCCCTTCCTTTTCCCAGGGCTGTAGCGGGGACGAGCGGGAGATGGCCAAGATGGTTGCTGACACCATCTCTCGGACGGAGAAGCAAGTGGTAGTGGAAGGGCAGGAGCCAGCCCAATTCTGGATAGCCCTGGGTGGGAAGGCCCCCTACGCCAGCACCAGGAGGTAACTATGGGGCCCCTCTGCCTCCAACACACCTTCCAAGGCTGGAGAGCCTTCCAGAATCTCCATGTTCATGGCTCAGAGCCCGAAACAGGCATGGATTGAGGACCCTATGTGCCAGGTCCCCAGGGCCACAAGATGAGTAAGGAGCAGTCCACGTCCCTGGGCCTTCCTGGGCACAGGGGCTATGTCTGCCCTGCTCACCACGGTCTGCCCAGGGCCTAATGGGGAGTTCACGGCCATAGGAGGCAGCTCGAAGAGAGGGGCAGGGCTATAGGTTTGCGTTTTGGGAAGAAGATGTCAGAGTCCACCCAGGCTGACACAGGACCTGGACATAAACCCTCTTTCAGATGGTTTTTGACCCCCCAGGTCAAAAGCAAAAGGGCGTGTACCACAACAGCAGCAGGAGGGTTAGGGGCAGGTGTTAGGTGTTAGAACTTCCTAGGGACCAGACAAGAGCGGCTGGAATGCCTGTCCTGCAGAAGCAGGGGGACTTTCTCCCGGGGAACACTCTTGGACTCTTGGGGAGGAAGGGGGAGCTTTCGTGTAATCAGAAGAAAGAGCATTTTCCTAGGAGGTGGGCTTTCTATGTCGGAGTCCCTCAGAGTTCTGTGTCCTCGATTCTCCTCTCCCCACACCTCCCTCCTGCTGACACAATCTTCCATCCGTCCTGCAGACTGCAGGAGGAAAACATGGCCATCACCCCCCGGCTCTTTGAATGTTCCAACCAGACCGGGCGCTTCCTGGCCACAGAGATCACCGATTTCAATCAGGATGACTTGGAAGAAGAAGATGTGTTCCTGCTGGATGTCTGGGACGAGGTAGGGCCAAGGCCTGGCCAAGAAATGGTGGCTTTAGGGGTAGGAAAGGTTTGACGTTTTCTTGGCTCCCATATTTGTTCTCCCTGGGAGCAGGATTATGAACAAAATGGTGTAAGAAAGGAGATGGCAGGAAGGAAGGAACTGTTGTGTGCAATGATCTTCTCCCAAAGCTCGATTTATTTCACATGGCGGGGCAGTGTTTTCAAGGGGCTTTGACTCTGGAGAGGCTGAGAATCACGTGTTTGCAGAGTAGCTAAGTATAGAGCATCTCTTCAACCTCCTCATCTCCCAGAGGCAAAGTCAAGGCCAGGCGGGTCACCTGTCCCAGGTCAGGCTTCACTGTCAGACATCTGAGTCTGGGTGAACTGAGGCCGAGCCTTATGGTCCAAAAGGACAAGGAGGACTGACTGAGTTCTGGGTTCTCCACAGGTCTTCTTCTGGATCGGGAAGTATGCCAACGAAGACGAGAAGAAAGCCGCAGCCACCACGGTGCAGGAATACATCAAGACCCACCCCAGCGGCCGGGACCTCGAGACCCCCATCATTGTGGTGAAGCAAGGACATGAGCCCCCCACTTTCACGGGCTGGTTCCTGGCCTGGGATCCCTTCAAGTGGAGTGTGAGTGGCCCCAGCTGCCCCTGGTCCTTACGGCCCAGCGTGGCCTTCTCTGGCTGGCTTCTTGATGTTATACCTCACGGGCAGGGTGGACTCCCAGGCTTTTCTTTTCCGTTTGTGGTAGATAACCTGTGATGTATTTGTGAAAGGGTTAGAGCTAGCTGCCTTAGAATAAAAAGTAAGGCTGCAGCAAGACCAGTAAGCCCCCTGGTGAGAGAGAGGGAGGGAAGGCTACGAAACTCAGGCTAATTACGCACCTTGCCTTGCGTGCACTAGATTTAGCTTGAAGTTGTTGGGCATTATTGGTAAGAGCTGTACTGACTACTCAAATTAAAATGTATTAAAATTAAACCAAAAGAAAGGTTCGATTTCTCACGAGCCACAATTTAAGTAAGTGCTCAGTAGTCACATGTGGTTAGTGGCTACCGTATTAGACGCCACAGAAAGAGGACATTTCCCTCATCACAGAAACTTCTACAGGACAGCGCTGGTGGACTCTTCATGCCAGATGAAAGGAGACATGCCGGTTCTAAAGGACAGATGTCTTCTTGGCACTGAAGTCTAAGCAAAATGAGTTACACATGTGGTCCTCACCTGAGAGACAGTGAATCAGACGTCCACAGGATTTCTTTAAATTGACCCCAGATAGAAGCAGAAAGCAGGTCCTCAGAGTGGAACTCCAGTGAAGGTTTCTGGAGGGAAGGAGGGAGACTCAGGTTAGAGTGAGCGCTGGCCTGGCGGCTTTGGGTGTGCTAAATTGGCACAACAGATGTGGTCATGGAAACAGAGAGCTAAGATATATTTTAAAAAATCCAGTGGTTGATGGGCTGAGATGAATCTTACAGATGGATTCAAACAAACCTCAAGGTCCAGATGCAAAATCCAGACGCCAGAACTTCCTAAATTCGTATCATCAGTGTCCCAAGTCAACAACTCTGGCAGCCTTCACCTCAAGCCTCTGCTGGCTTCTCCCTCAAACTCACTCCATCCATCCATCCATCCATCCATCCATCCACTCAGCATAACTGAAGCTCATGATGTGCCATGCTTGGTGCCAGGCCCTGGGGATATGGAGATGGGGCTCCTCGTGGAGCTATGGTCCCTTCTACTCCCTTCACTCCTCATGGAAGGGTTCCCTCCAGGCTGCGAGGAGTCCCCCAGATCTCCAAGACCTTCTCAAGTGTGCGAGTAGCTGCTTACATGGCCTCTGAGGGTGGGAAAATATCATACTCCTCTCTGTCCCCATGTTGGGCTGCGTGGGGCCGGATAACCGCCTGTCCTGGCCTCTTCTGACCTGTCAGCCCTTTCAGTGCCCATCTTTACCAACCAATCTCTTTTTCCAGAGACCCTTCTCCAGCTTTTGCCTAGCTCCCTCTTCCATCTCTCATCCCAAGGTCCTGGGGGAGTCTTCTTACAACTCTTAAAGGAAAACATTTTTTTTGTCTTCCATGCTGAGAACCAGGCCTAATTTATTACTTGCTTTATATGCAGAATGCTAAATCCTACGAAAACCTGAAGGCAGAGCTTGGAACTTCTCAGGACTGGGGCCTGATCGCTGCTGTGAGTATGGGGCAGGTGGCTGGGCCCTGCGGTGGCCTGCTGACCATGATCGGAGCTTCTGGAACTGAGAAATCTCCAGAGAAGATGCCAGTGTCCTGTGTTTTTCTTTCCACCATTTCCTCCCTCTTCTCATGGAAGTTCTTGTTGTTTTACTTCAATGACTCTAGCTATTTCATCCTCTTCATTCCCTAGTGAAATGGTCCCCAAATTTTATCGTGCATAAGATTCTGGGTGATGGGGACCTGGGGGTGGGGGGAGCTTATTAAACTGCAGATTCAAAAGTCTCACTCCCAAGGATTCTGCTTTATAGAATTGGGATGAGACACTAGAATATGCATGTTTTTCATAAAGCATCCAGGGAATTTGATGCAGTTACAGAAATGTGTGTAGGCCTGGGATATGAAAACATGAAAGAAAAACCTTTTTTCTAAGAGGTTCACAGGCTTGCAAAGACAACAAGATCAAGTAGACTCAGCAGAAATGTGTCCAGAACATGGGAACAATTCTCAAGCATAGTAGGGTAATCTTCAGATAACACGTATGGCTCTCTGGCCCCACCCACAGGCACTTATAAACCATTCTTGGCAGACTGATGGTTCAGGCAGGAAAGTATAGATATGACAAGGCTAATTGTCTATACAGATGACAGTTTCACAACAGATAAGAGAAAAAAGATCATAATTGTCCAAGGGAGACCTTGAACATCTGGCAGAAGCCATCGAAAAGTTCACAAGTCATATAACAGAATAGTCATAGAACAAAATAGTCATCTTGCACCAACTGGCTTTGGTGTTCACACAGACCCCTAAGCTTCAGCTTGTGGGTCCAATCCAATGTGTCGTGTTCTTACAAGTGCGTGTACGTGTACGTGGGCTGGTGGGGGCCATGGAAGGCACCTTGTTGGAGGTGCCCTAGCATCAATGTTCATTCACTTCAGAGAGAAAGGCGGCCTAGGAGATAGTCGCCAACCAGCTGAAGTAACAGTGCTTTCCTTTTCTTCCCTAGGAGATCACAAGCCCTACACAGGATGTGTTTAATGCTAACAGCAACCTCAATTCTGGGCCTCTGCCCATCTTCCCCCTGGAGCAGCTGGTGAATATGCCAGTGGAGGAGCTCCCTCAAGGCGTGGACCCCAGCAGGAAGGAGGTAGGGCCGACTCGAGGAGCAGGAGGAAGAGCTACAGCTTGACCCCCAGGTTGTGCCCTGCAGATGACTAGGTGCTGGGGATGACCTGGTGCACAAGACAGGCCTGGTCTCTGCCTTTGTGCGGTTACACCTCAGTGTGGAGAGAGATCAAAGGAGACTGATTACAGGATGCTTTAATTTTAGTGAAGATAAGTAGGTGTCACAAAGGTGAAGTATAGATACGATGAAGAACATCACCAAAAACAAAACAAAACAAAACAAAACAAAACAAAACCTAGTTTAGTCAGAAATTTCCTTCTGAAAGGTGAACAGGAATTATTCAGGCAGAGTGGGTTCTCCCTGAGAAGGGAATAGCATACATGTAGCCCAGAGGCAGGGAATAAGGACTGGTTGGGGCCATCATGGTCGAAGTAGGAGGGTGGAGGTCAGGTTTACACTTTTAAAGGAGCATTACAGCTGCTCAGTGAAGAATCATTTGAACAGTGGCAAAAGCAGCTGCTGTTAAGCAGGCTGACAGGTAGATGGGAGCTTAGAATAGGTGGAGGAGGGGAGGTGGGAAGGGAGGGAATGGCTTATAGAAATATAAGGAGGTAAAATCAATGACACTTGGTAAGCACCTGATAAAGGAGATGGGAGAGAGGGGAAAATTGTGTTCTTCTCTGAGATGAAAAGCACAGGGTCAGACTGAGCTTAGAGAGGGCGATCATGAGTTTACAGGAAGTCATGTGGTTTGATGCATCTGGGAGACGTCCAGGTTGAAACACATGCTCGGTGGGCACACCATTCAGAGCAGCACCAGGGCAGACCCATCTGGTAGGTGCAGCTTCAGCCTGTGTGGATCTCCCTGTGCCTGGAGGTTCTGGCAAGAAGAGCTTGTTAAAAACACATTTCTAATATTCATTCCCACTTCATGAAGATCCGAAATAGACTGCAAATCTAGCTTGATGCAAGGGTACAGAAAGGAGAGAAAATTTACTCTGTGTACAATAAACCAAAGAGAAGTAAGTCTTACAAAAGAATTAAGGAATCTACAGGAGATGCCTGATTTCTCCAAGAACATCCAAGTCTGTTAGGGGTTTGGGCCCAATAAATGTGTAAGTATATTGTTCCCTTTGCATTTTGCCCTCCACCTGGGAGACAACTTTCATGCATTCTATCCCAGATCTGCCCATCTGTTTTCACTGTAATATTAGGATGATCCCAGTATATTAGTCATAACATTACAAATATTTGCCCAGCCTCTGGTACACAGAAAGTGATCTATAAATATAAGCTGTTATCATCACTACCTGCTCTACTCCAGGCAGTAGCAAGAGGGTAATTGAAAACTCAGGTCCAGAGAGGGGAAGTAACTTGCTTAATGTGATATAACGAGTTAGTAGCAAAGACCGAGCAAGAACCAGGTCTTCTGAGTCTCGCTGTTACCATTGTATCATGTGGCATAAAGTAGTTCTAAAGGGAAGGGCAGCCAGTGTTACTGAACCAGGTGATTGACAGGAGGCTAAAAGGATTGCTCATTTTGAACGGAACAGAACCAACACAGCCCCATCATGGCAGAAGCAGTTGAAGAAGTCGTAGATCCTTTTTTAAAAACCAGTTGTCTGTTGCTGATTTTTTATTGTGGGAATAGCATACATTCTTGTGGGAGAACTGTGAGCTCGATGCCAAATAGAGAGGGTAGGAGAGGTCTTCAGACCTCTCTGGCTGCTCCAAACTCAAATGGGGAGCCAGCGACAGGAACAGTAGGGTGGTGGGTCTGGCTGCAGGCAGTGGCAAGAGGGCAATTGAAATGTTTGAGCATCAATGACTAAGCCACAGAGACGGATGTGGACAAGGGTGAGGCTTATAATCAGCTGGCAGGACTGCAGGGTTTAAGAACAGGACCAGTGGAGAGATACAAGTCCACTGGGATGGGCAGTCCCTGCTATCTGGCCCCAGGGTCAAAGTCCAGACACTGCAGCCACACTTGTGAGGGACTTGGCAGCAAAGGGGAATGCTACAGACCTGCGGTAGGCAGCTCGTCCCCATCCATTGATGCCTAAACCACTCGTTTCATCACTTCTTCCAAAACAAGGCATTCCATTGCCCTGTCTGGGGGAGTAGGAGGGGCTCCCGAGAGCCTTGAGGAGGGAATGCCCAGGGGCTGGAGGCAAAGCTAATCACAGGTTAAAGAATTGGGGCATCAGACCCACTTGAGCTTGAAATCCATCTGCAGGTTTACCAAGTAGCTGTTCAGTTCAGGGGTCTCTGCAAGAGTCAGTAAAGTGTTCTCCAGAGCAACTCCCTGTAGCAGAGCAATCTATGATTGAAAAGAAACCCACAGCTTTCACCCTACCCTGTCCTCTCGTGGTGCCTGGGGAGCAGAGATGAAGGCTGAAGGATGCTGCTTTTAGCAGCTTTAATTTGGGTTGAGTGTGCCTTCGGTGCATTTAGCTTGCTTTTAACAGCATCACTGCATCATGTTAGCTGGGAGCAAGTCATTTCGGGCAATCCCCTTAACTCACAGCTTAAGATACCCAAGGCCTAGAAAGGTGACTCCTAGCTGTAGGTTCACTGTCTGATACATCATTTTCCAATACCCTTTCATATGTAAAAGTATTTTTATCCCCATAAAAGCATTATGAAGCAAAATCTGATCTTTAAGAAATTTTACTGAGGAAAACTAAAATTTGGAAAAAGCAGCAACTTCTTAACCAAGCTAAGTAAATGTCCTAATTCATATTTCAAGGCTAGTGTGAATTTGACCCTGGTCAAAAGATGCTCAGCTTACCTCACGTTGTCACCGTCCTTTTTATGATGTTCCCAACTCAGGGATCTTATCTCTTGGACTCAATGCCACCCACCTCCTCCCCATCCCTTTTCCAGCTCTCCTTGACATTGCCTGTTGTTTGCCCTTCATCTGATTTCTGTGCCACACCTACATGACTCATCAGAGTACCTCTGGGGAAGAATGTGATCTTTGCCTTCTGGTCCCTCTCCTCTTCTAGGAGCACCTGTCAGTTGAGGATTTCACCAAGGTCTTGGGGATGGCCCCAGCTGCCTTCTCTGCTTTGCCTCGATGGAAACAACAAAGCCTCAAGAAAGCAAAAGGACTATTTTGAGAAGCAAGAGTGGCTGTGGTTATGAAGTGGTTGCTACCCTGCTCACAGTTTTGTTTTTATTGCTGGTGTTAATGCTATACGAATTAAAGGTTTACACTTGTACCTGTGAGCAGCGGTCTATGGCAAGGGCACTTGTGTTTAGTAACTTAACTATTCCTCCAGAAAGATAATGCCACCATCAGGAGCCTGTAGTCTCAGCGTCAGCTTTCAAGGTGGTCGCTTTTCTGTCCTGAAGTGTCATATCATTTTTAACCATTCTGTTCTAGAACTTTTACTTCTGAGAAGGGCAGCCTCATACTCCATGGAACATTAGTTCTGAGGAGCCTTCCCTAGGCTTTTATCAAAGGCAGGTGGACTGAAGCATTTTGGTTTTACACTTTTCCTAGAGCAATGGCTTTTCCTTTCACATACACTTTCCTTACTGCCTCCCTCAGGTGATAAGTTAAAGGGGATCCCTTCTTTGAAAGAGTCAAATGGCCTAGGAGATGGGCCTATTAGGCTTCACAATCCTTACCCGCTGGTCTCCAGTGAGAGGGGATACACTGGGTCTAGGCTTGAGGCCACAAGGCAAGTATTTAATACAAATTCTATTTCACCCCTTTTGGTACTCTTAATAAGGGAAAGGAAGAGCATGGACAGCTAAGGCCAAGGCTGGGTTTACAGACTGGTATCTGCAACCTCTGCAAAGCTGCATGGGTTCCTCAGACGAAAATGGGAACTTGGTGCTGACCGTGGGATATGCTGCTTTGCCATTCCATTTCCTTTAAGGTTTAACAGTGCCACATGGACGATCAGGTCAGGCCAGCAAAGGTGATTTCCAACCTCAACAACTGGTTGTTAGGCGTCTGCAAGAATATGTCTTTTCAGAAATAAGAGTCAAACCAACACAAGGTTAATAAAGGCTTTAATTTCACACAAAAAAAAACTCTATGCATAATTTAAAAAGGAAACCAAACCAAGGAAAAATCATGAAGGATACAGAGGAACAGTTCTGCTAAAACACAGATAAAGTGTTGCTCCATACCAAACAACATAAAGAATCAGAATCAGAAGTCACTGAACACAAAGAAAATCACCTCACAGATAATGCGGCCAAAGCTGCCAGCAAACCTGGTAGTGGCTCAATTACACGTGTAGGAAGCTTACTTCTGTTTTCCTCTCCGTAGCATAAATTAACAACACTAACAGGCCAGAGAAGTCGGAGGGAAACCTGGGGATGAGGTGTGTACAACCACATGCAGTCTCATTCTGTGTACCCTCTCTGTTCTTGAAATAGACCAGTTTGGTCAATTGCTCTTTGTTTTGGCATTAGACCTAACAAACCTGGGTCCTGATCCAGAATCGCTAATACACTCTATTCTTACACCAGTGTACATGCCTATACTTTGAACCTCTGTTAAGAAAAGTCCAACCTTTTCAAAATCAATTGCTTATATTCATACTGGCACACTTTTAATTAAAACTTCAAAACCTCAGACACATAGCATACATGGAAAGGAAAATTTACTCATTGTTTATAAATATGATGCAATGAAAGAGACTGCCTGAAGTCTAGTAATCAAAGCATGCCATAAGGAGTCAATGATTGTGGTGAGACACAGCAAAAGAATTCTGTCACAAAACTCTCAAGGTCAAACAACTATAGTTTCCCAATAAAAATATATATATATATTTTTCAGATGTTAATAAGATATATTAATAGAGACAAAACAAGATAAGATGTTAGAGGGCAGAAATCTTAAATTTTTATACATCTAAAGAGAGCATCAGTATAAAGCAAGATGAGGAGAAGGAAAAGGACAAATCTGTTTTTTGGGGATACTTTTTCACTTCTTGCATGTGTTACTGGGTTGTTGGTGATTATTTCTGAAAAGCTCCACATATATAAGATCCACATGCACTTGGAGATCTACCTGTTTCCCTGATTTAAGACAAAACACTACCTAAGAGTGTCAATTAAATCAAACAGGCCAAAAAAAAAAAAAAAAGAAAGAAAGAAAGAAAAGAAAGTTGGCTAAGAGTATCCACTACAGTCATTTCTGAGGACAGAGGAGTGAGGAGGGTAATGTTTTTGTTTTAATATAATCTCTTTTCATTCAGTGGATCACAAATGAGTTTCCAAACTACCTTCTTTTCTCTGTTTTCAGTCTGCATCCTCACTCTCTACACTCACAAAGATCAACTATGTATGAGAGACTGCCAAGAATATCTTTAATTTAGTTGTGTCCGAATAACTTTCATTACACAACTATATCTGTAGCTATAGCTATATTTATATAGTTACATAATGGTAACTGGAGTATGGAAGAGTAAATCATGAATTTGCTTGCTGAAGTTTTAAGTCTTACAGTTTCTCTTTTAGGAGAATTTTACATTTAATCAAAGAGAAATAAATGTATAGTCTAATATTTGCCTCCCAGAGTTAATTAACTGATCTTTAAGTATCATGGCATACTTCTTAAAATGTAAACTATATTTACATTTGTTACATCTGCTATTGAGCCATTAAGTTAGGCCAAGTAAACAAACAGACCAAGTAAACAAACAGCTTTTGGAATCAAAATATAAATAGAAGAACAAGTCATAGATTTGCTTCTTTTCTATCCTGCTGAAATAAAACTTATGTGTGCACACACACATAAATATATTCTCCACAAAACAGTCTATCTTCTCACAGGCCTAAATTATAGTCATGGCTGCTAAAGTGATAACAGATAGCATCTGGCCACATGCAACTTTCCAACCCTACATAAAAATGTTAGCTGATAAGAATCAACAGATTTTAATTTTAGTTTAGTTTTACCTTCTAAAAAATTCTAATTAAGATCAGCTGCATGCAGAACTAAGTACTGTCAAGTTCCAATTCAATGTCATTTAAAGTAATGTAACTGCATGTGATATTTTCAATAGGAAATCAGTTATTGTGCAGGCTGCTTGGGACTGAAGCACTCTGTCCTTACTTAAGTTGTCCCTTCCTGGCCAAACATGCCAAATGCCCCACCCCCTGATTCTGAGCAAAATGACCATACCGCACAAAAAATATTATCTACTTATAATTTAAAAATATAGTCAGCTCAAAACAAAAACAGAACCACAACATCATCCAACAAACCCCATCAACATGGTCCAGCTGAAATCTTCATCTGTAGTTATTAACCCTTCACTGAACCAAAATGAGAAAATTAACTTTGTAAAAGGAGTAATAGTTAAAGGAGGGAAAGGAGAGAAGGCGGCTGACCAGGCCACAACAATGAACAGATATCAAGAAAAATACAAGTCCCAAACTTGCAAGGATATGAGCAGTGAGATGAGCAGTGAGATAACTCATCTACCCCAGTAACCTATATTCAACTAATAAGTCCTGCCCAAGACACGAAGATCACATCAAAATGGGTTTCTGAGCCAAATGTACTTCTAAACCACACACACACACAAGCTACGAAAAGCAAGTCAAATGAGGGTACATAGTGGGCAATCTAGGCTCATAGCATTATTTCTATTTTTTTTAATGTCCCAATGTACCCCTTGTTTCAAATCATCCTTATTTTTAATAGCACCTCAAGAAGTTCTCAAATATAGACACAGGGAAGAGAATAAATAGCTAAAGAATTTGATCACCACTTCACTCATTTGAAAAAAAGTTATTTTCAAGGGAAAAAAAGGATCCCACTGGAAGTAAAACATAAAAAGTGAGTTTTTAACACGAATAATTTCTTCTGCTCTATACTCCTGCATATCCTGTTACCATATGTAAATATGTAAATAAATGGTAGGAGGCAAAGCTTTTATCAGTAGTTAAGCAAAAGTGCTGGGGCTGTTTATGATTCAAAGATTCAAAATTTTAGAAGAGGTTACTATGTCAGAACACATCCAAGTTTCGAGAGTGGAGCTCTCTAAGGCAATCTTCCAGAAAAGATGTTGCATCTTCTGTGATGAACTTTAAAATGTTTCCTCCCCTTGAAAACCTGATATGGTTTTGTCCCTACCTCAGAACCAAAGAGTAATCTTGTTTATCATAAAAGATAAAAAATAAAATGTTGAGGGTTTCATTTTGTTATACTTAACTGTGTGATCCTAATGATTCCTGGGCCCACAAAATTATTTTTTGGACAGAATTCTACTCTCAAACTCATTTTTTATATAGTTTTACAAGCTGGTTGCATCAGCTGAAGGACTAAAGTAGCACTTAATGTTGTACTCCCATTTAGTCTCAACTCAAAGCACCTAAAAAGATAAATATATTATGCACCTTTGTTATGTGTTAGTTCTTGGGATTACCTAAACTGATCACATTTTAATTCCCACCCTGTTTTAAGGGCAAAGACAGACAGCGAATGGTTAAATGTTCAAGCTTTATCCTATAGCTCATGCACTTATTTCGCACTTGCGGTAGGGCTTTAGCTTTAGTGGTTCAAAGATTTAGCCATGTTTACTTCTAACACAAGAATACTCCTCTAGACTTCTCTCTGAGATACAGAGATGCTAGCATTCTTCATCATCCTTAAGTACCCTCGCTGGGGAGTCCCAATTGGGACAATATTAGTTTCCTACCTCTTAAAGTTTTGGTTGCAATCTGTTAGGGTAATGTTTGCTCCATGGAAAACGACACAGAAGAAAAAAGATTCTATCTTTACCACCAAAATAATATAGATGATATACAATGAATATACTATATGAAAGAATCTCTTTAAAGAAAATACAAAATGTACAATGAATACCAAATGTGGGACTATAACACACTCTGAGCACCAACAATCCATTTCTTGGGACTGCATGTAAACAGCAAAAGCATTACAAATCCACAAAATAATTTTTAAAAAAAGCCCCCCAAGTCAGGTGGCAGAAATGCCCTTCCTTTGCAAGAAGGGCAAACTGTCATTAGTGTAACATGGAGAGTTGATTTTCCAGTGAACTTTACTAATAAGAAACACACATGAAAGATTACCTTGAGTGAAACTACTCGAGGAACATAAATGCTAACTGCCAACTGATATGTATATCTCCACACATTTCTCAGGTGAATGGACTCTCTGACACTTCATCTCTTCTCCAGACTGCTGTGCTATTAATTTTGAGCAGGTATACTCTGGTGGCTCATCCTAACTCTTTAAGGCTCCATTCATTCCACATGTGTGTGTATGTACATATATATATATATATATATTTACAACATATACTCCTAAGACAAAAGGAAGTGCTACTCTTGTAGGAGAAAAAGAAGGTAATCAGCTACAGATGTGAGACCAAAGTTCCCATAAAACAATTAGCATGGAGCATTCCGCATAATTGCAATTTTTGTTTTTTGGTTTGGCCCTGAGCTGTTTGTTGCTCCCGCATCAAGTAGAATTTCAAATTCTCCTCAGGCAGAGGAAAGATGAGGAGGGTGACAGTAAGAGAGAATACGCAGTGCACACTGCCAACCCAGAAGTCTGTTCCTCATGAGGCCTGACGAGTGGTCTTCACCACTTCCATGCTGAGTGCCTGAGAGTTCTTTTCTGTTTCCAGCAGCTCATCAAAGATCTCCCTTAAAATAAAACAAAAAATAAGCATCTGGTGAGCAAAGCTAAAGAATAGATAAAAAAGATACTGATGAAACCTGAATAATCCAATTTGGTGCCTAAATTTCATTAAATAACCAGTTCATTCATTTGATCATCATGTTAACCCCAAGTGCTGATTTTTGAGAAATCAGCACTTGAGGAAGAAGTAGGCTGGCAAGAGCTTTCATAAAAGTGCTATGTAGTTTGTTATGTAGTACCCATTGATATAACTCAGATCTTCTAGCTGATACAACTGGAAGATCAAAAAGGTTTATGATAAAGCAGCTTATACTATAAAACAGTCTTAAGTTCCATACCTACATGCTATTGCATGATAAATAATTAATGCTTAATGCACATATTCTGGACTTTTAAGGAAATAATCAAGACAAGAGCCCTAAGCAAAGATAACAAAACACCCAAATTATCAACCAATTAAGGGATGGGAACATTTTATCCCTGAAAGAAGAATTAGATGATTTTTAGCCCATAGCTTCAGATTTGGCAAAGTTTCTTACTTGTGCATATAAAAGAAGATGTAACCACTCCGATCCCGATCACTCTGCACAGAAGCCTCTTGAATTTTAGATACTTCTAGATCATTATAGGTAAACCATGCCTGCTTCTTAATGTCATACACATCACTAATGTAATGACCTGAAATAAATAAAATCTTAAAATTGAGGTTTTAAAAAAACATTACTGAATTTTGCTCAAGTACAGGAAGTCTCAGAAAACAGCCACCCCATCCACACCAAAATGTTGCTAAAAAACATTTTTAAAACATGTACAAAATTTAAGGAAATATTATAGCACACTAGAACAACTTTTTTGATAAAAGAGTTCAAAGTTTTTCTTGATGCATTCAACTTACACCTCACAAAGCCAGGCACAAAGCAACATAATAAGGAATAAAAGTGGGCTACCTCATTTATAAAATGCTGAAATCATGGTGTCCATTTACCTGAAGAAGAAGTGCTACCAATGTGACTGACAACACTGATGAGCCGATAGGAGTGAGGAAGATTTCCTGTCTGGAAAACAGAAGTGGTCATGACTTTTACCTCTTCATTTGAATCAAAGCAAAATGCTAAATTTAAATTTATTATTAAAGCTGACATGGTTAAGTTTCAGCATGTATGTAGTCCGCTTTGATAAACTATCCAGTGGCTGGTATTACTCATACCCTTTTTTGAGTCAAGAACTCTAATCCTTAAGAATGTATCCGAGAAAATAATTCAAAAGAAGACTGTATGTATAAAATTATTTACTGTAGCATTATCTTTTATCTTTAATAACAAAAAGTTGGAATAACAATAGGTCTAATAACAGTTAAACAGTTAGTGGTATAACAACTCAATACTATATTATTCAGTTATTTTTAAGAAATCATGTGGGTCACCAATATGCTAACTTGTTTTCAAACCTACACGAATGCATATCATAACCACAGCTCTATGAAAACAGGTACATTAACAGTTAAGTATTGGAAAATGGAATGAAAAAAATGAGTTGCTGTGTTGCTGTAGGAATTAATGGTGAACATTTACATTTTAAATATTTTTTAATATGCTATTAAAATATTGTTAGTAAAAAATAAAACTGGAAAGAGATATTCCTGCACTGAGGCAGTATTATTAGGTACAATTTTGGGAAGGAATATAGCTATATCTAAACCAAAAATCACTAAAATATTTATAAACTTCGATGCAGTAATTTACTTCTGGAGATTTACTTGAAGAAAAAATCCTAAATATACAAAACATTATATAATCTTTACAGTTCCTCAATGTATTTTTTATTACAGTGAAAAAACAGAATCGACTTAAATACGCAATGATACTTAAAAGTTAAATAGTGTGTTCATTTGAGGGAATATAGTACAGCCATTAAAAATAGGATGTTCATAAACAGTCTTTAACAAATAGGATAAAAACTACTCATGACTTTTAAAAAAATACTTGTGGGTAGGGATGACAAAAGAATATGTCAAAATGCTACTAGCAGTTTTATTAGAATAGTTGGATCCTGAGTAATTTAAATCACAAAGAATTTGGAAAATGGGAAAAAGCAATTATTTAAGGAAAAAGGATAAAGAAAGGTTCCAATGTGCTTAAGTTAATATCATTAATTCAATAATTTTTATAGTTTCGTAACTATAGGTGATTAATATACATATGACTTTGAAAGCCATGTTACTCAGTTATTATTGCCTAACATGCACGTAAGGTAGTCAGGATGTACTTGTTTTTATTTCATTTTGTTTCAAATCTTGTAAAATGAGCAAAGGACAAGAGACAGGGAAGATCATTTGATGGCTGCCGAAGAGGCAGAAATGAACCTGTAATGGAAACTGACAGTGGTGCCTTTTAAGATAAAGAGCAGGAGTAATACTACCCGACCGGTTCTACTCAGGGAATAAAATGTCACCTACCTCAGCATTTCTTTTCAGTTCCTCAGCTTCAGCTTCTGTATATTCCATATCTAAAACATCCTCATTTCCAGAGTCCTCATCAGAACCCAATGAATCCAAGACAGAGTTGTTAAACTCTGAAGAACACAAAGACAGAGTCTTGTCAAATTTCTTGGAACAGACACAAAGAGATGATAAGGAAGATAAAAAAACAGCTTCAGTACACAATCATGTAAGAAAACATAAAACATATTATTAGGGTTCCAATTCACTCAGCACACTTGGAAATAACAATGCAGGCACCAGTCATCTATAAAAGAAATGCTCCTTTTTCTTTTAAATATATTTATATGAAAGAGGATATAAGAAATAAAAGTGGAGAATATTAAAGATAATCCAATTTTATTAAATTCCATATTATATAAACCACATGTCAGATTTGAAGTACATTGTGCATACTATATGCAACACCAGCAAATATAAATTATTTCACAGAAAAGACACCACAAAGAGGTCAAAATTCTTTTACTCTCTTTTTAATATTAAATTGTTTTTTGCAATTCAACAAAAAATAAAAGAAATTCAACTTTTAACTCTTACATTTCATCTAAAATATACTAAATAAACAAACAAATCCAAGATCCATTTTTTTCTCTTTTTAAAAATGTAAAAATGTATTTCCACTGGAAGAATCTATCTTTACTAAAGGCTTTAAATGAAGAATCCCAGGAGTATTTGTACATAAATGGCTCTTTGCTTTTAAATATAATTCTACTAATCACAGTACAGAGTTGTTTAAGGGACATTAACACCTAAGAATGGAAAGAACAGGAAAAAAGACTACGTCCTCAAAATTCTAGAAGCTGAAAAGTAGATGGGGTGACAGAGAGACTTAGTAGACCTAAGAAACCCAAAGCCAAATCTTAAGCCAGTAATGAAAAAATTGAGAACCAATCAAATTCACATTACAGAATCTTCAAAAGACATTCAACTTGGAAGTACCAGGTACCTCTGAAACTGGAGGCTAAGGCGGGGATAAAAATAAGATTTAGGAGAAAGCTATTTGAGAAACAGACTCTTCATGCTGCTCGGCAGTGGCAAAAGTCTGGAGCTTTATTTTGTGGAGAGGGTAAAACAGTCTCAGGATTGGGGATGCTAGGCACAGAGGAGGCCATGAGTACTATACTGAAAATGGGAGGGAGTAGGTAACAGTTTGCATACTGATGGGTGACTACAATCTCTCACATCTCCTGCCCCAGCCCTACTCTTTACTTGGCTCTCAGAACTCTGGCAGCCATATCTTTTACCTTTAGGTAAAGGTAAGAGGTTAGAAAACCTTTCTTTAGGAATCTGGCCAGCCCAAGAGAAAGGATTAAATATTAACATCATTCCCCAAACAGTATCATCCTGTAAAATTCAAAAGTTGACAAATCCTAGTTATTCATGTGCTCTGAACATCCAATCATCTTTTTAGTCTCCTATTCTTAACCATGACCTTGACAGTCAAGGATTATTAGATATCTGAGAAAAGCCTCCAACAAGAAATATAAAGACTATAATAAACACACAGGAAAGAGCAATCAAGAGGAAACAACCTATTCAGGGGCAGTAAATGTGAAATAAACAAACAAATGAACTATATTTAACCTTCTCAGAGAATTGAGACAGTACTGTTTCCATGAACCAAACCAAATCAAAAAGAAACAAAAAATTCAAAAAGAAACATTCACAAATCAGTTCTTAAAAATTAGAAATATGACAGAAGTAAAAACTCAAAAGAAGGTTTGAAGTTGGAGAAACTTCCCACAGAGTAAAAGTAAAATGATAAAAAGATGGAAAACTAAAGAGAAGAGAATTAAGAGGACCAGACTAGGAAGTCTGTATAACAGGAGTTTCAAAATGAGAAAAAAGAGAAAGAGAAAGAAAAGAAATGAAAGTTTCTTAGAATTCAAGGAAAGAAGTTTCTAGATTAAAATGATCCATCAAGTACCCAGTCAAATGGATAAAACAGACTCACATCAATCACACTGCTGTGGAACTTCATCACAACAATAACAGAAAAGATCTTACAAACTTTCAGAGACAAAAGAGGTCACATCAAGATAAAGTACAAAATGCTTAAGACTTTTCATAAAGGCAACCCTGCAAACAAGACTTCCCCATTACCAGCACCATACAGTTGGTGGGAAACAATACTTTCACAATGACTGTAACCTGGAATTCTATATTTGGCCAGACTAGTAATCAATTACTAGAATATAATGAAACTTACAAGGTCTCCAAAAAAATCTTCCAAGTCATATACCCTCTTTTCCAAGAAAACTACTTGGGATGGTCTCTATCAAAGCACAAGCAGACAAGAATGAAGAGGAGATACAGGAAATGGGAGTCTCAGAGGAGAGAATCAGAGAGAATTCACAGGAGAAAGATAAGGGAGATTTCAGGATAGCTGTGCATGGATGTAGAATCAACCAGTCCAGATTGGAGAAATATGACTTGAGACATTCGTCACCACAGCCATAGTACCATTTTTTAATCTGAGTACCGAATGCTAGCTTGAATTCTTATCTGTAACTGCCTCAACCATGTGCCAGTGAAATTCTTGCTCTTTCCTCCATGCCTAGAACACTCATTTTGTATCACCGAAGTGTTCCGCTTTGATCAATTTCTAAGAGTTGGAGAAAGACCAGTGATCTTAGAAACAGAAAATGCAGAGTTAACCCACTTCCCATGACTGCAAGTCCCTGTAGATCTCCAGCATCTGGTTCATCTATTAGTTCTGCCACATGCCATGACTATAATGAACCCTATATAGGCTTTTGACTTTGCCCAATGACTTCCCCAGAATGAGCTCTTGTAAATTCAGGGGGAAAGTGAAGCCAGCACTTCTTCTCTCAAGAGTCTTAACAGTGGCAGTACTGCTCTTTTATACAGACAAATTACAGACAGTCCTTGCTACTTAATTTTTCAAAATTAAAAAAATACATTGTTTAGGAGCATGGATTACTTTTTAAAAAGCAAGCTACTGATGAATATAAATGTTAGAATATTGGTTTTCTCTGGGAGAGAGGGCGAAGGGAGGGGTATCCGGGTAACTTCTAAAGTTCTTTCTTTATCTGGGAGGTGATCAAATTTGTTACTGTTATTAAAAATAACGAACACATTTCACATGCTCTTCTCTGTGTGATACACTTCACCATTTAAAAATGTAATTAAAATAATCTCCATACCTTGAAGACTTAATTCTGTAGCTCTTTTGAGGTCATCATCTTCTTTTTGTTCCCAAGCCTCCTAAAGGGACAAGAACAAAACTAAGGTAAAGAGGTATTGATTAAACTTATTTAATGAGGGTAAATTCAGTTGGTCTGGAAGTATTTGCTAATGTTTTCCAAAATCTTATGGATGTTTGGAATATGACCTTTTGAAGGATGTGGAGAAGTTCTTTACCTTTCCAACACTGTCCTTCTAAAATACAACCTGGGGATTAAAAAGGCTTAAATGCGATCTCCTCTAGTCAATGACATTTGGCTTGCCAACCAAAAGCCATTCAATATTATATTATGATATAATCCCTTCTTTTTACACGTATGAAATATCTGTCATATAGCAGATACTTAGCAAATTGCTCTTTTTCTTTTCCCCTGACTTATATAGCATTTGCTAATTTCCATGGTGTAAGTAATCCCACCCTGACCAACTTTAAGCTACTAATGTGACATTGAATGCAGGGTTGGAAAGAAGTTATGTATGGCCAATTTTAAGTAACCAACATGATGATGAATGCACAGCTGAGAAGAGATGGATACAGCTGAGCTGACAGTGAGCTGGCTCCAGCACACCACTGACCCTAAATCTACGACAGCAGGATAAACAATAATTCCACAAGATACTTTTCATAGATTTTTATTTTTGTTCTTGCTAAATAAACAAGACCACATAATAGATGCTTGGTAAATCCTAAATGAATGATGTTGACTGTTAGTTTTCTAATACATCTGAGATTTTCTTAGAAAAATTAGTACCTCTAAAAATGTCTCAATTAGATAATTAGAAAATGGAATAGGGAAATGTTGACCTTAAAAACTTTTCCCTCTCATCTTCAGAGAAAAGGTAAGTTACAAATGATGCATGAATGGAAAAAGATAATTTAAGCAAAATTGTTTTATACTTGCCTCAATTCTAGACTTAAATATAGTAAATTTATAAGAAGCTTAGAATGAGCTATTCTGCATTATACTATTGGTAGCAATAATACTGTGTTCAAGAAAGCAACAGAGACATTCTCTAATAAAAAATAAGATTATTTAGACTTATCCAAGTATATAAATAAAGCCTAATCTGAAATTTTTAGAGATTCTTATTTAGTTATTTATAGAATGATGTAGGTATACCAAACTAAAGAAACTCCATATTATAATCCTATCCTCACATCTGAGAAAAGATTGTTTTAACTGGGTCAGCTGACAAGAAATGACATATATGTTTTTCATTTATGGAAAAGAGGGGTGCTGAAATTTCTTTTTTCCTGCACTATACGGTACTACTAGTAAGAAGTCAGACCTTGATCTTTCACATTAAAATAAGTTTCCTAAAATAAATGATTACTATTATTTGTAAAATAGCTTGACATGCATATATCTCGATAACAAGTCAGCTAGAAAGTTACTTCTCATAAATGAAAAGATATAGAACAGCCTTCTCTGAAAAGATTTTAAAGAAGCAGTTCTCAACCTTGGCTGCACATTAGAATCATTGGGTGAAGCTTAAAAAAAAAAAATACTTACAAAAAACACAAAACAAACAATAAACAAACAGCGCACACACACACACACACACACACACACACACACACACACACACACACACACACACACACACAAAATAGATGCCCAGCCTGTACATTAGAATCACTAGGTGAAGTTTTTTTAAAAATCCTTATTAAAAAACAAAACCCAAAAAAACCTGACAACTAAAAAGTCTAGATGCCAAGACCACACCCCAGATCAATTACATCAGATTTTCTTAGGGACAAACAACCAGAATCAGTATTTTCTAAAGCTCCCCAGATAGTATTAATGTGCAGTTAAGCTTGAGACTCACTGTTCTAGAGAAATTCGATTTCTTAATCTGGTTATTTGTCCTAGTAATCTTGGTAAATTTTTATTACTAACACTATTTGGATTACATAAGAAAGACAACCATGAAAACATCAACTTTAAGTCAGATAACTCATATGACTGAAATCATGCAAATCAACTAGCTTTGGCAAATATAAGCACAAAGAATTAAACACTGAAGAATAGATTACTACATAAAGAAAAGAGCAGATAAAGGTTAGCCTATACCTAATATCTAAATTTCAGATAATATTCAGATAATAGCACTAAAGAATTTTATGTTCGAATAATAGTAAAGGACTCATATTGTACGAAAATGACTGAACAAAGACATTGTCTTAAAATAGCAATGATAAAATCACAGTGGTATACTGGCTGTTTCTACAGCCTGTAAAATAACATTGGACTGTGATGATCTATAACAACCCATTTTGCTTTGACATGCAATGAATTAAAATGGGAGGTAAACAATAATATATTGTTGCATTTGGATTCTCAAAAACAAAAAATCTATATATGTTTCTGTTTCGAATCCAATGCAAAGCCCCAAAGAAATTTGTTTGTTTGTTAGTTTTGGTGGATTAATGACTTACTGTATGTAAATCACTTGGAACAATTCCTGACATAGTAAGTGCTTAACACATGTTAGTTTTTGTAGTTGTTATTATTAGGTATGGAGAAAGTAGCAATATATATATATATATTTCTTACTTGCTCCTGAAGGCTCTGAGCCAATGCCTGCTGAAGCTCTTGCTCTTCCCTTTCACGCTCCATATCATACTGCTGGAGCCAATCAACCTCTCCTTGAGATCCTTCTGGGGTTTTGTTTTCCTTATTCTCATCACAGTCTTTAGTTATCTCAGTAAAAGTGGTAGGATCTGAGGAAACAGAACAGAACATAACTGGGAAACTCCTAATAAACTGAACTCTCTGGACTAGAGTGACACCTACCGTTCAGAAAGTATTTCACCTCAAACATAGTTTCTAGATTATGACTATTTGGAATAAACAGTATGGTCATGATTTTGTTCTGGTTATTTGAATTGTGTTAGCAACAACATTTCATTATAATTCTCTCTCACCCCCTATCTCCCTCCCTCCTGCCTACCCTCCCACACCTTCCCAAAGCAAAAATTCTCACCTTAAGTTAAGGAAAATCTCATAAATAATTTGACTGATCCACAAGAACTACCTTTATAGATTCATTTTATATGGACACTTTTAAAATTGGTATATGCTGTTTATCTGTCCCCATACTGCATTTTAACTATTTAAATAATACTTTTCTATGGTATAGACAACTCTGAAACTTATAGCATCCTGGTTTTAGAACCTAAACCAGCAACTAGTTATCATTTGTTGACTATTAAATTGCTAACTGAATATTTACTATTAAAACTCACTATTCATTAAAAAAGAAACAGGATATATTAAGTACAAAAAGCAGTATAATCTCAATTAAAAAAATTATACTAGAGTTGTCAATGATTTATTCTTTTCCTCCATTCTTGGAATAATCATCATTTCCATAGCTCTGAAGCCTACCTGTCCCTTTGGCCTTAGTTTATAGAACCAGGAATTGGTTCTGTAAATATTGGAGTCAACCAATTGGATTAGTTCTGAAAATATGGAACTAAGACATTCAAAGTAAGGCGATGTTGAGCATTTCAAGTGGAAGAAAGACCTGGGAGCTGAGATTACTATCTTAGGGCATAACATGAGTATTATTACTTTTAGTATCAAAAGATACTAAAAAAAAAAATAGTGAGAGAGGTACAATTTTCTTTAACCAATAATTTTTACCACTCAATGTACCAATGTACCTCACACAGTACTGGAATTACACTAGCAATTCATCTGTGTGATAAAGAACATATAAAGTTCATATTGAGATGTTAAAATTAATATAATTTGTTTTTAGGACAAGATTGTCAGATGGACAAGATTGGATACAAAAACTACGTAAGATCCACAACAATATGACCACAAAATAATGATAAACTTTTAAGGAACCTGAACAATGGATCGAAGGGGAACAATATGTTAAAACGTAATATTCTTATACTGAATCTATCATCTGCCTCTACCCCCAACCCCAACTGAAACCCGCTCCTTTCCTACATTCCATATTTCAGTGAATAGGATCACTATCCACATACAGCTGTGTCTTTTTTTTGAAAAGAGAAACCTGGGGCTCATTCTGACTTCTCATTTATTCTTCTTATCAGGTAACTCACTGTTTCATAATTATTCCTTGAATCTATCAACTCTTTTTCTATTCAGTGCCAAAACTTCGCCTTAGGGCACCATCAACTTTTGGTCTGGACCACTACAACAACTTTCTAACAGGTCTCATAGGATTACTTTGGTTCTTCTCTAATTTATAAGCGGCACTGCAGCCAGAATGACCTTTTTCAAATATAAATTTTTATCAAACACTTGTTTGCTTAAAATTATTCAGGAACATCCTAATGCTTTTGAAATGAAAGTCTGAAGTACTAAATATGACCTTATGCCATATAAAAACTGGGGACTGCATACCTCTGTAGTTTCATCTCTTATTTTTCCCACTCAACACTATGCTCCAGTCATGCAGATTATTCTGTTTTATAAGTGGTAAGGGAGAAGTATTCTAGTAGTTAAACCACTTCATGCAGATCATTCTGAACTTTTTTTTTATGTCCACTAGCTTGTCATGGCCTTTTTTGTGTCAGGGCCTTTGCCACACTCTTCCATCTAGTTACTGCCTGGAGACAGTGAAACTGTGTGATTTATGCTTCAGAAAGATTACTCTCGCTGCTTTGTTCATGAAACAAGGTCTGTAGGAGGCAACAGTGGAGGAAGAGACATTGGAATCAGTTGTGGTGGCCCAGGTGAGGCATGAAAGACAAGATACAGCTGATTGGGCTTATTGATGGACTGAATGCAAGGTATGAAGTAAAATGAAAATATCTAGGGAGACCTTTTCTGGCATGAGAAAATGGATTTATAATGGTACCATTTGCTGATATGGGAAAGGCATATTTGTGGGGGTGGGAGGAATAAAAACTAAACAGATAAATGGACATTTTAGGTAGGTATCTCAATATACAAGTTTAAAATTCAGTGGCTAGAAATGTGAATTTGATTTTTCATCAGTATGTGAGGCAGTAGCACTATATGAGATCACTTAGGGAGAGAGCTTAAGTAGAAAAGACACAGCTAAGGACAGAGTCCTGGGAATACTCCAACAATTAGAGTTCTGATGAGCAAAACAAACAAAAAAACCTCTGAAACAAGTAGTTGGTTTAGCAGGAAGAAAGAACCCCATGAGTGTGGTGTGATGGAAGCTCAGACAAAAAAGTTTACAAATTTTTAAATGTTATAGAAGGAGTGGTAGACTGAAACACCGCTTATATAAACCTGTTAAACATCCATTTCAGTGGAGTGCTGGGGATGAAAGCCCACTTGGAGAGGGCTGAAGAGAGAACGGGAGGTGGTAAGAAAGCAGAGAGAATGATTTAAACAACTCCCAAAGAATTTTGCTGTGAGGAGAACACAGAAAGGGGGTGGTAGCTGAAGGGGAACAGAAAATCCTAAGAGAGTTTTTAAAAGATGGGTGATACTGAAGCACAGCAGGAATAATTTAGAAGAGTGGGAAGAAGCTGTAGAAGAGAAAGAATATAATTTAAAAGGTAAAAGTGAATGAGATTCTGGCTATGAACAGAGGGACTGGCCTTAGATAAGGACAGGGACATTTCTACCATAATGAAAGTAAAGGCACAGTTTTCATCTGACTGTGTCTTTTCTCTGAAAAGTGTACCACTAAGTTATGAACATAGAGTGTATGTGAAAGCAAAACTGGAGATTTGAGGAAGATATCATGAAGACTAAGAAAATAAATTTACAAAAGAGGTGAAATCAAAATAATAGCACTTGGTACTCATTTAACAGTCTAGTCATGAATCTGAGGAAAGTCTGGTCAGTGGTTTTGTGATTTTCTCCAGCAAGCTTCAGCTGCTTGAGTGTAGGCATAGAATAAGAAGCTAGCTGGGTTGGGAGACTGGGTTTTGTTAGGTGACAACGGAAAAGAGGAAGGAGATAAGGAGTAACCACCGTATGGCATATAGACTGGGCAAGGAAGTGATGACAAGAGTGGGGTAATGAATAACAATAAAGTAAAGTCAAAGGAATAGAAGTCTTTAATAAGATCAAATAATTGTTGAAATAAGAATATGATGCTTGATGAGTTGGGAGGAGAGAAGGATTAAAGGATATTTGAAATCAAGATTTCAAAGGTGGTACAGTTAATGAAGGTTAACTAAGTCTAGGGAAGTGGTTCTCAAACTTTAACATGCTTCAGAATCACCTGGAATCAAATCACAGAATGTTGAGACCCACATCTAGGATTCTTCGTTCAGAAGGTGTGTGTGTGTGTGGAGGGATGGCGGGGGCAAGAAGGGCATTTCCAGCAAGTTCCCACATGGTGCTGATGGTCTGGGGACACACTTTGAGAACCCCTGGTCTAGGTTATAACTTTTGTCAGTAATCAAGATGGGGTAGAAGAAAAGTTCTTTGAAATTAAGATCAAGTATTGAGAAACTAAGTTGGTGAATGAGCACTTATGATGATGAAGGTCCCAACAATGTTGATGAGTGACTAGAAGGTAAAAGATAGCCACATAAGAGATAATAGGTGGCAAAGTCTGATGTCATGTACTTCAAAGGAGCCAGAAGTTTTGTAAGATAAAAGGTGACAAGCAGTTGGAAATGGCAGTGGGTAACAAGAAGAAACCTATCCCATCTATAGCCACTGAGGTCTTAGGGTATGGGGGAAAAAACCCAGCTTATGAAGAACAGTAGGACAACCAATAACGGAAGACTTTCAAAGAAAAATTGGCTTCAACTAGAGACTAAAGGAATCTAACAACCAAACATAGTAGGTAAACTCTGGGTTCTATATTTAAAGAAAAGCATAAAAAATATTTTAGAAACATGGGCTGTATTTGAAATTATACACAGAATTACAATAATATTCTTAGGTGTGATAATTATTACATAGGAAAAATTCTATATACTTTGGAGTTTCAGGCTTAAGTGTTTTAGGATAAAGTTGTCATGATACCTTTAATTTCAAATGGTTCCAATAAAAAAGTGGTGTGTGTGTGTGTGTGTGTGTACAGTCTCCAAGGATGGCCTCCAATAAACCAGGCCTACGGGTATTCCTTCTCATGTAGCTCTCCTCACAATGAACTGGGCAGACACTGTGAGGCCTTTAACCAATAAAATGTGTTGAAATTGATTCTATGCTAATTCTGAGCCTAAACATTATAAAGGCCTGTCAGTTTCCCCTTTTGTGCTTTTAGGAATCCTGAGCTGTCATGTAAGAAGCTTGGCTACCCTGCTGGAGAGACCACATGAAGGAGAGGCCCTGAGATTACATGAAAAGATAAAGAGAAGATGGAGAAGGAGATTGGCAGAGGGAGGGGAAAAGAGGAACAGAGGGAGGTACAGGGTATGGAAGAGAGGAATGAAGAGGGCATTTAGCCATCCCAGTGGACCCTTCAATTCACAGAATTATGAAGTATTAAAATTATTTTAAGGCCCTAATTTTGGGGTAACAGCTGTATAACTACACACATGCAGACGTGGGGTGGAGAAAGCAAATGTGAAATAAATTAATAAATCTAGGTGAAAGGTATACAAGTGTTCATTGTTTATTCTTCAACTTCTCTCTAGATGTGACTCATGATGGATTTGATCATATTTGATCACTCTTTAGAATTATTTTTTAGTATGATAACAGGATTGGGGACATGTTCTTTAAAAAGGGTTCTTTTAGAGACACTGAAATCCTTACTAATGAAATGATTTAATATCTGGGATTCACTTCTAAATAATCCAGGAGATGGCGTAGAGAAAGAAGCTGGGATACAGATGAAACAAGACTAGCCTTTTTTGTTAATTACTGTTGATAAGAGTACAGAAAGAAGCTTCATTATACTAGCCTCTCTACTTATCTTTGCTCAATATTTTCTTCGGCAATATTTTCAAAGGCAAGATCTTGAGGTTTTAGATACAGTGAGGTGGTGAATGAAATGGGAAGGTTAAAGAAACAGGAAACATAATAATGGCCTGCATCCCAATTGGGGAAGATGGTAGCTAAAGAATAAAGGATCCCATATATAGGCTATAAAACAAACAAGTTTGCTCTCCCCAAAGCTGCTATAGTTGTAGACTACCTGTGATTATTAATGATTTTGATAATCTCAAGTGTTTTCCACTGGCATAGATAATCTAAAACTAATTGTACATAACTTCCTTTCTTAATTTTAAGAAGATGTAGAACTGAACAAAAAATTAAAATAAAGAACTGAAAGCAGAAAATAAATTGGCTATGGACAAAAGCACTAATATTAAACAATGATATCTAAGGGCAGTGATTATAATTTTAAAAAGAGAAGAGGATTTCATAACAATACTTGCATCAAGAGGGGGGAAAAAAAAACACCCATACACAAAAACCATCAGCTTTTTGTTTCCAGATAAAATGAGGATATACTAATCTTTATTTAACCTGCACATAAAATAATTCAAAATTGATGGTGCCCTAACCCCAAGAATACAAAAGATAATTCTGTGAAAAAAATTAGAGTCGGCCACAGAAAGAGGTAGTAAAAATTTTCTACCTAAAAATCTTAAAATACTCATAGTGCAAGGCAAAGAGGCTCACAGGTTTGTTGTTCTTATTGATAACTTGAGAGAGAATGAAAGATTTTAAGTATTTAGAGTTGGACCCCTGTATCTAGGGGTTCTGTATCCACAGCTTCAACCGCTAATACAAAATACTTGAAAAAAATTGTTACCTTGTTGCTGGTATGTACAAGTAGTTAGGCCTAGGATGACTGCATCTGGACTGAACATATACAGACTGTTTTTACTTCTCATTATTCCTTAAGCAATACAGTACCAACAACTATTCACATAGCATTTATTTAGTTACTTTAGGCATTATAAGTAATCTAGAGATGATTTAAACTATATGGGAAAAAGTACATATGTTATATGTAAATACTAAGTCATTTTATATAAGGGACTGGAGCATCTGTGAATTTGGGTATCTCTGGGGGTCCTGAAACCAATCCCCATGAATACTGAGGGATGACTGTACACTAAAACTTGGTATAGATTCGTGTATCGAAAAATGAAGAAAGAAATGCACGTATTTCTGAGAAAGCAGTGGTAAGAGACAAGTGCTCCGAAACTGATACAAACATTTACTAAATGCACTAATACTACCCTTGCCCTCTGATGTGCACCTAAAGGGATATGGCACTAGCCTCTGTAATGTACTACTTACATTATTTACTTCTCATTTTTTAAACCGTTATAAATATTATGAAAATATTATTAGTTATTATATATTATGCAGATCCATCTCATCTCCTATTATTTAAGGCTTTGGAACACAGTCGTATCTTATTTAACAGATACCTTCACTAAACCTACCTGGCTCTGTTATTGTTTTGGGTTTCTCAGTTTCCACAGGCTCTGTATTTTCAGGCATTTCTTGAATATCATCCTCTGCAAATCCAGTATCTGGGCTGCTGGTTGGTTTATCATCATCTTCATGACTCAGAGTCGGTGAAGCTTCTCTCTTACTTATCTCTAAAACAGCTGCTAGAAGCTCTTCTTCACTTATTCCATCAAATCCTGAGTTTTCCAATTCGGACTTATCAGGCTCTAATCTACATGATTTTGAATCCTGAAAAAGAGAGTTACTTTTATAGGAAACCAGCATACCTACAAATGTTAATCTTAAGAGTTTAAAGTGAGTTTATTATATTTCTAAAAAGGTTCCTTTCTTTGATGCTTTGGGTTATTTAATAATAAACTCACTAGCAAACCTAATATTCTTTTAATAGTAACTACATAAAGACATATGTTTATTTATTTTCTTGATTATAGTATTAAGTACGCTCTTTGTAAGAATTTGGAAAATACATAATAATAAAATAAATTTACCCAAAATCTACCAGAGATGATACTGCAAGTATTTTGGCATATTTTCTTCCAGACATACATAGATTATACTGTAAATATTGTCACTATACCTAATGTTTCTTTTTAAATATTGTCAGGTCTTATTTGTTTTTTTGTTTGTTTTTTGATAACTACATCACCATTATGTAAATATTCTGAAGTCATTTTCTAAATAACTTGTTTCTTGGAGAATTTCTAACTTTATGTGATTTCTCATTCAAGGTGGCAACCACAAACTACCTCTAGCTCTAAAGATGGGAAATAAGTTAGAACAAAAAATAACAACTAAACATGGAGATATAAAGCGTAGCATAAGGAAAATAGTCAACAATGTTGTAATAAATATGTAAAGGGAAGAAGGGTGATTTAGTGTGGTGATCACTTTGTGAGATATATATATCACTAGGCTGTACAACTGAGACTAATGTATTACTGTATGTCAACTACAACTGGAAAAAAACTCATTAAATTGTAAAATGTAAATGAGAAAAAAACAATAGCACAGTTCTCCAAGAGTATATACGTATACATATTCTTACTTTGAAGACTATAGACATATACATATTCTTAGCTTGAGGACAATTTGTTCTCATATGCTTGTTTAGAGATTGTAATGCAATGTAGATATGTAGCAAGCAAATGTTTTACAACTGAAAATGATAAATCTTTTGCTTAGAACTATCCCAGAAATTTCAATAAGCAAAACAAAACAAAAAACTACTAAAATAATTATCTTACTAAAAAGGAGGTTTAAAATCAAACAGTTGCATGAGATGCTGCAAACTCCTTATATATTCAAAATATTAACTATCACTATGTGTCAAGATAGAAGATAATGTAGTTATTCCTTCCCACTCATTATTTAAACCTTTAGTTTATGTGGTTAGCCTGTTGATGTAAAATGTTTATTATGGTTTCCTCATATTAATCATTAGTACCAAAATAAAGCAAGTAATTATTTGAAGACCCATATGTAAAAGCAGTTTTGAAGGTTAGTGGGAGAAAGCAATTTATCTACAACTTTCATTTCTTAAAAGTCTCAATTCTGGAAAAAACCCAGGCATCCAATGATAGATGAATGGATAAAGAAGATGTTATATTGTGTGTGTATGTATACTTATATAAGTATATGTAAAATGGATATTATTTAGCCATAAAAAAAGAAATCTTGACATGTATGACAACATGAATGGACATGAGGGCATTATACTAAGTGAAATAACACAGAGAAAGATAAATATCATATGATCTCACTTATATGTGAAATCTAAAAACAAACAAACAAAAAACCCCTAAGCTCTTAGATAGAGAACAGACTGGTGTTTGCCAGAGGAGGGTGGTGGGGGTGTGTGTATATGCATGAAAGGGATCGAAAGGTACAAACTTCCAGTTGTAAAATAAATAAGTCATGTGATGTAATGTACAGTATGGTGACTACAGTTAATAATATTGTACTGCATATTTTAAAGTAGCTAAGAGAATAGATCTTAAAAGTTCATAAGAACAAGAATTTGGGGGGGTAACTATGTATGGTAATGCATGTTAAGCAGACTTACTGTGGTAATCATTTCACAATATATACAAATATCAAATCCTTAAGTTGTACACATGAAACTAATATATATTAATTATACATCAACAAAAAAAGTCTCAATCCATCTTTAAACAGAACTGATTTTGTAGCTACAGAAAGTGCATTCTAAAACTTGTGTCTGAACAAATCCACTAAGTTTATAATCTATCTATGTATTAAGTTTGCTGATGCTGGATATGAAAGGCATTTGTTTTTACAGTAAGAGCTATACAAATCTTTGTCAGATATTTTGATAAGAAATTACTTACTTTTTCCAGGTCTTCCTGCTGCTGTTCATAGCCTGACATATCACAAAGTCTCTGGCTAAGGGCCACAGAGCGTTTTAGCTCATCCTCACTGTCTGAATCAAGACACAAAGCCAAGGAGCTCTTGGATTTGGAGGAGAAATTCCTATAATTTAAGAAAAAAAAAAACCTATGTAAGTCTGATAAACATTTGTCCTTGTTATTCTCTTGATGCACAAATACCAAAATAAAACAAAAAGCTTTTCTATTATAGAAAATTATTTAACAGAGAAAAGAAATATCAAAAAGGTATATTTATGCATTACCTTTGTCCCACTCCAAGAGTCATGCTTTGAAAATGAGACAACTCTTATGCTATTACATATCATCAGTAAACCAATCACACTTTGTGCCTTTTTTCTTTTAATGATCAATCCCAAAGAAGTTTGTCATTGTCTTTATAAAACAAGTACTCTACTGAAAGCATGCAGACATAGCAATGAATAAATGTTTTTGACAACAGAGTGCATGAGGACTAATTTTTGATCTTTTAAATTATGATTCATGTATTTTAAAATTAACAGTAACATTCCACTTATCCATTATATGTTGGTCAGACTTCTGGCAAACTCTACCTTCCAGAGCACAGAGATTCAAAAGTAAGAAAAAAGGCTTCTGAGGAAGGCAGCAATTTCAAAGCCCATGCACTTTACTCTTTAGACAGGGACCCTGTTTTCCCAGGAAGTGATGTATAAAATAATGTAGCAAGTTCATCAAGAAATGAGAGCTAAGAAGTGAGAGAGCATAACCACAAAAAGGGCAATAAAGAATTATAAAGTCAATTAATGTTAAGGTAAACTGTACTGTAAGAATTAAGAGCCTCTGAGGGCAATAGCATACGAAACATTCAAAATGCTAATTCTAAGTCATTATGATATATCAGAAGTATCTTCAGTATATTTTATTTAAAATGTATGGAATTCTCTAAAGTCATAGAATACATAGCCACCTAAAATAGTTAAAAATTTTACGATTAATATTTAAAAAGGCAAGCTTCATTTATGTGGAATATCAAATATTATTCTTCAGTGATACCAGATAAGTAAGGTGTTACTGTGTTGTCTTCTAAGTGAGCTGAAAATAAACTAAAGGAAAAAGTGGTAAAGGTCAAAGAGCACAAACTTTCTTTGATGGAGGTTAACATAAATTCATATGCTATACTAAAAAAAAGTAAAATGGAAACTGGAAAAATGCAATTAATCTCAAGGTGAAAACTGTAAATAAACATATAGAATGATGGCACCAAGAAATAAGAGGCCACAATGGAAACCAGGAGAACTGCATAGCAATGTAGATCAAAGAAAAGAGGCAAGTGGTCAGTGATAAGCCCAAACATATAGTCTCTGTGGCTGAGAGCAGCTAGGATATCACTGCACTCTAGCCTGAACACTTGAATAGCCTGCCATTATGCCTTCAAAAGGGTTTTTAGTATAACTTAGAAATAGCCAATTAGCCATCTTAATTCTTCATTTCTGATTTCATGTTTACCAAGCAAAACTGAACACATTAATTTTTTTATCCATGTAAATAGTTTGCTGAAGGAAGGTGACACCTGGCTACTAATGTACCAGGGTCAAATGTAACAAAGGACATTGTAGAAGAACTAATGGTATTCTGGTTCATAACTCAGCCTCTTTTAAGTTTGATCGGCATGACAGGTCTTCTAGGGCCTAATCCTTTATTGACCAGCTTTCAAATTCTCATACCAATAGACCCTGGAGAACAGATGACCATGCCAAGTATAATGATGCCCAATGAAACCACCTCTTTCTTGAAACTATAGTGATCTGGTACATAAAGAGTGCATTCCATTAATAGTTACTATATTCACAGAAGGCAGCTTGCCTGTAGTAATGAAAAATATTCATCCTGTAAATGCATCACTTGCTCACTTTCTAAGCAGCCAAGTGGTATTGCTCATTTGTATCTTGAGAACGGGCAAGAGTATTCATATCGGTACCATTTCAGATTTCTAGTCATGTTAGTCATCTGGTTTTAATTGCACTGAAAAATAATTAACAGGAGGAAAAGAAAATAGCAGTTCCCAAATGTCATTGTATGGTTATATAAGACCCCCCAAAGCCCTTAAACAACAAAGTGTCTCTTTTTTAAAAGTACTTTGGGTCATCAAATTTTAGAATAACTAATTTTAAAGACCAATGACAAGCAAGTCATTTAGAATTGTCTAATCAGGAACTGTGGTTCTAGTTTAATCACAGAGGAGGTATATTAAAAAAACGTATTTGCTTCCCTTCTTGGTCTTAAGCAAAATAAAAAAAACCAAAAAACAAACAAATAAAAAAAACAGTAAAACATTTGTAGAACAGCTACATTCCAGTGTGTGTCTATTTTCCTGTCTCATTTCAGAACAGCTCCATTTCAGTGTCTAAGATAAGAAAGAAGTCCCAGACTGGCTAGCAACAGATAAAAAGACATTTTGGGATCTCCACGTGTATCTGAGGAATGGTGCTTTACACCAACAGAGGTTATTTCATCCCTTCAATCCTTAAAATTTCTCCTCATCAGTCAATTTCTAGAGTTTTAGAATGAAAATATTACATATTAACAAATGATTTAAGAAGTTTCAGAACGACGTTTTGAACTTGGATTATTTGAACTTGTTTCACTGTTAAAAACTTGTTAGACCCCAGATTATAATTTAAAGTAGATTTAGGAAAATTCCAAAGTATAGTAATACAGAGCAGTTATCATGCAGCAAGAGAAACAATAAAGAAAAGGGGAGGGGATCCTCTTGGAAATTAGGAAATCCTTAAAAATACAAATTCTGGGTACACAAGAAATATAACTCACTTCAAAGGTGTAGAAGGGCTGGTGATGCAGGAATTCACCATTTGACAGGTTTTCAATGGTCTAGAACTTCAGAAGATCAGAAAATATATAACATATATAATTACATTATCAAAAATATAGTAACTTATAAAATGAATTATTTTACTACTGATCCATATATATCCTCTTGAAAAGCAAACAATTATAATACTTTTACTAGCAATAGAGGCCAAAAAAGAAAAAAAAATACTATCTCTGGCCTCTCCTGATATAGTGACCTAAATATTTAAACAGCATTAGAAACGAAGTCAAATGTAATGTACATGAAAAAAACTTGGGAAACATTATCTTAGTTCTTTACTTTTAGGCAATAAAATAATAATAGCTCTCATTTATTGAAGGCTTACCAGATGTCAGGGACTGTAGTAAGAACTCATCTGTATTATTACTTCATTTAATGTTTACAACCCCCATATTATTTTCCTTACAGATAGGTCAAGGAATTTGTCAGTTTTAAAGAGCCTACCCTGCCAGAAAGAGTAATAACTCATCCAGCAGAGGGCAGCAGCATCAAGCAAAAAAAAAAAAAAAGAACAAAAAGACCCTACAATCAAAAACAAAACAAAACAAAACAAAAGCCCACACCTATTCCAAGGAAAGGCCGTAGGAGAAAATCCAGAAATACTAAGACTCTCTGGGAACATGTCTTTATTAGTAGATCCGTTAAGGCCTTTAATGTAAACTTATATGATGTGATATATATTTCAATAATTAACCCAAGGAGAAATACATTTTACAAAATTGAATCAATTCATGTCAGCAAATGTTCACTTTCTGAAATGTCTACTATTCCACTTTAGTCAAGAGACCTGGCTCTTCCAGTTACTAACCATATGACCTTAAGAAAATTACTTTGGATCTCCTCTATAAAATTAAGAACTCAGACAAAATCTCTGAAATCTTTTTCCCTTCTAAAGTTCTAAGCCTTATGATTCTATCAAACTAAAGTTCAAGTACATAAAAAGAACTAAAGTATATGGCTCCAAAGTAATGCAAGTATTCAGAAGAGCAACATTACAGAAGCCGTAAGGTTTTCTCAGCATACATGATGAAGCAAAATCAAAAATAAAAGTTACTTAATTTCTCCCAAAAAAATTTCTAACAGCCACTTAAGTTCTTCACTCCTACTGGTGATAGTACATTTATGAAGACACAATCTATTTTTGGGACTCCAGCATAACATTTACTATACTGTTTCCCAAATTTACATATCCTAAAGAGTTAGCAAAGGCATTTGTTAAAAATATAAATTCCCAAACCCTATCTTAGATCTAGTTAAACAGAACTTCTAGGGAAAGAACACAGGAATCAATATTTTTAGTGTTCAGGTGACTCTTACAGGTATGCAAATTAGGTTTATATTCCCAAAATGTATCAAATTGTCTCCTAGTGATCTAAAAAGCATAAGAACATTTTACAAAGGTAACTTCTTATGAGAGGCAACTAACTAATGTACTTGGAAATATTTTGTTTAAGCAGTTTATTACCTCAATTTATTACTATAATTACTTCAGGCAGTAATTTAAAAGAAAATCCTAAAATAAAGCAAAATTAAAATCTCCCTCTTGGTCTGATTTTACCTGGGAGTTTTTATCTAGTTCATTCTTTTGATCAGATACTAAAGCCTTTCCTCTTCAAAAGAGAAGGCAAACAAATTACCTCTCAAGGACTTACATTGCCATATGTGCACTCCACCCAAGGGTGAATGGTGATTTTGTATTTTCAGTGCAGTGAGATGACAGGGTCAGGTATCTTGGAATGATGACTTGCTGCCCAATTTTGTTGTTAAGTGAGAGAGTTACATTGAAGCTATATCGCTTCAAATGAAGAATGAGGATCCTAAAAAACAGGAGATGATGACATTACTAGGTCATACATAATAGCGGTAGCTCTCTTACAGGTGAAAAAAGATCACTACAACGGACCATTTTAGATAGCTTTTGATTTAAAAAATACATCTGTACAAACTAAAGTTTTGGCCAAACCACATTTATTGAATACCTGCCATGTGCTAGGCATGGTGTGAGGTACTAAGAACACAAATAAAAATTACAGGTGTTGAGTAGATTAATGAGGTTCAGGTAAAAAACAAACAAACAAACAAAAAACACATACACACCAAATAAAACACATCAGACAAAAACACTATATTCTTAAATGCTGATACTAAATATTGATATTGGGTTAAATCCTTAAATTATTTAACTTCAATGCCATGTAGTTTAAAAAACTAGGTGTTTTTTAACCATTAATGATAATTTCAAGTGTTAAAATAGCCCTATGTCTGATGGTGAACATTGACTTTTTTTTTAAGATGATTTCTGACAAGAACTTTTCTTATTTCAGTAGCACTTTGAAGAAAGAAATATAAAAATTTTCTCTACTTAGAAATTTTATGGCATATCTGTTTTGTGGGTATGAAAAAGCTTTTAGCTCTGTAAAATTACTTCCTTTTAGTTACTACTGTGGCAACCTTTCCACCTCTGATACAGAACATAACCTCTGCCTGATGGATCAGATATACTTCACAGTCTAAACAATTTCAGAACTCTTATGGGAATAAACCTCAGTTCTAGGCAAAAATAATGTCTGATTTATGGAAAGTTGTTTCCTTTCTTTCCATATACATATGCCTTTATCACAGAAGCTACAAACTCAAAAATCTGTAAGTTGAAGTTATTAATTGTATTTCTCTTTAAAAAGCATGCTAGAATTCTTAACGTCCAAATTCACATGAGAGAATACAAGGACACAACTGATGTGAACAGACTAAAACCAATATCAAATGTCAAATATATAATAATATAATAAATGTTTATAAATAATATAATGTTTCTATAATCCTACTAAATAAAAGGTAATATAAAACAGAGATGGTATAGTTAAAAAGCACTGACTGATCTGTAAAGATGAGTTGGACTAGGAATTAATAGATTTGATAAAGATAGTGGACCCTTCAAGAATAAAAGACTGGTTTTAATACTGAAATGAACAAAATGAAGCAAGTCCAATAATTGGAATTTATGATACAATAGTTTATATTTCATATACACTTGGAATAAATTAACTTTTAACACAGCTGAGATACCAGGAAAAAAAAGAGAAAAATCCCCCTCAATATTTTTTTCCCCTATACCCTCCTACTTCAAAATACTCATGAATCAAAAAGAATGAGTCCCTTAAGAAATACAGACTACGGTTAACATAATACTAGCACTATGATTTAGAAAGTTTTTTCTTTAAAAGAAACTCATTTTCTAGAAAGGAACAGATTATGGAGTATAAAAGAACTAGTCTCTAGGGGCTAGGTTCCAGAAACTCCACATTTAGTCTTAGAAAAATTGAAGTGAATAAAAGAAAGCAAAGCACTCTGCAGGCAAAGTGCTATATAAATACTTAATGTCAAGAAGAACCTTGTTTGTGGTTGAGATCTAGTCTTGGAAAGAACTAAGTGCTATTCTATAATTCTATAATCATATAATTTTTCTAACTAGTTTGATTTTATATTTGTTTACAGAGAAATAATACAATTTAGTTTCATTCCTAATTTGGAATTATCATTACAGAAAACTTATCAATTTATAAGATCCTCTGAATAGAGGAATGCACAAACTGCAGAAAATTACTCAGTTTTGTTTTCAGGCACGCGTTTATGTGTCTACAGATTTTTACTGAAAGTCTGGGTTAAGATAAAGAAGCTCTGCACAACACAGGACAACAGATTCTAACTGAATATTATACATTACTGAATTTAAAATCTGCTAGCTAGTCCCTATTATTCTGGCCTCACCACTCACCACCTCTTGCTGCCATCTTTTTGGAACTCTCAAATTCCTTTAACATTCCAAATCCTCTTCCCTTCTTATGCATCCTAGTTTTCTATCATCGGCCCTTTTAATAGCTCAGCTCTGCTGACCTTTACCAATTAATTCTGGTAAACCTCACTTATTCAGTAATATTTGTAAGTACTTTAAAGAAGAAAAATTAAAGAGCAATTAATTTTACCTGGGTAGCCTGTTAAACTTGTGCCTGACAAGAGCACACTTCCCACCACACTTCTCACAGGAATATTCAAGTTCTTCTGCCTGTAAAAAGATAAGAGGGAAAATAAAGAAGTATGAAGTTGAAGGAACATTACCCCATTAAATACTACTAACCTTCAGTCATACTACTTCAGTGGAATGACAACTCCAACCAGTTTAAATTTTGTGTCTAGAGTCACAAACCTTACTAAATTAAGACCTACTCCTCAAAATAGTTATAATACCACACCCTATTTCAGAATTCCTAATTTCCTTTTTTAACATGGAATCATCTCCACTTATGACAGTAACCAGACTCTACAGTAGCAGACTCTCAACCTTTTCCCCATGGGTACACAAGAACCATTGCCAAGAGTACATCCAGACTTAACATTTGGCCATAGCAGAGATAAGATCACCTTCAGGTTAGGCGGAGTTCCTGGTCTGTTAGGTGTAACTCTACCCCTTTCTTATAATGGAACTCAATCTTCTGGTGACAGCCCACTAAGAACAACTGCTCTAAAAGGACCAAAGTTTGGGGTGGATATCATTACCTAGAGAAAACTGAAACAAGAAACCCTTAAAAAATGGGAGTAAAGATACATAGAAAAATCTTCAAATTCTATGATAATAACAGGAACAGTAAGTAAGGAATGATTAAAACAAAAGGAAAAGCAGAGTATTTATCTTTGGGTGGAGCTAAATGCTCATCATTTAAAAAACAGAAATTTTTTTTTTTAATCTTAGAAAGACAACTCTGACTATTTGCCACAACAAAACAAGAACCACTATTACAAAGGATGATTCTGACAAATTTCTATCAGTTATAAGGACTGCTACACAACAGGTTCAATATGTCCTATAACACTATTATCATAGACACAAATATTTACAGCTTTGGATAAACATGACTTTTCTGTTTCTAATAGGGTACATACAACCTAAGGAGAAGCAAAGATTTTTTTTTTTTATTTCTCAGATCTTAGTATACTAACTTACATACTGTCTCCAATTTTAATCCACACTACCCAGTTTTAGCATACGTCACTTCATACACTTCCAACTAATATTTGTTTACAAATAACTGCTTCTAAGGTTGTCTAAAACATTTGCTGTTGAGTCAAATGTATAATCTAATCTATTTAAGCAATGAATTTTCTTTAATAAATTAACAATTAAATTAAGCTTTTAATAATATTTATAAATATTTCTCATTTGTTTTCCCTGAAAGTAATTTTGTCCAAACTCTGCCTTAAAGAAACTTCTTTTCAAATTCAATTATCTATGATATTTAAAATTTAGTTACGTGACAATACTGAAAAGATATTACTTACCCTAAAGAAAAGATCAAGAGAATCTTGAATTGAACGAGGAGGGAGTGGCTTTTTCCTTCGAGGAAGGTCAATGGATAGGTCATTAAATTGTTCTCTTTTGGGAATAATCTCTCCACATCTATTATAAGAAGACAAATATAACCATTTACAAGTCTAACTGCAATACTAAATAAATACAAATATACTTCAGAAACACTGTTCCCACACAGAACTTATCAGGTACTGGTAACTTATCAGGTACAAGTCTGAAATTACTCTATTTCAGACTATGCCTAGGCATAAGAAATATACAACATTTAAGACCTTTCTAAAGCTACCTTAACCCTTACTAAATCAACAGAGGTAAAACCTCAATTGCACTTTCTTAAACACTTTCTTAAAATGTAAAAAGACCTGAAGTACCACGATTCTGGCATTTTTGAGAAAAAGCAAGGAAGCTCGTTTGATTACAACAGAATGAACAAGAGGAATAGCAGTAGAAGATGAAGTCAGAGAATTCACTGGAGAAGAGGAGATGCTGAAAAGCAGAGTAAATGGGTTTTACAGATCACAGTAAGGATTTCAGCTTTTATTTTAAGGGTTACATAGCAGAGGGTTGATATGAATTAACTTTCATTTTAATTGAATCATTCCAATGTGTTTAAAATAGAACAGAGAAAGAAAGGAACAGAAACAGAGACCGGTTTAGAAGGTATTGCAAAAACCAGGCAAGAGATGATAGTAGCTTGGTCCAGAGTGATGGCAGTGGAGTTAGAAAAAAGATGTCAGATTCTAGCAGTACTGCGAACAGTTGAAAGGATTTGCTGACATATGAGATGGGATGCAAGAGAAAGAACTAAGAAATACACCATATTTCTGAAACGGTCATTACTGAGATAGGGAAGACTGCAGAAGGTTTATGAGAAATATTATAAACTTAATTTTAGATATTTTAAGTTCTTCAAATGGAGACTAAATAATTCTTAGTATTCAATAATGATATTAATATATTGAAATGCCTTATAATAATTGAATACCAATCAATTTAAACTATAACAGTTAAAAAAAAAAACAAGCACATTTGGCAAATTGGCCAAACTAACCTACCGCCAGATGAAACAAGAGGCTAAATATGAAAATTACAATTTGAGGAATAAGGTACATGAAAACTTCCTTCAGCAGAAACTATTTTGTATTTAAAAAACTGTCTTAAAGAAAATTACTAATAAAGCAACTAAGGCAAAGACTTCGAGGAGACAGATATACCACAGCTGCTGTGGCCCCACAGAACCTTACCACCCCTGGACTTGCTGAACTCCTGGGCCACTGTTCAGGCTGGCTGCCTGGTAGGCCTATATCCATGAGCTATGCTACCTCATGCCCTGGTGCACACAACTCAACTGCACACCTGACATCTAGGCTGTACAACTGGAGTGCCTGACTGATGCTGCTGACACAATGCAGCAGCCACTGCTGTGATACGAACTTCTTTCTTCCTGTTCTGCCTGCAGTCATTTCTATTAGAGACAACTAAAATTTTCCTGTCAAAAAAAACTTTAGTCAGTACCCTCACAATTAAATAACAATAAAAAACTTTGCTTTTCTCTCTGACTTGAACAAATTTTGTTTGTAAAGTACACTGAAAGAAAGGGAAAGATGGCTGTCTATAATATAATTAACTACTAAGGGCTCTCTAACTTTTATAAGATGAGCTGTATTTGTAAAATCTGGACTTTTTCTTTAAAAAATAATTTATCCATTGGAGGAAAAAATAGCTGAAGAAATAATGAAGGTAAGAGAAGTCACAGTCTAGTGATTGCGAAACTACTATATTTATGCTGTCCATATGGCTGGTTTGAAATTCTAGTCAAAAATACTAGAACATTATAGATGGAAGAGACCTCAGTGAACACTACTATTTTCAGCAACTTAAGAAAAACAGATAAATGTAGAAGACAGAGAATGAAAAGCTAATACATGGCTGTTGAGTATTTCAAAAGAAAATTCCAGAACAAATGAAAGAGAAGCAGTATTTAGAGAACAGTGTTCTTGAGCTGAAGAAAACTCCAAATCTTCAGATGAAAAAGCCCCATCACATTAAAAGCAAAATTAACAAAAAGTGTCAATACCTATATGTAAAACAATAAAACTGAGACAAGAAAAAAGGAAGGAAGGTAGACACAGATTTTCAGGAAGAAAAAGGTAACTCAAAAAATCAGACTTCTCCCAAGTAACACAGATAACAGGATACACTAAAACAGTCTATGTAATATGTTGAGGGGGAAAGGCTATGTGTGACTCAATAATTCTTTATTAAGTCATGTGTAAAAGCCACAGGAATAAGTCCCACTTATATAGGAGTTGTGAAGAATTCTACTCTCTTAAAAAATGTATTCAGAGATGAACTATCAATAATTAGAAGATTAACCAAAATAGAACCTTTTGATATGAAGTGTACCATATCGAAATCTAGATAATGAGCATGGAAATTAATTATATGTAGAAAGTAAATCTGAATAACTAATACAAACATGGTTTAAAAACACTGCAGCAGTTAAAAATAATTCAAATTTAGATCAATTATGTAAAAAAACCCAACTTTTTATTTAAAAAACAATCTTGTTCAACAAAATAAGCAATAGGAGTCTTTTCAGTGAGAAAAAAAAAGTATTCCCAAAGAACTAGATAGTCCACAGAGTGATTAAAAGAAAAACACACACACACCGAAAAAGGTAGGTCAAAATTAACTGTTTTGTCAGCACTAAGGCATTTGACAAAATAATATTTAAGTACTCTTTAGTTCTCACCCAAGTATTTTTAGAGGTAATGACACTAAAAAAGGATGTTTCCCCATGACACGGGAAGATGAGATCATTAAAACCTTCAGAAGAGTTTTAATCACTTGCCATAAAGAATAAAAGCGTTTTTAATCACTTGCCATAAAAGGGAAAAGAGTTTTCTGGGATACTACTTACGCCTTGCAGATGATGGAGTGCTGAACCTCAAACTCCAAATTAGTAATAACGGGGCAAGTGTATACTCTAGTGGCTGAAATATCTGGTGAATTTTCTTCTCCAGAAAGAGGTTCAGTCTTCCAAGTTTTATTTAACTTTTCCATATCTTCTTTCAGCTGGTCTAAGCATTGACTTAGAAATTCATGAGCATCCTAAGGCATAATATCTTTAATCAGATCAAAACATTTCCTGTCACAATAAAAGCTTATCAACATTGTGATTTACACAACTAAAGCACTGGGAAGTCAACAGCATAATAGAAAAAAGATCAGATTACTCTAGTGATTTTATGGTACATATTTTGTGAATAAAAAGAAATAACAAATTTTATATTCTTTACTATCAGTTGGATTAGTATGAATGAATATGAATCACTTCTTAGTTTTTATAAAAAGGAAATTTTTCTAAAATAGCCTTTGATAGCCCAAGTTCCTGTCTAGCAAACCCTATTTTTATTATTAAAATGACAAAATATACAGAAGAGCCATATTGAACCTTCCTAGAAGTTCTCAGGTTTTTCAACTTGTGATGAACACACACGTACATACAAAACACACTTTAAAAATCAAGTAACACACTAAAATCATTTCAATTTCTCCTATAGCTAAAGTGTTTAAAAACATTTGGTACTCACATTCTGCATATAACCAGAGAATCGCTCTGCTGTAGCCGAAATGGCATTTTTAACCTTCTTGAGTAAATCTTTTTTGGTCTCTGAATTACAGATATCTTTTTTAACAAGCAAGTGTGCAAAGCGTCTGGTAAAACAAAATAGACAAGTTTAGCATGCTGTACAAAACAGTGGGTGGTGTGATATTTTAAAGACTGCTAACAACGGCACATAAAATTTTAAGTGTCTAAAACTCCATTATGCTATAAGAATAAGGCGAAAGGTTACTTAGTAAGTACATGACAATTACCTGATAAGTGCATTGTGTGGAATTTTTTTCCATGGGATACCTTGCTTAAGCAAGTCATTTGCAAATGACTGAAGTGAAAATAGGGACTGTAAAATTGCATTCATATAGCAAGTATTTCCCAAATTGGAGAAGCTGAAAATGAAAGAAATTTTCATGAAATAAAAGTATTTCTGAAGACAATGGTAGTTCCTGAAATATGTTCACTAGAGTAGGGGTTCTCCAGTATAGCATGCATTAGAATCACTTGGGGACTTACTGAATACACATTGCAGGACCCTAACTCCACAGTTTCTGATTCAGTAGGTCTAGACAAAGAAGGTGCAAAAATAAGCATTTCTTAATTTTTAAAAGCCCCAAATTAAATTTCTAGAGATAAAAAACAATATTTAAAAAGAAAATTTGATTGAATGAGATTAATACCATATTAAACACCAAAGAAGGAAATATCAGTGAACTTGGAAGGTTTAACAACATAAATATCAAAACTGAAGTATCCATATCTTTTATATAATACATAAAAATTATATTTTATAATTTAAAACAAAATACATGCATATACTTTGTAAAATATTAAATATAATTATATTTTATATAATATGTAACATTTAAAGTATTTTTATCTATATAAAATCAAACATGTTTTCTTATTTACCCTCCTTTCTTATACAAAGGTAGCATATTATGCAATATACTTTAGCAATTTGGTTTTTTTACTTATCAATATATTCTTTGTTTACTTCAAGTTTGTTTTTAATTATAGCCATCCTAGTGGGTATGAAGTGATATCTCACTTTGGTTTTGACTTCATATACCTTCCTTTTTTCATTTTTTTTCACAGCTGCACAATTCTACATTGTTTTTAGATATTTGTCCATTTCATCTAGTTAATTTGTTGGTGTACTTTTAACCATATTATTCTCTTATAATCCTTTGTATTTTGGTAAGGTTGGTAGTAATGTACTCACTTTCATTTCTGACTTTAGTTATTTAAGACTTCTCTTTCTCTTTGTCAATTTACCTAAAGGTTTGTCAATTTTGTTGATCTTTTTAAAAACTCAACTTTGTGTTTTATTTTGTTACTTTTCTATATCTCTGCTCTAATCTTTATTATTCTCTGCTTTTTTTCTTGATTCAATGTTTGCTTGATTGCTATTAACCCTTGTTTTTCAAAGTTTCTGACAAAGTTGATTTTGATAGTTTTGCATGATATTTCAAAGTTTTGGTAAAGGGATGGGCCCTTGGAACGCTGCCATTTTACTGATGTCTTCTTCCCTCACTCAATTTTTAAAGTCCTCTGAATATCAGAGATACCACATATTTATTTATATGTTACAAATACCTGCTTTCATTTTGTCTATGTTTTTGGCAATTAAAAATCTAATTTTTATGCAGGAAAATCTATCAATTTATTCTTTTCCTGAATCTTGTTTTGAGTCAGTTACAGAGCCTTTCCTTAAACCAAAGTTACAGAAAAATTCACTATCAACTTCTAGTATTTCAAGAGTTTTACTTTTTATATTTAGCACTCTAATTTGAAATTTATTCTTGTGTACTTGAGAGAAAATCTAATTGTGTCTTTTTCAAAATGGCTAGTCATCCTGACCCTATTTATTAAAAAATCCTTCTTTGTCCCTATAATCTAGACTTTTTAAGTCCATCGATCTGTCTGTTCATACATCAGCACCAAGCTATTTTAATCGTATTGATTTTATAGACTTTATAATAATTTCAAATATCTAACTGGTAATGCTATTCTCCCCTCCTAGTTATTTCTTTCTAGTATTTTCCTACCTACTCTCCTATGTATATTTTTCCAGATAAATATACCAACTAGTCTAGCTTGCTGGTTAATTGGATATTAAATTATAAATTATTTTAGAAAGAACTATACCTCAATCATTCAAAGATGTCCTAACCAAAAACAATGGATGTTTTTCCTGTATTTATCTTTCCTCTGCATCTTTCTGAGGTGTTTTATACTTTTCTTCATTCAGTTTTAAATAATCCTTGTTAAATTTATTCCTATATATTTTATCTATGAAATATTCTCTTTCATTCTATCTTCCAACTGGTTATTTGTATTAACAAGCAAAATTGTTTTTGTATGCTAATTTTCAATTCTGCTTTCTGAGTAAATACTTTCTTCCATCAATGATTCACTAGAGTTTCCAAGTCCTTCAGTTCCAATCCTTATGCCTCTACTTTCATTCTCTTATTAACTGCATTGACTAATACTTCCAACAAAAGATTAAACAAAAGACAGCAGCATCTTTGACTTTTTCCTGAACTTAAGCAAAATACTTGTTTTAGGATTTAGGTATATAACCAAGTAGTATCGTACTGATTCCTATGCTTGCAAGGATTTGAATTTTTCAGTGAAGAAAATCATGATTTTCTCCTTAAACTTATTAATACAGTAAATTATATTAATAGATTCCCTGATATTCAACTACCCTTGCAATCCTGGTATTAATGCATTTGTCATATTATATTATTTTCTTAACATAGTAATAAAGTCTGTTTGCTAATATTTGACATAGCTCTTGCATTAATATTCATCAATGATACTGGTTTATAATTTTTTTTGATGCTACCTGATAAGATTTATATTTACTTCATTAAAAGTAAGTATTGGAAAGCAAAAATATAAGTGGGACTACAGCAAACTAAAAGGTTCTGCACAGCAAAGGAACACATCAAGAAACAAAAAGGAAACCTACTGAATGGGAAAAAATAAGTGAAAATCATATATATGATAAGGGTTAATATCCAAAATATATAAAGTACCCATACAACTCAATAGCAAAAAAAAAAAAAAAAATCTAATTAAAAAATGGGCAGAGGATATGAATAGTCATTTTTCCTTAGAAGATATACAGATGGCGAACAGGTACATGAAATGATGCTCGACATTACTCATCATTAGAGAAATGCAAATCAAAACCCAAAGTGCTATCACCTCATACCTGTTAGAATGGCTATCAATAAAAAAACAAGAAATAACAAATGTTGGTGAGGATGTAGAAAAAAAGGAAACACTTGTGCACTGTTGGTGGATCTATAAATTGGTACAGCCACTATGAAAAACAGTATGGAGGCTCCTCAAAAAATTAAAAATATAACTACCATATGATCCAGCAATTTTATTTCTGCGTATATGAAGAAAATGAAAGCACTTAACTTGAAAAGATAAATGCCTCCCATATTCATTGCAGCATTATTTATAATAGCCAAAATGTAGAAACAACCTAAGTGTCCATCAATGGACGAATGGATAAAGTAAATGTGGGGACGGACGGATGGACACACACACGCATGCGTGTGCGCATGCTTGCACACACACACACGCACTTCAGCCCTAAAAAGGAAACCTTGCTATTTCAATGACACAGATGGACCTTGAGGGCATTAAGCGAAATTATAAAAAAGACAAATACCATATGATCTCACTCATATCTGAACCTAAAACAAAAACCAAAAACACAAGCAAAGAAAAACAAAAAAAGCCACAAACTCATATATACAGATAACATACTGGTTGGCTGACAGAGGGAGAGGAAATGGGTGAAGGGGGTCAAAAGGTACAAAATTCTGTTATAAAATAAATAAGTTATGGGGATATAATTTACAACATGGTAACTATAGTTAATATTGTACTACATAGTCAAAAGTTGTGAAGAGAATACATTTTAAAAGTTCTCATCACAAGAAAAAAATACTTTCTAACTATTTAAGGTGACTTAGGGTTAAGCACATGTATCATCATTTTGCAACATACATAATAAATCATTATGCTGTATATCTGAAATTAATATGCTATGTCAATTACATCCTAATAAATTTTTTTAAATTAAAAAAAGTATTGGACACTTTCCTTCATTTTCTATGCTCTGAAAAAATTTGCATGGCATTGTGATTTTCTGCTTTCTAAAGATTTAAAAGAATTACCCTGTGAAAAAACTTGAGTCCAGTGTATTTACAGATTTTTTTCTTCTTTGGAAAATGGTCTAAGTTTTTTTTAAACCTCTACTGGAATCATTTAAGTAAACTATATTTTCTGAGATAATTATGCCCATTTTAACTAAGTTTTCTCATTCTTTTTTATTAGAGAAGTACAAAATTGTCTCAAATTATTTTAAAAACTTCCCCTATATTAATAATTATTTCTCCCTTCTCATCTTAGTGTATTTTCCTTTTAATCTTGACTCAAAGTAGTGATTTAAATTTTTTCAAAAGTCCGTATTTTGATTAATAAAATCTATTTTTTAGTTCTCTGTCTCATGCAATTCTAATTTTTACTTATTGTTTTGCTTTTGTTTTCTTTGTTCTATTTTACTTTGTTCTATTTTTGAGTTTGTAATTTATTCACTCTCATTTGTACTGATACAGGTGTTTAGTACTATAAATTTTCTGATTACTGATTTAAATGTTTCCTATAGGTATATAGTGTTTTCATTATCATTCATCTTCAGAATATCTGTAATTTGTTTGAGCCTAGGGTAATTTAATGGAATTTTAAGAGTTTCTACTTGGAAAATACCTTTTAGACATTTAGTTTAATTTTAATTTTATTTCACTGTGATTAAAAGATATTGACTATATTATTTCTACTTTATGAGGCCTACTGATTTTTCCTTTGTGCTGTAATATATGATTAATTTTTGTGAGTGTTCCATATGTGTTTGAAAAGAATGCATATCCTCTATCGTAAGAGATAGAATTTAATATATACATACACATCTAATTATGTTGTTTAGATCTTTATGTCTTTACATATTCAACTTTATTGGGTGTAAGGACTGCAATCTCTGCTTTCTGTTTCCATTAGGCAGTTAAACCTCTCTCCTTTATTTTAAAACTTTAAAATCACTGTTCTCCAATTACCTCCAATATACAGCAGAGTTGGGTTTTGCTTCGTGGGCCAATTTGAAAATATTTTTCTTTATTGGATGTATTATATTAGCCCAATAACATTTCTTGGTATGACTGATATATTTGGACTCAATTCTACCATTTTATGTTATAATTTTACTTAGTTATCTGGTATGTTTTATAAATATTTCTTTTTTTTAAGAAGGCTTGTATTTTTTGTTTTACTGGTTATATATGTATTTATATTTTTGTATAGTGACCTTAACCCTTGTTTCTTAAGCTTTTCTTTTACTACCTACTTTAAATGGCATCTTTTGACTCACACCCATTACTAATGACACAATTATATTATTCTACTTTCTCCTTTGTCTATTTCCATTTTCTTTTAGTTACAATTGTACTACTTTCTTAGAAGACCTAATGTTTATATACCATCCTTTTATATGTGTTCCCACTATTGTTTTAGTCTTAGCTCTACAATGGAATGCATGAAATGTTCACCATTTTTTGTCAGTGTCTCTCAGAAGAGCATACTTATAACACAGTATTCTGAGTTCTTCCATTTCAAAATTTATTTTCTCCAGTTTGTATACCTGATAGCTTGGTTTGGCATAATATCTATGTTCATACTTTGTTTCATCAAGTTTCTTGAAAATGTTTTGTTGTTTGAATGATGACTCTGAGAAGTCTGGTGTCAGCCTATTTCTCTTGCCCTTGTAAATTCTTTCATCTTTTTGAAACTCAAGGCACAGAGAATTTTTCCTTTAATCTTTAAAGTCTAATAGTTGTACTAAGACATCTTGACCATTCAATTTTCCAGGTACCTGGAGGGGTCTTTCAATTTACAGATTCAGTAATTTTATTTCTGGAAAGATTTTCTGGGTTGCAGTTTTCAATACTAGTTGTTTCACTTTTTTCCCCCCTTGGGAGACACTATATCTAACATAGGACATTCTTTATATAGTTCTTTATATCATCTGGCCCCTTAGGTTATTTTTGTTTTCCTTCAAACACTTATTAAATTTTCATTTGAATTTGATTTCCCTTGGTGGCCTTTAATCAGACTTAATTTTTGATATGATGTCTAATCTTTTCTCATGTCAAGCAACTGTCATTTCTTCTTGATTGGTCATTTTAATTTTCAGTTTGAATCCCTGATTCATGGTGCTTTTCATATTTTCAAATGCTTGTTTGGGGATATTTAATTACATTTCAAGTGTTACATAACAGTTTTCTTATAGTTCACATCAATTTTAGGAGTAGAATTTTTATGGTCAAAATATTTTATGTTTTCTATTTATTTTTCCCTCTACAGTTTTGTCTGGAATTGGCCTGCTTTTTTATGTTCATTTAGGGGGTAGGGTTCCTAATTCAAGCACACCCCATTCTGTTAAGTGGTTTCTTTAATGGCTGGTGGTGGTGGTGGTGGTGGTGGAAGGAGAGGAGGAGTTGGCATGTCTTGTTTACCTTTTATTTCAGCACAATCCTTAATTTTCCTCCCATTTTTTTCTTATTTCTAAACCAAGTATCCAGATTTAGGTGATTCTTTCCCCTAAAAGTAACACTTATTTGAGACTGTTACTTCTGATATCACTTACTTTCAAGCCCCTTCCCTGTAAAGTGCTGTGAACTACCAAGGTCCAGACCTATTTTCAGTATTACAATACTTACTATTTGAATTTCTCTTTCTTACAGTGATTTTTTTCTGGTACCTCATCTAAGTCTTCTACTCCTATATTTTTCATGGACTCTCTTAAGCCTCCTATCCTTCCCTGTCAGCACCCATAGTCTTCAAACAGTGAAAAACAGGTACACTGCTAGAATTTGGTTTGCTTCTCTACTTAGAAGCTAGACTAAAAGTGATAGAATTCTTTCTATCCTAGTAATGCTGAAGGTTATGTGTTCTTTTTTTTTTGCATTCTTCATTTACTTTATACATTTTCGAGGATTTGTGAGAACACTGGATTAGGCAGCCCCTGAGATGCTATAGACCTGGCATTTTTCTACTAGTTTTTTTTTTTTTTTTTTTTTTTTAAGCAGTCCTTTGTCCTGAGTACTCAGACTACTTGAAATAGTACACTCTAATTCCTGGAAGAAGTCCGAAAAAAGAAAAGCTATATTTCTAGAGATGGGTAAAAGTACTATACAGAAATTAAAGAAACACTGCAGGTAGACAGGGAACCTGGAGCACCAAGGGTGAGTAACTCACGAAGACATCAAAAGACTCTGAAGGAGACTATAAAATACACAAAAGGAGGCAGTAAAAAAAATGAGACAAGATCAAGGTATGACAAGTTCTGGATGAAAAGTGGTCACAAAATGAGATAAGACTAATATAAGAATGCTGTCTGGTAAGGTGACAGTGAGGTAACAATTTGAGGCATACCAATCTGAATGAAGAGGAAATAAAGAATTAAATTGAAGGGTAAACATTTGGAAGACAACAGAAAAGAGGAGGCTTGGAGACAAGAACAGGTAAATAGAAAATAAAGTGCTATACACACACACACACACATTTCAAAGTTCAAAAATTGAACCAGAAAATGGACTTATTATTTATGGGAGTGATAAATCTTTAATAAATGAGCAAATATTTTAGAATGGTACTTAGTATGACTCCTTCCATCATTTTTCACATCCATCAAAACATACTTCAGACAAATCACTTCATAAAAAGAAAGCAAAACAAAAGGATTTACATACCCCTGTAGCTGCTGCTGTTGGTGAGAAGAAAGGGGGACTCTTGGTTTGTTCCAGCCAGTGTAATCTTGGTTATACCTCAGTTTTTTAACAGAAAGAGGAGCTGGCTGAGGAAGAAATCCCAAACTTCTTTTGGCAGAGGGAGTTTGGCTTGAAACATTAGTCCTATAAAAAATAATAAAAAATGAAAGAGCAAAACAATTTTGAATGCTACTTTTACCCCCAGTAGATTCAGAGAAGTCAATGTCTAAGAAAAAAATCTAAATTTGGGAAAATATCAGTAATAATGATCACGTGAGAAAGAATTCCAGAGATGTGAGTCTGCTGATATAGAGCTGAAAGGCATATAATACTTCATTCACTTAACCTACCATCAAAATAATCCAAGTTAATGGCTTGAGGAAAACTATATAGTTTTACTTTTTTATTCACTTTAATATCATACATTAGTTTGTCTAGTCTTGAAAACATTTAGGCAGTTAACTTTTTCCACTATGACAAAAAATGATACAATATTCTTACCCAATTTCCTCAAGGACTCCCTCCAGTTTATATGCTTAGAAGTAAAAATGTTAGGAGTATTTTAATTTTCATTTTAATTTTCCTAGATAAGATTTTTCCCAAAAAGCTGTACCCATTTATAGTTCCATGTAAATAGTGAATTTCCATTTCGTCTCCATTACATCACCAATCTAAGTGAAACATGATCTCATTATTATTTTCCTGATAACTACAAAAGTCAAATATATTTTTATAACTTTTCTCTGAATTCCTTTCGCATGCCCTTAATTTCATATTGGGTTCTTAAAAATCTGTAGATTTTTAGAAAGTCTGTATTTTAATCCTTTGTCTATTATTCTAAGTTTCAAATTTTTGCATACTCAAATTTATCAATCTTTTCTTTTAAGAAAAGATTGTCTTATTTAAGAATCATTCTGTAACATAAGGTCACAGAAATTTTTCCTATGTCTTCTCTTAAAAGTTTTAAAACTTGTTTTCCTTCCTATTTAGGTCTTTCATCTGTTTGGATATTCATTTTTTTTTGTATGTCATGAAATAAGAATATGATTTTTTTATAGAGAAGAACTGTCTCCAAACAACTTACTGTCTGGCTAGGTCATCCGTTAGCCACTATTGGGTTTTGTTAATTTATTAAAAAAAAATTTGTGAAATAGAATATTTATACAGAAAAGTGTATAAAAATCAAATGTGTACCACTGTGGTACAGGATGTCAAACAATGTGGGAAGTTACACGTGTGTGGGGACAGGGGGTATATAAAAATTCTGCACTTTCTGCTCAATTTTGCTATGAATCTAAAAGTGCTCTGAAAAATAAGGTTTAATTAAAAAAAAATAGTGACGTGTGGAGCTAACAAATTTTTATAAAGCAAATACCTATATAACAACCATTTAATGTCAAAAACTCTCAAATGCTACTTCACAAACACAACCCAGTTCCTCTACCCTGCAAGTTATCACTAGCTTTCTATCAGTTTTGTTCTTACACTAAGTTTGGACATTGCAAGGTATATTTGTTTCCATCTGTTTGCTCTCAAACTTTCTGCATCCTTATATTGTAGTTGCTACTCTTTTTAACAGCAAATAGATTATCATTTTTTCTATAAAATCCAGTCTATCCTACCCAACTGGAACATTTAGCATATTTACATTTAATATCATTACTGATTTGGGTTAATAACTTATAAAATCCTCACCTACTAATTCTATTATCTGTGTCATTATCTGAATCAGTATTTATTAGTTTTTATTCTCCTTATGAGTTATTTTCCTAGCTATAAATCTAGGGATAGTTTTCCTAACTAATGAGGTAAAACCTTTTTAGCATTCAAACTGCTATCAGGAACAGAAACTATGCCTGGATTTAGGTTAACTCCAACTATTATTCCCTTAGTTCCTTTTGGGTAGTTCTTCCCTGGCCTTGCCTAGTTTTCTCACCATACTGTATAAGCTAATTGGCACTCACCTGGATACTCAAGAGTAACCCTCTGCAGATCTCTGAAATTCTTTCTCTGTGCAGCTCGCTTTCCTTTCTACTATTCTGTGAATTCTAGCTGCCTTGGCCTCTCTGGACTCCTAGCTCCATTTCCTGAACTCAGAAAAAGCACAGGGTTCTGCCTGGTTCTCCCTCTCTGTGCTCCCTTTCTCAAGGTAGCAAGCTGTGGTAGTCATAAGGCTCATTTAATTTGTTTCCCATCTCTCAAAGATCAATGTTCTTCACTGACTCATGTCCAATATTTTAAGATCCATTGTTTATGATTTGTTCAGGTTCTTAGTTGTTTCATGAAGGAAAATAATCTAGTCTCTGTTATTCCATCTTAGACAGAAGCTGAAATCAGTTTTAACTTTTTAATATGTTTAAACTTAACTGTGGCCTCCTCTCAAATTAAAAAAAAAACAAAACTTAAAATGTTTTAATTTCTCTGTACTCTTCCTCACTCTTGTATTTCTTCTTATTGTCTAATATTTTATTAACTTTTTGCTTTTAATGCTACCATATCCTCATTTTATAAAAACTATCAAAATGTATTTAGATGCATAGAATAACCCTGGAAGATTATTAAAGTAGCTGCCTCTGGCAAGAGAAAATGCATCCCTGGGAGTGAGGAAACAAAGGGAAATTTGCTTTTCACCAAATACACCCTGTACCTTTTGAAGTTTCTACCAAATACATTATTATATTAAAGAACAAGTTTTAAAAGTATTTGGATTTTAAAATATGCTTTTAAAATTATTTTGCCAACTGCTATTTCTTACTTCCACTCCTTCCTTTGTTCAATTTTCTTTTTGCTGAATAAATTCTCTTTGTGTTATCTAAAAACAACATTATGTGTCTGCATTCTTCAATTATTATTTAGCTGGGTATGGAATTTTTTTTTGATGTCTGTATTCTCGTGTCTTCTGTTCCTACTGTTGCTAATGTCAGTCTGCTTAACCTTTGTAGGTAACATATATTCTAGTGACTTTTAAAATATCTTTACCCATCATTTTCCACAATGTAAATTAAAAAAAAAATTGCTATTTGGTATTTGCTGAGGTGGCTTTTCCGCATATGGTCTTTGATAATTCTCATCCACTATTTCTTTGACAAATTCCTTGCTTTTATTCTAATTAGTCTTTTTTTCCTCCAAATGGTATTAAGACAAAGAGGGTAGACTAAGGAGCTCAACATAAGTCTTTTAAATTCATTTACATTTACCATCTCCTCTCTGTGTTGTATTCCATGATCATGCCTTCTTGACACGCTCAGTAGTTGCCTCAGTCTAGACCTCTAATCTTCTTAAGACTTTACGTTAGGGGTTCAGAATTCTTGTCCCTATGTAGGTAACATGAAAGCAAGTGCCAATAACCGCAATTCCTATTTTCATCTATTTGCTCTCTGCTCAGGGAGCATCAGGCAAGCAGCACATTTTGGTTCCAAACCCAAATGGTAATACAAAATTGTTTGCCCTGGTTTGCTTGTATGGAGAGCAGTTCTACAAACCCACCTTCATGTAGCTTCACATAAGAAATCAAATTCTGGTCTGGGGTCAAGTTCAATTCCCAATCTAATGCTGGCTTTGAAGACTCAGCCCTTAATACTTGACTCCTGTCTGTGTTTTCCATATGCCTTGTGGCTTCAGCCTTTATTCAATATCCATTTTCTCTTAATAATCAAAAGGATCTGGAAAATTTCACCTTATCTTTGAGTGCAGCTTTGCATTACAAAAAATTTCCCCTCAATCACTGCTTTGTACATGAATATGCTCATTTTATTATTTTGAGAAGAAATTTGTATTATATTTAATAAATCATTTGTAAACCAACTTGGTGTTTTTTAAAAACTTAAATTCCTTTACGATTCTTCTAATGAATAGAAATGTCAAGCTTCCTCTCAAATTCAAACAACTTAGTTACCACTGAAGTTATAAAAGTGCTTGACAGATACCACTCAAGGCTAAATACATAATAACAAATCCTTTACTTTATCTTAATCATTTTATACAAACAATCAAGATGTTTTTACCACTTTGAATAAATTCTCGTAAAAAACGAACTATAACTTAATAGGTCATTATATTACATATTTATTATACACTATCATTACCCTCACTTTTTACATTTACCATTGCTCCTCTGTGCTGCATTCTGTAATCTTGCCTTCTTAACAAGGGCTTATCAGTTGTCTGTATATTTATATCAAATAAATTTCAAAAAATTTTTAATCTATATCTATAGAATCAGCAATAAAACTTCTGACTAGTCTTTTCCAGTAAGATACTAATTTAAAACATGTTATAAAAAAAAAACACAAAAAACAGAAAATGCCTTAACTTTTGGTAAGTAAGTAACAAATACACAAGCAACAAAGAAATTTAAAAATGCCTCAGAGAAGAGATCTTAATATTTTCAACACTCAGATGATGGAAAATACACTGGTCTAAAATCTGATCGTATTGCCAGTTACAATCTATGGCCTCAGTACAAATCTTCCTAGAACTCAAGTTTATTCATTTCTTGAAAAACATCAAAAAGAAGAGCTTGAACTAAAATATTTGTATAGTACTTTCTGAGGTGGAGTGAGTATGATTCTCATCAAATTTTTTAGTAGGGTATTCACTTAGTGCAAAACCGATAGCCTATCCCATTATTCAACAGTTTGAAGAAGAAAGCTCTTCAAGTTCTTTGCAAGGCGTATATCAATGCATACCTGTCTAGATTAGTGCTGCCAGGAGAATAGTCTTTGGATCCAGCTCTGCTACCATAAAAGGATGATGACTGCAAAGGTAAAAGCCCTATAAAACGAACATAGGAAAAATTTAATTTCTAAATCACCATTCAAGTTCAATTAATAATGAAATTACACATTGGGCCTGTTTACATTTAACTCTTATCTCCCTTTCTTTTCATTAAATACTGTGGAAAGGTTATAAGAGCAAAGAATACCTTTCTGCTCCATTTTTTAAAGCTTAGTTTTTCTGATTTCCTGCATAACACTAGATACTGTTTCTACTATTTTTTGATTTATTCATTTTTGAACAGTATCAGTTGACTATTAGGAAACATTAGAAATTTCTCATTTACATTGCCCCTACTCTTATTTTCTTCCCTCCAACGAATTATTAGTTGTTACATTTTAGTTCTTATAGTTAACTTAGTAATTTTAACATACTTAAAACTTCTGTATTTTGTTCCATGAATCTTATCACTTGACTACTTACTTCTTCTCTCTACTCTTCCACATCAACTTTTATAAAATGTGCTTGAACATTAACATTGTTAAGGCTTATTACATCTTTAAGTGTTCTGTTTTCTAACTATAAGTCAATTATAAAAGCTGAAAACCAGTAAGTGGAGTTTACATATTATTTCTTAAGTAAAAATTATATTAGAGATACTTATTTCTGTAGGAGTACAGTGTCATAATTCTGAACCACTAAAAGACCATCCCTATAGTCATGATCAAATGAATTCCCTTAAACTCTCAATTTATCTAAATCATGACATTTGTTTGCTTCAATTTAATTTAAAGTTGATATAATATTCAAATCAATACCAGATACCTGAGTCTCTAAGTAGTTCAGGATCAGAGAGATAGGTTAAGTGCAGGAAACCCTGACAAAAATTCATGGACAGTCTAAGTTCCAGTTTTTGTAAAAACTGGGTGCAAGGTAAGATTAAACAACTGTTTTAGGCAATTATTTCAAGATCTAGAACTTCTAATAAGCTGATGAACTTTAAATTCAAACATTTTAATTCCTTGAATTCATTCTATGGTCCAGGTACTTTAACAATGAAAGGGCTGAATTCTAGGCAGTTAAAAAAGGAAGAAGGTAAAGTCTAGATTCTTTGTCAAGAGAATAAAAGTTCCCATATATTTCTAGCACTTTAATTTTAGCAGAGTACTGGATTCAAATTGGTGCCCAATAACTAGTACTGAATTATGCAGTATTCCTGAATAAGGTAGAGATGTATGTCCCAGCTAGTCTTTATATCATATAATAAATGAATATCTTACATAAAGACCAAATACTTACCTGATGTCCTATTCTCTTCTGACTGTTTTAAACTCAGCTGCTTCTCTCTACTGCTGGTTAAATACTTTCTTGAGGGATCTGTCATAGCCTTGTTGTTCCTACAGTTAATAATTTAATTCAACATATATAGACGTAAAGATACAGTTCTTAATTTTTAATAGTTGTCACATTAAAATATTAACATTTTGAGTGCTAAATTCATTGATTTGCTATGAAGTTAGGCTATAAGTGTCAAGAGGTCATCAACTTAAGCAAATGAGAATTATGAAAATAAGCTTTCATTACTAAGTCAAAAGCCAATCCAATCCATAACCCTAGTAATTAAGCAAAAGTGAAAGAGCATTTGTATACCTGAAACTGATAAAACAAAATAAAAATAAAATAAAATAAAATATAAAAGGAACATTTTCTACAAAAATCAAATCAGAGACAGCAACATTATATGGATTTTCTTGGCTAAATACAAGAGCAGATGAAATGATTTAGCTACTAAGACTATATTCTTATAGTCTATAGATTTGAAATATATTATATAAATTCATAGTGATTAAACTATTTTAAATTCATGAGCACAAAGTTAAGATTTCTTAAACCCCATTTCCCCCTCTATTATTACCAAATTCCTAAACCTATATAAGTGGGTTCACTGAGATAAATGCTTGCGCTTTGATTAACAGTACTTACTTTTGGAGAACCATCACAAATAAAGCCTGTAGCAGATAACTTAGATGCTCCACCCAGATTCTCTCTGACCCCATTTTTGTATCCTTTTTCCCCACACCAATTTAGGTATGTTTTCGATAGCAATATCCAGGGCTATCCTTAATAATAGTCTATTACTTTGGTTTCCTTAAGCGATAGTCTGAGATCACACTAATATTTCATTTCCTGCAATATACTATCTTGCTTTCACCATTCCCTTCCTGGTATCCCCTGGGAGTACTTTCTTAATAAATCACTTGCACAGTAATCTCCATTTTAGGGTCTGCTTTCTGTGGAACTAGATCTATAACAGCTGGTACTAAGAAGCACATTCTAAGGACAGGATTCTGGAGTTGGACCACTTGTTTGGCAATGGCAACAGAAATCCCATTGCTGATAACACCTCCGTTATCCCATACTATTACAACTACATCAGTATTGAATTGGGATGAGATAAAGTGGAAGAAGATACCGATCATGCAATATCTCTAGCATTCAAGATATGTGGCAATGAATCTTGCTGGAGTTACAGAGTGTTCTAAAACTGGATTATGGTGACAGTTGTACAACTCAATAAATTTACTGAATCGTACATTTAAAAGAGGTGAATTTCATGGTATGTAAATTATACCTCAAAAAAGTTGTTTTAAATATATCCTCTTCCTTATACCTAAGCCCCACCCATCAAGAAAACTAATTTCTTTCCCTGTCCCTTAATGGAGTTGGCCTTGTGATTTACTAAAAGAACGTGACAGATATGACAGTGTGTAAGGTGAGGCCTAATCCTGAGGCTAAAGCCACCTTTCAAATATCCACACACTCTCTGGATTCCTGCTAATACTACACAAATAATTCCAGCTTAACCTGCTAAATGATAAAAGACACATGGCCAATCACCTTCATGACTTCGACCACCAGCCAGCCAACAGCTAGTCATGCTAGTAAGGCCAGCCTGGACCAGTCAACCCCTAACCAAACCACCAAGTGACCATAGATGCATGAGAAAATGAGGGAATGCAGTTACAATCAGCCAAGTCTGCTGGCCCAGATGACCAGACCACTCAAGTGACCATTAATTCATAAGCAATAAATAGTTACTATTTTAAGCCACTGTTTTAAAATTACTGTAATACTGTAATATCTAACTGATATAAGAGATATTAGATAAATAATAATCATAAAGAATTGGTTGGTTATTGCTATGAGTATTATCCACGCAAGAGTAAAAATGATAGGCTCAATTGAGCCAATCACCAATTTAAGGACAATTGCTCACCCAAGGAAAGTTGCAGCCTAGATCCTTAGAATTTGAGAGAAACACTGTGCTGTTTGCAGCAGAAATTTTATAAATCATTTGTAGAGTATGCATACCACTCCTGACATACTACCAGGCCCTGGAAGAGACTGAACTGGTTCTCAAGGGACTATGCAACCAGAGCTGGCCATCATGAGCTGGGTGCTCTTATATCAACAAAGTCTTAAGATGGGGTAGTCATAGCAGTATCCATCATAAAATGAAAGTGGTACACCTGGAATCAGTACTTTAAGCAGGAATAGATAGTAAGAACAGGTCTTTATAAGTATTCCTTATGACCATCTGAAAGAAGAGGGAAAAACATGGGCCTGATTCATGGGTGGGTCATCTTGGTAGGGAAAAAATGAAAATGAACTGCTGCTGCACTATAGCCCCACTAAGGGACTACCATGGAAGACAGCTGTGAGAGGAAATCCCTCCACTGTGTAGTTTGAGAAGTGCAAACTCATTATCTACTATGTGGTGAAAAAAGTGAGTCAATGGACTTCTGGATAGTGGCAAGTGGTTTAGATAGATGGTCATGGGCCTAGAAGAAGGAAGCCTGAAAGATCAAGGAGATACAATTTATGGAAGAGATGTATATGGAAGAGTGAAGATCTATTTCACATGTTCATGCTCAACAGAGAACTCCACTGAAGAGACATTAAACAATCAGGCAGGGTAACTTGCCCAGTAGATGCCAGCTAATTTCTATTCAGCAATCCCAACACTTTCAAAAAAGGCCCATAAATAACAGCTATGGTGGCGGAGATAAAAGCTATACATGCACCCTGCAACAGGGGCTCCCTTTACAGAAGCTGGTTTAGCTACTCTGCTGCTGAATGTCCTACTGGTCAGCAAGAGAGACTGATGCTCAACCTGATTGAGCACTATCCCTTAAGGAAACAACCAGTCATCTGGTCACAAGTTGATTACATCAGATTCTTATATCTTAGAAAGGGCAGCAATTAATCCTGATTGGGATGAGCATAAATTTTAGGTTCACTTTTGTCTTTCCTGCCCACAGTGCCTTGGCCACATCATTATCTGAGAGCTCATAAGCGTATTTGATTTACCAATATAAAATCTCACATAACATCATCCTAGAGCAACGAACCAACATTATACAAAAGAAACAGAAGTACAATAGGGCCTATAGCCAAGGAGCCACTGATCCTACCACATATGGTTATTACCCTAAAGTTGATAGCCTGATAAAGTGTTCTAATAGCCTTTAAAGGTATAGCTTAGAAATGATCTCATTAGGAATGGGATGCCCTTCAATATACAATGTATACCCTAAACCAAAAAATATGTGGGTCTGGAAACTAAGGAGTAAAGTAGGAATATCCCACTCACTATTTTATCAGTAACCCACTTGAAGAATTTGTTTTCTATCCCCTTGATTTAGATTTTGTGGGTCCAGAAGTCCTGGTTCTGAGGGGAAACTTTTTCACCAGGAGGAACAGTAAGAGTCTCATTTAATCTAAAGTTACGGCTGCTACCTAGTCCTTTTGGGCTCCTCATGCGGGCAGATCAATAGACAACAGAGTTGCCATACCAGCAGGAGTAATTGACTTTGATTATCATAAAGTAGGGTTGCTGCTATATAATGAGGGCAGGAAGAATATGTCTGAAATAAAGGGGATTCACTAGGGAATCTCTTGGTGCTCTCATGCTCAGTTTTACTATGACTGGGCAATTATAGCAACCACAGCCTGACAAGTACATGATGACCAGAATGCTAAGACCCCTCAGAGATTAAGATTTCAGTCATACCACCAGGCAAACCACCAACACCAGCAGAAGTGTTAGCAGAAGATGCAGCAAATCTAGAATGAATGGTAAAGATGTGATCATGTTAGTTATAGCCTCAAGGCTATTTGTAGAGATAAGGACTGTAGCTCATCCCACTAACCTTCCTTTTGTAAGGTTCTCACCCAGAAACTGGAAAACATAAATGTGAAGAATCTGTGATGAGATGGAATGATCTTAAAACAGTGATGTTCCATCAGAGCCTCTTAGATCCCTTTTTATACTTTCCACATCTCCAGACTATTGCTTTTTCAACAGCCACCACCTACAGTTCTTCAGGACAGCTGGGAAGAGCTCTAGAGTACCTATTAACCAAACACTGTGCAGTGTGGGAACATGAAGCCCATCTTCCTTACTTCAGGCTGGGACAAGCCAGAGTTCCCCTGCTGGATCAAAATGAAGCCTATGTTGTGTGGGACTTTTACTTAAGATCACATCCTTGGATGGCCTCCCCCTCTTTCCTATCTGCTTTCCTCACTCTTACTGGTCTCTCCTAAGAGCACTTCTTTAATAAGTTACTTGCAAAGTGTATTCATCTAGAGCTTGCTTCTAGGAAGCTCAAACTTTAAAAGAAAAAGAAAATCTAACAGTGATGGTGTAAGAAGTATCATTAGCTCAGAACTATGATCAAAATTTAGGGCCCATCGGACAGAATTCCAAGTAGAACTGAAACTTCTTCCCCAAAGTATGGTAAATGTGGTGAATTGGCACGCAATGGTCCATTATAACCACATTTTGTATACCTACCTCTCTGTTCTATAGAAGCCAGAAAACTAAAACACTACATTTCCAATTTAGTGTTCACAATGTGAATTAAGATATGGCAATTACATGTACTTGTGCAATATCTGCAAAGTGGAAGGAAGTCAGAGGTCATGTGTTCTGCTACTTATGATGGCAAACATCATTTTGGAGGTGCCTGGTTGTTCTGTAGTGCACGGGTCCTAAACCCCTGGGATGCAGACTGGTACCGGGCCATGGCCTTTTAGTAGGAGGTAAGAGGCAGGCCAATAAGTGAAACTTCAACTGTATTTGCATCCACTCTCCAGCACTATTATCACCATCTCAACTCCACCTCAGATCATCAGGCATTAAATTCTCATAGCAGCACTGGTCCCTGGTACCAAAAAGGTTGGGGACCGATGCTGTAGAGGATTTCCAAACTTGGCAATGGCAGCAGTCTTATAGTTGATAGCTTTCATAACAGCTTCCAATCAGCTGTTAGTTTCATGACATTCAGATGCACCTTTAATGACCTAGTCTGGGGCATGGCTCTCAAAAATTATTCCTGAAAGTTTAACTTAGAGCCTACCCTTACAGCTTTCCTAATGATTCTGTAAGCCCTTTAATACGCTCTATATGCAAATACCTTTCTATGTAAACTAGTTAAGAGTAAATTTTGCTCCCTATAACTGGACCCTGAAAATACAATTTTGTTACTAGATGTAGGATTCTACCATCACAAACCTAAAATATATAATACTAGCTGAGTAGAAAAGTAGAGGATAAGGACACAAATATTAGACTGGAAAACTGGTGACTTGTCATCTCTCAGCAAAATATAGGTAAAACTGCCTTTTGTAATGTCTTAGGAGACAGACTTCATACTTGCCAAACCTATAGCTCTAGAGGAAAAGACTGAGACAATTAGGAACACCAGTCTGTATTAGTGCTTCTTATTGCCTTCAAAAGGTTCTATTGGAGACAGATAAATTTGGTCAAGAATTAGCCAGCTTGCAATCAAGGATAGAGAGAGAGAGAGAGAGAGAGAGAGAGAGAGAGAGAGAGAGAGAGAGAGAGAAAGTGTGTGTGTGCGCGCGTGCGCGCACACACATCCATCCATCTCTGTGCCAATGACCTAGAATTGAAATTGTCTGGTAATATGGGACCAAAAAATCCAATTGCTTCTGATTCTCGAACTGAGGCAATGATAAGAGGTAACTGGAAAAGTAGTTTTGTGATAAAACTTTGATGTTAATATTAGGGGAAACTGGGTGAGTGGCACACAGGAACATTCCATATCTCTGTAACTTTTCTGTAAATCTAAAATCATTCTAAAATTTAAGTTTTATTAAAACAAAAACAAATTCGTTCTGATTCTTTTTTGAGCCTATAAAAACCTGCTTGTTCTACCTCTAAAGAAATTTCTAGATTTCTAAACTTCTAGACTTTTATAGACACTTCTCAACTTCTAGAACAGTACCAGCATGAAGCAGGCTACAAAAGCTGCATTGCCCCAAAGCAGGACAGTTTTTAAAACCTTCAGCTATGGCCTTGAAAGATAACAGACAAAGGAAACATACCAGAGGACAAAGCCAGGAGTCATTCAGAGTACAATGAGCAAGGGTTTTTCCCAAAGGACAGAACAGAGACTGCTACATGGGCTAATCAACAATCTACTCCAAAGCCTTCGCAATTTCTGCCTAGCAAGATTTTACTGCTGCTATAGACCAGTGACTCCTCCAGTTTCCTATTCCTGTCTTATCTAAATGTGTTTATTGTGGATAGCCTATACCTACTCCAGCAATGTACAGGTATACCTCCTTTTATTGTGCTTCACAGATAACTTTTTTTACAAACTAAAGACAAGATCCTTCACCAACAGAAAGATTATGACCCACTGAAGGCTCAGATGATGGTTGGCATTCTTTAGCAATAAAGTATTTTTAATTAAAGTACATACATTTGTTTTTAGACATAATGCTATTGCACATTTACTAGACAACAGTACAGTATAAACATAATTTTTATATGCACTGGGAAACCAAAATATTCAGGTAACTTTATTATGATATTTTCTTGTGGTGGACTGGAACCAAACCCATGATACCTCCAAGGTATGTTTGTACAATGATGGGAAATGAAGATTAACTTGCCTTTTAGTTTTTAGGTACCAGACCATCAGGTGCATGGTCCAAAGCATACCTGGATCTTATAGAGAGTACTGCACAACACCCAGAGATACTGGACTCTGAACTAGATACAAGGATTAAATGAGACTTGGAGGCTGTCTCCATTAGGATGAGGGTAAGAGTGTTCTATGTATGGAAAGAATGATGAACAAGGGCATTTCTGTGGCTAGAGGGGTAAACTACTACAGCCTGTTAGATGTCACGAAATAACCATTTTATCCTTCTGCCATTTTAGAATTTGGGGTAGGCATTTTCCCCAGACTTTCTTATAACTTGATATAACCACATGACTAAGTTCTGATCACTGTGATATACGCAGAAGTGGAGTGTACAATTTTCAGCCTAAAGGAAAGCAGTATGCCCATCCTTTGTTCGTTTCCTCCTTCTCATCAGTAGGAATGCAGATATGAGAGCAGAGGCTGAAGCAGCTATCTTGGTTCACAAAACGGAAGCTACTTATTAAGGATGGTGGATCAACAAAATAAAAGGAGTCTGAGTCCACAGTGACTATAGTTTCAGATACCATACCAGTCCTATTACATTTATTATAGCAGCAGAACCAAGATCTCAATTAATATATAAAGTTTCTTCAGATTTTTCAATTCCTTTGTGGTGATCCCTTGATCTTGAATATACACTTAACTATCAACTCATTTCTGATGAGGTGGTAATAAAGGTATTAACTAATAACTGTAAGTTTTCTCCACCAGAGGGCAAAAAATAACCCTCTTATAAGGAGGAAGACGATTATGAGCTGGTGATAGTCCTGTTACAGGTGTATCCCCTTCTGTTCAACCCAGAAAACAGCTTGAAAAGATTGATGCTCCTTGACTATAACCTATGTGGAGTTCACATGCTTTTACCCCTAGGCTAACTTTTCACATGAGTGAGGTAAAAAAATATTTTTATAGGTAAAGGGAAGTGGGAAACAAGAGATTCACAATGAAAGAGCAGCCAGCAAGAAACACCTAAGAGTTCTTCAGCAATATTTTTCCTTTAAGTTTTGCTGATGAAAAAGGGGGAAAAAAGCTATGATGGGAGAAGTACAATGAAATAACCAAAGCAGTAACAATGACTAAATCTTCTCTCTATTCTATCTACAATCTACTATCGCCAAGATACTTTAAATTCTGCTCTTCAATCTTTAGAATGACCATAAATTGAATATCATCCCCCCAATCTTTCTGTAGTGGTTGGAATTACCAGTATAAGAAACAATGATCTAGGGCCTTAAAGGTTCTTAAAGCAACTTACGATGATGAATCATTTTCCTTAGGGTAATCTTCATTCAGCTCTGAGCCAGAAGATAGCATTCTCTTCCTCTTTTCAGTTCTATGGAGAATAGAAAAAAAAAAGAGGTTATTTTGAAAAGTTATAACTCATACCATTAAAAAATATAAACCAATGTACTCAAGGACAGAAACTGTTACTACTGCTAATTCTCTACACCACATTCAAATTAATATACTGTGCATCTCCATGCTCAATACATGGCAGTGACATAAACCATAAGGCAAATACTAATTATCTACCAAAAATGCACTCTCTATTTTCTTCTAACACTCTTAACTCACAGGACAATCTCCTCTTTTTCCTCAAATTATCAGTACTTCTAAAAGACCTAGAAGACATTTATGAACAGACACAGGTAATGACTAAGAAAGAAAAAAAGTCTTTCATACCTATTTTCTAATAATCCTGATCTAAGAGGTGTTGATGTAGCTGTCAAAGAAGGAATTGTCCGAGTGACAGTTATTCCACTTCCAGCTGCAGTCTTAATTGATCCTCTACCTGGATTACCAAGAACTTTTCGAAATGGAATATCATCTTTAGTTTCCAAACTTCCTCTTTTTGAAGAAGCCTGTAGGAATAAAGTTTAACATAGCTAAATCTTTAAATTAATTGGCATACTTTTAGAACAGTGAGTCTCAAGTAACAAACTTAAAAAAAATACCAACTAGAGACCCATCTCCAGTGATTCAAGCCTAACTGATCTGGTGTTAGGCCCATTCATCAGTATTTTTTTTCAGTACAACAGGTGATTCTAACATATGGCCAGTGTCATAAATTGAGTAACATGTTTTTCCCTATCGTACTCCTATAAACTTAAATATTCCACAGCATACCTAGAAACAAAAAGGAATTCGCTAAAAATTTTTTTAAAAATTCATATACACAAGACATAGTTCTCATGACCAGCACAAAAATAAACCTTTAGAGAAAAAAAAATCCAATTATGATTACAATAAAGTGACAAGTGTTATGTGCCTCTGAGTCAATTCTAATTCCTGATGACCCCACGAACAAGTGATACCCACAATGTCCTATCTTCAACAGCCCTGTTCAGCTTCTGTAGACACATGCTTATGGTTTCCTTTATGGCATCAATCTACCTCATTATCTGTCTTCCTCTTTTCCTGCTGCCTTCTATTTTTCCCAGCATTATTGTCTTGAAGTGACATAGAGGTGACAAAAAGAAGCAACAATGACATTTAGTTGCCACAACTTAAATGCCAAGTCATATGTACCTACTATAACTTTTGAGAGGGTTCTGGTTTGGAGAAATGAAACAAAAATATGTGATGAAGAAACTGAAAGTGAGATAGAGATGACTGGCAGAAGCAGAATCAAAGAGTCTTCCCTAAAGACATGGCAAGAACATCTAGAGAGAAAACAACAATTAAAAAATATTACTCGGGAAATAGTGCTTTAAGCCAGCACCTGGCCAGATAAGTTTGATAATTCTATACTAAGAGCTATGTGATTTCTGTGGAAGGTATTCGCAACAACTTTTCACGGAACTACAATCTTTGAATAGGAAAGAAAAAAAATCTCTGCTGTCATCTGGATGAATGGTTTAAAAGTTAAATTTTATTTTTGAATGGGTGATACGTGTTCAAGATTAAAAAAATCAAAATACTATTATAAAAACCATGTTGAAAAGTGTCATTATCACTCCAATGCCATCTACCCAGTTCTTCCACTTCCCATTCTCCTACTCCTTATAAGTACTCTATTGTTTCTCTGCAAAGGCAAATCAATTTCTTTTTGTTATACAAATGGTAGCATACTATATGTATACCATTTTGCATATTTTTCAACATTTCCTGACCTCATAGACATATTTTCAATCACATCCTATTAAAAACAGGTAAATAAAACTAAGTTTCAGAAACCAATACTTAATATTATATACAATACCTCCTCTACTATTTTCTTTTCTTTTCCATTCTACTGTACTCCATTCCATTCTTTCCCTTTTTATTTAATGCTAGTCATAACCCACAAAATTGGTTTTAGAATCTCAATAAAGGGAATCATTACTTATGAAAGTATAAATATTTGCTTGTTATATATGTTAATACTTTTACATTTAAATACTCCACACTTTAAATTCCTTCCTGTAAACAGATATATCTCAAAGTAATTATTCTGAATGAAAAAGCCAGACCAAAAAAAATTACACAGATTCTATTTATATAAAACTCTAGAACATACAAACTAATCTACAGCGACAGAAAGCAAATCAACTGTGGCTTAAGGATAGGAGCCAGAAAAGGATTACAAAGGGGGAATGAGGAAACTTTCAAGGGTTATGACTATGTTCACTAGGTTGACGTGGTGATGATTTTACGGATATGTACATAAGTCAAAACATATCACACTTTAATTATGTGTAATTGACTGAATGTCAATTATACCTCAACTAAAATGCTAAGGAAAAAAACTCATCCTGTAAAAAAGAAACAAAAATGAAATCTTACTCATTGCTTAGCCCAGTAAATGAACTAAGTAATCAACTCTCCACAGCCAAATAAAACTCATCAGCTTATTTACAGGAGAGTTTCAAAGTTCCTCTTTATACTTGGTTTCCTTTTTTAAAAACAAATTAAAAGAAACATAGGACTACTAAGTTGCACAGCAAGTCTCATGGCTGGCTGAATAATATTTATGAAAAAAAAATTATTTAAAAAGAAAACAAAAGACCTCAACAAAACAGTGGTATCATTAGGTGTAAGGGCCAAGTTCATAATGTAGAAGACACAAAGGAAATCATAGAAATAATAGTAACAAACACTGATAGGGTTGCTAGTACTATGGTACTGTGGGCTAAGTACTTTTATATGCATTATTTCACAGCAACCCTTAATATATTATTAGTGTCTCAATTTTACAGATAGGTACTAAAACTCAGGATACTTAAGAAACTTCTCCAATGACCCACAGCTAGTAAGGGTCAGCACCAAGTCTCAAACACATCTAACTACAAGGCTATGCTTTTAAAAACTATACTTTATAATGGTTCATAAGGACCATGAAACATCAAGAAAAAGATAAATTGTGCTCAATAAAAAGTATATGTAAGAAGGGATGAATGCCATAAATTTGAGAAAGATTTTCATAAAAATAGTTGAAGAGACTGAGATAGCTAAAATGGTAAATTTCAGGTATGTGAAAAATACCCTTTTGACAATGCCAGATTAGGCATTATAGTCTAAATTCTACTTCTTGCAATTGCTTTATAGAATGTCTATGATTACCATTTATTAAAAAAGTTAAAAAGATTCAAGTGAACATACCTGATTGTCTGAATAAGAAAGCTGTCTGTTAGTTTCCTTCTGTGAGGTCCTGCTGCCCAGAATAGCTCCAAAACTACCAGACCCCTGAGAAGGTTTCATGGCTGGCACACACACACAAAACAAAAACAAAAACAAAAAACAACACAGCAACAACAAAAAAACCCCAAATCATTTACTTTAATAAAGAGATTTGTTATAATTATAAGAATAAAATAAAGCTTATCAGCCAATTCTTTCTAAATAGAAAGTACATCTGATACACATAAATAATTAAAATTTAGAGCTAGAGTCTAAAGTGAAAATTAAATCACACAGAAAAATCTGAAAACATGTAATAGAAAGTTAAAAATTTAAATATAAGAAAATGTTAGAAATTCTCCTATAAAAATATTTGGTAATTAACATACAGAAAAGATAGTCATTGTGTATCTATGGCATGAACATGGACATTAGACACCAAGGAAACGTGTCAGAACTAGTGACAGATACACTTCCAATAATGCATACTCCAAAACGCTCTAAGTTCAGCAGATGGAATAAAAGAATTCTATTCCCAAGAAATCAATGCTAGTTTATAGAACATGCAAAATACTGTAAAATATAAATTTGTATATACTTTTAAAAGTATTTTCTATTTTAGTCAATTTCCCATTCATAATCATTTGGAATGTTTTAATTTTAAAAAACTGCAAACAATGATGAATATCCTTTCATACCTCTTGCATGAATGAAATGATTTTTGTAGGATAAACTCCTCAGAATAAGAATTGCTAGGGTAAAAGATGCTCTGGCCAGGACTTTCAGTACCATGTTGAATAGAAGAGGTAAGAGAGGGCACCCTTTTCTTGTTCCTGAATTTAAGACCTGTTTCTTTTTCATCATTGAGTATGATGTAAGTTACGGGCTTTCATACACAGCCTTTATTATGTTGAAGTAGTTTCTCTCTATTCCTAGTTTGTCAGTATTTTTATCACAAAAGGATGTTGAATTTTATAAAATGACTTTTCTGCACTTTGTGGTTTTTGTCCTTCATTCTGATAATCTGGTGTATCTACATTGATTTTTCATATCTTTAAAACCATCCTTGCATTACAGAAATAAATCTCACTCAGTCATGGTATATAATCCTTTTAATGTGCTGTTGAAACTGTCTGCTGGTATTCTGTTGAAGATTTCTGCATCATTTTTCACCAGGAATACTGCTCTACAGTCTAGTAACATTCTCTTATAACTGCTAATGTCAGACCTTGGGACAATTAGTGCTCACCTGCATTAAGTCTGTTTTGATGAACTGCATCTAGAAACAACCTCATTTCCTCTGCATCCTTACTTGGTACTTTGTCAATAGACAAGAAGCTGTTATCTTGTAGAGTTAACATTAGGCGGCTTTGTTTTGCTCCGCTGGGTCGAAGTACCACATTTTTAATGTTATGACTTAACTAATGAACACACAAAAAAAATTATCTTATCATTACAAGCATATGACAATGAAGCATATAAGTCACATAATGAATACTAAGCTTTATGGTTTCTAAGTTACATTTCTTACTCTTTCTCACATTAATTTAGTCCCCTCCCCTAACTAAAAAGTTTCTATTTCTTGATACATTTAAATCAAAGATTTCACTATGAGGAGAAGCAAACACATAGTATTAAAATTTATTTTACATCATAATCCTAGCGCTCTCGATTTTATAGTAGAGAACTGCATATTTTCAGGTATAAAGATATAAAAACTATTGAGTTAATTTTCAGAGCCTAGATGGTTATACCATCACCAGTTTAGGAAGCCACACATGATTAAAGGCTTTCTTTTTCTTTTAAACAAATCTGTAAGATATCTAGCAAATGGTTTAAGTAGCTGAAATGTAAAAGGATATATAAAGCCAAACTATAATCCTCAAAAGAATTCCACCTCTCAAAACACTTCACCAATGTAAGGTCATCTTTTCTTCTTTACCTGTCTAAGCAGGGTCATTTTATTCAATCACAAAGAATATGAGCACCCTGGAACTATCTTAGCTTACTTCTCACACTGCCCAGAACTGGTTCAGTAACTCGTCTTATACTTTTCCAGACTCTAGATATGTGCTATGAAGGGATAGCTTTTATTTTCTCTTGACTGAAATTTTTCCAAGACTAATTTAGTAAGTCTTGCTGTTTCTCTAAATATTTCCTGCCAATCAGGCATTCTTATTCTCTAATGTTCTCCCTCAGCAGGCATATACAAAGGTTTCTAAAAGCTGCCTTTTGCTAAAGACATCCTCTCTAAACAAGTAATTTTTGAAATTAGGAAAAACTGACCTCTGTCAATTTTTAGATAATGAAAACAATTTTACCAGACTTAATTTACATTTAAATTTTAAATTATATATACACATATACATATATTCATTCTTAGCTTCAAAGTAGGTCTTAAATTCATGTCCTTGAGTAGAAATTCTACCAAAAAACACAATAACTAGTTTCAGATGCAAAAGGAACACTGATCACATAAAATTGTTATTTCAGTTGATATGCAACCTTTTAAAAGATGAAAGTTAAATATAAGAAGAAACATTGTTTACTAACAAACAAGGTGAGAATAATCTTGAACTTGGTCACTTTAATATCTGAAACTCCTAAATAGCTCCCACAATTTTAGCAACTACCCATGTGGGGAGACCTCCCAACTCTTTCTCTAAGTACAGACCTCTCTACTGGAGCTCCAGTCCTGTTTACCTAACATCTACTAGACACCAATATCTGAATGTTTGGCACCTCAACTCATTTCTTCCAATCCTCATACCCCAATCTTCCCCTCTGTTCTCTATCATAAAGGACATAAAAGGGACTGTCATCCACTCAAAATCTTGGGAATCTCCCCACTCTTTTCTCTTTCAGGCCCCAAATGAGTTGTCTCTTGAAATCACCTCAAATCTACCCTTTCCTCCTGTTTCTCACACTCTGTTCCATTTTTCAGGGCTTTCATTCCTACTCTAAATGCCCACAATAACCTCCTAATGTCCTTATTCTACCACTATCTCTTGAAATGAAGTCATTTTCCTAGCCCTCAAATGAAAATGAACTTAAGGTTCTTGGCTCCTTAGAATCTAAGATCCCCTTCGTATGACAAATAATGTATTTCAAGATCTGGCTCCTACCTAGCTTTTGGGCCTCTATTTCTGTCACTCACTCTCTGCTGTCCATTTATTTTAAAAGAATTTTCTGGTTCCCTGAGTGTTGTGCATGTCTTTCATTTATAGAAATCACCTCTGTTACCTCCACCATATTTAGCAAATTTCTATCTATCCTCTAAATCCTCAGAGCATAATATAAATCATATCCTTCTTTGTGTTGCCTCAGTATCTGAAATATCTTTTTACAATCAGAAGTTTTATTCTTTTAAATTTATTTTAAAGTTATCGACATACAGTATTTTATTATTTTCAGGTATACAGCATCTATATACCTTACTAAATGATCATCACAATAAATCTAGTATCCATCTGGCACTATACAGTTATTACAATATAACTGATTACATTCCCTATGCTGTAATTTATATCCTGTGACTATTTTTATAACTGGCAGTTTGTACTTCTTAAATCTCTTCACCTTTTTCACCCATCCTCCCATCCCCTTGCCATGTGGAAACTATCAGATATTTTCTGTGTCTATGGGGTTCTGTTTTGCTTTGTTCATTTATTTTGGTCCACGTAAGTGAAACCATACTTGTCTTTCTCTAACTTATTTCACTTAGTATAATACCTTCTACGTCCATCCATGTTGATGAAAATGGGAAGATTTTATTTTATTTTTTTAAACACCTGCAGCACCTGGTATTCCAAGGTGATTTCCCATCCAAGTACTAACCAGGCCCGACCCTACTTAGCTTTAGAGATCGGGCACATTCAGGGTGGCATGGCCGTAAACTCATTCTTTTTTAATGGTTAATATTCCACTGTATATATGTATTACTTCTCTTTGAAATATTTTTACATATGAGAATGCATTTGGTTTTAAGTTTGAGGGTAAAAGAGTCGCCTCGTTCACCTCTGTATCCTTAGCCCTTAGCACAATACCCACTACAGATATCTGTAGGTGGTTAACAAATCAATGCTGAATGCAAATTGATCTAGAACTGAGATGAGGGTAAAATCACAGGTAGAATCATTATGCACCTAAAGATTTATGTTTTTTGCATAAATATGTACATATTTACTCAGTGCTAATTTGAGCTGAGGACTGAAAAAATGAATATCTAATTGAAAAACATATTTTATTGAGATGAGCAATTAGTAGATATATGTATGTGGCAGAAACTACTAGTATTTCTATTACTCATGTCACCACTTCTAATCTAAGTAAGACTATCTTTTGCGCTTGCAGCTCTTTTTGAATTTGTCTAGTAGGTCTTCTGGTTCTCACCAACAGACTCACGTCAAAAAAAAAAAAAACATTTAATACACAAAATCATAGCAATTTATTTCCATACTTCAACAGCAAAGACATGGAAATACTACCTCAGCTCAGATCCTCAGCATAAAGTTTATTAAATTGTTCTTCAATAGAGTACTTCAGAATGATTAACTTTTATATAACATAATTAACAAATATAGAAGTTTAAAGTGCAGAAAATGTAAGTTATTATGTTCTTAAATGCAACCCATATCAAAATGCATCGTACTTGGCTGCACAAGATACACAGTGTAGAAGTGAAAACAAAATTATCTATTTTTTGCAGTGATAAATAAGATTCTTTAAAAGTTTACAATTAAAACAGCAGTAAGGATGAACGGTCCATATCACCACTCTGGCAGGAGTATTTAGGAAGAAGACATTAAGATGACATTAAGAAGTCCTATTAAAAGTGAACACTAAATAAGGATGAATCTAACATATACACTGAAGAAGAAAAAAGGAACAACTAAAGTTATCCACAATGTGCTTTTTAAAATAGCTTAGATAGTATCCAAACTCAGTTCCTCTCATCTTCCTCACACCAGCTTTCTTTTCAATAATGGTGACTACCTACTGGTCTTTGTTATATGTCAATAATGCTACTGAATAATTTATAAAAAATGAATAAAACGGTATCAGTGTCCTGGAAATGAAAAGCAAGACATATTAATCTAGGAGGAGGATGACCATGATATGTATGGCACAAAACAGCTATTCCCTAAAGGATGTGATTTAAAGATCTATTTCAAATCAAAATTTGGAAATACCTGAAATGTCCTTGGAATTCCTCCAGTATTATAGTGAACCACTAGGCTGACTTTATTCTCTTTTTCCACAATTTCAAAGGATCCTTCTTTCCATTTTGTAATCCCAGTCTGCATACTTCGAATTCTGATAGGACCATGTATCTTCAGAGGAGACATACTTTCTTTAAAAATAAACTGTGTCTAGTCAAATTATAAAGCAAAAATACACCTTCACCTGACAGATTCTAAAGAAGAAAAATAAAACAAAAAGTTACAATTTACTAGTGATTAAGAGTTTGAAAAAGAACATTTAATGAACCATCTTATGTCTTTTTCTCTATTTCAATAAACCACACTTTATTAAGCATCCTCAACAGCCTTAATTAGCTGAATGGCACAGATAAGAAAGACAACTAAAGCAGTCACTGATATTGAGTGTCTGACTCTATTCAATATTTATTTCTTCTATACACGTGTCCTTCTTTGTCATGTGTCCAGTATGAGTCTATTAGTGCCTAAATTTTGCATTTTGCACAATTAACAACCATACTGCTGCCACTAAAGGCACATCAATTGGGAATACTAAAGATTCCATTCTCAATGATGTGATCGCCCACTGCAGTATGACCAACTTTTACCTTCCTTCATGAATGCTAAAGTAAAATATAAGTTAAAAAAATATTTTCAGTCAGTTAACTCCATTTCTTAGAATGGAGTTCCTCCCAAAATATCAAATCATATCATCAAGTAGTCTAAGCATATCTACATGTATATAAGACATTAAATGAATATAAAACTGAATAATCAAATTAGTTTAACTTCCAGAATTTATTATTTGAGAAAAGCATTGATTCTAACAAGGTAACAACAAGAAAAAAACTCTCTTCCTAAGACCCATCTACTATTTATGTTTAATATTACTATTCCTGGAAAGACTCTTTACCAGTTCTATGACAAATATTCAATTTTGTAAATGAACTTCTAACACTTAAAAATGGCTTACAACAATAGAAGGTCTAAGACTTAAAACAAGCTTACTAAATGTCAACGAGTAAATATAACTAAAGTAATAGCAGAGAATGCTATCATATAGTGTGTATTATACAACTCTTCTCCATATACCTTCTAGATCTTCATAATGAACCACAGATCAAATCACATTACACACATTAAAACATTTTACTTATACTCTTTTTAAAATCTCTAAAAACAATGCCTCTAATGCAGATTCTTGATTATAATTTAGTAAGTTAAATATCATTAAACTTTGCATCTGACTAAACAGCTCAACTAAAAAAGCTAAAAAAAAAAAAAGTAGTATACAAAGGAAAAAACATACATACTAGGTCTAGATATCAAGAGCCAGCTCTGCCACTTATTAATTGGTAGGTTATCTTTCCTAAGCATCAGTTTTCTCAATTGTAAAACAGGAATAGCTAATGCTATAGTGTTGCAGAATTAATGAACTAACACACACTAGGCACTTAACAGACCCTAGCTTTAATATGAATTCAGTGTCCACTTTCTGAATTTATTCCTTGTCTGTAACACCTCATTCTCCAAAGACACTAGATAAACATGTTAACAGGGGTTACCAATTCTAACTTCCTATAGGGGCCAGGCAGTTTAACACAAATGACTTACTTGGCCAGGCAAAATATAAAAACTACTATTCAAATCTAGCCAATTTTATCTTTTGGAAATAGTGAACTTAGCACTGCTAGATTTTCAAGAAAATTGCATCCAAATTTTTATGTAAAATTGCCCATTTTTTGTGTGGGCAATAAAGCTATTTTCAAAGCTACAAATTAAACAAAATCTACCTATAGACAGGGTTAAGCCTGGGGACCACTAGCTTGAAAACTCTAGATACTGTACATCAAGTAACTGGGAATAAAATTTAAAGAGATGTGAAAGCACTTTGAATAAACACTTTGAATAGTTAAAAGGTGTTATGCATTTTAAGTATTATCATTATTATTATTTTTTGAGTGCCTACTATGGCAGGATTTAGATAGTATAATTTGCTGGGTATGTGAATACATCAAAGTAACAGTCTACCACTGTTTACAGACCTGTATATTAACATGACATTTTGTTCAAACGAGTAACTACAGAATTTTAGGCCAGCACTGTTATACTTTTCTTGCAATTAACAATTTGGTGCTTCATTGTTAAATTTTTTCCACTCTGTCTCAGCACTGCCAATGATAATGTGGCCCCTCCTTTACCCCAGTTGCCCATGCCAAAAACATGATAGTTATCTTTGACTTCTCTCTTGATGATTATTGCTATTGAACTGGAGATGGAAGATCAGGGTAGAATCCTGTCAATTCTACCTCCAAATGCCTTCCAGACATCTTTATAATGAACCAAAGATCAAATCACATAATTTTCCTCCTTAATATTATTTAATGAATTCCCGCTGCCCTAATAATAAAATCTAAACTCATTAACACGACATAAACACCCTTCATGATACAGGCCCTGCTTAACTCTCTTTCCAACAGGCCCTACAAATTCTGCCATCTGAACTAATTTCCCTAAAAAATACCACATGCTCTCATGCCACTATACCTTTGCACACACTGTGGTGGATGTCTGCAGGATGTTCCCATGCCACACAAGCCCCCATAATTCCTCCTGTCTGTAAAATCAAGGCTCAATTTAAATGTTATCTTCTTTAAGAAGCCTTTCCTAGCTACTTTGCACTTTTTCTCTCATCCCATTAAATTGAGACTATTTAATATTTCTCTATTTTCTTGTTGTATCCTGTGCTTACTTTTAGTTGAGCATTTATCACACTGTATTATATACTGTTTTCCTCTTTGTCTCTTTCTATCTAGACTCCGCTGTTTAAAGATAGGAAATATGTTCTTTAATCCTTGCATCTCTATTAGGACAGTGTCTGACACACAAGAAACAAACTCATTATTCAAGAATAATGAATAAATCAGTACTATCAATTTTATTCAATTTACTGTGAAAATATTCAACAGCAGATACTAGAACCGTTAATCCCTTTACTATGGCCAATTAGGGTTATATTTATCAAGCTCTTCACAAGCATGTTGAACACTTAAGCTTTTTCTGTGTGCAATGAACTTCACTAAATGCAGTTGTCCTCATAAGATTCAATGAGAGAAAAATCATTTATGAAGAACAAGGATCAATATCCAGTTACAGACTGCATTATCAAAACAAAAACGTTAGTAAACTTGCCTAAACTGGGATTCATATTATTCAATGTTTGATGAAGAAACTCCATTTTAAGAATTTTGTCAAATTACCTCATCTTTCTTTATATGTCCTTATGGGTCAAGGTGCCAAATTAAAAGGGAATAAAATAAAACCCCGTTATCTTAGTGTTTTCCTATATACCAAAAGTAAGTAAAGGTCGTTGACTTTAAATTTCTCAAATAAAAACATTTTTTAAAATTAGATTATTTAACAAAAATTTAAGGTGAAGATTTCAAAGTTCACTAAGTTATACCAGAAATGAACATTTTATTGGTTATTTCTATTCTATGTATAATTCTCTCTATAATTCTCAAACATTTGATGCAGAGTTTTGGTTAAGAATTTTAAACATTTTATTAACCATTTCTATTAGCAACTTCTCTTTCTTCTAAGGAAAAAGAAGAACAAAAGGTACAGAACATAAAACAGGCAGATCTAATAAACTAAAACTTTTTCTTTATGCCTCTACTTAGTCCATTTCCTGTTCTTGCACTAAATGAATGAACACTAACTACTTTTGTACATTCATCATATTTTCAGGGTTTGCCCTACTTGGTTAAGAGAAAAAAAAAACTTTCTTTTTCAGTTTATAGCATGATCCAGTAATAAACTCTCTTTGAAACTAGGACAAAGATCAGGTTTCTTTGACCTCTGTAATACTCACTATCAAAGTTATATTAGGAAGACAAAATATAATGAAAACTCATTATTCTTTAAGTATGTCCATAGAGATTCGCCTTTCCCTAAATTTCTTCACAAATAGTAAATTTATTGTTCAATTTTGAGCATTCTTTGAAAGCTCAATAATGTTGTCAAATGTTTCTATACCCTATATAATTATTTAATTGCTCATATTTCAGATACTGCTTTGAAAACATCCTTATTCAGAAATATATTCTGTGGCAAAAACATGCTAAAGCATAAAACTGTTATTATAAAAAAGAAACTTGATTCTTGACAATATGCATACTCTTGGAATCATATACCCAAAATAAAAATATTACTTACTTTCCAGTGACTTTTATTGAAAAACCCTATGTAATAACAATTCACCTTTATTCTGATGCTTGTGCCAAAGGCAATGCACTCTTCTTGGGGAACTACTCATATTCTGCAGCTATGCCAGTTCTCCGGAAGCCATCAACTCAGCTAAAGAAAATATAAGTGTGCCTTTATAAAGAATCCAATTTATAAAATTATTTTTAAAGTGATCATTTATACAACAGATTAACCTTTTGATTACTTGAAAATTACAAACTACCTTACTGAAAACATTTAAAATATAATGCTCAAGACACACACACACAACCAGCAAAAGAACTTTAGAGAAATATCTGTGTACAAAATGAGGGACTCCAGGAGGAGCCTGTACCTTAATCAATTTGTGTCCCGGTTTATTTATGTGTTACATTTTGAAACTAAGAAGGAGGTGAAAAAGAATACATCATTTGTTGACTTTATAAACATTGTTACATAATGATGTCTTAAGTCTTAAAATATCATTTCCATGATGTGCTGATACAAATTTCAAAAGGTGGGAAACTTGGCTTTTACTTTTCTTTCAAAACTAACTTTATGGATTTCTTTCTCAATTTTAGGCATCTCTAAGCCTCAACTGTCCCTGAAGTTTTATCCAAACATCTCTTGAAAGCTAAACTCATTTGCTCACTAAGTACAAAATCATTTAAGCTATTACAATTTGACAGCACTGTGGGAGGGACACAAACATGAAAATTATACAGTCCATGCCCTCAAGAGGCTCCCCAGACTTTTCTACTCTTGTCCTTCCACCTATATCCAGAAAAAAAATTTTAGCATCAGTTTTAACTACATTCTCATTTATCTAAAATCCAGTCTTTTCATAACCACTACCCTAATTCAGAAAGGCATCACTCTGCCATCATGCCCACCTAATATTTATTACACACCATTATTATGCACAGTGTTAAGTGCCATACATGCATTATCTCATTTAATTTTCCAGATAACACTAACGGACAGAGATCACTATTATCTCTATATTACAGATAAGGAAACTGAGGCTTAGAGAGATTACCTAATTATCCATGGTCACTGTCAGTAAGAAACAAAAATAAATCTAACACCAAACCCAAATTTTTAACTACTACCAAATTTCTTCATCAATGATTTGCAGCAACCTCTTTCCAGTTTCTATTGCTTCAGGTTTTTTCATTCAATGAATCCTTTGCCCTCTCTAAATAACTACTCTTTGTATTTCTTACCAGAGTATGCTCTAGCTGTCTCCTTAACATTCTCCCTAAAAGGGGGGGTAAGGGGAGGAGGACCTGGCCTATCTTCCTTTGTACTTCAATAAAATAACACGTACTTAGTACATGCTAAATACTTGCTATTGACCCTAATTCTTTCCCAGACATTTTTTAAACTTTATTTTATCGTGGTAAGAATACTTAATGTGAGATCTATCCTCTCAACAAATTTTTAAGTATACAATACAGTACTGTTAACTGTCAGTACAATGTTGTACAATGTATCTCTAGAACTTATTGAACTTGCTTAACTGAAACTTTCTCCCATTTTTAACAGCTCATCACTACCTATAAAATAAATCCAAATGCCTCTCTCTATTTGGTATTCATCCACTGCCTATGTTTTATTTTCTATTTCTCAACAAAAATCGTGTTCCACACACACACAAATTATTAAAGTTTAAAATTTCTTCTACATCTACCACCAACTTACTTAAATGACATTTTCCTTCATCTATTTTTGGAAACCTCATCCTCGCTGGTCTCATAGTTTAGCCTGTTGTTAAAAAATATGTAAACCCTGCTCTGACTTCTAAGGGCTTTCTTGACTAAAATGATCCATAAAACAAATGCACAAAGAGATAAAATTAGTGTGGCTGAAAGAGATAAGTTGCCTTAGATAAAGTTTATCTCCAATTTAAAGAGTCTCAAATCTGAACGATGTTATCCAAAACTGGAAAACTCTTTTTTTCTTCTGTGTCTTTTTGATTTGTCTGCAAAGTGAAAAGGTGTCGTCATCAGATGACAAGATCAGTAAGCTGGTGCTTCCAAAAGACATGATAGTTCCTACAGTTAGCTCCAGTTTACTTATTTAACCAATTCTTGAAAAACAGATATGAAATACTAGCTTACATTCTAGTACAAGACAGATTTTAAATAATCACACATATAAATGTATAATTGCATGTTCTGAAAAATGATATAAAGTACAGGGCATGATGAAAAGTTATAATAGGATTTAAGATTTGGGGGTTAGAGGATAGAGAGCATCAGAAGGTTTCTCTGAAGAAGGACCACTTAAGCTGAAAAGTGAAGAATGAGTTAACTGAGGGATGGTCATGCTGGAAGAACCCAGGCAAAGAGAACAAAATGTGCAAAGGCACTGTGAAGGAAATAACCTGGTGTGACTGAAGAAATGAAAAGTAGTGTGACTGGAATTTAGTAAGGGAGAGAAAGGTAGTGCAAGATGAATCTAGTGAAGTAGGAAAGAAACAGGTTTTGCAAAATCTTGTAGACCACAGTATGGATTTGGAATTTAGCTAAAATGTAATAATGGCAGAAATCCAATAAAGAGATTTAAGCAGAGAAATAACATGTCACTGCTGAATGGAGAAGTGATATGGTTCATTTGGGTTTGGGGAGGAGAGTAAAAGGGGGTAGAATTGAAGAAAATAGGGCAAATAGATGGGAAAGTACTAAAGTGATTCAGTTTATAACAATTACAATAACAATTAATGATTACCAGTATTTATTGTGTACCATGTGCTTACCACAGTTATCTCACTTAATCTTCATAACAACCCAATAAGGTGGTGATTATTTCCATTTTATAGATGAGCATACAGGGCACCAGTGACATTAAGTCCAGGTGAATGAAGACTGTGGTTTGAACTACAAAAGTGATACCGTGGGTGTACAGATATAGATTCAAGACATATATTGGAAATGGAATAGAGTTTGAAGAGGGTATAGATACATGGGATGAGGGAGAAGGATGGTTTTCAAGTGTCTAGTTCATTTAAATGGACATGCTACTTAATGAAATGGGATAAAAATCTGGATATGGAAAGAAGTCAAAGACTTTGGTTTTAGACATGTTATATTTCAAATTCCTAAAAAAAAAAAAAAGCAAGCTGAGATGTCAAACAAGGCTATTTAGATCTTGAGCTGAAAAAAAAAAAAAAAGACTGGAAATAAAAATTCTCAAGTCATCCATATATAGGTGGAATTTACAGCTTAGGGTGGAAAGGGGAAAGTAAAAAGAGAACAGGACCTAGAGATAAACCGAGGTATTCCATTTTATTCCATCAAACATCTCTATGATCATCGATTACTTTGACTTCTCAGTTTTCATTTAACTTTGTCTTTCAGCAGACTCCAACACTATTACTTCTTTCATCTCTTTTCCATGACTAGTATTTCTCTAAACTTCAAGGATTCCTCAGTGCTCCATCCTAGGTCCCCTTCTTTGCTAGCACTATACTCTCTTTAGGCGATTTCATCCATGTCCATAGCCTTGACTACCATCAATGTAGCAGATAATATATATAATTTTATACGTATGTCTAGCCCAGAACGCTCCTCTGAACTTCAATCCAAGATATCCAACTGCCCACTTGACATCTTCTCTTGGTTATCTCTTCTGCCTAGATACTTGTCAGATACTGTTACCTTCCTCCCCGCCCATCCGCCCCCAAAAAGGCATTTACAGAGCCAGATTTTTGAAAGAATTACCACAAAATGTTACAGGCCAACTCTCTAGAAAACAGGATTTTGTCATCAATTATCATTTCCTTACATGGCTCATGACCTAAAAGAGATAAACCTGACAAGCTGACCTGATGGCTAGAAACCGGGAACCACCAAATGCACGACAAAAATACAATTCAAGCTTTTTAGTAGAGAGATGGCGAAGAGAGGAAAGAAGGCGAAGAACTGTCAAGAGTGTGAGCGTATCACGTCCAAGGCCTGATGGATGTGCGGCAACATAGGTCCCCTTTGGAGATAGCAGGCCTCGCTAAGGGGCGAATGGCAGACGACAGCTCCCAGTGCAAGGGGGCAGGTTCGGGGTGCCGAGGGAGCGAGTGACAGTAAAGACCAGGTCGAAGACGGAAAGCCCGGGGGAAGACCCGAATGGAGTACCAGTGAGCACAGGGGAGCGACGAGGGGACGGGGCAGTGTGAGCAGCAGCGGGGCGAACTCCAGAGCGAACGCCGAGTGGGCGGGCCGCACGGGGCGCGGGGGCCGGGGGGGTGGGGAGGAGAAGGGGACCTGGGGAAAACGGCCCCGTTGAGAAGCTCGTCGGGCCCGCCTTACCTGTGCCTGCGAGACCGGAGCCCCGGACAAGCCTGCCGGAAACACAGGGTTCGCGCGGAACGGGAGGCGGAGAGGGGAAGGAAGGCAGGGACGCCGAACACGAAGAAGGACGGCGCGCTCCCCCGAGTCTGGCAGAGCCGCTGATGGCGGGAACTGGGGCCGCACGCAAACACGCAACACACGCACGCACGCACGCACGCACGCTCGACGCGACCGGACGAGGCGCGAGCGCGCAAGCCGGCAAGCTCCGCCCCCACGCGCCCTCGCCCCGCCCCAGAGCCGAGCAGCGTCTCGCCGCGGCGGCCCCGCCCCGTCTCGACTGCAGTGCGCATGCGCAGTCCCCCCCCCATGCCCTGTCGTCTTCCCACCACTTCCCGCTTCCTCAGCGCCAGGGGGCATGCGCACTAGTTGTCCTCCCAGGTCGGCCGGGCTTTTCCCGCCCTTCCCTGGCCTACCGAGGAGGGTCCGAGATCACACCCCTCCCTGGAATGCGGGATACCTGCCGGGGAATGCGGGGACTAGGAGGTGACAGACGTCCTTCAAGTCTTGAATCTTAAGAGGCAAAGGACATACTTTGGGGACGAACTCCGCCGAGAACGCGGAGGCGGGAAGAGCTGCTGTGGGCGGGGTCGGAGGTGAAAGGTCATAGGACTACGAAAGGGGCGGAGCGAGCCGGAGGCGGATGGCGGCTGAGGCGGCTCAACAGCGTTGGCGGCGGAGGCGCTGAGACGGGGACGTGGGTCGGGCGCGTCCGGCGGTGGGAGGAGAGCGGTGGCCGCCCCCAACATGCACAGCCTGGCGACGGCCGCGGTGAGTGGCTGGGCCGCGGGGCCTGGGCCCACCTCAGCCCTGCGTTTCGGCCTCCTCCCCTCGCCCCCTGTGTCGAGCTGGATGGAGTTCAGCTCCTTCTGCCCTCAACGCCGAGGCCCCGGCCCCCCTCCCCGCCGCGCCCTGGCCGCGGGGGAGCCAGCCCCCACTGCCCTCGTCGGCGGCGCTCGTGGGCGCTCGCGCCGTGTTTCGCGTTCCTCTCCGGCCCTGGGCCCTGGTCCCGCGCCCGGAATACCTCCCTCGCGGCCGGGACTGGCCATTCATTGATTAATTGCGCTGACCAACAGTTTTTTGGGTGCCAGTTGCGAGCTGGGCGTCCGGGGGGATGAGGGGGAGTTCCATGACCAATTTGACAAGGCCCCGGGCTCGCGGAACGCACTCCCTGGCACATCACGGAGGGGAGGAAATGGCTTCCAGTTCAAACCAATTACTTTACAGATGGGAAATATGAGACCCGGAGAAGTGAATAATTATGTCTGACTTGTGGTTCTCTGTGCTTAAAACTTTTTTTTCACACATTTTATCAGCGTGGTCTTTTAACAAAATCGGATTGGGTGATTCACCTGTCTGAATTCATGTTATGGCTTCCCTTTGCAGTTAGGTAAAATCCAGACACCTTGCCATGATACACAAGGCCGTCCTTGGTCCTTACCCACGTTTACAGTCTCGTATGTCATTTACTCGGAAGGTTCTTGTTACTCTGCCGTTCCGTGCCTTCTAGCATCCTTTTTAAGTGCACTTTACTACTCCAAGGTGCACTTTCTGATCTCTATTCCTGGAATGCTCATTCCCCCCCCACCCACACACACACACCCTTTTTGGTTGTAGCTGGTTGCTCTTCTCAGGTTTCTGCCTAAATCTCCCTAGAGTGGCCTTTCCTGACAATCCTTTTTAAAGTAGTTTTGTAACCCCCCAACTTTTCTGTTCAAGTACCCTTTACAGCATTGATTCCGATTTGTAATTTTTGTATTCATTTCCTTGTTTGTTTGTCTCCCCCTTGAGGACAGAGACAGGGATCATGTGGGTCCTGTTTACCTCGTTACCCCAGTCCAAGACAGTTCCTACCACACAGCATGGGCTCAGATACTTTGTAGAAGGAGAGGTATAGATGATGAATATGGCTAGTCACAGTGAGAAAACGGGGTCTTATCATTTGAGCACACTTTTATAAATGTCAATCTCACTTTTTTCTGTTCCACCAAGATGAAGTGACTTGGTGCTCTCTGAAGGTTCTAATTCAAACATAGTTTCCTCCCTTGTCTTCTCTTGACGTTTTAAGCAAATTGCCTAACTTTTCTTTGCTTGTTCACTTCCATTTTTTAAAAGTAAATTTTGAAGAACATTCTGACTCTTATTTTATAAAGATATGGAAATAAACTAATTTAATATTTTCGTTTGGCACTATTTAGAAAGTGTGTTTTCCTGGAATATCATTATTATATAGACACTCAAAGCCACATGTTGAGTCATCTCCAGACTTAGAGAAATAATCTATTTCAATCTAATTCCATTGTTTCTTTATTCACTGTCACATATTCATTGGTAGAAAAGCCAGCAGCTATGTTGGCCCTTGATCATAAAATTGTATTGATAGATTTGGCTATCAGTTCTGTTTAAGAAAGCCATCAGCATAAAGTTTTAAATTTACTCTTCGGGACAAAATCATATTTCCCATTTATGGGTAAATGCGGGTCATTTTATTTAAATGTTTATCTAAATATCTTCTCACATTGTGTTAAGTAAGAGGTTTTAGAAATAGAAGACCAACTGTCAGTATCCTGAGTTTGTGACACTTGAAGTTAACCATTGATGACTCACTTGGTAAATGTCTTGCCTATGTTAAGCTTTGTTGAAAGAAAGTAGTTATTTGAAATGCATTTTCCTTATACAAACCATTAAACAGAATAGAGGAGAGCAATACTCTCCTAAATTTTGACAGTACAAACGTTTTTAACACATCTATTAAAAGGAAAGGACCATTGACATTTAGCGAGATAACCATAAAGATATACTGTCATATCTATTAGATCTTGTTTGTAATCTTTGAAGACTGTTGAGGAAGATATACCGTTATATCTATTAGATCTTGTTTGTAATCTTGGAAGACTGTTGAGGAAGATAATAGTCCATATCAGACTTCTCATGAATGACGTTATGTTTCTGGATATGTAATTGAACTTACTGCTTTTCCAAATCCAGCTGTTAACAAGCTATATTAGACAGAATATTAAACTTAAAGTTCTGTATTGGGATCTTAAACATATTCTTCAACTTGGAGGGATATTTGTGATTTCAGTCTATGACTTGAGTTTAATTATGCCATACACTTATTGTGTGAACTTGAGTATGTTAAACCTCCCTGAACACGTTTCCTCTTAGAATTTTTGAAAATAAAGTGAGGTGATCCATAGTGACTAGTACATAGTATGTTCAATAAATTTTACCTCCTATAAATAGTTTCTAGAAAAGGCAAACCTAATCTATAGTAGCAGAAAGCACATCCATAGTTATCTAGGGCTGAGTGGTGCTTTTGTGAATTTGACTCCAAAGAAAAGGGAAACAAAACAAAAACAAATTAAAAAGCTTCTGCACAGCAAAAGAAGCTATCAACAAAAGGCAGCCAACTAAATGAGAGAAGGTATTTGCAAATGATATTTCCAATAAAGGTTAATATCCAAAATATATAAAGAATTCCTACAACTCAGCAACAAAAAAGCAACCAAATTAAAAAATGGGTAGAGGGTCTGAATAGACATTTACATACAGAAGGCCAACAGGCATGTGATGAAAAGATGTTCAACATTACTTATATTAGAGAAATGCAAAATAAAACTGCAATGAGATATCACCTCATACCTGTTAGAATGTGTTAAAAACACAAGAAATAGCAGGTATTGGAGAGGATGTAAAAAGAGAACCCTTGTTTTGTTGGTGGGTTTGTAAATTGATGCAGCCACCAATGGAAAACAGTATAGAGATTTGCAAAAAATTAATGGAACTGCCACATGATCCAGCAGTTCCCCTTTTGGGTATTTATCTGAAGAATATGAAAACACTAATTTGAAAAGATATATCTCTATGTTCATTGCAGCATTATTTACAGTAGCCAAAATAAGGAAACAACCTAACACAATAGAATACTACTCAGCCATAATATGAATGAATTTTGAGAGCATTATGCTAAGTGGAATAAGTCAGATGAAAAGGACAAAACCATATGATTTCACTCGTGTGTTATAAACAAAGATACAAATGAGACAAAACTAAAACTCATAGATACAGACAACAAATTGATGATTACCAAAGGGGAAGCGGATCAAATATATGTTGACAGATGGAAACTTTTGATGATGAGAGCACTATAGTTTACAGATATCGAGTTACAATGTTATACACTTGAAACTTGTATGTCATTAATCAGTGTTACCTCAATTTAAAAAAAAAGTCTAGTGAGATTCTGGAGATGTGCTTTGGAGTTTTGTTCAGGAATGATGTCCAAAGTATTTTAACAATTGTCTGGTAATGTAAATATATAAATCAATGTGTAACAACTGTAAAAATGTTTTTTCTTCTCCAAAATAACTAAATTTTCATTTGTTATGAAATTACTTGTTGATATATGGGGGGAGGGCCTGTGAGGGGGCGGTTGCTATCGCTAGCTAAATTATGGCCATTTGAGCCATGATTTGACATGGGAAACTATGTCAAATGACTTCACCTACTTTTCCATTAAAATGATGATTATCAAAGCCTTGTAATCTCAACAGTAGAGAATTTCTCTTAACATCAATGATATTGTTTGTGGTGCTAATTGTTTTTCAGATTCTTCTGAACTAATAGTAACTTTTACATTTTGACTGGGATTTTTATATATTTTTCTATCTCTAGTTATTTCTATCACAGGAAATAACTTTTTAGATAGTTATTTTTAGATCAGACCTAATCTTTCAAGCAAATGAGAAGAAGCATTAGCAAAGCAGTTACTAGTATGGACTCTGTTGCCAGGCTGCTGGGGTTCAGATCCTGACTTTGCCACTTATAGTTTTAAATAACTTCTCTGTTGGTTTTCCCTCTATTAAATGAAAGTGGTGATGATAAGTGTTTATTTAGGACATTGCGTGACACAGTAAGCACCATATATGTTAGTTCCCATTTTTAAGATATAACTGTATTCATCCCATAAATAGGTATTCAGTGGATTTAAACTAACTCCTGCTATTAAATTGGAGGAAGAATTCAACAAAGATGATGAAAAGCAGGGTTCCTACCCCAGATAGTTCCTTGTACCAAACGCCCTTGCTGCCTTCTCATTGCTAGAATGGCTATGGAACCTGTAGCTCCCAAGTTAGTGCCTAAAAAGACAGCATTATCAAACACCTAACATCCCTAGCTCTCTTAGAGCCAAACTCCTGTGGAGGCTACACTTCCCACTAGTAGTTTCAAAAGTTACAATATTGCTGGCAGCAGGTGGCCATGGCCTTAGAGACCCAAGTAGGCACAAGGCATTGGCACCCCCAGAGTGCCGGCACCATTCCAGAGGCACCATCTCCTCACTGGAGTCAGGCCAGGTCTAGGAACAATATGTGAGGATGGGGTCTAACGTTCAGAAGCCATGATAAACTGATTGGCAGCTACCAGTGCAACCTGGTGGTGTTCACCTAGGGTGTCCCAGGGTAGAATGGGTTGCTAGATACAAATCACAGACTGGCTCTAGTGGTGGTAATGAAGTTTACTGAAGGTGGTAGCTGGTGACAGGACTTTGGGAAGAGAGAATGAATAATTACTAATCATGGTAAATACTACATTGCTAGAGCAGCATTTCTGAGGCCCCCTTTAGTTACTGGATTGTGGGCCATTCAAGAGACTGGGCAAGAAAGGGCAACTGCATGGACAATACTTATTTTGCTGTTGGGAGGAAGAAAAAAACTACCCTGTTCCTTCTATATCATATTGTTGCTTTTGGAGCCTGTACTTCCTTGAGAAGCATCACTGACGGGAGTCACAAAACAGCTTTTAACAGATTAAGGCACTTAAAGAAGACTTAAGATGCATGATGTTTCAGTTCATTTAGCAGAACACTTTGTGGTTCATTCTGTCAAGCAAGTGAAATGATAAACATTAAACTAAAAGTTTATAATCAGGCTTCCATCTATAGAAGGTTATTGTTCAGTTTGGGTTAAGTAAATATAAGTACACTTCAAAGTCCATTGATAGACTTCAGTCTTCAGCAAAGACAGTTGTCCTTTTCTTCATCTTTTCATCTCTGCAATGGATGGGTCATCCTATCACATTGAGGTGTAGTGGGAACATATCAGCATTGCGAGAAACTAATAAAGTTCAAGAAAGCATTGCAGTATGCACCTTCATACTTGAATTGAATTTTGAATTGAGCAAATTCCTGTTAGCAAAATTATCTCATCTGCAAGTGTATAGGTCCCTTTTTTCTATCTATCCAACTTTTTATTTCTCATGGTTTGGCGGGGGGAGTTAAATGAGAAAATATTGGACATAGGGATAGAAATTATCATGAATTTGTCAAGATTTTAGAGTTAGGAATAGCAGTGGTAATCAGTTTTCTAGTCTACCATCTATATTTTCCAGATAACAGTAATCCGTGGACTTAACCAAGGTCACAAGGCTGTTTGAAAATCGTGAAGAATTATAGAAATCCTCAAGTTTTGGGGGAGATAATGTGATTCTTTACCACAGTAATGAATCCATGTTGTATAAGTCTGTTTTCTGCTCCATGAGTGGGATGCTAGAATTACTGGGAAAACAGCAATGGGTGGAGTGGGTGTAACTTTCAAAATTTAAACCATACAGATTTTATTGTGTACATGAAAAGTCTCCCATGTATCCTAGAAGTGTTATATATAAATGTATAAGACTATGTATGTATATATTGATGAAAGCATGTATGCTATTCTATACCCTTTTTTTGTTGTTGGTTTGTGTTAGTATCAGCACATATAGAGCTATCTTTTTAAAAGGCTACATAAAGATGTACTCAAACATATTTAACCAGTTCTTTATTGATAGATATTTGTCATTTCAAGTTTTCTGCTTTTAAAACAGTATATCCTGATATGTCTTCAGTACAGCCAAAGTATCCCTGTAGAATAAATTCCTAAACGTGGAATTATTAAAGGGTATGTACATTTTAGATTCAATTAATTTATATCAAAGGTATGTATTTAGAAAACCTCACCTGGTATTTATGAAAAATATATCCTTTTAAAGAAGTACTGTGGGATAAGACTTGGTTTGACTCTAATGAAACTCACTTTCTTTACTTTCTTTTTTTCACTTGAAGCCTGTGCCTACTGCACTGGCTCAAGTAGATAGAGAAAAGATCTATCAGTGGATCAACGAGTTGTCCAGTCCTGAGACAAGGGAAAATGCTTTGTTGGAGCTAAGTAAGAAACGAGAATCTGTTCCTGACCTTGCACCTATGCTGTGGCATTCATTTGGTACTATTGCAGCACTTTTACAGGTGGGTATTATCCATGAGTTGTAGTTCAGTCTTGTTCATCACACTTGTATTTCTCTACCTTTGCCCAAATGATTCATCAGTAGAATAAGTCTCTAAACATTAGCATTTGTAAGAATCTCTTTTAGAAAGGTGCTTGTTAAAATGCATATTTTTGGATCCTCGCCAAGAGATTTATTTAGCCTGAAATTTAAAATCTCTACTTTTAACAAGGACCTCCCCTGCTCTCAGGTGATTCTGATGCAGGTGGTCTAAGAACTACACTTTGAGAAACTCAGGTTTAGGAGTACTACAAGATAATGCTGCATAACAGTGAGGAAAGGCGGAAAATAAGATGAAAGAACTGCAAGGTATATTCTGGGGAAAGAAAATATTAAAGATGTAACAGCAGTAAGATTAAAGGTGGGTACTCTTGTACATTGAAGAATAACTGAAATTTGGTTCTGGATGGTCACTGGTGAGGAATAAATTGATTTGGTAATCTAGTGGAATGATCATCCTTTATTATCTAAAATACCTAATATAATAATTAATTTTTTAGATCTATTAAGTCAACCCACATTTTATCCCTACTGCATGTAGCCAAGAATATAATCTTTCTTACAGGAACATTTTCTGTGTAAGTTTTACAATTAAAATAAATGAAATTGTTTTCAACAAATCATCACTTTCTAACATATTTATTGCTTTTTGTATATATCCCCATGCATATATGCATGTTCTTATCTTCCCCTTTTTGCAGTTGTTACCTAACCAAACTCAAATTTCTTTATGAATCACTATGGTTGATTTACTAACTCTTTCTGGCCAGCAATCTCATCACTATAACTTAAAGCAGGGTGTTGACAAAAAGAGGGATTATAAATGTAAGAGTCCCTCAAGTGAAAGCCTCAACAAATGCGGAATATAAAATAAAGTGTTGATGGCTACAGTTGCCTCCATAGAAATCTTCCTAGAGGCATATGTAGAAATGTCTCAGATAGCTTCAGTCAAGTGTATTTCAGATGAAAGGGTTGGAGCATTGTTTGTTTATTTTTACTCCCTTTTTGATGGTTCAATTCTTAAAGGATAGGTAGAAAGAAGAGGGTTGTTTTTTTTTTTTGTTTGTTTGTTTGTTTGTTTGTTTTTTAGATTTTTTTTTCTATAAAATCATGGGAATTAATTTTATAAGTTATTCCATGTTCATCTGGTGCTGGTTTCCATTTTTTAGGAAATTGTAAATATTTATCCATCTATCAACCCACCCACCTTGACAGCACACCAGTCCAACAGAGTTTGCAATGCTCTGGCATTACTGCAATGTGTGGCATCACACCCAGAAACCAGGTAAATGCTTTGAATGAGTCTCTTGGCAGAGAGGTTTGTACTGAATGTAGTCTTTAACTTTTTGTGAATGATGACAGGAGGGGCATGTAGTAGGGGTGTGTGTGTGTGTGTGTGTGTGTGTGTGTGTGTGTGTGTACCTTCAGGATCCTCATTTACCTTTGGTTTTATTTCTAAAGAACTTCTAGTCTCTGATTCACTAAATTTTAGTGTGGTAACAGTATGGTATTGTTTAACATGTTGTTATTTTTTTTTACCTTGTTTATTTTGGTAAAATACATAAGACATAAAATTTATAATTTTAACATTTTTAAGTATACAGTTCATTAGTATTAAATGGATTTATAATGTTCAACTATCACCACTATCAATCTCTATAACTCTTCATCTTTTAAAACCAAAACTGTATACCAGTTAAATAATAACTCACCATTCCCCCAGCCCATGGCAACACATTCCAATTTCTGTCTCTAAGGTTTTGATTACTCTGAGTACCTCATATAAGTGAGAGCATACAGTATTTGTCTTGTGATTGGCTTATCTCACTTAGCATCATGTTCTAAAGGTTCATCCAATTCTGACATAGTATATGTTAGATTTACTTTTTAAGGTTGAATAATATCCTGTTGTCTCATTTACTTTTTACTCACTCATAGTAGTGAATTTTAATGGTATTCACATCTCAAGAAAGGTCAGGCATATAGTCAATCCTTCCTCCTGAACCCATGGTAGACATCACTATGCCGTGTATGAGGCGGTACATGGAATTTAGTAAATATTTGAATCAAGTACTATTTTCCCCACCAAACCCAGATTTGGTGTCAGAATCTTAAACACAGGATTCTGTTCTAGGCACCATCTGTAATAGATGAGAATTGGCTTGCACGTTGAAACGTTTTTGCCCTCCTGCTGTATCTGACAAATTAAGAAAAGGGAAATCCTGATTAGGAATCTACTTTGTGACTTTTATGGCCTTAAGGCACTTAATAGTCATTTTATTAAAGTCTTTCCCCTCTTTTGTCAAGTTTCCTTACAAAATCTGAATGCTAGGATGGCACTGACTTTCCAGAGCTTTAGAGAAGTTGCTAAGAAAATTATTTTTAAGCACTTAAGAAAAATGAAAGAATACTTTAGTGTTTAAAGTTTAGGATGTTGGCTCTCCTACAAGGTTTAACTACAAATAATATAAATTAATAGATTGATTTCATATTAGTTGCTTGATATTTTGCAGATTAAAATGTTTTTAGAATAGTGTACCTGAAATTTTCTAACAAAAAAGGAAGAGTGTGCATTTAAGCATAGCAGATAAACCTCTTAATGACTGCTTTGTTTTGTTGTCTTCGTTTATAAAGTTTTGTCTGACTATACCTGTGAATATTGTTATTTGGCCATAAATTAGGTGAGAGAGGGCATCTAGGAGAATCTCTTGGACACTTGATTGCATTTAAGATCTATTTTTTTAATCTGCAGTTGGATATTTTATCAGTTTTTAAGGTACTTGGTGTGGTAAAAAGGGAAAATTATATATTTTCTTAACCTAGACCTAGACTAGTGTTTTTAAATCTTGACTTTGTGGTAGGTGGAAGGGGGTGGGTGGAGGTTGTCCTGTGCTTTTAGCAGCATCCCTGGCCTCTGTTTACTGGATGCCAATAAAACATTCCCTCAGCTTGACAACCAAAAATATCTCCAGACATTGCCACACGTCCTTGGGGGAGTGGGTGGGGGGTAAAATCATCCCAGTTGAGAACCACTGTTCTAGGTTAATGACCAATAACAGTCTTTCCTAAATATTCCTTGGTCAGGTAATATTATAGGCCTTAAGAATTAACTACCTGGAAATTTGAATGTTTAGAATTCTTAGAACTTAACTCTGGGCTCTGAATTTGATTATTATTTTCTTCCAGGTCAGCATTTCTTGCAGCACACATCCCACTTTTTCTGTACCCTTTTTTGCACACTGTCAGCAAAACACGTCCTTTTGAATATCTTCGGCTAACCAGTCTTGGAGTCATTGGTGAGTTATTAGGGTTCTTTAGCAAGCCTGAAATCCTAGTTCATAATAGTGGTCGTGGGTGTTTTGTCTGGTGTTTTATAGCTTTTGTTCATCAATTGTTTTTGTCTTTGAGATCGAGTCTGTTTTCACTGATAAATGAGTATCAGGAACATGATGACTCTTGTCAAGTACCATTCTGAGCATTAATAAGGCCCAGCATTTGAGATTAAATTCAGTGTTTATTGGAATTGTAGAGAGAGTAAAGAACAAGAACTTCAGTCAACAAATAAATTTATAATTATAGGAATAAGAATTTGAGTTTGTTTTTTGTTTTGTTTTATTTTTATTTATTTTTTTTTATCTTTCTCACTTATAAACCATTCTCCCTTAACTCCAAGGGTTTACCTTCTGTTTCCCCTAGTTAAAAATTTTGCATGTTCAAATTAATGTTTCCATATACATTTACTATGGGAAACGGGTTTACAAGTCTCTTTACTCAAGAAAATTATGTATCAGCCATTTCAGATCTCAGCCTCCTGAGTAGTAAAGAACTGTCTTTCAATGTGTGAAATGCAAATATATTCAAGAATTTCTTTCCAAAATTACCCTTTTCTAAATGTCTTTTTCTCATAGTTGTTTACTTGTATACTGACCAAACAATAACAACATTGATTGTGCAAATTCTATTTTGTTAATTTTTTTTATGTTCAACCTGTGTTCCAATGCGTGTGATTGTAAACCATGAATCAGAAAGTATAATTTTAATATTTGATATTTCTAATACATATCTTTGAGATATTTTATGCTACTCATAATTTTATTATGAGTAACTATTATCTCATAATCCAAGTAAATGTTAATTTTTTATATCTTCTCCCAAGTGGAACTCTAATTAGAAACTTTTTTCTAATGTATTCTTTTCTGCTTTTAAGCTATAAAAATTTTTCATATAGGATTTAAAATATCACCAGGATTCCAGTCAAAAGAAACTATTTTATCCTTAATTTCTTGATTCAGATCATCCTGGTTTTTTGAGCACTGAGGTTGGATGATGCATTTATGAGGTGTTAAAAAAAACAGTAGTAGAGGACAATATTAAGCCAATTGTCCACCCTTGCATATATTTGCTGAAACTCCATTTCTTCAAGTTAGTGAGAGAACAAGCAGAAGGTGAATATTTAGGCCTATAGTTCAAACTTTACTGGACAAGTTTGAGTATAAATGGAATGATGTATAAGAGAAATTAGAAAACACTTGGAACTGAATAAAAATAAAAACATCGAAATTTGAATGATGTAACTAAAGCAGGGCTTAGAGGTAAATTTCTAGCATTAAATTCTTATACTAGAAGAGAAGTCTTTAATCAATAAGGTAAGTTTTCATTCTAAGAAACAAAGAAAAGCAACAAATTAAACCAAGGCAAACGGAAGGAAATAATAAATAATAGATGTCAATGAAAATGAGAACAGAAAAACAATTGATAAAACTAGTGAAACTAAAAGTTGATTTTTAAAACAATTGAGATATAATTGACATATACCATTAGTTTTGGGTGTATAACATGATTTGATATATGTATATATTTCAGTCTGATTACCACAATAAATTTAATTGTCATTTATCACTGCATATGGTTACAATATTTTTTTCTTGTGAGGAGAACTTCAACTTTTGAATTACAGTACAATGTTAACTATAATCACCATGCTGTAATCCTCAGAATTTATTTACCTTATAACTGGAAATTGTACCTTTTAACCACTTTTACCCTTTTCATCCATCCCCCAATAAAATTCAATAAAATTTCAATAAAATTAATAAATTTCTAATCAGACAGGAAAAAAGATGCAAATTACAATATCAAGAATGGAAGGGGGTATGTTATAACAGACTCTACAGACATTTAAAGGATAATAAAAGAATACTGCTAATAACTTTATACCCATAAATTTGACAACTTAGATGGAGTGGACAAATTCTTTGAAAGATTCAGTCTGCCAAAGCACATTCAAGAAAATATAAACAAGCTGAAGAGTCCTACATCTATTAAATAAATTATTTTGTAGTTAAAAACTTTCCCAATATTTTTCTTTTATCTCAGTGTATATATGTATAGGTAATTAGAAATCATTGTAATTTAACTGGGTGGCCTGTGGGTTCTTTTGAATTCTTTTTTTTTCTAATTGTGAAAAGGACATTTAACAGGAGATCTACCCTCCCAATAAAACTTTTAAATATACAAAACAAACAAACAAACCAATAAAACTTTTAAATATGCAAAACAAACAAACCTTTCAACATAGTAAACTATAAGCCCAGATGATCTCACTGGTGAAATCTAAAAATTTAAAGAAAAAATAGTACCAATTTTATAAAACTTCAGAATACAGAGAGGAGGCTTTTTGACTCTTGATGAGGCCAGCATTACTCTGATAATAGTACTAGAAAAAGACATTATAAGAAAAGAAAGCTATAGGCCAGTATACCTCATGAATACAGATACAGAAATTCTCAACAAAATGCTAACAAATCAAATATAACAATATATGAAAAGGATCATCATGGCCAAGTTGAGGTTTATCTTGGGAATGCATACTAGTTCATCTTTCAAAAATTAGTCAGTATGATTGACCGTATCAAGAAACTAATGAAGAAAAATCATATTATTTCTGTAGTTTTTTTTAAAAGGCCTTTGACATAATTCAGCATCTATTCATTATGAAAAAAATTCCAGCCAAGTAAGAATAGAGGGGCACTTTTTCAATTTGATAAAGTACAAAAAACAAAAGTTACATTAAAGATCTTAGTTAATGTGAAAAAGTGAATGTAGTCCCCTAAGACTGAAAACAAGACAAGGATATTCATTCTCGCACTCCTGTTCATATCATATGGGGTAACCTAGATGGAGCATTAAGGCAAGAGAATAGATAAAGGACAAACAACTTAGAAAGAAAAAAAAAACAAGACTGTCTATTCATAGATAACATGATTAACTACATATAAAAATCTTGAAGAATCAACCCAAAAAAGCTACTAGAACTGAAACCTACCATTTATAATAGCACAAAACGTGGATAACTTAAGTGTAAATCTTACAAAATATGTGCAAGCTCTGTAGCTAAAAACTACAAAACAGTGATGAAAGAAATCAAAAAGACCTAAATAAGTAGAGATACACCACGTACATTGATAGATCAGTGATTCAATATTTCCAAGATGTCAGTTTTCCCCAAACTGATCTTTAGGTTTAGAGCAATTCAAAAAAATAAAAATAAAAAAGTTCACCAGGCCTTTTTAAATAGAAATTAAGCTGATCCTAAAATTTATATGGAAAGCGAGTGAACCGAAATATCCAAACATTTTTTTAAAAGGACAAAGTTGGAAGATATACACTACCTGATTTCTAGAGCTACTGGAAAATTATAGTAGTCAGTACAGTATAGTATTAGATAGACTTAGTGAGGCAGAATGGAGAATCTAGAAATAGACCCACACAAAGATGGTCAGTTGATTTTTGACAAAGGTATAAAGATTTTAGTGGACAAAGAATAGTCTTTTCAAAAATAGTGCTGGAACAATTGAATATTCACATGTAAAACAATGAACCATGATCCATACTGTGTACTCTACAAAAATTAACTCAAAATGGATTTTAGACCTTCATGTAAAATCTAAATGAAATAGTAATTTGATATCTACTATAGGTCCTGTTAGTAAATTATGGTATATGCTGTTTGCTGTGGGGTTTAGAAATGTAACGTAGATTGCCAGTTCTGATTAAAACAAATGATATTCCTTACTCTCTCTTAAAGTAATTGATTTTAGTTATTACAGGTCCAATTAACCAAGGCCTTTCATTTAAAGACTAGTGATGCATTGGGCAGCACAGGAACAGTCATTTGTTTCATGGGGTTCTGCTTCCCTGTATACAGAATGGAGAAGATAGCACTGAACTATGTCGGTCACCTGGTCAGTGGTGTCAGTTTAGAAACCAATAGAATAATAGAACTGGGATGAATTTTAGAAATCACTTATTCCAACTGCTATTTTATAAAGAAACAGGCCTACAAAGTGAAGGTAATTTTATCAAACTTAAGTAAACTGCTTATGGAACCAGAATTAGAATCCAGGGGGATGGGGGTGGGGTGAGGTCTGTGGGTGTGAGTGTGTGTTTCTTGTTTGGATATACCCACAATGTTTATGCTCTTTGGGGAAAGAGGAGCAATTAAATAGTCAGGAAGTAATGTTTATTTATGCCCAATTAGAAGTAGGATTCAGACTGATGACATTTCTTTGCTACCTGGGAATATGCTTTAATTCTAATGTAGAATTTTTCTCTTACCTAAAATAAATGGAGGATAGTGATATTATTATATGATTGTCTACCAAAAGTGATAGAGAAATTTTTTAGATGGCTGAACTGCAGCTAACTATATGAAGGACCAAATTTGGTACCTGATCTTTTAGTGCTGACTGATAATAGTCATCCTGTGCTTTTCTTCCTTTTATTTTTTTTTTTTTACATGGGTATGACTGATTCTCTGACATATAAACCACAGTTTGTGTATTAAGTTCCACAACTAGCTGGATGAACAATACAAAGTTAATTTTAATTTGAAACCTTGATTCTGAAATAATTTTGTTCATATTTTCTTTAGGGGCTCTGGTGAAAACAGATGAGCAGGAAGTAATCAACTTTTTATTGACAACAGAAATTATCCCTTTGTGTTTGCGCATTATGGAATCAGGAAGTGAGCTCTCTAAAACGGTATGTGCTTTTAACTTAATTAGATTCTACATTGCATTGGTTTTTTGGCTACTTTATGGTATATAGTATAACTATTTTGGAAAGCTACTTGGCAGTATTCACTATAAACAAGTCTACCCTATGACATAGCAGTCCCACCCAAGAGAAAAGAGCTCTAATATACATTGTCATGTGTGCAAGAAAGAATGAACTGCTGATTTATGCAACATAGATGATTCTCACAGGCATTTTGTTGAGCAAAAGAAACCAGACACATAGGAGTTCATACTATACAATTCCATTTATGCAAAATACAACAACAGGCAAAAACAATCAATGGGGATAGATAGAAAAGTGGTTACCTCTCTGGGAAGATATTGACTGGGAAAAGGCACAAAGGAATCTTTAAAGGTGCTGGAAAATTTCTATATTTTATTCTGTGGTTCATAAATGTGTGCATAGGTAAAAATTTATTAAGTTATACTTAAGATTAGTGTACTTTGTGCATGTTACACATTTTACTATGTATGCGTTTGTATTAGTTTTCCATTGCTGCCATAACAAATTGCCATAAGCTTGGTGGCTTAAAACAACACAAATTTATTCTGTTTTGATTCAGGAGGCTAGAAGTTTCACCAAACGAATGTTAGGGTGTCAGGAGGATCTTTCTTAGCTTCTAGAATTGCATTCTTTGCCTCTTGTCTCCCTTCCCGCCAGCCCATCTTCAAAGCCAGCTATGTAGCATGTTCATAACTCTGTTTCTGTCATGTCACCTTCTCCTCTGTGGTCAAATCTCCCTCAGCTTCCCTCTTATGAGGACACTTGAGATTACAGTTAGGGCCCACTTAGATAATCCAGGATGATTAATCATTCTCTCCCTACCCCCACCAAGATCTTTAACTTAATCACACCTACAATATAAGGTAATATTCACCAGGTTTTGTGATTAGGACCCAGAAATCTTTGGTCCTAATGGTAATCATCATTTTGCCAATCTTAATGTTATGCCCCAATAAAATTTAATAATTCTCAAAGTTGATTCTGATGAGCAGCCAAAGAGAATCATTGTAATAATTGTCTTGAATTAAACTAGTATTAATTAAATCCCTTCTATGTAAGACTTAATGAGCGTAAGTTGGCAATATTCTTTACTACGCTTGAAACAATTTTTGAAGAGAGGCTTAAAAATCTTATTTCTTAAAGATTTTTAAGAACAGGTAAAGACCTCATATGAAAGAGATGAAGCATAGCTTAATCTCTAAAATCATCTTGGCCCATGGGAAAGAAAAAGGCTCTAGTTCAAACTAATTTTGGATCTCACCTGTGCACTTTAATAGCTTTGTTACTTGGGACCTTGGCAAGTTTTTGATAGCAGTTATACTTGGCATATAGTAAGGTGTTCAGTAACTAAGAAAGTCTACTTTTTAAGAATCTGAGAATAACAGTGGTACCTATCTCATAGGTTTATTGTGAAAATAAGGTATGGCATGTTATACCTTTAGGATAAATTTTGGCACATAATAAGTATTCAATATAGTAATATTAATTTTTTTTGTACTATGCATATCTTGTCAAGTAAGTTATGTGTAATGCAAGGGTCTGTGCTTAATTTTCTGATTTTCGTTATTCCTGAGAGATGAATAGATAGTTGTTAAGACCAGACTGAGCAATGTTTTGGACTTCTTAATTTTGTTTTACTCCAGGTTGCCACATTCATCCTCCAAAAGATCCTCTTAGATGACACTGGTTTGGCTTATATATGTCAGACATATGAGCGTTTCTCCCATGTTGCCATGATCTTGGTGAGTTCTTTTATCTACCCTCTTTGCAACTACTACTGAACAGACAGCTTAGTCCCTTTGCAGTTGACATTGAGCAGCTTCAGCCCTCCACCTAGAAATAACAACCCTGGAACTGTGTATAATGATTCTTGCAATATCTGATCTGATATCAATGAGGAAATATTTTGTGTTTGTGTTTTTTTTCCTACTCCACCCCATTTTGGGGGAAATAGGGTAAGATGGTCCTGCAGCTGTCCAAAGAGCCTTCTGCCCGACTGCTGAAACATGTAGTGAGATGTTACCTTCGACTCTCCGATAATCCCAGGTAAACATTTCCAGGATAGATAGAATTTGGGGGAAAATATTCTGGTTAATTGTTGCTCCATCTCATGGCATAGTTTCTGTATCTTTAGGATAGGGGAAGGATGTTACTAGGTTTAACTTGTCTGAGACAGAACTTCATTAATTACTTTTAAAATCTGAAGTGCTGAATTTAAGAAAATCTATCAGATTTTTATTGCTCCACTGTAACTATTCTGAAATTCCAAAGTAAAATTCTCTACCCTACTCTAAAATTCCAGAGAATCCAGACAGTTCCCAGAAAAACTTAGGATACATTACTCCTGTAGTTTGAGCTTTCTGTTACTACTACTAGTGGTCAGAAAGAGAAAAGTATTTTCAAAGTTCTCTTAGGAAAGGAACAGAGCCAGGCTCTTATTATATTTTCAGTTCTGTCTTTGATTCCTGTAAAGTCCTTAAGCTACTTATTTTATCTATGTTCATAGTCTTTCTCCCAGAACTCATACATTGTAGGTATAATGTATTTAGAAATATTTGACCTTTTGCTTTGTAAATTTATAATTCATGATGAAAGCCACTTGCTCAGATTTTACTAAACCACATAATGGGGTGATTTCTGTGTTCCTAGGAGTGGGGATAATTTGATATAATGTGAACTTAGCCTCCTGCCACTGAAGTTATTTAAGCCCTAGCTGTTTCTTCAACAATTTTGTCCTATTCTTCATTGGTTCCTGTTTGCACCAAAGTTCGAAAATATGTTTATGTGAAATTCTATTTGTACAAAGAAACTAATCTGAATACAAAAGCCGTAACTTTGCTAAAACTGCCTCATAGTTAACATTTACCTTTTCGAGGTTTTCAGATTTGACTTACTCCTGGTCATCTGTTAAAGAAAAAGAAACATGTAAAAGTTCATCTGATGATGTTGCTATCAAACTTTTGCTTTTACTGCTCATCTCTTTTTAAGGATTTTAACTATAAAATTGAAGCAGTTTTTGGAAAGACAAATTTTTATTGGTTTAGAATTAAAGTTCATTAATTTATTATATTATGATTCAGGTCATATTCCGTGTTAATATACTGATTTTGGAAATGTCTAATTTACTATAACTCATATTTCTAACATGAGTATATTGATAGTATTTACTGTAATAAATCAGAAAGCAGTTTGAATTGAACTAAACTATTGTACCATTTTATTCCATTTTCTTTTGTCATGAAGTTTACATTGGGGCATCATTCTAAAAGTGTATGCAGACTGCAGATCCTGGAGATCCTGAGCCTATACTTCATATAAGCTTTAAAGAATTTTCATGGCTTCTTCAAGTAACTTGACAGAGCCATAGATTCCCTGGGTTCTGTATATTTATGTCTAGGATGGGGGCTTTTTCCTGTCTCCCAAATGTGGATTTATTTGTTGGTCTCCCTGGTTGGTTTGTTTGTTTCTGACGTAGGGCACGTGAAGCGCTCAGGCAGTGCCTCCCTGACCAGCTGAAGGACACAACCTTTGCCCAGGTGCTAAAAGATGACACCACCACGAAACGCTGGCTTGCACAACTGGTGAAGAACCTGCAAGAGGGCCAGGTCACCGATCCCCGGGGTATTCCCCTGCCCCCTCAGTGATCCTTCCCTATCCCCTCCCACTGCTCCCACAAGTTGGGGAAGGGAGGGGAAACCTTCGAGGAAAACAGCTCAGGTTTTATCGCCAACCGGGAATAGACAACCTCAATGCTGAACTGCACTGGAGAAAAGGAGCACGGTGCCCTGCTGAGGTGTGTGAGCTGCCCTCTCAGGCTGCCTCAAGGACCTGGGCTCCCTCTGCTACTCCCAGGAAATGGGCTCCTGACACAGCAGTCTGCCACCACAGCCCCAGGAGGGTGTCAACACCAGCAAATGCTGTATTTGCAGCATGCCCAAGACGACCCTTCTCCCCCACCTCTACCTAGCCATTGGCAGGGAGAGGAGACAGACAGTGGCGATAGCAGCAGCACTCTAGGCTTGGTGGACGCCTGGGACCAAGCCATGTGGCATTTTTTTATTTTGCCTTTTTGGAAGACTCAAGATGTGTCTCTTCATTCTCTCTCTCAATATTTGTTTACTTAGTTTTTTTGTTTTTGTTTTTGTGTGTGTGTGTTTTTTTAAATCTCAGAGAGAGGTGTGTTTAGTGGACACAAGCTGTAATATTCAGCAAAACTTTGTCAATTGGCACTGTTTACAAGTCTGTTAGCTGCATAAGCTCAATAAAAAATTGGTCTGGGCATTACATCCCCTCCAGCAGACCAATAGCTGCATGAACTGTTGGGAGAAGTGGGAGGCAGGGGAAAGGTATAAAGCCAAAGGACAGCAGGAACCCACCACCAATTTCCCTTCACTTTCCCATTCTTCTACCCTCAGTTCTGGATGCCACAAGGACCTTAACCTTGTTTTTGGCTGAATTTAGCTGCTAGCTTTTTCCAATCTTTGTGCTTTCCCCCTTTTCACTTTCTTATCAAACTTAAAACATGTCTTAATTCATTAGGCTATTGTAGAAGGATATTACATTAGAGGAGGAGAGATGTTGCTGGATCTCACCTTCATTTCAAGTCCTCAGAGGTATTTTCTGGATGACTTTTAAAAGGGAGGGTTAAGAGGATAGGCTACTTGATCCCGTTCTTTGCTTTAGTGTGAATTTCTGAGCTCCATCTGTCTTCATGATTGTACTTGAAGCAATATTACCTGAATTAATTTTAATGATTTAAAATAGAGGGCTGAGTCCACTATCTTAGTCCACTCAGTTTTTTTTTGTTTTTTTTGTTTGTTTGTTTGTTTTGTTTTGTTTTGTTTTTTGGACACATTCCCTTTAAGTCTATGGGAATTATAAGGTTGCCACTAAAATATTTTCCACTTGTTCATATTGTGTTATAGAATCCCCCTTCCTTCTCTGGAGCTTTAGATGTTCACAATCCAGTGTAAAATGCCTTGCTTACCCCCAACCCTTCCCCCTACCAACACCTGCTCTCTCTGTTATCTCCATCCCCAATCAAATATGGGATTGTTAATCCAACTCTAGAGAGACACCAAGTATTTCTGTCCACATCTCTCATAATTGAAGGTGTCTCTGAATAAGTCTGGGGAGGGTCTATAAGGGGCAAACTCAGAGAAACCTTTTGGCAGAGGCAGTTTTGCCAACACAAGGGCTCTTTCAAGCCGACTTTCACAAAGGGAGCCGGCCTTGTTAGTTGGCTTCTGTCTCTTTAGAGCCAAGAAAGTAGTAATTAAATAGCTTAAATGTAGAAAGGGTAGGATAAGCACTTATTCCCCTGCCTTCCAAAATGAAGAGGAGGAGCAGGCCAGCTCTCAATAATCTCAAGCCTGAAGAGGAGAGGTCTTGGAGAAACAAACAACATGGACCGGATAAACATCTTGACTCCCTTCAATGCACAGTTTGTATCTAGAGTGTCCAGCTAGGGTAACCCCGATTTTTGCCAACCGCCTTCCTGCTGAGCCAAAGTTTTCTCATTCCTGCTCCACTGGGGAAGCAGCTGAGGCCCAGGGCCTTGCTCCCTGGGAAACTCTCCATCTTTTGGTGCGTTGGCCATGTTGCTTGCCAATAGTGTCTTAATTCTTGTTCCATCTGTTCTCAGCTGGCCTTGGACCCCATATAGGAGTTGTAGAGGAGGGATAGAAATGGATATTATTCCTTGTAGTTTGTCCTGATGTCACGTGTGTATAAAAAGACCTCTCCCCTCATTTTGTGTTTTTCATCCCTCTCCCTCAACAGGATTGAAATAAAACATGCTTCTGTTTTTATAAAAATTACTTTTCCTATAAACTGGAGGTTTTATTTTGTCAATATAGAGCTACCTAGATACCTTGGTCAGGTGATCCTCAGCATCCCTGCCTCTATTTTCTGTCCAAACACACTGCCCTGTCAAGAGGGCAGTAATGATTCCTTTCTGGATAGGTCCTTTGGGAGTCTTGCTGACATATAAGAGCTGTTTTGGGAGACTGGGATGGTGTCCTTTGCCTGATAAATTATCTCTTGCTGAAACAGAACCTCACTTCTGGCTGTAGTGTGGGAGAGATAATACTTGAAACATTCCATCACAGACTTTAATATTCATTTTCTTGAGATTCAGAATTTCGTGTGCATCTCCAGAGCTGTTTCTGTTCCTATTTTTGCCTCTCAGTGGGACAGAACCAACCTCTGCTTCCAGCTTCTTTTTCTCAAGGTTTTGGAGGGCCTGTGACTTTCAGTGGTGGACCAGGGCAAGGAAGGACATCGGTAGCCTTCAGAGCATGCCTTCCTTACTCTCCATATATATGAATTCCCTTGCTCAGTATTCCTGCTGTTCAGTGTCTAGGAAGTGGGGAGCTTTACAAATTTACTGCTATCAAAAGCCCAAGAAAAACACCTGGAATAGGAAACCTGAGATTTCTTTCAAGAATGTGGAATTTAATTTTTAAATTCAATTTAATATGTTTTTTTTTCAAAAGCAGATGTAGCATAAGTTGAACAACACAACAAACCTAGCTTAACTGATATATATATAGAACACTGTCCTCTAAACCTACAGTATATATACTCTACCCTGGAAGCATTTTACCAAAATTGATCATAGCTGGACCAAGTGAGCCTCAAAGAATTTCAAAAAAAATTAAAATAATTGAATGTTCTCTGAACTGAACACATAGGATTAAGCTAGGAAAAAGAAACGGGAGTCCCTCACTTTAAAAAAAAAATAGTACAGTTCTAAATCCTGGATCACCGAAGAAATTACGAAAGAAATTAGAGAAAAATTTTAAATGATAGTGAAGATATGCCATATCAAAATATGTGGTATACAGGTAGAGCAGTACTCAAAAGAGAGATTACCTTAAATTAACACATTACAAAAAAGAAAGGCTGAAGTCAGTGATCTGAGTTTTTATGTCAAGAAACTTAGAAAAGAATACCAAATTCAAAAGAAGAATACAAACAAAAAGCAAGTCAGTGAATTAGGAAGCAAATGTACAGTAAAAATCGAAGCCAAAAATTCCCTTGGAAGTATTAATAAAGTTGATAAACCCTTAGTACACTGCTCAGGAAGAAATGGAAAAATATCTCTCTTACAGTTGCCAATCTTTCATAAACCCAGAGACTAGAAAAAAGGAACATCCAATTCACTTTTGAAGCAGCATGACCCAGCCACCAAAACCTGTCGATAATATCACTAGAAAGGAAAACCAGACCTAAACTCCCTTGAATGTAGACTTAAAATTCCCAGACAAAATAAGCAAATCAAAATCAGCTATGTAAAAATGATAATCATATCTAGTTTGGGTTTACATCAAAAATATAAGATTGATTCAATACTTGAAAATGAACCAGCGTGACCCACCACATAACGTAAGGAGAAAAATCGATCACCTAGATGCAGAAAATTCAGTACCTATTCATGATTAAAAATTTTTGAAAATAATAGGACACATTCTTAATCTAATAAAAAGTATCAACAAAAAGCCTCTCAATGATAAAATATTCAAATCATTCTCCATGAGATGAGGAATGAAATAAAGATGTTCACTATCACACCTCCATTCATTATACTGGTCCCAGCCAATGTGATAAGACAAAAGATGATTATAAGGAGAAAAAATGCTGGCATGATTGTGTACTTAAGTAATCCAAAAGAATCAAGCTTTTTTTTTTTTTAGTTTTAATTGTTTATTGGGGTAACATTGGTTAATACAATTATATTTTTCAGGTGTACATTATCATTTGACATCTATATATTCTATTGTGTTTACCACTCAAAAGTCCAGTTTCCTTCAGCTACCGTATATTTGATCCTCTTTACCCACTTCACCCTCCTCCTAAACCCTATATTTGACTCCCTTTACTCCGTCAAACTCCTTCCTCCCCCACTTCACTAGTAACCACTAGTCTATAGTCCATGTCCATGAGTCTTTGTCCTGCTTATTTGTTGAACAAGCTCTTAGAATTAAGTGAATTTAGCAAAGTCAATACACACACAAAAATTGTTTCTAAATACGATATATAGAAAAAAAATTTTAAATCGCAATCATTTAAGAAATCAAGTAGCTAGAAATAGATTATCAAAAGATATGCAGAACCTTTACATTGCAAACATTCTGAAAGAAATGAAACATAAATGGAGAGACATCTCTGTGGGATGGAAAACAGTATTATAAAGATAAAAATTCTCTCAAATTGATCTGGTTAAACTCATTTTTACCTAAAATCCCAGGAGATTTATTTTTGTGAAAATTGATAAGCTGAATCTAAAATGTTTATGGAAATAGAGTGCGAAAGAGCCAAGGCAATCTTGAGTAAGAACAAAATTGGAGCCCTCTCAATTCCATATACATTTCTTTAACTTTCAACCTTTTAGTAATACCTTTTCATACATGAGTCTTACAAATAGCACACACTTGTATTTTGTTGTATGACCTTTTCTGAAAGGTCTCATTATGGAATATTATACCATTGGTATCTTTCATTCTAACTTCTGTTACCTCACTGTCCGGTTTATTTTATACCTCTTTCCCCTGCCCCCTAGTTTTCTGTTTTAAATTTTGTTGAGATGGAGAAATGACTGTATTCTTTTGAAGTTATATATCCTCGCTTTTAATTATATAGGCTGTCTCATTAGTGATTTTTTTAAATGAAATTTAATATTTTGTGTTGTCTTTTTGACCACCAAGAAGATAGGCTTGTTTAGGGCATTTCCCCTGGGTGTCAGAAGGTGGAGGTTCTAGGCTTTTCTGGGTGGCAGCATAAGAGTAAGTGTTTAGGTCTTCCTCTTTTCTAGCTGTATCTTCATTTCAATATAGGGCTTCTTGGCCTTTCCTGGGCATGGTTCCCAGAAAGTCCCTCTACTGCTGCTCCCTTCCTGATCAGGTTTCTGGATCTGTTAATAATAGACAACAGTGGGGGAAGGGAAGGGTCAGGATAGTTATGGAAATAGGAATAACCAAACCAGAAGGACGGTTCCTGTGCCTGTGGCCCTGTCTGTCTGCTCCCTCCCGAATCTAAAGAGCATCCTACAAAGGCCATGTCTTCTAAGCCACTCTTTGGTTCACTTCTGACCTGTGAAGGTCTTCAGGTGCCTGCCCCCAAAATCAGCACACATGATCTGGGAGCACTGGTATGTTCATGAGGAACAATATTTGAGATCCGGACTTTCTCAGAAAATCCAGAATAAGAGATAATACCCCTCAAGGAACAACTGGAAGGAAAAGAGGCTGGGCAGCAATTAAGTGAAGCAAATAGTGACTCGAAAGTAAACCATACATAGTCCTGGAATGTTCAAGGGATGGAAAAAATAAAGGCATGATGATGTGGGAAAGTAGAAATGAGAGAGTGAGATGAGCATGTGAGACATGGCCTCTATTGAGTAAAATTTGAAGTCAGCACTGTTTAAATTATTGAGACCCACCCCCCAATCTTTCTGTTTCCATGAATGGCCTCCCTCTTCTGCCTTCCTTCTCCGTACAGTACTCTTTTATTATCAAAACCTGCTCTCAGTAGAATATGGTAAACTCAACCTAGATTTAATTGTGAAAAACCAGTAAGGCTTCAGAAATTACCAGTTGCAAAGATTTCAACCCTCTTATTGGAAACTATAACAGATGTAAAAAACTGCTTAAAGAAAATGTATAGCTTAATAAGTTACTAAAAAGTGAAGGCCCTTGGTAGCATCCAGAACTAGAAATAGAACTTGGACAGCCATTTCAGGAGCCATCTTCATGTCTTATTCATCACAACCCCCACCTCCTCCCAAAAGTAACCACTATTCTGACATTTATGGTAATCACTTAGGAGGATTGTATTTTAATGGGACTAAAGTTTTAGCTATAAATAGTCACTAATGGTAGAATATTAGGCAGTTGAGTGTTCAGGGGAATCATGAGAGGCAGCCTGATCTCAGCACACTTAAAAATCACATCATTTCGTGCATTTGGTTCACTCTGTGCCTATGATTAAGACATACCTCACAAGAAATGGATCCCACAGAATTCCAAGTACAAGGCTATGACCTATGGCCTCAGCTGCCTTATTGTCATCCACTCGTCCAGACAGAGCCATAATCTGCAGTCTTTCTAAGGCAGAGCAAAAGTAGGTCCCAGCTCGCAGTGCTTGGGAGTACAAGGGAATGGTTGCTGCTGAAATGGAAGTCCAGGACATTACCTAAACTTCCCTGAGCCTCAGTTTCTCATTGTGAAGTATGGGGCCATATAAATCCCTTTACAGTCCCCTATTCCCCTCCTACTTGTTCCCCTTTCCTCAATCTTGGTTTCTGTTTCAGCTACCTATTCACTCACCAATGTAAGAAGCTCATTACCTTACTTTCCCAGTTAGATGTCTTTTCAGTATTGTGCTCCTCTTTTTGCCCGTGATTCTTACACAATAGTCTGCTTCATCTCCTCACACACTTTTATAAACAGGCATGTATGTCCTTGCACATTGGAGGCGCTGAACAAATGCTCATAGAATGAATGAATGTAAAGAACAAATGAATTCCTGTGTACATTCCTTCAGTATTTAGTGAGTACTTGATATATATACACAGATACCAACCTGTCCCTCTGCACTCCAAGATCATCCTCTCCTTTCTTTCTCCTCATCTTCCTCCTTTTCCATCATCCTTCTTTTTTACCTTTTTCTGTGCCATGGAGCTAGACTGAGTGTCCTGCAAGGCAGGATGCAGAGATACAGAAGCAGGCCGGCTGGTGGAAAAGGACACCGTGGAAAGGAGCCAGGTGAAAAAAGGGCAAAGACAGCTATATAACATACAGAGAAAAACGGACCAGAATGAAAAGCAGTGATTCATGGAGCACTGCAACTCAGATACTCCTTGGATTTCACTTTGATAGCTCTGGCAGGATTGGGGTCAGTGAGGTCTGGCATCAAGATGAAGGGCAGCCAGGCTCCTCCTCCCTAGAAATGTGTGCTCCAATCCCTCTCCTTAATCCTTTTCTACCCACTCCACCCCCACGATTCTCTCACTGACCAGTGTCTTGGGCCTTTAAGAATTGGATGGGCTGGACTGAGGAGAGAGCTCACACTTCTCCCCACCCTACTCCTTTCCTCTGGCTGTAACTGCCAGTCACAGCAGCAAACTGCAGTAGAAGAGGGGAGGAAGCCAGCGGGTGCAAAAGGAGAAAAGGAGCTGGCCCGGTTTCCTCATCATACAGAGGAGAGTGTCGCAGAGCTCACAGTCACAGGACTGCTATTCTGCCCACGGTAAGCGCCTAGAGGCTCTGACCAGCCTCTGCTCCAAGCTCTGACATGCCTGAGTCCCTAACTCTGCCCTCTACATGATTATCTACCCTGATTTAATTGCACCCTGGACTCCTGTGTCAGAACAGGTCTACAAGTCTCTCACCTCCTGTTTCTTTCTAGCTTATCCTCTTTGGCTTACAGTTTTCCTGCTGACTGTGTAAGTCACCTCTTTATATGGGACCTCTTAACTACCCAGGGATGCCACTCAGATGTGAGCCCTACCCTAGTAAGGGAAGAGAGAGAATTGGAGCAGCCATGCTTTAGCATAGATTCATTAACGGACTGTTATGGATTACCAGATGGGGGCCAAGATCTATGAGAAGTATGGAAATCCCTGGTAATGAGGAGAGGAGTATGAAACTTCGTTGAAAAGAGTGAGTTGTATACCTTGTTCTTTACCTGCTCAATGGGCCAGGGCAGTCTGTTGGCATGCCCCAGCGCTATGCTGGTAAGAGCACTTGCTTCTAGTCCTGACTCTGCCTTTAACTGTGACTTTCAATAGCATCTTCCTGATCTGTGATAAAGAGGGAGTTTAGGGTTTTCCAGACTTGCCTGTGTATCGGGTTCTTGGTTAAAAATAAATCTTCCTGAGGCCCATCGTTAGAAGTTCTGATCTGGTTGATTTGGGGTGGGGCTAAGGAATCTTTGTTTTAAGACACTCTCCAAAGGGTATTGAGATAGCCAGGAACTTCTGGATTAGATGTGTTATAAGTCTTCAAGCTCTAACATTCTAAGAGCTATAACCTATGACCGGAGCCATTCCGTCCTCTTTGTATGAACCAGATCAGGCATACTCCTGCTCAAAAGCTAAAGAGAAGCTATGAGCAAAATGATTTTGTTTCTTCCTGTTCCTCAGAGAGACCTGAGCCACTCTGAGTTCCACTGTAACGCCATTAGCACCTTTGGCAATTCTGCCAGAGTCCATCTCTAGATAACATAACCTACCTGGAAGTCGAAGACCAAATCTTGCTCTGCAGCCCTGGCCACTTCCCATCTTATTTTGTGTCTCTATTTTCTTATCTGTACCCTCAAGGATCTCCACATATGTGTCCAGGAATAAACAGTTATGACCCAATCTCTTACTCTCAGTCTTCATCCTCTGTCCCTTGTCTCTTGCTTCCATCCCAAGTCTTTCTTCTCTTTTGATCCACCTGCATCAGCTGTGACCATCCTTTCATCCTACCCTCAGACACCAGAGGAAACACCAAGACCTAGAACATCTGAGTTCTAAGTCACATTCTCTGGACAATTTGTTTAGTCAGTCTCCTAGGATACGGGAGAAAGTGAGGCAGAGCACAGGGATGTACTACTGGACCACAGTTTCAAAATACTTGCAGGGGCAGAGAACCATAAAAAACAGGAAGAGGTGATGGGGAAAAATGATGAGGAGAAGAATGAGAAGAGGAGAGCAAAGAGGGGCTGACAAGTGAGCAAATAGAGGCAGAGAGAGGATCAGGAGAGCAAAGAGTGAGCTGGGGGGAAAGAAAAAGAAAGGGTCAACCCTTTCTAAGGGTACAGTCTTGGTGAGATCTTTAAGCTGGTCATATGAAGACCTTGGTTCTTGTCTCTGAGTTTGCCATTTAATTCATTAGGTGACTCTGGCAAGTCAGCTAATCTTTCTAGTCCTCAGTCCCCTTCTCTATAAATGAACTCCAGCTCTGACATTCTTTGGTTTCTTGTATTGAAATTGGCCCTATTATGTGATTCAGAAATGGAAGCAGGATTTGAAGAGCATGCCAAGCCATGAGGTTGGAAGAATTTGACAAAAGAGAATAAAATAAATTTTTAAGGCTCGTCTGAGAGGAAGTAGGCTTCAAAAATAGGGCCGTCCTGGCACTTGGACTCTGTTCTCAGGCTTCTCATGTTTGAGGACATCATTGTGAGGCTCCTGGACCCAGATGTAAGGGAAAGTAATTCTATCTTCTCCCAAGATCAAGACTCAGAGTCCCTATGCCCCAGACATAGGAGCTGAAGTTCAGAAAGGAGATGAGGTAGGATTCTGGCAAGGGGAATTAGATTTCAGCCCCAGGCTGACCCCACCACCTTCCCCAGAGTCTGAGGAGTTGAGACACTTAGGAAGGACCTGTTACTTTCTACTTCAGTTTTCATACAGCTTTGGCAAGCCTCAGATTCTAAACTGGGCATCTCCACCCAGAAAAGCAGAGATGATTTTCTGTCTCCAAGGAAGCACTCTGGGCCCTTCTTTGATCCACAATTTTCTCACTCAGGCTCACATATTCAGCCTCAGCCAGCAAAACCCTTTCTTCCTGTAACCATTAAGGGTTTTTTTTTTTCTCTCTTGAGACCTGCCTTGAGTTCTCTTTCCCACTTAGGTACAGACTGATCTCCAACTTCCCCCTCTCCCTGATTTAGAAAGCCTACTCATTTAGAAAGTCTTCCCTAGGTCATGCAGTCAGGGAGGCTGTATTTTCAGTGATTTCTATCTTCTTCCTAAATGCCACCCCAGTGACTTTATAGGCTCTTCCCACTAAAGAGAGAGAGAGGGCACTAATATCCTGTGTGACCTCAGAGAAGTCACAACACATTCCTAGACTTCTGCTCTTATTTGCAAAATATAGGGAGGAGCTGCAGGATGTTTTAATGGAGCATTAACTAAATGATTACTTCAGAGACTCATTTAGTTTTTTGGATATTCACCATGTTACCATTTAAGTTTATCAATTAAAAAACAACATTTCTATTCAAATGTAGATCATTTGTTTATACAAAAGCATAAAGTTTTATGTTTCATGAGCTTTGCCAATTTCAGAATGATTTGGTCAAGAGTTAAGTATTTCTTATAGTGGCAGAGCTAGAGTTAAAGTGACCACATATCAAATTTCTAGTTCTTTTCAAGGGAACTTTCTTGTTACCTACTAGGACAACTGAACCAGGTCCTAAATTAACATGTATAGTGAAGGAGATACTCTTTTTCAATTGATGGAGAAGAAAATGCAATTCCAAGATTATAATTTCTCTGATTCATCAAAACTGTGAGAATAACTGTTATGAAAAGGAGTATAGAATATGTTTTACCATGTGAAGGTAGAAGAAGATGGCTTATTTAGCTAAGTATAGCACTGTGTTGTAGAAGTGACAAAGGAAATTCTCTGCCCTAACCCTTCAGGAGCTGGATGATCTACGTGGGAATATGGAGAGGGCTCCCAGAATAGGGAAGCTGGGATGATTCCATGGAGAAGGCCAGGATGTAGAGAGATTCTAGGTTCTGAAAGAGCAGCCAGTCATCTCCTGAACAGTACGACACGAGGTTACCTTGTGGACTGTGGGGTATTGGGAAGGAGGGGGGTATTTGGCAGAAAGCCCTGGTTTAGCTCTCTCTGGACTAGGCTATGGGAAACAACAGAGGATCTGAAATCAGACACACTTGGCTTTAAATTCTGAATTCCTATATGATTTGGTGCAGGTTTCTTAGCCTCTCCAAGCTTCATAGTCACCAAATTCAAATTAGAAGTAAAGAGAACAATAGACTGTGTAGATGAAATGCCTAATACATAGTGAGCAGTTCGGAAACACTGGTTTCCTTCTCTTCCTCTCTAGATCTGTTGTTCTAAGACCACCAAAATTAATCCAGTCTTTTGCTCAACCTTACTCTTTTAGGTGACTCTGGCGCCAGCTGGTGGAGCAGAGGGTGATGGCATCCCTGCTGCAAGGCCGTGAGTACCTCCTGAAGAAGGCTTGGGGAAACAGCCCAGGGACAGGGAGGAGGAGGCTGGACCCTGGGTTCAAGAACTTCTCCTGGGCCCTCCATCCTCCTGGCTGGCTATCTAGTACATGCTTCTCCTGGCCCAGGGCTGCCTGTCAATGAAGATGTGCTGCTGATGCAGAAAGGCATGCTGATGCGCAAGGTGAGATCCAAAATTTGGAAGAGACTAAGATACTTCAAACTTCAGCAAGATGGCATGACAGTCTGGCATGCCCGACAGGCTGGAGGCAAAGCCAAGCCCAGCTGTGAGTGACATGGATAGCTAGGGTGGGCACATGGGTGGATAGGATCCTGAGGAGCCCAGCATCCTGAGAGCAGAAGAGGGACCAGGGTTCTATGATGTGTCCTTGTACTGTCCTACTTATATCTATGTCTGAGCCTCTAAAATGGGAATTATAAGAGTACTTGCTCTTTCAGCTGTTATAAGATTAAATTAGTTGTTCCGTGTAAGGGGCTTAGAAGAGTCCCGGCACTTAGCAAGGCTCAAGAAATTATAGGTTACATCTTGTTATTATTATCATAATAAAAGCATGATCTCAGGCATTGGACTGCTTGGATTAAAGTCCTGGCTCAGCCACTATCAAGCTAAGTGGCTTTAGACAAGTTGCTTAAACTAAGCTTAATTTTCCTCATCTGTAAAATGGGAATTAAACAGTACCCGACTAGTAGGTTACAGGGACTCAATAAATTAATGTCTAAAGCATGGGACCTGAAGTCAGGATGCATTTAATAAATTTAGCTATTATGGTGACTATTTCAAAATATCATAAATGCATCATAAGTGTGCATCCTATTGGCTAAACTTTATGATCCCTCTAAAGATCTGATCACAGGACACATTTAAAAGAGTCTACTTTAAAGACACAATCAAAGCTCACAATCTACACCACCCCCAGATGAGGAATGGGATGGAAGAATTTCTCTGGCTTCCTCTTAAACAGGTAGAAAGAGGAAGTCCTCAAACCTGGAATGGGAAAATTGAACTTGGGCATATTGTGCTTTGGTATAACTGCTTCTACCCTGCAAGTGTGTCTCCATCGTCAGCCTCAACAGTTCCCTTGTGATCACCATGTGCACTGTCCATGTAAAGGACCATCCCTTACTTAAGATGAGGACAATGAGGGTTAAGTCATTTTGGTCTCTGTCATACTACCAGCTAATGAATGGCTGGAAGCCAGGTCTTGCTATTCCCAACACAAGCCCCTTGCCATGCTGTCTATGGAAACAATGATGATACATTTGCAATCCTGAATCCCAGAGGTCTGCATCTCCCTAGACTAAGGCTTTTGGAGTTTCAGCCTGTGTAAGCTGGGGTCCCTCTACTCTATGGCTTCACAGAGAAGAGAATAATGGTCTTTGGCCCTTAGCCCCTGCGATTTGGCAGATTCTCTTTCTCAGTGCCCCCATTTGCTTCTTCCCTGGCAGTCTCAATCTCTGATGTGGAGACAGTACGTAAGGGCAATGAGTCTGAATTGTTGCGCAGCCTGGCAGATGAGTTCCCTCTGGAGCAGGGCTTCACCATCGTCTTCCATGGGCGCCGCTCCAACCTGGACCTGGTGGCCAACAGTGCTGAGGAAGCCCAGACCTGGATGCAGGGGCTCCAGATGTTGGTGGACTTTGTCACCAGCATGGACCAACAGGAGCGGCTGGACCAGTATCGGCAGGATGGAGCCAGAGTGGGGCTTGAGGGTCACTGAAGGAGCAGGTGCTACGGGGCTAGGAACAGGTGTGAGTGCAGGGCTAAGGAGGCCCAAGAGTCCAGATGGGGTGGCAGAGGCAACTCAGCCTGATGTGAGGCTGAGAATATTGATGGAGAAATGAAGGCTTGAGACATAGCCAGGCAGAGTCTGGGCATGAATCAAGCCCCTTAGGATTGGGGAGATGGACAGTGAGAGGCAAAGGACCAAACAGGGTACTGATCCTGAGAGATGAACAGAAGGTCTCAGTGGCATTAGTTACCACATGGGTGGGAAGCAAACCCTTAAAGGACTTAGTGGTATCAACTCCAAGTTTCCTAGATTATATTCACCTCTATGCCTGTTCATTCATTCATTCATTTATTCATCTATCCATTTATTCATTTATTCACCATCTGTTAAGTAGAATGTGTCAGGCACTATGTCAGGCTTTAGGGATACAAAGATTAATAGACTCAGATCTTTTTTGTTGGTAGAAAGGATGGAGTTTTGTGAATAATCCAAGTACTATGGAAGTGTTATGGTACTTAGATTATTTGAGAGTGTCTGAAGGAAGGAGAAATTAATAATTCTAGCTGAGAGAATTCTTAGAAAGCTTTAGGGAGGAAGTAGCATTTGAGCTGACCCTTGAAAATGAATAGAATTTGAACATGAAGAGGAGGAAAAGACATTTCTGCCTGAGGGAACAGTGTGAGTAAAGGCACAGAGATAGGAAATTGAAGAGCTGGAGAGAGAGAGGGACATCAGAGAGCAGGGAGCTGAGGGTCTGGCTAAAGTACAGAGAGAAGAGATGTGTTGAGAAGGCTGGGTAGGGCCAGATCATGGCGGTGCAGGAAATCTTAACTTTTTTGTTAAGGAATTTAGGTTTCTTTCTGCAGGCAACAGAGAGGTCCCTGCAGGTTCCTGTGCCATGCAGGAATAAGATAGATTGGTATTCTGGAGAGATTATTCTGGAAGCTAACATTGAAAATTAATTAGTGTAGGAGAGATATGGGCAAGAAAGACAGGAGAGATAACAGTGGATGAACATGCACAAACATCTGCACACACAAACACACACACACACAGTGCTTTTGCCTTGACTCAGACCTGGATGGCTGAATGATTGGTTCCAGCGTGGAGACAAAAACCAGGATGGTCGGATGAATTTCCAAGAAGTCCAGCGGTTACTGCACCTGATGAATGTGGAAATGGAACAAGAATATGCCTTTCAGCTTTTCCAGGTGAGTCTTCTGGGGAAGGATTTGCAAAAGCCAGTATCAGCCACATTTTCACTAGACCAGAAATACTCTAACCCTCTCCATCAACACTCATTTATCAAATCTCTACTGTGTGCCCTAGTACTGTGCCAGGCTCAAGGGGAGATGTAAGCCATGGTTCTTACTCTTCAGTCTTGTTGGTTTCTTCTCTGAACACTAACAGGTGTTCTTTGGAAGCATTTTGGATCCATCTATCAGCAAGACTCTCCTTACGAAACAAGTCAAGACTATGAAGTTTGCTGTTAAAGGGTTTGTCCACTCTCCTCTAACTCCTCTTGCAGGCAGCAGATGGGTCCCACTCTGACACTTTGGAAGCAAACGAATTTACAGAGTTCTATAAGGCGCTGACTAAGCGTGCTGAGGTGCAGGAACTATTTGAAAACTTTTCAGCTGATGGACAGAAGCTGACCCTGTTGGAATTTGTGGATTTCCTCCGAGAGGAGCAGAAAGAAGGAGATCATGCTCCTGACCTTGCTCTGGAATTCATCGACTGCTACGAGCCTTCAGAGAGTGGTAAGAGGGCCAGAGCAGAGCGGAACAAGACATGGGAGAGAACAGGGGTGACTGACTAGTAGGGTCCAGAGACCGCAGTCTAACTCAAGGAGCCTGAGGCCACGCCTACTCCAGTCCCCTCCCCAGTCATATTCATCTCATTCAGCCACTCCTCTGGAAGGAGGGCTGTCATTTCCTACTCAGATCTAAGATAGGAGTCTCCTCTGTAATGCTAGATCTCTCAGGAGAAATAACATCACATAAGTCCCCATGTTTATGTTTCACATCCTTTACTTCTAGAAAGTTCTTTCTGATTTCAGCCTTTGGCCTGAGTGGAAACAGAAATCCTTGGTACTCTTGCTTTATCCTCTTCTCCAATGCATATGATTCCTTTTCTCCTAGTTCCCTTCATGGTTCCTGTTTGCTGTCTCTTTAAATGCTGGCTTTCTGCCCTTTTCTTGGCTTTCTCCAAACTCACCAAATGGTTCTTGAAGCCTCTAAGCCCCTAAAATCCCTTGGAAGCTTAGTCAGCCTCTGGCTGAGGGGCTAATATGAGGCCAATCATTTAGCTTTTAACAAACACAGCTAAAATATATCTTCTCTGACCTCAACCCTTTTTCCTTGCCCTTTTAGTCGGTGTCTTCCTATCCTCCATTCCCTTCAGAATGTGAGGAATTTACATTATTAATAAATGATTTATAAGACAATTTCACATGCCTTATTTCATTTAGTCCTCACTACAGCCTTATAAATCAAAAGCAATAAACTTGACTGGGCCTTTGCTAAGTATCCCATAATGTGCCAATATTACTACATGCTTTCTTCTTCTAATCTTTTCTCAATGACCAGTTAAAATAGATTCTATTGTTAAGTCAATTGTGTAAGAGAGGAAAACTGAAGTTTAAGAAAATGAAATGGCTTGCTCAAAGCCAACAGCTAATGAGAGGAGGAATTGGGATTCAAACCCAGGTCATATGACTGTTATCTGGTGCCAGATAACAAATTCCAACAGGGTCAGCTTCTGTCCATCAGCTGAATCAGGATTAGAGATGAGATGAAGGACAGTTGGACAAATGACCCAACTTCCACTTCCTTTTATTTATTCACTTACTTCAACTAATATTTATTGAGCACCTATAATGTGCCAGGACCTGTGCTAGGCACCAGAGATACAGTAGTAGATCAGACAAGGACAATGCCCTCATGGAATATAGGTAGTCAAGTAGAAAGTGTTGGGATTGGTGATTCCAGATTTGTGTGGGTGCTCTGAGAAGAAAGGGGCCTGTAAAGCAATTATTTCAGAAAACTACATAGGAGAGGAATATCAGAAGGTTGAGAAATAAGATCTTCTATTCCTAGTTCTGGATCCAGTATACATTAGTTACATTAATCCTAATTCCCACCCTTCTTGGTGTTTTCTTCCCTTGTACTTGACTATCAGGCTACACTCTGGCTACAGAATATAGTATCATTCAGGAAACCTGAGTCCTTATTCTGCCTCTTACTCTGCCTCTTACTGAGTAACCTTGGGCAAGTCACATACCTATCTGAGACTCAGTTTTCTTATTTGTAAAATAATTGGTGATCAAATGAAATAATGCACATGAAAAGTATCTGGCAACTGTGGATTTTTCCTAATGATTTAAGTTGTTACTGTCAAGAATGCAACTTCCTTCCCAACTTCCTACCATTCTCTACCATCTCCAGGCCTTGTCAAACCTGGAACAAGGAAGCTGGGCATGAGAGTAAAATTGTTTTGCCTCCCAAAAGAGCCCCGCAGCAGTAATGTTTCCTCAGTGAGACTGCACTGCCCAGTGGTGTAGGGCGTGGCTTTGACACCTGGCTGCCTGGGTTCAAATCCCAACTCCTTCACTTACTAATTATATGACCTAGGATAAGTTACCTAACCTCTCAGGGCAGATTATATCACATGTACTTGATCATGTTGGTGAGAGTATTAAGAGAGATACTTCATATAATGTCCTTGGCATAGAGCAAACTCAATAATTATTGGTCATTGTTATTATTATTATATGAAGCCTGTGCTGAAATAGGTGAGAGCTATGGAAGGAGTGACAGGGACTTGCCCTCGAAGAGAATGTAGTCCAAGGGGATGTTGAACAAACACTCCTCAAATCATCATGTGGGAAGTGACAATAGGAAGAAACCCTTAGGTCAGAGTTGGCAGTAGCTACGCAGCCCAGGGAATAAAACAAAGGTACTTTGGTCATGTCATTAATAAGTCTTGACTTTGATTCTTTCTGGGCCTTAGTTTCCCCATTTATAAAATTAGCCCTTTAGACTAAATACTGTGTTGTCTGTTATGGTAACCATGAGCTCCAGTGACAGTTTAAATATAAATGAACTAAAATCAAAATTTTTTATTTGGGGGTTTGGGATGTTGGGAGAAAGGGGTAAAGGGTTAAAGAAGTACAAATTAGTAGTTGATGCATGGTCATAGGGATTAGGAACACAGAATAGGAAATGCAGTTAGCAGTAATGTAATGGCACGTATAGAGCCAGAGGGGTGATAGAGTAATCAGGCGGATTGTTTCATAAACTATATAAGTGTCTAGCCAATGTACTGTTACTTGAAACTAATAATAAAATAAAACAAAATGCTAAAAGAAATTTAAATTAAGTTCCTCAGTCATGTAGCTACATTTCAAATGCTCAGTAGCTTTATGTGTCTACAGGCTACCATATTAAACAGGGCAGAATAGAATGTTTTCATCATTGTAGAAAGTTCTATTGGACAGCACTGGACTAGAATGATTGTAATGATTCCCCTTGTGGCTTTAACATTCTCTGAAGGTAGGAATGATTGAAATAGCAGACACTATGGGGAGAAAGTTTGGAAACTGGAAGCTGGGAGTGGACACCATTGGACGGGCAGGCCCCTGGAGAAGGGTTGGTGGAGCACCGGCTGTAGGCATGCTGAAGTGCCCCCACTTAGAGTTCTCTTATTCTAATGTCCCCCTACTTCATACCTTAGGCAAACTGCGGCATGTACTGAGCATGGACGGCTTCCTTAGCTACCTCTGCTCAAAGGATGGAGACATCTTCAAGCCAACTTACCTCCCCATCTACCAGGATATGACTCAGCCCCTGAACCACTACTACATCAACTCCTCTCATAACACCTACCTGGTGGGGGACCAGCTCTGTGGCCAGAGCAGCATCGAGGGATATATACGGTGCAGTGGGAAGAAGGGGAGAAGGGGCTGAGCTCGTGAGAAGGGACCATCTGTGGGAAATTGATGGATGCTGACAGTGGATAACAGAGATTGAAAAGATGTATGGGGGGTTTGGGGCTGAGGATCCCTGGAGACCTGAGAGACTTGGAGGAGATGCTGAAGACTGGTGGGAGAGTGGTATTGAAGCCCTATGGGTAAATGGAGCTTCTGTCTCTTTTATATGCTATGAAACTCTTTTGAAATTCAGAGGTCTTAACAGATTTATTTTGAATAAATAAATAAACTAAATGTTAAATGGAAGTCAATAGAGTATAGGAGTTAAAAACATAGGTTCTGGAGTCAGACTATTTGAGATCAAATCCTAGCTCCCTCACTTGGTACTCTGGAACTAAGTATTTAACCTCTCTATGCCTCAGTTTCCCCATCTATGAAATAGGGATGATGACAGTGTCTATTTTGTCTGGATGTTGTGAGAATTTGATGAGATAATCTATGTGTCAATAGCTGACAAATGGTACCTGCTCTTATTGTGATTAATCATGAATTAGATTAAATAGCAAGATATCTTTGCAGTGCCTGCAACTGAACTAGTAGCTTCAAAGGATACAAAGATAAGTGGAACATATAGTTTCTGCCCTAGGAAGTTTAGTAGAGAAAATAAAGTATAAATGTACTGACAGTTTGAATAGCTCAGATATTGTATAACAAAATACAACCAGAACAAAATACAACTAGAAACATCATGGGGCAGTATGTGATGGTTTGCTAAATAAAGATTGTAAGTTGGATTGGTGGGGTGAAAGGGTGGGTTGGTGGTGGTGGAGGAGAACAGTGTGAGCTGAAGCAGTGTCCCAGTGGACAGGGAAGAGTCCATGAAGATGTAGTTTGAAGGGCTCTCGACAAGTAAAAGCATGTGAGCTCTGCTCTCTCCCAAGTGGGGAGAAGGTCCCTAGGCAGAAGATCAGACCTTGACCCCTCCTGTCTCCGGGGGTTGGGGTTCTTGCAGGGCCCTGAAGCGGGGTTGCCGCTGCGTGGAGGTAGATATATGGGATGGACCTAATGGGGAACCTATCGTTTACCATGGACATACCCTGACCTCCCGTATCCCGTTCAAAGAAGTTGTGGCTACTATAGCACAGTACGCCTTCCAGGTAGGAGACCCAGGGTGGGAGCACTGGGAAGATAAGAGGATCTGAGGGATGAGTGGCTGGCTCTGGGTTTGGGGAGGGCAGAGGGAAAAAGAGAGGGTGTCAAATGGCATATAAGTAAAAGAGATTTTAACGGTGAAGCACTGAGCGAATATTAAGGAATTATTATGAATAACTGTTGAGTGTGTCACTAGTAATTAGTTTCCATAGAGGTAATTGCTAGAGATTATTAACTATTCTGACAACTTTTGTCACCTATCTTGGAGAGAAAGGATAAGGAAACAGACAGAGAAAGTGGTGGAAAGGGCTGGGGGACAATAGGAATCTGAAGATGAAAGCCTGAGAGTGTAACATGAACATATAACCAGGGGAGCGGCTTGGCCTTCGCACTCTAAGCCTGCAAAATCAAAGATCCCAGAGGGACTTGAATCAGACCTGGCACAGGTCTGAGATGTGGGGTCCCAAGTGACTTTCAGATGTGGGGTGGACTCCAGACCCAGCAAGAACTCCTTGAGGCCTTGAATGAGTTTGGAGGAGCTTAGAAGTCAGTGTACTCAGTTGAGTGAGTAGCTATGTGGGCCTGGAGAAGCAAGAAGGTTACAGGCTTTAGAACTTTGGCTCCAGTGTCCCCTTCCCTCTCCATCAGACATCAGACTATCCAGTCATCTTGTCCCTGGAGAACCACTGCAGCTGGGAGCAGCAGGAGATCATGGCACAACATCTGACTGAGATCCTGGGCGAGCAGCTCTTGAACACCACCTTAGATGGGCTGCTGCCCACTCAGCTGCCCTCACCTGAGGTAGGGACCCCTTGCACCCAACCCAGGCTCTACTGTGGCTTCCATGCCCCCCACATTGGCTTCCTCCATGTTGTTCTCTTCTTCTCACCCTCATATGAACCATCTTGCTCTTTAATATCCTTGTCATAGAGATAATTAGTGACTTTAATTTTTTAAAAATCTAATTGAACACAGAATTCTCTCTATAGTTCTCTAAATTATAAATCATTTACTTAATATTTATTTTATCAATGGAAATCTTTTAATTTTTTCCTCATAGTTTGTAATTGTTGTAGACTATACTAATGGTATAGAGAAAGGGAACTAACTCCTTCCAAATCAACCTTTCCCAATAACTTCTGTCAATAGATTTGTAAAGCTTATATAAACAAAAATGTGTACATATAGTCACTTTTTTAAAAAAGTGAAAAGATTATTCTTGATATCCCTTTATATCTCACATATATATCATAGGTGCCTTTTCATGTATAATTTTTCCTTTTTAATGGCTCTTTAGTATTCCATTTTATGTTATGGACCATAATTTATTCGATTAGTACATGGTAAACATTTAGGTTGTTTATAGTTTGTATGTACAGCTTTGCCCATTTACTTTTTCTTTGAAATGGATTCCTAGAAGCAAAATCACTGGGTTGAAGAGTTTGCATGTTGAAATTTTGGTTACTATTGACAAGTTGTCCTCTGGAAAAAATGACAAATTACCCTCCAACCAACAGTATTAAGAGAGGGAACACAAATAACTCCAGTAGAGAGATGATTCAGAGTGGCAAACATGAAAAAAAAGTCAAATATTTAAGAAAAGAAAAGTATGTTTTCTTTTTGGTTTAATTGATATTACCTACTTTGGAGGTTTATAATTTTTACTGATATATAACAATTTTTTAAATGTTTAAGATATTAATGCTTTGGAAAGATTTTTTTTGTAGTCTATTTTCTCTTTTGTATTTAAAACATCTCCTGCCTTACAGAGGTTTTTAAGCTTTTGTAATCAAATCTGCCAGTCATTTTTATGTCTTCTGAGTTTTCATCTCATGTTCTAAAGGCCTTCCCACCTTAAGGTTATTCAGAGATTGTTTATTTCCTTCTAATATTCTTTATGTTCTTTATATTTACATATAAATCTTGAATCTAGGAGGAATCTTTATGTGTCAAATGTGAGGTAGGGGTCCCCATTTAATATTTTTCCATATCGATACAGATGATAATAATTTGCTTAAAAATACAGGAATCCCTGAGGCACATATAGAGAAGCCTTCTTGTAGGAACTTGTGACCACTCATTCACTTCCTTTGCCTTTGAGGTGGCCCTGTGAGAGCAGGTGGCCCCAGGAGGGTCCCAGAGCATTTTGTCTCCTAGGAGCTTCGAAGGAAGATCTTGGTGAAGGGGAAGAAGTTAAAGACACTTGAGGAGGATCTTGAGGAAGAGGAAGAGGAGGAAGAACTAGAGTCTGAACTAGTGGGGGAGCAGGAGACTGAGCTGGAAACAGAGACCCAGTTTGAATCTGAGACCCAGGAGTTGAGCCCTCGCAGTATGGACAAAAAGGAAAAGGTAGGCCAGGGAATTGGTCTTTCTGCTCTGGCATTTGGTCAGTCTGTACCACAAGCTGAGAGCCCACATGTGAAGAGACTAGAGCCAGGCAGGGCAGAGGGTCGAGGAGCTAAATGCCCCTTGCCCCTAGTGAGAGATATGAAAATGCATACTTGGCACCACTATATATTGCCATATATAGATATATTACAGTGGCTTTCCAACTTCTTTGGGTCATAAAATATTTTTAAATGAAATCTTACCTGGAAGCTCAGCATACAAAATAAATGCCTTCCTAGCTGAAGTACCCATTTGGCTCTCTCCTGGGTCCTTTGGGTGACTTCTGAGACATCTTTGTACTAATTCTCAGTGTCTTTAAAGGCCAGTTTAAAAAGCACTGATGGGGTCTGTGTGTGTGTGTGTGTGTGTGTGTGTGTGTGTGTGTGTAGCATTATTAGTTGAGCCATAACCTCAACTAAAGTGGGCTTAGTTAGAAAAAGCTTCTTGGAAAAGGTGAGTCAGTGGAGGTGCCAGAAATAGTCAAGGAGGAACAGGAAGAGATGGGGAAGGGGGCAGGCTCTGAGAAGTCCGTACCTGAGATATCCAGCTTCCTGTGGGGAAGGGGAGCCATTTGTGGAACTATCAAGATCCTGATCTGAAGTCTGCATTTCTCTCTCTTGTGCATGTGCTTGGCTCAGCTGACTGATGTCTAGCTTATCCTGTTCTCTCTGGGACTGTAGTATCTAAGCTGCTGCAATGTCCAGGGATAGAAATGGGAATTCAGGAGGCAAATCTAAAGATATTACTCTGGCACCCTCACATCCTTCCAGCTGTGACTTCCATGACCATTTGCATGCCTTGATGTGCCTGTCTGGGTTCATGTACAGTTTGACCAAAAATTATTGTTAATTTGTTTCAAAAGATCAGAGGCAGGGAGGACGACCTGTTTAAAAATAATAAATTAAAAGCCTGGTACTCAGAAAGTAACACAGAGCAGACCCTTTAAGCCCAGAGGCTGAAACTGATCCCACCAGTATATGTAGATTGCCTTTATTCCCATTCCTACCCCCAGGTTTTGATGTGCCCGCTGTTATGTCCGCCTATCTGTTGTCAGGTTATGATCCAGGCTCCTCTTCCCAAGCTTAAGCCCCCTCTCTTTCCCAAGCAGGTGAGGCAGAAGGGAGAATGCATTGGGGAGGAAGTGGGCAGAGGCTTAGGTTGGGTGGGGAAGTTCAGATCTTGGCCATTGGTTTCTACCTTCTCAGATTGCTGATGTTCAATTCCACTTTCCTCTTTACTTTCTCCTTTTCTAGAAATCTGCACCCATCATATGTCCATCCCTCTCTGCCCTGGTTGTCTACATGAAGACTGTCTCATTCCACAGCTTCACTCATTCAAAGGAACACTATCGCTTCTATGAGTTATCATCTTTCTCTGAAGCCAAGGCCAAGCGCCTCATCAAGGAGGCTGGTCAGGACCAAAAGGGAGGGATAGGAAGAGATAGGGATGGCTAAGGTCAGGCGTGATACACAAGCAGATGAGTTCCAAGAAAGAAGACATTGGAGTTAAGGAAGGATCAGGGAGCTAAGAAACTCCTCATAGCAGGCATGGAGACAGGAGTTATAAATAGTAGGCTCAAAGCTCTAGGGAGAAGACAACTAGGGGAGATGGTCTGGATGGAAATGAGTAGAGGCACAGTGAAGTTTTCTGGAGCCAGCCTTAGGAGATGCTGGGGAGAAGAGTGAAGTCAGTGGGCAGGGCCCCTAGGACCAGGGAAGGGGGAACATCCACCCCACTTCCATCTCACTACCTGCATTCTTTTTACAGGCAATGAGTTTGTGCAGCACAATGCCTGGCAGTTAAGCCGTGTATATCCCAGTGGTCTGAGGACAGATTCATCCAACTACAACCCCCTAGAACTCTGGAATGCAGGCTGCCAGATGGGTAAGAAGGCAGTAGAAACAGGGAAGAGGAAGTAAGAGCAACAGGTAGGAAGTAAGTCCCTGGGTGGCAGTAGGGCCAGGAATGCTCCAATCAGAGTGCTCGGATGAGAAAGTTATTCATGGAGGTGTTCCCTGCAGGCCCCCAAGGTGAATCCTTCCCCTCTCTTTTCCTGGGCACTCAGTGGCTATGAATGTGCAGACTGCGGGACTTGAGATGGATATCTATGATGGACTCTTCCGCCAGAATGGTGGCTGTGGCTATGTGCTGAAGCCAGACTTCCTACGTGATACCCAGAGTTCCTTCCATCCCGAGAGGCCCATCAGCCCTTTCAAAGCCAAGATCCTCCTAATTCAGGTACAGTAGAGAGTGAAACTATGGGGAAGAAATTTGGGCTAGTTGGAATAGAAGCAGGGGAAAGAGGTGGTCAGGCCTGACAGGAGTCTAATGGGTGAAAAGTTCCTTATGGGAAGCACAGCTTGATTGTTAACAGCATGGACTTGGGAGCCAGTTGCCTAGGCTAAAACCCATTTACTAGTTGTGTAATGTTGGGCAAGTTCCTTAACTTTTGTCTCCTTACCTGCAAAATGAGGATAATACTACTATATACCTCACAGAGTTGTGATTAATTAAAATAAAGTGCTTACAATGCCTGGTGCACAGTAAATGCTACAGAAGGGGTTGCTGTCATCAACACACCTTTTAAACCTTGTTAAACTTTGACTTGGATGCATTTTAAATTGCACATAGATTACTAGAAGGAAACATATTACCCATGGAGGATTTGCAAACCCAACGCTAGAGCACAAGGTCCTGCATTTCCTCCTTCCTCATCTTTTTCCCCCTCTTCTGGGATGTGAGGGCTGGAGTGGGGCTGGGCTGAGCAGGAACTATTGAGGTTCTAGAACCCTGGTTACAGGTGATCAGTGGTCAGCATCTCCCTAAAGTGGACCAGACCAAAGAGAAGGCCATTATGGATCCACTGGTGAGAGTGGAGATCTTTGGCATCCGCCCAGACACAAGCCGGCAGGAAACCAGCTACGTGGAAAACAATGGTGAGGGATGGGTAGTGCTGGGGGGAAGGTGGAAGAAGTATGACTGTCACTTTCCTATCATCCTCTCCTCCATTAAGTATAGTCCACATCACTACCCTCCCTCCCTGCACTTTCATGGGAGGCAGTGTGCAACATGACAAAGAATCAGGGCTTGGATGTCTTTCCTGGACTCTCACTTATAAGCTTCAGTGACCTGGGCCAATTGCTTACCCACTGAGCTTCCATTTCCTCACCTTTAAAATGCGGACTGCTATGAAATTTTAGGGAGATCACAGGGGAAGCAACCCAGCACAGGCCTAAAAAGTCAACAATGCTGTTCCTTCATTCCCACCCTCATTCATACTGCTGCCCATCTCAGGTTTTAATCCGCATTGGGGGCAGACACTATGCTTCCGGGTCCTGGTGCCTGAACTGGCCCTGCTGCGTTTTGTGGTAAAGGATTACAACTGGAAATCCCGAAATGAATTTGTGGGTCAGTACACCCTGCCTTGGACCTGCATGCAACAAGGTGAGCCTGCCCTTCAACACCAGGCCAACCCCCCAGCTCTGGCTGCCTTCCTAAAGCTGTCCTCCTGTGCCTTTCCAGGTTACCGCCACATACACCTGCTCTCCAAGGATGGCACTAGCCTCCATCCAGCTTCCATCTTTGTGTACATCTGCATCCGGGAAGAGTCGGAGGAGGATGAATCGTAAGGTGGGCATTTTGTGAGAAGGGTGGGTGCATCTGACTTTATGTGGTAAGGAAAACCTGGAAAAATACTTCGGAAAGCAAACATAAGTGAAAAATGCATTGTGGGTTGTGCATTCCTAGGCACAAAATTACCTCACCTTTCCTAACAAGCAAATCTAGGACTCTTCACCTTTCTCTTCCCTTTGTTTTCACAAGCCTTTTGGATCTTTCCTGCCCTTCCCCTTTGTGTACTCTGTACTGGAATTCTTGCTGTGGGCTCAATCCTATACCCAGGCCGAAGAAGACTAATCTCACCCATCAACTCTGGCTCAAGGGCAGATTGCAACTAGAAATCTAGAGGGGCTCAGGGCAGAGAAAACCAGATCTAACTTCCTCAAAGTCCAGAGCCAAAGAAAGGATAATCTAAGCCTCAAGTCTCCAGAGGCAAAGGCTGCAGAGGAAGAGCTGACTCCAAGACGGTACGACACTCAAGAACATTGCTCAGCCCTGAGTCTCACTGGACTGCTCCCACCTAGCCCTACTGGTATAAACAGAGCTGCTCTCCTTAATTTGGCTTGGATATGTTCTGTCATTGCTGGGCATGGGAGGGAGGAATGAGGGTTGGGGACATTTGTGTAGACAGGTGGGGCAGGAAAATGTGGAAAAACAAGTTTCCAGAGGTCTCCCTGCATGTGCTACATAGAAAGGGTACAGAACTTTAGCTTCTAAGGGGCAGCGCAGAAGCAGACAATGGGTTGTACAATCCCAGCCCCACTGGAGAGTTTGCCTGAACAGTCCGGTTTATGTCTGCTGTCCCAGCCTAATTAATAGTACCCTTTTTAATCTTCCCAGTGTGTCCTAGTTTAGGCACTCATAGAATTCTGCATTAGATTTGCCACCCCTTCCCTCAATCATTTGCCTTTCACACCATCTTTGTACTTTAACTCTAGTGTAGCTGCTGACTCATTCTGAAGATTGATGCTGAATTAAATCTCCTTCCAGGGAGGCTTAGTGGTTGCAAAACCTCCCTCTACAAGTATGCAAAGTGGCTTGGAAATAGGGAGAAGGGCAAGGACCAAGACAGAGAAGGCAGACCTAGGCCTGTTTGAGAATCAATCACTCACTGAAGATAGAAGGAGACAATAAAGAGGCAGAGGTCTAACAGGGGACAAGACAGATCGAGATGACAGTTGGAAATGTTAAGGCAGGGACTTGGAGGAATTTATAAGCTAGTAATCATTCTGTTGAACATGCTTTATAGAGCATTAGGCGCAACAGCACATGCGGTTAGATACAACTTTTGAGGATGTTGAATGAAATTAGGACTTGATATAGTAAAAAGGAAAAAGATGGAATGAGTAAAACCAAATTCTTATAGCCAGGTACTTTGGTGGAATGATGGTAAACTAGGATCTCACAGGTTAAAAACACTATGCCTCAACCTGAAATCAGTTTGTGGTCCATATCTTCTATGTAGCCATCAACTTCAAAGTACTATAGGCAGAGTCCCAGGGGGGTTCCAGCCACCCTGACACCCCAAAGCCAGCCCTTCCTTATGTTCTGAGCTTCACAGGCTAGCTCTGGTTCCAGTCTGCACATCTTGGACCACACCCTCTTCTTGTCAAGAGGTGGGGAGGCTCTCAGCCCTCGGGTCCAGTTGGGGGAGCAGAAAGAGCAGGAAGGCTGGAATCCTCTAACTGCACATCATGCAGGTGCACTGTGGGGGTGGTGGGGTCTTTGCCTACACCTTGATTTGGGTCAGCCTGGTCGGGGTGGTGCCTGCGCACATGCTTGACCACTTGGAACTTCTGTTTGGCCTTGTAGCTGCAGAGGCGGCAGAAGAAGGGGTGGCGGTCGGTGTGGGTGAGGGCATGGTGGCGCAGGCCAGCAGCCCAGCGGAAAGCCCGGTGGCACACGTTGCACACATAGGGCTTGGCCTCACTGTGCTTGCGGAGGTGGGTGCGCAGCAGGAAGCGTGTCTTGAAGGCCTTGCCACACTGTTCACACATGAAAGCCCGGGCTTCCCGGTGCCGTGTCTCCTGGTGCACTCGCAGTGCATCGGCCCGGTTGGTGCGGTACTCACACTCAGGACACTGGTATGGCTTCAGTCCTGTAGGTCATGGCAAGGACAAGAACAAATCACCACTGAAGGGGGTGGGAGAAGGTTCAGTGGACCATAAGAGTCATTATGATCCTAGGACATAGAGAACACAAGCAGCTAGCTAACTAATGATCAGATCTTGGAATGTTCCAGTCTTGTCTGGTGTTGCTGTGCCCTTCTCCCAACACAGCCAGCCCCTTGTATACAACAGATGCTCAATGAATGCTGATAACTGGACCCCTAAATAATCACCTGATAGCAATGGATTCTCAAATATGATAGAGTCTCCAAATGGGAGATTCCCACCTCCTTTTGGTCATGAGGTACTCATGGAACTTGGTAGAGGCGAAAGAAGTGGCATTCATAGACACAAAGGGCCTTGGAATGCATCAGGTCAATTCCATTACACGGGGAGATCATATACAAAAATCAAAGGCACACCATCATTAACCCTCTTCTGAGAACTTGAAGTCTGTGGGCTCCATACCAAGGAGAAAAAAAGGATATATTTAACACAGGTGAACTCTCCCACTGCCTCCTCTTTATTCCTGATAGTTCCATCATGTCTGCAGGAACCAGGCAGACTTGGTCCTCGATCATTCATTTTTAAGTTGGGGAGTTGTCAATGAGAGGTAGGTAACCTGGTGCCACAATCACCTGAGAAGTTTTTGCAAAGTACACATGCCCAGGATCTCAGGATACCTTTCTTATGTTTCTGATATATCTTCAGTTTGTTGGGAAGCTATTCTGGCCATTTGGCCTACTTACTACCCTCAATGTGAAAACTGATGTGCACCCCGAATGTGAGTAAGGCCCACACTACCTCTGGGAGGCTGGGTGTGCCAGGGAATAGGGGAACCCTTTGGGCCTGTCAAAATCTCAGACTCACCTGTATGCTTGGTCATGTGGTACTTGAGCTGGTTGACCCACTTGCACTTGTAGCCACAGTCAGGGCACAGATATTTCCGTTCTTCCTTGTGAATCCGCATGTGATACTGGAGGAGGGAAAAGCAAAGAATATACCCAGAAAATGTGCATCCCTGGGTACTCAATGGGTGTGGAAATAGGGGAAGCAGGCAGAGAAACTGTTGGCAGATAACCCTGATCCCTGCTCCCATCCTACCTATACTCCCATTCTACCTATACTCCCATTACTAATCAGGTTCCCCAGTCTGGCCATTTTGACACCAACCTAACCCATGGTCTGCCCTCAGCTCTGCCACTTCTTATTTGTATTTTTGGGTGATCTTACCCCAATTTTCACTTTATTAATCTGTAAAAATGTGAACTAGTAAAAGTAACCATAGCTCATATTTTTCAAAGGATTAAAATGACAGTGCCCAGCATACAGTAAGTGCTCAATAAATGTAGACTGTTTTTACAACCCTATGAAGTATTGTCCCCATTTTACAGATGAGGAATCTGAGGCTTGAATAAGTTAAAGAACTTGATGAAGGTCACAGAGCTAATACTCAGGAGAGTCAGGCTTAGAGAATCCAGATAGTTTAACTCCATAGCCTGTATCCCTCCCATTCCTGGCCGCCATGGTCCCTGACCTTACCTTGAGGCGAGAGGGGTCAGCACAGGCATAAGGACAGAGGTGACAGTGGTAGGGCTTTTCCCCTGTGTGGATGCGGCTGTGCCAGGTTATCTTCTGCCGGTTCTTGGTGCTATAAGCACAATCTGTACACTTGTAGAGCCGGGTGCCCCCATGCCCCTTCACATGGTGATCCAATACCAGCTGATGGCGGCACACAAAGTCACAAAAGGGGCAGTGCAGAGAGGGCTGGCCAGCATCCCCAGCCCCATCAGAGGCTGCTGTTCCTGTTGAAGTTTCCTCATGCTGTTCCAAGTAGTGCTTCACTAGGCCTACCCGCTCCCGGGCAGCAAAATTGCAGAGCTGGCAGCGGTGGCTAAAATGCTGCTGCCTGCGGTGCTCATCCAGTGCTGGCCGGTTAGGAAAGGTCTGCTGGCAGGCCCCACACTCAAGCCGTGGGTGCTGTTTACAGGAGTGTCCTCGCAGGCTGGCAGGACTGGGGCACTGCAAACCACAGCGTGAGCAGTGCAGGGGACCCTCAGTGGCTTCTGCAGGAGAGTCAGGGGCTGGGGCTATAGGCTCAGGATGCCGGCGCAGAGCATGTTGCTTGAGTGCAGTCTCAGAGCTGAACTGGGCCTCACAATGGGGACAGGCAAAAGCTGGGGTGCCCTGATGGCAGCTGTTGACATGGCGAGTGATATCATGGCGAAGGTAGCCACTATAGTCACAGAGGGGACAGAAGTGGGTGGGTGTTTTGTCATGCACCCTCAGCCGGTGCAAGCGCAGTTTTGAATTAGTACCAAATGTCTGGGGACAGGAGCTACAGGGGATGCGGCCAACACCTGTGTGTCGGGACTGGTGAGCTTCCAACCGGTACCTTCTGGTAGTGGAAAAGTCACAGAAAGGGCACTGATATGGCTTCACTCCTTCATGCTTAAGCCGCCGGTGCTGCTGCAGGCACCTGCTCTGTTTACAGATGAAGCCACAGTCCCCACACTGAAGAGGGGGCCGGGGGCTGCGGGCTGAGGCCACAGTGGGGTGCCTCCGCTTCTGGTGGAGCTTCAGGGCAGCAGCGGCAGGAGTGGTGAATGAGCAGAGGCCACAGTGCAACTCCCTAGACTGCTCAAGGGGACAGCCCCGGGTCTGGTGAGTCCTCAAAGCCCGCTCCTGCTGGCAGCTAAAAGGACATGTGGGACAGGAGAAGCGAGCCCCCTTCTGCTTTGGAACCAGAGCTGAGTCCCCATCACCAGGGCTGCACTCTGTACTCCCACTGTTTAGGGAAGCAGAGTCCCCATTGCTCAGTGGGGACAAAAGAGGCTGGGTCTGTGAGGCCCCTCGCTTTCCTCCCCCACGACGTACCCCCCGGCAGCCTTCAGCCACGTGAGAGGTTATGGAGGAGAGCCGAGAACAAAGGAACATGCATGAGTTGCAATGAAACTTGCCCTGCTCAAAGTAGAACTTCTCAGGGGGTGAGGAGTTTCCTGTGGGAAGTACTACAGAACCAGAGAGTGGGGCCAGAGGCTTCTCTATTTCTTCTGGTCCCCCGGGAAGCTCAGAAGGAGCATCTTTGGGGACCACTAACTCTACTTCTAATGGTGCAGATGGGGGCCTCCCACCTTCTGCAGCCTCTGAGGCCTGGGTGCCTGAGGGCAGAGGATGCGGAGGGATGAGTGAATCTGGTCGGGCTAATAAGCCCTTGTTCTTTCTGAGTAGAACAGGGCATTTCTTCAGCAGGTGGGTGCTAAGGCCACGCTGTTGCTTGAAACTTGCCCCACACTCAGGGCACAGCAGGGGTTCTCGGCGGCCCTGGCACCCAGTCCTGGAGTGCAGACTCAGGGCCTTCTCCCGGCGGGCAATAAAAGGGCAGTGCGGGCAGCGGAAGGCCTGGCCCTCTCCTTGTATCACTACCATCTGAACCCGGCCCTCTAGCACCAGTGCCTCTGCCTGTTCTTTATCCTGTCTCCTTAGGGCCTTGAGCAATGACTCTGACTCAGGGAACTGGGGCAAGGGGGCTGTCTCAGTGGGTGGAGTTGCCTTGAAGGTTCCCACCCAGCTGTTAGGGGGTTCCTCTGAGGAGGGGGTATTGTTGGGGAACTCAGGGACTGGTTTTTCCAGAATGCGCTCTTCAGCACCCAAGCTGGAAGTCCCAGCACCTTCAAAGGTAGACATCACTGTCAAAGTTCCATCTGGCCCTTCCAATCTCAGGGACCCCGAGGAATCCAGGGGCCTGAACTCCTCAGGGGCTGTTTCAGAGATCTCCTCAATGGGTGGCTCGGCCACAGGTTCCAGCTCTACTCCCAGGGCCTCTAGGTGTAGTGTGCAGGTGCCCTCATCTACCTGTGCTGGACTGGGACTGCCAACCAGGTCATCCCCGTGGGGAACCTTACTGCCATCCTGGCTCCTGGAATTGTTCTCCTCACTGGCCTCTGGCAGAACCTGGTCCAAACTGGGGTCCACTATAGTCCCAGGATCGTGGTCCTGCTCAGCAGGCTGGGCAGACAGCTGGCTTGAGGACTCTGGGTCTGGTGGGGGTGTTGGGCATTGCCTAGCCCCCTCTGGCTCCTGGCTGGCATAGCGGAGCTGCCAGACCTGGTCCCCAGGCACATAGCCATGGGCCTTGCGCTTGTGGAAGAAGAGGGTGGTGTTGCTGAAGGTGCGGTAGTCACAGAGGGCACAGCGGAACTCACGAAGGCGGGTGTGCTTGCAGTTCTCATGGCTCAGCAAGGCCTGCTTGTGGCGGCTCTGGTAGCTGCAGTAGCGACAGGGGTAGAGTGGGGCTGGCTTGCCAGAGTGGTGCTGGGAAGCCATGTGCTTCTGCAGCTCATACTTGCGCTTGCAAACAAAGGCACACACCTCACACATCAGGGACTTGCCCTGGTGCTTCAGCTTGTGGCTGCTTAGCTGATCAGCCCGGTGGCAGCGATAGGAGCACTGGTTACACTGGTATCTGGCAAGAGAAGATGAGGCGAGTGGAAGGGAGAAGCAAAATCACAATTATAACTCAATCATAACAGTCACTAAATACTTATGGTCAGGCTCTACACTCCGTATGGTACGTACATCTCATTCACTCTTTTGCTACTACCTTATGTATCAATTTTACAAGTGGAGAAACTAAGGCATGGAAGTTAACAACTTGCCTGAAGTTACAAAGTGAAGTGCAGAGGCAGTCTAGTTTCAGGGCTGCTGTTCTAGCCCCTACTCTATGTTTCTCCCTAAAGGGAAGATATCATGAATCAGCAACCCACTGTGAACTTCTGAGGAGCTGACAGGCCTACAGCCCCATGGAGCAGGTTTCTGTACCTAGTTCCCATTCTCCCTTGGAGGTACAAAAGATAAAGAGAAATCTTCTAGCTAGAGATCAGAGGAGAACTTGCCTGAATTTAAACAATGTCAGGATCGGGGCCACAGTATAGCCTATCTACTTTCCTGGGACTAGACTCTGAGAATTCAAGTGACACCCTATTATCTAGGCCTATACTCTGGGTCTGTACTCTCTTCCCTGAGCCCAGAGATCTCTCACCATGCAGACTGGGCCACAGGCACAGAGGCCAGCTGTAGGCAACGGAGCTGAGATGACAGGAGCAGAGAAGGGCATTATGAGTCTCCTCGGGGCCAGAAGAACTACGGGGCCACAGATGAATCAAGAGAAGGCTAGCTTAGCATAAGGCTTTTGGGATTGGGATGGGGGCATGCATGTGCTCATACCTGAGGTCTCCTAAGTGTTTTCGCATGTGCACACTGAGGTAGTGCTTCCACTTAGTGACATAGCCACAATCAGTGCACATATAATCCTTGGCGTTGGAGTGGGTCAGCATGTGCTTTGATAGGTAGCTCACGTCTCGGCATGTAAAGTCACACAGTTCACATTTGTGAGGTTTCTCGCCTAACGTAGGGGGGAGTGGTAGGGGTGAGAACAAGAGGGGAGAAAACACAGGTCACACACAGATCCAGTGAGCAGACAGACCATTTCCCTCACCAAGTTTGTCCTGATGCCAGGCAGGAGCAAAACCTTCACATGCTAATCACAAAAGTCAATGCCCTGTCAGACAACTACTCCTCCATTTCAATACCAAAGAAGATGGGAGGAAAGTGAAGACTTAGCCCCTTTCCCTATGGTGAAAGGCAAGCAAGGTGGTGTTCTGGTTCTGGTCCTGGTTCTGATACTAGGTGTGTGATGCTGAAATAGGCAATTTAAATTTTCAGAGTTTCTCATTTTTACCTGCTTTCCTTACAAGATTATTATTATGGATTAAATAGCATAATATGAAAGAACTTTGTAGACTAAAAGCATTATATAGATGTAAGGTTTTAGGAAAGGCCTCGAAAAAATGAGATTTTTGTGACTAAAGCATTTATAGAAATGAATTGTTCAGTGAGAACAATGGCTTTGGCCAAGTTGCTTTAAAACTGTCCTCCCCAACTAGTCTCTGATGAGATTTTTTAATGTCTTATCACTCTACTATGCTTACAGAGATCCGAAATGGGATAATATTATAGTAGGAAGCCTGACTTCATTGTCACTCGAAGCATCAGTAATACTGGTAACAAACTAAAAGTCAGACTGGAAATATCTGCAACTTCCAGGTCACCAGACATGATCCTGTTTCAGTGTCACGGCTGCCAAAGCTATAACGTGTATGAATGGCTCAGTCCCCTCGCCCTGGCTCTTGCAGCACATCCCAAAACTTGAATTGCAAAGGAAGGTATCTGTCTTAATCTGGGTTTCTTTCCTTTGAGAAGCTCGGTGTTGACTTCCCCAAGCTGGACTAGGAGTGGGTAGAAATGGATAGGAACTTAAGGGCTAGGCACAACAGCACAGGCTCTGGATCAGAATGCCTGGATTCACATCCTAGGCTGACCACTTTACTAGCTGAATGAAACTTGGCTTAAGGCTCATAAATTCCAAATACCAGATTTATCTCTAGGGATACTAAGTCAAATGAGACGATGAATGGGCTGCAAAGCCTTCATGTGTCTGGTACACAATAAAAGCTCACATCTACCATCATCATCATCATCACCACCAGTATTGTATTATTTTAATAATAAAAGCCAACTCACCTGTATGCAGCAGCATGTGGCGGATGAGCACTCTCTTGTGGGCAGTGGCAAAGTTGCACTCAGGGCACTGGTGGATCTTCTCATGAGCATGCATCTTGCCCACGTGATCCTGGTAGGCCACTGGGTTGAAGGTGATGAAGGGGCAGAAGGTGCAGCGCAGTTCCTCATTGCCAGGGTGGCCTTGCTTTTTGTGTTTGCGGAACAGGTGTTTGTTGGAGCAGGCAAAGTCACAATGGGGGCAGTGGAAAGCATAGTGGCTCTTGTGGTGGGCTTCCATGGCTTCGGCTGTGGCGAAGAGCATGGGACATGAGTGATGGCGGCACTCCACAGCCCGCACCCCATGGGTCTCCTTCAGGTGCTTCATGAAGGCCTTGCGGTTAGGCGCTGCATAGCTGCAGCCCTCCTGAAAGCAGCCAAGGGGCAATGGCTCTGCTGCCGCTGCTGCTGCGTGGCTCTTGAGGTGCTCCTTAAGGGCCTGGCTGAGGCGGAATTCCTCATGGCAGACAGGGCAGGCATAGGTGTCCGAATAGAAGTTGGAAATATCCTCGTGCATGCTGGCCATGTGGCGGTTGAGTGCATTCCTCTCCACGGCACTGTAGTGGCACAGTGGGCAGCGGTGGGCCTTCTGGCCCAGCTCCCGTAACAGATGGGTCTTGAGCTTGCTCTTACTGGTGAAGAACTTCTGGCAGTTGGGGCACTGGAGGCTGGGGTCTGGGAAGTGGAGATGTAAGTGCTCCACTAGATGGGTCCGCTTCTTAAAGCAGCGCTTGCATTCTGGACACATGTGGGTCTTGAAGAGGGACTCGGTGCCAGAAGCAATGTCCCCTGTGAGAGGGAGAGGAAGAGAGGGTTGACAGCTGAAATTCTTTGATAAGTCAGGAGCAGGCCAGATTATAGGAGAAACACAATTTTTCCCAAACACAGTGTGGCCTTTCCATTTTCTCTCCAGGAAACCTAATAATAGCATCTCAAATGCTGTAGTCTCAAAGAAGAAATGAGATAGTCAAGTATTTAGAGAAACAAAATCACAATGACTTCTCAGATTATGCTTGTTTGAAGTGCCTTCTCCAAGCAACCCACTATTCTTAAGCTTTGTCTAGAGCTTCTCTAAAGAACAGTCTGGATGGGGCATTCTTGTTCTTCCTGCCTGGGTTCATGGCAGCAGGTGGAAGGATCAGAGGGTTGGTTTTAAGGAAAAGAACCCCATAAGGAGTGAACAGAAGAGAAGATAAAGTGCTCCAATTTCCAAACATTGGCTCATGAGTTCAGTCATGGGGAGCCAGTAATAACTATAATTAGATCTTTCCTATTGATCTAACAGTAAATATCTCCCTGTGCAATGGGTTTCTTTTTTTCCTTTCTTTTTTCTTTTCCTTTTTCTTTTTTTGCAATGGGTTTCTAATGTTGTTCTATTGAGTTGGAAACTGGGAAACCAGGATTCAGGGAAAAAAAAATCTTAGGGGGATCAATGCCAGACAAGATAGGCCACTGATCATCAATAACCTCTGGTGTCTTTATACTATGGTAATCACCAGTTCCTTCCCTGCAAAAGAGCTTTCTGCTTGAGGAAAACAGGCCCAGGAAAGCAAACTCTGTTTACCCAATACTGTCTTTACCCATTTATCGTTTTCCTGCTAGACATGTCAAAGTAGACTCTTAAGAATGAAAAGAGCTGAACCAAAGCTCAGGAAACTAAACCCTACAGCTTCAATGTCAGGTTCTCCACAAATCATTCCTTCCCACCACTGAGAAGTTCAAGCCTAACCATGTCATCACCTTCCAATTGCTGAGCCCCATGGCTTTTCTCCAGGGCTTTCTGGGAATCCTTCAGGATGCTGCTCTCCTCCTCTTCCTCTGCATCCTCCTCTTCAGCTGACTCCTGCCCAGGCAGGGGTGTACCTGCTTCCTCTGAAGGCTCTCCTCCTGGGGGCAGTTTGGGATCTGGAGACACACAAAACTTGATCAAGTCTACAGGAACCAATGATAGCAGTGAATGCTTGTACATCTTCTCTTACTGGTTGGCATAATCACCCTCCCCATTTAGCATGAAGGAATCTCAAGTTCTTATAGGAAGACCAGAGCTAAGCTATCAGTAATGCTCCATCTAAAAGTAAATCACACACCTCAGATAACATTCTCAGACTCCTTGAAGATAAGAGAGAATTGAGGTCACTGGAGTAGGGGTAGGGGACAGAGAGGTAGAGAATAGGTGGGCTACACTTCCATGACTCAGGTCCCCAGTGCTAATGGCCGGTAGCTCATTGCAGGTAAACATATCCTGATCTCTAAACTGTTCTGAGAAACCCAACTCAGCAACTCTGGGTCACACCTTCCCCCTCAAATCCATTCCTTCTCTCCTTCAGTAGAGGCAGCTGCTTTGGTGAAGCACAGACTTATGAACACTTCCCAGAAAAACAAAAAAGTTCTTCTCTTTGGGAACAGAGCACAAATGAGTCTTAACAAGACATATTCCCTCATCAGAATCTTGACTTCTCCTGGCCAGACTTCTCTATTTCTTCCTGCTCCTCTACTCAACCCCACGACTTTTTTCTGAGATCAAGAGGAGCAAGAATCATGAAGCACCACCCTCCTTAAAGGTTTCTTTTCAAAATAACTCTAGGTTCTCTTACCCAACCCCACTTGCTCTTAAATGTAGTCTACGGGCATTCTACCAGTGGCTACAGCCAATGATGGGCATTTTAGCTTTTGCCCCAGAAAGCTCTGAAATGGATCAGAAGAGAAGAGTGGTTAAGTAACATCAAGGCCATAGTATAGCTGAAGGCAAATTTTACTCAATATCATGGACAAGGACTTTCTCTGTATCCCATATATTCTGACTGGTCCAAGGTTTCTAGATGCCTTCCCATGTCAGCGAGCAATTCTGTCCTCCTGAGCCACTACTCTGGATTCTCTTGTATTCAGGCATATATCATGGCACTAGAAATAACTGCTTTTCCAGGCAGCATACTGCTGGGCTCCTGGCCTCATACCTGGCAGCAGCTCCTGAACGGCTGACAGTTCTCCCTGTGTCCCAGCCCTGTGGCTGCGCCGATGCTGCCGGAAGAGTTTGACGTTGGAGCCAATGAAGCTGCAATGGTTGCAGTGGAAAGGGTAATGGGCCTGCCGGTGCAGCTCCATGCCCTGTTGGCTCCCAAAGAGCAGGGGGCAGCCCCGGAAAGAACAGGGCACAGGAACCACTCTGTGGGTCTGCCTCAGGTGGTGCTGCAGACCCTTACGATCTTCAGTGGAGAAAACACAGCCAGACTCTGAGCAGGAGAAGGTGTCAGGAGTACCCCGGTGAATCTTGAAGTGGCTCTTCAGGGCCTGGGGTTGGGCAAACTCCTGTCTACACACAGGGCATGGCAGGGGGCTATCTGGTTGGCTCTGGCCTTGCAGAGGGCTGGAGAGAGTGAGGTTGCTGGGAGGCAGCTCTACAGAGCATGGGGGACTAGAGAGGCCCTGCACAGGCTGTAAAAGGGTCTCAGTGCACTGGTGCAGGGCCAATAGAGTGGGCTCTGCGAAGCTCTGCTCACAGCGCTCACAGAAGTACACCTCCACCACCTTTACCAGGACACCTGCAGGTAGAGGATCGACAGAGAAAGCCACAGAATCAGATGGAACAAGACTCAGAGAAGTTAGTTACTAGCAGAAAACATAGGTGAATATTTTAATATTAATGGAATAGAGATGGACTTTAAGTCTGATTCTGCACCTGGACCATAAAACCCATGAAGGCAGGGACAGTCTACTTGTGCACTTGTGTTTGGATTACCACATCTAGCACAATACTTGGTACGAAGTAGATACTTAACAAATATTTGTTAAATCAATATAACAAGTATTAACCAAAATCCAGAAAGTATTAAGAAAAGGCAATATATTTTGCCCCCAAATTAAAAACTTCAAAAAAAAAAAAAATGACAATCTGGGGATAATATCTTGCAATACAGACAACAGTGTTATCCTTATAAGCTGTAAAGAGATTTTCATAAGTACAGTAATTCGTAAAATGGAGAACATGCTTTTTGAAAGGAACCAAATCATGTTTGTAATAAAAACTACCATTTCTTAAGCAACGGGCAGGACCTTGACAAAAAAAGGTTCAGAAAACACTTCCTTGGTCCTCTAGCTGTCCTTTGAGAAGAACTTGGGATTCTGTGAGGTTAAGGCCACCATGTTTGTTAATGGTGGAGCCATTACTCAAGCCCATTTATTCTGGTAGTCTTTTGCTCTTTATAATTTTTGTTTAAATATTCAGTGCAACAATTCAAATCATACAGACGTATATAAAAAAAGAATACCCATCCCGCCATACACACAGTTTTGTCTAAATCCTTTCAAACTCTCTTGGGTCATTTTTCTGCAATATGCTAATTTTTTTACACTTGCTATATAGCAAAGGTATTTTTATCTATGAGTGCATTTTTTTTTTTTTGTCCAGTGCATAGTACTTCAGACCATGGTAAATCAAAATGAAATTTGGCCCTTACTGATAAGTATTTGGGTTGTTTCCAACCATTACAAAGAAAGCTAGCCTATACATCCTTATCCCTATATCCTTGTATATGCGTGTGAGTCTTTCTATGAAACTGATTTCGACAAGTGGAATTACTGGGTCAAAGCATGCACATTTTAAAATTTGTTATGTAGATAAATTGACCTCACACTCTCCATAACCTATAAAATAGTGTCTGTTTCCCCACTGCCTCATCAACACTAGGTATTATAAAAAATGTTCCATTTTTGCCAAAGCATAAATAACATCCCATAGTTATTTTTAACTGAAATTTATGTTATTGAGATTAAACAACCTTAGTTATTATTTTTATTTCCTCTTTATTGCATTTCATGTAGATTTTCCCCACCCCTTTTCAATACTGTTTCTTTTTCTTTTGTGGAGCTCTTTAAACTTTAAAGATAGTAACTCCTTCTTATACATTGCAAATGTTTTTCTCAGGATCATTTTTTATTTATTATTTATTTTACCACACAGAGGTTTAGAAATATTATATGATCAAATTAGCTAAAATTTTCCAATATTCTTTGTACACTGCCAAAGGAAGTTATAACAACTTCCTTTGCTAGAAGATGGCAGTTAAAAAACAGGGAAGTTACTTAAAAATAAGAAGATGTAGATGTAGGAAGAATAAAGAGGAGAGTCTTTCTTCTTGCTCTTCCTTCCAGCTCTTTACCACATGCCTTAGATGAGGTAAGTATGTTATATACAAGAAACTAGGGCAGGGAAATACTAGATTACCTTGGGGAAGCTCTGCCAAACCTAGGGTGGTAGAGGCCAGATCTTTTGCCTAATCCCTGGCTGCAGTTCCTGGGTGGGAGGGTCAATATAGGGGAAAGAATCTCTAAGGACTACTGGAGTAAGGATTGGGCAGAGGAGTCAGAAAGGTTCTCCCTTCTGGAATACTGCCTAGCAGACATAAAGCCCTCGCAGGGATAGACTGCCAAGAGCTTGGTAAAAGGTTGTGTACCACCTCGCCAGCCTTCAATCAACATTTACCAACTGTAAGTGAAATTATGTCTCTAAGTATAAAAATAGGATGCTACCTTGCGTTTTCATCATATTTATATAGAAGGATCAAAAATAGCACAGGCAAAATCTCAGGGCTGTTTGTCCACTGGTCTGCTAACAACCATGTTTGTACCTGGAGTCTCTCCAGGAGCACCTGGGGACAGGTTTCCAGCTACTGCTTCTACAATGATCTCCATGTTCCCTGCGTCCTCTTCAGTTGCTGTGGCCTCTACCAGCAGGCAGCCTGGGTCAGCAGTCAGAGATGTAGGATTCCCAGAAGGACAGGGGCTCTGAATGGGCTCCAGGACTCCAGGGTTAGAGAGAGGTGGAGGGATCAGCAATAGCTCAGGACACAGTCCATCCATCTCCCCAGTGCTGTTGGTGGGCTGGGAGTCCAACACAGAATCTGTCATCACCACCAACTTGTGTGCTGTGGTCTCTTAAGTGCTGATAAACCAACCAGAAGGGAAACCAAACGAAATATAGTTAGATCTCTCTTTCTTCCCAATTGATGTGGGTGAACAGCCTCGTGCCTGCCCATTTAGCATTTCCTTGTACAGCAGCATGCCACCTCTAGTCAACCCAGAATTTTTCTTTTTATGACAATGTCTAGAACAAAAGAGTATAAAAATTATAATAGAGATCAATTATTAGGAGAGTCAACAAGTTTCAGCCAATATATTAAAGATTACGGGTTATGTTTTTTGGAGCTAAGGGACTTTGGTCAAATTATTAAGCAATCTGGGTCTGTTTTCTTATTTGCAACAAAGTTGGGTGGGGCCAAGCAATCCCAGAGGTCCCTTCCCCTCTTAACATTTTTTTATCTCACTATTCCTTAGCATGGGTATAAGTCCTTTCCTTCATGATCTGGTCCCTGCTGACCTCTCCAGACTCATCTTCCACTTCTCTCCTCAACAGATCTCTGAACAAGTCATTCCCCATACTCACTATATTCTCTTTTGTTGCTATGCGTGCACGCATGCATATCTGTCTGTCTCTCAACTTGATGGGCTTTCCCCCCCTTCTTCATCTTTCTCGTCTGGCTAACCAACTCCTAACTATCCTTTCAGAATCTGTACCCATGTCACTTCCACTATGAAAGTTTCCTGACAGATGAAGGCAAAAAGGCCTGGAAAATGAATGAGACCTGGCCTGTGGACCAAGGCACCCGGTTTCCACCTGCCTGTGGGCTGACTCACCGCACGGATTTGGACAGTCACCTCGCTTCTCTGGGCCTCAGCTTTCTCATCTGTAAAGTGGAGGCGATGACAGAGTCCACATCACTGAGCGGGAATCACAAGAGCCGACGGATGGGAAAGCCGATTGTAAACTGCAAGGCTTGGGATGGAGCATCGTCATGATTACGGTCCTGAGGAGAGGCAGCGGAAAACCGGGCGGGGTCCAGGGCAATGACGCCACTGAGGCACCGCGGCGGCCGAGGTGATGCACCGGGGCTCGGCTCTCGGCGTGCTCCCTGCAGCACCTTCCCCGCGGAGGCGCCCACTTCCCAGGCCCGCCCTCATCTTGGGGCTAGAGAAACTTTTGCCTCCAGCCCATTCCACCCGCTCTCACTACTGGTCAGCCCAGCAGCCGTCACTCACCTCCCGGCCCAGGACCGGCGGGAGCCGCATCTCTATGGTCGACAGAAGCCGGAGTGGCCTCCCGGGACGCCCTTGATGTGACCGCCTCCGGCCCAGCGGCCTCTGCGGCATAGGGCTTAGGGGGCTGCTCTGTCCTCCCCAAGCGGAGCACTCTATGGTTTTCCCTAGCGTTTCCCCGGCTCACCTCCCCGGGGAGTACCATCGAGAGTGTGGAGCAGAGTGGCCGGGCCCCCGCGGTGGGCGTGGCGGGAAGTAGGTGAAAGTCCTCGGGGGCGGGGCCTAGCGGCGCTTCCCTCGCGTGCTGAGAGGCGAAACCATCGAGACGGAGGGCCAGAGAGCCATGGCGGTAAGGGGCGGAGGGGCTGATTCCTGCAAACCACGTTGCTGCAGGCGCGAGCTGGGGGCGTGGAGGGGGTTTGCCGGGGGTTTCTTCTGGGACCCGTCCGACTGGGACCCGGAACGGACAGGGCTTTGTCTGTGGCCTTGCATGCCTAGGCATTTTAGAATTTGGCGTCCAACTCTGAGCCTCCGCCGAGGTCACTGCTGTCATTTCACCTCCTCGCGGGCCAGGCTCCGAGCAGAGGGGCAGAGGGGCCGGGGAGGGGACTCGAAACGATTTGGCTTCCTACCCCTCAGGGTCTTACAGTCTAGAAGTAGACACGTTTTATTGCAGAGAGACTTCTGGAAAAATCTCCATGAAGGAAGCAGCAGACGGGCAGGACTTCAGTTGGAGGAAATAAATTAGAATGGGCTTCCGAGTGGAGAGAACTGCTTGAGCCAGGAGGTGGGAGGTGGTTTGCATATTTGTTCAACAGGGAGTTCTAGGAACTAAGTCGTGAAAGGTAGGTGGGCGTCCTGTTATAGAGGGCTTTGAGTGCCAGGCAGGAGTTTTTACCTAATTCAGTGGTCTGTTTTGAGATGTTGGAGTAGGGATAGTGATGGGATTGAAGCCATCTTTATGAAGAAGCACCTGGACCCCTGTATAGCAGTATGGTGAAGCTGGAGGTGGGGATCCATTAAGATGCTGTTTCAAGAAAGAGCTAAAATTAATTCTAAAGAGACAAGCCTGTTACATTGTTCTCTCAGGATTAAGCAATCTCTAGACCTAGTCCTCTGGCAGGAAACAGGTATGAACAGGATAATGAAGGGCAAAATGGGACAGGGGGCTTGGAGTCTCAGCCCTTGCATTCCAACACCATGGCCACCCCACAAAGGGAGGACATTGAAGCACCCAGTAACTGACTTGTCTTTCCTATGCCCAGCTTCTGAGGAGGGAGGGCTTGGGGAAGGAAGGGGCTTTGGAATCTAATTAATTTCTAAACTAATCTTGTGCTTTGTTCCATCTCTCGTGCTCTCCATCCCCAGGTTTTGAAAATGCCTCAGGGCTTGTAAGGTTCGGTGTTTCCCTTTCAAGATGCCCCTCTCAGACTTTATTCTGACCCTGAAGGACAATCCCTACTTTGGGGCTGGATTTGGGCTGGTGGGTGTGGGTACAGCCCTGGCCCTGGCCCGGAAGGGTGCCCAGCTGGGCCTGGTGGCATTCCGGCGTCATTACATGATCACACTGGAAGTTCCTGCTAGAGACAGGAGCTATACCTGGTTGCTGAGCTGGCTCACCCGTCACAGTACCCGTACTCAGCACCTCAGTGTCGAGACCTCGTACCTTCAGCATGAGAGTGGCCGCATCTCCACTAAGTTTGAATTTGTCCCCAGCCCTGGAAATCACTTTATCTGGTAAGGTTGGGAGACAGGGAGGACTGTGAGAGTAGAAAAAGAGGATGAGGGGAGCTGAATGTGACCCATTCTTTCACCCCATTTTGACCATTCTTATTCAGGTATCAGGGGAAATGGATCCGAGTGGAACGAAGCCGAGAGATGCAGATGATAGACCTGCAGACGGGGACTCCTTGGGAATCTGTCACCTTTACAGCTTTGGGCACTGACCGCAAGGTTTTCTTCAACATCCTGGAGGAAGGTGTGGGATGATGGCATAGGCAGGCTCTATATGGGGCAAAGTAGGAATGGGGGCATTTGACATCAGAAGAGAAGCTTAGAGGACCTGAGCCCCTGGGAGCAGGGGCTGAGGGAAGCTATTCTGGCACAGCTCTGCTTTAGTGGCATGGCCGAGAGGAATATTGGCTTTGTCTCATCATTTCTCCCCCAGCTCGTGAGCTAGCCTTGCAGCAGGAGGAAGGGAAGACAGTGATGTACACAGCCATGGGCTCTGAATGGCGCACCTTTGGTTATCCACGCCGGCGGCGGCCACTGAATTCTGTGGTTCTAGAACAGGGTCTGGCTGACCGAATTGTCAGAGACATCCGAGAATTCATCGATAACCCCAAGTGGTACACTGACAGAGGTGAGATGCAGCTGGAGTCTTGACAAGGCTGTTTTGTTTTGGGTGTGGTGTTAGAACATGAGGAAATCAGGCCAGTCTCTGTGGCCAGATGGGGTGAATAAAGTTCTAGCTCAGTTCCCAGAGATAAAAGGGAAAGTTGCCTATGGGGATGATTGCTTCCAATACCAAGGTCCTTACGTCTTCAGGGAGTAGGGTTAGGAATTAATGTGGACATTTGGGGCACATTGATTGGTTTTACGTCTTGATCATCTTGGCTATATTCCTAGGCATTCCCTACAGACGTGGCTACCTGCTTTATGGGCCCCCTGGTTGCGGAAAGAGCAGTTTTATGTGAGTAGTCAACATTTCTCTAACTCTTAAACTGAAGAAAAACTGGGCTGTTAAGATTGGAAAGAGAAATAAATATGGGGAACAGGGCCAGGATAAACATGAGACCTGTGGAACATTAGGGTGGAGTGGGGGAAGGGATAGGCCAGAGACACATGTAGTACAGTGAGGAACGAGCAGCTGGGCCCAATATCCCACTGCTAAGACAGATTCCCATGTTGCCAACCACCTGTTCTCCCATCCTCCATAGCACAGCCCTGGCTGGGGAATTGGAGCACAGCATCTGTCTGCTGAGTCTCACAGATTCCAGCCTCTCTGACGACCGGCTCAACCATTTGCTGAGTGTAGCCCCGCAACAAAGCCTGGTGCTCCTGGAGGACGTGGATGCTGCCTTTCTCAGTCGAGACCTGGCTGCAGAGAGTAAGTAGGGGAGTTGAGGGATGTTTCTAAATGAGAGACTGTTGACGAACGTAGAAATCTAGAGGATGCTTGGCATAGCAGCGAGAGCCCAGAAGAGGCACAGATGAGTAGGGGAATGTGGGGGGAACAGAAAAGGTTAATTTCAAGTAAGGCTATGACCAACCACCCATGCTTTCTTCTCTGTCCCTTCTTCTAGATCCAGTCAAGTACCAGGGTCTTGGTCGTCTCACCTTCAGTGGACTGCTCAATGCCTTGGATGGTGTGGCTTCTACTGAGGCCCGCATTGTGTTCATGACCACCAACCATGTTGACAGGTAGGAAGGAGTGGGGTACTACTCTGAGATTGTAAGACCAGACTCCACCACCTCAGTGCCTTGGGAGGATCAGGAGGGTCAGAGGGGACCATCATTTTGGGTACCAGTGATACTGCTGCCCACGACTTTTTGCTGCCTTGTCCTCTTAGACTGGACCCTGCCCTGATACGCCCTGGGCGCGTAGACCTGAAGGAGTATGTGGGCTACTGCTCACACTGGCAGCTGACCCAGATGTTCCAGAGATTCTATCCAGGGCAAGCACCTTCCTTGGCGGAGGCCTTTGCAAAACGTGTCCTTCAAGTTACAACTCAGATCAGTCCTGCCCAGGTGCAGGGCTACTTCATGCTGTATAAAAATGACCCTGAAGGGGCAATTCACAATGCTGAGTCCCTGAAGAGGTGACAGCTAGGCTGTGGAAAGCTCTCCTCCTCTAGGAGAATCAATAAACACCTGCCACGTTACTCTGGTCTCTGACCTCCTTTCCTCCCGCTCTGTATTGGTACTTGGGTAAAAACCAGGGGCTGCAATCACAGATGCCCACAGGGGCCATCAGGTGTGAACATATACAAGTGCTAGCAGTATAGCCTAAGACAAAGGGAGAAGAGGAGACACTGTAGTAAACAAAAAAGTATAATCTTCCACTTAAATACATTCCTTCCAAATATGTGTGTGTGTGATATAGGTATGTATAATGTTGCATACAGTGGGTTACCCAGCAGGGTGGTTCCTGCATATTGGTATCGACTAGTTTTCCCTGAAACCCACTAAAGTAGCTGAGATGTCAGACCCCTCTTGACCCAGACCCTGATCTTGTGGGAGAAAAGACTTCAGGGAAAATTTGGGGCTCTGTCACACTCTAGCCTTGCTAGGAATTTAGAAGACAGCCATACTTCACAGGTTAGGCACTAATGAGCAAAGAAGCCAACCAAGGCCAAATCTCTTTATTTCCCCCTCTCCCACTCCCATTTCCCTCTCCCCCAATAGTACTGCTAGGAACCATCCTCAGATTCCAGGCTTAAGGTCTCCCTTCGAGTACCAGGCCGGTAGGCTCCCCGACCCCGGGGCAGGCGGGGATAGGAAGAACCTGGTGTCCGACCCTTGGAGCGCTCCCAGCGAGCATAGTCGCGAGTCCTGCGGGGCGGGGGACCGTGCCAGTTGCCAGGCCCCTTCTCTTGGGAAGGACCTTCAACCCCTTGGTTATGGGGTTCTGGCTTTATGTCCATGGGCTCCTTGAGGGGCCCCTCAGGAGGTGGCAGTTCCTGGGTGTCATTGGTACCTTTGGGGACATCGTACTCCTCTCCTTTTAGGTGCCTCCGTTCAGGCTGTCTCCAAGGGCCTTGACTGGCCCTGGGGTGATCTAGCATAGCTTTCTGGGCCTCGCCCAACCTTTGCTGATTTGACTCAGCCCTTGGAATCTTCTCGCAAGTGTACTGGGAGGCCACAGGCAGAGGAGTTGAGAGGGTGGGTTGGGCAGCTGATGAAGTAGATAGTTCTGTGGCAAGGGTACTGGGTGGTTGGGCTCCTCTGGAGACATCTATAGCTGAATCTGGTTCCAAAGGGGCAGGAGGCTAGAAAGAAGCGAGATGCAGTGAAGGAGATACAGCGTCTCAAAGCAGTTAACTACAGGTCCTTTGCTCACTACCATCAGTCTATAATTTCCCTGGGTAGAACAAAGCTCACCCTATGGCCATGGCAGAGAGGTGTTGGTAGCAAGGTTGTTGTCATGAGGGGAGTGGGAAACCCTTTCCTCACCTGCTGGAGGCTGATGAAGTACCGGTTACGCTCAGCCTCAAGGTCAATGATGCCCCCCCTCTCCTGCTGCCTCTGGTAGAGCCGCTTGCGCTCTTCTTGCTGGCGCAAGCTCTCCTCATTGGGCTGGTACAGCTCCTGAAAGGAAGGGCACAGATTGGTAGGGGCAGTGAACAAACAGAAGGCGGTAGACTTGAGCCCCTACTCTTCCAGGACTGCCTCAGGAGGTCTGCACAAGGTCCTTGATTTTATCCCTCAGATTTGGGCTCCTGAGTGAAGCCTTGGGCTCCCAATGAGAGCTGTGGCTTTGCAGAGCGGTCCTAGGCAGGTCGAGCCCAATTCCAGAGATCCTATTCAAGGCAAACAAGATGCCATTCCTCCCTCCTTGGAGAATGCCATTATTTCTGGTTCAGAGTAGAAGGGAGTTCTCTTACCATGGGCTGTTGGGGTTCAGGAGCTGCTTTCAGTGAGGCAAGATCATACACAAGGGGCTCTCTGCACACTGGACACTGCACACCGACTGCCTTCTAAAGAGGAGAAATCACATCCCTGCTTCATGGCCCAGGGGAATCCCCAGCTGCCCAACCCAGTCAGCAAGCCTAATCTGTAGAGGGCTGGGACAGAAGGGCACGGGCATATCTGTTCAGAAGTGAGGTGGGACAGAACAGGGGTTGCTAGCTAGAGGACTGGAACCCTCTAAAACCACATGCAGTATGATTACAAGTATATAAAGATGCCCTTTTTCTAAAGAGGTGAGCATTTATTAATCTCAAAGGGATCTATGGTCCTTAGAAAGTTAAGAGCCACTGGACTGAAAGAAGAGAAAAGACTGAGTCAGTGGTGCTAAATGGGAACAGGGACTGGTGGGTCAACCTGTTTGGTTGCGGCATGCTGCCGCTCCTGTTCCTGCTCCTGTCCTTGAACCTGCAGCTCGTGCTCCATGTGCTGGATGTACCGAGCAAGGCAGTGGCAATGGAAGTAGTGGTAACAGGGTGTTTTCGTAAAGGCCTCATTTTCCTGGAGAGAGGATGAATGTAGGGCACGACGTTGACCTCTTTCACAAGCCCTCCACTACCCATCCCAAGCAGAACCCAGGTCCCAAGAGAGAAACCCACCTGGAAATCATAGAGGCAGATGACACACTGGCCATGGGGGATATTGTTATCTGTGAGAATTTCCTTTCCTTTCTGAGAGGAGAGAAGATGCTGTTCAAACAGGGAGGCAGCGGCAAGAACTGTATACTACTCCCAGGAGTGACTGGCTGGATGATCTCCAACCAAGCCAGTCTGTTACCTTGTGTCCATGCCTTTCTGTCTTGGTAATGCTCCCTCTGCTTGGAATCAACCTTGCTATAAGTCCTCGCCTTTACTACCAAGTTAGCCTGGCATCAAAATCCAATTTAGTAACTTCCCCACTCATTTAGTCACCTTTAATAGCTCTTGGAAATGAAAACAATATACTTTAGAAAGAAAAATAATGTTCAATTAAAACACACTTTCTAAAAATGAAATTAAAAAAAAAATACATCTTCTGGGAGGCCTTCCTTTCTTGGTTGACCCCCTTCAAGCATCACTGAGTTTATTCTGGAGTAGGCTTTCAGAAAAAGAGTCAAGGCATGGACGACCCAAAGGAGCAGAGAATTCAGAAGGCATTGAGTTAAGCTGTGAAACACGCATTTGCACTGTGATTTGAATAGTTAATGTTCTGGAATTCCCCAAAGTTCAAAGCTGCACTGTGGAGGCCTGACTCAAGAGTGATACAGTGGTCTGTCTATGCCCAGTCTTTGCCACCAGGCCACACACTTTCATTCTTTTCTAAACATTCTTAAAAATGCAAAGTAGAGGAAAATAAGACTACATAATTATGTTTTTAATCTCAAATAGCAAAGTTATCTGTGTATTAGCCTGTAGCTCTAGGTGTTGCTTCATCTGGGTTTCCTTCACTAGGAAAGAAACTGAGTAAAAGAACCATGAGATTTTTTTCTAGTCAGCTCTAATGGCAGACTAGCTTTCAGGTGTTCATTTATGGCAAAGACCCTCCAGGCAGGGTTCCATCTCTTGCTACTTTCAGTTCCCAATGCCAAGAAAACAAGAAATGCACAGAAACTGAAGAAAAATGCAAGTTAAAGGGGAAAAGTAGTTTTCTGTCAAGATGCTAGAATAGGAAACTTGGGAAAGCTACACAACTGTCTTTTGGGGAGATTTTTTGAAACAAAGAGTTTCATCTTTCTGGATCGATTTAGACCTTACCTAAACAATAACTAAATGAGTAAATCCAGGTATATTCAAAATTCTATGTCGATGGCTTCCCCTGAGAGAAACTGCTCTAACTTGAAGGGAAGGACATCTTCCCCAGGCTAGGACACCTCCTACCTCAATGAGTTCATAGAGCATGGGAGCGCCCAGCCCAGCCTCGGCCACTTGGCTCAGCGCCTGTGAGATCCTGGAGGAAGAAAACAAACCCAACATTAGGCCCGCTCCCTTCCCTCACTAGACTGAGGTGTATTCTGAGTTTTCCCTGCTCTGACCAGCCCACTTACTTGTGGATCTGTTCATCTGAGAGGCCTCGGGGGTTACGGATAGAGATCTGTGGCACCTCATGGGGATACTAGTAGGAGAAAACCACAAGTTACTGCTAAAGCACTTCATCCCAGGGCCTGTCCCCTTTCCCCTTTGCTGCCATAAGCTAGGGACCTCACCTGTGCTGGGACCTGAAGCACCAGAGTGAAGCAGACATACTGTGAATCCTGGTCTTCTGCTGTGGCAGGATGCAAGGTGATGTAGACCTCCCATGGTGAAGATCTGCAGGTGGATGAAGTGGAGACCTGGGATGTGACTGGGCAGGGGCTTCAGGGCTAGGGAGGATGGGGGTGAGACAGCAAAGCATGCAGAGGATGTGAGCATTGGAGTCACTCTTTTGGAGGGTGAGGATTAAAGGAACAGTTTTTGTGTACACAGATTCTGCATGGAATCTCCCGTCCACCTTTAGTTGAATACGTACCTGCCATTTCCTTTAACCACCTGTAGTTCATCCAGATAGATAGATTCTAACACCTCGACTTCAGAGGGAAGGACCCTAGAGAGACAGGGGAGATTGACTCACCATTACACTCTCCCTGTTAAAGCCTACTAAGGCCAATGGAGGCTAGCTTTGTAAAAACAAAACAAAAAGACAGCATTCTGCCTGAGTACATTCTCTTGCTAACCTTCATAAAAATGGGGGAAATATTTTTCAAGTTGTCAAATGGCCAGGTAGGAATCAGAGTTATAGAGATCATTTCTGCCAATAGATGAGGAAACATTCCCCGGAAGGTGAAATAGCTAGCCCAAATCTCAAGGCTTAACAGAAGAACCTGGACCAGAGGCTGGTTTCCTGATTCCCTCCTTTGAGTTTCACTGCACTGTTGGTTGTTCCTTAGAGACCATCTCTCTAATCCACAAATATGACATCCACTGATTAACATTAAGGTTACCAGTACCACTCCTGGCTTTCCCTACACCACTGTTTATGTGGATCTGTGTCTACGCACTGCCAATACCACTCACCCTGAACTTCTCAAAGGAGATACCATCCTGAACAGAACATCTTGGTGGTATAAAAGCTGTGTTGTAGTGGAAGAGCCATCAGCCCTGGAGTCAGTATTAGGTACCTGTCGCTTACCAGCCATGTGATCTGAATAGTTACTTATCTCTATAAGCCTGGGTTACTCTGTCTACCATAACAAATACCACCTACTCTAGGATTACTGTAAGGATGAAAGGTGATTTGTTTATTTACAGTGTCTGATAGCATGTTGGCCATAGTGTCCTCTTTTTTTTTCTATTTGTATATAACCTCCCTTAAAAGGAGAGGAAAGGATGTAGTTGGTATTCAATGTATTTATGATCCTTGCTGTCTAATTGATCTAGCTCAACCTGTCCAGGTCAGAATCTAGTGGTCCTGATGGAAATCAGAGGACACACATTTTTAATCACAGAAACAGCAGTTATAATGACATTGAAGATGAGTAACTGAACTGAGTCCAAGCTTTACCCAGATAATACATGGAAAGGTACATGCTTGGTTTGCTTTCTTATAGGTATATTGTCCCCCCTTCACCAAGAGCAGGGCTACCCCTAGCAAGACATATATATTAGTGATTCTCAACACTTTAATTCTTAGGCTGACATTTCAAAGTATAAAAGAATGGCAGTGAAGTAGGTCTGTTTGACATGAGCATAGGAGCCTCAGAGCACCACAGGTTAGCTGTCCAATCACTGCTGCCCTCTCCATGGCTCAGAGTGTCTCCTCAGAATCTTAAAGTTCCCATGAATGGGTTGAAAACCATCAGTCTAGATGGTCTTAATAAAGCCTAGCACTCATTAGGCAGACTTCCTGAACCAATGAGACACTGAGGTGTAGGCTCCATCAAGAGGCCCTTCGATACTTCACCGAGCTGTGACTTGGGAACTGGCTGTGAGGTATGGATGGGATGTGGTGAAGTGGTAATAAAAAGAGAGGGGGAGGGGTGTGATTGTAGAATGTCCTGGTACTAAGAATGTAAGACTTGGAGTCATACAACCTGGATTCCTAGTCATAACTGTGTACCTTTTGGCAAGTCATTTTACCTCTCAGGCCTCCTCTAGTCCCCTGAGATGCCTTCATCTCAGAGTTTTTAATGAAAAGGGCTTATGTATGTTACGATTCCATAGTAATCCTACCAACTATTCTGAGGCAGATGCCACACCCACTTTTTTTTTTTAACAGCAGAGGCTACTGACTCACAGAAGGTAAGTGTCCTGGTCAGCATCACACAGCTAATAAAATGTGGAGTGTGCCCACATTTCTCTTATTTCCAAACCCGAGTCCTTCCAGGTTCTGGTCTCCTGTTAAGAATGCTTGAGAGGACTAGTAGTGTTTTTTGTGAAGTGTAACGCTTTATTCAGACAGTAGTCCTCGCTAATGCTGGCGGGGAGGGAGGTTAAGGAGAGCCTCTCAGGAAACAGGCAGGTTCAAAGGGAAAGGGGAACGGGAGCTGGAGGGCATCGGTTCTGGGAGGTAAGAGGGAGGTGTGGCGATCTGATATGCAAGCATCCTCCGAGAGACCCTGAGCAAATATACTTCAGGAGGAGACAACGGGATGGGAGGAGGCCGGAGAGGAGATCAAATCAGAAAAAGTGTGGACCCGACCTGGCCGGCGCAGATCCGGTCTCCTCTCGCTCAGATCAGCAACCCTCCGCCCACCCGCTGCGAGTCCAGCGCTCTCTCAGGCAGAGATGTCAGCGTCTCTGCCACCCCTCATCCCGCGCTCCGCCCCTCACGCCCGCCGGAGGGACCGTGCGCGGCCGCCGCCAGTCCTTCGGCACCGGGTCCAGGCGGTCAACCCAAGCCCATGCCCCGAAGTTACCAGTCCTCGTCCCCCGCAGCTGCCGACGCAGACGCCGCCATGTCCTCCCCGGCGCACAGCCGGAACCGGAAGTGCCCTCGCGAAAGTCGGAGGCGGAAAGCTGAGCGCGGGAGGCCGGGTGGCGGGGTCCGTTTCTAGGCAACCGCAGACTCCGGGTCCTTAGCGGGTCCTGACGACCGAGCGACGGTTCGGAGGTGTCTTAGCAAGTGCCTGCGGGCGGTCCTCCGTCTGCGCCCGGGACCTCTGCAGGCCTGTGTCCTCCGGACCTCGGACTAGTTCTAGCGAGTAAAAGTGGTAACAACCGGAGTCTCAAGGGACCTTCGGTGAGGGCGGGGAAGAATTGCTAGGCAAAGTACGCAGGCAGCCAGAAGGGGCAGCGCTGAAGGCCGAGGTCGGCATCCCTCGGCCTGAGGAGCTCGAAGCTCCTAGGCCGGGGGTGAGAAAAGGGCTCCGGTCTGCAAAGAGCACAGGACGGGGCGGGGTAGCGAGGGGAGACTAGGCGGGTCGGGGTGTGGGCTGGGGTGGTGAGGAGGCTGACAGGGGCAAAAACTTGGGGGAGGCTGGCAGAGGCGGGGTCGGTGGGCGAGGCTGGATGGAGGTGGGCGGGTGGGCAGAGTGTCGGCCGTGGGGAGGGGAGAGGGAGACATGGGGTTGCGTGGCCCCGAAGTTGATTTGGGGGACAGGAGGGGATTGAAAAGGAGGGAGAACTACAGGAGGCGCTCTGTTTGCTTCAAGATCTCATCTTTTCATCCAGTCCACCCTACCATGATTTTGAGGTCTGGGTTTTTGTGAAAAAGGAAAAGGCAAGGTTACTCACATGAACCTTTCTTCCATGCCCGATGCAGGCCTCCCAGATGTGTGGAACTGCCCCTCGAGCTGTAGCTTTTCACTACCATCTCTGCCTTCTTCCTTCTGAAGGATCCCGAAACTTCTGTCATGGAAAAGTACCACGTGTTGGAGATGATTGGAGAAGGCTCTTTTGGGAGGGTGTACAAGGGTCGGAGAAAATACAGCGCTCAGGTGGCGAACAAAGAGGGATATCTCTTGGGTGGGATTCTGCACCCCCAACTCCAGTGGAAAATGGGGCTAGAAGGGAAGCATTCATACCAACCTGTATTCCTAAGGCACTGACGCCTTCATACTTCTTATGGAATATGAGCTCTGAAATTGGATTGCTTGGGTTCATATCCTAGTTTGCCACTTTCTAGTTTTAGAACTAGGGACAAGTTATTTAACCCAGGGATCCCCAACCCTGGGGCTGCGGACCAGTACCTGTTGAGCAGCAGGTGAGTGAGTGAAGTTTCATCAACACTTGCAGCCACTTCCCAGCACTTGCATCATTGCCTCAGCTCCACCTCAGATCACTGGGCATTAGACTGTCATAGGAACACCCGACCCTGGTGCCAAAAAGGTTGGGGACTGCTGACTTAACCTGTCCGTTTCAGCTTCCTCATCTATAGAGTGAAGAGAAGAGCAGTATCTGATGGATGGGGCTTGAGGACAAAACATCACACTGAATGGCTTAGTATAGTGCCTGACACCTAGTAAATGATAATTAAATATTATTATAACTATTAATTCTGTCACACCATGCAGGAAGAAATAAACCATCTGAACTTTATTCTTCATTTTTTTTCTTCCTTTCATCTCCCCTAAATCCCTTATATCTTCAGTTCTTTACTTAGATCAGAATACCTCTCCCAGAATCCACCAAAGGGATCTCTTTGGCAGATGCTATTTCTTCCTAGGGCAAGAGGAGGGGAAGCTTGGGCAAGGCCAGGGTACTATGGGGAAAGTTGAATGGGAGACAAACAGGTATAATGAGAGTTGCTCAATCTAAAGTCTCAGTTCTGGAGCTCTGATGCTGATGTTTCTGTGGTGTGGTTAGGCCTTGACTCTTCCTCTAACCACTGACAGGTGGTGGCCCTAAAGTTTATTCCAAAATTGGGACGCTCAGAGAAGGAGCTGAGAAATCTGCAACGAGAGATTGAAATCATGCGGGGGCTGCGGCATCCCAACATCGTGCATATGCTGGACAGCTTTGAGACTGATAAAGAGGTGCATTCTGGTTTTGGGTCATCTCTCTCCAAGAAGTAGGGTCAGAGGGATTTCCCAACCTCAGAATGTGTAAATATGGAGCCATCAGTGCCTTTACCTTCTCCCTTCAGGTGGTAGTAGTGACAGACTATGCTGAGGGAGAGCTCTTTCAGATACTGGAAGATGACGGAAAACTTCCCGAAGACCAGGTATGTTTCCTGGCTCAAACTTCTCCTCACCCCTGGCTCTAACTTCTCCTCACTCCTGCCTCTCTCCAGGTTAACGACTGGTAGGGAAAGCTGAGGGCACTGAGAGTCTCTGTTTTGAAAACTGAGAAAAATATAAGAGCCTAAGTATATATAGAGGAAGTGTGGTGTGACAGCAAAGTATATCAACTCTGGAGCCAAAATGTCTGAATACAAAAGTTGGCTCTGCCACTTTCTTGGGCAAGTTACTTTAGCCTCTTTGTGCTTAGTTTCCTCTTTTTAAAACAGAAATAATAGTAGCATCTATCTTAAAAAACTACTGTGAGGATTAATGAGTTAATTCATGTAAAATATTTAAAGAGTGCGTGACACACAGTATGCAATGTAGTTAGCTATTATTAGTGTTTTTTTTTTTTTATTTGACACCATTAGGGAAGAAGGGCCAGTGTGGTGGTACCAGAGAGGGCAGGAAGGTATAAAGGTTGTGGTTAAGGCAAGATTTGCCACCAAGACATACAGGTTAGCAGTAGGATTTGTTTGAACAGTTTCCAGCCACACTTATTCTGCGGATTTCCCTGTACTCTAGCAAGTAGGCCACCCTTAGGACTTCTTGTCACAGCATTCTATTTCCTTATGAGCACTCATCATTATTGGTAAGTCACCACATTATTCCTTTTGTTTGTCTTGTTTCTTTGACTACTTCTCTTGAGAAAGGGATTTTGTTCTTTTTTAAAAAGCAGGGAACATATTGAATGCTTATTAAGAGCCAGGCACTATTCTGAGCATTATATTACTTTACATGCTTTAACTTATTTAATCTTCACAATAATCTTGTGAGGTTGATGGTGTCATTATTGTCTCCTTACTCATGATGAATCTGAGCAGCACAAAATAATTTGCCCATGGTCTTGCAACTAGTGGGACACAATAAATTTTCTTTGAATGAATGAATAAATGAACAAATGAAAGAATGCATGAATAGGGGAGTGAGATTATAGAAGTTATTGAGTGAGGCTCTGGAAGAAAGGGAAGGAAGAGAAAAATCACATCAGCTGTAATATCAGGCTTATCAGTAGGTTTCTTCCTCTGACTTCTCCTTTCTTCCTCCCACCTGACTGACCCCTAGGTTCAGGCCATTGCTGCCCAGTTGGTGTCAGCCCTATATTATCTGCATTCCCACCGCATCCTCCACCGAGACATGAAGCCCCAGAACATTCTTCTTGCCAAGGGTGGTGGCATTAAGCTCTGTGACTTTGGGTGAGGACCTTGGCCCTCCATCTCTGCTTCTAGTTCTGCAGGGTGTCTTAGAGCATATGCTTGGCTTACTTGGGCCTCATTTTAGAACCTAAATTGGAGACTGGGATGGCTCAGATAACCAGAGGGAGTAGTGACCATATCTAGTTTTTATTGACTATCTTCTCTCTTTCCATTTTCATTCCATCATCTGCAGATTTGCCCGTGCTATGAGCACCAACACAATGGTGCTGACATCCATTAAAGGCACACCACTCTATATGTCTCCGGAGCTGGTGGAAGAGCGACCATATGACCATACTGCAGACCTCTGGTCTGTAGGCTGCATACTGTATGAGCTGGCTGTAGGCACCCCTCCCTTCTATACCACGAGTATCTTTCAACTGGTCAACCTCATTCTCAAGGACCCTGTGCGCTGGCCCCCCACTATTAGTCCTTGCTTCAAGGTAATGAGTATAGAAAGGGTGATTACTTTTGGGTCAGAAACCTGTCTCCCTCTGCTTCTGTTCCTTTTTCCAAAATCCGTTTCCAGAGCTAGGGCAGGACTTTGCAGCTACTGAATGAATGCCAGGGCTGGGCCAAGCTGTCTTGCTTTTGTACTGCAGGGGTGTATTCTGAGATGTGTTCTAAGGTCTGCCAAACTTGAGAATAGCAGCCCCTTCTTGGGCCAGACTATCCTGTATCACAATGGGAATATGGTTTAAGATATCAGAGACATTTTATATATCCTTTATTCCACTTATTTCCTATCAGATGCAATGTCCAGATGATATCTGGCTTTGCCAACACGGCTTTTAGTTCTCGTCCTGAAAGAAGGAATCTTCAGATATCCAAATGGCCAGAGCTAGTGGGGCTAGCTCTGTAATTAGTAGTTGATGATAGAGGTGGTGCCTGCTCCATTCAGCAGGCTGCAGGAGGGAAGAAGGGAGGAAAAAGTTGACCCTTTTTATTTATCGGGGGCAAAATTTGGCTTTCAGTGGAATATTTAAATGTAACCTTCTGTCAGGGTGAAATCTCATTAAAACTTTGCTTTATCTAAGATGTTAAGGGAAAGGTTTCTCCCCAGTCTTTTTAGCTGGAGAGGCCCAAGTAGTTACTAAAAAGAATCTAAACAATAAAACTTCAGTTGGTGCTATACTTATAAAATATTAATTTTCCCTTAGGGCATATATGCACCTATCTCCAGCCAGAGCCATAGTATACTTAATCACCTTGTTTAAGAACGTGGTCATCATCTAGTACCTTCTATTTCTGTTTCAGGCCCAACTGAGCATTTTCCCAAAGATACCTCATAACTGTGTAGAGACAGTCTCCCTACCCCTCTACCATCTGTGGACTTGCTGAAAGATTTCTCGTTTGAATGTTCCCAAACACATCTTTACACAATGACATGTGCATGTGAATGTGCTTTTAACTCTAAATGCATCTGTTCATAACCAGCTGTAAACAAACTGCAATCAAAGAGAGGGCAAAGTGAGCAATTTGGGACTCCTTTGAATGTTTGCTTTCTGAAGATGATTGTGAAGGTGACATCCCTCTCTTCTAGTTTTCTCCTTCTTCACAAAGCTAGTGACATTGAGATTTGTTTTTACTTCTGGGGTTCCAAAATGTCTATGGACTAGAACTGGGGCTCCCCAGGAGATGAGGCAGTGAGTTCTGTTCATGATTTCAGCCAGTGAAATAAGGCCTAAGGCAGGGGTGAGAGGGTACTGTAAGTTTGGACTCCAGAGTCTTGGTTTACAGGTTCTGCTGGTGAGTTACAGCTTAGAATTACATGAAGGCGGACGGGAGATTTTTTTTTCTCCACAGAACTTCCTGCAGGGACTGCTCACCAAGGACCCTAGGCAGCGCCTGGCCTGGCCAGACCTTTTACACCACCCTTTTATTGCTGGTCATGTCACAAGTGAGTCTTTAGGGTTCCCAGGGCTTTTTCTA